>JAMXBD010000042.1:1275206-2550413 GCA_024138025.1 Combretum micranthum | reverse complement strand
TTGGATATTTATTATCTTTATATTATAAGTCATTCCTTTTATCAAGGTTTATTATTGGTCTTTTTACCTTGATAAAAAATATCCATGAGTAAATTTGTTATTCCTTATGTTGTTGAAGTATATGACTTTAATAGTAAAACTATAAAAGGAAAAAATAACTTTATTCTAAATTATCCCTAATCGTTCATTATATGGAATAATAATGAATTAAGATTAGTATGTAAGCTGGATGATGGTCATGTTTTACTGATCATGGATATAAGATATCGTTCCAGCACATAGATACATGTAAGAGTACATTGTATTGGAATGACCAATTATGAGAATACTATATGGATCAATATGATAAGTATTTCTCACTACAGTGATTATTTAAGCCCTTTGACCTGATGACACCATGGATTCCTACATAGCAAGCTCTATGTTTTAATTCAATTCTTTATCATCTTTAATCGGGTGATTATAAGACTGTTCTTGGATATGGAATAAGTTATGCAGAGGAATATGAGTGTTCGTGAAGAAATTTGTCCCTTTCATTAAATTGAGAGAGATATCTTTTGGCCCCCTTGTTGAGTAAGACTAGAAGATGCATGGGCATGCTTAAATGAATTAATAAAGAGTTATTAATGTTATTTGTTTAAGTCAGTCAAACTCTGGATTCAAGAAATAGATGATTAAACAATATAAGTGTGTGTTGATCCACACATTATGTTTGATAATAAGATATCACATGACAAAGGGACTAAATAATTGACTGTTAATAGGTAGAGTCGGATCATCGACCTTCACTTGATTTGCGTAGGCATAATGTCTTGCTAGAGACCAATTATGTCTTGTAGGCCTTAAAATGTATTTAAGGGCTGCTGCTAACATTAAGTGAACCTATAGAGTCATCCACAAAGAATGAATAAATCGGATCATGGGTTATTTTGAATAACCATATTAGGAATAATTTAATTATTTATTAATCTAAATTAGATTAAGATTAATAAATAATAATTAAAATAAAATCGTATTTTTATATGGTGCACGTCCTTGTTGAATAAAATTAATTAATTAATTAAACCCTAATAAGATTAGGGTAAAGGATGACACCCTATAAATAGAACATGATGGTCTCCTCAAATGATGGATGACATGTGTTGTCAATGTCTAAAACCCTAGAAAGAGAGAGAAAAATCATGACTCTTGGAGACCCATTCTAAATCTCATCTAGAAACGTTCTAGATTGCGCTAGCAGGCAAGAGGGAGGATCCGAATCATATTCATTCGCGTGTGGATACCGTAGAGGACGTTCGTGACATTGCAACGTTTATAGATCCGCGTCAAGAGATAATTTCGGAACTCATAAAGAAAGGTAAAATTTCAAATCACCTTTTTGATTTCTATTTAATTGAAATGCATGGATTCGTTTTGGGAATTTAAGGTTTCGGAAAAAAAATTATAATTCTGCTGCAAAATCCATTGATTCGACCTCTAAATTCCCAACACTTATAAGATAAGAAATCTTGTATTATTAACTACTTAACAAGGAAAAGGAGGATTAAACAAGATTTTAAAGCTTTAGGAGAATAAAACACAACTTAGAAGCCATATGCCCCTGGCCATGCCCCGTGTCAAAGGACGTATGCTGCAGGGTAAGCATAGAGGCCACCACACCCCATATGGATGGGTGTATGAGCAAGGTTGATGCTCAGAAACTACCTTACCCCTACCACACCCCATATGAAAGGGTGTACTAACCCAAGTGTGGAAACAAAAGCTGCCACTCCCCTTATCATGCCCTGTAAAGAAGGGTGTATCTGCCCAGAAAATCCATATAACGCACCACGCCATCTACCATGCCCCCATGCTCGTCCAACAGCGAAACGCACTTCTTTACATCACAATTTTATACATTTTAACTAAATTCAAAGGTCTTTCTCCCCTCCAAAACACTATAACAAATCACATAGGACTCTCATTCATCCTTTCACTTTCATAACCTCTAACACTTAATCCATCTCCACATCAAAATGAACTAACCATTCTTAGCCCATAACATCCATGACTTAAGACTTAATACCACAACTCCTTATCTCTACTTCACAGAACTAATGACAAAAGTCATAACAACCTTATACATCAACTAACAAAAACTATAACCTATACTTATTCATAAAACAAAATTAACAAAAGCAAAAGAGTAGAAGCAACTTACTTATATGGGTCTTAGCTTGATGATATGTGTGTAGCTTGAATTTCTTGTTGATTGGAGTAGATAAATTGAAAGAGAAATGTAGTATGTGTATGTGTGTGATACATTGAACAGAAAGAGAAGGAGGAGAGAAGTGAAATTTCTATCAAAATTTTGATAATTATCCATGTATATATATAAAGCTAACTTGCTGACTTTTGTAGCATATAAATTAATCATGCGCATGTGGTTGCATACTAGTTTTAGTGGGCTAAACAGCTTAAAATTTGCAGAATTTAACTTAGTTTGAAACTCAAATTGTCCTCTTATACATCTACTGTATTAATATCATCTATTCCTTGAAGTCAATACAAAGTTTAGGAAAAATTAGTTCATACATTCATTGTAATTAGAAATTTTTTTATTGAAATTCTTAATAATTTAGGAGTTAAACTTATGAAATTCAAATTTCTAAAAGGATATGAAACATAATTTAGTTGACAAACAACTTGAAATAACTCAATTAAAATTTTAAGTTTCTATACCTTCTAAAGCTATTTATCAAAGCTGTTATAAATGAATTTACACACCATACTATCACACAAATTCTATAAAAACTTCATTGATTTTAAATTCTACTCTCTAGATTTACTTATGTAAAAACTGGGGTTATACTTATAGTCCTTTTGAAATTGCTGAGTTTTACCAAGATAGTTTATGAAATAAACTTAGGACATTTTCGTGTAATATTCCGATAGTGGATGTTGCCTGAGTAGGGGTCCACTTGTAAACTCCGAAAATTTTTCACAATAGTACACGACTCTAAAGTAGAATGTATGAACTAGTTAATAGATTTAGATTCTAATAAAACTAAGAATAGATTAATGCATGGAATTTGGCTAGTTAGGGATTTAGAAATCGACTAAAGAATTTCTTTAACCCTAGTTGATACCAAAAACGAGATTTCGTATCTTGAATGAATAATTCAAGATATGATTAAAAGAAAATCTAAAATTCAAAACCGAAACTTGTTATACAAATAGATTTAAATAGAAAAATATAAATATAGAAATTAAATGATTGCTTTTGAACTTAACAATGATTCGAGATTAGAACAATGTGTAGTAATGAGCTTAGACTTGGATTTAAACCCTAAATTCAAGGTCCCTAGATAGGATTAAATGCTACTAATAAGCTTTCTTAATAGGTATTAAAAATTAAAGAGATATATACAGTTCAACCTCTATATCAGGTGTGATATCAAGAAACTAATTAACTACGTTTATTGACAGAAAACGATAACCTAAAGATAAACCGTTAGAATTATAAATACACAACGAAAACATAAACTGTTGAATAACTCAAGATCTAAACTTCAAATAAATAATTGAATCACACTTTTGTTCTAATCATGGTTTTCTTAAGCTATTGGAGCCTAAAATAAAAATGGACCTAATGAGTTCAGGAAACCTTAATTGCAGGAGACAAAATTATACAATTAATTAATCACGTATATATATAACTTAAAATTGTATTATCTGATAATCTAAGTATTTTGTATAACTCTATAAATATATTTCTATACAAATCTCAAATATTAGCTAATTTGTACCCGTATAACTTGTTAAACTATCCCAAAACTCAATAAAATAATTAGCTAATATATATTTATATATATATATATATATTTGTTAAACTTCAGCTGCAAGTTGGCCGGATTGCAAGGAGAAAAGAGGAGCCGAAATTTTGATCAATAATTCACCAATTAGTCAACAAAAATCAACTTTGTAACCAATCATTATTTGCCAAGTAAGCCATTCATTAATGGCATGAAAATAACAGATTAAATGCAGCCAAATGAGGAGGGAAAATCGAAGGAATTCGGAGAAAGAATGCAGCCGCAAGTCCTCTTCTTCTTCTTCTATATATATATATTATATATAATATGTTTAATACTCTTAATGAACAAACAAACAACTCTCACTTCTCTCAAACTTTTTCAGAACGAAACTACTCCTACATAGCCACCAAAACGAACTAAAAACAGAAAACAAACAGATGAAAACATTCAAATACGATTCAAGAGAAAAACAATACCAAAAACACTTGGAAACGAGTTCAAAGGTAAGTTGATGTAATTCGAATGATTTTCTTTTAAGTTTAAGCATTAGGACTGACTTCTGATAATCGTAGGAACGTAATCAACACAAATACAAGCTTCGAATTACATCGGATCGGCTCAACCGAGGTAAAAATCCGAAACCCTAGCTATATTTTCGTAAGATCGAGATCTAAGTATATGTGTATATCGAAGTGTTAGAAGTGATTATGTGTCTATATATAAGATATAGAAACTCTTAGAAATGGTTTAGGAACATTATTAACGTGGAAAATTTAACAAATATGAATCGGATCATCGAGGAAGATGATGAATAGTGTTAACACTGTCTAAAAACCGACATGTAGTCGTTCAACGCCGGCGGTTTGCATGGATAGGTCGGAGGTGTGGGGATGGCCTACACTGAACAGAAGCTATGTAAAAATGAATGAAAGCCGGATATTTGGGAATTCTACGCCGGCGGCATAGGACCGGCGTACATGAAAGCTGACAGCTTTTAAAGCCGGTGCAACCGATATAAAATAATTTGTAAAACCAAATCAACACCAGCACCTGGGTTTCAAAGCCGGCAGCTTTGAGCCGGTGTACACCCATATTTCTTCAACGAAAGCTAGTTTTGAAATAAACAAAATATATATATATATATATATGCAATAAACCTACTGAATATATATATTGTATATATATAGTAATATAGGATTTATTAAATAGATAAGTAAATACAAATATTTAGAATACTTTGATTAATATCTAATATTCTTAGAACCCTAGAATTAGGAAAAATATTAAGTGTTAATAAAAGTTATAAATAGTCAAATATTTGTTCTAAATAGATAAAATAGGTAAGAATGGAAATTGAAATAAGCTAAATTTTTTAGTAATGTGACTTTTAAAAATAACAAAATAATTATGCAAGATAAATTAAGAGAAACACGACGACACTAAGTAATAATAAATAACTATTAATTTCTATATTAGGTTCGGTATAGAATAACATAAAATCAATATTAGTCATTACCAAATCTTGATAAATATCAAGTTTAGAACACTAGCCACATATAGGAATTTAGTTATATAATCTATAATATATTGATAAATATTTTATTCATCTTAATAGGTGACTTTGATACACTAGAAGATCTACCAGCCGATTATTACGATTGATTCAGTATGAGCAGGTGAGTAATTCGGTCATATTGTACTGTTTGTGCCTGTAAATAGCTGAACACATAATACAAAGATAATCAAATTTATGTTTGTTTGGAAGTGTATTATGGTCTGATTGAATGGTTGCTAAGTTATCATTTTAAAACAAAAATGACAATTGAATGATTTGATATTGTGAAATAGTATGATGATTGTGTGTAATGTATGATCACCATGGAATTGAATAAGAACTATTGACTTAATGAAATAATCTAATCATGCATTGCACGAACTGCATTATTGCATATATAAAGAGATGATAGCCTGCTACGTATTAATATTTCGGTTCTCTGTTAATGCTTGGTTGTTCTAATGTGTTAGTTCTTCCAAGGTTTTCTTTGTTCCGTTGATTCTACGGGAACTAAGCGGCACCGAAGAACGCCGCCTGTAGTATTACTTTGAAATGATTATACTTAGGGAGTTTCTAAGGTGGAGATAGGAAATGGTCATTTAATTGATTATATTAAAAGTGATAACCCTAAAACGAGAAATCGTTGATTTTCCTGTAAACTTGGTCTCTCCTGGGCAGATGGGTCATGGAGTAATGGTTCTTCAACCCTTAAAAAGAGGGCGTAAATCTTTTTCCTGTTTGGATTCTAGATCATCCAAGCTTGTATCTGTGCATATGGTTGAGTGCTTGTATTACATATGATTTGCTAATAACTTGTGTGATGTATGATATGTCTGGTTATTCACTAAGCTGTGGTTTCGCTCATACTCTAACAGTCTTTTCAGGTTTACTCTACGACCCTGGTTAGTCACTTCCAGGAGTATGGCTCCAGTAAGAGCTTAGGAGCTGGAAGTCTATAGTTATAATTTAGATTAATGGTTATGTACTTCTAAAATAGATTAGCTAGGGCTATTTCATTAGTTGTGTACTACAAGAAGACTACTTGGTTTGTAATAGTTATGTAATGTTTATTCACTAATTTATTTCTTACATGTATTTATCATTTCTTATCAAGCAACTAAAAGATCCTTTTGTTTTGAAAACCTGTCATTCTCTAAAGGTAAACTAGTGATAGTATTCAAGTGAGACTTGTTTAATTCTACTAGGGTACCCTCGGGGCGTGACACCACTTGTCATGCGGTGATGGCCGATATTGCTTGATTTTAGGTCTACCTGTTGTAATCACCATCATTGAGCAGCTGTAGATGTTGCCTAAGTCGAGGTCTACCTGCTATACCAATATTCAGTGATGGATATGTTAAGATAATTTCAAATATCAACCAATGTAACACACGTGTTGGGGAATATTTACTTTTCACCAATGATAGGTAAGCATTGGGTTCGTCTAGGTGGACATTGCCACCATATAACTCCGTTTGGGTAAGTCTGGGTGTCCCATGTGGGTAAATATGAGAGATAACCGATATGTAGACAACATAAATCTACATTGTCTATAGCTTTGGACTCCCATAGATGTATTACTTGCATTCATCACATGCACATTCATATCATGTGTAGATAGATATGCAAGAGTGTTAATTTAATGCTTAATAACTTGCATGACCGGTAGTAGTGAGGAACAAACTCACTGAGTCGTGGTTTTGTTTACACCCCCATAGTTTTTGTATAAGAATAGTACTTACTGAGATTGAGATAGGAATGTGTGAAGAGTGTCTCTTCAACAAATTTCTTGAAGTTAGAAATTTAGGTTAGGTCTAAGATAAACTAGAAAACAAATTAGATTAATTGTATAATCATATGAGATTGTATATTATGTAGGTTAAAATCCAATTTTACTATTTGTTAGGGGATACAGATTCTCTATGATATTAGCAAAATGTGAAAAGTCGGGTTCCTTAGTGAATTTATATAAATATATATTATAGATGTACGACTAAATGATGTGAAGTAAATAAATATATAGAGTCTTATAATCTCTGACTTGCAAGACGATTCTTCTATTGCAAGTGTACACGTGGTATGATAACTTCACGATGATCTGAATAGACCCCTATTAGGGTCATGACACCTATTGTCGCGAAAGTACACCTTGCATATGATATCAAAGTTTTTGCATAACTAAGGTAGTCATTCTTAAGTTTTAGTATTATGTGCGGTGGACTGCTACGTTTAAGGTACCCTTTAGGATGTAACATAACCTCAATTGGATTAGTGCAAGCGATAGAGCTGTAATAACCTAATAGGATTTTGATTTATTAATTATTTATTTAAATAAGAGTATATTAGGAAAGGGGCAATTTCAATATTGAATTGCCATTCATAGGTATGAGTAAATGATTATTCAATGTCTTTCATAATGAAGATTTATCATGAAATTACTGTTACGGTCAACTAAACACCATAATAGCTTTTCATAAGGAATAAGACTAATGGAATTGTAATTACAGTAAAGTGAATAAGTAGTTATCTTGGGAATAGTAATAAATTTTCACTGTTCATATGAAAAATAGTATAAACATTCTTGTATTTATATTTTTTCCCACTTTCTTTTTTTCTTTTCTTTTTTCTCTTATTCTATTTTTATATAGAATGACCTAATCAATCTAGTAGGTCACATGAGTCAGAGATTGACTTGGCCTTGGCCAACAAACCCCCAAGCCAATGACGAGTCATAACTCGTACGGTCAATCCGAACTAATGGGTCAGGGATCATGCCTGCTAGTGTTGAGTCAGACCCCATGCCTAGATCTAAATTCAATGACTATTCTCCTGTATTCCGCTCTCTCTCACCTCCATATTTGAGCATCATTTTAAATAGTTTTTTTTCCTTTCATTCTACATTACTCCATAGATTTTAAATATCTCTTCGCCCTTTTCTCTTAAGAATTACAATTAAATCTCTATATTATTTTAATATTTTATTATTATACCTGAATTCTAGATAGATTTTTTTAATCAAATATTGATATTTTAGTATCTTTCAATATTTTTTATATTAAACCTAAAACCTAGATAGTTTTTTTCTATCAAATATTAATATTTTACAAAAATAAAAAAGATTTAAAATTTTTCATGCGCGCCACATTCAAGAATTGTTTGCTACAATTCTTGTTCTGGAAATTGACAAGAAAAAGAAAAATAAATAAATAAATGAAAAGGAAATCAAGCATGTTTATTTTACTTCTTATTACATATTCGTGCATGATCGTCTTATTAAGATTCCCTTAATTTTTTTTAGAGGTCACATAATATCTTCAAATAAATGTTACTTTTTATAGTACGTTACAAAAATTACTTCATTTTTATAGTTTTTGGGCATTACAAAGCATACACATCTTGATGTGATGAACTTTGTGATTTGATGGCTAGATTAGTATGTACGTATATAGTCCTCTATATACATTTATCTAATAACAACATTATAATCTTTTTTTAATCAATTTTGACAGATATATGGTTGCTTCTGCATATAGTAAAATATGATAATTAATCTAGGGACGTAAATATTTAATTAATATGTGTGTGGTATTATCATTGATATTTTTCACCAAATTTAGTGTCCCCCCCCCCCCCCCGAACAACCCCAAATCCATTTATGTTCTTTTTTACTTATGCATTTAATTTGTTGTATGTTTTATTTTATCCTTACTTTTTTTTTTTGGACATTTTATCCTTACTTAATGCATATGGTATTATTAAATTTGCATGGCGCACGAGTCCTCCGCTACTTACTTGTCAACAGCCTAATCTCTGTTATCTACCTAGTCTGGTATCAATTGAAAATAGAACACTGGAATTACGAATCGAAAACGGAACAGTATAATCCGTCAACTGCAAGAAAGGTAGTTGGCTGGCGTCTTTACCAGCAGCTCTCAACCATCAAACTCTTTCTTCCCCCCTTCACTCATTCTCTGACTCTCAGTCTCAGTCCTACTCTCTACTTTTTGTTTCATGAGGAGGAACCATCCAACACACCTTAACAAGATTCTTGAAAATTCCAATGCTTGTCTTTTAACTTCCAACTAAAAAAAAAAGAAGAATTTTGGGGTTCATTCATTCATGGCTTCTCTGCCGCCACCACCCATCGTCTTTATCGCTTCCTGACTGACGCAGTGGAATACGAAAGGGGAACAATCGCAAGACGTTGATTCGTGCACGAATACCGGTTGTGATCTTCAAATATCATTGATTATGAAATACCTAATATTTTCATAAAAAATCGAAATCTACACAATATTACGAATTTTGATAAAGGAAATACTCTCAAACAATTTCTTGCAAAAAAAACAGTATTCTGTCTTTCTGTAACCTAGAATATATAATATGCTATTTTTACAAAAAAAACTCATCTAAATAAGACCTACGAAAACTGAATGGACAAGATTAATGCACAGACCATAATAAAAAATTATCCAATGAAAAGATAAGACATAAAAAAATTACTAAAAATAGTAAAAACGCGTTTTGACGGCCTAAACGAGGGAATTTGACCGAAACCCTTGGTCACGACGAAGCTCCCTTTGACAAATGATAAGTTGCCACACACTCTCCTTGTTAGCACACAAACTTTGACATTGGGACAATGACACAATTGGCAATCATGGTCATTACAAGGATTAAAAATCTAATCAAACCAAAGAACATCTAGCTTTTGCTTTAAAAAAATATAATAACGAAAGCAATCTTTAAGTTTTTCACCTATCATAATTCATAAGCATTATTTATAACTGCCAAACTACTCTGCCTTCCCATATATTTCTAATTGCATCACAACGTGTGTTATTAGATCAAGAATTTTTTAAACCATCCAAAGATATTATATAATACACGTGTAATTGTCCAAGAATCTCTGATCTCAATACTATGTTTTAAAGCTAGATTAATACAATTCGCTGGAACTATTTATGTTGGATTTCATATATTATATTACAACCATGTAAAAATATATGGACAACTGAATGAGTCCTTCTAATTAATTTCAAGTTCCAAGATGATGAAATTTGTAATGATTACTAATATTATAACTCATTATAACCTTAGAAAGGATGAAAATAAGCGAAGAAACCAAATAATCATGCCAAAAGTTATTGATTTTGATACCTAAATTTTTATATTGCACTCTACATCTTTTGCATGTCTTAGGTCCTTTGTGAAAATCATAAAGGTTATTTGTATAGTCGTAAAACATATCTAGACATATCATTATTTTTCTAAAACTTATAATTCTTATATAACAAGATGAAGTATACAATTACAATAAAAGCAAATTCAATAACTTTTAATATTATCTACGATACGGACCTACTTTACTGAAATTTTACTTCTCCATCCAAATCTAACAACATGCTACTTGATATTAAATAATTTATAACTAATCGTGATACACACTTCTATATAAAAATACAAATAGTACTTGAATAATTGCATTGTCTTGTACTTGAGCATTTCGTCCTCGGAATCCAGATTGAGTTCCATCTTGATTCCTTTGTACAGATGGTTTCCAGCCAAGAAACGACTTACAACATCCTTTTTAGAAAATGCAAGAAGGTGCCATGAATCTTAATTGATTTCAGTAAAGAGATCAACAGTAGACTCTTTAAGAGTGGATGTATTTTCCCAAGATTTATATCGATTTAAGGTAAAAAGTGTTGACATTAGATTTTTGTTCCATTTAAAAATTTTATGTTTCGGGTCAGTGTCAAAGGAAATTGTTAATTTGTCATATGCTGATCTAGAAAAATTAAAGGCAAAAGGTTGGCTGATTTTTTCCATATCTCTCTAGGTTTTCGTTTTTCGTGATCTCTAGAGTGGCTTTTGAGTTGATCAAATACAAGGGGAAAAAATAGAGGGAAAAAAAAAAAAAGAAAAAAGAGCGAGCCCTAAATTTATAGAGTTTAATTGGGTGAAATCTATATCTACAAAGTTAAAAAAAAAAAAACTAAATATTAATTACACAAATTAATCATCAAAATACCAATGTTAAATCGTCAGTAATAGATGTGACTTATGTACAAATACCTAAATCGTGTCTATTTATATATGAGTTGTATATACTACATGCGATTCATATAGAAGCATGAGTCATATATATTATATGCAATTCCTTTACAAATATATGAATCGTATGTTCTACATGTAATTTTACATTGGTATTTTGATAATTATTTTTGTATGATTTGTATTTATATAATGTCTATTTGGATAAGTTGCTAATCATACAATTAATTCCTTTTTACTTATATAGTTTACATGCTTAGGCCTACTTACTTGAAGGTAAGAGAGAATGAATAGAATAACTATTTTTAAAATACACTATATTATTTATTTATTTTCAAAATGAACTAACTGTGTTTATCCACAATAATGTTTCTATTCTCTATGAAGAGAGAACAATTGAAACTACCTCGTAGGCAGTCTTCCTATTCTCTCTTTATTTGCTCTATGGTGGGAATAAAAGAAAAAATCGAACAATGAAACTATTTTGCCCCAATAAATAACTTTTTTATTTATTCAAAATGCTAGAATATATATTCTCAATACTAAAACTTTTGATGAAGTAAGCATTTAAATACATATTCTAATTTATCTTGATAATATCATTCTCATGACATATAATCCTTACATGGTCTTATGTCTATGTAAATAGGTTGTTAACTAATGTATTCTATAGTCTCATAATTAATTTTGATAGGACTAGTCCTATTGACCATCTAGCACCTCACATCATATCCAATCGTGATTGAATTACTAACATATTTAATATTTTAATTATTATATTTATTTAAATAGTTATGTTGACTTTTTTTTCATTTTTCATTCATTTTTTTTTTTTTTTTTACATTTTGTTGTATTTTATTTTCCTCTATGTAGAAAATATTAGCATAGATTAAATATGGACATACGTACAATATATTCTGCTTAAAAAAGGACCGAAAATTGTTTCCTCTTTCATTTTTCCAATCTTAGTTTTGACAAATCATTTTATCCCAATATCATAGTAAATTCAGGACGTCGCGCGTGTTTTCGAGTTGATTAAGTTTTGCTCAGTCATGTGGCTTAATGCTTTATTTAGCTGTTTAACGAGAAAATGCCAGGTATATCCAATACTTCATAGTTCACGGCCTTCAACTGAGGAACTTCTTGATTTCCTATTTTAGCAAAGCATCTTCTTTTTCCTTTTAAATCTCAATTATTCACGTATTTACTATCTATTATAATATAATTTTTGAAATTTTTATTGAATATATGTGATATAATTAAAATAATAAGAATAAAAGTTGTTTTTACACCCGGATTTCACCTACAAAAGTTATATCTCTTCTAAATTACATAA
The DNA here is from genome assembly GCA_024138025.1 of Combretum micranthum. NCBI lineage: Eukaryota > Viridiplantae > Streptophyta > Magnoliopsida > Myrtales > Combretaceae > Combretum > Combretum micranthum. Next base: position 2,537,668 of record JAMXBD010000042.1, on the reverse strand, counting down.
TATCTCATATAAAAATATAGAATGACATGAATGCTCATATAAGATCAATATTTTTTAACAGATGCGTTCTTTAAGTATGATTGGTAGGAGTTTCAACCTTAATGAAATGTTGGTCCTGACAAGCAATCAAGAGAGATAATTGATTGCTATTTCAAAATTCTTCAAGATCCAAACTTTTTGCCAAAATCTCATCAAGTTTACTTAGAATGATGAATGATAACACTAATTTAACAAAATCAGCAATAAACAAATTAAAGTGTGGTAAAGTAAACAAGGCCTGAGATTTATAAAGGTTCCTTCTTATGAGTTAATCCTCTCTTCCAACTCCACCACTAGAGATGCGGTGGTTCACACCAGTTGTTCCACCAATTGTTCTACTAATCCAATAATCAATTGGAAGATTACAATCACCGGTGTTATCTTACTTTATCTCACAAGTCTCACACATAGACTAATTACAGAACTACAAGATACTAAGTATAATTTTCTCAACCTAACTTTCAAAATAAAGAGTAAGGATAGTTTCAAAAGAGATATTATGAGTTCTCAAAACTTAAGCACAAAGCAAAACGTGAACTAGTAAATATAGGCAGCTTCTGATGAAGGTTCTAATGAAAGTTTTAGTAGATGAGACTATGACAGGTATCAACTTAAAATGTGAGTGCAAGTGTATCTTCAAATTTGAACTTTGTCTTCTTTTTATGTTCCTCAAGGATATAATGGATCCCTTGAGTAAACCTCTCCCATGTAACAATTCTTATCCATTGAAATATATTTGAAACTTGAAATCTTGGAAGTATCTTCCTAAGATCTTGGATGTAGTTATCTTAAAGATTTGAATTTCGTTCTCATCCTTGAAATACCTTCCACTAACTTCAATTTCTATCGTCATTGATATTATTATTATGTCTTCCAAAGGAAATAAGCTTGACAATCCTTGAAACCATATAATTTTGAATCTCCACAAAAATCAGCATATAAAGTTGTAAGGATATGCTGGCACTTATCCTTATCCATAACTTCTTAAATGGTGCTAAAGCTCATCCAAAGATCTCACATGTCTTCTTTTAAATTGAACTCTAATTGTAAGATTAATTGTCTTAAGGATTCGACACCATTAATATTTAACTTTTATGCCCATAAGGATCTTGAATATAATAACAATCACTTAGATATAGCAAAATAAATTGCATACCTTTAGCAGAATTCGACATGATGGAGAGTTTTCTTGTTCTAAATCTTTGATGCAACTAATTTCTCTCTCTTAACCCTTTTAGTATAGTAGATAACTATAGATAGCCAAAATATGTTTTCTTTAATTTTATTTTAATTGTTTACCTTAATGGTAAAGAGAGGACCAGTTTATATAGCTATATAAAAATTAAATCTTGTACATCCATTAAGTACCTATATTAATGGTTAAGATTTAACATACTATTAAATACAAGAAATCCTAAACCAAATTTACTATAGACTAATTTAAATATAGGCCAAGACATCAGGCCATAGTTCTTACATTCTCCCACTTGGTCGGATGTTCCATCATTACACTTAACAATATAACATAAGGCTAGCAAAGTCCAATCTTTAAAACCATCAATCATCATAAGCACTTTTATACAACAAACCATGTAATGAGGATTATGGCAATCATATGCTATATAGTCGCATACTCCCTTCCATATATCACTACATTAGGGATTTATCATGTTAATTTCATATGTTGTATATGAGCAACATATAGTCCACATATTCGTCATAAAGACACATAATTTTCTTATTCAAACAATCAAACATGCTCAAATATAATGAATAAGAAAATTCAAAATATCATAAACATATCATTATTGAGCTTTAGAGTGTTTAACATCATCATCAATCATCAATATAAGATCTGTTCTAATATATTCAATACACACTCTTTGTGCTCGAATCTCCTCTTTGCCAACAAAGTACTTTAATTCCATGTGTTTTTGCTTCTTTGGAATATTTGTTATTTTTAGAGAAGAAAAATTCTACAAAGTTATCACAATAAATTTTCAGCGGCTTACTTATGGTGTCGAAAACCTCAAGTCTTGAAATAAAATTCTACCACCATAATGCGTGAAGTATAGCCTCATAACAAGTTACAAATTTTGCTTCCATGATAGATGAAGTAATGACGGATTGTTTAGCACTTTTTCAAGAGATTGGTCCTTCAGTTAATAGGAACAAATAGCCAAATGTTCATTTCCTACTGTCAACATATTGAGCAAAATCTAAATCTGAATACCTAATCACTTCTAAATTATTAGACCTCTTATAAGTGAGCATGTAGTCTTTCGTTCCTTGTAGATATTTCAACACTTTCTTTGTAGCTTTCCATGATCAATACCAGGATTACTTTGGTATCTAGCCAACATTCCTACTGCAAAACTAATGTCAGCTGTAGTATAGGTCTATAAGTACATAAAACCACCCACAATAGACACCAATGTAATTGATTCTATTTCCTTATGTTCTACATCATTCTTTGGACATTGTATTAGACTAAAATTACCTCCCTTTTGAATATGAACTATTCCTGCTACACACTTGCTCATGTTGAACTTCGCAAGAATTTTCTTAATATAAGTTTTCCGAGACAATGTTATCAATCCTTCTGATCTATTATGGAATATTGAAATTCCAATCACATAGGTGCCTTTCCCATATTTTTTATTCAAAATTATTAGAAAGAAATTCTTTAGTCTTATATAAAAAAGCCAATCATTAGTAACAAGCAAAATATTATCAACATATAGAATCATAAATATAAACTTACTCCCACTAATCTTCCAATAGATACATCGACCAATAATGATTTCTTCAAAACCGAAAGATGTGATGGTATTATTAAACTTAATATACCATTATTGGGAAGCTTATTTAAGTCCATATATTGATTTTTTCAATTTACATACCATACCTTCTTTTCTTTCCATAGTAAAAATTTTAGGTTCATCCATATAAACTTTCTCTTCAAAGTCCCCATTCAAAAAGGCTGTTTTCACATCCATTTGGTATAGCTCTAAGTCAAAGTGAGCCACTAAAGCCAAAATTATTCTCAACAAATCTATCTTTGAGACATGTGAAAAAGTCTCTTTATAATCAATGCCATTTTTTTGAGTATAAATTTTGGTAATAAGTCTAACTTTATACATTCCACATTGCCTTTTAAGTCACGCTTGGTCTTGAAAACCCATCTATACCCAACTGTTTAGAACCTTCTAGCAATTCTATAAGATCTCAAAGGTTGTTTTAAACCATTGATTTCAACTCCTCTTTCATAGCGTTACTCCATTTTTCATACTCATCACTTTCTATGGCTAGTGAAAATGAAACAGGATATTATCAATACTGTAATCAAATTCAAACTTTTGCAAATAAACCACATAATCATAACAGATAACTGGTCTTCTAACCCATACAAGTTTAGTTAAAGCTATTCTAACTGGTTCATTTACATTAGTTAGTGGTAAGTTAGGTTCTTCATGGGGGTACTTCTTCATTATCCAAACAGTGTTCTTGATTCTTTTGTTCTTATATTACAAGAGTAACATTTGGTGTGGTTGTAGATTTAGGAACATTCAAGGGTAGTGGAACATTCACCCTTATTTCCTTAGTATCTACAACTCTATTTTTCAGCACTCTCACTAACCTCACCATTTTCTAAAAATTTGGCATTGGTTGTCCTTACAATTCTAGAACTATGGTTTAGACAGCAAAACCTATACCCTTTGGATTTCTCTAAGTAACCAATAGAGTAAACACTAATTGTTCAAGAATCCAATTTCTTTTCATATGGGTTATAAACTCATGCTTCCATAGGACAACCCTAAATGTACAGGTGTGTTAAATTAGGTTTCCTTCTAGTCCATAACTTAAAAAGGAGTTTTAAGAACTGCCTTACTAAGAACCTTATTTAACAAATATATAGCAATTTTAAGTGCATACATCCACAAACTTTTAGATAAAGTAGAATTACTCATCATACTCCTAACTATATTCATTAACATTCTATTTTGTCTTTTTGGCACATCATTTTGTTGAGGTATGCTTGGCATAATGTATTATGCATATATGCCATGACTTTTGAGGAATTTTGCAAATGGATGAGGACAATGTCCAGATTCAGCATGATTTCCATAATATTTATCACCTCTATTAGACCTTACTATTCTCGCCTATTTATCTAATTGCCGTTTAACTTCCTTTATAAACACCTTAAGTGCATTTACAGCTTAAGATTTTTCATGCAGCAAATAGATATAGCCATAACATGAAAAATGATCTATGAAGGTGATGAAGTACTTTTCTCTATTAAAGGAAGGAGTGTCAAAAGGCCCACATATATCGGTGTGTATTATTTCAAGAAGATGGCTACTTTTTGTGGCTCCTTTCTTGTTATATGTGCTTTGCTTTCCCTTAATGCAATCTATACATAAACCAAGATCAATAAAATCTAAGCTTTATAGAATCTCATTCTTTACGAATCTTTCCAGCCTTTCTTTGGATATGTGAGCCAAACATTTATGCCATAAGTAAGCTGCGTTTTCATTTGCCAAACTATGTTTCATTCCAATATTATCATTAACAGTAAATAAAGATTCAAAAAAGACATGATCAAGTCTCAATTTATATAAACCATCCACAAGCATTGCATAACCAATGAAGGAGTCATCCGTATATAAATTGAAATAACTAGGTCTTACCATAAAAGCATGTCCACTAACATCACGTCTAGAAACAGAAACTAAATTTCTAGACATTGAAGGTACACAGAGAGTATTCATTATATCTAAGTGATGGCTAGTAGCTAACATAAGCCTATAGGTCCATACGCCTTCAACTGGGGCCTTCATGCGGTTCCCCATGAACAAAAAGTCGTTTGCTCAACTTATGGTTTGGATTGTAAGAAATCCTTGCATAATATTAGATACGTAAGTAGTGGCACCAAAAGTAAACTACCAAGTATTAGAAGGAGCTTCAGATAAGGTTGATTCAAAGCATATAAAAACATAATGTATACATTTCTTTTTTAACTAAGCCCTACCTTTAGAACAATCCTTTTGATAATTTTATTCCTTCTTACAAAAGTGACATTTATCTACATTTGATCCCTTCTTTTCATCATCAGCATTCTTTAAAGCTTTAGCATATCTTTTCTTCTTAAATTTCTTGGCCTTTGGTTTGAGTTTCTCTTTAGCTCCTTGACCCACTAGGTTGACAGAATGAACTCTTTGTTTCTTTAATCTCAATTCCTTGTGAATAATCTTATTAGATGGTTCATTGACATTCCACTTATCCTTCATTGCATTATAGTTCATAAGAAATAGTCCATATTTAGTAGGTAGTGAATTAATGATGAATTGCATTAAGAAGGAGTCCTCAACAACCATTCTAAGGGTCTTAAGTTTTGCTACAATATCAATCATATCAAGGACATGTTGCTACATACTCTTTAACCTATCAAACTTCATGGCCGTGAGTTCAATAAGTGTCTCTACAGGTGACTTATCAGTGGAATGAAATTTATCTTCTACAAGCTTAAGAAAATCTTTAGCATTTTGATTTTTAGATGTTAGAAGAGTAGACTTAATGTTGTTGGCAATTGTCATTCGCATGAAATTTATACTTAATCTATTAGACCTTGCCTATGCCTTATGGTATGCCTTTTGAGCCTCCGTACTATTTGTAGTAAGGTTGGTTGGCTTTTCCTCTAATAAGGCCAAGTTAAGATCAAAAGCACCTAAGTGAAAAGTGACTAGTTCCTTCCATTCAGAGAAATTCAAACTAGTGAACAAAGCAATAACATAAGTTTAAGAGTGATGATTAACAGCTGGAAATGTATAAACACTCAGCAATTAACGGATTCAAACAAGAAATACAAAAAATTAGGTAAACACAACAACATATATCATCATCATCATTATAATTGAATACCAATAAAAATTAATAGAGTAATTAAACACACACCATCTTGTATATATAGCATCTTTGGATACATACATATGCTAATTTCCCTTCCTTTATATTTATTAATCATAAAATATTGATTTACCTTTGGGTAAATCCTTAATTTATATCAATTAATACACTTTACATAATAGGTATTGCAAGATATTATTTTAAATTATATGACTATAAAAATTTAATTAATTTGGTCACTTTGGTGACGAACAAATTAATATTAACTTAGTGTCATATAATTAAAATATTAAATTTTATAATATTTTATGTGTAACAATATTTAACATCATAGTTCATAAAATTCATTACAAATAAAGCATGATATTTGTAATATTATAAAACCAAAATAATATTATGAAATAAAAACATAAAACATAATAATTATAGTTAAGAACAAAACATAATGTTAATATTAATGATGAAACATGGATGTGATGTCCATTAACTTTGTTGATTTCTTGATTCGTTATTATACTTAATAACATAAATGCCCAATTTTTTTTCTTGTTTTAGTTTCATGATGGTGACATTATCTTACAATTGTGGTCACTTCTTTCTATTTTGATCGAAGTCACAACCAAAACCTTCTTCCTTTATTATTATTATTATTATTATTTCAAATTGGGAAAAACTAACTTATTGTAAAAATTCTAAAATATAAGCTTAATTCACATTTTAAAGGACCAAAACCATCATAAACAACATAAACATTAAAATTCTTAATCAAATCACATCATAATCTTCACAAACATAAATATCCACATCATAATATTCATTCTAATTAATAATAATCATCATAACCTTCCACAATTATCATAACCCATGATTTTAATTATCATTATAAACCTAAATTATAATAGGTGTGTCATATTATTAATTTAAAGATTACTATTTATTCAAAACCATGAGCCTCTAATACTACACGTAAGATTAATTGTCTTAAGAATTCAACACCATTAATATTAAACTCTTATGCCCATATGGATCTTGAATACAATAGCAATCACTTAGATATAGCAAAATAAATAGTGTACCTTGAGCAGAATTTGACACGATGGAGAACTTTCTTGTTCTCAATCTTTGATGAAACTGATTTCTTTCCCTTCACCCTCTTATTGTAGCATACAACTTGATGGATAGCCGAAATATGTCTTTATTTTTATTTCCACTTACCTTAATGGGTAAAGAGATGATTACTTTATATAACTACATAAAAAATTAAACCCGGTACATCCATCAAATACCTATATTAATGGTTAAGATTCAAAATACTATTAAATACAAGAAACCCTAAACTAAATTTAATATGGGCCATGACATTATGACATATTTCTTACACTGATAACACTTCCATGAAAATAAGTGAGCTCTCGTACTATTTTTACGGAAGTAACATGGACCTCGTAAAAGCTTGTCTTAAATATGTATTATCGAGCAAATCCAATTTAAACTTATTCCCATGGATTTTATAAGTCCGTCTTGAGTGGAACGCATTATGTATTACTCAAATACATATAATAGATAATGAGTAAGCTGAGTCTTCATCATTAAAACTTATCCTTAATATAAAGGAAGTTCATGAAGATATTCTTGTAAATCGTTCTTTTCCGCTTAAAAAATTTGACGCTAGTTCTAACATACATTGTATGTTCTCACATTAGTCCTAGCATTGCTTCTGACAGTAATTCTAACAACACTTGAACACTTCACTTATGTTACTGTATACTTAGTTAAAATAGTTCATAAATACATTAACCTATTTGTTATCACCAAAACTTAATTAAGAAATTTACATAAAATGACATAGTTTTTAAGTATTTATGAAGAGTTACAACTCTTCTAATTTATGTAATACTTTATGCAAAAATATAGAAATCAAACCAACATTGTTGTAATACCCTAAATTTAGGAATATTTACAACTTGTCACATGTTTATATTGAATATGAGCACATAAAGACTTAGAACCTACTATAAACTTAAGAGAAAATAATCATTCCCAACACACATACATAAGGTTAACTTCAAATTGATAATTACAAAGTAATAATAAACTCCTAAACACATACAACAACCATAGCTTACATAACATCAACAACTAGTGGCTTAGAGAGTCCACAAATCCAAACCAATATTAGCTACCACTAAACAAATAAACGATTCATGCCCATAGTAACACACTAATATACAATACATACCATATAGGAGTCTCTATCGCCATGAAACAAACAAAATTAAATCTAATAATCTATTTAACAATCTTCTCCACTTGTGTACAATGTCATATCCAGCTAAATCAAATACAAAAAGGGTGCCAACTGTACCTAGAAAAGAAAAGGAGTAAGTCGGAACCCAATACAGTACACTAACAAATACATACACAGAAACAAGCAATAGCATATTCACATGCATTATTATGATATGAATGCAACAAACAACTATTTAACAACCTAGCTAAGTCTAACAACCAATAAAGAGATAACTAAATATCTCGGTACATAGATATATATATACACACGTATATTAATTGTTGAGGCTTTCTAATAACCACGACATCAGCACTTTTTAGATTTACCTAGATCATTTGCTAGTGTAACCCCACTCAGGATAAGGCCACACCAAGATAATCAGATTGCTAAAACAATAGTATATATACCCTCTATCTACTTACAGCAACCAATCACAAGGAATGCATGGCCTCTCAAGCGGAATATTCAATTCATTTATTTGAATTTCTACCTTAAACATACATAAACTACAAATTGGGAATATACATACCTAAAATATCGATCCATTTTGAGTTCTAGAATTCTATTAACTTGATTAGCATATCAATTAAGTCATTAGAACCATTTATACTTCTACATTCACCTACGATCTACACTTGTATAATCCTCACTTAAACCTCACTAGAATAAAAGTTTTTAAAGATATTAGAATATAGGTAAATTCTTATAGAAAGATATTAAAATGATTTTAACTACTTGTGCAAGGAAAAGGTGATTTCACGAGGAAAAACAAAGCACACGGGCTGGTCCATAGCCTATGCACTTGGTTGTGCACTTTTCGACAAAAAAGTTTCACATCATAAAGAGGAATATAGCTTAGTGCACCAGCTATAGTGTGTGCACTTCTAAAGTGCAACTTTTGTCATTTTACAAAGAGGTACACGGCTAAATACACGAGCTTATGCATTAGTCATACACTTCCAAATATTACATGTTTTAACTAATATTGTCAGAATCGGGCTATGGTTTGACCTGGATAAGCTAGAGGGTCATGAGTTGAACCAAAATCACGAAAAAGTAAAAATATAAGGGATAATTTATTTATAAAAGAAAATTATATATGAAACCACTCAATGAAATCTATATTTAGATCAAATTCATCAATTAATTTTTAAATAAACATGATATAATGATTATATTTTATAAATCTATAATATAATATGAATACATATTTAAATTTCTAGTTTTTCATTTTTTTTTTCAGTCAGGGTTTTCCATTTCAACTCGGTTCAACCACTCAGGTCAATTTGGATTGATGCAAATCCGGACCAAATGAGTGAACAAGATTGCTTTTATGGCCAATTCTAGTTGTACCGATCGGCCTAATTCGGGTCCGACGACATTGGTTTTAACTCAAAGAGATACAAAACCTAATTCATGAGCTTGTGCATGGGTTGTCTACTTCTAGAATTCAATATTTCTTTGTCTCCGAAAGGCAAACAACTAATTCATCGGATTATGCATTCATCATGTACTTCTAGATATTGTCTCTTTTTTCTGATTTTCATTTATTGTCAAAACATAACACTTCTACCAGCTGTTTTATCATTTTTCACACATGATCACATGCAAGTACATCTATCTTAGCAAAACTCATAATCAAAGGATTAAAATTCACATCAAAATGAGTTTTTTTTTTTTTTAGTTTTTGTAAATACTTATTTTTTCCATACGTAAATCTTTGCACTTAAAAATTTCTCAAAATATTTCACAAGAACTTGTTATTTCCTTGTAAAATATTATTTTCAATGCTAAACCCTAAAGTTTCATTATTTAGGCATTCGTCTTCTTGAGAATGGTGAAAAAAAAAAGAGAAACTTCATTTATTGTAGCGCTTCCTTCAAGAAAAATCAAGAATCACAAGCCTCAACAAGAGATGAGGAGAGTGTTTCTATAAAGTTGAGGTGTCAGATATTAGATTTGGGATATGCCACATAGACAACAACAAATATTCTATATACCCTATTTTGATATGACCATTACATGTAAATAGACTCTCATGCCAAAGACATATTATCTAAGTTTTCTATTTCCTCTCAAGTCCACTACTAACATAAGCATTGGAGTCATCATGTCTGATATCCTTGGTGTATTGACAGGCCCATCACTCTTATTGGTGGCCACCTGCAACAACAGACCAAAACAAAAAAATAGGATGTTTTTTTCAACCTCCTTTAATCAATATTTTTAGATATTTGGAAATACATTTGCTACCTAGATTTGCGAGGTAACAAACTCTACATGATTTTAAAAAATTCAAGATCGTTGTGTTGATTCATCCTGGATTCTCTTGCATATTTAGAAGTAACTAGATAAGGCCCTTTAATTAATATCGCAAAATATTTACGAACTATTATAAATGTATGCTAACACCATTAGCTAGCCATTAGTCTGACTGCTCTATCGGTAGGACTTCTCGGTCCTAACTATCGCAATACGAATTTTGATGGTATAATTAGACGATCTGACTAAAGGGATCGTAGAATAAGTCTATAAAAATTATAACATATCACAATACTATACTATTATATGGTTTTCTACGAAATATTGCATCATTTTGAAACGGTAGCGATCTTTTAAAATATAAAAGTAAAAATATCATAAAAGTGCCAACCTGTACTATTTTGCATTAAACCATAAAAGTTACAATTATTCATAAAATTCCACCAATTCTATTAAAAAAAATGTAACAATTTTTATAAGGAGGTTACTTCCTTACTTCAACGAACCAATCATGACTAAGAGATGGAAAAGTTGAAACAATTAAAGGTAGATGTTATGACTTTTTGTCACGTATCTTATCATGATTTTCTGGGATTGTAAAAATAAAAATAAACTCACTCGAACTGCATTGATATGGCTCCCCGGTGGGATTCACGACAAGTACAAGAATGTCCCAAATAATTGGCACCTTGTCATTATCCATAGATTTAACATCGAGAAGCATATGTTCCTAAGATTAGTTTCTCTCATTTCAGATTGGCGATTATTATAAATTTGAATCTGCATGGAGAACATAGAGAAAATGGTGCATTTTTACGTCCCAGGAAGCAATACTTGAATATTTCAGCTAAAAGTTTATTTTGTATCACTGATAATTGTTGAAAATTGTCAAATAGTCATATTTTGTTTAATATGTTTTTATATTCATTTCAGCTTTATTTTCTTTTTCATATATGATCATATACAGTTAAAATACAGGTATCTTGCAAATCTCGAAATTTTTCTAGCTTAAAGAAAGTAGAGTTTAGTAATTATAAAGAATATACCAGAACATTTTCTCGCTAAAGAAAGTAGAGTTTAGTTATTATTAAGCATAAATATATAGTTGTAAAGTGGTATGTAACTTTCATATGATGCACAAAACTTTTACATAGAACAATATATGATCACAATAAGAATTTTCCCTTATCGTTTCAGGAATATAAGGGTAAACATGTTATATTATTTCTAGCAAAAAAAAAAAAAAAAAAGACATGTTATATTATTTATTATTTATACAAGATGCCTAGATTCAGCAAATTGAAATTTGGATATTTGTTTTCTTTTTAATATATTATCATGTGCAGTTAGTGTAATGTCCTAACTTAACGGCATTACAACTCGCCACGTGTCCTTCTCTTAAAAAGGACACGTCAAGGCTATAAAAAATTAAACCACAAATATAATTATCTCCAAATTCCACATAAAGGTTACTTGAATTTATCATTACTATAATTCGTCTCTTAGAAACATAAACTGATATTATCTAAAAGTACTTATATAAAATCCAAAACATAACAACTTATCTTATAAACATCTTCAATAATTATCTAAACAAACTCTATATATTTTGTATGATCTTCAAAGATCTTTTCTCCTATTCTTCTTTATCCACAATCTGTTAGTCACCAGTATGAAAGTCGAATGTACTAACGCCATCCCCCATGGTCAACATAAAAGTCATAGCTAGACAATTCTCAATCAACACCATCTTCACTTGCACCTGAAAAATAATGGATTGAGTGAAAACACCTAGTACGCCATACCACACACATATGCGTGTGAACACACATCAAGCAAATTCACACGCATCATATGCTTATGCAATATCCACAGGTTTATTATCTTTTGATTAACTAACAAGCAATACAGTTTTGGACTATTCATGACTAATCCTAAACACGAAGTAACTCATGACCCCGATGAAAACCATAAATAAAATAGTATATATATATATATATAGTTGCGTTTTACAATTAAGCTGGTAACGACTCCTAATCTACTAGAATCATTTCCAAGTGCAACTCCACCCGGGACACCGCCACACAAGGATCATCAGGTTGCCAGCATTGGTATCACACTTCTGTCGTGGTCTTTACTAACCACAGCTAAACACAAGCAGTATACAATTTTTAAAAGCCTGCAAGTGTTAGTTCAGTTTATATGCATGTCTAATCCTACAAGCATAAACAACAGACAAGATATGGTCGTACCTGGATTCGCTTCCAAACTCTAATCCACCAACAGATCTTCTTAAAAGAATAGAACCCTAATCCTATAAATATTCTTGATCAACAACATATCTTAATTAATTCCAATTGCAACACATAATTGAACCCTAATCCTTAATTTCATAACCTTACTCAAATGATCTATAGCCCTAATCATAGATCTACGAAAAGAGGTTAACACACATGTCTCCTTTGTTTATAATTCAATGAAACCTTCAAACTCAGCTTTCTCCTCAATTTCTAATTTCTCTACAATTCCTTCAATACATTTATAAAATCTCCAATTAACAATTCGATTTACAACAACAAATAAATTTCATTTACTGATAAGATTGGATGGATCCTTACTTACCTAAAACTTGTAGATCTTGATTTGAAACAAAACCCCTAAATAAATCAATCTCCTGATCACAATCAATTTATTCCTACTTACTATAACTTCCAAATTATCATATTCTTATAATCATCAAATCCTAAAATTCACAAAACACTAAAAAAGATCTTACCTTTTTCTTTGAATTGAAACCATACAAATCTTCAAATCCAACCTTAAGGTTTCTCCAAACTCTTATAGACCTTGAATCTTGTAGGTTTGATAATCAAAACCTCTTGATTTCCCAAAACCGGATCTTCAAAAGAACTGCAGGGTTTCTCCAAAGAATTCTTCACAACGTTTTCCTTACAAATAGATAGATAGATCTTAGAGATTTAATCAGTTTTAGATTGTGAAAAGATTGGGAGGGAAAACACTTACCAAGACGTTTTTCTCTTGCTCCACTTCAGGTATCTGAAAGCTCAGACAAAGGAATAGAAAACTAGGCTAAGGCATCTATATATAGGCTAACTTAGCTTAGGAAAAATGCTAAGTTCATATCTAATTTAAGCAGCCTTCTGCCAAAATCCATTCTTAATCAAGTCTTTACCATGTGAACACAATACAATTATATTTCAACTTTGACCATAAAACCTTTCTATTTAATATCCTTTAACTCTTTGACCCTTCTTAATAATCCTTTTATATACTTTAAGGTTGACCATAAAACCCTCTTATTTTATATCAAATGACAAACTTGCCCTTCTTTATTACATTTCTCCCCTCCTAAAAAAACTTTCGTCCTCGAAAGTTACCCGAATCACTATCTCTTTTCTTTATCCATGCATCCACTAGTTCTCTATCACTCCTTTTTTTCTTGTTTCTGATTCTTTACACCATATTGACCCTTTTCATGCTTATATCTGCTAGCTAGAATATAATTCCATCGATGTCTCTTTAATTCTTAACTTTCACCACTAAATTTTGATTCACTTCCTCCGTTACTTCACAACATACCTCTCGACTATAACTTAAACTTATCAACAATATCCATCAAGAAATCTTATCTCGACTTCATTGTATTAAATATCCAATTCAGTTTCCTTGAGCGATGTTTAGAAAGCTGAAAATCTCATAATTATAGTTCCCAATTTAAATTCCAAAAGTCAAATCTTACATTAACCTGGAGCTCCAAATGTCACTGTGTTACTTGTACTTCTAATGATTCAACTTAGTTTCTATCTTTATTGTTCCATATCAAAAATAATTCATCACTTGCATATCATTTATCTACTCTCAAAATACTCATTAACTAACCATATCACTTCCAATATATTTTCTCAATCTCCAATATATTTTTCTTATATTTTCCATCAATATATACTTAAAACTTAAAAATTAACACTTACATCCTTAGGTAAACCTTCAAAATCACCAGATAACTTCTAACTCGTCCTTTGACATCAATACTCCTAATGTTCCGATAATTCTTTGATATCTAGATTATTAATGCACTTTGTCTCCAGGGTTTCACCATACAAATCCATTTATTGCCTAATATTAAGTGATTGTTCTTCACTTGGATTTGATATCCTTATATAACTATTAAATCTACTTTTCAACAAAAGATCTTTTTTGAATATATACTTTTATCTTAGTTCATAAATTAGTCATTACATCCTCCAAAACAACTATAGATTGTACTGTAGAAAACTCAATCCAACTCACTAACACAATTAAACCATTATACTTTACCTCTAATTACCACCATTTCCATCTAAACTTTGTTAGGACATAATCACCTTATAATCCTTCAAATAACAATCAGAAAACTCAAATCACAAAATTTAAGATTTTTCAACTCTAACTCTAATGATCAAACCTTTCATTGCTTTGTTATTTCATATGATCATAACATCTATGTCTCTATTGGTTAATCAATTTTTTTTCCACTATTGTCAGACACCATAGTTAATCCACAATTTTTATTTACCATTTGTGCCATTCTAATTGTCTCTCAAACTTGTATTGCCTTTTTATATAACAATTTGTATCTTCACATAAATTTTCTTTAAGAATCATCCCAAAATTCATCATCATAGCTTAATATAGATGTCATCCTTGTTTCACCATCCATAGATTTCCCGTAACTCACTAAGATCATATTTCCTTCTTGTAATGGCCATTCCACATGCACATTCATATCTTCATAGGATTTAACTATTCTCTAATTTATATTGGTTGTCTCAATACTTTTTCTCTACTCTTCAACATGATCTTTCTCATGTCATTTAACAAATATCGCTCTGAGGTGACCTAAGCTACTAAATTCTCATTCCTCTTCCTACTCAGAGCTTCTACCACAACATTCGCTTTTCCAGGGTGATATCATATATCCGCATCAAAATCCTTTATTAGTTCCAACCACCTCCTTTGTCTCATATTCAAATCTCTCTGGTTGAAAAATACTTCAAGCTCTTGTTATTCATGAAGATTGCAATTCTCATCAAGTAATTTGTGTCTTCAACTCTTTAACCTATGAACTATGACTGCCAGTTCCATGTCATGAGTGAGTCAATTCTTTTCATAAAGCTTTAACCGTCTAAATGCATATGCTATAAATTTACCCCCTTGCATCAAAACACAATCTAGATCTTGTATAGAAGTGTCAATACCAATAATGTACTCTTCACTACTCACTAGCAAAGCTATCATTGGTGCAAATACTAAATTTTCTTTTAACTATTGGAAACTACTTCCACAATTATCATCCCACACATACTTCACTTTCTTTTGAGTCATTCTTATTAAAAGATTTAGAAACCTTAGAGAAATCATCTACAAATCTTTTGTAATATCTTGCCGTTCCTAGGAACTCCTAATTTCCGACACATTCTTAGGAGTTGATCACTCTCTTATAACTTTCTCCTTTTCAAGATTTACTGAAATTCCATTTTCGTCCACAATATGTTCTAGGAGAAACACTAAGTCAAAACTTATGCTTGGTGAGCTTGCCATACCACTTTTCTTCTTATAACATTATCAAAACTAATCTCAAATGTTTTTTATGTTCTCCTTTAATCTTTGAATACACAAAAACATCATCAATATCACTATTAAAATCGAATTCGTTTACTCTTTAAAGACCCTTTTCATAAGATCCATAAATATAATTGGGGCATTTGTAAGATCGAAAGGTATAACCACGGATTCATAATGCCCGTATCTGGTCCTAAAAACTGTCTTTGAAAATATCGTCGGCTTAAATCCGCAAGTGGTGATATCCTGACCTCAAATTGATCTTAGAAAATATTTGCACTCCTGCCAGCTAATCAAACAAATCATCTATCCTAAGCAACAAATACTTATTCTTAATCATTACCTAGTTTAACTCTTTATAATCTAAACATAACCTTATGCTCCCATCTTTCTTTTTCACAAACTCACTAGAACACCTCAAGGTGATACGATTGGTCTAAAGAACTTCTTCTTAAGGAAGTCCTCCAGTTGAACTTTTAATTCCTCCAATTCCGTCGGAGCTATATGATGCGGTATTTTAGACTTAGATAAGGTATCTGACACCAGATCAATATAAAACTCTATCTCTTTTTCAAGCAGTAACCCTAGTAGATCTTCTGGAACTAAATCAAGATATTCTCTCACGAGTTGTATCCTCATAGGATCGGTCTTTAATTCATCTCCTATTGTCAAAACTACCATTTACTAAAACTAACTTTTCCTACAACTCATATGTACGCAACATTAAAGGTCCTTGCACTTCAAGCTTATGCACAAAACAATCTCCATCCGATAAACTAAACTCCACAACTAGATCCAAATACAGCATTGTGTTTCCTCAACCAGTCTACTCCTATCATATCCATTACTATAATATTCGCAGGTAAAACGTCACTTTCCATATTTATATCCAAATTCTTTACAAATCCAAGTCAACGTTGCTCCATATCTTAAAGGTATATGTAAGCACACTCTTAACTGCCTCCTCATAACAAAACAACAAACTTCTCAAATATGCTTGAAAACTTGCACTTGTATCACAATCTTCAGAAGCACTTGCCCTCTAGGCTCTTTTCATTCTTTGGCTCGATATCCATATTGTCCACACTTGAAATAGAATACCTAAGAAACAACTTTTCCAAAACCTATCACTGCCCAATCTTGACACTTGAAAAGTAGACATTCTTAAGCCAGTTGAAATCCTTCATATTAAACGATCCATAACATCTCGTACACTTTCTTTTTATAGCTTGAACTGCTGATTTGTCTTCATAAAAGATCAACCTCTTCTCCTTGTCTTAGGTAAGGATGCTAGATATCTTAGGGCATAATCATCCAAAAGGATCAAAACACTATAGGACTATAAGATATGATCTTACTAACACAAACAAACATATCTCCACAAAATAAAAGGGTAATCCAACTTAAGGATCAAAACTCTATAACTATAGGATGAAAGCAACACTAATCTAGATAGGATCAAGAACCCTAATGTATTCTACCCCTCTCATCATTGATCTTACTAACACAAACAAACATATCTCCACAAAATAAAAGGGTAATCCTAATCATTATACATTGATGAATATTGTTGTAGTTAGATTTACGCAAGTCATTATATATCTAATAAAAAAGATATGAATGTCACTAATTGAAAAGGACTACTATTAGGCACAAATGAGTAATAGTTAAATATAGATTAAATGCAAAATGTTGTAAAAAGATTTCAATTGACAAATTGATATCCACAAATGGAGTTTAAAATTTCTTCTTTTATTGATCTTAATTTGACATCTCTGTTCTGCAGCTATGATTATTCTGGATATGGAGCTTCCTCTGGTAAGGTAGGAGATCATTTTTAAGTTGAGATTATGTTCTACTTCCACCAAGGCTGATCCTCCCTCATTGTTTTGATTAGTCACTTTTTTATTAACTGCCGTCTGAGTTCAATACATACAACGATATAGAGGCTGTATTAATTGTTTGAAGAAAGACTATGAAGTTAAACAGGAAGATTTGATATTAGGTGGTGTTGTTCTTCATAGAGGCTGGTTCAGGATCGGTTCAACCCGACGCTGATGACTAGATCCGACACATTGTGACACAGGTCAATAGTGACGTCAGTTGATTTACTTCTCTAAATATTGAGACCTTTTTTTAACCATTAAAAACGTCGTAACTTTAAATGAACTTACCAATAATGTTGTCAACTTCTAGTGCAATTTATATTTGATTACTATAAAGATGTTAGTTCTAATTATTGTGATAGATATTATATCTAAGATAGGAATCAATATAAATTGTTTAATTGATAATAAGTTAAATTTGGACAAGAAACACATGTCGAATAATGGTATGAAATTTTGAAGCACGACTAGTAAAAAGATGCTGTTTAAGACGAGGCTCACGGCACGGCTATTAATATCACACCATAGGCTGCCAACTACGACTAACTCAAAAGAAGTGCTTGCTTTATAATTAAGGACTTGGAGGAATATACCAATTAAGGACGAGAAAATGCTGTATGCTATACTATATATGATTTAGCGAACAAGGTACGGTTTCATTTTTTTTATAGATGATGCAGATAATAGTGCCGATATCATTTCTTCTTTTATGCAAACAGGCAACATATCCCAAAAAAAAAAAAAAAAAAAAAAAATCCTGTTCAAAGATACAGTGGAATTTTTGAATTCTCTAACGGCGTAAACAAAATCAAGAAATCAAGCAATTCAATGATTAAGATGAGATCACACCAAATTGTGAAAAGAAAGCACTTGTTCAATAGACGAAGATCTGGACGAAGATGACAAGCAACCAAATTACGGACAATAGTTTCTATCCATGATTGATTGTTCAGCCAAACCTAATATAATTGAAAAATTAAACCAACAATTGCCCGTTGTGAAGTTAACAAATACTATAAATAGCCACATAAGCCCTTGAGCAATTTCCAAAACTAGAAACATGGCTTTCACCAACCAACAACTTGTGTTTTTCCTAGTTTATGTCTCACTTCTTCTCCAATCCCAGTTTGGTTCAGCCCAAGGTGTCCAAGGTGGCTATTGGTTTCCGGACGGTGGAATCTCAGCCTCCGACATAAACTCAACTCTATTCACACACTTGTTTTGTGCCTTTGCTGATCTTGATCCAACCACATATCAAGTAGTCATTTCCCCTTCCAACGCACCTTACTTTTCTTCCTTCACACAAACGGTCCAACAAAAGAACCCCTCGGTCAAGACCCTTTTGTCTATTGGAGGAGGTGGGAACACGTCCAAATCCAGTGACTTTGCCACCATGGCTAGCCAAGCTAGCACACGTAAGACTTTTATTGATTCTACAATACAATTGGCCCGGTCCAATGGGTTTTATGGGCTGGATCTAGATTGGGAATCTCCAAACACCACTGAAGAAATGACCAATTTAGGCTTGTTATTGAACGAGTGGCGTGCTGCGGTGGCTACCGAGGCCACCAGCTCTAACGCCACCCAATTGCTCTTGTCTGCCGCAGTTTCCTACTCGTCAGTTTACGATTCCATTAACTACCCAGTTAGTGATATAGCAAATAGTTTGGATTGGATCAACTTAATGGCCTATGACTTTTACGAGCCAAGTTGGTCCACAGTTACTGCCCCACCGGCAGCTCTACGTAATCCAGGCAATCAAGTTAGTGGGGATAATGGGGTAACAGCATGGATTGGGTCGGGCATGCCCGCCAATAAATTAGTGCTCGGGTTTCCATTTTTTGGTCATGCATGGACGCTCAAAGACCAAAAAAACCATGGATTATTTGCTCCGGCTAGCGGTGCTGCCACATCGTTTGAACCATCAAAGTATAATCAAATTAAGAAATTTATATCGGATAACAGAGCTACCACAGTTTTTAATTCTACGGTTGTGTCGGATTATTGCTATTCGGGGACAACATGGATTGGTTATGATGATACAAAAAGCATATCTACCAAGGTCACTTATGCTAAGGGAAAGGGTTTGTTGGGTTATTTTACATGGCAAGTGGGAGGGGATGACAACTGGGTCCTATCTCAACAAGGTTAGTTTAATTAATTATTTTACTTCTTGTATGTTATAAAATTATATGTATTACATCAACATGGATTGATTATGTTTATTTTATGCTTTTCCTTGCAGCTGCAAGCTCATGGGCAGCGTAGAAGCTCTTGCAGCGCACATCAAGCTCAAGACTCAAGGGTGCTTAGTGCTCCCCATATGTATGACAATAATGAAACAGAATAAAAGAAGGCAAAACCCAATGACTTTTTAATAATAGTCGAGTTGGTGAATTTTGAGCCCTTTTGAGTTTATGGCTACTTGGTATTTTAGTATAATCAACACATAACCTAATAATTAAAACTTAAGACTCTTACAAATATGGATCCGGTGCAAGTGAATTACCAAAAGTATTAACCACAACAATAAAAACTGGTGTTGGGTGTTAATGAATAATGTTGCCCATAAGAAGTCACAAGTGTATTAACTCGATTCCTATATTTAATTTTATAAGATTCAATTATTTCAAAAATACAAATTTGGGTCGAATGTTTACTATATGGTTTAATTAGATTGTTAATTGTATTACATTTATTATCAATATATATCTATATACTGTACAGCACAAGTATAAGCATGGACTCTTCTCGTATATAGAGATAAGTTTATAGTTATAAAATCTCCGTATTGGTATTGTTTTCATAGCATTTAATATAATGTGTCTACTTCTTTAGCTTCCAATTATTCGACATTGGATTTTACGAATAATTTTAATATTTGTATTATTTGAGAAATTTTATCTTTCATTACCATATGTAACTACATCAATTACTTTAGACAAATTTAATAGGAGACGCTGGTATTATTAATTGTATTCATAGGATATATCTAATTTTGAGTCACAAATTTCTACTTAACGAGGCACAAATAAAATAGGGTTAATTACAAAAACAAGACTTGTGTTTTAACTTATTTGCAAACACATGACTCATGTTATCTTTTTTGATAAATAGGTGACTCGAGTTTTATAAAAAAAAATGTTAGTGTTATTTAATAATTTTAGAATAAC
This sequence comes from Combretum micranthum, assembly GCA_024138025.1. NCBI lineage: Eukaryota > Viridiplantae > Streptophyta > Magnoliopsida > Myrtales > Combretaceae > Combretum > Combretum micranthum. Next base: position 2,516,486 of record JAMXBD010000042.1, on the reverse strand, counting down.
ACATGTCAATATTTTATAGGTCATAAAAATTAATTTTACTTTGATTTCAATTTTCTCATTTAAAAAAATAATTTTTAATATTTTATTTATTTAATTTTATTTAATAAGTTTTTTTATTAAATTAATTTTCTTTGACTAATAAAACTCTAACACATATCCTTGAAATCGTAGTTAATTATAATGATACTTTTATATGATACTCGGTTCACCTATTTGTCAAAAAAATTAATACAAGTTATGTGTTTGTAAATTAACCAATACACATGTCACGTTTTTGTAATTAACCTATAAAAATGAAATTGATAGTTAATTTTCCTTCTTTCTTCTTTTTTTTAATTTCCCTCCATCTTTCCACCTCCTACCTTCACCTCGTCCTTTTCTATCTGTTTGATAACTTACACCATATGAATCTCTTCATCTCTTACCACCATATTCATCCTTTTCTTTCTTTTTGATAACTCACGCCATGTGAATCTCTTCCGCTTTCCTCCAATCACTACTAAAGGTATTCATCTTGTCACTGTCTCATGGTGAGATCTCTCTCTCTCTCTCTCTCTCTCTCTAATTTACTTACTAATGTCTTCCTTTTTTCCTTTTATTTTTTCCATATTGTTCATCCTCATAGGCTGTTACATTCTCTCGATTAGCAATCAAGTCTCTCTCTCTCTCTCTCTCTCTCTCTCTCTCGCACAACAACTCATTAAACCATTTCCTTTTTTTTTTTTTCCCATTTTCTTCAATTGACACATGAATTTGTTCACTCCCATGTAGATGCTACTCAGTTTGGTTCATTCCCACAATCTACAACTTTATTACTTTGCTATTGATATGTAAAGAAATATTTTTCTTTCATTTGTGTTTCCATGTTTTATTTGTTATAAAGATTATTTTATTAATAGCGAATTCATAAATATTGATTATTTTACATTTAGAATTCCACTAATGGTATGTTATATAATTCTTTCTTCCTACTGTTATTGCATGTTAAAGTTTTACAATTAGAGTTGTGGAATATTAAATTCATTTTAGGGCTACAACTTAAGGTTTGTGGAGCTTTATATATTTTGTGGTTGTAGAATCTTTGTGATTCTTTTTTTTTTTTTGGCAACAAGATGAGGTTTGAAGATATTTAATTATTTTCAAAGTCAATTTTAGTAGTTATTTGGAGAATATTACATGAATAATATACTTTAAAAAAATTATAAAAATATTAATTGTATAAAAAAAAAAACATAAATAGTATTGTTATATCGCATTTTCAAAGTGAGATATATAAATTATATAGGTATTGCATTATACATATGTGATATACATACCTCTCTATTTCTAGCTGTTTATCTTTTTGATCTTGATTTGTCTCTAGCTCAGGCTTTTTTTTTTTTTTTTACTTTTATCTAATCTTTCTCTCTCTCTCTGCATTATTTAATGTGCTCATTGTTTTCTTCATTTAACTTTTTGATCTCTCTATTGTCTCTACATTTAATGCGCTAGGGCTTTTTTACTTTTAGATTAATGTATCAGCCCCCTTTTTAATCTCTCTTTCTAATGTACTATTGTTGCATTAATAAACCAGGACTTCTTTTATTTTTTATAACTGTTTTGATTACCATGTTTGAGGAGAAATGAAGCTATGGTATTGGATATTCTTAATGCAATACATATTTCACATACAGAAGGCGTGATACACTAACTCCTAAAGTTTTGACAGGGTAAGTCGTTGTATCGCCCCTTGTACATGTGACACAACTATAAATTTTACTATCTCCACTAGCATATGTGATACTAATTTGGTATTTCTTTTATATAATTCATATTTGTGTAATTTTTTATTTAAACAACAGTGGCACATATTTTACCCAGTTATTTGAATATCTCAAACAGATTATAGTCAAGTTAAATTCAAATTATCATGGAATCTAGCCCGTATGGTTGGCTTTAGTCACAAATGATCCTAATCATTATACATTGATGAGTATTGTTGTAATTAAATTTATGCAAATCATTATTATCTAATAAAAAAGATATGAATGTCATTAATTGATAAGGACTAGTATTAGGCACAAATGAGTTATAGTTTAATATAGATCAAATGCAAAAGGTTGTAAAAAGATTCTTCTTCAATTGACAAATTGATATCCACAAATGGAGTTTAAAATGTCTTCTTTTAACTTTTAATCCTAAGATGTGGAGATCAATAAGCCAAACCTTCTATGTATGATCTCACGCTTACAATATAATTATGACTTGTCAAACCGACATTTACCCTTTTGACTATTTTTCATTTCATTTTGTGCATCTAATTCTAAGAAATTATAATAAAACTTGAATTGGTGATTTTAGCTTTTCATATTGTGCAAAGTCACGGAGATAATGGCGTTCTTCCAACTTCTTGAATTTATTTGAATATAAGTTGTTTGATCCTAGTTTAGCCACTTAGTATATGATAAAAATTGATTTAAAATCAATTTTAGTGAACTAGAGTTTTCGTGGATTCAAGAGTTATCCTATTAAAATCAAATGGTTACCACTTTAATTTTTTTTTTTAAATTATATTCATTCCTTTAATGTTCTAAATCTGTTAGTGGTGAAAATATTTACAATGTGATGTTTACAAGTTAAAGCTTATCAAATGATTCAAATGTCATTTAGAGAATAATAGTATCTATGAATCAAATTGATAGTTACATAATAAGGAAAAAGAATTTTTATTTATTATTTTATTTTTAAGTCACCCTATAGTGTCTATGTACTCAACATAACATAATTCATTTTTTTTACTTTAGAAAAATTTGGGGTGTTGGTTGTTTCTAATGTTTGAACTCTTTCTCTATAAGTGTATTAATTGTTATCACTTTGGTTAAAAAATACATTTTTAGGTGTTATGAATCTTATAAACTATCAATTTCACATTTATTTTAGAAAATAGGATTTTCAACGTCTCAAAAATCTTCATTTTATATGTATAAATATTTACATTATTTATTATTTATTTTCCTTTTATCTATTATTAATTTATTTTATTTTCATTATTTTCTATTATTAGTTTAGCACACATCCATATTGTTCACTAAATTATTAACTTTATTTGTACTTTATCGTTTCCCTTTTTATTTCTGTCTTTTTATTCTTTTTTATCTTTTTTTTATTATTTAAATTAATTAACTAAAAAAATAAAAAGAAAAAATTTACCTAGAATTGGAGTAAGAGGCGTCAGTTGAGTTTGTTAAATTAGGTTAGGTCGTCTTTTGAGTCGTTAAATTAGGTTAGGTCGTCTTTTTTGTGTATGTGTATGTGTTTGGGGTGGGGGGTGTGGGGGGGTGTGGGTGTGTGGTGTTGGGATGTGCGATAATGTAGAAACTTGCTAATTTAGCAGTGCTAGTGGCAAAGGGATGTGTTGGACAACGACCAAACACTCTGATAGTGTTTGTTTGCTTGAAATGCTGTCGGATGATGGTTTTAAGAGTCCCAGCAGCGGTTAGCAATGGTGGTGATTGTTGGAGTGGATTCCACTATCCTTTAGATTGATTCAACACACCAAATTGAAGCTTACAACACCTAAAAGCTTCTTCTAACCTTCAATTACTTAAAAAATGCTAGCAAAACCCTAATTCGAAGAATTTTGTTCGAAACCTTAACTTCTACAAACTTCTTCATATTTTAATTTTTTTGTGTTTTTTAGTTGATTTCTTGATGGAAAAAAGGATTGTTTGAGATCCTATTTATAATATTGGAAGGGGTCAAACCACTTAGTTTCAAATTAACAAAAATAAGGGTTTTGATTTTTAATTAATCCAAAATTTGTGATTTCCTACTATCAAATCAAATTCTATGAGTATAGTCCATGCTTTGATTTATCCAGGAAGTTTTGTCTTACCTTAAATTCAATTAAATCACCATTGATTGTTGGTGGAGCTTCATATACGAGTTCAATTTTCTTGAAATTTCATGGCTTAATTTTGCTAATAAAAAATATGAATTGAAATCACATTTAGTCTTGTTTGTAGTATGAAAAAGTGTACTTCATGCTTTCACCATTAATTTGTGAAATCATGAAGGAAAAGTGCTTAGAAATGACTACAAACATGGCGCTATAGACACGGAAAGTGAGCATTCCTTAGGTGTCTAGAGGTTCAAGACAATAATGTAGTGGCTTCTCGCCATGTGGTTCCATCTGCTGGCGCCTCATGTTCTTATGTGGCTTGTAAAAAAAATAAAAGGCATGTGAATACCTTTACCATGTCTCAAACAATTAACCTCTTATTTTCATGTGTGTATGTCTTACTATTAGGCCATTGATTAATTTTTTGATTTGGTTTGCAAGCAAGTTAATTTTAAGGCTTTAATTTAGGCTCAATTAAATAGATCAGCTCATTGTGGGCTATTTAAGTGGATCTACGATTCTTATATAATTAAATTTACATCATATTAGGCCTAAAGTATTTATTTTAAGCTTTATAATACTAATCTTTTACATCTTTTATTATATATATCATATTATTATATGTATTTTTGAAATTTTTAATAAAATTTGGGTTTAATATAATATCCATTTTTATTATATTTAAAGCCTTAATAGGCAAAAATGAGGTGTCTACAATTTTGTAGTAAACAAATGGCTTATTTTGTTATATATAATTATACTTATTTTGCCAAAAAATTTTATATGTGGCATTATAATTTATAATCTTTAAAAGTCAAAGTAATTTATTTATTTTAGACTATAAAGTTATAAAGATATTAGTTCCGATTATTTTAATAGATATTATAGCTATAAGAGGATCTATTACAGATTTTTTAGATTGATGATGGGTCAAATTTGGACGCGAGACACGTGTTGAATTTTAGGATGAAATTATGAAATTTTCAAACACGACTAATAAATGAATCTATTACGTAGTGAGGCTTTATTAATAAATAGATTGTTTGTATACTCATTAATACCTATTTGATATCATGAAATTATCTATGTTATATATATATGGTTGGTTGATTTTGGATTGAATTGTATAAAATGCATTTTAAATGAATAACTCGAAGTGGAAGCTTTCAAAATTTATAAAGCTAATTGGTTCTGTCAAACTTTGGTTAGCAACTACTAATAATTAGGCAAGCACACCTACCGAAGTAGTATAAAAAGAATTAGGTTGAATCCTAAGGGGTCGGTGGCAACTATCTTACTTCCATATCATCAATTATCTAGCCAAAGAACATACTGAAAACAGAAGCTAGACTAGGTTAATGAATATTCATAAACTTTTTCAGGGAAAAATTAAGGATAGGGTTGTAACTATGTAAGACAATAGCCCGGGGTTTGCTTCACCAATTCCTTATCATGTGAATTCAAATCTAAACTCTGAGAGAGTTGTTGCTGGTGTATTTGTACTATTGGATTCCATGAGGTAAGTTAAAGCCTCTCTCAAGGTCAGTAACTCTAGATCTAGACTAGACTACCGAAATCTCTTCTTAGGTTATCAATGGTCTAGACCTGTATAAAGCTTAAAAATCCTATGTGTTAAAACCAATTCAGTGAATTTTAAAGACAAGAGACAGACAGTCTCACAACCTCTCTCTTAAGGTGATTATGACTAACTCCATTAGTAGCTGTAAATCTATTCAAAAGAACGACCTCTTAGCCTGTTCAGTTGAAGTCAAACATGAGTCTAGAAGATGCACCACACAATTAAACTCACGAAAATAAATTCAAGCTACTAATCACAAATACCCAGTCAATTTACTTGAAAACGCATTTGAATTCACATGAATTAGGATTTAGATTCACAAACCTTAAGTTGTAGGAGATTATTTCTCCATGGGTTTAAACATTAAGCACAATTTCTGAAGAAATAAAATCTAATCAAAGAATATTTCAATTACGAATAGAATCTCATAAAGATTACAAACAATGGGTTTAATCAATTTTATCCAGAAAACACGAGATTTTCTAAAGTAAGAAGAAATAGTTCTTTCGCTCTAAAAATTCTCTCTATATTCTACGTTAATTATGTACACTATACATTATGTACATCCTCCTTTATCACATGCCTCAGCATGCTCATTTATAGGCTCAAGGTACGGAAATCATGAAGATTTTATTATTGACATGTAAATTCTTTATAACGGAATGCAGCGTGCGTTTTTATCGTTGCTCAAACGATCGCTCATCGAGGGGCAAGTTGAATACTCGACTGCTGCATTAAAGATAAGACTCAACTTGAGTAGATAAAACGCTGTTATTCCTGTCCAAAATTGAGTGATTCGAAGGCTCGAGACTTTAAGGCATGATTCAAATCAAGTAAAGGTATTGTCTTCATTTAGTCTTCATCATGGGTTAAGGTTAGGGCTGAAATTTGTGGCGCAAAAGAGACTTCTCTTCAAATCCAAGGCTCAATCACCTTAGAACATATGTTAAGGGTCACATCGAGGGCTAAATTTAGGGCACGACGAACCATTTTTGCCTTGTTTTGCCTTGACATTTTGGCCTCGACCAATCTTTTGCAGGGCTCAATTGATTTTGTCTTCAAGTATTGTTGTTTTTTTTTTACTCCAAATTTGATTTTAAACACTTTAGTTCTTCTTCTTTTGATTTAAGAAGCTGAAAAACAATAATTAAACATTAAAAGCACTATATTCATAAATATTCATCCAAAAATACATCAATTTAGGTCTAAATTCCTATGAATAGAATAGAGCAAAATACACTTATCGATTTATATATATTATATATTATAACTATTTAACTTCTATACACGAGATCCCTGAAATTGCAAAAATTTAGCTACATGTACGGCAGAAAAGCAACAAGCAAGATAACAACTCTACATTCTTAAGAAATCCTTCAGTAAATGCTTGATAATGACATGTTTGACTAAATACTTCTGCACATACAACAATTAAAGAATCATCACATGCTTTGATGGGAAATTCAACACAAAAATTATAGTTTCTGTTAAATATTAAATAAAAAGAAAATCTAAATTAATCATTACAATTCTTTTACGGGAAACTTAAATGAGAAGCCATAAATTTCCACCTTCATAATAAAAAAATTTAACTTCATTTCCTCTCCTTCACTCAAGAAATAATAGTCAACAACAACTTCAAAACACTTTGCTCCATTTAGATCTATGTTCTTAGGAAAAACAATACCACTCCTTGCATACAAACCCCTACGCCAAGGCACCTTGAGAGAAAAAGGAGACCATCTCTAAATGTTACTCAAAGCTAAGGTAATTTTTCCTAACCTTAAACTATTTCCTAAGAATCATACAATGCACAGTGATGCATTAGAGTGCATAACAAACTTATGTCATACTAGAATAAGGGAGAAATACTCTTTTGCCCTGGCTGTACATTTCATCATATAACCTTAGGATTAGATAGAAAGAAGAATAGAGAAACTAACAAACGTAAAAGAGTAACATGGATGTTTATACTCTTAAAACCTTGTAACAACTTAGCTTAAGTACACATGTTGAAAGCCTACAAACTAGCATGACCCCATAAATGTGATGGTTCATTTGATAACACAAACATAGAACTACAATAGATGCATATAAATAATTATTTTAGCCAAATAAAAGCAAATGGATCTATAAACCTAGGTTAAATACAACTGTAATTCAAGAAAAAACACACATCATGGCTACAATAACAACCGTGATCTCCTTTGTACTAAGATTATGACCTATCACGGCCATAACATAGAAGGTAGTCTTCTCGGAAGATGAGATTTATATGTATCACGACCTTGATAACCCTCATGATCTTCTCGGATGTTATTTTTCAATACCCATCACGGTTGTAATTTCGATCGTGATCTTCATTGTGCTTATGTTTAATCTCAATCACAGCCGTAGTATAAGAAGTGATCTTTTTGGATTGTAGAACTTATGTTTATCACGACCGTAGTGAACTCCGTAATTCCAATGCCAATCACGGCCACGTTAAGGAATGTGATCCCTACTATAGAGATTCTTACATATCACCCAAATGCAAAAAATAAGCAGCGTACATAGCAATTATGTACTTACCAGTAAATAATTTTCAACTTTTGAGATTAGGGAATTTGAGTGATTAGCGGATCTAGTGTTATATTTCAAAACGATGGTTTTCTAAGTAAGACCATGGAAAACCTCCATCTTCTATTGTTGCTTTTAGCATGGCTGTGCATGAGGTTACCAACGATGGTGTAATGAGCTTCAGAACTGGTGTCTTTTCAATGGCATACGCCAGTGAAACATAGAGAGGTGGTTAGTTGAGCTTGGTGGCTTAGAGGAGCGCTAAAGAAATTTTGTGGTGAGTGTTCCCAATGCTGTGAATAGGTGCAACACTAGGTTGATACTCAAAGACAACTACTTGAGTAAGTTGATCAATTTAGTTTTGTGTAGCTAATTTTATAAGTGAATAAAATTTGTTAACCTGATTCCATGGTCTCTTTTGCATGCCTTTTGACTTCTTTTCTATCCTCTCTCTCTCTCTCTCTCTATTTTTTTTATGTGTACACATGTCATTGACTTTTTTCGTGAGTGCTCGCATCAAATTATAAGTTGGGAGTTATCTCTAAAGGGGAGGGTTACCCGATCAACACATGAGAGTGAAGCTCATTAGCATCCGAGTCCCCTGCTAGTCCTCAATGATTGAGAGTTACTTGATTAGTGCACGAGGATAAAGCTCGTTAGCTTGCATGTCCCCCGCCATTCCTCAATGATTGGGAGTTATCCTTAGGAGGAAATTACTCAACTAACATATAAGGGCGAAGCTCGTTAGCTTCTAAGTCCCCTGCTAGTCTTTAGTAATTGGGAGTTACTTTAAGAAGGTGTTATCTAACCATGAGGGTGAAGTCCGCTAGCTTCCATGTCCCCTATTAGTCCTTAGCGATTAAGAGTTACCTTTAAGAGGGAGTTACCTGATCAACACATGAGGGTGAAGGTAGTTAGCTTCTATGTCCCTTACTAGTCCTTAGCAATTGGAAGTTACCCTTAGGAGGGAGCTACTCCACTAGCACATGAGGGCAAAGCTCGTTAGTTTCCATGTCTCCTATTAGTCCTCAGCGATAGGGAGTAACCCTTAGAAGGGAGTTACTCGACTAGCATACATAAAGGCAAAGCTTGATAGTTTCCATGTCCTCTGCTAGTCCTTAGTGATTAGGAGTTACCTTTTGGATAAAGTTATGCAACCAGCATGTCACGCCCCAAAGGGTACCCTAAACGTAATAGTCCGCCGTATACTAAACGAGACTTAGGAATCACCACCATAGTTATTCAAAAGTCTTGTATTAGATGCAAGGCGTTCCCTTACGAAAAAAGAATACTTGTGTAATTGGAGATAGATAGTTTAACTTAATAGAATAAGCATAAAAATATAAACCACAGATATTCAGGATCAATCACAAAATACTAAGGAGTATTCCCCTGCAAAAGAATAATCAGTCCAGGTAAAAGTTTTTGACAACCAATTGAGCGTTTAAGGTTTCCTATGGAAGTTTATACAAAAGCTAAACATAAACTTCTAGGGAAAACTCCTATTCTCGTTTTACTTAAGTTGGCCAATTCCTGGGACGCAACCATAGATATGGAAACTGCCACAAAAAGAAGCTGTAAGGGTATAAGCTACGCTAGTTTAGTGAGTAAACACTTCTAAATTATACATATCCCACAATTACATACAATCAAGTTGATATAATCATCCATATGAAATGCAGCAATAATGTAGGCATACAAGACATATGATCAACCGGAAATCATATGTTGAATGGATTTACGCCCTCCATTCGGGGTTAGTAGATTAACGAATCCTGCGGTACTACCTTGAATTATTGTTCCCTTTTATGGTTCACGGGCAACCCATTTTATTCATACCATTTATGGATCACGGATAACCAATCATGATTAAATGCACCATCCTCATCGTGAAGTGATTATGTCCGTATTACTTGTTCATCCGAGTAATCATTAATCTAATTTCATAGGTGACCAATTAATTTACAAACACTCATAATCATGCATATGGACATACATCAATTAATCACCCAGTTTCAATATACTTAGCACATTTTTCTCAACACATCAAGATAGCATACATAATCTCATTTACCCATCATGCATTTCCAATTTTTATCTTTGCCTATCATTCTAGTGCAACTACGAGTTACAAGCACAATAAGGAATTGTAAATAGGAAGTATGACTCACTCAGCCATGGACAGCGATCTTTATTCGTAATAATCCAGGGGTCAGGAATCCTTCGCTTCGAAGTCACCTAAATGAAAGAAATACCCAAATGAGTATTTCAAACCATAACTATTTCAACTTATCAAACAAAACTTTCAAGTTCGTAATTTTTGTAGCTAAGGGAAATTCCAACTTAAAATGGCCATAACTTAGTCATTTTAACTCTGAATTTCGCAAATAAGCAGTCGATTTCTATATACTTAGAAAGATCTATCTAATTCTAATGTTATTCTTAAGTTTTGAAAACTTTTAGGTATTGGAAAGCTCGGATAAGTTCTGATCAGTTGCTAAAAATCATATTTCCAAAATTGTTTTGTGAAATTTACATTATTTCTACCAAATATATTAAGTGTACATGCAATATCAACAAGTTATTATCATGAATGACATGTTATGAGCTATCTATATGTATGTTCTTAATGATATTTGGTTAAAAAGAATTTTTAGGAAACTTTTACTTTGCAAAAATTTCAAGAATACTTAATTTAGAAAAACTAGTTTTGTTTCTTGTATAATCACCTTTGTTTTTACTTAAATAAAGTCTTGATAACCTATATACCTAATACCCTCATTAATTTAGTAAATTTCTTCATGTAGGAGTTGGAAAATAGGTGTTTAAGTAGGGGTCTTGCCTAATCACGAATTTTACAAAAATTGTTGATGATGAAAATAGAGTTTGATTTATGTTAAAACCTTTCCTTTGTTTTAGAAATATTCTTTGATAAAATCCATTTGTTTTTGTTATAATTAAGACCTTACTATACCTATCCCCAAAGGCTTCATTTCTCCATTAAAATCTTATTTTGGAATTTGAAAATAGGTTTTTAAATATGGGTCATTTTCTAAATCCGAATTTTTTGTTAAATTGTTTGGAGTTATTTCTTGAGTAAAACTCATTTAAATCTTTCTAAAATTAAGTTCTAGTTAAACCTACTCCTTAAGGCTTTCATTTCTTTAATAAAATTCTTATTTTGGGGTTGAAAAATAGGTGTTTACTTAGCAACTCATCCTAGTTATGAATATTAAGTTCTTGTTAGAGTTGAAACAAGTTCTAACTTAACTTTTGTAATCTTTTCTTATTTTGAAAATATCTCTTAGTAAAACTGGATTTAACTTATCAAAATCATTCCTTTATGATACCTATTCCATAAGCCCTTCATATTTTATATAAAATTCTTGCTTTGGAGTTGGAAAATAGGTTTTCAAAATGGGTATTTTTCAAATCCGATCCGAATTAAAAAATTTGTTTTTGGTGGAAACCAAAAATAGATCTTGAGTTTTTGGCAATATCCCCATTAATACTATCATACTACAAGACTTTAATATACATAAGACAAATATTTATGGCTTTTATATACTCAAAACAAATAGATCTATGATGTCATTCAAGTTATGGATGCAAATGCAAGATGAACATTATGAAGATGATGTTAGTAGTAGGATATATACACAAAAATTTCAATGTGAATGATATATAGCAATAATATAGAAAAACAACTTAAATGAAAAGATCCACAACATTGTGATGGCAAGAATATCATGATTAAGTGTTTCCACATCCCTTGAATAAAGCTCATGGAGATTTTAGTGGAATCACACATGTATGATCTTACCATTACATGTTTTATTTGTGGTAGGGTCTAGATTTATTACCTATTTAGTGTTTGGAACAAGAAAACTTGAAGGAAAAATTGTGTGTGTATGTGCGCTAAAGGGAAGGAGGCTCACGGCAACAATAGGGAGGAGAGAGGGGAGAGGAGAGAAATTTTTTTTCAAAAGTATGATTTTAGTGAAAAAGAAGGAAAGGTGTAAAGGTAAAGGTATAAAGGGGTTTATATAGGAAATGAAATTAGGGTATGTGTAGATAAATAAATGAAGAAAAATAAAACAAATTGAAGAGAGAATAAAAGGAGGGGGATGACGGGGGGGTGCGTCGGTTTAGGAAGTGGGAGAGAGAGAGGATGTGAGTTTTGTTTTGTATAAAATTTCAAATTTAATAAAGTAATTTAAGTAATAAAAATGTATTAGATAAATAAATTGTAAGGAATATTATGTAAGGTTTTAAGAATAGGTTGTAAAGATGTAAGAATAAGGTATGGGTGGTTGTACTTGGTGAATAGTGATGATTAGAAATAAAAAAGTAGATTCGACCATTAAATTACCGATAGTAATGAAAATACGATAAAAGGACTATAATTGTAATTTTTATAAACCAAAAAATTCTTATAATTATATTTTTTAATTCCTTATTAAATTTTAGTTCTAAAGAGTCCTACGGAAAATTTTTCTATTTTCTAGTCCCAAGGACCCGTTTTCAAAAAATATCCCGATCGGGTTCAAAACAGATGAATTTTTCCAAAATTTGATCTTTTTATGTTTTGATATATTATTTAGGACTATATCCTAGAGCTAAGTCATTTTTATTGTTCCAGGGTTTTGATCTTGGTATTGCCGGACTTAGGGTTCCCAGGTTCCATACTAGTCTTAGGTATTCTTTTAGGGTTTCAGTTTCAGGTTCCGATTTCCGAAACCGAGTTTAGATCGCTAAGAGAACGAGGCCTTACACAGCAGATGAGGCCTAAGCTCATTAACTTCTATGTCCCCTAATAGTCCTCAGCAACTGGGGGGTTACCCTTAGGAAAGAGTTACCTAAGCAGTGCATGAAGGCAAAGTTTGTTAGCTTCCATGTCCCTTGCTAGTCCTTAGCAATTGGGAGTTACCCTTGGGAGAGAGATACTCGACCATCACATGAGGGTGAAGCTCATTGGCTTCCATGTCCTGTGCTTCTTTTCATCATAGGCGTAGTGGGTTGAAGGGGAGTTTACAAGACCTTAGCTTAGCATGGAAAGTAGTTCAATTGGAAACTTCAAAATTTGATGTCATGGAATTTTCATGGAGGTGGGCTCTAAAATTAAAGTTCTTACAAAGCTATACGTCGTTACTTAAGAAAGAGAGAGATTGTCCAAAACATCATGCCTTTAATACTAGATGTTATATTCACATGAAGAATTTTCATAGATTATTAGCTTTCGAAATCCTAGGGATGAGTTCTCCATCCAAGGTCTCAAGTTTATAGGCTCCATTGCCTAAGACCTTCTTGACCCACACTAGGTCCTCCCAATTAAAGTCGAGCTTTCTTCATGACTCCTCCAAGCCCATTGCCTTGAGCTTTTGACAAACCAAGTCCCTGAGTCGAACACTTTATGCTTGACCTTTTTATCATATTAATGGGATATTCAGAGCTAGTAAGCTGCCACTTTATTCTTGATCAAGTCTCTAGTCTCTTCTATAGTGTCTAGCTCTACTCGCAATCTGACCTGGTTCAACATATCATCAGAGGATTGCACCCAAATATTAGGCAGTTTATTCTTAATGGAGAGCATAACCTCAATTTTGAAGGCAAACATGGAGGCGGTTTCTTTGGTTGATACAGGATACTTGGGAGCTCGTCCATCCACTTGTCACTAAGTTAATTTACATCGGCCTTAATGCTTCCCATGATGGTCCTGTTTATTACTTTAACCTGCCCATTGGCTAATGGATAGGCTACTGAGGTGTGATGCGAAGTTATCTTGTATTTGACACAGAAATCTTTTACAATATTGCAATTGAACTGTTGGACATTATCCATGACCAAAGAGTAAAACACCCTGAATTTAACCAAGATGTTGTCGTGGATGAAGTTGAGTACACTCTTGTCTGTCGCTTTAGCTACTACCTTTGGTTCTACCCATTTGGCAAAGTAGTCACATCCGACGATGATAAACTTTCACTATCTAGTTGAAACTAGTAATGCTTCGAGGATGTCCAAGCCCCATTGGGCAAAAGGTCAAGGTGATAAGAGCGTTTCAGTCGTTTCAAATTATATATAATTAAATCCAATAGAAATCCTATAACAAATTCTAAGGCAGCACACTTATCGATTGCAGAATATAATTACTATGGGTGTTGCTCTCTAGGATTTGGATATCGAGTACTAGTGTTATCGTTTCCCTATTATTTAGCCTAATAATTCATATGATATTATATCTATGACTTATCCAACTAACAACCTTAATATTTAATTATGTACCTTCTTAAGATAATACAATCACAAAACAATACCCATTATCTTGATCCACTTTAAACCATAATTTCATATAATAAAGGATTAATTAATTGATCGTTTAGAATTCCTAAATTCATCAACTTCTCTTTCAAGATAATTGAATTCTAATTCTACATGATTAATTGAAATGTCTTTCATCATCAATTACATATAAAATTGCATTTTTGTTCAAGGTTCCTAACAAAGATTCAATCTTTATGCAAAAAGTTCATGCAGTCTATGTTTAGATCCACATTCCAACCTCTCTATCTATGTAGATCTATGCTATTAGATGAAATTTCTTTCTATCTAAAAGAAATCAAACATGTAATCAATTATGGCCACAAATCAATCACAAGAACAATTAAGAAATCATGAATAGACTCAAGAGCATAAACTTTCATTAATCAAACCAATTTAACACATAGATCTAGGGTTCCACATGACTTAGGGTAAATAAAATCTATTCCTCCATGAAATTTACAATCAAACAAGAAATCTAGAAGAATAGAATAACTCCTTTAAACAAATTTTGTGATCCTTAATGAAACCCTGACACTTTTCCTCTTGAAGCTCTTAATTCTCTTTTCTAGGGTTTCTATGGAAAGTGGCTCCTTTAAAACAATGAAACAAAATGTCTATATATAGTGTAACGTTGTATATTACCTACCTACACAGGTCGTGGAGGGGGCTCATGTACACTTGGAGCCAGCATAAAAATCATTTGATCCGTACACTACTTGACATACACCACTCGTATATGTAGGTCTCGTACTCCTGGTACTCAACATTTTTCTCGTTATTTCTCCAAAAATTGTACATTGATCGTGTACTTCTCTAGTGTACTCTTGATATTGCAGTGATAGCTCCAAAACTTCACCAAATCTTCGCTCATTTCATTATAAATCATTTAAAGCTCACCAATTTCTCATTTGTCCTTGAAATGAATAGTTTATCAAATAAGTACCCTTTTCTTGAGTATGTCAACAAAATATCATATAAAATAAGATTAATAAAACACAATTATTAAGGGTCTTAGGACACTCATCATAAGGGTATGTGAGGTAGTGAGGCTTTATGCTCGGAGCACGATCAATCGAGGCTTGTTGTTTACAACTTTTGCACCTCTTTACATACTCTTTGGCATCCTTTCTCATGGTTGGCCAGTAGTATCCTACTTGCACTACCCTGATGTATGGAGATTACGCCTTAATGTGCATTCTCTTGTATGTAGCTCCTTAAGCATGTGGTGCCCTTCATCAAGGTGTAAACATCTCAAAAGAGGAAAACTAAAGCCTTTAAAGCCTCACTTATACAACATTCCATTAATCAATGTATAGTTCGTTGCTCTGTACATAACGCTTATTGATTCTTTTCTATCCATAGGTAGGGTTCTTTCTCAAAGATAGTTCATGATTGGGTCCATCCAACTTTGCGAGGTCGGCCTGATTTGTATCTCGTGCACTTCGTGGACTTGTTCTGGTGTGGTATTCTCTAGAAGATATTCTATGGATATTCTTTCTATTATCCTTTCTAGGTTTATTACTACTATAGAGGCAAGCTTGGAGAGTTTGTTGGCTTTGGAGTTTTTAGCTCTTGGAATCTTGATGATATCTCAAACTCCATGAGGGGGGTTCACATGATGTTGGGGTGTTTGGTCATTCCTTTGTCTTTGGCTTCATAATTGCCATTGACCTATTGTACCACTAATATTGTATCTAAAAAAATTTTAGCTAACCCGCTTCAATATCTTTTGCTAACTTTAGTCCTGCTATGAAGGCTTCATATTCTACCTCATTGTTACTTGCTGGGAATCCAAAATTTAGGGTATAGCAAACTTTAACTCTATAGGGTCCTTCTAGTATTAATCCAGCCCCACTCTCCCTTTGGGTGGAGGATTCATTGACATGGAGAGTCTACGTTGGGAGGTTGTGTTCACCATGATCTTCTAGGTCGGCAGACTCAACTACGAAGTTGGCTAGGATCTGGGGTTTGATAACTTCTCTTGGTTGAAATTATAACCCAAATGCACTCATCTCAATGGCATACTTCATCATCTTCCTTGAGATGTCAAGATTCTAAAGGATGGTTCTCAAGAGGGCATCCTTAAGGACTATTATTTGATGGGCTTGATGTTGGTGATTGTGGCCTAGGCCAATTACTGGATATTGTCATTCATAAACATTTCTATTATATTGTTTGCATGTTTACTTTATAATAGGATCCGTGAATAATTTAATTATTCTAAATGTCCCTAGATGCTCATTATTGTGGGAACAATAATGAATTAACTCTAGTATGAGTTTTGACCGATAATCATGGGATGTTTATTTCTATAGAGATATAAATCAAACTCATAGGTACATGTTTGAGAACTATGTACTGGACTGACCCGCTTCGAGATCACTCCATGGATTAGTATCATAAGTGATTCTCAAAATAAAATATCATCGTATCCTCAAACCTGAAATCACCGTGGATTCCAACATGAGGAATATTATGTTTCAGCTCAATCAAACGTTGTCTTTAACCAGATAATTATAAAGGTTGAGATTGAGCATAATGTAAATCATGTAGAGGAAGTTGAGTGATTAAGATGGGATTTGTCCCTTTCGTTGCGAGAGAGATATCTCTGGGCCCCTCGATGAGTGAGACTGAGAAATGCATGGCCGTGCTCAAATGAATTGATAGTGTGATTAATTTCATTTGTTTTTATCAGTTTACTTAGAAATCGAGAAATGATAAGATTGAACGATATAAGGATGACAATATCCATGCCTTATGTTCAATCTAGATATCATGTGACAAAAAGATAATGAGATAAGTTATGGATTAGGTAAAAATCGGATTATCGATCTTTACTTAATTTGGGTAAACATAATGTCTTGCTAGAGGCCACTTATGTTTTGTTGAATAAAATTATTTTAGGTCAATTGCCAACATTAAGTGAACCTACAGGATCATACACAAAAGAACGAGTCAAAAGGATCATGGACTAAATTTAATGTCTTGTGGGAATAATAATTTATTATTATTAAGAATAATAATAAATTAAAGGATCATGGACTAAATTTAATGTCTTGTGGGAATAATAATTTATTATTATTAAGAATAATAATAAATTAAAGGATCATGGGCTAAATTTAATATCTTGTAGGAATAATAATTTATTATTATTGAGAGAAATAATAAATTATTACATTGTTATGTGCAAGAATTATATTTTAAGAAATATTATCACTAATTAGATTAAGGGGCACTAATGTCATTACTCATGTGAGAATGACATTAGTATAAAAGGCACATAAAGAGATCTCTTTAGGGTTAATGACTTGTCTGTCGACATTAGACCGGCAAAGAAAATTTGCAAACCCTAAAGAGTGAAGCACGAAGAGTCGTGTGTGAAAATCCCAATATCATCTAGAAATGTTCTAGATCACGCTAGCACGTGAAGGATCCTTTTGAAGAGTGCTCATTCGTGTGGATACCGTAGAGGGTATTGTGATTTTGTGGTACCTACAAATCCAATCTGCAAATTGATTTTAAGTTTCAAGCTTTTAGAGGTACGAAATCAAACTATTTGTTTTGTTTTAATCTAATCAATACACATGGATACTTGGTTAGGGTTTTCTTTTTTAATTCCACTGTGAAAGATTTGATCTTTATAATTTTAAAACCCTATAGAAACCTTACACTTGAAAGTAGGGGCATCAGGCTGAAATGAACACAATCAGGGAGAATTTTATTATTTTCAAGTATCTTTCCTTTGCTCCTCCTTATAGGAAGTAGATCACATAATAGATAAGTCGGTCTTGACTTCCATCAACCCAGGCTAGGACTAAGGAGAGAGTGAATTTGCTTACGGTTAGGTACAAGAAGAGGTCTACCCTAGGAGTAGGGGTAGACAACATAAGGGGATTCATTAGGAATTTCTTCAGATCCTCGAATGCTTGTTGGTATTTGCTGGTCAACTTAAACTCCTTAGGTTTCTTGAGTATCTTGAAGAATTTTGAGCACTTGTGCCTACTATGCAATAGGAACTTGCTTAGGGTGGGTACTCGGCCTGTTACCCTCTAAACTTCCTCCATGGAGGCTAGTGGTCGCATATGCATTATCATCTTGATCTTCTTGGGGTTTACTTCTATCCTTTTGTGGGAGACCATGTAACCTGGAAATTTGCCCAAGGCAGCCCCAACGATACCCTTCTGTAGGTTTAACTTCATATTGTAGAAGCAGGGTTTGTTAAAAGTCTTTTGCAAGTCTTAGAGGTGACTAGTGGCTTCCTTACTTTTTACAATCATGGCATCAACACATAGTTCCGTGTTCCTTCCCATATGCGGGTTAAAGACCTCAGTCACCAACCTATGGAATGCGGCTCCAACATTATTAAATTTGAACAGCATCACTTTGTAGCAATAGGTTCCAAAGATGGTAATGAACGAGGTGTACACCTCATTATTGGGTTTATTTTTGTCTGATTATAACCGAAGAAAGTGTCCATAAAGCTCAATAACTTATGTCCTGAGGTGCTATCTATGAGATTGTCTATTCAAGGTAGAGGGAAATAGTCTTTTAGGCATGCTCTGTTTAGGTCAGTGTAATCGATGCGCATGCGCCATTTTCCATTGGCTTTCTTGACTAGTACCACACTGGCCAAATACTGTCACGCCCCAATTGGTACTCTGGTTACATTATAGCAAATGTGAAACAAACCGATGCCCTTGAGATTCTACATATCATATTAAGGACCATCAGAGAGAATCACAAGTGCATGATACAACTAGTTACTCTAAGGAAGTGACTCATAAAACAAGATCTTTTGGTTACTTTGATAAGAACATGTGTGTGTGTGTGTGTGTGTGTGTGTAAGTCACATAACAGCAGACAAATAAAATTATACCATTTGTCTAGTCGTTATATTAATACATATCAAGTTCTTAAACATAATTTATGAGTCTAACAAAATTAAACATCTAAACACTAAATCATAAACTTCTTGCCCAAAACCTAAGTCTGTCAAGCTTTATGATCCATATCGGTGCAAAGCTCCAAGAGGATATAAGCCATGGACACAAAAGAACCCTAAAAAATTTATAGGAGTATTAGCACAACCACGGCTCAACAAGATAACCAGATCAATACCACGCATTGGACAAGTGAATTAGCAAACATATGCAATGCTACAATCAATCAAATGCACAAATACAAGTTTGGATGTCCAAAATCCAAACATAATGGAAATTTACGCCCTTTCATCGAGGTTGAGGAACCTATTCTCAATCATGGCAAATGTGTACCGTTCATTATCAAATCATTTCATTTTCAACCTTAAAACTTAGAAACACCATTAAGTATTAGTCATTTCATGTCAATACCATGAACAACTTCCTTCATTGCCTGCTTAGTTCCTGTAGAACCAAATGGAACAAAGGTAGCCTTGCATAGAACTAGGAAAATTTCATATAAAAAAACTAAGTGGACACCAGAGAACCGAAAAACTAACATGTAGCGGGCTACCACATCTCAATGCAAAAATGTAATTTGTGTAATACATGATCGGCTTATTATAAGGTCATATAGTATTAGGTCAATTTCATAAGTGACAATATACTTCACAAACAAGCATCAACGTGCTTCCAAGCAATATTTATTACGCATAGCAGTTATCACTTTCATTATCATACCCTTGAGAAATAATCATACATCAATAAGCAAACATTTACCCCGAACTCAATTATACGTCAATTTTCATTATATGTATAATATTTCAACTACCATTATGCTATAAGCACAAACTGTATGATAGATCAGAGTTACTCACCTATTCATCTTTTGCTCACTTATCATAGTAATCCTCAGGTAAGTCTATTGGTTTATCTTTATCTCCTAAGAAATGAGATAAGGAATATTCATTACCATACTATTATTTATATGATGATTCCTTTATGACACTCCAAGGGGTACCCTAACTGTGATAACCAGCCGCTTATGATATTAAAGCTGTGAAATAACTTCCTTTAGTCATGCAAAAGCCTTGACACCGTATGTAAGGCGTACTTTCACAACAATAGGAGATGCCAGTGGGAGATATAGTTCAAGATGATAGTAACAATATGACATACAAGAAATGCTAAACATATATTTACATAACTTAAAGATTTAAAGTCTAACATAAACATCAAGGCATTCCCTTGTTAATGTCTCCAAAACCATCACTATAACTATCATAGTCTTTTCTAAAGAAAATTAAACATACTGCTAAGAGATTTTAAAGGAAATCTATTCTATGGTCTTCAAGTAGAATTCTTCCAAAAGCTAAGTCTCACCTAAGTGAAAGGAGACCTTGGATGCAAAAACAAATGCACCTGCAATAGGAAAAAATCTATTGGTGTATAAGTATAACTAGCTTAGTGAGATAATTCCCCACATAAAATGTACTCATAACAAAATAATAACAAACAAGTTTGTTAATAAATGTATAAGGTGCAACATCCATATGATCAAACAAGTACATACGATTAGCCAGAAATCATATGTAGAATGGATTTACACCCTCTATATTAAGGGTTAGGGAATGCTTTGAACGAGTATGTATGACCTTATTGATATTGAACACATGATTTGGGGTTCTAATCAACCATACCACTAGTCCGCGAGTTTCCTTACGTAAAGCGATCGATCCAGTATGGCTACCCTATGAGGCCGTATTCCCCAAACGTTTTAGTTCCTCATGAAGTAGCTTGGTATCTTACCTTTTCGGTCCTACACAGAGGAACAGTAGCAAAATGTGAATGTGACTCATAAGATGACATGCATGATCAATTTTAAAAGGGAACTTTCAATCTGTAATTAATTCCCATTTAAGGATCAACCAATATTCATACACATATCATCATAATCATGGAAACAATTACATAAATCAACCATTCAAGTTTCGATATACTTATCATTTATTGATTGGCATAATGAATCACATACACAATTCCCATGATATCCCACATGCAAACCATTTTTATCTTTTCCTACCATCTAGTGCTCTATTCTACAAGTGTTGAACTTTATGTTCATGAATGATTTTAATAAGAATAATTATTACACAATTAATTATTTAAATATCCTTAATTGTTTAAATACTTAAAATATTTATATATGTATATGCTTTGTATTTTTCTACTGTTGTTTAAGTTTTAACAGAACAAAAAATTAAAGAAAAGTTAAGACAAAGCTATCAAGCCCAGTAGAAGAAATGTGGAGACATTATTCATCAGATAAGACAAAAGACTAAGTTTTAGGCAAAACTTGTAAAGTCAAGTGTTGAAGTTTTGGGCAAAACTATAAAGTTAAGAGCTGGAGTTTTGGGCAAAATGGTAAAGTCAAGGGCTGGAGTTTTAGGCAAAAATTATAAAGTCAAGGACTAAAGTTTAGGCCTCGACCTCAGACCTCGACTTCAGAAAGTTTGCCATTGGTATTTTTTTATTTTGGCTCTACCTATTCTTAAGCATGACAGTAAAAGTTTTTAAATTATTTATTATTTAATAATATAATAATATAAGCAAAAGGGAAAAAGAAAAGAGCTATTGGAATGCATTTAATGCATGTGTCAAACGTATTTAATGCATGTGTCAGACACATTTAATGCTCTTTCAATGCTTTTGAACTTTTACATGTTATTAAAACTTTAAATACATTAAACACAAGTATGGGTTGTCAGAAACTTTTTGATAATGGGCAAATTTCTTATCAAGAGCTATAAATAGATTTTTTTTTTCTTCTCTTTGAAAGAGAATGAAAAATATACTAGAATTTTTGAATACACGGTAAAAACGAAAACAACGTTCTGTAAAGTTATTTTTTACTTATGTTTTTGTTATTGTTCTCGTTAATTTGTAAATTTTTTTAAAGAGAACAATTAGTGTTTTGTTTTGAAATTTGCTGATACACTCTAAAGGAGAGTTTTTTAGCACTGTTTAAGATTTAAAAATGTTGTTTAACTGCTCGTTTAAGAAGCTCAGTTTGTAAAAGGAATTTGTAAAATTCCTAAAGTATTTTCTGTTGTAAATCTGTTCAAGTAGGAGCGTTTCTTTATAAAGGAAATTTGTATATTTCCTTAAGAGCTTTTTCAATTTGTAAATCTGCTCATATATGAGCTGTTTGAGAAAAGTCTTCAGTGGAGGCAAAGTGAAGTCCTCGTGTGAGGCATTGAAAAAAGTCCTCTAGAGGCAAAGGAAGTCCTTCATGGAAGGCAAAGGAAGTCCTTCATGGAAGGCAAAGGGAACTCCTTAGTGGGAGACATTTGAAGTATGGTCTGGAGTTACCAGCATCGTCCTAATTGCGATTAGGCGGGAAGTCCTTCGTGGAAGGAAAAGAGAAGTATGGTCGTGTATTACCAGCACAACACTTGATTTATCAAGTGGAAGTCTTTTGTGAAAAGCAATTGTAAAAATCCTATTGTGATAGGTTTTGTTATAATTCATCGTCTAAGAGGTGTATTGATTTTAGAATAATCAATATAGTGGTAAAAGTCCTCTTTGAGGCATTTGCAACGTAAGAGAGTAGGCAGTGGGCTGAACTCCATGTTAAATTCTTATGTTGCTTCTCTTTCTCTCTCTATGTGTGCTTCTTTATCTCTGCTTATTTGTTAATTAGTTTTAATTAGTTTATTCCGTTGCATTTGTTTGTTTAAGTTAACTCGTCTTATCTTACTTAATTAATCTAGTTTGATAAAACGGAAAAATTTGTAATATATAATTCACCCCACCCCCTCCCCTCCTCTTAAGTATTCCTTGTGTATTATTATTTCTAACAAATGGTATCAGAGCCTGGTCTTTTGTAGTTAATTGCTTAAACGTAAAAGAGAAAAGATCATGACTTCTAATACACTAGGATTCTTAAAGGGTTAGGCTATAAATAGGCCACCGCTTCTTAGTAGGGGTAATTACTGTTATTAGAAGTGTAGAGTGAATATATTTTTGAACGTTCAACATAGATTAATATGGAGAGTAGTTGAAAAAGGACCTTTTACAATTGAAAATAAAAATGAACATCAATATTCAGAAGATGATTGGAAAAAAACTGGATTATAATGAAGCTGCCATGAATATTCTTCATTGTGGATTGAATGAAAGTGATTTCAATAGAGTTTGTACTTATCAATCTATTAAAGAAATCTGGGATGAACTTGAAGTAACTTATAAGGAACTTCAAGGATCAAAGATACTAAAATAAATATGTTGGTTGGTCAATTTGAAAGTTTTAAGATGCTGCCTGGTGAAACAATTGATCAAATAAATGATAGATTCATTAATATCATTAATCCTTTGAGTGTTTTAGGCAAGAGCTTTACTAGTGTTGAAATAAATTCAAAATTGCTTAGATCATTGCCAAAAGAATGAGAAGCAAAATGGATAGAAATAGAGGAAGCCAGGGATCTTAGCACAATAAAAAAGAGCTTCTTGGTGCACTCAAGACTCATGAGCTCATCAAGAATCAAAGTGAAGAATCTCAAAAGACTGCTATTGCTCTGAAGGCAACCAACGATGAATCTGATAAAAAGGAGGTAAACGACGATGTTATGTTGTTTGCAAAGAATTTCAACAAATAAATGAAGGATAGCAACTCCTCAAAGTTTAGAAAGGAAAGGAAGGATGTTGTGAGCTATAAGTGCCAGAAACCAGGACATATCTAACCAAACTACCCTCTCCTCAAGAAAGCACAAAAAAGATCCAAGAGGGAAGCACTTATTGCTACTTGAAGTGATAAAGAGTCATTAGATTCTGATGAAGAAGAGTTATTGTCACGCCCCGAGGGTATTCTAATAATAATAATCAAGAACCACTCGATTACCATTATTAGTTTACCTCCTAGGAATGACATGATTTCCCAAAACAGGATCTTTTAGTTGCTTGGATGGAATAAACAAACATATATAAGATGTAAATTAGTAAACAACTCTCACAAACCATAATATTACAGATCATATGCTTTATAAGTCCATGTAACTATAGCAGATGATTCTCATGCACTTTAAATACATCACCAATTTACTACAGATATAGATATTCTAATCCTATACTAATTTAAACTTATGGCTTCTAATCTCTTACCGGGACCATGCTCCTGCTAGTAATGAGCCAGGGTCGCAGGGTGAACCTGAAAGGACTGTAGGAGTGTGAGCTAAAACACAAGCTCAGTGAATAACCAGAACTTATTACATATAACATACAAGTTGTTTATCAATCATATGAAATGCATCAATCATACAAATGAACATTACAAGCTTGGATAACCCGGAATCCAAACAGGATGAAGATTTACGCCCTTCCATCGGGGTTGAAGGATCACAATCTATGGTCCACCTACCCAGGATAGACTTAAGCTTTCAGGAAATAATAATCTCAAATTTAGTTATCTCTTTAAACTTATCATGTTTCATTATTTATTTCCTGTTTAGCTTTAGAAACTCCACTAAGTGTTAGTTATTCCCATGTATACCATAAGCGGCGTCCTTCGTTTACCATGTAGTTCCTATGGTATTATCATAACAAAAGTAATCTTGCAATTAACTACTAGCTCTCTGGCCTAGATAATTCAAGCATTACCAGAGATCCGAGAAACTAATACGTAGTAGGCTACTACTACTCAATGCTTTTTATGCACAGTATGTAATGCATGATTATTTTCCATTATGGTACCAGTAGTTTTTAGTCAATTTGGGGTGATCAAGCAATACAGACACTCAATTAGACTACATACATTATCAAGATACATACAATTGTGTTATCACTTATTTTAGAGTGACATGGCAATCAATGGAATACAATACACAACTTTCATATTTCAAACAGATCACCAATTTTTATTATCTTATTATTTAAGGTTCACTACTAGAACAAGCACAACCAATGTAATAAGACTGAGTCACTCACCTGCTCATCCTATTTAATCGTAGTAATCTTCAGGTAGGTCCTCCCCAATACCCGAGTCACTTATTAAGATAAATAATATAATCATTAAAATTTCCTAGACTATACAATCTAGTTTCTATGAATATTTAAGTGTTCTACTGGGTTGTTGGGTTTCTGTTTTATTTTTAGCTAATTCTTTCGAAATAGCTTTAAGTTCTAAATCCTTGTACTCGCAGTTTTATTGTATAGGTTCTAGTTGGATATGTGAATCTATCAATTGGGTATTTGGAAAGTTAATAACTTCGTTAAATCATTTTTATTGTCCAAAAATATCAGTTTTCTTTTAAATTACTTAATAAATTTTTCTTATGGAGTATAGATGTTCCTATACTCCAAATTTGGAGTATTTAAATTTCCATTGTTATCTATTCATATACGAATATTCTAGTATATACTTAGTATTTACTAATTCATAATTTATACATATATATATATATATATCTTTCTATGAAAACATACTCACTAATAAAAGAATTCATTAACTCAATTATAACTATTTTCGAAATTATTTTTCTCTTTTGTAAATCATAAGAATTAATAATTATCATCATTAATAGCACCAAGAATAATTATAATATCAATAATACTAATAACAATAAAGATAACAATAATAATAATAACAATAATAATAATAATAATAATAATAATAATAAAATTTCCGAAAATAGCTTAGAGGGAATAATTATATTCCATCACCTTAAGAGTTATACTAATTGTCTTATACTTTAATTAATATTATTACTAAAGTAATTTTAGTCTTATATTCATATTATTTTAGAAATAATATTTTCGAAAATTTTAACAAAATTCTTTTAATAATAAGATTATTAATGATTATAATTAAAAACTTATTATGTGGAAATTAAATAAGGTAATTTATATTTCTAAAAATTCTTTTTAGATTAATAATAATCGATTAAATAATTAAACATCCTATATCAGAAAAATAATTTTATTTTTAAATTTAAATAAATAAATTTCGGATTTAATATTATTACATTATAATATTACTATTACTATTCTAGAAAAAATAAATAAATGCAGGAAAAATAATAAACATTCTAAAATTATTTAAATTATTATTTATTATATAATTATTTATACTTAGTTTCTTTTTTCTTTCTTTTTTTTTTCTCTGGCCGAGGGGTACACGGGGTTAAGTACGCCCGTGCACCCAGCCCGTGCTCATCGGGGAGCACTGTTAATCGTCTTCCCCGATGAGCTGCGGCCATTTCCGGCGAATCTCGACGTTAAAACGTCGGGATTTTGGATCCAAACAACTCCTAATAACCTAATAAACCTAAATATCCAAGAATCATCACTTAAAAACAACATGCTAACCATGATTTCGAATCATTAAGCTTGGCTAGGGTTTGGGAAAAATACCTTCGTCGCGACCTTACGATGAAATTCGAAGCTCCTAGTGGCCTTGGTTAGCTTCCTAAGATGTCTAAGAGTCAGTATCAATCTTTAAAATTAGAAGAAAACTCGCGGAATAAGATTGACTTACCTCAAGCTCATTTTTGAACGTTTTTCCCAGATTTTTGTTCGAATTTTAGAACGAGGTGGATATGAGCGTTTAAAAATCGGTTCCTGGGTTGGTTCTACTCCTAATGAGATGTAGATGAATTCTGGAAGGTTTGAGAAGGTTTGAAATTCGTTTGCTTGTCCATCCGAGTTCGTTTGCATATATATATATATATATATAACGAAGTGTAAGTTTCGGCCGTGCTTCTTCTTTAATTTCCAACCGAATTGCTCTTGTTTGTTGTCCATCCACTCCTTTGTTTGATTGTCATTAAGGCAGGAGTGAGTTGTCCATTTTAGATTGGCTTAGGTTAGATATATCTTGACTTTCATGTACATTATTGAAGGAAATCCGGTTCACCACAATTGAGAAGATCACAGCCCTTCATCCCATGCAAAACCGTCTCCAGCTTGCAAATATATATATTAGTTATATAAGTTAGATTTTGTTTAGTTAAGTTTTCAGGTAGTTTAATACACTATTAGGGTATATTTTAGCTTATATATGTAAATGTATATGTACAAAGGTCTTTAATGGATCCTACGAAGTGTTTAGTTTAACAAAAAGTACGAATTTAAGCTTTAATAGTACGTATCTAATTGTTTAAGAAAAATTTATCCTACGCGATTTAGATTTTATAAGCTTTTCGGGTCAATTTTTGTTTCAGACTCCAAGGGCTTTAGAAAATCCTAATTTGGTTATTGGTATGATTCAATTCTATATTTGAGGTCTAGATCTCTAGTTATACATCAGTTTATATTTTTATTGGGTATTTATAATCTTAACAGTTTATCTTAAAATCACAATTTCCTAATTAAAACCCTATTGAGTCATTTATGTAATATTACTACTAATATATAGGCTACACTAGTTATATATTTTAGATTTGGATACTCATTATGAAATCTTATCAATGTAGTTTATTACTGACTAAAACTCTCAAATTTTAGGGTTCTAATGCAAATATAGGTTCATTACTATACCTTGTTTTAATTCCCGATCTCTATTGAATACTAAGGTAATCACTTAATATCCATATTTAGATTTTCCTATATATTCTGTCTGTTTGACAAGGATTCGGGTTTAGGATTTGAAGTTTCCTTTGATCACAACCTGAGTTATTAACTCGGAATACGAAATCTTGTTTTTGGAAACAATTGGGGTCAAAGGAGCCCTTTTATAAAGTCTATGAGTCCCAAACCGTTCAAATTGAAAGTATCTATCTAAACCAGAGTTTCTAATTAACTCCTAGGGTTACTAGTCAACTTATAATTTCTAAACTAGGGTCGTATCGTATGGTGGAAGTTTTCGGGGTTTACAGTTATGCTTCATGGCAATCCATGATGAGATAAACAATTCTTCAACTTCCTACTCTAATGATGAATTACTCGACATGTATAAAAAGGTTTGTAAAAAGCTTAAAAAATCTGAAGAAGATAATAAACAACTTAAAAATCTGATGCAAAATGCTTTAATTAGATTAGAAGAGTTTCAAGATGAAATTAATGAGTTTAAGACTAAAAATGAAGAAAAAGATGAAATAATAACAGCTCTAAGTTCTGAAAAAGACAGCTTACATGAAAATCTTAGAAGCATGAATCTGAAAATTAATGAAATTAGAAATAAAAATAGGAAACTAAAAACAGAAAATAAATTTCTAGTTGAACAAAATGATAAATTAAAAATTGAAAATGATCTTTTAGATTTAGAAATTAAAACTATAAAAGATGATAATAAACTTGCATCTACTAGCAACAACATCAATAACAATGAACTTCTGAAAGAGCTAGATGAGCTAAGAATAGAAAATATAAATTTGAAATATAGCTTAGATGATTCGAAAGTTGTCATAACTAAATTCACACAAGGAGAGAAAAATTTAAATACTCTCCTGGTGAGCAAAAATCTAATTTTAACAAATATGGAATTAGCTATGATAGACACATGAATTATAAGTCTCATAAGACTTGGTTTGTAAAAGTCACTTATGGCACTTATAATTACTGTGGCAAGTCTGGCCATATTGCACACAAGTGTGCAATAAGGAAGGCTTTGCTCTCGGGTCATAAAAGCAAGTATGTTTGGATGGTTAAGAAAGAAGTTTTATTTGTTTCTAACCCAAGAGGACCCAAATAGAAATGGGTACTAAAGAAATAATGACTTGCTTTGCAGGGATCCTCAAGTGGCAGCAACAAATGGTACTTGGACAGCGGATGCTCTAGGCATATGACCAGAGTTGCTTCCAAAATTTCAAAGCTGGACTTGATGAATCAAGGGAGTATTACCCTTGGAGATGATAGAAAATCGACTGTTTTAGGTAAAGGTAGCATTATCCTTAATAAAGATCTTGTTATTAATAATGTGTTGGTGGTAGATAATCTAAAACATAATCTGCTTAGTATAAGTCAACTTTGTGATAATGGTTTTATAGTAACTAGGAACAAAGCTAGGTTAGTTGCTAAAGGATATACGCAAGAAGAAGGGATAGATTTTAATGAGACTTTTGCCCCGATTACAAGATTAGAATCTATAAGAGTGCTTTTGGCATATGCTGCTCACAAAGATTTTATCCTTTATCAAATGAATGTCAAAAATACTTTTCTAAATGGTTTCATAAGAGAAGAGGTCTATGTCGAGCAACCACGAGTTTTGGAAAAAATGAATTTCCTAATCATGTTTTTAAATTGATAAAGCTCTTTATGGTCTTAAGCAAGCTCCTAGAGCTTGGTATGAAAGACTTAGTAGCTTTTTGATAAATAATGGATTTTCAAGAGGAAAAATTTATATAACTCTTTTTATCAAAAATCACAATTCTAATACATTAATCGTACAGCTTTTCACATAATTTTTTAAACTACTTTGCGTTAAAATTCCAGTTCCTATATTTCTAACTTAAAACGACCATAATTTTTTCATTTTAACTCTGATTTTCACATATGAATAATCGATTTTTGCCTACCTCGAATGCTCTATCCATTTCTAAGGTTATTTTAAACATTCGAAGTCATTTAGGTTCAAAAACCTAGGGTCTAGATTATGCCCAGCGTGTTCCAGATCTTGGTTCAAGTTTGTTTTTGACACTTTCGTAATTTTTCATCTTATATAGACCTTTCTAAGACAAATGTATAATTTATCCTTAGACTCAAACATATTAAGAACTCAAAAAGCAGTGCTCAACACATACATGATCCTACTGATGTTGCTCAAAAGAATTTTCTTCATTGAATGGCTTTTATAGAAATTGAAAATTCTTAAGTTTGCAAAAATTCAATTGGAGAACTTGTAGTGAATAAAGTGCCATTCTTTATTTTATTCTTTGGTAATTCTTGTTTAATATTTTATTGAAAACTTGTTTGTCACAACATTGGTTTTTTTTTTTTTTCTAAGTGTATTTAAGAAAAGAATTTCAAATTATAGAAGGCCCAAAATGTAACATAGGGGTCACGACATTCTTAAAGAAAATAAGCGTTTTGTTTTGTTTTTGATTTTTTTCTTCTATACAAACAATCCTTAAGGCTTTGAAGAATAAGTTTTAGAAAATTATTTTTACATAATAAAGAATTGTCAATATAAGGTTCAAAAATTAGTTTTAGCATTATAACAACATCATTTATGAGCACTTTATGTTTATGAACATAAACTAAACTCATGATATTTTATTTAGTAAAACTAACTCAAAAGTAAAGTTAACAAGATCAAAGATAGAAATATAAGCATAATCCAAAATAAAAACACAGGAGTCTTAGATTATGATTAAGGCTTCCCGGGACTAGGAATAATTTAGTCACCATAATAAAATCAAAGAAATACGAAAAGAGAGAAAATGAAAGTCTTATATTGTTGTCAAAGCTCCCAAGACTTGAAATATTTCAGTCTCCTTTGGGCTTGTTTTTTAAACCAGTCCAAGACTAGAATGGACTAGTTTTATAAAAATATAACATATAAAATAAATATGTGCATAAAATAAATAAAGTTAGGTTATTAAGTAATAATCCCTAAGGAATATAAATACCACTTATACATATTAACATATAGGAAGTTAGATTAGAAA
Source organism: Combretum micranthum (assembly GCA_024138025.1). Taxonomy (NCBI): domain Eukaryota; kingdom Viridiplantae; phylum Streptophyta; class Magnoliopsida; order Myrtales; family Combretaceae; genus Combretum; species Combretum micranthum. The sequence continues at coordinate 2,485,628 of JAMXBD010000042.1, read as the reverse complement.
CAAGAACAATAATAGATATGTCATAAATATGAATTTAAACATAACATTGTAACATGGATTTAACGTGTTGCCTTGTATTCTCATTCCCTCGCATTTGCATCATGGGGATGTTAATAGAGAACTTGACGACATACACATACACATATCACATAATATGACACATGAAGGAGGTTTAGAGTTTACTTAAATTAAGAGATGAAATGAAAATTGAAGGGGGAGGCAAATCGAGGGGGGAAGTGGCAGCAACAAGAGGGAAAAAGAGAGGGAGAGTTTTGAGAGTAAATGAGGGAACGTAAAGTGTGAAAATGCAAGAGAGATGATAGGTGTTCGTTGATGAAAAATATGTGAATTAAAGATGTGAAATTAATTGAAAAAGAAAAGAAAATTATATTGGGGGGGGGGGGGGGGGAGGGGGGGAGAGAGAGAGAGAGAGAAATAAAAAATTTAATTCAAGAAGAAAAAGTGTAATAAAGCATATTGATTAGATGTATGTTTTATAGGAAATGTAATTTGTAAGAGATAGGTTATGTAAAAATGTGAGAGTAGGTGTAAAAAACTATAGTGTAGTGAATAGTAATTGAATAATAAACAAAAAAAATAAATTATCTGTAGATATGAAAATTGTCACACCCCTATAGAGTACCTTAGTTGTAACAATACATTATGTAACCAATTAAGGTCTCCAGAAGGCTACATAAGTACTACACAAATAACATATTCCATGTGGAGTAGATAGATAAAATAGAATCGAAGGTTGATTTAAAGCAAGAAAGATATTGCATATATATGTGTATATATATATATAAACCCATGAGTAAAGATAATATACAAGTCTAGATAATATATATCCATGGTCTTCAAGGGCTTCATTAGAACACTTTTACAACAAAACTTACAAGAAAAACAAAATATAACTTATGCTATTACAAACATCATCGCTAAGTCTCTATTACAAAATAAGATCTTCCTTCCAAACATGGATACATAAGTCCATTTTCTATCCTCACTTCTACATCTGGTCTTGGTCTTGGTCTCGGTCTCGGTCTTCTAGCTTATATTCCTATAAAACAACAGTCTAAAGGAGTGTGAGTATAAAAAGCTCAATGAATAATAAAATCTTAACACATTTCATTAATATCAAACAAGTTTAATTAACAATCATATGCAACACATCCACCAAACATATGTAACAAATATGGTTTAAATAACCGGAATTCAGACCTATGGGGATTTACGCCCTCCCTAGGGGTTGAAGGATCGATTAAGTAATTCATGCCCATGAAAATCTCAAAACTAAAGAAGGAAACTCTTTCAATCTCATTTACTATTTACAAATATGTATAATATATACTCACCACTTCTCTTAGAACTTGAAAATTCCCACTAAGTATTAACACTCTAAAGCTAACTCTAACGTAGGTAACCTCCTTTGAAGCCTGCTTAGTTCCTGTGAAGTGGATAACCCTATGGTAACTTAACCAGATCTACTAGGCTTAACAAGCATCACCATAGAATCAAAAACGTTAATACATGACATGAATACCATGCTAATGCCATTATGATTTCATGGAGTGCATGTTAGTTTAAGTTTGAGAGGCTAATAAGCTTTATTCCTTATTATTTAGTGGTCACACCAAATTCAGACATTCATCATTTCAACCTACACACTTATTATCAGCAAGTAGTTGCCACTTTAAACTTTAAGGTTCAGACATTCTCCTTTTTCTTATAGGCCTTTCCTGCATCATTTTTCTTATATTCAGTAATTTTCTTAAAAACATTAAACTTCTTACCCCTTTGCTTTTTGAGAAATCGATTGAGCTTTTAAGCTAGAAGAGTTATGTCATCTTCTTCATCATTTTCAATTTCATCAGTTTTAACTTGATTAACCATAACTTCTTTGGCCTTGAAAGCTATTCCTTTAGTACTACTCTTAGGTTCTTGCATTATCTTGATATGGGATTCATATGCCATAAGCTTCTCTCTTAGTTGACTAAGTGTTAGCTTGTTGAGATCTTAAGCTTCCTAAATGGAAGTCTTCTTAGCATCCCATGATCCTCAACATCTTTCTCACTAAATCAGGATCAACAATTTTCTTCCCAAGTGATGCAAGCTCATTAGTAATGGTAATCAACATGTTAAAAGCATCCTTTATAGATTCATCATATTTAAACTTAAAAAATTCATATTCTTGAATAAAAGCATTAATCTTAGTCTCCTTGATGGTGTTGGTTCCTTTATAGGTATCACGCAAGGTATCCTGTATTTCTTTAGCAGTTGCCCAAGATGAGATAAAGTAAAACTCTAATGTTGTAATAGTAGTTAACAACAGGTTCTTGGCTTTCTTATTCTTTTCAATTTGTTTCTTTTCTTCATCAAAAAGTGTTGAAGCTCCATTGAGGTGAATCACATGATCATCAATGGATATCACCTACCAAGAATCATAATCATTAGCCTTTATATATGTCTCATGCGCATTTTCCAATAAGGAAAATTTGAACCATTAAAGAAAGAGCACGATTGATTGCAACATTGTTCTCAATCATGTTGTTTGGATCACTCAATTTGATAAAAGAGTCTTGCTCTGATGCCAATTGTTGGTCCCACTTTTATAATCAAGAAGGGGGTTTTAATTGATTATAACCAAAATATGAAATTTTAAGCCTTTAAACTTAAATCCCCTTTGTTTAAACCGTGAAAACAAGTTGAGAAAACAAATAAATAACATATAAATTGCTTGAAATTAAAAGAGTAGGGAAAGAAAAGCTAAGTCAGCGATGTATAGTGGTTCCACTTTGTGCGTCAATCCACTCTTCTAGCTTCGACATAGGAACCCCGTAATACACATGGGGATGTTCCACTATATCCAATCAAATCAATTTACAAGATAGTACAATTCATTCTACTCGATCCTTACAACTTTCCTTAAGCTAAAAACTAATACTACAGAGCTTAATCTAGAAACTAATCAAGCTAAAAGGCAACAGTAAGTTTGTCACGCCCCGCCCCCGCAGGCGACGGCAACGTGATGCCAGGGCAGACAACTGCCACAGGCCCCCTAGTGATAATGGCCGACACCACCATTGCATCATGGTGACCCCAACCAACGCATGCCCCACAGGGTATCACGGACACTATAGGTATTGTTACCCTTAGGCAGAGTTGAATCCAGTCTGCAGACTCTAGGATTCGAACCCCAGACCTGAGGCTTTTGCCTGCCCCAAAGGCAGCACCTCTCACCAGTTTTTATGTCACACCCCGTCCCGCAGGAGACGGCGATGCGATGCCAGGGCAGGCAAACCCACCACTGGCCCCTAGTGATAATGGCCGACACCACCATTGCATTATGGTGACCCCAACCAACGCATGCCCCAACGGGTACCACGGGCACTATAGGTATTGTTACCCTTAGACAGAGTTGAACCCAGTCTGCAACTCTAGGATTCGAACCCCAGACCTAAGGCTTTTGCCTGCCCCAAAGGCAGCACCTTAGCTCAACTGGTGAAAGGTGCTGCCTTTGGGGCAGGCAAAAGCCTTAGGTCTGGTTCGAATCCTAGAGTCTGCAGACTGGGTTCAACTCTGTCTAAGGGTAACAATACCTATAGTGCCCGTGTACCCGTTGGGGCATGCGTTGGTTGGGTCACCATGATGCAATGGTGGTGTCGGCCATTACCACTAGGGGGCCAGCGGTGCTTGTCTGCCCTGGCATCGCATCGCCGTCGCCTGCAGGGGCGAGGTATGACAAAGTTCCTTCTATCAACAAGAAATATACCAATTCAATAAAGTTGTAGCAAAGAAAAAGGGGCACAATATCAATTCAAAAATTGTAAAAGGAGTAGGAGATATTTTTTTTTCTTTTTTTGCAGCATTATTTCCCTCTCTTTTTCTCTTTCTCTTTTTCTTTTTCTCTTATTCTTATATGCTTGTATGAATGCTTCAGGTATATATGTTGCTGATCTTCAACTTTTTAAAGTATAAGTTCGTTTGAATATTTTCTTCTAATATCTCGGATATTATCTTGGGCATCTTATCTTGAAAGTTGAAACACATATTTGAATTCAAAAATTTGAAACCTGCTTTGCTTTATAAAGCTGTTGCTCAACGGCTAAAGGATAAGGTAGAAGAAAATGTTTTTCCATTTTCTGATAATATGAGGATATTTTCCTTGGCTTGAAGCTTGAAATTTGGATTAGATTCGAACCTTCAAAAATTGTTCTGCTTTATCCAAAAATAACTAACATAGACCACGTTTATTTGATTTTAAACTTGAAAAAATCCCATAAGAATAGGAAAGAGATAGACTTAACTTTTTCATGAATGTTATAGTACCTGATAACCACTTATCTTCAAAGAAAAACTCGCGTAATACTTGTTTAAATGAAACTTGAATCTACTCTTAAAACTTGATTAACGACATGAAAAAAAACAACTTGAAGAAAACATAAAGTCCCCTTGAATATTAACCAACTTTAGTGGAACATATGAGTACATTACTTAAATATACTCATTTCCTCAGAGCTAGGCCTTCAAGATACTTATTTGAATTGATTCGGAATAAATTTGATCGAAACCGAAACCATCCATAGTAAAATTGCGTGACACTGTTTTGTTGTCAAAAATTGCAGAGGACCTTTTGGACAACCTTCTAGATTATTGTTAAAACTTTTTCTCTTTATCTTTTCTAATATATATCTTCTGGATAATCTTTTGTATACCTTTTAAAAACTCTTGTTCTTGATTTTTACCGATACAACTTTCTATAATAACTTCTGGACATCCCTCTAGGTAACTCGATACTGTTCATTTTTCTTCTTTCTCTTTAACTTAAAACTGCACACTTGTTAAACTCATTAGTAGTCTTTTTGTACTTTTGTTATCATCAAATTCTATTTTAAGAGAATCTAAGATAGAGTATTTATTTGGTCTTTATGCATAGAAAGCCAAGTTTTTGACGTTGATATTGTGTTGAAAAGTGTTATGGGGCTCATAACACTTAGAGTGTGTTTTGCTTCTTAAGACAAAGGCTAACTACTCTTTCCTCTTTAGAATAATTTTAATATAAATAGATGTCAAAAGATATGGTTGTCTTTAGGTGTTGATGTTCACGGCAATAAGGAGTCTTTAGGGTCATGTTTTCTCCTCTTGTTCATGAAAAGTATTAATCAAAAGGTTATTGATAAAATATTGGGAATTTAAATGATGTTGATGTTTTTTTGGCTTGATGCATGAAGAACTCATGCTAATTCTAGGGTTTTTATTGATCATAACAATTTTTGTCTTCCATTCATTACTCAACTTAATTTAAGGAAATGAATGTGATTAAATGAAAACTAAATGTTTGTTTGTATATGGGGCTGGAATTCATGGTTCAAAGGGGTTCAAGAAGAAATGGATGTGGTCACCTAGCTTAATGTGAATACATGAAACTTATAGTGGCTATATGAAGACAATAAGGCTTGCACAATGCTTGTTTCATCCTTATTTCATGGAGATTCTAGAAGATAGGATGATGTGATGCTATTTCTCCCCATTCATGCATGAGATTTGCGATTGGCAATGCTTGAGAAGACCAATTTGTTTTACATCAAATCACTCCATCATGCATTGGAAGCTAAGTAATTTTCAAAGGCTAAAGATAAGATAATGATTCACGTGCAAGAACTCCAACCATATGTCTTCATGCCCAAACCGCAACCCTCTAAAACTATGAACCCCCACACTTTTCTATTCCAACCATATGTACAAAACCTTAACTAAAAACACTTAAAGACCCTAGAAAGTATTCAAGGGAATTTTATTTCAAGAATCAAGTGTCTAAGGTAAGAAATTATATTAATAAATCAAATTTCCATTAGTATTAAACTCATTAATCCTATTTTTTATGCTAGAATTTCAATTGTCTTTATTGAAGTGGAAACCAACTTCAATTTCAACTAAATCAAGGTAAATTCTACATTAAGCCAAAGTTAGATTTTATTTATGCTTAAAATTTGATATAAAAATTGATACCTTGATCTAATCATTATAGTGTTTGGTTACACTTAAGAAATTAAGCATGTCATATGTTATATTTAATGAAACTTAGATCACATTAAGTAATTTAGGCATATGACAAAAAAATTTAGCAAATATAAATGTCTTAATGAACTTGAACAAGGAAACTTAAAATCCAGTATGAATATTTCAACCCTATAATAGAAAGAAAGAATAATAGATCTAAGCTTAAATGCCATATTGCAAGTAATGATATACATCACGATCGTGATACAGACCGTTATCCTCATTGAATAACATTTTATACATAACATGCCTGTGACCTACACCTATCTTCAAGAAGTTAGGGCTATGGAACATAGATTGAAGTAAACAATAGGAATTTAGATAACATGATCAATTAGATTAAAGAAGTAAACCTAGATTGAAATCAAGAGAAACACAAAAAAAAAAAAATAATAATAATAATAATAATAGGTGATTTGAGCAAAATAAGAATAATGAACTTAAATTAAGCTCAATCTCTAAAACTTGATGAAATATACAGAAAAAAAGGAATTGAACTTGAAATGAAGATTAAAAATAAAAAACAAAGAATAATAAGGATCATAAAGACATCTTTCGAATTCCTAGTGTGATGTGAGTAAAAATATACAAAATAAATTATTAAACTAAATAATTGAAATTTATGTCTAATAAGCTTTTCAACGCTTATTCATATGTGAAAATTAGACTTAAAACAACCATGGTATAGTCATATTAAGGAAACGAGAAAACATAGTGAGAATAGGAAAATTATAATATTTGATTAGAAAAACATTAGAAGAATTCTTATGAAATCATTCATCCCTTTTGTTCAGGAGATTTTGAGTCCGAGTTCTTAAACCTAAGGTATTTCGAAAAGCCATGTCAAGTAAACAATAATGCTCAAGTGAGGCAGTTTTAATGATATGCTGTTTGCTTGTGCTTGATACTACTTGTTACTATGTTGGCTGTATTGCTTGTCTGTTGAATGATTGGTCATTGTGAATGTCATCATTTGCATGATCTCCATAATAAATGGATAACTTTAAATATTCGGCTAAATTAATTGGATATACTTGTCGCATGTGATTGAACCCCATATAGGAAATGCCCTGGATTTGTAATTAAAAATATTTTCAAAATGTATCTCTAAAGAAAGATGACTTGAAGTATCCCAAGATGCTCTTATTGTCACACTCCTATAAGGTATCCTAGTAGTAACAATATATCATGTAACTAACTGAGGCATCCAGGAAGTTGCATGACTATTATACAACTAACATTGTCACGCCTCAAAGGGTATCATAAACGTAACAGTCCACCACACTTAATATTTGTAATCCCCCAAATTTTTCGTAACCTAAGTATGACAAATACTAAAAATGTAATATAGAATTATATTAAATAATTGGAACAAGTAGTAAAAATCACTCCAAATTTTTCTCGATTTAAAATTGTTAAAGTGTAAATGAATTTGATTATAATTAGAAAAATTAGAATTGTTACCAATAAAAAATTTTGAAAATACAAAACTGTAACAAATACGATCTCATGTAATTTATAAAACAACGATAAAGTAATCGTTAATATAAATTACTGAATTCTTAAGTTCAATACTTAGGCAATAAATCACACACTTGATAAATAATGAAATAATAGTATTCAAGCTACTATTAATCTATTAATAATATTGAGTAGCCCTAGATAAAAATATATTGCTAATAACAAATTATTATAAATAATTCATATACAGTGAAACATAACATTTGGTAAAATGATCAATAGTCTAATAAGAAATTATAGTTAACCTTAAATATAAATCACAAACGATTAATTTTGAAACTTACAAATTATAAAAATATAGACTAAAGACAAATCACTAGAATTACAAAAGATACGATAAGATCACAAATAGATCAATATCTAAGAATCTAGATCTCAAATGAATATTTAAATTACATTAATATTCTAATAAAACCTTTTAGAAATTAAAATCCCGAATTGTCAACGTAACATTTAATAATTTTCACAACTAGAAAAAGAATAAATTGGCAAATGTGAAACTAATGTCAAATATATGATTCAACAGAAAACCTTAGAATAGATCTATGAATTGTAATAAACTCATTTCTAGTTTGAAAAACCCGAATAAAAATTTCCTTGACCTTAACAGATACCAAAAACGAGATTTCGTATCTTAAACTAATAATTCACGATATAATTAGAAGTAACTCCAAATTTCAAAACCGATAAGATACAGTTTAATAATAAGGCTTATCGGTATAAAAAAAATAATAATAATAATTTAAAGAGCATTTACTAAGATTATCAATACATAATAGATACTAAAATAGATCAGTAATTATAAGCGTAGATCTCAAATAAAGATTTCTGAACCTACTGTCATACTTGGTAAGGAATTTTGAATTCGTCAAAGACTTAGTTCTTAATTTGATTTATAGGATTGGAAAAATTTAATTGTGTAAGTTAAAATACTAAAAATAATTAATTGTGTAAACTTCAGATTAAAACTTGTTTATACAAACAATTTAGATTTTTTTTTTGAAACTTAGGAAAATTCTATTTCGGTAAAACTGGTACATAACGGTCATTAATATATGTATAAATTAATAGGTCGTAAATTATTATATAGTTAACCATTAATCACATAATAAATAAATTATATATATTATATATATATAAAAAAAACTGATCACGCTACAAGGCAATTATCGGATGAGCAGGGGACAACTTAGTTTAAATGAAATTACGTGGAAAGAGCATGGCAGGATTGTCCCCAAGTAGCAGATTGTTATTTTCCACGCATGGAACGGTGGACTCGGTCGGCACAACTTCTCCGCGCGTGCAAAGGATGAGCACAGACAGAAGAATTGTCCATGCAAAAAGTCATCCCACGCGCTTCAAAGGACAATTTGGCCGAGCAGAATCCCCTCTCACGCACAGCACGAGCAACTGATGACCGAAAAGAGCAGCCCATTTCTCACGCACCCATGTTCACACACAGCAGCAGAAGATCGGTGTAGTTGTCCCGTTGCGCTGTAGCTGACCGAGCAGTAGCTTCTCCACGCGCATCCAGCAGCACCCCACATCCACACACACGCACGCACAGCACTACTTGATGGAAACAGAGCAACATCGGATGGGATAATAGAGCATCAGCAGAATTTGGTTCTTGGCTGCAGCAGTGGAAATCCGTCTAGCCTTGATCTATTTCTTACACCCAAATTTCAACATGAAAATGACATATAATCCAATATAAACAATCCACATCATATCAACATTAAATACTAAGAACTTTAACTCAAATAAACAACCAAATTAACACCAAGTAGCTTTGAAAAATAAACCAAACAGCAGCTGGAAACATAGGAGAATTCCACAAAATACAGCAGCAATTTGAACTCCGATTTTTGTAATTCCTAGGCTGATTTGAGCTGACATTTTTGACTAAGTAAAGACCAATAATAAGCCTTCAAATGTCCACTTCAACCACCATTTATTAGCTAGGAAACAACAAAGGAAATCTGAACAAAAAATTCACACAAACCAACATAGAAAAACAACAAGTAAACAGCAGCAGAAAATTTTGATTTTTGACCTCTGTTTTCACACGATTTTGACCCGATTTTCTTGCAATTTGAGCCCCTATTTTACACACATAAAAAACCTTAATTAACTACCAAACAAGCACATTTAATTCCCTTGAAATTAGCCATAAATTTCATACAAATTTATCAAAAATTCAACCTCAAATTCGCATGAAATTCCATCCGAGAAAACAACAGCAGAAAATTGCATTTTTCAAACCCAAAACTATTTCCTTAGCCTCCAAAACTTAGCTTAGACTTAGTATATTATAAAGCTTAAGTTAGATACAAATTGAGCTCCTTAAATCCCACAATATCACCTCAAAAATATAGCCACAAGAGGAAGTGCGTCCAGCTCTTGTATTTCTCTTTTCCTTTGCAACATTCCACTTAGAAAGTTTAGAAAACTTTAGTAAAACCAACATAATCCCCCGAGCTTATTTCCATATTCTACCTATGCACCAAACACACTAATAACATCAATTTCTCCTCTCCAACAACTTCTAAAAACCAAGTTAAAAGTTTTGGTTATCATAAATTCAAGTGGGAACTTAGCTTAACAAGGTAAGAATGTTTACTAGAATTAGTAACTTTCTTTATAGCTAATGTTGTTAACCTCTAAAGTAGTTAGGAACTCACCATCTAATCTTTGATCTAGGTTTGATTATTGCTTAGAAAGGGAGATGAAAATCCTTTTTCCATTCCAAGCCAAGGTAAGTTCTAAACTATTAACCTAATCTTTGTTATAGTTATGTATAGACTCTAGAATGAATTGTTTAGTATTGAAGAAAGATTATGTAGTTGAAAGACGTTGCTAATCCATGGATGAATTCAAGTGGATGGATGGTTGATATGTTAAAAATGTTTAGATATTGTTGGCAAAGAAAGACAACAACTTAGAAATATTATAAAGATGGTAATAGTAAATTCAGATTTTGAAATAAAGTAGGCAAAACAAGAGAAATTTCATCTAAACTAGTCTAAACTTTATCTAATGCTTCTAAGACCTTATATGAACATAATAATTGATAAAACAAGCTTTAAAATTCATGATTAGAGGCATTATATTGCAAAAAATATTATTATGAACAATTCATAGAAACTATACATATGATAAGTTTCCAAATTATAATAGAACTAAAGAAATAGATAAGAGGATTAATGATGGTTTTAAGTTATATGGTTGAACAAAGGATGATACATAATTATTTAAGGTTATAGAAGCATCAACTTGAAAGTTAGGACTCTAAGCTTTAGGAAATTAGGAAACAAAAGAAATCAAATAGAGAAGAATGTTCAAAAGGTCAAATAAACCGTATTGATATATTTGTTATAAACCAAAAAACGACCTTATCAATGGATTGTACTCGGAAAATACTATGAAAACAACTATTTATTCGTCAAAAACGGACTAGAAACAAGTTAGATATCATCAAAACAAGATTTGACTACCGTTATTAGGATTCACTTGAAACCTATGCATATGTTTCATAAATTCAAAAATTATACAAATTTCTTCTCTTGAAAAATAATTTCACTACTAGAAAGTACTCTTCGGGTACTATCAAATCAACTATTTATACAACGAAATTGGATTTAAAACGAATAAGAAATCACAAACTAGAAAATCAATCAGTTTACACTCTTAATAAACCATCATCAAATTTTACTGTTATCCCTATAAGTATGATTATAACTATTGCTATTAATATTACTACTAAGTATAGTATTCAGTATTGTTGATACCTTCATTACGAGTCATGAATAATTATTAATACTATTATTTTCACGTTAACGTTACTGTATTTATATTATCATCAATACTGTTATTATTTTTGTCATTAATATTATTATTTAATAATAGTATGAAGAAAATTATTATTATTATACCCGTATTCATAACTAATATTGATATTAATATTTCAAGACTAATATTAATGATAATATTGTAGTATTAAACTTAGCTTGTTTTATAATAAGAATGAAACTGAAGTATAATAGAAATTTGATATATCTACATACGATTTTTATAACTTTTGAAAGATATAGATACTAGAACATACTCTTAAATAAATAAAAATACTAATTTAAGAGACAGATAAGGTTGACAGGCAAAGAATTAATAAATAAATAAAACTCTCTTACTAAATACAGTAGGACTTAAAGAAAGACAAACTCCTTAATTAATAATATAGATATCAAGAGAAACAAAATACAGACAAATATTCTCTACTATAGGGATTAAAACCTTAATAAAAACTGTATCAAATACCGATACAAAATAATTAGGCACCTAAACGATTCAATCAAAATTTAAGCAACACAGTAATTTATATGATAGGCTTAGTTATTAATCCGACGATAAAGATCAAACACCTTTAAATTATAGGAAGACTTCTCTACAGAAATAATCCAATAATAAATCTCTGTTATTTCCTTCATAGGAAAATAGATCAATTCCTGGATTTTCGGTAGCTTATTACAACAACTTAGCGAGGACCACAGTGAGTAACTTAGACTTATTACATTGTTTGTGCTTGTAGTATAGTTGCATTTGGAGTAATATATATATATATATATATATTCAATTGATATGCATGCGGGATTGAGATACAACATGATGTGTGGTGTATGATTGAATGGCAAATTATCATAATATAAGCGATAATCCTATTGTATGATAAATATTGTATGAAATATGTTGATGATTGTCAGTAAATTGTATGATCGCCTTAAACTTGATTAACAATTGTCGGTACTATAAATGAAACGGACATGCATTGCACGATTTGCATAAAAAGCATTATGTTTTTACGAACACCTATTACGTGTTAGAATTTCGGTTCTTGGTAACACTTGGTTTTTCTAGGCAATGGGCTATTAGTTCTACACAAGTTTACCTTGTTCTGTTGGTTCCATGGGAACTAACTGGTAACGAAGGACGCCGCCCATGGTATCGCTGTGAAATGGCTAACACTTAGTGGAGTTTCTAAGGTACAAGACAGGATTTGAGTGTTTAAAACATCATTAACATAAAGAGATAATAATTGTGAGGATTATGGATTCCTGTGTACTTAGTTTCTCCTAGGTAGGCGATTCAGGTATCGGTTCCTTCAACCCCGATGAGAGGGCGTAAATCTCCATCCTGTTTGAATTCCTGTTTGTCTAATCTTGTAATTGTTCATATGTTTGATTGATGCATTGCATATGATTGATAATAACTTGCTTGTTGTGATAAGTCTGGTTATTCACTGAGCCCGTGGTTCGCTCATCCCCCTACAGTTTTTGTGCAGGATTATTACTAGTTGGGACTAGGCTAGGAATATGTGAAGAGAGCTTCTCCAACAAACTTTATTGAAGATAGAGATATAAGATATGGAAACTTAGAATGTAAAATAGATAAATTTTGAATTTTGTATGTTGTAGTTTGGAAACCCAATTTCACTATTTGGTGGGGGATACCGATTCTCTACGATCTTGGTGGAAATTGGAAAATTGGATTCCATAGTTGAAATACTATAATATATTATATCATTTGTATGATAAACTTTTATAAATAAATAGAGTCTTGTATATTCTGACATACAAGACGGCTCTCATGTTATGGGTACACACGTGATATGATGGCTTTAGATAAATCCTGTTAGGCCCCCATATTAGTGTCGTGACAATGTTAAAGCCTATGTTTGACAACCTTAGTCATTCTCATAAGCTTCGATATTAGATGTAAGGCGTGCTCATACAATATTTAGAGGACCATACTTTGAAATGTTAAGCTTAAGAATATACAATAACAAATTAAGAAATGGAAATCATAAAATCCATTCATTCATGATAATTGTCTTACGAGCCTTAGAGGCATTACCCCATCATCAATACTAGAGTCTATTACAAGAAATTTTCTATGAAGTCTACATCTAAGCTAATGCTAAACTTCATTTAAAATTCCTTAACCAAAAGGAAATACCCGACTGCAAGGTCCCTATGGGCTCAACTACAAATAGTTAAACTGCAAAAGATATCTATAGGGGTATAAGCTAACAGGCTTAGTAAGAATTATTTCCATAAGTAAATACTTAAGTAGAAAAATTCAAACAAGTTATTTAAGCATTCAAGTGAAATGTAACATACACGTGAGCAAGCAAGTCATATAGTTTTCCAGAAACTATATGTTGAATGGATTTACGCACTCCATTCAGGTTTTGGTGATAGTAAGTAATCTCAAATGAGTTGAGTTATGCTTTCAATCATTAACATCAAGCATATTAAGTCCACTCGTGTTGAGTCATGCTTTTGAATTACCACCAAGCATTGTTTTAATTCCATGTCGCCAAGCATTCACTTTCGATCATTGCCGCCAAATGTTGCTTTCGACTGTATTACTATCATTTTCACCCAAGGGTAATAACCCTATGCAATGTGACTCTCTTCGTGGTATGCATGAATCAATTTATTTAAGATATCATAATATCATTATTGTCAATTTTAAGGTGATCATAGAATTTCAGACATATCAAATTATATACTGAGACAAGCAATTCTTTACAATCAAGTCCCGCCTCGATATTCTAAGTGTTTTTTCATACAACTTTACATACATAACATTTTTTCTTTCCTTAATTCTAATACATCTATACTACAAGCACAATCAAGTACACAATTTAAGGAAATAAATTCACGTTGTCATGGTGACACTACTTCTAAATAGAAGAGTTGATTGAATAATCCACTTAGTCAAAATGGTCATCGAGATAGGGGTATTCTTCCTCGAGATCACCTAGTCAAGAAAAATACCCATAATGAGTATTTCTTGATAACTCTCTTGAAATTTGACAAAACTATGTCATAAGAACATCAAAATTCGTGTAGAAGGCTATTCCAACTTAAAATGGCCATAACTTGGTCATTTTAACTGGGAATTACGCATATAATATACCGTTTTCTATCTATTCGAAAAGATCTATCCATTTCTAAAACTATTTTAATCAAAATAGGTCATATGGGCTCTAGAATAGTGGCGATTAGATTCACCACGAAATTTCCCATCCCAAAAGCATTTGTTTCAATCATCAAATCATCAAAAAAAAAAAAAAAAAGCTTTCATAAATATTTAGTTATGTATATAGTTGAGAAATTCCTTTTTATAGATGTATAGCTTATATTTCATACATGTTCAAGGAGTTGTTGTCCAAAAAAAATTCTTTAGTAAAAACAATGTTAGTTAGAAGTTTGGGAAAATCATAATTTACAAGAAATCCTTTTGTAAACTCTTTAAAAATGAAGCTTTTGACTCTTTTTTGTTTTCAAAGAGTATTTTATGTTTTATATTATTATTTTCTTTGATGACTTTTCTTCAAAAATGAATTTCTATTTTTCCTTTTGAAACTTTTAACACTAGCATCACTTTTTCCTATTAGTTTTCTATATATTTCCTTTGACTATTATTTTGATCTTTTTAAATATTAGTTTGAAAACTTACATTTCCATTTTTTATATTATGTTTTTGAGGAAAACATTTTCATAACAAGGAATCATCTTCCTTATTTTTTTTTTTAGAAAACAACTCTATTACTTCTAAAGTTATGGTTTAAAAAAAAAAGCCTTTCAAAATAATGATAGTTTCAAATTTATAACGAGTTCTTCTTAAAGCTTTGAGAAAATAGATTCCTTATTTTAATTTGAAAATTCTAAATTTCTTTTATAATTCCCCTTTGGTGACGCAAAACCTCTTTGGTAAAAGTATAGTTTAAACTTTGGCGATTTAGACAACAACCTTAATTTTGTGTGAATATGAGAATAATAACAAGCAAAATTATAATAACAAAATAATAAGCAAAATAATATAAGTCAAGTATTGAGAGTCTTAGCTTTGAATCAAGGCTCTTGGACTAAGAAATGGACTAGTCTCGAAAAGAAAATAAAATTGTTTTGACTTGATGAGGATAAGTCTAAGACTAGAAAGACTAGTCTTAAAATAGCATGAAAGTAAATCAATTGCATTGCATGAAAATAATAAATAACAAGTGAGCTTATATGGCCTAAAGAATATATATAGATACATAAATATATTTAATTAGATATAATAGCCATAATAATATGAGCAAAGTAAAAATAGCAACATAAAAATATAGAAATAGATATTCACAAATAAGAACAATAGATGAACATAGTTTAGCTTCCACAATAATAAGTTTAGCAAACTCACACCATGGTCATGTAAAGTTACATGACATAATAGTAAAAATATGGAAAGAAGTTTTTTACCTAAAGTGAAGACAGAGTTACATGTATGAATGGGTTTTTGTGTATGTAGAAGAAAGTTTGGGAATATTTTAGGAGAGTTTTGGAGAGGATAATTTTGGAGAGTTTTGGCAGTGAGTTTGTGGGTAGATGAAGTGTGAAAAAAATGAAAGAGGATGGGGGCATTTATAGGAAAATGAGGAGTGAAATTATGTGATTAAAACAATTGAAAAAGAAAAACATATGAGTGAGGCCTTCAAGGAGGGAAGAGAGAGGAGTTTTATTTTTATTTTTTTTTTATTTTTGTTAATTAAGTATAATAATATGTAAGGTAGATGTGATATAAAATTATGGGAAAGATAAAAAGTAAGGAAAATAAGTATGTAGAGTGTAAGAGTAGGTGGTAGAAAAAGTAGAGATAGATGAATAGTGTAGAATAGTAATAAATAGTATAATATAAAATAGATGTGACTAATAAAGTAACGATAGTAAGAAAATATGCGTATAAATGTGATATATGATATTTTTAGTTATAGAAAATTTATAAAACTAATTTTTTTGAAAACCTTATATTTTTACGAGTCTAATGGTATAGTCGGAATATTTTTACTATTTCGAGCCTCGAGACACGTTTTTCGAAAACTGTATCTGTTTGGGTTCCAAACGGATTGCGGTTTGGCTAGTATGATATTTTTAAGCTTTCTTATATTATTAAGAACTATTCTACATAGTAATCTCTTACTTACTCACTCAAAGTTACGAACACGGGATTGCCGGACTTAGACTGTTACGTCTAGCAATGGTTTTGTTGACTTTAAGATTCCCGATTGAGCTTCTAATTAGGGTTTAAGCTTAATCGATCATAAACTTTGGGGGTTTACAAACATGCCTTGTGGAGAGGATAGATTTCACATGATTGAAGGCTGTTTAGATTAAGAAATACATTGTATATATACAAACCATATAGGAAAACAACAACACAACTCTCAAAACTTCATATAAATGATCACAACTTTACCTTGAATGGCTTAATCTTAAGCATAACTAATCAAAGAAGATAAAAGATAACACTCCTAAAACTTATACTATTACAAATATTAACTCTAAGTCTCTATTACAAGAATAAGGTCTTCTTTCTAGCATGGATACATAAGTCATCAATCTATTCTACTCCGTACTTAGTCTCAATCCTAGTCTTTTTGCTTAAATGCTTGTGAAACAACAATCTAAAGGTAAGTGAGCATAAAAAGCTCAGTGAATAAAAGAACCTCAATACCACATAACAAATCATACAAGGTTTGATCAACATTCACATGAAATACAATTAGTTAAGCATATATACAAACATAATTTGAGTAACCAAAACCTAAACTCATGAGGATTTACGTCCTCCCTAGGTGGTTGAAGGACTAGCACTGTATTTCATGCCTAGGAAATCCAAAGAACTAAAGAAGTGGTGTTCATTTCAAACTTTAATATGAATTTTTGTTTATAAACATATATACATATATATAACATTTCCTCCACTTTATTTAGTTCTTAGAATTTCCACTAAGTATTATCGTTTCGTACTAACCCTCATCAAATGACGTCCTTTAAGCCGGCTTAGTTCCTATAAAATTGGCGACCCTATGATAATCTTTACCAAATTTATTGTATTTACACAAGCATCACCAGATAATTGAAATGATAATACGTGGTATGAATACCAAATAAATGTAACTATGCTATGTAATGTAATGCATGACTAATTTATTTATAGATCAGATAAGGTTTAGATCAATTCATTATGTGACCATCAAATTCTCAGACAATCCACAATGTTCATTCATCAATTAATATCAATTGATTGGTGATCACTTTGAACATTACAAGATTACTTAATTAACAAACATACAACATGTATTATTTTTTATACATTTTAACCAACTTCAAAGGTCTTGCTCCCCTCTAAAACACTATAACATTATCACACAAGACTCTCACTCATCCTTTCACTTTCATAACCTCCAACACTTAATCTATCTCCACATCAAAATCAACCAACCATTCTTAGCCCACAACTCCATGACTTAAGACTTAAAACCACAACTCCTTATCTCTACTTCACATAACTAACGACAAAATTCATAACAACCTTATATATATCAACTAACAAAAACTCTAACCTATACTTATTCATAAAACAAAATTAACAAAGCAAAAGAGTAGAAGTAACTCACTTATATGAGTCTTAGCTTGGTGATATGTGTGTAGCTTGAATTTCTTGTTGATTAGAGAAGAGAAATTGAAAGAGAAATGTAGTATGTGTGTGTGTATGTGTGATATGTTGAACAGAAAGAGAAGAAGGAGAGGAGTGAAATTTCTGTCAAAATTTTGACAATTATCCATGTATGTATATATATAAAGCAAACTTGCTAACCTCTGTAGCATATAAAGTAATCATGTGTGTGGTTGCATACTAGTTTTAGTGGGCTAAAGAGCTTAAAATTTGAAAAATTTAACTTAGTTTGAAACACAAATTGTCCTCTTATACATCTAATGTATTAATATCATCTATTCCTTGAAGTCAATATAAAGTTTAGCAAAATTTAGTTTTTACATTCACTGTGATTAGAATTTTTTTTAATTAAAATTCGTATTGAAATTCTTACTAATTTAGGATTTAAACTTATGAAATTCAAATTTCTAAAAGGATATGAAACATAACTTAGTTGACAAACTACTTGAAATAACTCAATTAAAATTTCAAGTTTCTATACCTTCTAAAGCTATTTATCAAAGCTGTTACAACTGAATTTACACAATATACTATCATACAAATTATATAAAATCTTATTGATTTTAAATTCTACTCTCTAAATTTACTTATGTAAAAACTTAGGGGTTATACTTATAGTCTTTTTGAAATTGCAAAGTTTTACCAAGATAGTTTATGAAATAAACTAAGGACATTTCTGTGTAATATTTTGACAGTGGATGTTGCCTGAGTAGGGGTCTACTTGTCATGTGGTGATGGTAGATGTTGCTTGATTCGGGGTCTACCTGTCGTAATCACCATCATTGAGCAGCAGTAGATGTTGCCTAAGTCGGGATCTACCTGCTATATTCACCAATATTCGATGATAGATATGTTGAGATAATTTCAAATATTAATCAACATAGCACACGTGTTAGGGAATATTTACTTTTTATCAATGACAAGTAAGCATTAGGTTCATCTAGGTGGACATTGCCACTAGATAACTCCATTTGGGTAAGATTGGGTATCCCATGCAGGTAAGTGTGAGAGATAACCAATGTGTAGACAACATAAATCTACATTATCCATAGCTTTGGACTCCCATAGATGTATTACCTGCATTCATCATGCGCACATTCATATCGTTTGTAGATGGATATGCATGAGTGTTAATTTAATGCTTAATAACTTGCGTGATCGTTAGTAGTGAGGAACAAACTCACTGAACCATGGTTTTGTTCACCCTATCCTCTCCCCCCCTCCCCTCCTCCTAAATAGTTTTTGTGCAGGAATAGTGCTTACTGAGATTGAGATAGGAACGTGTGAAGAGTGTCTCTTCAACAAATTTCTTGAAGTTAGAAATTTAGGTTAGGTATAAGATAAACTAGAAAACAAATTAAGTTAATCGTATAATCATACGAGATTGTGTATTATGAAGGTTAAAATCCAATTTTACTATTTGGTAAGGGATACTAATTCTCTACGATCTTGGTAAAATGTGAAAAGTCGGGTTCCTTAGTGAATTTATATAAATATATATTATAGATGTACAACTAAATGATGTGAAGTAAATAAATATATAGAGTCTTATAATCTCTGAATTGCAAGGCGATTCTTATATTGCAGGTGCACATATGGTATGATAACTTCAAGATGATCTGAATAGACCTCTATTAGGGTCATGAACCTGTTATCGTGAAAGTACATCTTGCATATGATATCGAAACTTTTGCGTAACTAAAGTAGTTATTCTTAAGTTTTAGTATATATGCGGCAGACTACTACGTTTAAGGTATCCTCTGGGACGTAATACAACTTCCATCGGATTCATGCAAGCGATAGAGTTGTAATAGCCTAATAGGATTTTGATTTATTAATTATTTATTTAAATAAGAGTATATTAGAAAAGGGACAATTTCAATATTGAATTGCCATTCATACGTATGAGTAAAAATGATTATTCAATGTCTTTTATAATAAAGATTCACCATAAAATTACTGTTATGGTCAACTAAACATCATAATAGCTTTTCATAAGGAATAAAACTAATGGAATTGTAATTACAGTAAAGTGAACGGATAGTTAATCGTGTGAATAGTAATAAATTTTCGCCGTTCATATAAAAAATAGTATAAACATTCTTTTAATTTATGTTTTTTCCCACTTTCTTTTTTCTTTTCTTTTTTTTTCTCTTATTCTATTTTTATATAATGACCTAGTTAATCCAGTAGGTCGCACAAGTCAGAGATTGACTTGGCCTTGGCCCAACAACCCCCGAGTCTTTTGATGAGTCATAACTTGCACGGTCAGGCCGAACTAACGGGTCAGGGGTCATGCCTGCTAGTGTTGAGTCAGACCCGTGCCTAGATCTAAATTCAATGACTATTCTCCCTTATTCCACTGTCTCTCGCCCCCATATTTGAGCATCATTTTAAATTGTTTTTTTTTTTCCTTTCGTTCTACACTACTCTATAGATTTTAAATATCTCTTCGCCCTTTTCTCTTGAGAATTACAATGAAATCTCTGTATATTTTAATATTTTATATATTATACTTGAATTCTAGATAGGTTTTTTTAATCAAATATTGATATTTTAGTATCTTTCAATATTTTATATATTAAACCTAAAATCTAGATAGATTTTTTTTTTTTGTATCAAATATTAATATGTTACAAAAATAAAAAAGATTTATAATTTTTCATGCGCGTCAGATTCAAGAATTGTTTGCTACAATTCTTTTTTAAGAAATGGACAAGAAGAAAGAAAAATAAATAAATAAATGAAAAGGAAATCAAGTATGTTTATTTTATTACTTATTACACATTCGTGCATAGTTGTCTTATTAAGGTTCCCTTAATTTTTTTACAGGTCACAGAATATCTTCAAATAATTGTTACTCTTTATAATACATTACATAAATTACTTCATTTTTGCAGTTTTTGAGCACATTACAAAGCATACCCACTTTGATGTGATGAACTTTGTGATTTGATCGCTAGACTAGTATGTACATATATATTCCTCTACATACATTTATCTGATGATAGTATCATAATTTTTTTTATTAATTTGATAGATATATGGTAGCTTCTGCAATGTAGTAGATCCGTGATAATTAGTCTAGGGAGGTGAATAATTAATTAATATGCGTGTGGTATTATCATTGGTGTTTTTCACCAACTTTAGAGTTTTTCTTTTTTTTTTCATTCCTCTCCAAATCCATGTTTTTTTTATGCATTTAATTTATTGCATGTTTTATTTTATCCTTACTTAATACGTGTGGTATTATTAAATTTGCATGGCGAATCAGTCCTCTGCTACCTACTTGTCAACAGGCTAATTTCTATTATCTACCTAGTCCTGGTACCAATTGGAAATAGAACACTGGAATTACGAATCGAAAACGGAACAGTATAATCCGTCAACTGCAAGAAAGGTAGTTGGCTGGTGTGTTTACCAGCGGTTCTCAACCATCAAACTCTTTCTTCCCCCCTCACTCATTCTCTGACTCTCAGTCTCAGTCCTACCTTCTGCTTTTTGTTTCATGAGGAGGAACCATCCAATACACCTTAATAAAGATTCTTGAAGATTCCAATGCTTGTCTTTTAACTTCCAACTAAAAAGAACCAAAAAAGGAGGGAAAAAGAAGAAGAAGAAGAATTTTGGGGTTCATTCATTCATGGCTTCTCTGCCGCCACCACCCACCGTCTTTATTGCTCTCTGCCTTGTGGTCTTTACACTTGCTGCAGTCACAAATTCCATTCCCTTTGTAGTTTTTCACGGTAACGCTGTATATCTCCTCTTCTTCAACTTTTTATTTAGTAAAATTATTACCATCTAGTTCACAACTTCTCTTTTACTTCTTTGCTATCATTATCCAATGATGAATTGCCAAAACTATACTTAGCCGTCTTGGCCTCATTGTTGAATATTTGTTTACTTGACTTGACTTGAAATAATGTGTGTACCTGGCTTGTCTTAGTGAGGATTAATAGTCTGCAACATACAAAAGACGCTCTCTATACAATATAGCCTCACCACAATTCAGCAGGTAATAATAATAACCCTTGTCCCACAACGGAAATGTCTAGAAATGAAATCGTTCCTAACTTTTTCAAGATTGATATATGCAATAAGAGCATGAAAAGGTGACAAAATTTTCTTATTTCACCCATTAACAGCATATTTTCCTGAACAGCATATATGATTTATGTTAGTTAAAACACATTTGTTGTACGGTGCAGAAAACATATCTCCTATGGTTTGATGCCGACGTTAAAAGTACAAGTTCCCCTTTCTTTGTATTCTTATCTTCTCGGTCGGGGATAAGTTTTCCAGGGTCATTTTGCTATCCAGAAACGGTTATGCTCATATTACCTCTAGTCACATCCTACCACATGTACTATTTCATATCAGTCGCACTTTTTGATTTTCTCCTCATACATGGAAAAACGAGATTTGATAGGACGCAGATGAGAAAACTATTTATGGCAGCTAAACTTTGTCCAGTTTTTCCAGTATGCAATCTAATAGTTTTGTCTAGACTGGACATGAATGCTGTTTATTGTGATCTTTTTATATTCTCATTTCTTTCTTAAAAACCTTTGCAAAATTTCATGGATCATAAGAAATGAATGCGGGTGCCTTGTGTTTGAATGAACCTATTTTTACTACTCGTTCACTTGATCGTAATTGCAATTCTATTACAGCCTTATCCTTACAGATAGCTATTATAGTATTTAGTTCATTGAATAGCAATTCCACGATAATCCCTATTACATAAAATATTGAATAACCATTTTTTATTCAAACCTATAAATACAGATTCAATGATGAAATTATATTTTTCTTTTTAAATACCACCATTTAAATAAAAAATTAATAAAGAAAAATCCTATTACAACTTTATTTCATTCATCCGTAATAAAAATTTCATTACAACCTTATTTATTCAGCGAAGTAAACGAGCCGTTAGTGTGTTCATTTTATTTGAGTTTAGCTAGGGCAGAGCTAAACAATGACTGCCTAGACTGCAAGAGGTTTATGTCTATAATTACAGGTGTTTTTCATATTTAGCATAGTAGTATAGTTAATGGAGGCTTTGAATTGCTTGAGATGTGATGCATTCTAGGGTTTTTATCTAAAATTTTTCAACCAAGAACTATCTAAAGAGCAATTTAGATTGTAGTGTAGTTTTGATGCCAGAAAATTTGAAAAAAAAAAAAAAGTGATTTTCTTGTGACTAGTTGAGTCAATCTTGTCTAACTGTATTCTATCAGAAAGGATGCTCACCACCAATGTCAGCATGCCATTTAAATTTTCTTGAAGTTCTATGACTGACTTTGTATTTTCCTGAATTTTTGGTTTGCAATCTTAAATATCAGTGACTATTATGTTCACTAATTGCAAAGAGTTCATTCTATCCTTCAAATACATCCGTTATTGCCTGATATTTGGTACTCCTTGTTATGTTTTGCTGATCGATCAGAAGTACCCCATGTTTGATGGATGGTATTAAACAAACTACAGGTATTACTAAAACAGGACGTTTGGATGGTATGCTTAATTTTTATAGTTGATCTGACATCTAAATATTAAATAGAACCTGCAAAAACATGAACGGTAAATGTCATAATGCCAGTGTTACATATCAACTGGCAACTTGAATCCTTCCTTTTAATGTGTCTTCGAAAGATCGTATGATGGAAGAACCAATATATTCTACTAGGAAAAGTTTTTGTTAAGACATTAGACTGAAACTGGGAGTCCAATAGTCTTTCTCAATCCATTATCTCTGTGCTTTTCTGTCAGGCATTTCTGATGCGTGCAGCAACTCTGGAGTAACTCGATTTACTAAGCTCTTAAGCAACTGGTCCACTTCCGAAGGATATTGTGTGTAAGTTCTTTTTTTTTTTTTTTTAATTTTATCTTTTATTTGTTTGGAAAAGTATTTGAATCCTCAACTTTTTCTCCTTCTATTTGATCTTTAAGGTTCCTAAAACTTTCTTTATTTTATATATATATTTTTTGCCATAATGTTTTCAAAACTTTATAAAGATAGTATTTTCATCAACTATATTAAATATTTTAGGATAAATAACAAATAAGTAACTTGTGTTTTTTAACTTTTGCTAATAGATGACCTGTAAAATTTTTTTTGACAAGCAACTAGCCCGTATTAGACACCATTATGTTCCATTAAATAAATAATGTTAATTGTTTCCTACCAAGACGGAAGGCACTAAAAACTGACCTCTGTGATACTATTTACTAAAAGTAAATTAATGGAACTAATGTAATGTAACCTTTCCTCTACCAAGCTATGCCAAAATTTGAAGTCGTCCATGTTGCGGTGACGCTCAATTCCGCCTATCTTCGGTGGACTAGTGGCAATAGTCTTCCAGTGCTCCTCTTTGTTGGGTTGTAGATCCAGCTCATATGGATCTATCGCAAGGAATCCTAAATGCATGTTTATATATATTTAGATGACTTTGAATCAAGATATCCTATGAAATACTTGGAAGAGGACTTGAGATAAGGAGTTATTTGTGCAAAACAAGGATGATATGATATTGTACGCTAGCAATGTGGAAGCAACACCGCTGGCCTAGGAGTAAGAATTAGCTAGCCTTAAATTGCGATTCTGACTTCTAATAACGCTTCCAAACACTACGAAAGGAAGTGAAAGCCAAAATTGTGATTCTTTTCTGATTCATTCTTATGTACCAAACCTACCATAATTGTTTTATATCTATAGGCAAATAAAGGCCGATTGTAGGACTTTTTTTTTTTTCCATCGTGAAGGGAAAAAAATTACTCAATTAAAATATTTTCCTTTTATGTGGAGTTCTAATTAATTTCCCCCTCTCCCTTTCTTATCTTTCCAGTGAAATAGGAGATGGTTCGTGGGATTCTTGGACTATGTCTCTTTATGAACAGGTAAAGCTGCGACATTTGCTTGTGAGGCGATATCCCTATCCTCTGCTTGATACGAATGATTAATTTGGTTTGCTTTATATTATTGCAGACAAAAATTGCTTGTGCAAAGGTGGAGTCTCTGCTTGGTAATCTACCTGGTTTCCTATTCATGTCCCAGATGATGAGTAATAATGAAAAGAAATATTTCCATTGATTTACAGATCAAAAGCATGAGTGAACTTAGTGATGGATACAACATTGTGGGGCTCTCTCAGGTTTTTACTTTTTATGTTTCTTGCAACCAACGGTTGTATTTTGAGTCATCCTTTTTCCTGGAAGGGCTTCTAAGTCTTTTCCACTGATATTTAAGAAGCGCTTGCAGGATTACCTCATGTTTTTGCTATGGCAAAAACCTGAATAACATATTTGGTTTTGTATTGGGTATTGTCGACAGTGTCTATTCGTTTTCTCTCATACCTTACATTTCTTACCAAACATCTTTGTTTTTATCTCATGACATGTTTTCTACTTATAACAGGGTAACATGGTTGGTCGAGGAGTTCTTGAGTTTTGTGATGGAGCGCCTCCTGTAAGACTGTTTTTACTTTTAGTTACATAGCAATCGCTCCTATTTGTTTCCCTTGACAGCTAAATTATTAAAATGCCACATAACTCTAAAATTTTGCTGCTTAAGAATCTTAATGACGGTCTGGATCCTCTGTTGCTTCTGATGGTACTTAGAAGGAAAAATATATTAAAAAAAGTAATGCATGCCTATCTGGTGAAAGCTGTGAAGCAACAGAGTGAAGATAGCTGATGGCCCTAGATTTGTGCCAAGAAAAACCAATTTACTCTCATATTTCCTAATTGATTGGGGCTGCCAATATCTCAGCTTATGTTCCTTTAAGCATAATGCAGGTCAAGTCTATAAGAAGCCCATTAAGCATAGTATGCAGCCTAATCCTAGTAAGGACCATGTGACATATCACCATGTTTATCACAACGAATAAATCCATGCACCAGCATAGACATGCTTATTGTAATTTTCAAGGGAAAAAAAAATAGTGAACATGTAATATATGCTACTTTTGTTTCTTGAAAAGTCATGCACTATATTAGTATTTATACATGGTTTCAACCAAATAGATTTTCTTAGCATGATCAAGTAGTTCCCATTTTGGTTGAGACACTTTAGACGGCACTGTTGCTCATGGAAGTTGTACATAACAAGAAAAAGGGTGGTTATCAGTAAGGAATATGTGTTTCAAGAAGAATCAGGAAGGATTTCAGACAAAACTGCAATATTTTAAGTCTTTATAAAATGCTTTGTACTGTCATAACTCTTTCACCGATAGTTTTCTTCCATGTTAGTAATTGATGTTGAACAAATTCAATATACGAAATCTCAATAGCAATGTTAATATATAAGACTGTATAAGATGGAAATGGCAAAGATTTTTCCTCCATTATTGTTGTAAACCTATTGCATAGACCAATGGCTTGAAGGAGGAAAAATCATGGGTTGTCGGTAGGTTCGAGCATTGTTGTCTATAAGAGGTCATTCACGAAAGGTGTTAATCAGTTAAATAAATTGTATGAACAATGATTTCTCCTTCATTGTCAATTCCCGATGGAATAGAAGGCAATCATCACTTTTTATCTGTCAACATGGACCAGGTCAAGAACTTTATATCCCTAGCAGGTCCTCATGCTGGTGTTGCTGCCATACCGTTCTGTGGTGTAAGAATTTTTATCTCCTTTCTGGGATTTCTTCGCATTGGGGGAATATTGGGTTGATCTTGCTTCTGAAGAATGGTTCTGATTCATTGTTGCAGTCTGCTATTATATGCGTAATCTTGGATGATTTGATTAAATCGGAGATGTACAGTGAGTATGTTCAGGTTTGATTTCCGTGCACTTTCAATTCCTTGTTTTGTTTCACGTGTTGGCTTACCATCTTTTGTCAAATTTGATTGGCATCACAATCACATTTATTAGAAGTTTGAATTTATAGTTTTACGTTTAAAATGTCGTATGCATTTGAATTTGAATACATTACTGTTGACTAGATTGATAAAATGGATAGTTTATAGTTGTAAAGAGGAAGGGGTGATTTCATGTTCATTTTGCTTTCTTGTAGCAAGTAGCTTCTTAACTTTGTGTATCCTTTTCATGAAACTACAGGATCACTTGGCACCCAGTAATTATTTTAAGATCCCAAGCGTACGTACCGTATCATTGTTTATCTTTTTGAGACAATAATTCAGATGCTTTTAGATCTATTGCCTTTGGAATATAAATTCTTTATATTCTATGTTTTCTTCACAGCCTTTTTGGTCTGTCACATTACTTGCTATTCTCTCATTTTAACTATCATATATACCTTGTCATTCATCCAGGACATCACGGCTTACCTTGAAGGGTGTAAGTTTCTACCTAAGCTTAACAATGAAAAGGCTGGAGAAAGAAATTCAACTTATAAGAAACGGTTTGAGAGTTTAGAAAATTTAGTGCTTATCATGGTGAGTTTGTGATTGTTGTTAGCACTTGCAATTTTTCGTACGAGTTCAACATTTCTAATTGTTTTTCTATCTTTAAATAGTTTGAACAAGACACAGTATTGGTACCAAAAGAAACTTCCTGGTTCGGATATTATCCAGATGGGTCATTTAGTCCAATTCTTTCCGCACAGGAGGTAATTCATCAATTCTGTTGTTTTACTCGCATGTCACTGTGAGAAAAAACTTTCAACACTTCTTATGGATGTACTTCTGAAGAGCTTTTGCAAACATGTCCGTTAAATCACTCTTTTTTTGTTACAACAAGACAGAGCAGCCGCATGAAAAGGAGGCCACAAACATTACGAGTTCTAAACCGATTTCAGTTACCTGTAACATATCCTGGATAGTAGTTAGAGGATGTGATAACCAAATATTTGTTAAAATCTAAAACAGATACACAACTAATAACTACTTTACAACCAATCCGCATGTTGTTCCTCAATGACTTTGCTCATTCGCAAGTGTGTGCATAAATTGTTGCATTTATAGATGTGTGCGCCACCATTTCTCTTTCATTTTGTTGCACTGTCTTGTCTTTATTTACTTGGCCTGGGTGAGTTTCTTGCAGACCACACTGTACACAGAAGACTGGATTGGTTTGAAAACGTTAGATGAGGCTGGAAAGGTTAAATTCATTAATGTCTCGGGTGGTCATCTCCATATCTCGTACAGTAACATGAAAAAATACATAATACCTTACCTTGTGGATGATCAAGCATCAACTAAAGCATCCATCGTGAAGGCGGAAACGGAAAGCTCATCAATTTGGAACGTCTTCAACCAACTGTTTATGCCAAAGGATCCGTTGCTCCTGTCACTGTCACCGTCGGAGGACTAAGGATACTGCAGTTGAGACGACGACGATGCATTCAGTATTTCTTGCGTTAAGTTCATTTTTTTTTTTTTTTGTTCATTCGTTTGCATACTCAAAATCTATTGACCCATCCGCAGTTTGTGCTGTGATGGCTTATGCAAGTTCTCAGTAATATTAATAATATCATTCATTTAAGTGCATAAAAATTGAAAAATTAAAATAAATGAATAAATATAAGTATTGGAATGATTCCCGTGTCTTCTGAATGCTTAAAGCCTACCTTGGTTTACTGGAATAACTAAACACCAGAGATTACTAAGTCACTCATCATGCCTGTGATCATGAAAATTTCAACCACCAAAGGCTACGAAGCCTTTCATTACGCCCATGATCAACCAAAGTTCAAACATAAGAGTTTACTATATGCTTGATCACACCCATGATATAACAAAATTCCAAACATCCAAGGCTTCTAAGGTTTTGATCACGCCTGTGATAAAGCAAAATAACTCAATATGAGACTACTATACCCTATATTACGCTTGTGATCCACTAGACCCTAATTTGTATTTCCAAACTTTGAAATTTTTATACTTTTTAACTAAGTACTATCATCTTATTCCCATAAAAGACACTTGCACATTAACATATAAGGCTTATATGTTTCTCATTCAACTTCAAGTTGGCATTACACATATATACTTACACTACACTTATCCATCCACAATATCAATTCTATCCACATCAAAAGTTTATTATATCTTTAATTTGAGTTCTAAACTATCAATTTCATTACTTAATGTGTACCTATCTAACATCAGTATCCATAACAACTCTATATTCAACATTGGCTAACACAAACACTAACTAAATTCACATATCTTACAAGATTAACTAAACGATAGTAAGTAATATCTTACCTAATTGAGTCTTGACTTGATGATGGAGCTTGAAATGGATTTTCGGAGAATTTTAGAGAGAAGATTAATGAACAAAATGTTGTATTGTGAAGGATGAAAGTGGTGCCTACTATATTGCTTTTTAAGGGATTAATTTTGCCAAATAACTTTAATAATTATCTCTTATATTTGATAAAGTAGAGTTTGACTTTTTGGCATACTAAATAATTGTTGTGTGTGGTTAGATGCAGTGCAGTTAAGGTGGGAAAATTGAAGTATGGGCTTCGTTTTTATACAAATTGGGCTTTTTCTATGCATCAAGAATTGAGAAATAAGACATTAGAATTAAAGCAATTTTGATCAATTTAAATAAAATTTAATTAAATAGAATTTTCTTAAAATAACTTAGGGAATGGGTTTTAGAAATACAAACTCATTCTCACCTAACTCATCCTACATGTTAATATAAATAAAATTACTAATTATACCTTCATTCTAACTTTTATATTAAATATTTATTGATTTGTAATTTCTAATCCGTAACTTTATTCAATGGAAAAAGTTGCATAAAATTATTAAAACAAAATTTGTTTCATACCATTCCATATTCAATATATATATCACATTAATTAAAATCTTTCTAGAACAATCAAATTCAACATATTTCACTTAAGCTAAACAATGCATAATATTTTATCTAAATCATATATTTTATTTTCTGTATTTTTACTATTATATCATATTATTTCTAACACATTCATTATTCTCAAATTAATCAAATTATTTACTTATAGAATAATGCAAGATTAGACCCTTCAGTATCTAGTCTTATGAATTTCATAAAGTTCCCTTTGTTCTAATCAAAAATCCTTTTGTATAAACACCTAATTTCAATAACAGGAATAAAGATTAATGGAGGGTTTAAAGTAGTTTAAAAGATAAATAAAACATAAAGGATTTAGTATCTTCTAGGTTTTTTTTATAGAGAAAATGAGTTTGTAGTTTTTTAGGGTTTGTTTTGAGAGACAAGTGAAATTGATTTTTTGTTGGTTTTGGAGGTTAAGTGGGTGTCACTAGGGTTTTTTAGGATTTTCGGCAAAAAAAAAAAATGTGGGATAAAAGAATAGTACAACAGGTAGGTCCTTTATTAAACATTCTAAATCTTTTGGGTGGTCAAAATAGATAAATATGATAAAAAAATTTCTGATGATTATATGGATAAGAATAGTGATGTGTTGGGTTTCAAAAGATGTTTAGGTGTGTTTAGAGCTAAGATGGTTGTGATTTGGGTTAGCAATTTGATTGGGGTCTTAAGATATAACTAGACATTCAATGGGTTTAGGAAATGTAGATTGATTTAGGAATTAATTTTAGCAGTTTGAAGATGAGTGATAATATTTAGCTAATTAGGTGGTTGGATATGTATTTGGTTAAAATTTAGGGTTTCAAGAAATTTAGGTATTGAATTGGCAGGAAATTATCAAAATTGGGAAAATTGGGAAATTGTAATTTAGGTAGATGACTTACTTGGGTTTGGTTTCATTTATTTGGTGATGAAATAGACAATTGATGTGATTTAATCTCTATTTTCATTGAATTAATTATGGCTTTAATTTCCCAATTCATCAACATACTATATAATTTTCTTAATCTACTTAGTTAAATTATCTAGCTCAAATTTCTAGTTTAGGTTCTAATTTAGTTCAAATTTTTCTGTATTTTTATACTATTTAATTCATACTTTTCTATTAACCTAGTGAAATTCAGAATATTTCATATAATAAACTAAAAATATGAATGAAATTTTTAGTTGTATAAATGAAATAACTTATCAATTATATTATAATATGTGATATATGCTCACTAGTCTTAGCAAGCTTACATGTAAATGAGCTATTCGTGAATCTAAAGAGATGTTTCAACTTGACTCATTTATTAATCGAATTCAAGTAATGGAGACTTTTAAGCAAGCCAAATTTGAGTAACTCACAAGCATTTTAGTTCATGTCAGCAATCAATGCATGTCATATCTACAGTTTTTATAGTAGTAGATAAAAAATAAAAGAAGTTGTTTACGTTAACCAGATTATATTTTTATTATTATGGTAGATAAGCAACACAAAAGTTCGTTTAAATATTTAATTATAAACTTAAAGCATTAATAAAAAAATTTAGAATATAATAAATATAAGTATTTATTCAATCAATCCTACAAACCATTAGCCATGGCTATAGTGAAACTCCTAAATCGTTACTTAAGTTAGCATTTTTAGATAGTTAAATAAATAAAAACAAGTAAAAGTAGAGTAAGATTAGATAATTAACATAGTTAGATCAGTAAATAGATTTAAATAAAATTGAAATTTTAATAGTCTTTTCAAATATTATTCTTAAATTCTTTCTTTTAATTTCCAATTGAGTTAAATTTCATAAGTTTAACTATCTCAATTTTAAAAGGTCAACTTTAGCTATTCTAATCATTTTATTCTCTTAATCCGGTAAATTTTGTGTTTATCTGCCTATTTAAAATATCGGTTTTTAAGCCCAGGCTCAATTAAATATCAATTTGATATAAACTAAACTTTTAAACTAAATTTATTTAAGTTGTTAATTTTTAAAATTAGATTTCAAAGTATTTTCTATAATTTACAGTACTTAAATAAATATATAAAAAGTTTAAACCCAAAATCTTACTCATAATATCTCTAATATCTTTTATCCTAATCCTTTTTCTTTTAACTTTTTCTGCCTTCATTTCTTTTTTGTTTTTTCCTTTTTGGTTCTTTTTTTTCCTTTATTCTTCTCCTCATTTCGCTTTTCTTTTTCTTCAAATCAAACTCTAAATCTTAAATTCAAGAAGATTATAGGAGAAAATGAAATTAGAAAAGAAGATAGGATGTGGGAAAACAAGCTTAAGGAAGCTTCATCAACTGAGAAGAAGGAGGAGTGGTGAAGATCAAGTTAGTTAAGTCAGCTAAATATATAAATTAAGTTGTTTTTATTTGATTGTTGTTATTGATGTATATGATGAATTAGAGCTAGATATAAGTAGGGTTTGTAATAAAATTGGTAGATTAATAAGATATGAAATTGTATATCAAAACTTAGGAAAGTTCATGCATATTAGAACTAGGAGTTTGATGATGAATATGAAGTAATAATATGTATGTAGATGTTGAAATTATGGTTATAACTTGTATATTGATTTAAATGTTGTTTGTTAAGCTTGTGATGCTAAATAAGTTAGATAAAGGTTAAAAATTTATTTGCTCTATTTTTGCAAAAGAGCACGGGGGGGGGGGGGGGGGGGGGGGGGGGGGGGCGCCGGAGGGTGGGGCCGGGTATTCAGTCGTGAACCTTTCTATTTCTTAAAATACATGGATTTTAATTCACCGAGAAAAAAACACAGCTGGAAACGATAATCTTATCCAACCTTGCTTTCTCTGTTTTTTATTAAACAAAATTATGGAATAGTACGGCTAAAAAAGCTTCCTATCCATGTTTTCATTTTTATCTTGAAAAGTTTGGAAAATTACGATGCACAGGAGGAACATAGCTCACTTATCTCGATCTGCTTCTCTGTTCTTCAACCTAAGAATAATACATGATGAGAACACAATTGAATTATTAGTGTGATTTCATATGCTTGTAATGGGATAGAACACAGCTGATATTTGTCTATGTTCTTCATAAAAATAAAAATAAAATAAATATATATATATTGTATATATATACATGTATATATTAAATTAATTATTTGCATACGGTTTTACTAAAAAGTTAATTAATGAATGATAGGATTTGGATTTAGTATGCTGAAATGAATTAGAATAATAAGATTCTATAGAATATATGGGTTTGTCTTAGTGTTATAATGAGTATAATTAGCAACTAGATAAATGATTAATTTAATCAATTAGCTAAGTTAAGTAACATAGACTTAACCTATATTTGGCTTAAATTATATTTGGCTAAACCATGATTAGTAAAGGAAGTGTATTGTTTCAAATGTTTATTTGCTAAGAAAAATGAATGTTTTTTAAAAGTTAATAAATTATTTAAAACTTGAAAATGAATAATAAATAATAATGTTTTTATAGAAAATTGATTTATAAACAAAGGAAAAGAAATAATTTGACAGACATGGAGAATTGATCGTATCTTGACATGACG
Source organism: Combretum micranthum (assembly GCA_024138025.1). NCBI lineage: Eukaryota > Viridiplantae > Streptophyta > Magnoliopsida > Myrtales > Combretaceae > Combretum > Combretum micranthum. The sequence continues at coordinate 2,452,152 of JAMXBD010000042.1, read as the reverse complement.
ATTTTCGCAACCATGGTGAGGTTCCTACTTAGTGTTTGATCAATATATATTTTTTACTTGAGTTTGATGTCAATAAATAATTAATTTAAATGCTTATATGATTTTAATTTTCTTAAATAGATTTTTGCCTTTGAATCCTTTTATCAATCATCTAAGATGACTTCTAACCCACCCACTATCTCTATTTGGATTTTGAAAATATAAGGTATGCAGTGACTTGTGTGTGGTATATTAGGATAGGTATTTCGAACGAATTAAAACTTAAAGACGGCTTAATTAATGAATATTATTGTGTTGTGTCTTTGAAACAGTTTGAGGAGAACAACCTTGCTTGAAGCTAAACAGGATAGTTAGGGCTTAGGCTACTCCTTGTCATGATGTAATGACAATCTATAAGTGGTCAGCAAGTAGGTGATAGAGCAACAGTATTGACATAACGTTTACTTAAGCCTGAAAGGAAGCAATATGGTTTAGCTTATGTTTATGAAACCGATTAAACTAAATAATATTATGGACTGAGATAAGTAGAGATGTGTAATGCTCGTGGATGCTATTTTCCTTTTCTGGTATGTCATATAGGAGATAGATATTTGGGCTGCCTATATCAACCCACTAAGCAGCTGCTGTTATAGGACCTCTAAATTTCCAAAGGCTTGTTTCGGAGTGTGAGCGCTCCATTATTGCATGTTTCACTTTAATTTAAAGATAATAAATTGTTGTTTGTTGCATTGCATTAGTATAAGTTTATGTGTCATCTCGTTTGTGATTGTATTTCTGTTGTACTGGGTTTCAGCTCATTGTTGTTTTCTTTCCAGTTGTTATTTGCTTGTTGATGTGTTGACTTGGGTTCTAGATAACTCTGGTGAAGTGAAGTGAGTTAGAACCGTGGATGAACTTTATTGTATTTTGTTTAAGAACTGGACTTAAAGGCCTAGTTATAAAGCTCATGTTTTGTATTTAAGATTTTAAAGCTTTGTTTACCATTATGAATAGGCATTTTGATGAAATACTAATGGTATAGTTTTTTTTTTTTTTTTTTATGAGAAAGATTATCACTTATGAGAGTAGATTATGAAACGGTTTTAAATGTTTATTTTTACTGTTAATCAATTGTTTCTAGAATCTAATTATGATTTTTAAAATTTAAAAGTGATTAGCAAATGTTTGATATAAACAAATATTTAGTGGGCTTATGTGTATTGCGAATGTTTTACGTAGCGATTAATACACTAGATCCTAATTCAGGGCATGATATATAGTATATGACATCATGGTACTATGTTAATAATGGGTAAGAGTAATTTTATTAGAGTTGTTGACACGATTCTTATGTAAATAACTCAAAAAAATAAAGTGAGTTGCCGAGGAGTTACTTGACACGAGAATTTATATCAGAGCTCCTTAATAAGAACTCAAAAAACAAGTCTTTGTTCCTCTCTCTAATATTTTATTAATAGAATGTGACACATTGTAACTAAAAAATATTTAAAAATTGTTAAGTAACTCTCTTTAAGAATTAATTAATAAAGGGAGTTGCTAAGGAAGTTCTTGACACAGAAGTCAATTCTTATCATTTTGACATGGCATGTTAAGCTACTCTTAAGTAACTTTTAGATAAAGTTGCTCTAAACAATACCACAAGCAAAAGTCGGAATTTTAAATAAGTATAATTAAGGAGGGTTTTTATAACCATCCACCATTAATTATTCCAGGAAAAAAATTAAAAATTGAATTTATTGTTTTTTCAAAAAACTTTGGTGCTTTTTTGCCACCATTGTGTAGAGGTGACAATTTCCTTTGTTGCAAGAAGTTCCATTGGAGATTGATGACCCAGATATAATGTGTCTCCTGGCCTTGAAGTGGGTTGTGTTTGGTCAACTAGGATGTGGATTTTTTGGTTCGATTAATCATAGCTTTCCACTAGAAAGGTTGTGAACTATGGTTGAATGTGTTTTCCATATATATTCATATTGTAAAAGCTTTTGAGTTAATTTTTTGTTCATAATTTTAAGAAGAAAGACTTTAGTTGTCAAAAAGTTGTCACATGTGAAGTTTTAACTTGTGTTCTGTTATTAAGCTTACAAGTAACATGTTAATTTTTGTTAAAACATTTCTTGATTATCATTGATTGTGCAAGTGTGTGTGAAATAAATAAGGCATCTATAATGAATGGTACTTGACACCCTTATACATGGGTTGATTTGATTCAAAAATTTCATCGACCAATATTAAGGTCTACTGTAGAAGAGCAAAGACTTCAATGGTGTTTAGTGTATTTTGTTGTGTTTGTCTGTGTTGTTGTTGTTGTTCAGTTGTCAACAACAGACACGCTACCACCATCTGTTCTCTAATCCCATTGACAACACCAAAATTGATACAGGGTGGGCTTAGAATTTAACAAGTGAGGAGAATAAAGCACTTTAGTTTTATTCTTTAACTCTAAATAACAGCTTCCTTTCATTCATATGTTTGGATTCTCTAATTTTCTTTTATATTTTATTTGCATATTATCTTATTTGTATCTTATCTATATTTAGTCTATTGATTTGTTTATAAGTAAAAGTACGTGTTTTTATCTGTATCGTTTTTAACAAACAGTTTATTAGAAACAAAAAAATGAGATATCAAATCGATCAAAATAAGATGAACCAAACACACCCTCCAACTGATTCCTAACATACATGTCCACACCATCACCAACTCCACACATATTATATTAACATGTACACATAACATCAATGCACCTACACATAGACATCATCATGGTTCTGCAACCGAATTGAATTAAAACCGGAACCATCGGTTCCGAGTCTTAAAATTGAGGAACCGAAACAGGAACCGTCTCTCATGGTTTCAATCCGGCTTTATGAAACCGCTAGTTCCCGGGTTCAATTTTGGAACCGTAGAATCATCTTTTAAAAAAAATAAAAATAAAAAATTATTTTTAATTTTTAATATAAATAAATTTTTAAGTCAAAATAATTATTGGATCTAAAAGTATTAAATTATTTAACTAAAATTTTTAAATTTATTTAGAATGCACACTTACATGTATACAAACACATTCAATATCAATAATTATAGTTTGTATTATGATATTGTAAAATACTTTAGAAGATAAAAAAAAAATTACAATGCAAAAATAATCTCACATTATTAAGAAAATAAATTTTTTTTAGTAAAAAGTTTATTTAAACTTTATATGATTTTAAACTATGTTTATTTGTGTTGTTGATAATAATATATTAAATATTATGAATAAGTAATAAATTTTACTATATATATGAAATAATTTAAATATTAGAAATTATATATTTATATTATTTTTTTAAATGGAATTGGGTGGAATCACCAGTTCTAAACCAAAGAACCGCCTAGAAACCTCGAAGTTTCCATAGCCGGTTCTTAATCGGCTAACCGATCTAGTTCCGATTTTAGAACCACCAGTGACGGTTCCTGGTTTGGAACCAAATCATACTAATGTCTACCTACACACAGCAAAAACAACATTAACATAGACATTACACCACATATTCCTACTAGACAGCACTACCAACAACAGAAGAACACCAACATAGGTAAACACAGACCACACAAAAAAAAGATAAGCACATATAAGATATATCAACACACTATTGGAGCCTTCGGTCTTTTACCGTAGACTTTTAATATTGGTTCATGAATTCTCGAGATCCGGTCATGGATCCTAAGAAAAGTTAGAATCCTTAGTTTAAATCCTGAAAAAATTGATTTAATTAATAATGTTTTATTCAAAGTTTTATTTGATGGATCTTGAATAATATAAATATAAATTTAAAATCTTTATTTGAGGACCATATAGATCTTCTGAAGGTAAAGAAATTTCCTTAAATTATTAAGATAGCGTAGGGATTTTGAGTGGGATCATTGGCATTAAGGATTTAGGCATGGTCTAAGAAGATTCAATTCCTTGTCCTTCCCGAAAAATGAGTCAATGAAAAGATTGGGAAATTCAACCCATATAATGATAGTAGTCATAAATCAAAATTCAAACCAACAGGATGGGGCTATGTGTCTGAAGGATCTTCGGATGCATATATTCTATTTTAGGCCTCCAGCAAGCAGATTGGGCCTACATGTGTGAGCTTCCCACTTTCGAAGCGACCTCATGAGACATCAAGTATTAAGGTTTGCTTGTCCTCCTTAAACAGCTTTCCTTCATTCAAGGAGACCAAATCTCGCAGAAGATTCAGTCTTCACTGCAGCCACTAGTGTGCAATTAATTATGAGTCACGGAATTTCCAAGCAAGACATGACTTAGTCTTTTATCTTATACCGACATACCTCCCAAAAGTCCATAAAAACGAATGCTGTTTATTTTTATATACATATTTATATATGCCAGTGCGTGAAAATTAATTATAAAAATGTGCTTTGTGTTTTAACATCAAGTGTTAGTATAATTGGAGGGACACTTGGTAAAAAAATAGTAATATTATTAATTTATTAAATTGATTATTATAATCCAATTAGAAATTGATACATGTTTTCTAACTAATATCAACACGTAATAATAAAATAAAATAAAGTAATGTGTTTGTAAAAGGAAAAATACAAGCTTTAAGGTTGGGAAGCATTAAAACACATTATATTTTATAATTTGTAAATTACATAAAAAGATATTAGGTTTAGAGGTAATTTAATTAAGATATCAATATTTTGAGTAATTAAAAAGATGAATTAAAATTGAATTAGCTTTTTATCAATTTTCCTCAATAATTTGTTATAAATACTTTGTTCAATTCTTTAAAAGGTGTTAACTGATCCTCTTCTTAATCACTCAAAATATTGATGTTTTAAATAAATTTACCACTAAAATTCACACATTTTGATATAATTTACCTTTTATAATTATCCTCTTAAAATATATGCTAAAGGATGACACATTCGCAATGCTTATACATAAAAGAAAAAAGAATTATTAAACTTCTAATTATGTACTAAAAAATAGATACCACTAAAACATAAAACAATTGAGTTAACATAATGTACCGGTACGATGATTTCGATTTGCTAGAAAACGAATAGTGAATTAACTCAGTTTGAGAGGACCGAAAAGTAGAAAAATCTTCAAATATAGTGAAGGACGGAGGACTGAGAACATGCAAGTTTGATGCTGTGTTAATATCTTAGTACTTGAAGCCATAGGCTATTTACTTTGCTTTCAAATATGCTCATTTAATGAATTTCACTAATGTTGAATTAGCTATACTTGTTTCATCATATTTTGATTATTTTGATGTTATATATTTATCATTTTCAAATAAATATTTATCAAGAAACAGCTATCGATGAAAAAACTAATAATTTTATGATCAAATAGATACTATACAGATATAATACATATATGATATAAATAAGTTACAGATGCAGATCAGATATAAATACAATACAAATAAAAATCTAAAAATCTAAACATGCATTGATTCTTTGAGTGCATCTCTGTTGCTTAATACCACCAATACTATGGTTTGAACTAATTAAATTTACGCAGCTCTAGTCTGCTTGTAGGCCAACCTTATAACTTTATAATCTACTTCGGATCATGCACTCAAGAAGGGACTCAAATCTTGTTGTTGACTGCATCGACGGGTGCATGCAAAAAATGGAGGAGGATTCTTGGATAGCTTTTGTTCCTTCGCCTTTTGTCTTAAAATTGGATCTTCCTTGTGTTGCCCCACCTTGAGCTCCCTTCCTAGCACTCTATGTAAATGGCTATGTTTTGACTTTTGATTATAATCTTTAGTAAGCCTATAACGTACATGTACCACCTTTACTGCAGCTGCATCATTGAGGATATATTCCCTCAGCTTCTTTGTATGGGACTTCTTGTCCTCTAATTTAAGACAACTTTTTTCTACAGAAAAGAAAAGGTTTGGGGTTGTGTTAGGTCATAAGGTCATGGAAAATCGGAATGGTGACTATGAAGCCAAGAAAATAGAAAACAGTGTTCATAGAGTAGAAAGGACCTCATGTTAGATTAATCAAAATCATAAATCTTTCATTTGTACTAGACACACCCGTTACATAATAGATTGTTCTCATTTTTAAAATTTAAATTATGAAATCACATCGAAAGTTTTCAAAATTCAAATTATAATTTATACATAATTATCCATTGCTGATCTATTTTCATTTAAAGGAAATGACTAATTTAATAAATTCAAGTGTAGCAACAAAAAATATCCTTTTCTTCTCTTAAACAATTTACAAAGGTACATGTTTACTCCATAACATTTGACTAATTTTATAGTTGAATGCTTAATCTTTTTATTTTTATGTTGAAGTTTTCAATATTCTCCGACTTTTACAAATTAAGACCTCTATTAATTCTAAGTTCTATTATCAACTATTTACATGTGGCAACTCCTAAGTGTTCAATAATAATCATTTTAATGAAATGAAATTATCAAATTCATATTAATTAAATAAAATAATATAATAATTCAGAAAAAAAAAAAACAAAAGAAGTCCGTGATCACAAAAAACTGAGGGTGTTGATTACATATCTTAGAGCCATCAGAGCCATTCTTCTCTTTCTATAAACAATAAAATTGAATTCATCAATGGTTCTTTAGTTTTGATTTTAACCTTTGAAATGGACTCACAATGTGTATTGTATCGATCTTCCTTTTGCTTCATCTTCAATCTCCTTTCACGATTCTGAAGCTTATATGCACAAAAATACTCTGTAAAACTTTGTAATGGGCATATTTGTCTGACTCTTTAGGCTAAGTAACAAAACTTATAGAGTCTAGTTCTTCGTTAGAATGATCAAGGGAGATTTGGCATGATAGACTTGGAGTAAGACCCATTGAATTGGCTTATTCAGTATCCAACTTTTCTTATCATAGCTTATGCACTAAAAGGACTCATCTTAATCGTCGATCATCGACATGATTCAATGAATGACGTTAATGGTCAAACTCTATAAATACCCAAAATCCCTCTTGATTTGAGAAGAAGAAATTTGGTAGAAACATTGAGATAGTGCTTGTCGAATTTCTGTATCAAGAAATCAAATACTTATGCGACACTACTAGTTGGGTTTAATACTTAATAACTTCTCTATTTGCCATAAGTGCAATTGAGACAATTAGGATTGCCTACTTTTCCTCCCTATTCTAGTTACCACTTGATCATTATTGACATGTTATGGTGTGTCTCTCTTTGCAAGTCATGTGTAGCATGATACTCATGCAGCAAGCACATGACTATTCTATTCGAATCCATATATCTATGAACTTAAAAAAAAAAAAAAAAAAAAAAAGCAATAAAAGCTCATTTGGATTTTGGGTTTTTCATGTCAAGATTAAGTTTTTATTGATTTTAGTGTATAAATATAAGAAATGGGCACTAGTTTTGCTATAATAGGTAACACTCTTCTTTACTTGTGGATCAAGACTTTGACTTTGACTAATATCTATCAAGTGGTTGACTTAATTTTAATTAAGTTGTAATATCTATGCAGAGATTCAAACTTATTACCTTATGCATTGATATCATATTAAGATTAAACTTTTAGATCAAATAGTTGTGTTGGTAGCCTTAACATGGATAAAAAGAAGAGTTTCATGGATTTTGGTCAAAATAAGAAGATAATGAAGAAAGATTGAAATAGGCTTATACTTCTATTGTGGATGTTTACAAGAAGCATTCAACCCGCTGCTAATGAAATACAAGTTGAAAAAGCCATTTTAATATTTCAAAAATCGTCTACCTTCTTTTTTTGCCCCAAGATTTGTATATTTTTATTAGTTTATTTGATTAGTAGATTGACCAATCATGAGTTGCCAAATAACGATATTGGATGGACAATTTGAAAGTCTTGAGTTATAAAAACTAGAAACATAAAAGTAAAAGTAAAATGTTGAGCTAAACATTTAAAATATTGAGGGGAAAAAAGTGTATTCCGTACATATATTTTTTTGTGTGTGTGTGTGTGTGTGTGTGTGTGTGTGTAAAAGGTAAAAGTATGCTGGAAGGAGTTTTCCCTCCGTAATGCGCATCCCGTCCATATGTGTCCAGAGAGTAACTTTCATTGGATTCACACATTAAAATCCTTTATAGCTTTACTTCTATGGCTGTCCTCGCTTTACATGTCAATAATTATTCACCTCTTCTATATTCTTTTTCCTAGGTTTACTTCTATGATCAATAATTTGTAGAGTGAATTTGTTATTTATTATACTATTTATCATTAATAAAGGCTTGAAAATGCTAGCTGCATGTCTCAGTTTCAGACGGACCTTTCATAAGAGAATCCCTATAATGGAATCAGTGCAGCAATCTGTTATGTATTGTCGCGAAGGGATGGCAGAATTGTTAATGTAGTAGTGTTTTTATATAATCAATAGCGAATTTGCGCATCTAATCACACAATCAATTTCAAAGATTAGGTTAGCCATGACCTAATGGGACGAAAGTGACAATTCCTTCTTCTATTCTTCTCTTAAGTCATAATTATTTAATAGATTGGACCTAGATGGAGCAAACAAGTGACAATTAATTAGTGTAATTAGTATTCCCACTATTTTTGTCGAACGCCATCAAAACACCCATTGACTTGATCACTTAATATGTTTTTCATTTGTGTATTTACCCACAAAGATTTTAGGTCCATAAATATTGTTTCGAGTAGATTTTCATCAATAGAGATTAGCAATCTACCAGAGCAATGATTCATGCATTATGAGCCTAAGCAGCCTTGAATCTAATAGACCAAGGCAAACATGACAAAACATGATTAGTCAAGAGACTCTAATACTTAAACCAATGACCATTTCACTAGCGAACTAGATGGAAAATAGCAAGAGCGAATATGTGAGTCTTTGAGAGTGTATATGTTGCTTGATGTGATATGAAGTACTGGTGATGGTGGTCATACAATTAATTGGGCAAGTGTATGAACTCCGCATAGGAAACTACCTCTTAATTGTTTAAAAGGTGAATCTAAGAGAATTTAATAAAATGAATCTTCTTTGATTAGGAAACCTTTTAGAGACTACCATATTGGTTGATTGAAAACAACTAGCAACTTTGACTTACTTTTCTTAAAAAGTCTAGCAACCTTAGTAGATGTTAATGTGATTAGTGAAAGCCTACCAAGCTACTATTAATTAAGGTAGCACATCTAGCTTCATGATCCTTATTTGGCATCATCTTTGAGTTATCATGGATTTCAAATAGATTGACCTATAACTTAAAAAGGTTTGATTGAATTTGGGGGGTCGATGACCAGAATTACCTTTCAACACTTTACACCATCCCCCCCAAACCCGTACCACAAACAAGTCAACAAGGAGATTTGTCTCCTGGATTGGTTGCCTAAGCCAATGTTCGAACTATTTGGGTCATATTGTAGGAAGAAGCCTTAGCTTTTGATTTATAATGGAAAAAAAATCTTAGAGCTTCCTTAGGAGTGGAGCAACTGAGCAAGTAAGCAAGTCAAAGTGAGCCATGTACCAAAATGGACAACAAAGCTCCGATACGTTATTAACAGTTGCCTGAACTAGTTGACCAAACTTAGCAAACTATCGATCTATATTAGGTCAAGAGCCTGCGTATTAAGTTGTCACTACAACAAATTTAACATTAAGTTAGTTTCATTATTGATGACTAAAATATAAAAATTGGTTGCTTTTGAGAGGTTTCTTAGGGTGAAGACTACTAATTTTGATTTTGTAGCAAAAAGTCATGTCTTTTGTAATTACAATTTGATAGCTGAAAACATTATAAATTTCTATTAGATTGTGGCATATGGTAGCTAAAAGTTATAGTATACCAAACATGATTCAGTAGTGAATATTTGTGTCTTTCATCACCAAATTTGATAGCTAAAAGCATTGTAAAACAGTAGCAATTAATACCATTTAAAAACTAGAAGCTATACTATTAATTACCAAAGATCACTTGATAGTAAAGAGTTATTCCTTTCACTATCAAACTTTAGTGGCTAAATTCATTATGAAATCATTAAATTTAGTAGCTAAAAAGTCATGTTATTATCTGGTTGCTAAATACATGTTAATTTTTTTTTTTTTTGCTAGATAAATACATGTTAATTAGCTACTATAATTTCATTTGGTAAAGAAAATTATTTCTTATATAAGTTTTATTAATATACTCATAATATTATTACTTTCTTTATATACAAAAATCTTATTATATAGTATAGCATTTTAATCATTTATATAAATATTGGGTAAAGTATACTAGAAGGTCATAACATTTGGGAGTAAGTTTATTTCAAGTCACAATGTTTCGAATAGTTTATTTGAGGTCACAATGTTTAGAGAAGTGGATCAATTAAGGTTACCATTGACACATGTTAATAAGAGAACATTTTAATTAAAATTAAAAAAAAATTAGAAGAACAACTTGATAATTGGTCTTCAATTGGTCATTAGTAGCTACTATTGTAACAACTCGATCAAGTGCAACACACAAGTTTGATCAAGCTGCTTGGAATTGGCTTCAGTCGGAGTTGTTGCTAGCTTGATTTTGTCATGATTTAGCTTAGATTGAAGAGCAATCAAGTTAGCATTTAGGAGTTCTGTTTAGATTGATAGAACTCTATTTAATCTTCAACTACTTGATCTTTTTTTGTTTTAGTTTGGTTAGTGTGTTAGTTTAGCAAAGACTCGGCTGAGAAGCTTAACATGCTGATACTTAGTAGAGATTATTATAATCGAACTTGCTTTTTTTACTCAAAGATCGTCTAGTTTTGCTTGGAGACAATTAAATACCTAAGTGAACCCCAAACCCTTCACTATTAAATTGTTGCACCTTGCTCAACATTGAAGCTTAGAGGTCAGTAAGGGGGTGAAGGAGCTTGGTCACTGCAAATTGTAGTAGCTTGACTCTCCATATTTTGGTTTTTAACATTTGCTCGAAATTTTTTTGAAGTGCTTAGAAATTCTACGATTTTTCAATGAGTGCTCTACTTCAAGTTTATTGTGTTTTTTGTTTTTGTTATGATACTTCAACCTTCATTCATAAGAGCTCGTCCATGTTAAGTTTGTATGCTTCTAACTCTTCTATGTTCAACTAGTTGAAGCTTAGTTTGATGGAGATACAACATGTTCACTTGTTGTCGCTATGTTTAATGTGGACTCTCCTTCTCTAAGCTTAGGCACTCCTATTTCATAGCTTGATGAACCTTAACAATGCTTGGATGCTCGGCAATCGCTGCATGGATTAAAGTTACTTTTCTCTATCAAAATTTAGATTCTGCTACATACACTTCAATTTGATTTGGGTTATCAAGTTTGCTACTTCTAGATAGTAGCTTCAATAATTTAAATGCTGCCAATTGCATCTTGACCTTTATTCACATGTATATTAAGGAAATTTGTCTCAACAAAGCTCAGGTTTAACATTATAAAGGAGATTGAAGGCACACTTTGTTGTATCTTAGTTTAACATGGCTCCTTAAATTATACTTGTTTGGCTACCATTTATTACAAAAAAAAAAAAAAATGGATGCCCTCTTTTTTTATCAATTACACCCATTTTAATATGTTTAATCAAATAATTTAAACTTTTCATTACCAACACACAAAGCTCTTCTTATGATTTCTTTCATATGCAAATTGTAGTTTGAACAAATCTCTATATTCACTTTCATGCTATCAATTCAATTCATTGAGTTGGTGAGATAGAATGCTATTTTTATCTAACGTTAGAAAAACCATGACTAGTCTAAAAGTCCATTAAGCAATATTTTGATTTTTTTTTCTAAATTTTATTGCAAATGATACAGAAGTATTTAATGTAGCCTTTTTAAGTGAATTATGTATTAAAGCTCAATAAAATGCATGAAAGTATGTAATTTTAATGAGAGATAAATGTATAAAATTACACATTTTATCAATATTTTACCACCATAATATATTGGTAGCTAATAATTTTGTAGTTAAAGGTGACCAATGATCAATTTGGTAATTGAAAGTAACATATTATTACCGTAACATACTGGCCACCAATAAACTAGAAGCTAAAGGCTACCAGTGACTAATTTAGTAGCTAGAAGTAACATTTTGCTACCATATCATATTGACAGCTAATAATTTAATGGTTAAAGCTACCAATGACCAACTTGGTAAATAAAAGTGACATTTTGCTACTATAATAAAATGGTAGCTAAAGGTTAAATTTGTTGTAATGTGTTCCACATCATATCGAGGCAACAAGCGATGAGTATAATCTAACCATGATCGTTAGAGCCACTTAGGATTTTACCTTTCCAAAGTTCACAACATAGTTAGACTAACTGTGGGGTGGTGGACGATGACATCTTGTCATGAAAATTATGTTCCATGGACATGTATTGTCTTGAGATAAGGTGGTCATATTGTGTGAATCAAGTTTTGATCTTAAGTGTGTAAACGCTAACACGAGATTGATTGAGAGTCCAAATATGTAAGTCTGACATGTGTCGTCACTATAATATTTTTTGGTCTCAAGAATCATATCATCTTTAGGGATTCACCATTCAAAGTCATTAAATGCTATTTAATCTGCTACAGTTTCTAAAACTATCTCCCTTCGCTTTCTTGAGTGCCTATAAAGAAGGTCAAAAGCACCATTTGAACATCAAGCTCTTCGCTTCTTTTACAAACTTCATATTAGATGACTTCTCCATATGATAGCATTCTAATGTTTCTTTTTCCTATAATTATGGTTAGTGACTCAAAAGACAATAACAACAACCCCCATCATCGTCTGTGGGTATAGCTTTGTTAGTCTCATTTGCAAGAGTTTCTCACCAAATGTATGGTGTAGCAAGATACACAAGAGCCCTTATCTACTTCAGCTCCAACTTTTGTTTAGCTGGTCTAGATTATCACTTCATATGTAAATGTATTTGAGCTCTTAATAAACTATACAAGTCGTTGTTTTCTTCTTCTTGTATTGTAGTTACATTAACTTAGAATGCCAACCTTATGATATACAATGGTCTTTATAATAAAATGAACATTTTCAATCTATTATGTTGCTCCATCATTCTCTTGCACATATTTTTCATATTTTTGTCATAACTCCAAATTTTTAGTAATGCATAGTTGGATAGTTGATCTTATTATTATGTTGCTGAGTCGATGAGGTCAATGGGAATAAAGCATAAGTACAGTAGTGATCTAAAATATTTGTTAACAAGGAGGTCTAATTCTAAGGTAACGTCCATCAAAGCATTTTGCAGTAAGGTTTTTCACTCTATTGGGCTACCACCAACTTGCATAAAATTTTTGGTCACTTTATACACCTCGTAGTATTAGGTAGCCATCTAATGGTACATCTACTTTAGCATAGTAAATCGTTACTTGATGAGTAAGGCTGCAATTTGTTGTTTTTAAACTTTTAGTTTACATCAGTTTGCTAAACCTCCAATAGAAATAACCCTTTGAGTAGCACTCTTACCCTTTGGTTTTCTAGTCATCATAGGGATAAAGGCACGGAGAGTACCTATACTATCATTTTTTGGCAATTTAGTGCTCAATGTTTGATTCTGGGCAAAAAAATTACCCTCACTTCAAACTAATGGCATTTTTGTGCATAATGTTTGATTTTATGCTCAATTTTAAGATTACAAAGGCACTAAAATGCCATAAATTTGAAAGTTTGGTTATTTTTTTGCTCAAAATTAAAAATTGGGCACCAAATTACCGAAAAATGATAATAAAGGCACTCTCTGTGCCTTGATCCAACCATCATGTTTGTGATTATTTTGGTCTGTAGGAAAGTAAGAATTTTTTCCTACAAATGAAACTAGTTGTTTAAAAGTAGATTTTCACTAATAGCGAATAACAATCTATTGGAGCGATGATTTACACATCATAAGCCTTGCAAGCCTTTAATTCAATGGATTTGTGCTTACAAAAATAAAACAAGGTTACTAGGCATTGAGTGTTATCCGTTTAACTACTCTGATGCTTAAATCATTAACTGGTTCAATAGTGAGATAATTGAAAGGTAGCAATAGTGAATATGTGAGATTCTTTGAGATTGTATATTTACCTAGAGTGACATAGGGTATATATTGTAGTGGTCATAGCATTAATTGGGAAAATATACTACAAATCTAATGAGGAAACTACTTTTAAAATGTTTAGGAATTTAAATCCAAGAATAATCATAGTGCATCTATTTGATTCAAAAAGCTTCTAGAGACTATTGTGATAGTTGATGATAGATGATAAGTTTAATTTACTCTCTTGAAGAACTCTAGTAAACTTAACGAATGTAATGAATAACAAGAGGCTATCAAGCTTCTACCAAGTAAGTCACTTGGTCGAGCCTCACAATCTTTATATGGGGTCATCCCTGAGTTATCATGGACTTCAGTTAAGTCAGTCCATGATCTAAATAGATTGACTCTTAGGTCAATAGGTTTTCTTATGACTCAAAGAGGTTGAATTAGCCTAGGGAGTCCATAACTAAAATTACCTATCAACAAATATTTACATAAATCTTAACATATACAATATGTAATTTCACGGGGTTTTGATATTATCAACCATCATTTCTCATAAAGTCTATACTTCCACCATAGAAATTTAAAGGTTCGATGTCATATTAGTAATTGAACTTTAAAGTAGTTAACTTAATACCTAATTAAAGTTTCTATGTTCATTAGTACTGTCTCAACTGGAAGAGTTAATTCAATTTGTTAAACTAGTTATCCTGGTGAATGCGAAGGTGACATTTGTCAAGAATTAAGCAGATTAATAAACATTTACATTGAAGTTACTGTGAGTTGATATGCTTACTTAATTTTTTAATTAGACAATATGAGTGTTAATTTGTATACTCAATTGTTTAATTTTCTAGTTTTTTTATCATCTACTTGACACATGTCAGTTCTCCATTCTCTAGGAGTATCAACTTAGCTAACAGAGTTAAAAAAGTAATATTACTAAATATAAAAACTTTAATTGGATATTAAATTGACTACTTTAAATTTTAGATAATCAATTATACAATTGAGAAAAGTTCAAGTACCAAATGCGACATTAATCCAAATATAAAAGCTTCTTACGATTTACTTTTATAGGAGCAATATAAATATATAAATGTCAAAACTGGATATCCTTGTACATGTACTTCTAGTCCATCAGAATGTAGCTGCTTCAGTACATAATCTATATACATGGCAATAATATGTATAGCTTTAAACTCTTGTTTGTTAGAATCTACAGATAGAAGAACATATGATTCTCCGATTAATAAAGTTCTATGTCTATTTCCTAAAATGTATTATGCTAAGGGATATATCAACTAATAATTCCAAAAAATGTCTTGCTAAAATATAAACTACTACATAATTCAAAAAATTTAAAGCATTGTACTTAGTCCATATATTAAATTTGGTTGTAAGCTCATCAACTAGCATTAATCCATAAATCATAGCTAAGACAACTAATGCACGTTTTAATAAAAAAGAAAAAAAATCCCAAATGTAGGTCAGTTATGAACCATAGTAATGAAATGTTTCCAACATACACATATAAATGACACACTACTAGCGTATGTGATCATATATATATTAAAGCATTAATTATATACAAACAACAAGTACAACCTTGTTTAGTTATCTTATTTATGTGGGAATAGTAAAAAAAAAAATTAAACCAAATTCCCTAAATGTAATATAATCACTCCCATATCAGCCATAGATAGCTTCATCCATCCCGTTAGTAGCAATGTCACACATTACTACTACAATCCATTTGGAGCTTCTCCTTGAGTGTTTTGTATTAGGCAAAATTCTAGTTCATAGTACAACCTACTTATTTAAAATGTTTGTGAATCCTAGCACTTAAACCAAGCAATATGTTATCTACAATGGATATTGATCACATTGCATGCACAACCAACTCACATACTTTGATTTTGCTAACCAATCTTCACTTGATTTGTTCGAAAGTAATACCAATAAAAAATGCATAAAGAATATATTTAAATCACTAAAGATGCATTTGAAAAAAAAAAAAACTCTCTTAAGGCTTAAAACTTGTAACAAATCATTGATTGAGTGGTTAACTATAGCCTCACCAAGACAAGATGGTTGACCACCTTAACAATGACCAATTGCATTTGTGACTACTTATGAAAAGTTCTCCAAGATTCAAACTAGAGTACTCAATTGAGTCCCTTAAAACTAGCAAAGGAGTTTTTAAGATCTTCTATTTCATTAAAAAAAAAATCATCAAAGTTGAACAAAAAATCTTTCTTTTCCCCTTAATTTGATGAAAACCAATTATCAAACAATGAAGTAATGATTATATAATCCTAGTTACAATCTTTTAACTCTAAAATTAACAATATTAAAGGATCTAAACCAATCAAAACCTAATTTATGAAAATAATTTATCAAACATGTTTTTGCAATGAATCCTAATCTTAATGAAATGAGAATGTCACTTCATCAACGAACTCATCTAAAGAAGGAGTTTCTAGGGAGATCTTGCTTGGTAACTATAGTATAGGAAACTCGTCTAGCCAATTTAACTGTTTTTGGCTTTTCTCGGTAAGCTTATGTATTGAACAAACTAGTCAAAGGGCTTAGATCATAGGAAGTCCAAGAGGAACGATTCCTATTAACTGGAGGATGCATCTTGTGTGTCATTTATCAAATCCTTGTCGATACTCATCTCATCAATCAATCAAATGCAGCCCTTTGACAAATGATAAGTTGCCACCACATCCTCCTTGTTAGCACACAACTTTGACAATTGGGACAATGATAAAATTGCAATCATGGTCATTATCAAGGATTAAAAATATAATCAAACAAAAGAACATCTAGCTTTTGCTTTTAAAAAAACAAAATAATAACGAAAGTAATGCTTTAAGTTTTCTCACCTATCATAATTCATAAGCATTATTTATAACTGCCCAAACTGCCTCTTCCTTCCCCATGATTTTTTCTAATTGCATCACAACGTGTGTTATCAGATCAAGAATTTTTTAAGATCATCCAAAGATATTATATGATACACGTGTAATTGTCCAAGAATCTCCGATCCCAATACTGGATGTTTAAAGCTAGATGTAATACAATTCACTGGAACTAGTTTATGTTGTGACTTCATATATATATGGACAATTGAGGATGAGTTCTCTAATTAATTTGTAAGTTTCAATGATGAAATTTGTAATGATTGCAATATTATAACTCATTATAATCTCAGAAAGGATGGAAGGGAACAAGAGAAGAAACCAAATAATCATGCCAAAAGTTATTGGTTTCCGATACCCTAAATTTTATATTGCACTCTACATCCTTTTGGCATGTCTTAGGTCCTTTGTCGTGAAAATTATGAAGGTTATTTGTATAGTAGTTAAAACATATCTAGACATATCATTATTTTTCTAAAACTTAATAATTCTTAGATAACAAGGATGAAAGTATACAATTATAATAAAAGCAAATGCCAATATACTTTTGATAATTATCTATGATGACGGACCTATTTTACCCGAAATTTTACTTCTGGTCCAATAATCTAAACGAGCATGCGTATTTGTATATCTAAATAATTTTTATAACTTAATCGTGATACATGCTTCTATATAAAAATAAAAATAGTAATTGAATAATTGCATTGTCTTGTACTTGTAGCATTTCGTCCCTCGGAATCCAGATTGAGGTCCATCTTGATTCCTTTGTACAGATGTTTTCCAGCCAAGAAACGACTTACAACATCCTTTTTAGAAAATGCAAGAAGGTGCCATGAATCTTAACTGATTTCAGTAAAGAGATCAACAGTAGACTCTTTAAGAGTGGATGTATTTTCCAAAGATTTGTATCGATTTAAGGTTGAAATAAGGTTTTTGCTCCATTTAAAAATTTTATGGCTCGGGTCAGCGTCAAAGGAAATTGTTAAATTGTCATATGCCCATGTAGAAAAATTAAAGGCAAAAGGTTGGCTGATTTTTCTCATAGATGCTTTTATGGTTGCATCGATGGGATCATCTAGTTAATTATCTAATCATTAAAATAAATAGAGTAATTGAAATATTAACTATTTTAATAATTCGATCACCATTGGATATAATGTGAACCATTATATAATCGATAGGACCGGTTCCATCAAAATTAACGGTAAGACCATAAAATTTCTCTTTTCTCATATCTCTCTATGCTTTAGTTTGTTCATGATCTCTAGAGTGGTTTTTGAGTTGACCAAATACAAGGAAAAAAAAAAGAGAAAAATAAAAAAAGAAAGGAAAATACAATCCCTAAATTTATAGAGTTTAACCGGTGAAATATATGTCTACAAAGTTTTTTAAAAAAAATACCTAAATATAAATTACACAAAAACAATCATTAAAGTGCCAACTTTAAATTGCTGGTAATAGAAGTGACTTATGTACAAATATGAATCAGATGTAGTACATGCGACTCATATATAAATACCTAATTCGTGTTTGTTTGTACATGAGTTGCATGTACTACATAAGATTCATATACAAGCATGAGTCATATATATATTATATGCGATTCATATACAAATATATGAATCGTATGTCCTACATACAATTTTATGTCTGTATTGTGATAATTATTTTTGTATAATTTGTATTTATATAATGTTTATTCGGATAAGTTGCTAATCATACAATTTCTTCCTTTTTACTTATACAATTTATATACTCAGGCCTACTTATTTTGAGGTAAGAGAGAAGGAATAGAATAAATATTTTTAAAATACACTTTATTACTTATTTATTTGCAAAATGAACTGACTGTATTTATCCACAATAATGTTTCTATTCTCTATGAAGAGGGAACAATTAAAACCTCTTAGAAGATAGTTTCCTATTCTCTCTTTATTTGCTCCATAGTGGGAATAAAAAAAAAAAAAATCAAACAATGAAACTATTTTGCCCCAAGAAATAACTTTTTATTTATTCAAAATGCTAGAATAATATTCTTAATATTAAAACTTTTGATGAAGTAAGCATTTAAATACATGATTCTAATTTATCTTGATAATATTATTCTCAAGACATATAATCCTTACATAGTCCTATGTCTATATAAATAGGTTGTTAATGAATGTATCTATAATCACGTTATTAATTTTGACGAAACCGTCCCATCGATTATCTAACAGCTCACACTATACCTAATCGTGATAGAATTACTAAGATATTTAATATTTCAATTACTATATTTATTTAACAGTTAGATATTGACTTTTTTTATTTTTTTTTTTTTGGTTTTTTACATTTTTTTTTTTTTTTTTTTTTTTGTATTTTGTTTTCCTCTATGTAGAAAATATTAGCATGAGATTAAAATATGGACGTACGGACAATATATTCGTGGCTTAAAAAGAACCGAAAATTGTTTTCTCTTTCATTTTTCTAATCTTAGTTTTGACAAACCATTTTATCCCAATATCATAGCAAATTCAGTGCTGAATCCACTAAAGCACAAGGCATGTGATATGATTTTCTTAATTAACTTTTGGCTCAGTCGTGTGGCTTAATGCTTTATTTAGCTGTTCATGACGAGAAAATGCCGGGTGATCCAATACCTCATATTTCACGGCCTTCAACTGAGGAGATTTCTTGATTCCTATTTTAGCAAAGTATCTTCTTTTCATTTTAAAATCCTCAATTATTCACATATTTACTATCTATTAAAATATATAATTTTGGAACTTTTATTGAACACATGCGATATAATTAAAATAATAAGGATATAAGTTGCTTTTACACCTGAACTTTACCTACAAAAGTTATGTCTCTTCTAAATTACATAATATCTCATATAAAAATATAGAATGGACATGAATGGTCATATAAAATCAATATTTTTTAAGAGATGTGTTCTTTAAGTATGATTGGTAGGTGTATCAACCTTATAAAATGTTGGTGCCGACAAAGCAATCAGGAGAAGATGAATTGGTTGCTGCTTAAAAAATTTTCAAGATTTAAACTTTTTGCCAAAATCCCATCGAGTTTACTTAGAATAATGAATGATAACACTAAATTAACAAAATAAGCAATAAACAAATTAAAGTACAGTAAAGTAAACAAGACCTTCCTTCTTGCAAGTCGGTCCTCTTTGCTAACTTCACCTCTGGGGATCTAGTGGTCCACATAGTGGTTCCACTAATTTAATAACCAATTAAAAGATTAAAACCACAAATGCTATCTCACTCTGTTTCACAAGCCTCACATAGGTTAATCACAGAATTATAAGATACTAAGCGTAATCTTCTCAACTAACTTTTAAAATAAAGAGTAATGAAAGTTTCAAAAGAGATACAATGAGTTTTCAAAACATAAGCACAGAGCAAAATCTAAAGTAGTAAATGTAGGCAACTCCTAACGAAGGTTCTAGTGAAAGTTTTAGCATAAGAAAGTATGACATGTATTAAAAGTGTATCTTCAAATTTGAACTTCGGCTTCCTTTTATGTTCTTCAAGGATATAACGGATCCCTTGAGTAAATCTCTCCCATGTGACAATGCTTATCCATTGAAATATATTTGAAACTTGAAATCTTGAAAGTATCTTCCTAAGATCTTAGATGTAGTTATCTTAAAGATTTGAATTCCATCCTCATCCTTGAAAATATCTTCTACTGCCATCAATTTCTACAGTCATTGATATTATTGTTATGTCTTTTGAAGGATATAAGCTTGAATATCCTTAAAAACATATAATTTTGAATCTCCACAAAAATCGACATATATAGTTGTAAAGATATGCTGGTACGTATCCTTATCCGCAACTTCTTAGCAATGCTAAAGTTCATCCAAAGATCTCACATGACTTCTTTTAAATTGAATTATGATTTTAAGATTAATTGTCTTAAGGATTCAACACCATTAATATTAAACTCCTATACCCATACAAATCTTGAATATGATAACAATCACTTAGATATAGCAAAATAAATTGCATACCTTGAGTGAAATTTGATATAATGGAAAGCTTTCTTGTTCTCAATCTTTGAAGAAACTAATTTCTCTTCCTTAACCCTCTTATTTATAGTAAATAACTCGATAGATAGCCGAAATACACTTTCTTTATTTTTATTTTAACTGCTTACCTTAACGAGTAGAGAGAGGACCAATTTATATACCTATATAAAAATTAAATTTGGTACGTCCATCAAGTACCTATATTAATGGTTAATATTTAACATACTATTAAATACAAGAAATCCAAAACCAAATTTATATGGACTAGTTTAAATATGGGCCAAAACATTAGGCCATATTTTTTACATTCTCCCACTTGATCAGATGTTCCATCATTACATTTAACAGTACAACATAAGGCTAGTAAAGGTCTAATCTTCAAAACCATCAATCACTATAAGCACATTTACACAACAAACCACGTAATAAGGATTATGGCAGTCATATGCTATAGTCGCATACTCCCTTCCATATATCACTACATTAAAAAATTTATCATGTTAATTTCATATGTTATATATAAATAACATACCATCCACATACTTGCTATAAAGACACATAATTTTCTTATTTAAACAATCAAACATGCTCAAATATAATGAATAAGAAAATTCAAAATATCATAAACATATCATTATTGAGCTTTAGGGTGTTATAACATCATCATCAATCATCAATACAACTAAGGCCTATTCTGTGTACATGTTCCTTAAATGTCTTTGGTTATAAATCCTTAGTTAAAAGATCTGTAATCATAAGATCCGTTCTAATATGTTTAATAAACACTCTTTGTTTTTGGATCTCTCTTTAACAGTAAAGTACTTTAATTTCATGTATTTTGCTCTTTTGGAATATTTGTCATTTTTACAGAAGAAAACTGCTGGAAAGTTATGACAATAAATTTTCAATAGCTTGTTTACGGTGTCAACAACCTTAAGTCCTGAAATTAAATTCCGTAACCATAACGCATGAATTATAGCCTCATAATAAGTTACAAATTCTGCTTCTATAGTAGACGAAGCAATGATGGATTGTTTGGCACTTTTCCAAGAGATTACTCCTCCAGTTAACAGAAACAAATAACCAAATGTTAACTTCCTACTGTCAACACATACAACAAAAGCTGAATCTGAATACCCAATCACTTCTAAATGATCAGACCTCTTATAAGTGGGTATGTGGTTTTTTGTTCCTTATAGATATATCAACACTTTCTTTGCACCTTTCCTATGATCAATATCAGTATTACTTTGATATCTACTTAGCATTCCTATTGCAAAACTGATGTCAGGTCTAGTATAGGTATGTAAGTACATCAAATTGTCCATGATAGACACATATGGAATTGATTTTGCTTTCTTACGTTCCACATTATTCTTTAGACATTGCATTAGACTAAAATTATCTCCCTTTTGAATAGGAACTATTCTTGCTAAGCACTTACTCATATTGAATTTTTTAAGAATTTTCTCGATATAAGTTTTTTGAGACAATCCTATCAATCCTTCTAACTTGTTACAGAATATTGAAATTCCAATAACACAAGATGCCTCTCCCATATCTTTCTTGTCAAAATTCTTGGAAAGAAATTCTTTAGTCTTATACAACAAACCCAAATCATTAGCAACAAGCAAATATCATCAACATATAAAACTAGAAATATAAACTTACTCTCACTAATCTTCT
Organism: Combretum micranthum; assembly: GCA_024138025.1. Classification (NCBI taxonomy): domain Eukaryota; kingdom Viridiplantae; phylum Streptophyta; class Magnoliopsida; order Myrtales; family Combretaceae; genus Combretum; species Combretum micranthum. The sequence continues at coordinate 2,429,483 of JAMXBD010000042.1, read as the reverse complement.
AGTAGATACATCAGTTAATAATGATTTCTTCAAAACCGAAAGATGTGATGGTATTATTAAACTTGATATCCCATTGCCCAGAAACTTATTTAAGTCCATATATTTATCTGTTCAATTTACACACCATACTTTCTTTTCTTTCCATAGAAAAACCTTCAAATTGATCCATATAAACTTTCTTTTCAAGATCTTGATTCAAAAGGCTATTTTCACAACCATTTGGTGTACTCGAAATCAACATAAGCAATTAAAGCCAAAATTATTCTCAACGAATCTTTCTTGAGATAGGTGAAAAAGTCTCTTTGTAATCAATACCAAAATAACGCATGAAATTTGTAATATTATAAAACAAAAATAATATTATGAAATAAAAACATAAAACATAATAATTATACTTAAGGAAAACTATAATGTTGATATTAATAATGAAATATGCATGTGACGTCCATTAACTCTTTTGATTTCTTGATTTCTTGATTCATTATTGAACTTAATGGTAAAAAAATAAATGGCCATTTTTTTTTCTTGTTTTAGTTTCACAATGGTGACATTATCTCACGATCATGGTCAATTCTTTTTGTTTTGATTGAAGTTATGACCAAAACCTTCTTCCTTTATTTATTTATATCTTCTCCTTCTCCTTCTTCTTCTTCTTCTTTCTTCTTCTTTTAATTTGGGAAAAACTAATTTGATGTAAAAATCCTAAAACATAAACTTAATTCACATTCTATAGGATCAAAACCATCATAAACAACATAAACATTAAATTCATAATCAAATCACATCATAATCTTTACAAACATAAATATGTAAGATTAATTGTCTTAAGAATTCAACACCATCACTATTAAACTCTTATGTCTATACAGATCTTAAGTATAATAACAATCGCTATCAACCCTTTTATTGTGGCAGACAACTTGATGGATAATTGAAATACATATTCTTTATTTTTATTTTAACCGCTTACCTTAATGGATGGAGAGAGGATTAGTTTATATACTTACATAAAAAATTAAATTTGGTAAGTTCATCAAGTACCTATATTAATGGTTAAGATTTAACATACTATTAAATATAAGAAACCCTAAACCAAATTCAATATAGGCTAATTTAAATATGGGCCAAGATATCAGACCATATTTCTTACACTAATAACACTTCTATAAAAATAAGTAAGCTCTCGTAGTATCTTAACTGAAGTAACATGGACCTCATAAAGTTTGCCTTAAATATAATATTATTGCAAATCTAATTTAAACTTAGCCCCTTCGATTTTATAAGTCTTTTTTGAGTGGAACGCATTAAGTGTATTACCCAAATACATATAATATATAATGAATGAAATTAGGTCTTCATCATTAAAACTTGACCTTAATATAAAGGAAGTTCATGAAAATATTCTTGTAAATCATTCTTTTCAGCTTAAAGATTTTGACACTAGTTCTAACGCACATTTTAAAACATCTTATCTTATTAGTTCTAGCATTACTTCTAACAGTAATTCAAACAATGCTTTAATGCTATGCTTATGTTGCTGCACACTTAGTTAAAATAGTTAACAAACACTTTAAAACCTATTTTTTCATAAAAACTTAATTAAGAGATAGTTTTTAAGTATTTATGAAGAGTTTCAACTCTTCTAATTTACATAATATTTTATGCAAAAATATGGAAATTAAACCAACATTGTTATACACTAAATTTAGGAATATTTACAACTTGTCACATGTTCATATAGAATATGAACACATAAAGACTCAAAACATACTATAACCTCAATAGAAAATAATCATTTTTGATGCACATACATAAGGTCAACTTCAAATTGATAATTACTGTAATATACAAGTAAATAAGTTATAAAGGAGGATAAAAGTGTCAATTGATATAAAATAATAAAGTTTTAAGGTCAAAAACTAAATATATTTGCATTATGATCACATAGCACAGACATGATTGAAAATAGATTTTGGCAAATTGTACACCAGCTTCAACGCTGCCGACGTAGGATCAAGCACTACCGGTGTACATGTTTATGGTTTTAGCAGCATAGAGCTAGTGTTGGATTGAAGAAAATTGATTAAATTTAAATACGTTGCCATTGTTTGTATGTACACCCCCAATGTTTGCATGTATGCGCCAACATTGGAACTTACACTGCTAGCATACGTGTTAAACAAAAATGACCTAACATGAATGGTAAACTGATACATCGTCAGCTTTAACATCTACACTATCAACCTTCAAGTTACATTGCCGGTGTACATTATAAAATTGCCAGCATATGTTTGTGAAGGAGGTGAAATGTTGCTCGAATTCTTTTATATCCATCCTATGTTGTCCATGCGAAACATACTCCTAAACCTATGTTTTCTCTCTGTGAGTGTTCCTAGCAAGCCAAGGGATTTAGAAGTATAGATCAGGCAATCAGATCTCTATTTCTTCTCTAGGATTTCATAGTTTTATTTTCCTTAGGTTTTTTTCTTTTGATTTAAAGGAAAAGTTGGAGAAAACCCTAGTTTTCTTGAGATATGGATATTTGTTGTTTAAGAAGGATTTTGAATCAAGTTTAGGTAAGTATTTTAATGTTTTTTTATCTTTATGATTTCATAAAAGTAGTTTTTGTTGATTCTTGGTATATTTGGCATTGGCTAGAGTTCTAAGGTTTGGAAAATCTGTGGAGGAGATTGGTTCATTTAAATGATTTATGTATTTCAATCAAGGAAAAATGTGTAGATTTATGTTTATTTTGTGATTAGGATTTTAGATTATATATGAGATTAGGGATATTTGATGATATATATTATTGAAGTTGTTTCTATTCGTATTATCAGGTTTTATTGAATTGGGGTTGTGATATAAAGGAGATTTGGTGATTTAGAGTCCTGTTATTTGGAAATTGATTCAGGTACGACCTTATCTTGTTTGTTGTATGTGCTTATAGGATTAGATCTGCTTGTTGTATGTGCTTTAAGATTAGAATTCCAAATTAACCTAATTCTATCTGGCTTATTAAATTATTTGCTATTTATGATTGGCTTTGGACCATGCAGAGTGTGATACCAATACTGGCAATTTGATAATCCTTGCATGGCATTGTCTCGAAGGGAGTTGCACTTGGATATGATTCTAGTATATTAAATTTTGGCAGTATGGCCACTGATGTGTGGGAGATTTCCAAGACCAATATATGTATATATTATATATTTTCTATACTGCGTGTTTTTATGGGGTCATGAGTTACTCCCAATTTAGGATTAGATGAATATGGTTCCAAATTATGTTGTTTACCGACTAATCATAGATAATAAATTTGTTGATTGCATTAGAAATAGTTAACCATAAATTTATATGTTGTGTTTGCATATGCATTTGTATGTGCTTTAGTGTACGGCGCGATTTTGCTCATTCTTTTCATTTTTTAGGAACAGGAGAAGATTAAGTGATTTATGATCTTTCGAGATATGACATTTTTGTGGATTATGAGGATGATGATAGTGGACCAGACTTCCCCACTGATGTTTAAGATTCATGGCTTGATTTAAAATAAGATGAAAACTTTATCAAATTTTATGGTTATATGTGTTTAAGGATGTTTTTAAGAGTTTTCCTCTTATGTTATGAGTTTGGTTATTGTTGGCTATAATTTATGCCAATGAGACTATTCGAAAGTTTCGTTTTGAAAGTGTTTTAGACAATATCATTTATGTGAGTATTGGAGATTTATATTATTGTTTATTTGTGGTATAGAGTTTCATAACCTTAGTGTATTCTTATAAAGAGAAGGACATGCAGCGGGTTGTAATGCCTTCATATTAGGGCATTACAATTACAAAATAATGATGAACTCCCAAAGACATACAACAACCATAACTTACATAACATCAACAACTATTGGCTCATAGAGCCTACAAATCCAAACCAATATTAGCTACCACTAAACAAATAAATGGTTCATGCCCATTGTAACACACTAATATATGATACATACCATAGGAGTCTCTATTTCTGCAAAACAAACAAACTCAAATCTAATAATCTATTTAATAGTCTTCTCCACTTGTGTACAATGTCATATCCAGTCAAATCAAATACAAAAGGGGCCTCAATTGTAACTGGAAAAGAAAAGGAGTGAGTCAGAACCTATTACAGTACATTAACAAAAATATGTGCATAAACAAGCAATAACATGCTCACATGCATTATTAGGATATGAATACAGCAAACAACCATTTAACAACCTATTTAAGTCTAATAACCAATAAAGAGATAACTTAATATCTCAACACATAGATATATATACATGTATATTGAGTGTTGGGTACTCTCTAATGACCACGACATTAGCACTTTTTAGATCTACCTAAATCATTTACTAGTGTAACCCCACTCAAGATAATTTCACACTAAGATCATTAGATTGCTACAATAATAGTATAGATAGTCTCCATCTATTAGTAGCAACCAATCACAAGGAATGTGCAGTCCCCAAACATTTGATTAATCTATTTGAGTTTCTACCTTAAACATACACAAACCACAAATAGGGTATATACATACCTGGAATATCAATCCATTTTGAGTTCTAGAATTCTACTAACTTGATTAACATATCAATTAAGTCATTACAACTACTTAGAATTCTACACTCACCTATGATCTACACTTGCATAATCCTCATTTAAACTTCACTAGAATAAAAGTCTTTAAAGATAGTAGAATATAGGTAAATTCTTATAGAAAAATATTAAAAAGATTTTAATTGCTTTTGCGAGGAAAAATGTGATTTTAAGAGGAAAAACAAAGTACATTAGTTGATACATAGGCTAGTGCACTTGGTTGTGCACTTTCAAACAAAAAGTTTCAAGTCACAAAGAGGTATATAGCTTAGTGCACAAGCTTATGCATAGGTCATCCACTTCTAAAGCGCAACTTTCTTCATTTTACAAGGAGGTAAACAACCAGATACATAGGCTTGTGCATTAGTCATGCACTTCCAAATGGCACACGTTCTAACCAATGTTGTTAGAACAGGACTGAAGTTTGACCTGGATAAGCTGAGGGTCTGTGTAAACCCCCAAATTTTTCAAGAATGGTTTTGGAATATCAAATCGAAACCCTAAAACCTAACCCAAGTTGAAACCGAATCTTAAACAAATTTGATCACGGGATTTCATAAGAGATTCTTTAAAAACAAAAATTGAAAATTCAATAATTGTTCGATTCAAAAAATCCGAGCATGAGAAAGTCCATCCAACCGATCCCTAAGGTAAACCCCTCAATTTCTAGGGTAAAGTTGGATTAAACCCAAACCCTAGTCAAACCGGAGTTTCAAAAGTCAACAAAGATCAAGACAATCAAACAATTTCAACTCCGACAATCCCGTGCTCTCAAACCTTAGAAAACGAAATTGAGTTAATGGCTTATAAGAGTTCGTAATAATATAATGTAATATAAAAATATCAGATTCATGAATTTTGAGTGTCCTTCGAACTCAAACTAGATCAGTTCTCGAAAAGCGTGTCATGGAACTCGGAATAACAAAAATATTCCAATAACACCAAAAGACTCGTAATTAAACAAGGATTTCAAAAATATCAGTTTTAGAATTTTTCGGTAACTAATATATCAGATATAGCTCGTTTACTTGTATTTTTACTACTACTAGCATTTTATGTGTCTAGTTTACTATTTATAGTACTATTCCTATTAGTCATTACTATTTCACTATCTTTACTTTTTCTTACACCTATTTCTTACTATCTACATACGTATTTTCTTACTTTTTATCTTTCCAATACATCTTATATCTAATCATATCTTACATATTAATTATTTTCTTACAAAAATACAAAACAAATCAACTCTATCCTTTCCTCCATGGCCGGCGCAAGTCTCCCCTACCTCCCTCTCATTTATTTTCTTTTTCAATTATTTTATTACATCTAAATTTCCACTTTAAAATTCTATAAATACCTTATTCCTCTTTCATTCTTTCAGACATCCATTTTACATAACAAAACTCTACCAAAATTCTCTCTCAAAACACTCTCTACCATCCGCTATTTTTCAAGAAAAATAACAAAACCCATTCATCTCTTTTCAAATCCTCCATTAAACCTTAGGTAAAAATCCTACCTATATTTTTTATCGTGTTCATACAACTTAGTATGAGCTTAATGTATGTTTCTGAGACTCATAAGAGTTAAAGAAGTAACAATATGTTCATGTTTTTTTTTTATCCATGTTTCTATTTTACATTATGTTATTATGTTGTTATTATTAATTGCTCTAATCTAACTTCTATATAGTATTAGGTATATTATGTATTTATATTTCTTTAGAGCATATAAGCTCACTTGTTATTTATTTATTTTTATGCCTTGCAATTTATTTATTTCATGCAATTTATTAAAATTAATCTTTCCAGTCTTAGACTTGTCCGTATCAAGTCAAAACGATTTTCTTTCTTTTTGGGACTAGTCTATTCTTAGTCTCGAGTTGCCTTGATGAAGTTAAAGCTCTCAATACATAATCGAGATACTTTGATGTATCTAAGGTTCCTAATGCTTGACCATATTATTATTACGTTTATTTGCTTATGAGTATTTTTTTCTATGTATTATTCTTACTTTTTCTTTGCTACACAATCATATTCATGCATGATTAGAATATTGTTGCCTTAAATAAAAATAAAAATGGGTTCTTTCTTAAACAAAGGAAAAGCGAACTAGATTTCTTAACAAAGGATTTTTCAACAAAAATATAAGTATTGTTTTTAATAAATTCTTTTCAAAAGCTTAAGTAAGTTAATCATAAGTTTTAAAATATTAGTGCTCAAGATTTCTTCAAATGAAAGGAACTCATTTCTTTTATAAATAAAAACTAAATACTCCATAGAGATAGAATTTTTAGCATTGAACTTAAGATTTTAACTCAACCATATCTTTTATAAAACTTAAATATGTTCACTATCGAGTTCGAAAATCACATACTAAGAAAGTTCTTCAAAACTTAAATTTTATATGTTATTATTCTCTTCTCAAAAATTAAAATGAAATGTTGCTAAGATCTAATATTGACAAATCATTATTAAGAAAGCTTTTCTTATAAACTTATCCAAAAGAATTATTCCACCACTTGACAAATATTAAGAATAAAACAAGTTTTTCAAATCAAGGAAAATCAACTCACTATTGAAAAATCAACATAGAAAAATAAAATTTTCCAAACAAGTAAAGTTTAAAGGTAAATTTTTTTTTTTAAAGAAGAAAAAGGATATAAAAAATGAGAAGAAAACATACATTTAACACAACTTTAAATATTTGACCACACCAAAAACTTAAGAAATATTTTGAAAAGCTTATTTTTCAATCACTAGAAATAAAGTTAGTAAATAACTTAAATAACCAATTTTTTGGAAATTAATTTGCTTTTGAAAAGATAAGAAACAGAATTATAATAAGAAAAACATTCACTTGTAACAACTTAAGAATTTTTAAAGTTTCCTTCTAACAATTCAAAAAGGAGAAATTTTCAAAAGTTTTATCTTTTAAACCCTTAAAGACAAATTGTTTACGAAATATCAATAATTGAGACAACACTACAAAAATCATGCATACAATATGAATGTATATATATGTTCAAAGGATTTTTCCACTATATATATATATATCCATATATTTTGTTTAAGGATTTTTGAGTAAAGTGAAGTTTGGAAAAATCATATTTTGTGAACTATAAATTCGTAACTATTTAGTACCATGGTAGTTTGCAACTCAAATGGTTTTTTATAACAAAAATAACCTTAGAAACGGATAGATCTTTTCGAGTCGATAGAAAACGGTATATTATATGCGCAATTCTAAGTTAAAATGACCAAGTTATGGCCATTTTAAGTTGGAATTATCCTCTATACGAATTTTAACGATTTTATGGCATAGTTTTTGATAAGTACCATAGAATCAACAAGAAATACTCATTATTGATATTTTTCTTGATTAGGTGATCCTGAGGAGGATTATTCATACTCGAAGGATTATTTCGATTAGTGGAATTACCGATCGACTCCTCTATAAGAAAGAAGTGTCCTCATGGCCGAGTGAGTTTATTTCCTACTTTTTACGTACTTGGTTGTGCTTGTAGATAGAGGTACTAGAAGTAGAAAAAGATGAAAATGAATTATGTATGATAATATTGGTTGAAAGAATGCTAAGTATGTCGAGACATGAATCGTTGTTAATTAACTTGTGTTTTACTATTATTATGTTGGAGTGTGTGCAAATTTTGTGATCACCTTTAAATTACTCTAATCATATATTATAAGTTATATTAATTGATTCATATATATCACGTAGTTAGTTTCATCTCATGAGCTACTGTACTCGATGGGATAAAAGTATAGTAGCCGGATTTGTAGGAGCCATAAATTTGTAAGGTGGGCAAATAGGAGCCTGAAAAAACTATTTCAAGATGGGCAAGTAGGCGCTTGAAATAAACTACATAAGTTGGATTTTAAATATGGGTTTTAAAGAGCTTGAAACCCCTAACCCTGAATGAAGAGGTAAATCCATTCAAACATATGATTTCCGGTAGATCATATATATTGTTTGTTCATTTGCTTGATGCATTCATATGCTTATTTAATAACTTGTTTGAAATTATTGATATGAGTACGTTAATTCAGGAATAATCTCACTAAGCTAGTTATACTTATACTTCGATAGACTTTTCATGTAATAGGACTATTTCTTTTATGGCCGAGGACTTCATATACTCGAGTGGGATTATGTTTTGGAAAGCTTTTGGAAATCCTTTGAAGATCTTAGGCTTAATATCCCTAATATCTTTTGGGGTTGGTATTGTTTTCTTGTGTGAAAGATTAAGTTGATATTATGATTGTTTGAAGATTTATAGGGAAAAAAAAAAACTTCTAAGTTGATGTAAGGATTGTATTCTTATAATATTGAAATTAGATGGCTATCTGGATTTCTTATCTGCTGTATTTACTATCTCGAACTATACATTCCACCGGTATCTCCTATTGTTGTGATAGAGGTCTTACATATGGTGTTGAAACTTTCGCATGACTTTGGGAAGTCATTGTTAAGTTTTAATACCGTATGTGGTGGACTGCTACGTTTAGAGTACCCTCTGGGGCATAGCAATCTGGGGCCGAACTGAGGTCGCAAAAAAGTAAAAATATATGGGATAATTTAATTATGAAAGACAAATATATATGACATCACTCAATTAAATCTATATAGATCAAATTTATCAATTAATTATTGAATAAGCATAATGATTATATTTTATAAATCTATAATATAACATGAATACATATTTTAATTTCTAGTTATTTTATTTTTCTTTCTTTTTGTTTTTTCAATCCGAGCTTCCTGATTCAACTCGATTCAACCAGATCAATCCATACTATGCAAATTTAGGCCAAATGAGTGAACTAGCTCCTTTTATGGCCGATTTCGATTGAACCGGCCGAGCTAGTTTGTGTCCGACAACATTTTAAACTAAAGAGATACAAAACCTAATTCATGAGCTCATGCATGGGTTTGTACATCCAAATTTAATGTTTTTGTGTCTTCGAAAGACAAACAGGTAATGCATGGGATCATAAATTCATCATGTATTTCTAGAAATTGTCCTTTTTTTTCCAATTTTCATTAGTTGTCAAAACATAACATATTTTAACCATTCTACCAACTATTTTATCATTTTTCACACATGATCATATGCAAGTCCATCTATCTTAGCAAAACTATAATCAAAGAATTAAAACTCACATCAAAATGCGTTTTACCTTTATTAGTTTTTGTAAATGCTTCGCCTTTTCCGGATATAAATATGTGCACCTAGAAATTTCTCAAAATATTTCACAAGAACTTGTTATTTCCTTGCAAAATATTATTGTCAATGCCAAAACCCCAAAGTTTTATTGTTTAGGCATTCATCTTCTTGAGAATGATAGAAGAAAAGAGAAACTTCATTTATTGTAGGGCTTCCTTCAAGAAAATCAAGAATCAAAGTCTCCACAAAATGTTGAGGAGAGTGTTTTTATAAAATTCAAGTGTCAACCATTAGATTTGGAGATATGACACATAGATCAAAAAATTCTATGGACTCAATTTTGGTAAGACCATTACCTAAAATAAGATCCTCATGCTGGCATGGGATCATTACACTTTTGAACAATACATTATCTAAATTTTCCTTTTCCTCTCAAGTCTACTGCAACATAAGCATTGGAGCTCTCATGCCTGATATCCTCGATGTACCACCGGATCAAAACAAAATATAGGATAATTTTGTCAACCTCCTTTAGTAAATTTTTTTTAGATTTTTGGAAATACATTTGCTACCTAGATTTGCGAGGTAACAAATTCTACATGATTTAAAAAAATTCACGATCATTGTGTTGATTCATCCTGGATTCTCTTGCATATTTAGTAACTAGATTAAGGCCCTTTAATTAATATCGCGAAATATTTACGAACTATTATAAATATATAAAAATAAAACCATTTGCTAGCCATTAGTCTTACTGCTCTATCGGTAGGACTCCTCGGTCCTAACTATCGCAGTACGAATTTTGATGGTACCATTAGACGATCTGACTAAAAGGGATTGTATTTAGGTAGGTATGGATTGGTTTCGAATCGCGAACCGAATCGGAATCATCATCCGTGGTTTTAGAATTAGAATCAGATTGGTTGGCCAATTTCAGAATCAGTTATGAAACCACCGCTTTCACGGTTCTTAGGCAGTTCTTTGGCCTAAAACCAGTTCTTTGGCCTATAATCGATGGAATCAGGGGTTCCATTGAAAAAAAAAGAAAAAAAATAATATTAAATATATAATTATTAATATATAAATTATTTCATGTAAATAGTAAAATTTGTTACTTAGTCATAACATTTAATATATTATTATCAACAACACAAATAAATATAGCTTAAAATCATACATAATTAATTTAAATAAACTTTTCCTAAAAGAAAAATTCATTTTCTTAATAATATGAGACTATTTTTTGCATTGTAATTTTCTTTTTATCTTCTAGAGTATTTTACAATAGCATAATACTAACTATAATTGATATTGAATATATTTGTATACATATAAATGTGCATTCTAAATAAATTTTAAAAATTTTGGTTAAATAATTTAATACTGTTAGATCCAATAATTATTTTGACTTTAAAATTTATTTTATTAAAGTTTATTTTTTTAATTTAAAAAAAAACGGTTCCGCGGTTCCAAAACTGAAATCAGGAACCGATGATTCCATGGAACCAGATCGAAACCGTAGGAGATGATTCCGGTTTTGGTTCCTCAGTTTTAAGACTTGAAACAGCGATTCCGATTCGATTCGGTTCAATTCTAAAACCTTGACAATGTCGAGGATCGTAGAATAAATCTACAAAAATTATAACATATCACAATACTATACTACTATTTCATGGTTTTCTACGAAATATTGCATCATTTCGAAACGGTGGCGATCTTTCAAAATATAAAAGCAAAAATATCATAAAAATGCCAACCTGTATTATTTTGCATTAAACCATATAAAGGTCACAGTTATTCATAAAATTCCACCGATTGTATTTAAAAAAAAAAAAATGCAACAATTTTTATGAGGAGGTTACTTCCTTACTTCAACGACCCATCATGACTAAGAGATGGAAAAGTTGAAACTATTAAAGCTAGATGTTATGCCTTTTTGTCACGTATCTTATCATGATTTTCTGGGATTGTCAAAATAAAATAAATAAAAATAAAAGTGAACTCACTCGAACTGCATTGATATGGCTCCCCATTGAGATTCACGAGAAGTACAAGAATGTCCCAAATAATTGGCACCTTGTCATCATCTATAGATTTAACATGAAGGAGCATAAATTAAACCGTATGTTAACATTTTCCTAAGAAAATCGAGAGATAACAACATGTCCCAGCCTTCCCCCCTTCCTCCTCCCAGCATAGGAAACTTCCCTCCCCCTCTAGAAAAAGGATAGGCCTTCTAATGATGACCTTCCCTCCTCAGAGGAAGATACGGCTAATCTTTTGTCATCTCAAACCCTTTCTCAAACAGATTTTCAAAATTTTGGTTGCGCTTCTAAAAATGCTGGCCATCCTACCCCAGACAACAAAAAATCTTACAAACATGTAGCTGCTATGAATATCCCTCTTGCTTATGCCCAAAACTTTGGGTTACAGGAATCCTCTCTTGGAGATGACATTGATATGGATGCCCCTCCAAATGAAGACTATCAAATGCCTCCTACTGAACAAGAATCTAAAGCAGGTATCAAAATTATAAACTTCTCCAATCAAGAGAAAAAAATGCTCAGACATCCTTGGAAACATGCTCTTACCATCAAAATCTATGGATCCTCCCTTGGATACAAGATGCTGCATGCAAGGCTTCTTAAACTTTAGTCTTTTGTCCAGAATTTCTCCCTCATTGGCCTAGGTAATGGGTACTATCCGTCTGTTTCAACTCTAGAGAAGACTACAATAGGGTTACTAGGGACGGACCTTGGTTCATTAACTGCCAATTCCTTACCATTAGCAAATGGGAACCAAACTTCAAAGCTGCCTCTGCTTCTTTCAATTCTGTAGCTACCTGGGTAAGAATTAATGAACTCCCCATTGAATACTTTTTTGCCCCTGCCATCACTAAAATTGGTAATAGCATAGGTCCTGTGCTTAGAATCAATGCCTACACCTCAAATGCAGAAAGAGGTAGATATGCCCACCTATGTGTACAGGTCAATTTTATAGAACCTCTTGTTCATACCATTGTTATTGAAAACCAAAGTTTTAGCTTACAGTATAAGGGTATTAAAAACCTATGTGTTGGAACCTATCTCATGCTACCTTGAGCTTAAAGCCATAGCTATGCTAGGCATTGAGGTCCAATACCACAGGTTCATCTTTTAACAAATGGAACACCCCATGATGCCTAATTCAACCAAATCTACCTGTATCTTAGCCTGAAACACTAGAGGCCTGAATGGAAAACATAAGAGAGATGCTGTCCTGGAAGCTCTTATAGAATACGTGCCAGACGTCATCATTCTCATGGAAACCAAGTTGGACAAACAAGGATCTGAGATCTTCTACTGCCACTCTCAAATGGATAATTACTCTTGCATTGAGTCTAATGGTTAGAGTGGTGGCATGATGATCTTGTGGAAGAATGCAGTGGTTGCCATGAACTTCATAAAAAAATCCTCCTCTGAAATCCATGCTAAAGTTAAGGTACTCTCTTCTAACTCCCACTCTTCTTGGTTTCTCTCTGGTTTATATGGCCCCCTAACCGTAGTTTCAAACCTACTTTCTAGCAAAGCCTTAGAAACCATGCCAGCATTATTGGGAATAGACCTTGGGTCATCTTAGGTGATTTTAATGATATTATCCGAAACTCTAAAAAATGGGGTGGCACTTCTCTCAAGAATAATAGAGCCTAGAATTACCTATCCTGCATGAATGACTATCACCATAAAGACCTCGAGCACATAGGACCGAAATTTACTTGATTGAATAGAAGAAGTTTAACCCACCTTATTCAGCTTAGGCTTGATAGAGCTTGGGCTAATAATGAATGGATGGATCTCTATCCTGAAGCTAAGCTTTACCATCTCAACACCTAAGTCTCTGATCATTACCCCATCCTTCTTGACACCCTTCCCTCTCCCTTAATCAAGGTGAAAAATCATACCTTTAGGTTTCAACCAATGTGGTTCGACCATCCCTCCTGTCTTCCCCAAATTTATGACATATGGAGACAAAACCAATTCGATTGCAACAAAGCTATTGAAGTTCTGCCTAGTAGAATGAGAGTCTGGAACAGGAAGATCTTTGGGAATCTAGCTTAGAAAAATGTAAGCTAACTAAACAACTTGAAAAACTTCAACTCGAGATAAAATCCGATCCAAACCAGAGGAATGTTAGTGAGGAAAAATACATCAGAGACAAGCTTAGTAAATGTCTCGATAGGGAAGAAGCTCTTTGGAAAATGAAATCTAGAGCCAAATGGATTGTCAAAGGTGAAAAAAACACAAGATTTTACCATTCCATAACCATCTCTAGAAGATCAAAAAGTAGAATCCTTGCTCCCAAAAATGACATGGGTGAGTGGTGCTATTCTTAACAAGATATTGCTAAAACTACCTTCCCTTACTTCACTTCCCTTTACCTCTCTAACAGGGTTGCTGTGAACCTGGAAAACCCTTGCAGCTTTCTCTCAGGGTCCAGCCTTTCATCAGTACAAAAACTCTCACTTGAGAAACCCCTTGATAATAACGAGATTCTCAATGCTCTGAAAACGATTGATCCTTGGAAATCCCCTAGTAAAGATGGTCTCCATGAAGCTTTCTTCCTCAAATGCTAGCCTCACATTGGCTCCTCTATCTCTTGCCTTATCCGCTCCATCTTTTCCTCCGCCTCTTTACCCTCCTCCCTCAACTCCACTCAGATCACTCCCATTCCTAAAGTCAAAGGTGCCAACTCTCTCAAAGATTTCAGGCTTATTAGCTTATGCTCTACCCTTTACAAAGTGGTGACTAAGATTATCTCTCTCTGGCTTAAACCCTACCTCGATAACCTCATTCATCCAGCTTAAACCAGCTTCATTCCTAGGAGAAAAGGAACTGATAACATCATTCCCTTAAATGAAATCCTCCATTGACTCAACAAAAGGGAAAAAAAAAAAAAAAAAAACAGGAAAAGCGAGTGGATGATTTTGAAGATTAACCTGGAAAAAGCTTTTGATTAAATCGAATGGGACTTTATTTACTAGACTCTTAATAACTTCAACTTCCCTCTTTGGATGATCAAACTCATCATGAGTTGCATCACCACTGTGACTTTTGAAGTCATTATAAATGGGGTCCCTACTAGTTCTTTCCATCCCTCTAGGGGTCTTAGATAAGGCTATCCTCTTTTGCCCTACCTCTTCATCTTTGCTCTGGATTACCTTAGCCGCATGATACATATGGAAATTGAAAGAAACAAATGGAAGCCTTTCAAGGTTAGAGGTTCAGATTTCACTCTCTTCCACATCATATTTGCTGGTGACCTCATTCTTCTTACCAAAGCTGATAAGGAAAATGCCAGGGCTATAAAAAATACCTTAGATAACTTCGAATAGCTCTCTGGCCTCTCTATTAATAGTTCTAAATCTAGAATCCTATTTTTCCCATAATACCAGTCAAAGGTATCCTAAACTATAAGGAAGGTAAAGATTTGGGTAAATACAAAGGATACCCCCTTGCAAATGGAAACAAAGTCACAAACCAACAACTCCAGAGCATTATGGATAAAACTCAAGAAAAATTAAGTGGTTGGAAGGCTAAAAACTTGAGCATGGCAGGCAGAATTCTTCTTGCAAAAACTGTTATACAAGCTCTCCCTACTGATTATCCAGAGGCCTCCTCCTTGCCTAAATCCTTCATAAACCGATTGGACAAAATCATACGCTCCTTCATCTGGAATGATAGTGATGAACACCGCTCCTCCCATTGGTTTTCCTAGGAGTCCATCACAACTCCTAAAGATCTGGGTGGTCTT
The DNA here is from genome assembly GCA_024138025.1 of Combretum micranthum. Classification (NCBI taxonomy): domain Eukaryota; kingdom Viridiplantae; phylum Streptophyta; class Magnoliopsida; order Myrtales; family Combretaceae; genus Combretum; species Combretum micranthum. The sequence goes on along the minus strand of JAMXBD010000042.1, from coordinate 2,413,886 downwards.
GGCCTCCTAAACCTTAAGAATAGGAACCTAGCTTGTGCTCTAAAAAGGTGGCATGAATAGAGAGTCAAAAAAGTTAAATGGGCTCACCTTATATTTGCTTAATGCAAAAGACTCAGGAATAACTCTCTCCATTCTATCCCTTACTATGCCTCACTTCTTTGCAAGGAAATCGCCCAAAGTCATAATTGGATTGATAACAAAGGCTACTATCTCCTAGGTGATGGGAAAACCAAATTTTTAACTAACTCATGGGGAGGAAACCAACCTTTGGTCAAATTCTTTAATGGTCCACATACTGCAAACATCACTAACATTTCTGTTCATGATGCTTGGATCAATGAATCAACATGGAATGAAGATCTCATCGGTTATGCTATCTCTGATTTTATCAACAATGTAATTAGTCTTATTCACCTCTCTCCCTCTTCTGCTGACTCTAAAGTCATTAGCCTAAACCTCTGTTCGCATCCTTCCATCAGTTGCATAAACGCTAACCTCCTTAGGTACCCCCCTCAAATAACTCTTGGGACTAGATTTGGAGTCCCAGATGCTCCTACCCTTCTGAATCCATTTTCCACGCCCTAAAAGAATGCCAACAAATTTCACCTATCATTAACATCTGGGAAGCTACTTCCACACCCTCCTCCCTATCCAATGCCTCTCGGATCCCCTGGTTAAAAATGAATTGCAGCTTACCTTCTTCTGCTCAATCCCAATCGGCTCCTCCTCCCTGCTATCTCTTCGCAATCATGCTTTGGAAGCTTTGGCTTTCCAGAAACAATCTCCTTTTCAATTCTACTAGTTCTTCTCAAGACCTACAAGAAGACATCAGAGTCACAGCTCATGAGCTCTAGGCCCATCTCAGGCAGAAAAAAAAAGGATCTTTCAGATCAAAAGAATTAACTTAACTTGGAGCCCCCCTGATCCCGACTGGAGTAAACTCAACACTGAGGCTTCCATCTATCCCTCCCTGGAAACAACAACCATCGCTGCAATCATCCGAGACTCCCATGGCGGATGGATCTCTGGCATCATAAGGAAAATTAGGAAAGTCGATATCCTCATGGCTGAACTCTGGGCCATTGCTTAGGGTATCCAGCTGAGCTTACAAAAGAACATCACCAAACTGGAAATTAATTTCGATTCCAAAATTGCCGTGCAATTAATAAATGATCAGATGAAATTAAAGCTCAAATACGCTAATGTTGTTTCTTTTTTGTAGGGAAAACCTATCCAAGCTAGCATGGAGAAGATTGCTCCACTGCCCTAGGGAAACTAATGGTGTTGCAGATGCCCCAGCTAACAAAGCCCACTCGATCATACCTGAATGGATGTTCTACGATGCACCTCCTAATGGCTTTTTCCATCTCCTAGCTTCTGATCTTTCCTCTTACGGCTTGTATAAAGACCTTAGATGTCGTAGGTTGAGCTTTGGAGATGATCTCCTCCTCTAGGGTTTAGCTTTTGTTTTTTGTTTTGCTTTGTTCTATCGGGTGTAATCTGAGCCCCTTTTCTTTTAATATATCTCTCTTTCTACCGAAAAAAACATCAAGGAGCATATCTTTCTAAGATTATCTCTCATTTCAGATTGGTGATTATTATAAATTTGAATCTGCATGTAGAACATAGAGAAAATGGTGCATGTTCACATCCTAAGAAGCAATACTCGAATATTTCAGCTAATAGTTTATTTTGCATCACCGATAATTGTTGAAAATTGTCAAATAGTCATATTTTGTTTAATGTTTTTATATTCATGTTTCAGCTTTATTTTCTTTTTCATAGATTATCATATATAGTTAGAATATAGGTATCTTGCAAATCTCGAAATATTTTCTAGCTTAAACAAAGTAGAGTTTAGTAATTATAAAGCATATATCAGAATATTTTCTCCCTTAAGAAAGTAGAATTTAGTTATTATAAAGCATAAATATATAGTTGTAAAGTGGTATTTAATTTTCATATGATGCACAAAACTCTTACATAGAACAATATATGATCACAATAAGAATTTTCCCTTATCGTGTCAGGGATATAAGGGTAAACATGTTTTATTATTTCTGGCAAGAAAAAAAAAACATGTTATATTATTTATTATTTACACAAGATGCCTAGATCCAGCAAATTGAAATTTGGATATTTATTTTCTTTTTAATATGTTATCATGTACAGTTAGAATATAGATCATCCAATACAAATTACGGAACACACACCATAAGACAACTGAGATTTAAAAATAAAATTTTTATCTTTTGAATATAAATTTCTATAGCAAAAATCATCGTTACTGATTTTATTTATAAATATATAATTTATCTTATCAGTTTTACATTGTAGAATTTCTATTTTCTAAAGAATAGTTTTGTTATAGTGACAAATTGAACCGATATGATTTTCGTATATGGTACTAGTTGGTAAAATTGGTGATTAAATGTCATGGAAAGCACGGCTATTTCACGGGTGTAATTAAAGCACCTAATGCTTGCCCAAAAATACAATTTCTGCGAAGATGAAGATTCATTTGTCATGGCTTAGCTTATCAGCCTCATGAAATCAAGATTTAGGAAAACTTACGTGTGATAGGTAAAAAGATTTAGGAAAATGTCCGTCAAATATATACTTTTTTGGGAAGCACATCCCAATGTTTTAAAAATCATTTGGAGTTTTGAACCACAACCCAATGGAGTATGAATATGAAAAGAGCATTTTAATTCTTTTATTTAACATTGGCAAGAGTTAGATATATTTTATGAAATAGAGTGGAAATGTGTCGAAGACAGCAATGAGTATAGAAAGATGCTTGAAAAACATCAAACTTTTATTTTTATTTTTATTTTTTTTTTTTTGTAGGGTTTAAAGTTGCACCTAGATGAAGTGCAAGATCAATTACTTTAGAACAGCCATTGCCCAATCTAAAGGAAGCCTTTGTAAAAATAAGAAGGAGAAGAGTATGCAATGATTAATGCTATGATCCCCCATACAAAATCTTAACCCTCCTAATTTAGCATTTGCATAAATCTTAAATAGGAAACTCCAATCAAAGAAAAGCTACGGTGTGATCAATGTAAAAGCCAAAATCACACGAAGGAAATATGATAGAAATTACATGGGGATATGAGAATTTGAAGGCAAAATAGCTAAAAGGGAGTCAGGTACAAAAGTGGAAAAGTACTTAGTACGTTGTCTAATGTTGATAAGTAGCTATTCTAACAACTCCTAGATAAAGTTCAAACCAACACTAATGATGCTAAGGCTAATGATACATCTAATGTAGTTGTGGCACAAATAAATAGTTTTCTTACTGTAATAATGCGAACATGATTATTGGGTAATTGAGAATCGGAGCAACAAATTATATGTGTAGATACATTTCCAACTATTTGAATCTCTTGATGCTTTTGATAATTTGAATAGAGTGGTAGAGGCTAATGGTGAAAGTATAGTGGCCAAAAAAAAAAAAAAAAAAGAAAGAAAGGCACATTTGAGACTAGATGATGCCTTAATTATTCCTAAATCACAATATTATATTTTGTCTAAAAATAAATTAGCCAAGGATATAAATTCTTAACTGACCTTCTCTCCAACTTGTTGAACTATGTAGAAATGTTATTCGAGGAGGATGAATAATGGACTTTACTACTTCTTTTGTGGGGGGGGGGGGGGGGGAGAGGAAGAAAAGGGGATAGGATGTGTGTTAAGAGTATAGTCAAAACTGAGTTAAAGTGTTTAATTTATGTTATAAATGAGTTAAACGTAGCCTTACGGCATGAACACCTCTATCATCCTGGTTTAGGTTATTTAATTTATTTGTATGCAAATTTATGCGAGCATAGACTTTTTTTTTTAATCTTTTGTAATGACTAAGATATCAAGGAAATCTATTATGTCCAACCATATATACCGTATAAACTCTTCCATTTGATTTACATTGACATTTGAGGTTCCACTCATATTTAACTCATAAAAAGCATAAATGGTTTGTCACTTTATTGATACCATACTTCGATGTGTCGTGTGTTTATCGTGACAGAGTAATAAGCTCAATAGGATAGGCCTTATAAAAAAAATAAGCCAAAAGAGCCTCAGCCCAATTTATTGAAAAAAATCTCGATCCACACTATGCCAAATTCATACAAGCAAGAGACAAACAAGCAAATGATATATTGCAGACTATCAAATTTTCCACAAGCTTCCAAACTCTTTACTTCAAAAGTATCAAGCATTCAACAATACAACCCTTGGAGATCTAAAAAATGCTACTCAAGAAACAGAATAGATGCTAGGGTTTCAAAATCCTTCGTTATCCTCAAACAATCGATCTGACCTCATTGATAAAACAAATGTAAGTGATTCCTCCTTCACCTCTTGCTATGATTGATCTTGTACACAAATCTTTGAAAAGAAAAAGAATAATCAATCAATATAAAACCAAGCTTTTTTTCTAAATCTAGAATATCTACAAAAGGTTTGGTAAATTATGTTTATGTCTTGTGTTTTGTTTGTGTGCAAGGATAAAGATGAAAGACTCAGTTGGACTTCGAGTGCCAGTAAACTCCAAGACTCAAGATGACGCAGCGTGAAAGCGTTTAAAAGAGAAACCGATAGCAACGATCAATTTCAAACGTGAACTTAATCACACAATTGTCAAGACAATTGCAATTTTAGAGAATTTCTCTCAGAATAGAGTTTCAGAATTCAATCATATTCAAAGTCTTCTCTTTTACAAAAGCCCTAAAGACTATTTATAGCATTACAAAGGAAACCCAAAGAAGAATCCTAAAAGACAAAATAATAAATGCAAATAATGACTAAAGGAAACCTAAAAGATAGAATCCTAAATGTTAAAATCCTAATAAATGCAAAATTGACTAAATAATAAATACAAATAAATAGTAACCGACAATTAATGCTGGAAATTAAAGCTAGCAGCCTATCATTAATGTTAGCGGTTTCAAACCTAAAAGTTGAAACTGTCAGTAATAAATGCTGACTTTAATTGAGATTCCGCTGCTGCATTATTCTCTCCACCTGTAAAGAACTCGACCTCGAGTTCTTGTTTGTCTGCCTTTTCCTCTTCTTCTTCCTCTCTTTAGATCGTCTTGATTTATCCCATTTATCTCGTCGTTTGATCGTGATTCGCACTGCATCACAAGATTGAGTAACAAGAATCAGGGATGTGTCTTCTCTTCTCACTTTCATCTATTTATAGCATGTATTCTAAAAACATATGCTATCGATTATTATGTTGTTTCTTTCCCGAAATATTTGTAACTATTATTGAGCTGTATTATTATATTATGTACCCATAAAACAACTAGCTTCCGTATTGAGATGTATTATTGTATTTTATACCCAGAATAACAACTCTTGACTTAAACATAATCCTTCAAAAGAACTTATCTCTTTCAGATTCTACTACTCCTATCACAGAGTCAAGAGAAATCTGATACATGCAATGTTTTCAAACAATTCCATAAGTTCATTTCTAATATGTTCTATGAAAAAATACAAATATGCTGCTTATATAATAGACTTCACCAATGTTTTTGACAAAAATCTTAAGGAAAATGGAATTGTGAATCAAAACATATACTTATAATGTACAATAAAAAGTAGTTAAGTGAAAGAATAGACATATTTAAGAAATCACTAAATAAATATGTTTAAAACTTCGATTCCAAACTATAAAGGAGAATTATTATAACAATTGCTTATATTGCAAATGGAATTTCTCCCAAAGTTTTAGGTTTCCAAAGTCTAATTAGTATTCTTGTAAATCATATCATTGGGTAAGATTACTAAATTCTTGATCTTCTAATCTTTGGTTGCACAGTCTTTATCGTTGACAATATACCATATAAGCAGAGAATCAAGTAAAAAGCTCTTATGTGTGTTAATTAGATTTTCTCCCATATAAAAGGGTTATAAGAGTTATCATCCCCCATCGAAGAAATTATGTGTTACTGTTGATCTTCAAAAACAAGTTTACTTCCGTACAGTAGTCTAGGAGAAGAATGAAAAACAATGAGAATTATACGTCATTCCCAATTTACTATTGATATATATTCTTTCTATTTGTTTATGTTATGCTTGAATTTCTAATGGTCACAGAAATAGATCATATCAAACACCTTAATGTCCTTTGGTGAGTTCGCTTGAGGATGTGAGGTCTCTTGATTTAGATGGATTAAAAGTTGTATATGACAGTTTGTTTCTTTTTCTCTTATTAGTGTTCATGAAATAACATCAGCACGACCTCCCATGCATGATCAACCATAATCTCTAGAGATTATGGTCTCACCTATTGTAGTAAATGAGTTTTAATTTGAGGGTCAACAAAGAGAAGAAGAAGACTTGTCGATTGCCTTAAGATATGAAAATTGGATATGTCCAAAATATCCTATATCTAATCATGTAACTTAACAAACTCTTTTTCCTAAGCATAGACTCATCCCACTTAAGTGGATAAGGAGCCGATTCTAAAAAAATTTAAGATACATTAAAAGAGACCAAAATGGAGGAAAGCTATCGTAGATGGGTTACGAGCCTTAAGTCAAAACAATAAATTAAATAGTATCTGCCATAAAACATAAATCAAAGAGAGGCATAAAGAGATATAAGGCATGTTGAGTGGCACATGTATACTCCTAAACCTATGGATTAGATTATGAAAAGACCTTTCTTTAATAGCAAAACTAAATTCCATCAGAGTAATTCTATTGCTATCATAGACTTAGATTGGCCTCTATACCAACTACATTTAACGAATGATTATTTAAATAGAGACCTAGAAGAGGAAATTAACATTTAAATTCCTCATCGATTTTCTTCTATAGGTATTGCTAGGAAGGCATGTAAATTAAATAGACTTGAAGCAGTCACGAAGGGCTTGATTTATAAAGTTTAGAAACAAATTGATTCGGCTAAGATATAAACAAAGTTAGATATAGCGCACAGTGTTTGTTAAGGTAGAGTGAAAATGATGAAAACCATTTAGCGCGACCTAAATGAGATTGAGTAGTTAAAGATGGAAAACAAGAAGAAATTTGAGACTAAAAGACTTGAAGATTAAAATTTTCTTAGGAATGGAATTTATAAGAAGTAAGAAAGGGATATTTATAAGTAAAGAAAAGACATTCAAGACTTATTGAAAGATATAAGCAAATTACAGTGTAAACCCCAAATTACATCTTGACCTCAAAATTGCAAAATCCATGCTTCAAGAAAGGACAATGAAGTAGATGGTAAGAATAAATTAGAAATATAACTTGTGTTTTAGCATTCATTTTACTCATGATCTATAATAGGTTTTTGTATAAACACAAGGCATTTGTTTTATCATAATGTGTTGGGTTTAATTAAAGGATATATTAGTTTTTAATTGGTCCATAATGATCAATTTAATAAAATAATATTAATAATAAATTAAATTAAATAACATAATAAAAAATAAATTATAATATATAAAATAGAATAATAAAAATGCAGGAATTCAGATAGAAAACTAGTATCCACTCAAACTTGGTAGCCTCTCATGGGCTACCTAGTCATGAGTAGCTCCAAATGATTGGTGACTAGTGATTGTAATCAATTACAAGTTGAAAATTAAAAAAATAAAGGAATATGAATGAACCAAATGAGAAAGAGAAAAATAAAAATAAAATAAAAGATGATGGTTGATAAATACCTTTTATAAGATTAAAATAAATTTATATAGATCTATATATATATATATAGAGAGAGAGACACACACACACACACACACATACATATATGAGTTGTTTAATGAAGTTTTGAGCTTTTGGTTAAAATAATAAGATTTTTATGAAAAATGATATTTTTAATTCTAGTTAAATTTGTTTGATTGAGACCATGAAATAACAATATATCAAGTAAATTTATATTAAAAAATTTTATGGAAAATTTGTCCTTAATACATATAAGCTAAGGATAAAGAAGACTTGAAAAACTCATTTAGCTTCAGGTTAACTTTGAGAATTATTGTTTTATTCTCTACAGTTTAATTTGGGTTTTTTCAAAACTAGTGAACCTTAATTCAATTGTGAGATAAATTATATTTATGGGCTAAAGTTCTTCAAATTCAAAGCTTAAATAGAGGTAGATAAGTAGGTTATGGCTCGCAGGCTAGCCCATTTAACCCACTTTAAAAATGGATTAGGGTCAATATTTTTTAGCCCATTTAAAAGTAGGCTAATTTTATCCAACCATTTTATCTGTGGGCCAAAGTGGGCTAGCCCACAGGTTAAGTAGGTTGGCCCACTAACCCACTTGTATAAAAAAAAATAAAAATTGGGAGAAATAACTATTAATATAGTATTATTCTTGGATCTTTCATACTTGAGCTTAAACTTATATATTAACTGTAACAAAGAATGATAAATTGATGTATATGCATCATAAATTTTTTTTAAAGTACATCTATATTGTTTCAAATGAAATATGATATCTAATAAAATTATTTTAAAATATTTATTTTAATGTATAATTAATTATAATAATAATGAAATTAATCATTTATATATTTAGAACCCTGCAAAACTTAATTTTTTTATTATATATTTTATTCAATTAGTATAAATGGGTTAAATGGGTCAAAAAATGGGCTGACCTGTTTAACCCACGGCCAAAATGAGTTGGGTTAGAGTCAAGAAATTTTGACATGTTTTTAAAATGGGTCAAAAAATTTTTAACCTGTTTAACCTGTAAGCTAAAGTGGGTCGGGCCGTGTTGGCCCATTTAACCCACTTGCCTATCTCTAGCTTAAATAATCTCTTTTTCTTTTCATGAAATAATGAGGTATAGGTCAACAGCCTAATAGATAGACATAGGTACGTGTGTATTATAAAGGAGACATAAGTTCAAATTCCCTTTTACACGCATAATTATCTGAGCTTTTACTCATAGCCATACAAAGCTATTCATCAAAACCGAATTAGATTGTATTAAACAAAAAAATGTGGTTCTTTTATATTTTAGTTTCGTTTATATTCAACTCAAAAAGGTACAAATGGTTCGTGGTTTAATTAACAGAGTCAAATTGAACCAAACTATTTGAGCAATAATCGAATATGCTTCTGTGTCAACTTAGAGGGTACCTTATACGTGAAATTCTTGCCATACATTATACCAAAGCCTAAGAATGACTCTTCTATCTTTTGGATACTTCCAAAGCAATGTATAAGACATACTCACAAATGAGGGGTTTCCATTATAGATATAGCAATAGAAAACGGTAAGAACATGGCCAATGAATTAAAGATAAATAGAACATATCATGATATAGATAGAGAGGAGTTAGTGGGTATATCAAAAATATAATATTGAGGCATAAGTGTCTATTACATAAGAACTAAATTGATAAGTCTATTAAGAGTAGAAATTCACAATAAGAGTCCAACTGAAGACAAAAGATCCTTCAACTCACAGCTTCCCACAGAAACCTGGATGCCGACATAGCTAACCTATGACATCACTCTCCTTAATTGATCCTTGTGATGTTCCTGTAGTAAAAGGATCTTATAGGAGCGTAAGCTATAACCAGCTTAATGACAATTCCTTTAAATTACACCATCAAGTAGGTCATCAAACTATTATATTAAGCAGCTATATGCAATGCAAACAAACATGTGAAAAATTATATAATTACTTAACTAGGCTATATAGTATGGATTTACACCTTCGATAACTCGAGATTAGGGAATCTTTCCAAGGATATCTACGATCAATGGAAACCCATTAATTCTAGGAACAACTTACCCTCTAGGACCTAATAGGCTAATATTATTCTTATCAAAAAGGGATTTTCATATATTTTTTAAAGATATATATTCCAAAATGCAACTTTATCCTTAAGAAATGCTCTTGACATGTCTTTACATTGAAAATCGCTTTCACAAAAATGTGTTAATTCCTCAAGGGCAACCCAAGGCCATAAATGACATGATAACAACCCACTCATTCCACCACATAATATTGGCTATTCACACAATACGATACTATGCTATGCATGATTATTTCATTATTCAAAGCCAAATAATTAGCAATCCATTTTCTAAGCATGAGATCTATTGAAAACTCACTTTCTCCACTACTTACACAAAAATCATCACAATATGCTAAGAAACAATTACATTTTATTTTAAAGTGAATTATACTAGAAGTATTATGCTATAGGGAAAGTTCATTTAAGGTACCAACATTTCAAATGGTGATAAAGAGGAATCAACATTTCACAAAGTGAATCAAATGAGGTATCAATAATTTGATTAGTTTTCAATTATGTTTCCTTAATTTTCATTAGTTGTCAATTATTAATACATTCTTTGACTCACTTTGCAAAAGGCTTATACCTTTTTTTAACCACTTAAAATGTCGATATTTTAAATGAATTTATCCTCAAAATTGATTCTTTTTTTTTTAAACTCAAAATGTTGACTTTAAATGACCTTACATCAAATGTTGATACCTTTCAATGTAATGCACCCTTTCATTTTGTCAAATAGGCTAATTTCATTACTTCCAATATAACATGATTGAAAAAAATTGATCTCCTTATATTATGTATGTCTTCGCCTAAGAATGAAAAAGAAGAAACATGTAATTTTTTTCTCAAATTCTCCACAATGCCTAAATTCATTTTCTTCTAAAGTCTAAAATACTTGAATATCCACTCACAGTCTTTCACATAGTAAAATTTACTCCAAATATACACATTTTCACACAAATAATTACTTCCTATTATGGCATAATCATAGCTTAAACTAAGATAAGATAGTGATTTAGGAAAATTACCTAAAGAAGACCTCAAATACCCAAGCTTTTGTTCAATGGAATGTTAGAGATGTAGAGAGATTGATTGGGGTATGTGTGTGTGTGTGTGTGTGTGTGAAAGAGAGGAAGAAAAGAACAAAAAGAAAAAGATCTAAGAGAGTAAGAGAGCGAGAAATCAATAGGAGAGAGGAAGAAGAAAGCAAAAAATGTGAGTATGTGCTTGTGTTTAGAAGCTCAGTCGATTAGGGAGGATAGAGAGAAGGGAAAAACTTGAGATGGAATTTGAGATTATAGGTTAGGCTTGGGTAGTACCTTTTTTCTCTAATAAATCTCCTTATTTTCCTCATAAGTACAAAGTCTTCCTTAAATTTGGCAAGTTAAAACTTGGCATGACTGGTTACTTTGAAGAGGGACCAGCACATGGAAAAGAAAGGGTAGGACAATTAGTTGAAATCCAATTGATTTATTTACATTGTAAGTATATTTGATGGAGTAATATCATGTGTGGGTATGTATAGGTGCTTCTATGCTACATCGAAGAAGAATGAGCTAAATTGAATTTAATTTGTATTCCTTAATTTTAATGTTGTATCAGGGTCTAAATTGTTTATTTACTCTTGATATAAGATCATTACTAAGGTAAAATTTAAGTTCAGTTGGTTTTGGTTTACTCAATTTTAGTTTATCTAAGTTGTTCTATAAGTTTACTATTTTTTCATTTAGGTATTATTTATTCTCATTGATCAATCTCCAAGCTTGCATTATTACTGGAGCTATTGATTTCTCTCTTACGGTATTAGGTTTTAGGGTTGAGTCTAGAAATTTGGAATATGATTTATGGGGTTACGAGTTTATTAAGGTTACTTTTTTAGGTTTTTGAGTATCCAAACAAAGGTCTATTAGGTTTACAAGGGTTCTCTAGGATTTTGCCAAAAGGTTATAGGGTTTGGACCTTACTAGTTAAAGTTTAAGCATCAAACTTAGCTTATGTCTTAATTAATTATCAAGAATTTTTTTTTTTCCAATTAAGATAGGGGAAGGGGATTCGAACCTAGGATCTCTCACATAAGAGACCATAAGAGATGTCACTAGGCTATCATGTCATTGGCTAATTGACTATTAAGATTGACTCTCGTACTTTTCAAAGGTTTGCATCTTCTAATTACAAAAATAAAAAACAAATGACATGTTTTTTCACTTTTAAAACTGGTGGACATTTTATTCTCCCCTCTTTCAACCTTATATTATGAACAAAGGACAAAGGATGCTTTGTTTGACTTATGCATATGTTGGATCGCATTAATATCACATAGCTCATGTACAAAATCAAGATTAAATTAAGAGATGATAATAGACTTAACTACAATAACAATCTCGAAAATACAACTTATAAATATAAGAATAGATTCAAAGAAATGGAGCCAATCTATTACCCTAAACTTGTCCCTCTTCTTTTCAACTCCTTCTTGGAGCCAATTGGAGCTCGAATGCTAGTAAGCCACTTCTACCTCTTACCTTCACTTTCATTTACCTCGCATACAAACAACATAAAACCTAGATTAGTTATACTCCATAAAAGTTCATGGAATTCATACTTTGAATATATCTATGATTGTACAAGATAGGTTCGTAGAAATTCGAGCAAGAATCTCATCATAGCAGAAACTAACTCAAACCTAATTCTATACTATACAGAACAAGGAAGAAAGAGGGAGAGAGATGGTACCTAACATGTGTGGCTATAACCTTCAAGATTAGTACAAGGTTTGATGTTTGTCATATTTTGTTACATTTGTATTTCTATTGTTTTAGAATTGTAGATTGGACTTTACTTTTGTAGAGGATTGGATTGTTTTCTTTGTGGGGTTCACACTTATTTGATAATAAATAAGAGTACCGAGCCATGATTGTATCACATTCACTTCAATTCCTTTTCCTTCAATTTTGTTTCTCATCCTTAAGTAAACATGAACACTGTTAGTATGGCCTAAGATGCAATATCACGGTGACATACCGTTATATGACTTTGGTTCTTAAATTATATTCATTGATTTGTACATCAATTTCGAGTTGAAAGCTTTGATGATTATTAGAATTATCAATTATAATATTACATAAATATGTTCTCCAAGTGTTTGTTATAAGTGTTATCTTTTATACATAAACAAATTTTGTATATTTATAGAACTTGTGATATTAAAATTATTCATTTTTAAAATTTCTTTATACAGTTTATTTATAGTGAATATATAAAAATAAAGTAGTTTTACACATTACATTGAATTGTATATATTAATATAAAATTAAAATTTAAAATATAAAAATTACAAGTTTCACAGGGTATACATGTGCAAGGTGCTATATTGTAGGTTCTAAGTATAAATTTTAGTAATTTGAACCTTACGGGGTAAGATAAAGGTAAAACTCTATACCTTATCCACCTATACCCGCTCATCTTAGTAGGGACTCCAAATTTTTAAAAAATATATTTTTATTTTCCTAAAGTGTTTTTTCCTAAACCAATTTCATCTTGATTTCTTATTGTGCAAATTATAGATAGTGGGACTCTAATCACAAATGTATCTGTTGATGTAATGGCTTGAAGTTCGTCGAAACTTTAAAGTTAAGCATGCTTTAGGTAAAACAATCCTAAGATAAGAGACCTCCCGATAAGTGCTAGCATCAAAGGATAAAACCGTATGGCATGTGGCCAAAGTGAATAATACCTCGGTGGATGGAGTTCTAGGACGTTGCAATCTTCTTGTAACTTGCATAAAATATATGGTTGATCTTCTCCACTCTACTTTAAGTTAGGGAATTCATGGTTTCATCAGCATCCAAGTCGACCAATATCAATTCACTTATATCAAGCCCTTAAATGCTACCATTCTCAGGATAGCTTAAATGCAATCCCAGTTCAACTATCCAAATAATTTCCTTACATTATAGATATCTTATCTACAATCCAGAGGTGGTACAAGATACCTCAAATGTGGCTTTAGGCTAAGATCTCTAAAGACATGTGATAAAATCTAAAATGATGGTTCGAACGTACCATTGTAGTCTACAACTTCTCTTGATCTTTTAGTTCATTCCAGAAAGACACTTATTAGAATACTGATCATATAATTCATGTAGAGATCATTTATAATCATTGACGTAATGTTCGTTTCTTGTTGTTCCATCGTTGGATAGTAACAACATTTATTGATGGAAAATCCATGCAATGCATGTCCAATTTTATTTATGATATAATAGCCATTAATAAATTCATGGGTGATCAAACAATATATAATTCAATCTAGACAAGTTCATGCTCAAAAACGTAGTTCACATTCAAACACACAATGAAGTAACTCAATCTCAAGCACTAGACGTGGCATTGGTTATTATTTTCTCTAAGTTAGTGGTGAATTTGGTGAGTATAAAAAGTTTACGGTTTCTCATCACCAGCACTTCTCACTAGATAATACGCAAATTGAGGCATGTTTCATTAAATTTAATATTCGTATCTTTTTCTACACCAATCACTATTCAAAGTTTGAGCTTTCGATTATATTTCCTCACTTGAGTCAGGTAATAATTATTGTTCATTTTAGCTTAAATAAACATGTCATTTGAATTATTTTTATTTAGAAAATCATAATCGAATTAGACAAGGGTGGCATCGAGTGCCACCATGGAATTTGTCAGTGGAGTCGTTTAGCTAATCCAATATCGGTGTACTGACTAAACATTTAGGGATGGGTCATCGACCGGTTGGCAAATGAAGCCTAGCTAGATGGTAGGGGTCAAATCAAGTAGATGGCAAGGGAATAACAACTGGATGCTGCAAGTTAAACTAGTCGGACAGCAAGGGGAAACTAGCCAGACAATAATCACCTTCGTTGCAAGAATTTTTCTATATCATTTGAGACTCCAACCTATTCTCAATGCACATGCTTCATAAATCTCCAATAACTCAAATACAACCCAAATGTTGCTATAAACAATAAATAAATAGAAATGCAACAAAAAAAAAAAAAAACAATGCAACAAACCATATACATAAAAAGAGTAGTAAATAATTGAGATTCCCACTTATAATAGCCTCATATTGTCTTAGTGAAATAATTCGACGATTAGCACATGAGAAAACATTCCCCTAAGCTTAAGAAATAAAATTATGTGAGTCAAATTAAAAGCCTAAGTAAAATTCTTAAAAACGAATTAATTTTACGCTCTTTTCATGTTCTTCAATGCCTACATTTATATAAGTGATAAACCAAAATTATTCCTATTTTATGAATGTCACAATGGACTTTTATTGATCATTTTATTGATAAAATTTATGAATTTGGCACTTAAAAATATTAATTTATGCTTTCAAGTCTTTAAAGAAGATATTTTATAAAAAGAAGGAAAAACGGGTCAAAAATGCAAAGTTTGGACCAAAAAGTGGTTAACACAACAAAAACATATCATGTCTTTCAACCATGTCAAGGAAAGACACAATCGAGGTCTAAATCTTAAGTTTTGAAAAGACACAACAGCGACATGACCTGTCAAAAACTGTGTCAATCTGGAGAATTAACTTTGCAAGGGACATTTCTAGGACAAGCCGTGTCCCAAGTTGTGTTAATGAAGAAAAAAGACTACAGCCTGTTACAAGACTCTGGGACAAGTCGTGTCCCCAGCCGTGTCAATTTTTACATAAAGGAAAACAGCCTGACATGTCTAGTGACATGACCTATCCCCAAACCTGTCGATTTGATAGTCCGTTACTTTTTGACGGCTTTTTTATTGATTAGTAACCCCTTATTTATTAAAAAAACGTCTATTGGAGGGGTGTTACTTTGGAAAGCCAAGAGACCCGTAACTCCCGTAACTTCCCATTTCCTCCATCAATGAGCATTCAATTCCATTTATGCAAAGATCGTTTAAAATAAATGAAGATGGAGGGAAGAATAAAAAAAAAAGCACAAGAAAAGAAGAGACAGAGACAAGAAAAAAACATACTTTTATATATTTTCACAGAAGCATTTGTGCTTGTTTATCAAGGAACCTTGTTTGTATTGCTGATCTAATTTTAGATTCTTTCTATTTCTCCTTGTTATTGCTTATTATTGTTTTATCTATGGAGGAGGAGTTTAATATTGCTTGGGTATTGTGGATCCTTGATTGATTTCATATGATTCCTTTGTTCTTAATTTCAAAACGTGTTGATTTTATTGTATTCAATAGCTTGTGCCTAAAGAATGAGTCTAACTGGATGGTGCATCCCATTGGATTCATATTTGATTTTTGTTAAAAATAGACCGAGAGGTTGATTTAATAAATAGATCTAAAGCTAATGATGAGATTGCTCATAATCACCTAAAGATAGGGATGGTGAAATTGTCACGCCCCGAAGGGTACCCTAAACGTGGCAGTACGCCACATACGGTATTAAAACTTAAGAATGACTTCCCAAAGTCATGTGAAAGTTTTCAACACCATATGTAAGGCGTCTATCACAACAATAGGAGACACCAGTGGGATGTATAGTTTGAGATAGTAAATAAAGCAATACAAGAATCTAAATAAACATCAAATTTATCATTAATAGAATATAATCTTTACATCATCTTAGGAGTTTTTCCCCTATAATTCTCCAAACAATCATAATAACAACTTAATCTTTCCCACAACCAAATAATGCTAACACCAAAAGATATTAAAGGATAATTAACCTATGATCTTCAAAAGATTTCCATAAGCTTTTCTAGGACATCATCCTACTTGAGTATATGAAGTCATCGGGCATAAAAAATATTGGACCTGATACAATAAAGGTCTATCGGAGTATAAGCATAACTAGCTTAGTGAGAATATTCCTGAATCAACGTACTTGTATAAATAATTTCAAACAAGTTATTAACAAGCATATGAATGCATCAAACACGTGATCAAGCAATACATATGATCTACTGGAAATCATATGTTTGAATGGATTTACCCCGCCATTCCGGGTTAGGTGTTCCAGGCTCTTTAAAACCCAACTCAAAATCTAACTCATGTAGTTTATTTCAAGCTCCTACTAGCCACCACAAAATAGTTCTTTCAGGCACCTATTGTCCATCTTGCAGATTTCTGGCTACTGCACACCAGGCTACTACGCTCTATTCCCATCGAGATTAGCAGCTCATGTAATGAAATTAACTACGTGATATGCATGGATCAATTAATATAATTCATAGTATATGTTTAAAGTAATTTAAAGGTAATCATAGAATTTTGCACACACTCTAGTAGAATAATAGCAAAACATAAGTTAATTAACAACAATTCATGCCTCGGTATGCTTAACGTTCTTTCAACCAATATTATCATATATAATTCATTTCATCTTTTCCTACTTCTAGTGCTTCTAGCTACAAGCACAACCAAGTACAAGAAAGGTAGGAAATAAACTCACTTGGCCATAAGGATCTATTTTTCTTACGGATGAGTCGATCGGTAATTCTACTAATCAAAATAATCCTCCGGGTATGAATACTCCTCCTCGGGTTCACCTAATCAAGAAGAATACTCATAATGAGTATTTCTTGTTGATTCTATGGTACTTATCAAAAACTATATCATAAGATCGTTAAAATTCGCGTAGAAGGTAATTTCAACTTAAAATGGCCATAACTTAGTCATTTTAACTCGGAATCGCACAAATAATATATCATTTTCTACCTACTCGAAAAGATTATCCATTTCTAAGGTTATTTTTATCATAAAAACCATTTGGGTTTCAAACTAACACGGTAAAGAATAGTTACAAATTTATAGTTCTCAAAATATGATTTTTTCCAAATTTTTCTTTACTCAAAATATATGGATATATATATAGTTGAAAAATCCTTTGAACATATATTTATACTCATATTGTATGTATGATTTTGATAGTGTTGTCTCAATATCGATTTTTATAAATGATTTGTCTTTGAGGGTTTTTTTTTTTTAATGATAAAACTTTTTGAGAATTTCTCCTTTTTGAATATATTTGAGTCGTTATGAGCAAATGTTTTTCTATTATAGTTCCATTTTCTCACTTTTCAAAAGTAAATTTTATTCCAAAAATTTGGTTCTTTAAGTTATCTACTAACTTTATTTCTAGTGATTAAAAATAAGCTTTTCAAAATATTCCATAAGTTTCAAATATTTGAAGTTGTGTTAAATGTATGTTTTTCTTTAATTTTTATATCATTTCTTTTCTTTAGAAAATAGATATACCTTTAAAACTTTATTTTCTTGACAATTTTTTTTTTTGAGTTGGTTTCTAAAATAGTGAGTTAATTTTATCTTGGTTTGAAAACTTGTTTTATTCTTAACATTAGTTAAATGGTAAAATAATGTTTCTTAGATAAGTTTAAGAAAAGAGTAAAGCTTTCTTAATAAAAATTTGTTAACTTTAGGACTTAGTAAAACTTCATTTTAATTTTTTTTAAAAGAGTAACAACATAAATTTTAAGTTTTGAAGGAACTTTCTTAGCATGTGATTCTCAAAATTTATAATGAACATAATTAAGTCGTATAAAGGAT
Source organism: Combretum micranthum (assembly GCA_024138025.1). Classification (NCBI taxonomy): domain Eukaryota; kingdom Viridiplantae; phylum Streptophyta; class Magnoliopsida; order Myrtales; family Combretaceae; genus Combretum; species Combretum micranthum. Next base: position 2,395,544 of record JAMXBD010000042.1, on the reverse strand, counting down.
ATGGTTGAGTTAAAATCCTTTATGGTTAAAAATTCTTCCTTTATGGGGTATTTAGTTTTTGATTTCGAAAAGAAATAAGTTTTTTATTCTTTTGAAGAAATCTATTTTGCTACTTCTTCTAGGAATTATGATTAGCTTATCCTTTGGAAAAACAAAACTTAGATCTTTTGAGAAGTTTCCTTTTTTTGTTAAGAAATCTAGTTTACTTTTGAAAGAATCGATTTTTATCCTATTTTATTTTTATTTAAGACAACAACATTCTTAATCATGTATGAATATGATTATGTAGCAATGTAAAAGTAAGGATAAAACATAGTAAGATAGAAAGGAATACTTGTAAGTAAATAAACGTAAATAAATAATCAAGCATTGGGAACCTTAGCTTCATCAAGGTATCCCGATCATGTATTGGGAGCCTTAGCTTCATCAAGGCAACCTGGGACTAAGAATGGACTAGTCCCAAAAGAAAGAAATAAAAAGAGAAGAAATTTGTTTTGACTTGATATGAACAAGTCTAAGACTAGAAAGACTAGTCTTAATAAATTGTATAAAACAAGTAAATAAATAAATTGCAAGACTTGAAAATAAATAAATAACAAATGAGCTTATATGCTCTAAATAAATATATATACATAGTATACATAATATTATATAAGTTAGATTAGAAACAAATAATAACAATAATAATAACAACATAATATTAACATAAAGAAAATAATGGAAACATGAACAAAAACAAAACATGAATAAATTGTTGCTTCTTTAACTCTCATGAGTCTAAAAACATACACTAAACTCATGTTAAGTTGTATGAACATGATAAAGAATATAGGAATGATTTTTACCTAAGGTTTAATGGAAGGTTTTGAAAGAGATGAATGGGTTTTGTGTTTGATATTTTTCTTGAAGAATAGAAATGGGTAGAGAGTATTTTGTGAGAGATTTGTTGGAGAGAGGTTTTGAGAGAGTATTTTGGTAGAGTTTTGTTATGTAAAATGAGTGTGTGAAAGAATGAAGGAGGAAGGGGGTACTTATAAATTTTTGGAGTGAATTTTGGATGTAATAAAATAAATTGGAAAAGAAAATAAATGGGATGGGAGAGAGAGAGGAGAGGGGGCCGGCGCCTATATGAGGAAGAAGGGGATGATTTTTTATTTGTTTTGATTTTTGATAAATGAAAGATGTAATGTGTAAGGTAGATGTGAAATAAAGTTGTATTGAGAAAAGTAAAAAGTAAGAAAATATAGGTATGTAGTAGAAATAGGTGTAAGAAAAAGTAGAGATAGTGAATAGTAATGAATAGTAGGAATAGTACTATGAATAGTAGACTAGACATATAAAATACCAGTAGTAATAAAAATACGCGTAAACAAGCTATATCTGTTATTTTTAGTTACCGAAAAATTCTAAAACTAATATTTTTGAAATCCTTGTTTAATTACGAGTCTTTTGGTGTTATCAGAATATTTTTAATATTCCGAGCTTCGGGATACGCTTTTCGAGAACTGATCTCGTTTGAGTCCGAAGGACACTCAAAATTCGCGAATCTGATATTTTTATGTTACCCTATATTATTACGAACTATTTTAAGCTACTAACTTAATTTTGTTTTCTGGGATTTGAGAACGCGGGATTGCCGGAGTTGAAATTGTTTAATTGTTTTGACTTTCGTTGACTTTTGAAGTTTCGGTTTGACTAGGGTTAGGGTTTAATCCATCTTTACCCTAGAAATTGAAAGGTTTAACTCAGGGATCGGATAGGCGAATCCTTTCATATTCGGATTTTCGAATCGAACGATTATTGAACTATCTATTTTTGTTTTTGAAAATTCTCTTATGAAATTCCTTGTTCGAAATTGTTTAAGGTTCGGTTTCAACTTGGGTTAGACTTTAGGGTTTTCGATTTGGTATTCCAAAACCATAATCGAAAAATTCTGGGGTTTACAGAAATCTTCTGTCACTCATTTTGAAATTCATCAATTTAGTTTTAAAACAAAGGATTCTTGTTCTTTATGCAAATTTAAGTTGCTAATAGTTAGGAAGAGATTCCAAGCTTAGGTTTAGGTGCTTTTGACTTTAAGAGAAGCCTTAGCATAATTTAGTGAATCCAATGGTTCAATAAACAATACAACTTTTTGAGAAAATTCTTGAGTCATATGAATAGATCTTAGGTGAAGCATGACCCAAGCAACCTTGTGAATTGATTTATCCTTTTGTATGCTTGCCGCGAAATCTGTAAATATTAGACTTAGTTTAGTTTCTATGTATATAAAACCAAATTTGATTTTTTTTTTTTGGCTATATAATAGGAAAAGAACAAGTAGAAGTACTCATCGACGTTCCCTAGGAATATGACCTAGATCATTTCTCTATGCTACATCTGATGGGTGCGCTTGCCCTGTAAGGCCATAGTTGAGAAAAAAACAATTTAGAAAATTTATAAATTTAAAACTTGATCTTTTGAATCTATCAATAAGACTAGAAGCTAGTAGAACTTTATCAAATTTACCTTTGCTTTGCAGAATGCAATGCCACAATCTCAATGCAACTTTTTGAAAATGATTAGGGATTATGTGAGATATGGATTTTAGAAGAATGGAGGTTTACATAGTTCGTATATTTAGTTTTTTCTCAAATGATGGATTTTTTTATGTAGAAAAGTGTTTGAACAATAGAAATAAAGAGTTTCAATGACTTTTTCAATCAAAACTAATTTGTTTAGTCAATGAAAGGAATAATTTCCGCTTCTCAGCCTATTATAATAACACGTACTATAATATGTTTAGGTGAAAAGCTATGTATTAGTCAAATTGGATGTCCTTGACACTATTATATACTTGAAATTCCTAATTGTAGGGCTTTATTTCCCAATTTTATTATATGTTACAATTTTATAATTTTAAGGTGTGAGGGTTAAATAGTTAGGGTTTTAAATATTCTAAGGTGTAGTTACGTTTTTAAATTGCCTTTAATCACCTAACTCTGTATTCCACTTGTTGTGGATTCATGGGGTTTCACAATACTAATAAGAAGCATTAATCTAGGATATTTTATTTAGTTCAATATAGTTTTGTAATGAATGAATGCAATATTATTAATTATTGTGAAAAAAAATAAATACAAAAAAGAATGTCATTTAAGTAGTAAATACATCTTGTAAATGTAAAATGACATTTATGTGATTTAAGCCCATAACCTCTTGATTGCAAACTTTATTTAAATCACTTAATTATATATTTTATCATATTAATTTACTTTATAAAATATAAATATTGTATTTTAAAAAAAATTGTCGTGTTAACGAGGTTGCTATTGAGTAGACTTTTCTTTTTCGAAATTTTCTTTTCTAAAAAAAGTTTTTCTTTATGCCATTTTATTAAATTGAAAATGATGAATCAATTATAAGTTTAAAAGTGTTATTTAACTAACGTTAAGACACGACATGGTTAAAAAAAATATAAATCATGTGTTTGATAAAAGACAAACCAAATATTATGACTTTGCAAAAACATTAAAATATAGATGTATTTTCATAAATTTTACTAAAGATGTATTTACTTAAAAAGAATTATGTTTCTATATGATTTTCTCAAAAATTATCATAGTAAAGGAGAATTGGAGCTTAGCATATTTCACTTAAAAACGAAATGTGATGACATTAACCTCAAAAGCCATTGGCTTTCCCCATAATTATCGAACTTCCTCTAGTTACTCGTTTATTTGTATCATCAAAATTGTGAAAAATTCTCGAACTCAATTATAATTAGACCGATTGTTTCTTTATTTATTTGATTTGCACGAAATTTCCAATTAATGTTTTTGTCCATACAAGTAAACATAGGCATGGTTCGGTTCTAAACCGAAAATCAAACTTGAACCGTCACCAGCAATTCCAAAACCAAAACCGGACCAATTGGCCGATTCCAGAACCGGTTACGAAACCACCAGTTTCACGGTTCTTAGGCTGTTTTTTAGCCTAAAATCGATAGAACCATCAGTTCCATCCTGTTCCATTGAAAAAAATGAAAAATAATATTAAATATATAATTATTAATATTTAAATTATTTCATATAAATAGTAAAATTTATTACTCATTCACAATATTTAATATGTTATTATTACCAACACAAATAAACATACCTTAAAATCACATATAATTAGTTTAAATAAATTTCTCCTAAAAGCAAAATTCATTTTCTTAATAATGTATGAGACTATTTTTTGCATTATAATTTTTTTTTTATCATCTAAAATATTTTACAATCTCATAATACTAACTATAATTGATATTGAATATATTTGTGTATATATATATAAATATGCATTCTAAACAAATTTTTAGAAATTTTGGTTAAATAATTTAATTGAAATACTCTAAACCCTCACCTAGTTAATTTAGAAATGATTTAATTGAATAATATAATAGATAGTTAATTTTGAACACAGTTATATAGTTCAAATAAATAAAATAAGTAGACAATAGAGAAAAGGAATAGACAATTTGATATAATTAAATTAGTAAATAGGTTAAATTGAGATTTGAGATTTTAAATATTCTTTTCAAAATATCTATTTCTTCTTCTATCGATTTTATAAATCAAACTATCCAACTTCTACTCAATCTTTCATTATGATATTTAACTTAGGTTCGAGTTTAAAAATATTAGTTTTAAACCCGAATCCAAATTAAATATCATATTTTCAAAAATTATACTTTTGAATTATGTTTTTATATCAAGTTATAAATTTCTAATATATATCTTTTTAAATTATTTTCTAATTAGTTTTGATACTAAATATAATTATCAAAAAGTGTTAGATTTGATACCCTATTATAAAAATATCTTTAATTTTCTTTTCTTACCCTTATCTTCTTTCTTTTCCATTTTTCTTTTTCAATATTTTCTGCTTTCTCTTTTTCTTTCTTTCGCATATCGTTCTTTCGTTCTTTCCTCTTCTTCTTCTTCATTCTTTTTCTTTCTTCACATTTTAACCCCAAATTTCAGTTCCAATAAGAATGAACAAGTAATCAAGGTTAGAAAAAGAAGATAGAAGATAAATGACATGCATGAAGAAGCCCAAAAACTAAGAAAGAGGAGTAGAAGAGAGAAAAAAAAAAATCAAACATATGTGTTGCTAAAAAGATAAGTTTTGCTATTTCCTTTGTTTTTGTTGTTGTTTACATGTGTCTATGATGAGTTGATACTAGATTTAAGTTGAGTTTGTGATAAAATTTATGAATGATAGATATATGTGGTTTATGCATGGATGGAGAATGGGGTTAGATAAAGTGAGTTTAATGAAGTGGGTTGATGATGTAGGATGAGAAAAATATGTTTGGAAAGGTTGTGAATATGATTTTGATCTTGTATGCTGCTATTAAATAAGGTAAAAAGACAAGGAAAATGGGTAACTAGATTACCCTGTTCATCACGGGTATGCTAGGACCTATGATCTCCTCGGAAAAAGAATTTTCAAATGAAATAAGCCAAATCACGATAGTAACCGTGGTGTTGGGGTCGGGGGAGAGGGGGTTGGTTACCTCATTGGGTAAAAACTTTCTAACGTAACACTATTTTGTAATACCATAACTCTTTCATCCAAAATTGGATTAAGGTGATTCGAAATGCTTTGGAAAGCTTAACAAGAGATCTACAACTTTCATGTTTTAAGTTTTTGCAAATTCTAAAAGTATTGATGCTTAAATTTTGATTGATTTCAACTACTATATTTTCCAAACAAAGTTGAAAACTTATTTTACTAGTTAAATGTATATCGTTAAATATAAAATGAATCTTTATGAGCTACAATAAAATAAATAAATGATAGTTACTGTGTTATGTTTGTTGATTGATATAATTAAACATGAGTTTAGTGAATTTATAGATTTAATAAATAAGTTGATTAAATATAGAATTAGATATAAAATGAACTTAGTTAATAATCTAAGTTTAACTTGGTTTAATGAACTAAAATGGATTAGATTGATTAAGTTGATGATCTTATCTTAGTAATTGGATTAAATGATTAACTTTAATCAATTTGATTATGATTAAGTTAAAATAGGTTTAATAACTAATAATTGGATTAGAATGGTATGTTAGGATAAACCAAGAATTATATGGGGAATATGTTATTTCAAATATGTATTTGCTTAGGAAATGAATGTTTTTGTATATGAATACTTTGTTGATGCTTTTCTAATAAAATACTATATTCAAAGTGAAAAGAGATACTTTGATAGATAAAAGAGAACTATTTGTATTTTGGCGGGGCAATCTTCGTAGCCATAGCGGGGTTCCTATTTAGTGTATGATCAAATAGGATTTTAATAAAAGTTGGATATAAGTGAATAATGAGTATCATTCTTGAATTTATAGACATGGATACCTAATTTATCTTTTGAGATGGATTATGAAATACCCTCTGAGTCTCTATTTGGATTTCATATAAAAGGTATGCAGTGACTTGCATGGTGGTTGTTAGGATAGGCATCCTAAAAAGAATAAAAACTCAAACTCGGCTTAATAATTGATGAGTGTTGATTGTGCATGTGCTGTTGAATCTAGTTCGAGGAGCAGTGACCTTGTCTCGAGGGGACATGACAGTTTAGGTACTTAAGCCACCCCCGTCATGATGCAATGGCATTTATAAGTGGTACGATAGGTAGTTGATGAGGCAAACGATATTGGTGTAACATCTATCTTGATCGGTGAGAAGTAATATAATGGGGTTTACATTTATGGGACTAGTTGAACCTTTTTATATTATGGACTGAGATAAGTAGAGCATGTGTAACGGTTGTGAACCCTAGATAAGGCTATTTTCTCTTTCTTGGTATAGGAGATATAGGTATCCAGGCTGTTTATATCAGCCTTCTGATCAGCTGTTATTACCTAAGACCCATAGATTCCCTTATATTGTTCCGAAGTGTGGTGCTAGAATGTTGATTTGTTTACTTTAAATTAAAGATAGTAACTTGTTATTATGCATTGCAATTAGCTAGGCTTGCGTACCATTCCATGTCTATCTAGATTACTGTGTACTAGGTTTCAACTCATTATTATTGTTGTTATCATTTCTTATAGGTATTGTTGATTGATGTTGATGATGAGGATTGATGATTCATGATGATAATGGTGTTTTGATGAAGATGATGATATGTTGATGTTGGATGATGATGATGGAGTTGTTGTTGTTGTTGAGTTGTTGATGTTCTAATGATGGCGATGTTTAGCTTGGGTTTTGGGCGATGTTGGATGAATGAAGTGGTTAGAGCCGTCTATTTTATTTTATTTTGTTTTGTTCTTGTATAAAGGACTGGATTTATATTCTAAGTTGTAATATTCTTTTAAAGAGCCCATTGAAGCCCATGTTTATGTAAATGAAGTTTTTAAAGTTTTGTATATCACCATTGAAAGGTATATATGAGATATCTGATAGTATAGTTGCTTTGTAGGTGTTAGTCTATTCATGAGAGTAGATTATAAAATATTTTTATGAAGTTTATTTTTGTGAAATTAAATCTAGTTGTAAAGAAAATAATTGCAAGATTTGATAATTTAAAACGAGTAGCAAATGTACGATAAGCATATCATTCAAGGAAGCCTAAACATATAATACATGGAGTATTATACGTAGTGGTAATGCCTTAATTAAATTTAGGGCGTTACATTAATACTTTATAGTTCCATTAATTATTTTGAGTTTAAAATTTATTTTATAAAAATTTAAATTTTTTTTTCATTTTTATTTAAAAAAAAAAAGATGGTTCTGTGGTTTCACAACCTAGAACCGACAATTCCATGGAGCCGCACTGGAACCATGGGAGATAGTTCTAGTTCTAGTTTCTCACTTTCAAGAACTAGAACCGGGGATTCCAATTCCGGATCGATTCAGTTCTAGAACCGTGATGATGTCTATATATAAGACAAGGATTGAAATACCCTTAATACAAGCCTAGTTTAAGTATTAATGTTTAAATTAATTAGTGAAAATATGAGTAATTTTGAACCTAAATTAAAATCAAGATTTCTAGATTGGAATTATATAAATTAATTACATAGTTTAGGTGAATACTAGTTTAGTTAAATAAATTAGTAAAATTGAAATAGTAACTAATTTCAAATAAAAATAGAGATAAATCATATCAATAACCAAATATTCTTCTATCAACCTTTATCTAAATATTCTTATGCATTCTTATTTTCAATAGAATGATAAGATATGAACTACCCACCATATCATCACATAATCTTCAAAAATCTATATTGATATCAAATTGACCTCATCCATGTTATCTTTTATCTTGGCTTAAAACTCTCCTAACCCTACACATATAAAACCATCTAAAAGTAGCATAAAATTTCTTTAAACCATTCTCTCAAACAAATACTAGAATATCATCAACCTCCTTCAACCATCATAACACTATCAGGTATCATACCATCTATATTTTTTTTTTATCTATCCCTTAAACCATCAAGAACCTTATTAATCTCTATTTTATTTTGAATTCTAGGTGATTTAAAAAGGGATTGGATTAGAGGCAAAAGAAGTTTCATCAATTTCCTAGGAGTAGGGTATTGAAGGTTTTTGTGTGTTTCGACTATTACATATAGGTGTTTTCGATTAAATCATGTGTTAATAAATATGGACATAATAATAAATTAATGTATAATATAATGAGTATAAATATACGTAACGTATTGAAATCTTTTTTATTTGATGGTTACAAAAATTAAAACACATGTACATTAGAGAGTAAACAAAGTAGTCTGTGGAAATTATAATGTGGGTATATATTAATATGTGTGGCAATATATGTACATGGTAATGGATTATTAGCTTACGGAATCAATAGATGAGTTTAAAATAAAATAGTAAAATAACGGAAATGGGAATGGAAGTGTGTAAACGTATTGATTCATTGAACACCTAACAATTGAATATTATTTATAACGTGTGTATACTTAGATTTGTATTATATTAATTTAATATAGCATATATATATGTAATATGTAAAATTGTTGAACATATAAATGTTTGTACATGTTGTTTACCTTATGATTCCATTAAATTTAAAGCAAATGTGAACCGAGTACATTACTGCAAGGTTTCAGGTGTTTTCAATTCAAATATTAGTGTTTGCTATGCTGGAAAATGATAAATATAAATATAAATATATTAAAGTAGATTCATGAGATTTTGTTGTATTGGGTATGTTTGTGCATATTGACATGTCCGAACAATCAAATGTATATATGTATGCTTTATGGTATTAAAATGCATATTTTGTAGGATTGTATCGAGAATAATGCATATATATGCATGAAAGTGGATTTGCGCAGTTTAATGAATTACCATGTGAATAAAACATAAATTAAATTTAGATGCTCATGTTATGAGAAATTGATTCTGGGCAAAAATTATACTGTAAGAATATGGGTTTTAGTCAGCATAACGAACTTACAAATGGCCTATGGCTTGTTTTAATTAAATCGTGAAATTGTAATAATTGAAATATTAGACTATTATGGGCTCTTAACTATAAAATTTGGTTTAGTTATTATATTAGATAACTTGGGCTTTTAAATTGTAAAATGGGCTTAGATACTAAATTAGGTTCAACTTGATTAAATAAATTAAAACGAGTTAGAAAATAAGTTATGTGGGCTTAGCTAATTCTTTAGGCTCCAATAAATTATTTAGCAATTTTTGGCCTATTTCTACATTTATTTATGGGTCTAAATTTCTCAAATTAATTTTTCTTAGAGCTTTAGGACATCAATTCATAATAATTACTCAAGTTTGCTTTATGGGCTTATATTCCATAATATAGGTCTAACACCTTTTTACATACTCTAAGTGGAACTATTTCTAAAAGTATTTAAGTCCATAATCAATTTTAGGTATTGGTATTGAAATACTTAAAGTGGGCTCAAACTCTTTCATGAACTCAAAAGCTTTATAATATCCTTAGTAGGCCTAAATAGAAAATTAGGAGGCCTAATGTTATTTAGGGTCTAAATTAACTCTAATTAGACTTCAACATAATTCTTAGGTTAAATAACTAATATTACTCAAATTGAACCTAATATCAAAATAAAGCTCAATTCTACCTAACTTTATATATATATTCAAATGAGATCAATTCCTAAAACCTAAAGCCCATTACCCTAAAAAATTAAACACTTAGATAATTTGTTATTGGGCCTAACTTAGGACCCCTAAGGGCCCAATACATCTTAATAACAAATTAAATTTCTAAATTCAATGGACTTAGTCCAAATTACCTAAGTCCGACTATCTTAAATAGATGCAACTGAATTATAACCCAATTGTCTAATACTTTATTGAACTTTGCATTAGTTGATTAATCAATAAAACTTAAATAACTTCTTTGTATACTTTATTCTTATACAATTAATCTTTCTTGAACATACATACGATCGACTTATTATCTTTCGTGTGATTCTTTACCATCAATTGATTCTATATCAAGTATACAGTGGCATGCGTGTTGTTTGGTTATGATAGACATTCTTAAATAGACTAAGTTCAAAGACTACCTAATAATTAAATATATTCTTTGTGCGAGTATCGTTTAATCCATGTTAGGGAGCGACAACCTTATGTGGTGGTACTAGCATGGTAGTTAGGCGCTTATGCCACTCTTATTTCCTTTTACTGATATATTGTTGGTGGCTCAGTGGGTAGTTGATAGGATAAATAGTATCGAAATAACGTTCATTTATGTTCGGTGAGAAGTAGTATATGTAGTTCATGACTATGGGTGTCGATTAAGCTGGCATATATATATGGACTGAAATAAATGGAGATGTGTAACGGATGTGAATCCTAGATGATGCTATTATATAGAATATTCTTATAGGAGGTTAAGGTATTTGACCTACCTTAATCAACCTCTTGAGCAGTTACTGCTACACAAGACCATTAGATTCCCATGGCTTGTTGTCCGGAGTGTGAATACTCTCGTGTTGTTTGAATTACATTGAATAATAATTATAAATTGTTGATTGTTGCATTGTATATAGCTTAGGTGTGTGTGTGCCATATCGCATGTATTTTTGTTGCTGTGTACTGGGATTCGGCTCATTCTTGTTATTTTTTAGATATAGATGATTCTGATAGCGAGTATTATGATGATTTAGGATACAGAACCGACTTTGAGGAACTTCTTGACGAGCTCAACGATTAGGAGCGAGACTTATATTTTAATTATTCTTTAGACATTAGTCAATTTAGAATTTTTATTATCTTTGGATAGTTCTATGATCTTTGGACTCGTGTTGAGGTTTAACACTAGTTAGCTATCTCTTATGGTTGGTATTTTCCATGGATGATTATGGAGACTTTCGAAACTCATGCTATTAGATATTATCTTTATGTTTAGCTTACTCATGAGAGTAGCATTTTTATTAGATATTTTATACAAATTACATTTCCATTGCATTATAAAAGTTTTCAAAAACTGAATAAATGATTTCAAAATATAAAATTGGATAACAAACGAATTAGATGAGCAAGTCTTGTAGGTATGCCTTTGCGTATAATGCTTCATATTATATGTGGTAAAACTGGATACACCTTAACCTTAACCTTAAATGGAGCATGACAAGGATATTGGCTATTTATTGTACATATTATTAACAAAATTAAATCGGAGGTGTAGGGTTTTGCTTGCAGGACGATCTGGCCAATTCGCTTGGTTCTCGTTAAAATTTATACTAAAGTGAAACATATATGAAACTGACTAATAAAAAATAATTTATTTTACAATCATGTTCGATCATGTTGCATTCCTTAAAATTGGGCTTTCTTTTTCCCCTAGGCATGATGTGGCACAATTTCTTTATTATCAATTGAATGTGAATCAAATTATATCATATCCTATTAAGAATTGTCGCGTTATATAAAATAGAATAGCATGCTTGAACTTCAATAAATCGGCCTAGATGTATGGTTTAACTAGTGGATATTGTGGTCGGTTATTCCCATAACATTCTAGTATATGCAAGGAAAAGTTTTTAAAATCCATAATCTCATATGTTCGAAACCCAATTTTATGACTCATGTTGATCTGTCACATACAATAAAAGAAGATTTTAAGGGTAATAGATTAATTACACAATTACACTTTTATACAGAAGCCAGCGGTGTCTTTTAGGCTATATTTCTACTTCAAAGCTGCTAAATTTTTTAGAAATGCCAGGAAGTATATATTTCTCATATAGGAAAATACTAAATACAATTAATAAAGACACCATGAAGCTTAAGTAATGGCATCTTTACAAAAGGATCAATCCCATTGAAAGATAAAGAAAGTAAAAATAAATATGATTTTGCCAGATTTTACAATATCGGTTTATTTTTATTTTTATTGCTCAGTTTTGTTTGTCAACTTCATTATAACACGAATTAAGATTGAAATTAAATAACAACCTTAAACGGGTTTTACAATTGTGTACTTCATAAAGAAACCCAAATTACATGCAGGATATCGAATTTAATTATCCTGGAAATTAATTAATGACCTGAGATCAATGTCCAGTTTGTACAAATAAATTACCTTACAGTGAATAAATTTTCTTTTTTTTTTTTTTTCAATCACACGCCAAAAATGTCAAATTATTTATAAAAAGATTAGGATTTAAGATTAGGGAAAATAATTTTGAAGATTCTATGAAGATTTTCTTCCAATTATTTTAACATAATGATATGGCAGTTGACCTATTGCCACCCAATAATAATCTGTCAGTGGAATCTTGTTTGCATTCCTATAAACCCTAGACAAGAGAGACATTTTCTTTTCCACACCACCGAGAACCATCATTCCTGTTCGTATGCATGTAGTGTAATAACTACATCAATATGCTGCTCTGAAACTCAACTCATCATAATTTAATAATTCCTTCGCTGCTTTTTTCTAGTATTAAATACTGATTCCTATGAGCAGTCTTAAAATGATTTACTATGTAGGACTTGCCAAATACCAAATATGGGACATACTATTCACCCAAAATCAAACTATGGGAAGTAGTTCCTTTTTGTCTTTTCAATTTTTTTCCCCATGTAATACATACAACTAGCATACATTTTTTGTATCCACAGTGTTTAATAACTTTTAAATAATTATTAACATATGGATTAAAAAAAATAATGGTAGGACATGTCTAGGCTTATTTGAATTGTCGGATTTTTATTTGTATCAAATCAATATTGGTTTAGTTTGATCAATTTATGAGTAAAACTATCGATTTTTCATCGATATCATATCTATATTAGTTTAGTATTTGTTCGGTTTAAAAACGATACCAAAACGATGATCCAAAAATAATTTCTCTCCATTTCACCTGTTGTAACTCTTTTATTTTTTAATTTATTTGAATAACACGTTTCCTAAATCATGTAAATAAAAAAAAAAAATTCCTGACAGATGTTATCCTTATTCAACTAACTGCACTGAGTTCAGCAACTAAGTTTATGTAAGCATGTCCGGTGAATCCATTTTAAATTTTGGTTGATTATTTGTTGCAATACACAAAGATTAATTAAAATTTGTTGCGTGGCAAAATTAAAAAAAAAAAAAAATTTGAATCATTTATGGCAGATGAAATGGAGATTAGTGAGTCTCCAACCTCGTGGATAGTAATGTTCATACTATACACACCATGACAAATTCGACAATTAACTTCAGTCGTCATTTAATCTATTTATAAATATGAAGTAGCATATAATTTGATTAATATGTATAGTTCCAAAGAAAGAATACAAGAAACTTTCATAGCTCTTAAATCAATTTTAAACTATTTTTACAATTTGTAACTTAAACTTAACATCAATCTATATTATTATTTTGTGTATTGAAAATGCTGAATTTATAATGTCAAAGTGTAACGACTTATTCTTTTCAAACAAGAAGTTTTTTTCCTCAAATTAGCCTTTGCAAGTATTCTAATTCTAAAAACATGATATTTATTTGATTTTTATTATAATTAACCAATAAATTATATTTTAAACATAAAAATAATTTACTAGAAAAAAATAAAAACTGAAAAATCATTAAAAATTATAAATATCAATTGATTGTTTGAAAATAAATGTTGTAAAATAATATATATTTTTATATTTTTACATTAAATAAAATTATTTGACATAATGTTCCTTATAGTAAATTGCTAATAATAAATTATTTATATATGGTGATGTGTTACATAGTATTAATAAGTGAAACACTGAAACATTTTTCAACATATTTTTATAAATACAACCAAACACATGAAAACATATTATTTTTCAGGAAAACATTTTTACGTAATACTTTTCTAAAAACAAGATATTTTGCTCGAAACAACGGGCCATAGCATTCAAAATGTTTGCATCTATAAGTTTTGAGGAAGTGACTAATTATATAAAACTATCCCCACTACTTAAGAATTAATAAAAAATAATAGTCTGCGTAATTAATCACTTGCTCAAAAAGTACATGTCCTTCTCTATTTATTTTCTCATTTTTAGTCAAAGAATCAGATAATACATTTGTAATATGTTGCCAAACATAGCTTGGAAGCACTATAAATAATTATACCTTTAATCTCAGTTACAAATTCAATAAATTAGATAATTCTAAAATACCTTTTTTCATTAATTTAATCTAATATTATTATCAAGATTATTTCTTATTTAGCCATCATTTTGAAAAAAAATTACATAAATAGAATTTGGACAAAAAAATAATTTGATAAACTGAAAATTCAATTGTTATTTTTTGTTTAATTATAATTATCAATATATATTATACAAAATACTAAAATGTGAGAAAACCAGTGTTGATATCACACCTTTTAAAAATTATTGTTTATTATAAATTTTTTCAATCGCCTTTTCAAATTGAAGTATGTTTTTTATCCCGCAAGCAATTTTAGTTAATTACAATATATCAATAAATTTTGTTTATTTTGACAGATTTTATTTCTAATACATCATACTCTTCACCTCAATTAGAAAACTAAAAGTCCAAAAAGTCCTAACTTCTATCATAGTTTTTATTTTTAATATATATGTAATTCTTTTTTTTTATTTTTTGAATTGCCATGCATATCCATCTTAACATAAAATAAGACCATTTAAGTTTTTTCACATACAAGGCTCATTAATTAATAATTTATATATGGGAAATTTTAATGTGGGCGATGACGAAAAAGCAACAACCTCGTTGGAATTGCAGTATAAAAACATGACCAGAGGACATATGATAACAGTATGAGAGCATATTATATTGTCCCACTCTGATCTCACAGCTAGTGACAAATATATATACACACACCTATGTATACTAAAGAAACTCTTTCTCTTCTTTTTGGGGAGAAAAAAGGAAAAGCCAAACAGGCAAGAGAGAGACAGGGAGAGTACTAAAATAATGTCAAACTTTCTCTGTTTAATTGGGTAAAACCCCAGCAACTTATGTTTTGGCCATCACCATCATAGCCACATCAGTGTCCCCGAAAAAAAAACCCACAAACTTTCTCTGTCTCCATCTTCTTTTAGCTTGCTTTCTGGGTCTTCTCTCGTTTTGATCAAATTTTCACTTAAAATAAAATACTACTATACTACTACTACTACTTACACAAGGTTCCTCCTTTGTCTTCTGGGTCTGGTTTTTTTTTTTTTTTTTTTTCAAGTTATTGTTCTTGGGTTTGCTTTAAAAATTCAGAAAGTGTTTAGAAAGTGAAAAGTTTGAATCTTTAGCCTTGGCTATACATTTTACATAATGATGATGGAACAACATACAATGGGAAGTGGTGGTGGTGGTGGTGGTCGTGCAATGAGTGATGGAGTTGAGGATTTTTTTCCAGAAGGATTGAAAGTTTTAGCAGTTGATGATAATCCCATTTGCCTCAAGCTGTTGGAGACTTCACTTAAAAAATTGCAATACCAAGGTCAGTTTCTTTCCCCTTTTTTTCTCTTTTTATTTTTTTTTTAAATTACATATGTGATGTCAAATTTTGTAACCTTTTTATTTTTATAATCAAGTTCTATTAATTGTTCCTATTGATGCAAATGATAGAGTACCTCCATTGCAGTCGTAGTTGATTCCAAAATGTCGCTTTAATTGTTAAGAATTTAATTATCATTTCGAGGATTCCTTTGTTTTGTGGAAAATGTTTACCATAATTGTTCGAATGTTAACGTTATTATGGTGCTAATCATAAGAGAAATGCGTTGACTTATAATGGCTAGTATTGTACGGTTGAAGGTGACAGTAGTATGCATTGAAATTCGATTATTGTTTAGTTTAGACATGATTAAGCAATGAGAAAAGTGGGAATAGTTTTCCCCATAGAATCGAAGAAATTGTTTTTCATTAGCAAATGAATTTCCTAGATTAAAGCAGTTTTTATTTAATCTGTTCTGTTAAAAATTTTCATAGTATTGAAAGATCTTATTGTCTATTTCAATCTGATTTGATTTTTGTTTTCTTTTAAATTATTTATATTTATGTTGCAGTTACAACAACCAATCAGGCGACCAAGGCATTGGAAATGTTGAGGGAAAACAAGGATAGGTTTGACCTGGTCATAAGCGATGTTGAAATGCCTGACATGGATGGATTAAAGCTTCTGGAGCTTGTGGGGCTTGAAATGGACCTACCTGTTATCAGTAAGCACTAACCTCTGTTTCCCTTTATCTTCTTTCTCCTCCCTCACCCATGTTAGAGTGTCTGCAATCAAGTGAAATTGAAGAGTCAAAATAACAAAGCTGAGGATTCTTATGTATTTGCTCTATACACATGATCAAACTCAATCTCCTATTGTGTAATCTTTGGAAATGAACTTGGAAATATACAACAAGAACACCTGATCCTCTTGGGATTAGCTCTGTGGATCATGCTTTGCTGTTATGCTCTATCATGGATAGCACAATGACTTATATCATCTATACACATGTTAATTGACAAGGTCTTTTAGCTGGCTATTAATCTAACACAATCCTTGTCCTTTACTTGAGCATGGACTAGCTAGTTACGTTGGTGTTAAATGTATATACAGAGTATGCAGAGAAGTGATCTTTTGTCTTGCTTCATTTGGTTCCAGTGTTGTCAGCTCATGGTGATTATAAGCTAGTCAAGGAAGGGATCAAACATGGTGCTTGTGACTATATGCTGAAACCAGTAAACTTGCAACAACTCAAGAACATTTGGCAACATGTGTTTAGGAGGAAGAGGCTTGAATCCAAAAAGAAGCTGGAAAGTTCAGATAGATCACCGAATGCCAATGATAGGGGTGGAAGGGCAGCTTTATCAACTGCCAATGCTGATACTGATGCAAAACACAGTCGTAAGAGGAAGGACCAGAGTGAGGATGATGAAGATGATGGAGAAGAGGCTGGACATGATGATGACTCTTCTAGCCAAAAGAAGCCTCGTGTGGTTTGGTCTGTGGATCTGCATAAGAAGTTTGTTTGGGCTGTTAATCAATTAGGCTATGAAAGTTGGTATTCTACTCTATAATTGTGTTATTTAATTCTTTTGTAGCCATTAATAATTCACATTATACAGCTGATTGCTAACTTCTAAATCATTGCTGTGCAGAGGCTGTTCCTAAAAAAATTCTTGACTTAATGAATGTTGAGGGACTCACGAGGGAAAATGTCGCAAGCCATTTGCAGGTGTTCTCTCAATTTCCTATCATTACTGTTTTTTGCTGCAATAATCCTACATACAAATTTTTATTCATTTTTTAGCTTTGAAAACGTAGTTATATGGAAATCCACAGAGTGACTTATAAATCTCAATAGTTTCCATCCTGCCCTGTGTAACTTTCTCCATGTCAACTATACATTATAAAACCTCTTGGTTGTTGAGCTAAATGAAACAGAGGAGGAGGTCTTGAATTGGAGTCACTTAACAGTTAAATACTAAATTCAAAAGCCCCTATTGTATCTTCACTATAAAATTTCTTGTTCCCTAGTTTCAGATTATTGTATAGGCCAGATCACAATAAGTTTCATGTTTTTAAAATTAAATCTTAAGATGGAGATGATATTGTACCAATATCAGTTTTACATTTGATCTTTCAATTCAGAAAGGTTGCTAACTTTTAGTTTTTATTAAATCCTATATCCTTTCAAGATACATAATGTTGTTACTGAATTTTATTATGCAGAAATTTAGACTCTATTTGAAAAAAACCAGCCAGCAATGCAACTTAGGTGCTGGATTTGGAGGTAAAGATTCTCCATACATGCGAGTCGATTCACTAACTGGTTATGGAGATTTCCGTGCCCTTGCTGGATCAGGAAGGCTGTCTACTGTTTCTTTATCAGCATATCCACCTGGTGGGATGCTACGTAGGTTGAATACACCTACCGGTCTGGGGTTGAGAGGGA
This sequence comes from Combretum micranthum, assembly GCA_024138025.1. Lineage (NCBI taxonomy): Eukaryota > Viridiplantae > Streptophyta > Magnoliopsida > Myrtales > Combretaceae > Combretum > Combretum micranthum. The sequence continues at coordinate 2,377,133 of JAMXBD010000042.1, read as the reverse complement.
TTACTACTTCCTCAACTCTTGCCCAATCAACTACTTCCCATAACTCGAGTGACACATTTAATGCACTAGTAAAGCTGCAGTCAGGCTCGTTGCCAAGTACTCAGACTACTAGTTTATTTCAGGGAATGCCAGCAGCTCTGGAGCTTAATAACATCCAGCAGAACAATACTATTACTGATATAGCTAGTTTTAGGACAAATCCTGGCTTTATCAGTCCCACGGAGAGAGCTGGGTGTTTGAACACCTCCATACCCAATTTATCGATTAACCAATTGGCCTTACCAGGAACTTCAAAACTAACAAAGGCTGCAGAAGAACCTGGAACTCGACCTGCTCATGAAACAGAGTCTTTGCCTTCAAGACTTCTCAATGGAGGAAATGCTGGCCCTATTTCTATGGGTGAAGATAGAAGTAATGAGAGCTGGCCGACCTCAGTGTCATTGTCCAATTTTCCTTGTACAAATCCTCTACAACGACATGAAGCTTTCAATGATCTGAAGCAGCAACCAAGGAAGGTTTCTCTCTTACCAATCCTTTTCTTCAGAAAAGCTTGACAGACTTTTCGTCGACAGGCCTACTTTCATCTGATCTGGCAATTTATGGAGAAGATATGGAAGGTCAAGGGGGTTTGCTAGGCAATGTTCAGGACCTGAGCCTCCCGTCCAACAATCGGTGGGGAGATTATGGCCAGGATTACCAGAGCAATTTTGGCACACTTAACTCTGCTGTCTCTTCTACTGTCCCTTTGGATTCTTTGAGCCAAAATACAGAACCGAGGAATCCCTTTGGCACTAAAGCAAGTAACAGCGCTTCTTTCAGCTGCCCACAAACAGCAGGTACTCCATCTTTTCGACGAAGAGAATTTGACATTTCAACAAAAATGAACACAAGTACCAATGTAAACTGCTATGTGGATCAAGCAAAGTTGCTTGGTGGTGCATTCCAATCTCATTATGAACCTTTTGGTGAGCTAGTGAGTGGCATGATCAAACAGGTAAGGTCTTTTAATTTCATAGAACAAGTGAAATCTTTCTGCAAACTCTTATTATTATTTCTTTACTATGTTAAATACTTAACCATTTAGTTTCTTTTATGTTTCAGGAACCAAATGGATCCACGACAACAGATGGAGACTTTTTCATTTGATGCTCTTTTCAACAAATCATGCATATACGAGACTGCTCTTGCTGATTCTAAGGGATTGGTCTTCATAGTTGTCCTCTTTTTGGGCTTTCATGCTGCTGAGAAGTTCTGCTTCAATGTACTTTTTCGAACTCTTTGATACTAGGGTTCTCTCTCTGTGGTTAAAACAGCAAGCTGCTCATCTGTTTTTACTGCTTCATTATCTGTTTTATTCCTGTTCGTGGGATGATGAAATAGGACCTTTTGGGAGTTTGAAAGTACATATATACATAACTTTCTCTGCTTTTCCTTTTTTTACAAATAAAGCCTACTAAAATTTCAAGGTTATTATTTGGACCAGTCTGTTAATTTATTCAAAATAAGTGCTGCAGTTTAGCATAGCCGACCAGCATGGGATATATAAACATCATGTGCAGTAGTAATCCTGCACCCTTTTTTTTCTTCCCTTTTAAGAAGGATAACTTTGTTCGAAACTGGGGTTAGCATATGAAAACAAATGCTGCTTCAAGACTTCCAACATGTATGGTTGTGATGCAATTATATATCAGCTCATTTAGAGTAACAGTTTGGAATGGAAGTTCTTACCTATTTATCTCTTCTCTAAAGGAAACGGACAAAATGAGCATCAACCATTCTTCCTTTTATTTGGTTTATATGAAGATGAAGTTTAATTTTGGATTCGACAATGTTCACTGTTGTTAAGGTTTAATGCAAAATTCTCGATTGAATGATATGGACAGACAGATAACTTCAATGCAAATTAAGCTTATGCTCTATGAAGTATCAAGTGAAAGCTGACACTTGTCTATAGGCAGGTCTTTTGATTCTTATATTTGGACTATAATTTCAGCCTGAACACAATCACTCTCTCGGATATTTTTAGCAATTCTCATCATCATAAGGTCAATAATTTTCTTCCTTCATCCCAGTAATGGTTTAGGCAAATTAATGCAGTGAAAAGAAGTCCTTTTCTTGTGGAACGAAGTCCTGCTTGTCCTCGACACACCACATAATCAACGAAGATCCTCCAGGCTATTTTTCATACTATTGTAAAAGAGAGTGAAATATAAGTGGAATTATTCACTTTTCTCATTCATATGATACTATTTTTATATAGCTTTAGATGGGTATATAAAAATACATGCTTAGGCTAAAAAATAAGAAAGATTATGACTATTCAATCCCTATTTAATTCCATGATTCCAAGGATACTAAAAATATTTTATTTTCATGTTTTACATCCGTAATTAGTCCTAAAAAACGGAGAATTAATTACAAATCACAATTACAATTATATTTTCCACGCTTACCATAAACTTAGGCTAAATCAGCCTAAGCCATTTTCTATGCTGGATATGAACAAAATATAAGAGATGAGAGTATAAACAAACTTGTAGCTCAAGCAAACATTGCCGACCAAAGATTACTGTCACTCTCAAGAACTTGGAAAGAAAACAAACTTTGTCAACAATAGGATGAAAAAATGGAACTCAAACGATGCCAAGGAAATTATATATGCCATAGAATAGGTTGGAGAAGTTTATGCCAAGGAAATTAATATCCCAGCAATGTTCAACTCCTATAGTGTTTTGGGTAACGTTTCTACTCGTATAGTTGCCCATAGAAAACTTGCATAATGGAATTAAGATCAAGATATATTGAAACTGAGCAGTGGTATATTTCATTACCCCAGCCTCATACAGTAGAAAGTAAAGTTTGATGCATGGAATATATTCAATTAGGAATTGCAACATCTTTCTTCAGGGTAGGGTGGGTTGCATGAAGACAGATCTTGATATAAAGATTAGAGGGAGCAATTTGCTTCTGCTCCTATTGAAACTGCGAGTAATACACACTTCACACAATGGAGATAAATTACGATCATTTTGGGGTTTATTCACCTTCCTTGGCCATTTGACGCACCCTTTTTTCCCACATTAGTGTCACTTTCCTCTCCTTTTTCAATAAAGCCTCAGGATGATCTCTGGTTCCCTCACAGATCTTCGTGGGTGCATTGCATTTTTTTGCCTCCGTCTAATATTGCAAACATGGTGCTTGTGACTATATCATGAAACCAGTAAACTTGCAACAACTCAAGAACATTTGGCAACACATGTTTAGGAGGAAGAGGCTTGAATCCAAAAAGAAGCTAGAAAATTCAAATAGATCGCCGAATGCCAGTGATAGGGTTAAAAGCGCAGCTTTATCAGCTGCCAATGCTGATCCTGATGCAAAATACAATCGTAAGTGTAAGGACCAGAATGAGGATGATGAAGAAGACAGAGAAGAGGCTGGACATGATGATGACTCTTATAACCAAAAGAAGCCTCGTGCGGTTTGGTTTATGGATCTGCATAAGAAGTTTGTTTGGGCTGTTAATCAATTAGGCTATGAAAGTTGGTACTCTACTCTAAAATTGTGTTATATTATAATTGTTTTGTAGCCATTAACAATTCACGTTATACCATAGATTGCTAACTTTTAAATCATTGCTGTGCAGAGGCTGTTCCCAAAAAAATTCTTGACTTGATTAATGTTGAAGGGCTCATGAGGGAAAATGTCGCAAGCCATTTACAGGTGTTCTCTCAATTTTCCTATAATTACCGCTTTTTGCTGCAATAATCCTACATACAAATTTTTATGCATTTTTAAGCTTTGGAAACCCAGTTATATAGAAATCAATGGAATGACTTATAAATCTCAATAGTTTCCATCCTGTCCTATGTAATTTCTTGTTCTCTGGTTTCAGATTATTGTATAGGCTAGATCACAATAACTTTCATGTTTTTAAAATTAAATCTTGGAGAAGATATTGTTCCAATATCAGTTTTACATTTGATCTTTAGAAAGGTTGCTCATTTTAGTTTTTATTAAATCCTTTTTTCCTTTCAAGATAACATAATGTTGGTACTGAATTTTCTTATGCAAAAGTTTTGACTCTATCTGAAAAAAAAACTAGCCAAGAATGCAACTTAGGTGCTGGATTTGGAGGTAAAGATTCTTCATACATGCGTGTCGATTCACTCACTGGTTATGGAGATTTCCATGCCTTTGGTGGATCCGTAAGGCTATCTACTGTTTCTGTATCAGCATATCCACCATGTGGGATGCTACGTAGGTTGAATACACCTACCGGTCTGAGCTTGAGAGGGATTACTACTTCCTCAACTCTTGCCCAACCAAATATTTCCTATAACTCGAGTGACACATTTAATACTCTAGGAAAGCTGCAGTCAGGCTCTTTGCCAAGTACTCAAAATGCCAGTTTATTTTAGGGAATGCCAGCAGCTCTAGAGCTTAATAACATATTGTAGAACGATACTATTACTGATATTGCTAGTTTTAGGATAAATCATGGCTTTGTCAATTCCACAAAGAGAGCTGGGTGTTTGAACAGCTCCATACCCAATTAATCGATTAACCAAGCCTTACCAGAAAATTCAAAACTAACAAAGGCTACAGAAGAACCTGGAACTCGAGCTGCTCAAGCAACAGAGTCCTTGCCTTCAAGACTTCTCAATGGAGGTAATGCTGATCCTATTTCCATGGGTGAAAATAGAAGTAATAAGAGCTGGTCAGCCTCAGTGTCATTGTCCAATTTTTCTTCTACAAATCCTCTAAAACAAGATGAAGCTTTCAATGACCTGAAGCAGAAATCAATTGATTGGAAGGTTTCTTTCCTGCAATTCCTCTTCTTTAGAAAAGCTCAATAGAATTTTCATCGATAGGCCTGTTTTCATCTTATCTGGCAATTTATGGAGGAGATATGGAAGGTTAAGGGGAAGGCAATATTCAGGACCTAAGACTCCCGTCCTATAATAGACGGGGAGATTATGGCCAAGATTACCAGAGCAATTTTGGCACACTTAGCTCTGCTGTCTCTACCACTGTCCCTTTGGATTCTTTGAGCCAAAATATAGAACAAAGGAATTCCTTCGGCACTAAAGCAAGTAACAACACTTCTTTCAGCTGCCCATCAATAGCAGACATTCCATCTTTTCAACAAAGAGAACTTGACATTTCAACACAAATGAACACAAGTACCTATGTAAATTGCTATGTGCACCCAGCAAAGTTGCTTGGTGGTGCATTTCAATCTCATTATGAATCTTTTGGCGAGCTAGTGAGTAGCATGATCGAACAGGTTAGGTCTCTTAATTTCATAGAACGGGTGAAATCAATTTGCAAACTCTTATTATTATTTCTTTACCATGTTAAATACTTAACCATTTAGTTCCTTTAATTTTTAGGAACCAAATGGATCCACGACAATGGATGGAGACTTTTTCATTTGATGCTCTTTTCAACAAATCATGCACATACTAGATTGCTCCTGCTGAACCTAAAAGATTGGTCCTCACAGTTATCTTCTCTTTAGGCTCTCATGCTGCTGAGAAGTTCTGCTTCAGTGTACTTCGAATTCTTTGATACTAGAGTTCTCTCTCCCTGGTTAAAACTGCAAGCTGCTCATCTATTTTTACTGCTCTATTGTTTGTTTTATTCCTGTTCATGGGATGATGAAATGAGACCTTTTGGAAGTTTGAAAGTACATATATTCATAACTTTCTCTGCTATTCCTTTTTTTACAAATAAAGTAAAGTCTACTAAGCTTTTAAGGTTATTATTTGGACCAGTCTGTTAATTTATTCAAAATAAGTGCTGCAATTTAGCATGGCCGATCAGCATGGAATATAAACATCATGTGTAGTAGTAATTCAGCACCCTTTTTCTTTTTCTCATTTAAGAAGGATAACTTTGTTCGAAGCTGAGGTTAGCATATGAAAACAAATGCTGCTTCAAGTCAACATGTATTGTTGTGATGCAAGTATATATCGGCTAATTCAGAGTAACAGTTTGGAATGGAACTTACCTGTTTATCTCCTCAAAAAGAAATGGTCAATGAGAATCAACAGTTCTTTCATTTATTTGGTTTATATGAAGATGAAGTTTAATTTCGTATTGGAAAATGTTCACTGTTGTTAAGGTTTAATGCAAAATACTCGATTGAAGGATACGGACAGATAAATTCAATGCAAATTAAGCTTATACTCTGTGATTCTGAATGGACTATAATTTCAGCCTGAATACAATCACTCTCTCGGACATTTCTAGCAATTCTCATCAAACTAAGGACAATAATTTTCTTCCTTGGACCCAGTAAGGATTTGCAGTTAAAAAAGGTCCTTTTCTGGTGGAACGAAGTCCTGCTCGTCCTCCATGCACCGTTTATAACTAGCTTGAAAAATGCACGCACTGGATGCCTATTATGAGTAGGTAACTAGATATTACATGGTGCACATCAGCGTGCAGCATACAAATGTTAATCATCTCAAAACCACCACATAATCAACGAAGATCCTCCAGATTATGTTTCTTAACATGAACTTAGGCTAAATCTGCCTAAGCCATTTTCTACGCTGGATATGAACAAAATATAAGAGATGAGAGTATAAACAAACTCGTAGCTCAAGCAAACATTGCCGACCAAAGCTTACTGTCACTCTCAAGAACATGGAAATAAAAACAAACTTTGTCAACAGTAGGATGAAAAAATGGAACTCAAACCATGCCAAGGAAATTATATATGCCATAGAATAGGTTGATGAAGTTTATGCCAAGGAAATTAAATATCCCAGCAAAATTCTTTAACAACTTTTCAACTCCTATAGTGTTTTGGGTAAGCTTTCAACTCCTATAGTTGCCCATACAAAACTTGCAGAATGGAACTAAGATCAAGATATATTGAAACTGAGTAGTGGTATACTTCATTACCCTAACCTCATATAGTAGGAAGTAGAGTTTGATGCACGGAATATATTCAATTAAGAATTGCAACATCGTTCTTCAGGGTAGGGTGGGTTGCATGAAGACAGATCTTGATATAAAGATTATAGGGAGCAATTTGCTCCTGCTCCTATTGAAACGGTGAGTAATACACACTTCACATGATGGAGATAAATTACGATCATTTGGGATTTATTCGCCTTCCCAGCCCATTTGACGTGCCCTTTTTTCCCACATTAGTGTCACTTTCCTCTCCTTTATCAATAAAGCCTCAGCACGTTCTCTGGCTCCCTCACAGATCTCCGTGGCTGCATTACATTTTTCTGCCTCCCTCTGATACTGCAAAGCAACTCTTTTTGCCTCAGCAAAGGTTACATTCATATGGCGTATATGCTCTTCAGCAACAGCCTCTTGCAGCTTCAACTCTTCAGCTAGAAGGTCCACCGACTGCTTCTCCATCTCTTGCTTGAGATCAGGGTCATTACTTCCACAATCTGTCTCATCGCACATCAACACAGCAAATGTTTAGATCAGCAGGCAACATCCACTCGAAAGGAAAAAAGTCTAATAATCCCTGACATCCAAAAAAATTATCACTATTTTTGTTAAAACAAAGCACTTGCATTCACTAATGACTATATTTCCAGATGTACTTAATGCTGAATTAATTAAGCAATATCCACATAATGGAAATAATCAAGATTGCCCATATATACAATCATTAGCTAGGAGGAGTAGACTCCGCCTACCAAGTGGAAAGCTATATATTTGATCAACTGTAATTTCTTTTTCTTCTTTTTAATCCCTTTCTAGGGGTAGTGGAGTAGGACGGCCAAAATTGAAAAGCTATTTCCAGAAACATGAGCCACTGGACAAGATTCATATGTTGGTTAGGGCCTGCTTGGGTATATTGGTGTGGTATCATTTTCGAGCCGAACCGATACTAAACCGATATAAATATAATACCGATAAAAAACTGACAGTTATATTCATAAACTGATTAAACCAAACTGGTACTGATCTGATACCAATAAATTACCAATACAAACAAAAATCTGACAATCTAAACAGGCAATCTATGCAACTGCAGAATTAAATTCCTGTGCTTTTTAAAGCAGCATGCCGCGTGCAGGGGAACCCAAGAAAGTGGCATTGATAGGAATTGATCAACTACATGTTTCCTAATTGATTGCTTTTACTAGAATATTCATCTTGAAACTACTTCAGAAATCCTCGGTCAACAATAATAGAGATTGCTAACTTTCATGGATACAAGATTAATCATGATGCAATCATGCAATCGATAAGAGAAGGGAATAACATCAAACTCAATAGTTGCAGTAGACAGGACACTAACCTGTGACAGATAAGTTGGCTAGACCTGAAAAATAGAAGATGACGAACAAAATAAGTATGATTTAAAAAAAAATAATAATAATAATTAGGTATCATGACCTATACATGAGAAATACACATGAAAGATCATTAAGTTGCAGACACTTGATGAAGCTTCATGCAAGCAGAGAAAGAATAGACCTTTCTTAATTATTTCAGATGAATGAAGAATATGCCAGTTCAATTGATCTTTAACTAAAAAGAGCTGCTGCCTATGACAATAAACAGAACATGCAGACTGAAGCTGTAACCAGATTTTACAAGTCATCTAAGAAATAGCAATGAAAAAGATCCCAAAAGAGTAGTATTACCAAAGGTCTATTAGCTGTTACATCCAAAATCAGTTAAATGACACTACCAAACAAAGATCCCATTGATATGTGCATGAAAGAGACAAAAATTAAAGGGCCAATAAGATCCTGGATTTATGATAACACCTAATAGTAAAGCACAATTGTGGCTCTATTTCAAAGTATCCACAATCTTGACTAGTGACATTGGATTGCTGAAATAAGTATCAATCATAAACTCAACTATAACCATGATCAAACAAAACATAACAATCCCCAACAACAGAGGGAAAGAAAAACAGAAATTATACCCAGAAACCTCATATTGCAAACATGATTGCCCCTCAAATATTACAGAACTTATAAATTTCAGAACCAGACCACATATCTAACCAAAAGCTCAGAATTTTTTAACAAATACTCATTTATTAACCTAAAATCACACTAAAACAGAACCAAATCAACCATTCAGAACAATTAACCAAATAAAAAAAAAAAAAGAAAAAAAAAAAGATCACATATATATCATGGACCTGGGTCTTCTTAAATTTCAACTACTAAAACATTCATTCATAACCAACCAAAATCAAAAGCTACAACTTTTGTCATGGGTGTTTCTGAATTCCCCTAAAACCACAGTGAAACAAAACTAAATCATCCAGTCTCAATAGCCCAAAGCCAAAACCCCAAAAGTTTATCTTTGATGTAAACCACGATTAAATCATCCATTCACAGCAACCCAAAGTCAAAATATGACTATCTCAAATATCCTCAGTTCCCCCTAAAATAACAGTAAACACAAAACTACATTATCAATTTACAGCAAGCCAAAATCAAAAGCTGGGATCTTTGTCATGGGTGTGCCCGAATTCCTCTAAAACCATAGCAGACCAACACTGAATCATCCACTAACAACAACCCAAGATCAAAAAGATCAAATTTTTATCATGAGAAACCTTAAATTTCCCTCAGATCACATTAAACCAAGACCTAATCATTCTTACAGAACAACCCAAAATCAAATTCTGAAATGTTAATTAACCCAAAAAAAAAAAAAAAAAAAAAATTGAAATGTCTATCATGGGTGTATGTAAGTTCCTTAAAGATCAAATCATCCATTCACGTCAGCTGAAAATTAGTATCGGTATTCCTCAATTCTTCTAAGATTACAGCAGACCAATAAAAAATCATCTAACCATGAGAGCTCAAATTTAAAAGCAGATTTTCATCATTGGTAATCCACGATTCACTTAAAAGCAAAGTAAACCAAAACCAAATCATCCAATTTACACCAATCCAAAATCAAAATCTTAGATTGTTACCATATGATTCCTCAATTCTCCTAAAAATAACAGCAGACTAATACCAAATCATCTATTTACAACAAACCAAAATCAAAATCTCAGATTTACATCATGGGCACTCGTTAACTCCCTAAAATCAAGGTAAAACAAAACCAACTCATCCTCAAATCCCCCAAAAAACACACACTTCAAATCACAGATAGCAAGACAAAAGAAAGAGAGAGAAAAATATGGAGTTTATTATAATTACCAGGAGCAATCTTGAAAAGGGACAACGGAGGAGGACAATCACAAAGACAAGGAGGGCAAGATAAAGAGACTTTGGAATCAGAAATTTTCATCCCTTTCTTGATCTTCCAATATAATGCTGGTCCGCATACACCAAGGGCTGATATTACTGCAAATATCACCAGACAAAATCTTAAACACCCTCCAGATCTTCTTGACATCTCTTTCTCTCTCTACCCTCTCTCCCTCTCTCTTTCTCTCTTTCTCTCTCTCAAGTATGTGAAATGTTTGGGTTGATTCAATTTCAGGCGAGTGAGATCTCTGTGTGTGTGTGGATCCAAATAGTGTAAGTGAAAAGTTTGTAATTAATGATTGAATCTACCGTAGGTAATGTGTTCGTGTGTTGGAGTTGGAACTTTTTTTTCCCCCCTTTTTATAATGGAAGAAGAAAGTCCTGGTGAGGTGAGTTTGTTTGTTAATTGTTAATGTTAAGGTTGATGTTGTAATACCATACTATTAGTGGCAGACATCCCAGGCTTAGGCTTGGGTCTTCAGAGTCAAAAGAGATTATTTTAATAAAAGATTGTATAAAGTTCTGGATTTGTTTTGTAATGCAAAAATAATATCTATATTAAACAACGGAACGGAATCGCGTTGAATTAAAAGGTGGTCGTTTTCTCAGATCTAATAGGAAAAACACGACCTTTTTTTTTTTTTTTTACGTGTTTATTCTATTCATCATTTTTTTATTATAATAATAATCCCTAGGACCTCTAAATCGAAAACTTAAACTACGTAAATAAAGACTAAAACTTGATGCTACTAAGTTACATGGCAGCGTATTATATACTTATGTCTACTCATCTTTAGTGATATGCACTATAATATGGTTTATAAAATAAAATATAATAAATACCCAATCATCATATATATCTATTTATCTTAATTAAGTCAATCTAATTTATCTATTATTATTAAGTAAATCTTTTTTATTGGTGTTAAAAAATCATAATAATTTTCTGTAACAAATCTATTATTTTTAAGTGAATTTTTTTATTCGTGGCAAAAAAACATAATAATATAAAGTATGATAGTTGCTTTAATTATCTTATCTTTTTTATTTTATCCTTCTCTCTCTCTCCTTAGTCCTTACTTTCTGTAACAAATTATATATAATATATATATATATATCTTAATTAAGCCAATCTAAGTTATTCGCATTAAAAAATAGGAACAAAGTATAAATAGTAAAAAAAAAAAAGGGCATGAGCGGTTTTTTTTATACACACGCCTCTCCCGCTCTTTTAATTTTTTATGATAAAATTCATTCATACCTTTTTTTTTATGCTTTTACACATAGTGCAGGTGCCTCATATGCTAGTACATATAAAAAGAGAAAGTATATTCAATAAGATGGATAAGAAGTTCAATTAGATATTATAAAAAGATATAACAAATTATAATTAAATTTTTTAATTATCATCAAATTTATCTAAACATGAGCGGTCTATCCCACTAAACATGATATCTACTCTACCCTTCCTGGTTCCTCGCATGGTTGAGATTGAATAGAATTATGGTGATGAAAAAAAAAAATTTTGGTGAGTATTTAAAGTTACAAAATAGTTTTGATTCTAATTTTTCTAAACACTCTTAGTTTGTCCTTTTATTTTTTTTATTATGGAAGGAGAAAGCCCTGAGATGAGTTTGTTTGTTAATGTTAAGGTTGATGTTGTAATACCATACTATTACTGGCACACCTAGGGATGCAATCGGGGCGGATTTGGGACAGGTCATATAAAACCCGAACCAGCTCTAGCTCCCCAAAGTTGCCCAAATCCGACTTGCAACTCTCTCTCTCTCTCTCTCTATATATATATATATATTAATAATACCTCAACCTGTCTCTATAGGGTTTTGACCCTGACTCACTTCGTCCCATCGACCTGATTACATTTCCCTTTTTTTTTCCCCTTCACTAGTGGAGTTAGCGATGAGTGATGCATATATCTTCATTAAACCGTATATTAACCTATTTTATCTTATTTTATTATATTTTGTTCTTCTTCAAGCTGAAGCAGAATCCTGGGCAGATATAACATGCATCCATGAAACTTTTTTAGGAATTGAAGTAAGAATAAATTAACCTATAAAGCCATCAACACTAACAAAACAAAACTCAATAGTCAAGAAACAAATTTGCATACAAAATGACTAAAGCATCATCAAAAGAACCAAAAATGGAAAAAGAAAAAACATGTTAAATTAATATATTTCAACATCCAATAACAGAAGGTGAGTTTTTGGCAAAAAAAAAAAAGTACATCACGTGAGTTAGACTTTAGCAAATGAGTCGAACCTTGGGTTAGTCATGGAACTTGGTGTGTTCGAGGCTGCATTGGTGATTTGGTTTGTGGTGGTTGTCTCGTGAGGTAGTGACAATCAAATGGCGACTGTGAGATGACTTATGGTGGTTGTTCAGCTTGATGATTGTCTTAATGAGGAGGTAACTATGAGATGGCCTAGTCATCTTTAGTTTAGTGGATTAAGATGGCGACAACGTTGGTCCTATGATGGTGGCAAGTGCTTTGAGTCTTTGATGCGGCGCGACTTTGGGTTGACTTGTGATGGCCGTATGAAACTTTGAGCCTTTAAGAAGTCATAACTCCAACTACATTTCATTTTTTTTTTTTCAAATTTAAATTAAACTCTTCTTTTTTAAAAAAATAAATTATATTTAATATTATTGGTCGAGTTTCCCATTAGATCAAAATAATGACTCGAACCCGACCCATGACCCTATAGGGTTTTTAGCGGGGCGAGTGGATCGAGTACCTTATAAAGACCTGCCCTGATTGCATCACTAGGGACACCAGGCTTCAGTTTGGGTTTTTAGAGTCAAAAGAGATTATTTTAATAAAAGATTATATAAAGTTTTGGATTTGTTTTGTAATTTAAAAATAATATATATTAAATAACGGAACGGATCTGTCTTGATTTAAAAGGTGGTCATTTTCCCAAATTTAATATAAAATTACCACTTTTTTTTTTTACCTATTTATTCTATTCAACATTTTTTTTATTATAATAATACAATCACTAGAACTAGTACAACATGGGGAATTAAACTAGATACCTTAAAGATGAAAAGACCGAAACTTAATGACACTAGGTTACATAGCATCATATTATGTAGTTATGTGCTCATCTGAACTAATGATATATATCTATCTATCTATCTTAATTAAGTCAATCTAAGTTATCTATTATTATTAAGCGAATCTTTTTTATTGGTGTAAAAAAATTATAATAATATAAAGAATGGTAGTTTCTTCACTCTTTCCTTTTTGTAACAAATCTATTATGATGAAGTGAATCTTTTTTATTGTTGTCAAAAAATTATAATAATATAAAGTATGGTAGTTGCTTTATTTATCTTATCTCCTTTTTATTTTACCCTCTCTCTCTCCTCAGTCCTTACTTTTTGTAATAAATTATATATATATATATATATATATCTTACTTAAGGCAATCTAAATTATTCGTATTTAAAAAATAGAAACAAAGTATGAATAGTTTAAAAAAAAGGCATGGAAAGTTATTTTTCATACACACATCCCTCAATCTCTCCCTCCTTCTTAATTCTCTATGATAACATTCGTTCATACCCTTTTTTTTATATTTTTACACGTAATGCAGGTGCCTCATGGGATGGATAAGAAGTTCAATTAGATATTATGAAAAGATATAACAAATTATAATTGAATCTCTTAAATTATCTTCAAATTTATCTAGACACGAGTGGTCAATCCCTTTTTTTATTTTACTCTCTTTCTTCACTCTTTACTTTTTGTAACAAATCTATTATTATTAAGTGAATCTTTTTTATTGGTGTCAAAAAATCATAATAATATAAAAGTATGATGGTTGCTTTATTTATCTTATCTCTTTTTTATTTTATCCTCTCTCTCTCTCCTTAGTCCTTACTTCCTATGACAAATTATATATATATCTTCCTTAAGCTAATCTAAGTTATTCGTATTAAAAAAATAGAAACAAAGTATGAATAGTTAAAAAAAAAGGCATGGGAAGTTATTTTTTATACACAAATCCCTCCCTCTCTCCCTCCTTTTTAATTCTCTATGATAAAATTCGTCCATACCTTGTTTTTATATATTTTTACACGTAGTGCAGGTGCCTCATATATTAGTATATATAGAAAGAGAAAATATATTCAATGGGATGGATAAGAAGTTCAATTAGATATTATAAAAAGATATAAAAAATTAGAATTAAATCTCTTAAATTATCATCAAATTTATCTAGACACGAGTAGTCAATTTTACTAAACATGATATCTACTCTACCCTCCTTGGTTTCATGCATGGTTGAGATTAAATAGAATTATGGTGATGAAAGGAAAAAAAAAAAGAAAAAGAAAAAGTTTTTTATGAGTATTTAAAGTTACAAAATAGTTTTGATTCTAAATTTTTTAAATACTCTTAGTTTGTCCTTTTATTTTTTTTCAGCAAAAATTATTAGTAATATAAAACATAACACAAGATAATATATATATATATATATAATATATTTAACTCAGCACGTACTCATTGATAAGTTTATTTCTCCATTGTATGAATTAAACATCTTAAACATATTACATCTAGTATCTTGGCTCCTTTTATCACCTCTCAATTTCATCCTAAAGTTTCACTATCAAAATATTGTTAATGTTTTGGGTAAGGAAATATTGTAAACGTTCATCAAACTCAAAAGACAAGTTGCATTATTTTTTGCCATTATTATGTTATGGATGTTGATTAAAGGCAAATGATTGTCTTTGAGATGAAATTGTTCAAAGTTTAGTTTAATTTATCCTGCCACGTTTTCCAGTTGTTGTATTAATAAAAATATCGTAATGGATTTAGAATTATTATTTATATTTTGAACAATTGTATTTAAATAAGCATCCACCCTTGTAATGGTGATTATTTTCTATCATTAAGTTGCCACTTGAGTTTTCATACATCAAAATCTTTACCTAATATTTTTTTTATTTATTTATTTATTAACATCAACTCTACTATTTTACAAGGCATGAGAGAAACAAGAATGGAACATATTTCATCCTTTTATAGAAATAATATTATTTAGGAGAAAAGTCTTCTTGGTACCTGAACTTTGACGAAGTAGACAATTAGATACTTGAACTTTAAAAAGTCCAATTCCGTACCTAATTGAACTTTTCGTTCTCCTTTTAAGTAGTTGAATTTTTAAAAAGTCAAATTTTATACTTAATTAAACTTTCCATGTCACTTTTCACCCTCCCCACTCTTTTATTGTTTTTTGAAGTTGTTGACACGTGTCAGATAATGATCACATGGGTAGTGTTTAGGAGTACAAAAAATTTGATTAGGTATGAAATTTAACTTTTTAAACATTTAGGTATCTAATTGTTTATTTTGTCAAAGTTTATGTACCAAAAGAAACCTTTTCCCTATTATTTATACACATTGAGCATAACAATTGAGTCCTTGACCAAAAAAGCACCATATGAAACAAAATTGATTAGTATGACCTCGTGAAATTTGAGTTATGGGGACCATAGGGTTATCCACACACAATGAACATTCCATATCCAAAAATTTAGATTGAAGCTTTTATTAGTTTAACTTATGAAAAAAGTGAGGCAAAAAAAAAAAAATGCTATGAAAAGTGCATTTCAAACACGTTTCATCCAAATATATATACATATAGGTCGTATGGGACCTAGATTCTTTCACTTGACTTAAAAATCACTTTATGCAATAAAATTGATTACAATTAGCAAGAGAAGTTCACATCCATCATGAAGTGTTAAATTAAAATTACACTATCTACTACCAAAAAGAGAAAAACAAATCTTCTAAATAGATGAACTTAGAATAAACTCGTCATCTTAGCTCTATTAAATTGTACTTGTAACAAAAACCTTGTTATAAGGCTCAGTCCACTGATGAACAACACAATATGCACATGAAATTAAGCACAACAAGCTTATCAAATTTGGAATATAAAAGTTGCATCTTAATAATCATCCTATGATTTATCCTTGTTTAATATCTGCATAATATTCATCAATCCAACTCTGGATAATCCTCACTTCCTGCCTCCTCTGCTCAATAAGCCAATCCGGATCATCTTTAGTGGTAGATCGAAAATCAACATGATGAGCCCCTAAGATGAGTCAAAATCCTAGTTAAAACTTGTAATAAAATCTTAAGAATTAGAACATTAGTTAACAATGAAGAAAGATTTCAAACCTTTTTCAGTGACGAGAGAAATAATGCTGGGAGATATGTTTTTGAGCACACTGACAAATTTACAGTAACAAATAACATAGAATCAACAATAACAAGGTTAGAAATCACTTGAATGCAATATACTTACACACAAAACATGTAGAATAGGCTGGTAATCAATTTTTCAAGACAATTTGATAAACAAAGTCAATTGAAATTTATATTTTCATTCTATATAAAGGTATCATCAAGCTAAAAACCTCAAAATCTAGTGCTCATGTAGTATACACTAATTTGTTTTTCTTTGCCCATTTGCCAAATGTTGAGCATGCTTTGAATTTACATGAGAACTGAGCCTATTAAGCAAGTGCTGAGTGGTATTCTTTTTCAATAGAGGCATTATAACAATTTAAAGGTTACAAAACCACATTGTGCTATAAGTTTAGTTAGACAACGTAAAGCTTAATAATTGCATTGTTTTGCCTAGAATGTGTCACTTTATGCACGCGAATAATTTGATGTGCACATTAGTGATAATTTAAGAGATCTAAATCATATGGTGCACATCAACATGAGGTACATAGGTTGGAACTAAGGGTAGTAAGTGGGATCAAGCACACAAGCATGCATGCTTTGGTGGTACAAGTATGAGCACATGGAAAAAAAAAAAAACAGAAGGCACAATTATTTATGGACCCAATATGCGACACATAAGTATGAGTAGACTTTGCATGTTGTGTTAGTGTCCAACTTTCATAGCTCTTTTGCAGCACTTAGTTGTACATGATCAGGAACTCATCATATACTGTTTTTACACTCACTATACTATAATTGATTAATAAAAGAGTCTCCATTTCCTTTTTGTATTTACCTTGCTTATGATTCTACAAGTCCTTGTGAAGGCCTTTGTTGAATGAGTTCAGGTTTGCTAACTACTTTAAAGGCAAGATAGTATCACACGGTCATAAAGTGCTGGTAAGCACCTCGGATTGTGACAGTTGTGTTGAACTGGAGGGTTCAAATTAAATTTTCATAAGGAAATACATTGTAAAAATTTCTCAAAATAATATAATAAAGTTACAAGTAATAAGTAAATTACGTTTGTGAAGTGTTGAACCTTTTTGTCCAATCTATATTTATTTTTGTTTGTATTTGTTGTTGCTATTTGATATAAACATGTATTAAACCTTGTTTTCTTTTAGAATTTCTTAAAGCTCAAAACATGACAGCATTAGAACTTCCTTTAAGCTTTCCGTAACATCTTCAATAACATCAATCAAAGCCTAGATGAGAGATATATGCTAAAAAATAAAAAATAAGAAACAATATTAAGCTGCATTGTAGCTAAAGTCTGGACAATAGGGGATGGCATCTGGATGATAGCAATGTCCAAAAATATCTATGCCTTGTTTTTATAGGTAGTGTACAGATGCTAGGAACTAGGTTTTGAACGCTAGCTCCTAGAAACTAGCTATTGGAGTAATTAATGCAAACCAAAAATTGATGCAAATGTGGGTAATCATTAGGAGACTTCAAGAATCTATAAATACGAGTTGTTGAGGAATTGAAGAAAATTGGTATAACATAATTATTGCAGAACAAACTTTGTGTAGACTCTCAAAAGCTTATTGTGTTATTTGTATTGTTTATAATAAGAATGAGAGTTTAGTGTTAGTGTTCTTTTGTCTTGCTTTCTCTGGTAAAGCACTACTCAATTTTTTGTGAGTGAATTAGTGGAATCTTGAGTTGTGTATAGTGTGATAGGAAACTTGTTTTATGTTTTTGTGTTTGGATTGTTTGTAGTATCTTGTGGAGCATTGTTTGTTTTGTTGAATAGGGTATGTGAAGTCTTCCTTGAGTGATGCATTGTGCGGAATGTGAAGATTAGGAGGTGGATTGAATTCCATAATACATCTCGGTGTTATTTTCTCTTACTCTCTTTTTTTATTTATTGCACTTTTTTGTTGTTATTTAATTGTTCTTTGCATCAATTAGGTATCAATACATAAAAAGAGCAAAATTAGGCATAATAACATATCACAAATGTTATGTAGGTGTATAAACAATTTCTATCAGAGCTAAAATTCTATGATAAGTACTTAATCGCATCTATAACATAAGATCATGGCCAGTAACACTCTAGGAGTCAAGCCATAAATAAACAACCCCTCTTAACTAGCAGTAATTATGCATATTGGAAATGTATGATGAAGATTTTTATAAAAGCACAAAATTTATCATTATGGAAATGGGCCTATAGTAATAGGAGGTAAAGATGGGAGTAACTATACTAAGGCTGAGAAAAAAAAGTGCAATTAAATGAAATATCAATGAATATCTTGTATTTTGGTTTAAATGAGAGTGATTTTAGTAGAATTTGCATTTATAGATTTGCAAAAGAAATTTGAGGAAATCTTAAAAAGAACATTTATGAAGGATTTATAAGAGTAAAAGAAACTTTAATCTTCTTTATGGTGAATTTGAATATTTTTAAATGAAGACTAATAAAACCATAGATGAGATGCATGATAAATTCATTCATATTTTGAATCAATTGTCTATAATTGGTAAGAGTTATACCAAGTTGAAATAAATTCCAAAATTTTTAAGTCCGTACCAAGGGAATGGGAGGCAAAGAGAACTGTTATAGAAGAGGCACATGACTTAAGCCAACTTCCTAGAAAGCAACTTCTTGGTACCCTCATGACCCATGAAATGATTAAAAGGGAAATGGAGGAGTTAACAAAGAGGGAAATTGCCCTAAAGGCCTCTTGCTTGAGTGAAAGTGAAGATAACGAATATGAGGAGTTAGACAAAGTCACAAGGAAGCTTACCAAATTTTTAAAAGTACGCAAGAAAATTAAGAAGAGGGATAATATTGACTCCTAAAACTCAAGCATGAAGGCTATTAATGCTTTAAGTGCAACGAATGGGGGCATGTGCACTAATATTGCCCAAATGCTAAGAAGGGAAGCAAAAAGGAGAAATAGAAGGCATTTGTGGCCATATGGAGTAATGAAGACTAACTCGCCTAATGAAGAATTATGCTTAATGGCCTTAAATGATAAAGTATGCTCAAATTCTTCCCATATTCCTTATGATGAGTTATGTAATATGTATGACAAACTTTGTAAGGAAATGGTTAAAACTAATAAGAAAAATAACATGCTTAAATCCTTAATAAAGAAGGTAGGAAAGGAGCTTGATGAATTTAGAAGTGAATATGGTGATTTAGAAGAAGAAAATGAAAAGTCTCATGAAGAAGTTGAATACTTGAAATTGAAAAATAATAAAGTGAATAATAAGAATGATGACTTGAGCAGAATGAATGAAAAATTGAAAGTGAAAAATGATTTAGTTGACCCTGAAGTTAAAACTTTGAAAGGTGATAAAGTTGTTGAATGTGCTTGTGATAAGGAATACATGAAAAGACCAGATAAACTTAGAATTGAAAATGAAAAGTTGCTAGCTAACTTGTGTGAAGCAAATGCAACCATAGCCATATTCCCTAAGGGAGAGAAGAACTTAACACTTTCTCTAAAAAGCAAAAATACAATTTTAAAAAATATGGAATTAGATAATGGAAACAATAGTTATAAGTCTCATAAAACTCAGTTTGTGAGAGTAACTCATAGAATTTGCAACTATTTTGGAAAGCTTAGTCATATTGTATACAATTATGCAAAAAGGAAAGTTATGCATTGGGTTACAAATGCAAGTTTGTTTGTGTACCTAAAAGAGAAATACTTGTCTTGACTAACCTTTGAGAACCTAATAAAAGTGGGTACCAAAGTAATGATTTGATTTTTGGAGGTACCAAAAGGACTTCGAGGACAAAAATGAGGTATATTCCTAACTTATGCAAATTTTGTGTTATATGCCCTTGAAAGTTGTGAATATGATATGTTAGTATGATCAAAAAAAGAAACTTTTGATGACTATATGATGTTTGTGCATGTTTTCAGCCAAATTAGTACTAAATTGGGGTTTTGAAATTATTAAAATTGGTTTTTCATGGTTTTGGTGCACAAACAATCTTTTGTCATGCTCAAAACTTTTTTAAATGAGTGGAAATGCGTGAAAATATTTTTGAACTAACTTGTGCACTTGGAAAAAATTACTAATAATAGTTTCTTGTACATATTTATTTTTCTATGGTATGTTTTGTAATTGCCTTTTTGATGAGTCTATAAAAGGAATTATGTTAGTGCACAATTGATGTGTTAAGGAATGAATATGAGGCTATTTTGAAAATTAGATGTAACTTTTGTTTTGCTTTAATTAAGCATTAAGTTTTTGAACTTATTTGCTAAAATTTACTCAATATCCAGATGCTTAACTAAGGAGAGTGTTGAATTGAGAAAGAGTTAATTGTGCAATAATTGTCTAAATAAAAAAAGGAGAGAATGTTAAATTGGAGGGTTCAAGTTAGATTTTAATGAGGAAATGTATTGCACAAATTGCTCAAAATTATATAGTGATGTTATAAGTAACAAGCAAATTATGTGTGTGATGTATTAAGCCTTTTTGTGCAATAGATATGTGTTTTTGTTTGTACTTATAGTTACAGTTTGATACAAACATGTTTTAGGCATTATTTTCTATAGAATTTCTTAAAGCTGAAAATATAAAAGTTATAGGGCTCTCTTCGAGCCTTTCGTAACATCTTGAATCACCTCAATTGGAGCTGGGATGAGAGAGACATGCCTAAAATAAAAAATAAATGTTGAGTTACACTATAGTTAATGTCTGGAAGCTAACATAACATCTAAACACTAAGGGTGGTGTTTGGACACTACTTTCTATGCCTTGTTTTCGAAGGAAACTAGCCGCTGAAGTAATTAATGAAAGGCTAAAATTGGTGCAAATATATAGGCACGGCTAAGAGTCTTCAAGAACCTACAAATATAAGTTGTTGAGGAATTGAAGACTGTTGATAGAGCTTAATTATTATAAAGAAAACCTTGTATACACTCTCAAAAGCTTATTGTGTTATTTGTATAGTTTATTATAAGAATGAGAGTTGAGTAGTGTTAGTGCACTTTTTTCTTGCTATCTCTTATAAAGCACTACTCAATTTTTTGTGAATGAATTAGTGGAATCTTAAGTTGTGCCTATTGTGATAGAAAACTTGTTGTAAAGGCACAACTCAACTGTGTTTTATGTTTGAGTTGTTTGTAACTTCTTATGGAGCATTGTTTGTTTTGTTGGATAAAGTATGTGAAGTTCCCCTTCAGTAAGGCATTGTGCGGATTATGCAAACTACGGAATAAACTGAACTTCACCTTAAATCGTGATGCTATCTTCTTTTACTCTCTCTCTTTACTTATTACACTTTGTTGTTGTTATTCAATTGTTCTTTGCATCAATTAGGAATCGGTACTTAAAAAGAGTAAACTTAGGCATAATAGCATATTCTAAGGGTTACATAGGTGTATCAATAAGTTGGTATTAGAGCTTAGGTTATTCTAGTGCAAACAACCATAACACAACTTGCAAGCTAAAGGCTTAGAGGATTATATGAGAGATATTGTGTATCATCTCAACACCTTGATGACACATTATGCGAGAGTAACAAATCATGATACAACAAGCAAAGAGCATTCACTAGCGTGAGGAACACTAAACTATTGGGAATTTCATCTTCAACATGGAAATAAAAAAGTTTAAGTAAACAAACAACTGAAAGCATATATTAATTTTATAACTTATCAATATAATATTATGTATAAGCATGAATATAATACAAATATATTGTATAAGTTCATTTTAAGTAAATTTATTTCATAATTATGATTTTGTTCAACAGTCATGCCTTATTCAAGTTTTTAACTAATTATAACTAAAAGTGAAAGTACTTGTGTGTAAATAAAATGCACAATTCTAAAATTTTTTAAACTAATGGGTTAAGAACAATTATTAATAGGCCCAATTTTTCATATCTTAAATATTTTGTAGTCCAATATTGCTAACATTTCAACTAAAAGTAAAAGTACTTGTATACAAATAAATGCACAATTCTAATTTTTTTAAACTAATGGGTTAAAAATAATTATTGATAGGCTTAATTTTATTTCAAATTAAAAGTTTGTTTTTAAATTTTTTTACTTAAATTAAGTATAATTATTTAACATTTTTTTTCTTAATACCACGGTTAGGGCTACAAACGAGTTGAGTCAAGAAAATATAATGCAAAACTCAAGCTTGACTCAAAATTCTAAAGCTCGAGCTTGATCTAGCTTAAGATTTTAAGCTCAACCTCAGCTCAAAGTAATACAACATAAGCTCGAGCTCAGCACGATTCAATTAAGTTCATTTAGATTTGGTTTATTAAAAAATATTATTGAATATAATTAAAATAATATTAATATGCAATCTCGATTCGAATCCAATTAACATTTTTATTTGATTCGAGCTTAATTAAGCTTATGAGCTAATCAAGTTAAATATATGAAACTCATACTCAAGCTCGATTCAACTATGTTTAAATCAAACTCGAGTAGTTTATAAATCGGTTTGATTAATTTGCAACTTTAATCATGGTTTCCAGTTTCTAAGTAACCAAAATTGAACTATGATAATCGACAATTCCCAACAATCGGAAGCTAGACCGGTTCCCCCGATTTCAAATCCACTTTTTCAAAGCCATGATTTTCCAAATTGGGCAATTTGAGACCTGAGCTAGGTTCTAAATGGGACGATTCAAGTGTCTTCAATATAAATTTAACTTTCTTTTCCCTTTGGATTCGCAAGAAATAATCCAATAGATATTACATGTTTTGTATTTATATAGATAGTTTAAATATCAATAAAATTTTAATATACACGCATGTGCAAATCGCGAGCATTATGCATGCTAAAAAAATTACAGATAATAATTGTTTTAACCTCCACTTTCTTTTATCACTTATGTTAAAATTTTTTTAGTATTTTTATGTATCCATAAATAGTTCCTCTTTTTTTTTTTTGGGATGAGGACTCCTACCATTTAATTAAGTTAATACGTCGAATAAAAGAAAATAGCTTCTACTTGTTTTGTGCAAATGGATGGTTAAGAGCATTACATAAAAAAACCTAATTCAAGATGAGAAAGGAATTACCTTCCTCTGCTCCATGGATCTTGCATCCCGTTAGAAAAGATAATGTTGCTGGCAAACCTTTTAAGAACTTGCTCAATTCTCTGCAAGTTAAGATCGACATGATGCAGCTTGTAAATGGATGGAACTTCACTATTTTGTAGGATCTTAAATCTTAATGTAAATAAAACACAACTCACTTTACCACCAAATTCAGTCGTGATCCAATGGGGTCGAGGCTTGACTCCATATTTCTCCTTGCACTGATCAGCAAACTGTTTGTAATTGTAGGTAGATTGAGGAAACATGCTTTCACTTGCGCAACTCATTGGCATGACCATTTCCGTGCACGCCTGCTTAATCATTTATATTGTTACTTTCTTAAAGGAAGCGAGATATAATAGCAATCATAACTTCCGATTGATTCTCTATCTAACTTCTACTTTGACACACCAAATCTATAGAATTTATCTTCATAATCAGCTTATCATAAACTTAGAAGCTCATAGATATGGGTAAAATTGTCTAAATTTATAACTTTACATCCCTCCCTACCCATGGTTTGGGAAGTTGACAAAGTCTATGCACACCCAGTGAACAAGTTAATTAAATTATGGTAAGATGATGGCTCGGGTATTGAAACTCTTGATCTTCTGCTCTCAGTCATATGAAAATTAATTTTACAACCAACTAGTCTAAAAGTTTAAAATTATATATATGATCTAAATTTTTAGCATTACTGTTTAATAGAATCAATAATTATAAAATATACTAAGCTGTTATAACTGTAAATTAGTCACCTTAAAAGATTGATTTTATTAGTAGATTTGTTGTTCATTCTGATAAATTCGAGTTTGGCTATATGTTAAGTCTTTCAAACTGAGATTACACTCTACATTTCCCTCTTTTTACTTGAAAGGCATTAGGGTTAGCTGTAAGAATAGACTCTAACCTGCCAATCCCACCCGTTGAGTCCATGTGCATCTGTTTGGTTTTCCACATTGAAGCATTTTTCAGCACGGGAATAGTTATAGTACAAACTTGCAGCAGCAATCGCCTTGCTAAGCTTGCTCGCCTGATGTGGAAACTGATCAATAATCTTGCACATCTTCATCATAAAAAGGAAAATTATCAGATTAATGAGAATAAGTGGCATGGATTGATTTAGATTTACTCATGCTGTGCCAATGTCGATTTCTAGTAACCCTACAAGATTTACCTCTGTTACCGGATAAGCTGGCAATGGCATCATAAAATTAGCCTTCATGGGGTAGTTCACCATGGCTGTGTAGACAAAGGCGGACCACAACCAGTCCCGAGCCAAACTGACTGAATGCAGGGCTCTGCAAGATGAAGACTTAACTTGCATGTCAGACCAAAGATATGCAAGAAAGCTTTTCTAGAATGACCTACAAGCTAGTTAATCAATAAATAAAAAACCATGCCAGATAAAATGAGCTTAAATTTTTAGATTAGTTAGTCATGATATCGGTGCAGGAAGTGTAGAAGGTCATAAGGTTAAACTCCTCAACATTTTACTATTTAATCAAGTGGTTCACTTGATGAGGCTTCAATCAAAATTTCTTCCTATTTGGCAAAGGAGTTATGGGTGCTAACTAATGAATGTAAAACCACACTAAATAGGCTTCAACTTTTAAATAAGCCAATTGTGAATCTAAAATTTGTTACAAGCGATTTTGATAGTTTGTGAACATGTTTAGAGAGCAATTAAAATGCTAAGGAGAACAATCAAGCGATTCCTTTGTTTCTACATAGCCACTAGCTCGTCACATATGCTTGTTCAAGTGCACAAGCCCATGCATCTATGAAGATTATTATCTTATATTTGACTTTCTAGGAGTAGTGCTTAGCAAGCTTAATAAGAACAATTTTAACATTTAGGTGTTATGTACACAAGTGATGGATCTAGTCAATAGGCGTAGCTGATTTATTGTGAAATTGATGTCTACAAGGTGTTTTAGTTTGTTAGATATCCTTTCTTTACAATTGGTAGTGATTAGTGTTTATAAGTGTCCAAAAATTGATGAATAATAAATAAATGAAAATTAATAAACCACGTCTATGCACAAAGCTCTGCCATGCTCAAGGGAGATTGAGTGACAGAGTTCACCATGCACTTTGCCTTTTTTTTTGCCTAAGTTGACCAGACATTAAGAGTCATAGATCTATAAAACCCCATGCATGCCATTGAATGCACATAGGCCGGCACAGCTACCATGGACAGCTCTGTCCCTGCCTTATATTCAATGAGCAATATACTGTGAAGTTGGTTTTTTAAGGAGTTTTAATTTTTTAGAATTCCTTCCTTTGTAGTTGAAACCTATGTTGAGTGGTGTTCGAAGTGCTCCCTAGAGAGAACACTGATGAACCTTCTGATTTCCTTTCAACAGTAGTTCAGATAATAATTCTTTGCTTGTCTAATACTATTTTAATAGAGTTATTTATACATGCAGGTTGTTACGTAAAGAAAGGTTTAAGAAACATTCAAAAATAGTAAATATTACAAGGTAAATGGCTATTAATTAACTCCATTCACTACTCGTGTTTCTTAGAAAATTGTCAATGGCTATTAGTGAACTGCTTCTATTACGTGTGTCACCTAGAAAATTGTCTTCCTGAAATGCATCTCCAACATTAGGGACAAACATATTCTACTGGGTTTGGATTCATCAGCATTATAGCGATACCAGTTCATAGATAAATGGATAAAACTTACTTGCAACTTCTAAAACTTTTGCTAAGTTCTGCTAAGCCTTCTTTCAGATATGATAAGGCGTCCAGCTCTGCCCAGCTTCCTTTAATTACTTCGTAACAATTCAAGCTCACAGACTGCACATTAAAGAAAATAATTTCTTCATGATCAAATGTTGTTTTCAGAAACTATATGAACAGTATTTCAAGCTTTGGTGGCATATGCATTGTGCAATTGAGTTCATGAGAATGTGCCCTTGTGCAACCATATTAACTGAAAATACAATTAGGAAGAATGAGAAAGACCTTAAAATCTTGGGTTACAGCATCATAGAAACTTGAACTCGGAACAATGTCATCAAACTGCAATATAGGGCTGAAGATGCAACTGCTCCAATGGCTACATGTGGATACTTGAGTCTAAACCAAGCTGCCAACACTGTAAAATAAACATTCCTACCATCAGTCAGTACTGGAAGACAGGTCATATGGACCAGCAAAAAGTAAAACAGAACAACCTAATAAACAGCATTAAACAGCATTAAACAGCCATTTCATTTATCATTCTTTACTGAAACAATCACATAAAGGCAAGAGCTCTATTCCTAAAAGAGATCGAGCAAAAGTAATAGAACACAGAGATTTTACATGAAAACATGAGTCAGTAATTTAATTTGTACGCCTCAAAAGTGCATATTTTGGTCTGAGTTATACAATTCCAAGACCCTCATAGCTCATCTGTGAAAGCAATTCTGAATATAAAGCATATATGAGGATTGATAGCTTACTTCCTCCATAAGAACCTCCAAACACCACAACAGGAGATGCTTCTGAAGACAAATTCTGTTTTAAACTTCCTATGAGAACAGCAAAATCTGCCAATGCTTGCTGTGAATTCAGGTACCCTACTTTCTCAGCAGTCTTGTATGATTCCTTCCCAAATGGCTTAGAATCTCCATAATACCTATGCTGAAACATACACAAAACAACATCAATTACAAAAATCAACTAACTAGTCACTTTGACCAACAATCCGTCAGTATTTCCTTCTTCTCCGTTTGCAAAAGGAGACTGGAAATCGCCAGTTAGTCTATCTCCAGTCAACTAGATGATTCGATCAGCTGACCATTGAAATTCAAAATTATTACTTTTTCAAAGTTAATTCTAATACCTTTTGATGTCAGATCATTGAATAGACGACCTATTAATACCAACCATACTGTATTAGTCACCAACATCATTGTACTAAATCTTAAGGCTTTGAAACAAAGTAGAAACATGCTAAATCTATTAGTTTACTCGTTGTCCAAAATGTACTAGGCCTCCAACAATCCTCAAAAGTTAATATATGACACTATCCTAACCAAACAGAATGTCAGAAACTGTTGATGAAAACCTGTAACAACTAGAATATCGATGCAGATTTCAAGGTCTCATGGTAAATAAATTCCCTTACTTCAATGAAAACCAATAAAGCATGGAACTTCGGTGCAATGTCAAGCATGAAACCAGTATTTTCAGCAAACCATTCGATGTTCCCTTCATTTCCAGTATAAACAAAGATGGGTCCCCCAGGAAGCCAAAACTGGCTATTGATAAGATACTTTTGGTTGAAAACTTTGTAGCTTGTAGGTGTGAAACTAAAATGGTCTAAACTCTGAGGGAAATATTGGGTCTTGAATGGTAACTTTGGTTTTTCAGTGTTGCCTTGTTTCAATGAAGATTGATAGTAAGTAGTTGCTCTTGGAAAAAAAGTTGGTAGTGAAAATGATGAAGATATAGAGAAAATTAGCACAAGAAGAAGAAGAAGAAGACAGGAAAGCGAACCCATGTTCTTTACTTATTTGTTGGGTTGATGTTATCATTACCTTTACAAGGGAAGGCTTCGTATGGCACTCAGATATACTCAGCAAAATTTTCCATAGTATAATTGGATTCCCGTCGTTTATGGAATGCTGAGTAATATAAGTCACGTATGGTATCAGTTATCTTTAAATATATAAAACTATTTACTGTTTTTTTTTTTGGTATGTTAAAATTAGAGTTGTGTAAATGGATTTTGCTTGTAGGATGACCGGTTTAACTTTTTCTAAAATTAGGTTATTTTTGTGTTTTTATTAAAAACAGGTTGGAGTCAATTTTTTTTTAACGTGTTTAAAAGTTGATAATTTTGCTTAACCCGTTTAACCCATGAGTAAAAGTGAGCTGGCTCAGAGGTTATTAGATTGAGCTACTCACTTATATAAAAAAAAATAAAACAAAAATTATAAGGGAAATAACTATTAATATAGTATTGTTATTGGGGTGTTTATACTTGAATTTAAATTTTATGTATTGATTGTAATATAGAATGGAAAATTGTTGATACGTATCTATGATAATAGTTTTTTAAGGATATATTTATGTTTTAAACTATGCAATAATTAACGACCAAAAAGAAAAAATATCCAATAAATTATTAAAAAAAAATTTATATAAATAATTAAAAAATAATGAAATTAATTTATTAATATATATAAAACATCATTTTTTATTATCTATATTTTGATCAATTAACGTGGCTTAAATGGGTTAATTTGACCCATTTAACCCACAAATATGTACCAAAAGGGTTAAATAGGTTAGGAAGTAGATTGGCCTCTTTAACTCACATGTAAAAATGAACTGGGTTAGATTAAAAAATTTTATCCACTTTTACAATGGATTAAATTTTTTTAACTCGTCTAACTTACAAGCTAAGTTGATTGGGCCAAGCTAAGCTGGATTGGCCTCTTTAACACACTTGCACACCTCTAACTAATATATGACTAGTGTTTACTCTATTTATATAACCTATTTAATATTTTTTTTTTCTATCCATTAGTATCTTCTATGCAATCATTTCTATTTCTAATTTCTATGCAATAATTAGTTTGTTTGCCATTTGGCATTAGCTAGCAAGTTGTTTCCTTACGTCATATTCCTGTTTTGTGTTAAATCAGTATCTATGTGAAAATTAATTTTCGGCCAAAAAAAGAAAATTATTTAAAATTAAATAAATAATTAATAATTCAATTTTAATCATATTTATTAATGATGAAATGGTATTTAACTATTTATCTGTGTACCTATTGTGTGCTTCACTTTTTTTTTTTTTTTTGTAAGAAGTGTTCTTCAGTTGATTTTGCATTTTATCTCTAAATTCATATTTTTAATTATATTATATTCATATTCTCGTCATTGCATGATTTTGCTAACTGTGGTACCGTTTCTTGCAAATCAATTGTTTCTTCCAACCAATGTGGGTTAATGGTTTCCGAACCGCTAAAATTTTAATTAAGTTAATATTAAATTTATTTATATAGATTTGTTTGCAATTATAATTATATTGTATCTTATATATTTATAAGAATTTTAAAAATTTCATTGTCATTGAATATTAAGTGCATTTAGTAAAATATTGTATATATAATTTTTAAAATTAATTATTAATTGAAAAATAAAGTTAATACATAAAGTCTCAAATTATATAATCATGAACCCTCGACCTAATGGTTCTAAAATCAAAGGGTTAAACACAAGGGAAAAGCTTGAGTACCCATACATTCAATCTAATGGCATTTTGGTGCTTAATATTTTGATTTTTTCATTTCATACTAAGGGCACAGAGACATTAAAATGCCATCTGATTGAAAGCATAGGTACTTTTTCACCCAAAATCAATCATTGGCACCAAATTTCAGGAAATGATAATACAAGCATTCCTTTACCTTTATCCCTAAAACCAAATATCAAACCATTAAACTACCTCTTTTTTCGTATCTTTATTTGATATACATAAAATACATATATATTTTTCTTTTTTAAAAATTCAAAAATTAACTTTTCTTTTTTTTAGTCTGGGGTTCGAACCTCTGTCAACTCTCCTTGGATCTACCCTTAGATGGTTTCTAATTTGATTGTCATTTCACTTCATTAAATGAAATAAAATTGTAACGTAATTACTATTATTAACCAATGAAATTAAAATAAAATGTGATTTTTATTTATTTATTTATTTTAATGAGTGTGTTTTGAAATTAAAAATAATTCATAAGTTTGAATAGTTAATACTAATTTCATGTCTTTTTTTATAATATGAATTCTTTATAAAATGGCTATTATAAGCAATTAAATATCATAACATCTTTTATGAAATTGCTATTACATGGAAATGATGAGGAAAGATTTTACTCTAGCACAATACACATGCATTTTTAATCATTAAAATTAAGCGGCCAAAAAAAAAAAAAAAACCCATTAAAACTAACTATGAATTTCTATTTCAAATAAAAATATGATATTGTTTATAAAAGTGGCATGAGAAGAATCAGTTAATTAATTATACCTCACTAATAAAATGAAGTTAATAGTTAAATATATCTAAATAAATTCTAATGGAAGATATTAATCTCTGATTTCTCGGCCGACGAAAAAGATATTAATCTCTGATTTCAAACAATCATTAATGACGGCCAAGAAAATATCTTTTGCGATTTCAATTGATACTATATACTTTTAAAAATATAATTATAGAAAAGTCAAAAAAGAAATTTTAATAAGTACCTTACCAAATTTCCCAAGACCCATTAACATTTCTCAATTTAAATAGATTAAAAAAAATAAAAGAAAGAAAGAATGAAAGATATCCTAGACAAGAAAAGGGCAGCTTCTTTTCCAGATTCGGTTTCAGTTGAAAGCTGTGTTCCTTCGCCCACGAACAGACGAGGGGTCAAAAAGGAGTTTCACTTTCATCAGTTCTGAGGATGCATGCGAGCATGAGAAAATGAGTGTGGAGTTTATGAAGGAAAATGAAACATAGGAAAAGGAAAGTAACGATAATTTGAGATATTTTAGCAATATCTCTTTTAATCTCCTCAATTTGTGCACCTCAAAAAATTTTATAATACCATCTTTTTTTTTTAATCAGATTAATTTTTCAACTATTTAACATCTCAAATTTACATTTAGTTATAATCATTCTATTAAAACAATTAATATATCAGTTATTATATTTATTTTAGTAGTAAAAAGATTAACTAAATAGTATTATTTATAAAAAAATTTTATAGTTCCATCAAAATCTAATAATTTATTTCACACATAATCATGATGAAATAATTAAAATAATTAATATTTTAATTATTATATTTATTTAATAATTAAATGATTAATCTGACGCTGTATTATTAATATAATGATTGAGGCTTATTCTTGATTGACAAACCAGTGTTACTTATGCATTGCTGACGCAAGAATGATGCTAATCAGTACTCACCACCGATTTTAGTTATCTTTCAAATGGATAAGTTATATAAACGAAGTTTCTCCATTTCCAATCAACCTTTATATATATAAACAAGATAGCCAACTAAAATCCTATAAGGAGACGAGCAAGGCGATGTTTGTGTGTTAAATAATCATTGCGTGATTAACTAAATAAAATAAAATCAGTTTACAGAAAATAAATGCTCGAGTTTAATTATATAGCCATAATATTCGTTAAAAATTAAGACTAGTATAGAGATAGAGTCGTATCTTAATTTACTTTTGCGAAGTCAAAAGCTAAGTAATAAGATTGAACCTCAAGAGATATCATGCATCACAAGTATTGTGGGCAAATATTCTTTTATAAGGGGAAAAAAAAAAAGGAATTAATGTGATATTTTTTATTATATTATACCACAGTCACCAATCCCCGGAATAATATACACATATTTAGATATTTTTGTTAGATTAGAAATGGGTGGCTCAGATATTCTAATATAATAATGAAAATGGTAGATCAAAGAGAGAAGGGTCGAATTATTGCCTGTCCCACATATCCCTACATTATTTTTATTTTATTATTTCTGTTGACACCATGGACCTCAACCTCAAGGCTCAAGCATTTGAAGATAGGCATCTTTCTCCTGTTTGCTTTCGCAAATCCATATGACCCGTGAATTGATGAGCAATAATATTTTGTGATACTTTTGCTGGACTAGTTAAGATATGCATTGATTCATAATTTTATAATAAATTACATGAAAATATTAATATTTGAGATAAGTTTATTTGAGATATTAGCACATTTTAAGTAGTTAAAAAGAAGAATTAATATTTTATCAAGTAAGTTAAAAAAGATATCACTTTTGGATTTTTTCAATTAATTTTTTAAAATTTTACTCAATGGTCAATTTTAAATATTTTATTCGACTAACTTTATGAAATAGTGATTCTTTTTTTTTTTTAAATATGTTTCCATTTAAAACATTGAGACTTTAAATAAATTTATTCGAAAACGTTGATTTCTTTTTTAATTACTTGAAATATTGATATTCTAAATAAACTTTTTTCTAAACGTTGACATCTTTTGACATAATTTTCCTTTCAATTGTATCCTAAATGGATAAGTATTCACATTTGATGCCTAAATGTTATCATTTTGTATAAATATTTATCAAAAATTTGAAAGTGTTTTATTATCTACAGACTTTTCAAATGTCCATTATGGTACCTAGATGAGATAGTTAATTGCAAAAATAGATAAATCGAGACAACTAATTGCAAAATATAGCAAAATGCATGTGGTATATATAAAAATGAGTATAGTTTAGATATTACATTGATACTTTAAAATTTTACATAGTTACAAAAATTGGTAACATTTAAATACCAAATATAATAATTGTTAAAATGAATTATTTTATATATAATTTTGATGAGAGCAAAAGTTAGGAAAATGTTTTATAAATACACTCACTTGAATATAGTTGATAATTTATAAGGAAAAACATAAATCAAGATATTTTCATATGTGCCTTGTGTGCTTTGTTTTTATGCTGATAGGGAGTACACCGAGGAGTCGGTGCATATAGAATTAGCGGGCTACTCCAATAAGACGTGCGAAGAGGAAAAATTTAGGGAGCAACGTGTGAGGTGTTCAAACCGGCGAGCTAGTGGGCATCATTGCACACATTTAATGTCGTTGTCTATTAGACGTTGTCTCCAACAGACATTTGATCTTTTGAAATCTATAAATATGCTTTCCTTTAGAGATTCAAAAAATAATGAAAGAACTTTTATTTGCTAACAAACAAATCAAGACTTCTCTCTAATATTCTATTCTCTTGTTCATTATTTGTAAATTCTAAGTAAGAGAGAGCAAATCAATTTTGAGTAGTTTGGTCATATTCTTATAAATTCATAAGAGATCACTATAAAAATTAAGGAAATATTTTCTTTTCTAAGTATTGTAATTGGTGTATTGCTCAACTTGAGCTTGTGTTGTTAAATCAATAAAGTGATTGTGAAGTCCTCGGATGGAGGCATTTATGGACTGTGGAGAGTAGGAAGTAGGCCGAACTCCATATTAAAGCTAGGCTCAAATTTTCTATCTCATATCTTTTATATTTCATATTGTTATTTGTTATTATGTTATCCACTGCTATTAAATTTTAAATTTAATCTATTGCATAAAATTAATTATTTATGCATTTTAGATCAAATACTTAAATTAAGCTAAACAACGCAACCCCCCCCCCCCCCCCCCCCCCCCCCCCCCCCCCCCCCCCCCCCTTCTTTCTCTGAATATTTTCTAGTACATTTTCAATAATTATTGTTTTCTAGTTTGTATGAAGGGCTTGTCTGGATAGACGATTTGGTTTCATTTTCAAATCAAATCGATACTGAACCGATGCAGATATGATACCAATGAAAAACTTATAGTTTTATTCATAAATTGACTAAAACGAACTGATACTAAAATGATACTGATCCAATACTAATAAGTTAACAATACAAATTTGATACAGATAAAAATCCAACAATCCAAATAGGTGCGTAAATTACCCCAAACCTGTCACAATCTCATCATAGGGGTCTATTTATGTGTTTGAATTTTATCCTAATTTTTTTTCCATTACAATGATTATAAGGGGTTCGAACTTAGTACATCTTATTTGAGAGATTAGAGGGCATACTACTAGATTACAAGATAATTAGATTTGCATATGACTATTATGTCTTTCTTTTATTTTATTCTTATTGTTTTATTTAAGATAAAATAGTAACACAAGGTGTGAAATATGATTCTAAAGTACTTGGCACAACTAATGATCTTATAGCTTAGTGACATTTCCCCTAGTCTCTCATGTCAAAGGTCACAGATTTGAATCCCCATCTTCCATTGCAAGTGGCCAAAAAAAAAAAAAAAAAAAAAGGATTACTTGACACAAATTTAAAACTAACCTTTAAAGTAAGCACTTTTTGTTACTAAAAATATTAATTAGTGACAAATCTATGAAAATTTTAATGACATAAATTATAAGAGATTTTACAAATCATATATTTTTTGCCAAAAGAAATTGCATCAGATTTACAATAACTTTTCTTTTTTTTTTTGCTGTAAATCCATCTCTATTTTTTTTTTTTGTGAGAAATGATAAATTTTAGCTTCTTTCTTTTTTAATGAATTACATCGAAATTCTTTCCCTATGAATTTAAACACAACTTTTAGAGACTAATTTATCTATATCTAAAAGTTTAAAAAATCTATAAATTTATAAAACTGCATATTTTATTTTGAAATAATATACTTTTAATTATGAAATATATTATATTTAAATAAATAGTATATAAGACCTAAACTTAGACTATCAACAATTGATGACATATACTATATATTATATTTCATTTATAATACCATTATTTATTGCAATATCATATGTATTATACATAATAATAATATTTGAATACATTTTTTATATAATATTTTAGAATTCTATATATAGCAAGATTTTATACAAAAATGATTTAATATACTACTTAAATATATATTTATAAAATACTATATGCTATAAAATAAATAGCATAAAATATCTACTTGGTATATATACATATATTATTAGATATATACTAATATCTTCTGTATTAATACAATACATTTGTTTTATGAATATCACATTGTTAATTTTTCTTTAAGTAGGTTTTGATGATAACAAAATATAAAAGTTTACTAACAATTTATTGAGGATATATTGTATAAAAAGGTATTAATATTTAGGGGTAAATTTATTTAAGATATCAATAATTTAAGTGGTTAAAAAGATGAATCAATATTTGGGTATTAATTCATTTAAGGTATGAATGTGTCAAGTGGCTAAAAAGAGTTATCAACGTTTTGCAAAGTAAGTCAAATAAGATATTAAATTTGACCATTATGAAAACTAGTGAAACTTAATTGAAAATTAATCTAAATGCTGATACCTTAAAAAAACTTTACAAAATATTGATATCTCATTTGATTCACTTTGCAAACGTTAATTCCTCTTTTTAACTGATAAAACTAGAAAAAAAAAAAAAGAAAAGATGAATTAGAAATTAGTATGTAACGTGTATTCTCTTATTATATAGAAGCTAAGATACATTTCTTGTGTCTATATGTTGAAACCATTAAACTAGCAATAGCTCAAGAACATTTGCCAACACGTGTTTATGAGGAAGATTCTTGAATCCAAAAAGAAGCTAGAAAATTTATATAGATTGTCAATGCCAATGATAGAGGTGGAAGGCAGCTTTATCAATTGCTAATGTCAATATTGATGCAAAATGCAGTTATAAGAGGAAGGACCGGAATGAGAATGATGAAGAAGATGGAGAAGAAGTTGGACATGATGATGACTCTTCTAGCCAAAAGAAGCCTCATGTGGTTCGGTCTGTGGATCTGTATAAGAAGTTTGTTTGGGCTGTTAATCAATTAGGTTATGAAAGTTGGAATTCTACTCTAAAATTGTGTTATTTTGTAATTCTTTTGTAGCCATTAATAATTTACATTATACAGCTGATTGCTAACTTCTAAATCGTTGATGTGTAGAGGCTGTTCTTAAGAAATTTTTGACTTGATGAATGTTGACGTGTTCACAAGGGAAAATGTCACAAGCCATTTGCAGGTGTCTCTCAGTTTTCCTACAATTACCGTTTGCTGCTGCAATAATCCTACATACAAATTGTTATGCATTTCTTAGCTTTGGAAACCTAGTTATATAGAAATCCACAGAGTGACTTGTAAATCTCAACAATTTCCATCATCTCCTATGTAACTTTCTCCATGTCAACTATACGTTATAAAACCTCTTGGTTGTTGAGCTAAATGAAACAGAGGAGGAGGTCTTGAATTGGAGTCACTTAAGAGTTAAATACTAAATTCAAAAGCCGCTATTGTATCTTCACTATATAATTTCTTGTTCCGGGTTTCAGTTTATTGCATAGGCTAGATCACAATAAGTTTCATGTTTTTAAAATTAAATCTTACGATGGAGATGATATTGTTCCAATATCAGTTTTTACATTTGATCTTCCGCTTCAGAAAGGTTGCTAATTTTTAGTTTTTATTAAATCCTTTTTCCTTTCAAGATAAAATAATGCCGCTACTGAATTTTCTTATGTAGAAATTTTCTCTAAAAAAACTAGCTAGCAATGCAACTTAGGTGTTGGATTTGGAGGTAAAGATTATCCATACATGTGTGTCGATTCACTCACTGGTTATGGAGATTTCCGTGCCTTTAGTAGGTTAGGAAGGCTATCTACTATTTCTTTCTCAATATATCCACCAGGTGGGATGCTACATAGGTCGAATACACCTACCAGTCTAGGCTTGAGAGGGATAACTACTTCCTCAACTCTTGTCTAACTAACTATTTCCCATAACTCAAGCGACACATTTAACATGCTAGGAAAGCTGCAGTCAGGTTCTTTGCCAAGTACTCAAGAGTACCAATTTATTTCAGGGAATGCCAGTAACTCTAGATCTTAATAACATCCAGCAGAATGATATTATTACTGATATAGCTAGTTTTAGGACAAATCCTGATTATCAGTCCCACAAAGAGAGTTGGGTGTTGGAATACCTTCATACCCAATTTTTCAATTCGCCAATTGGCCTTACCAGGAACTTCAAAACTAACAAAGGCTACAAAAGAACTTGGAACTCGAGCAGCTCACAAAACGGGTTCTTTGCCTTCAAGACTTCTCCATGGAGGAAATGCTGGTCCTATTTCCATGGGTGAAAATAGATGTAATGAAAGCTGGTCGACCTTAGTGTCATTGTCTAATATTTCTTCTACATATTCTCTGCAACAACATGAAGCCTTCAATGATTTGAAGCAGTAACTGATTGATTCAAGGGAAGCTTTTCTCTTCTGTCAATCCTCTTTAAAAAAACTTGACAAAATTTTCATCAACAAGCCTGTTTTAATCTGATTTGGCAATTCATGGAGGAGATATGGAAGGTCAAGGGGGTTTGCTACAATGGTCAGGACTTGAGCTTCCCGTCCAAAAATAGATGGGGAGATTATAGCCAAGATTACCAGAGCAATTTTGGCACACTTAACACTACTATCTCCGCCATTATCCCTTTTGATTCTTTAGCCAAATATAGAACTGAGGAATCCTTTGGCACTTAAGCAAGCAACAGCATTTCTTTCAGTTGCCCATCAACAATGGCACTCCATCTTTTCAACAAAGAGAATTTGGCATTTCAACACAAATGAGTACAAGTACCAATGTAAACTGCTATGTTGATCAAGTAAAGCTGCTTGTTGGTGCATTTTAATCTTATTATGAACCTTTTGGTGAGCTAATGAGTGGCATGATCAAATAGGTAAAGTCTCTTAATTTTATAGAACAAGTGAAATGTTTCTACATACTCTTATTATTATTTCTTTACTAGGTTAAATACTTAACCGTTTAGTTTCTTTTATTTTCCACGACAACAAATGGGGACATTTTCATTTGATGCTCTTTTCAACAAATCATGCACATATAAGACTACTCCTACTGATTCTAAGAGATTAGTAATCATAGTTATCCTCTATTTAGGCTCTCATGCTGGTGTAAAGTTCTGCTTCAGCGTACTTCTTCGAATTATTTGATACCAAAGTTCTCTCTCCCTGGTTAAAAATGCAGGCTGCTCATCTGTTTTTACTGCTTCATTATTTGTTTTATTCATGTTC
Source organism: Combretum micranthum (assembly GCA_024138025.1). Lineage (NCBI taxonomy): Eukaryota > Viridiplantae > Streptophyta > Magnoliopsida > Myrtales > Combretaceae > Combretum > Combretum micranthum. The sequence continues at coordinate 2,338,909 of JAMXBD010000042.1, read as the reverse complement.
ATGGGATATTTTTTCTTTTTTTTTTTTTTTTCCAATGAATGAAATAGGACCTTTTGAGGGTTTGAAAGTACATATATCCAAAACTTTCTCCGCTATTCCTTTTTCTAGAAATAAAGTAGATTCTACTAAACTTTCAAGGTATTATTTGGACCATTGTATTAATTTATTCAAAATAAGTGCTGCAATTTAGCATGGCTGACCAGCATGGGATATAAACATCATGTGTAGTACTAATCCATCACGCTTTTTCTTTTTGCCTTTTGAGAAGGATAACTTTGTTCGAAACTGAGGTTATCATATGAAAACAAATGCTACTTGAAGACATCTATGGTTGTGAGGCAAGTATATATAAGCTCATTCAGACTAATAGTTTGGAATGGAAGTTCTTACCTGTTTATCTCCTCTAAAAGAAATGGACAAAATGAGAATAAACCATTCTTCTGTTTATTCGATTTATATGAAGATTGACAAAATCATATTTTACTCAATTTTCATTGAAAAATTCATGCTAAACTTATTATTAATTTTATAGAAATCGAAAGGAAATAGTATTTAAGTATGCTTAATTTGATATTGTAGGTCTTAAAGGACTTATACATGCAAATACAAGCAATTGAGGGAAGATTTGTACAAATTTTGAGAAGAAATCTATTTAGGTCAGCAAAAACAGGACGCGACCTTCTTCACAATATAAGCAACATTGGCCTTTAGAAGAAGAAACACTGCTGGCTTTGAAACAGATTTGATCATCTTTGAATTATGTACCTGTACGCCGGCAAAATTAAGTCCAACATCACCGACTTTATGCCGATCTTGCTTGTCCACAGCTTTAAAAACTCAAATGCCGGCTACTGGGAGATTTATGCCACCAGCTTTCATGCTTGCGTAGATGCAAGACTACTCCAATGCTAATCCAAAGCTACCAGCGAATTTGCCTCGGAAAATTTTTTCTAACATTGAAGAACGGCATCTAGGAATCCTACGTCGCCGGCCTTGAAGCTGGTGTACATTCAACAACAGCTCTCGGAAATAATTTTTCAAAGCAGCACCTGGTGATTCTAATTAAAGGCCGTCGGCCTTGACAACCGGCCTATGTCTCCTGTAACTTTTCATATATAATGTTCTCTTGTTGGATCTTGTTAGGAAAAAAAAAAAGACCTAGGCATGAAAATTGAATCATATTTCTTTACTCTAAGATCTAAATTAGGGTATAAAATAGTAGAATTTTTTTTTTTTGTATTTAATTATGGATTTCACACCAAGATCAAGTTGAATTCAACATTGGCATTTTCATGACAATGTGATATCGTTCTTTTCTTATATTCATTTTATGGATGATGTTGAAAGCTTGTGTCTTTTGTGCTTAATTTGGTTTTGAGTTGTTGATATGAATCGTTTGATTGATTTTTATCTATTATTGATTGATTCCTTGTGTGTGTTCATGTTGTTTATCTTAATTCACCGATCATGTATTTTGGATTGAATCTGGAGTGCATGATATATTAGGATTGTAATTGGAAAATTCCTTTCTAATTGATTCTGTTATTAGCTAATTTGAATTACAGATTATATAAACATATGGATTTGAATTCAATTGGAGTTTAGTAATTTATACAAACTAGTCAATTAATCACTTTCCTAAGAATAGGGAATATTGATTGGTTAATTAGGGTAATTTTTTTTTTTTTGTAAAAAGAAGTTGTTATCTTATGCTTGATTAATTGAAAAATTAAACCCATTAACAATTTGGATTTACAAGTATAATTCTGGTCATAGTATAAATTTAATTGATTTTCTGATCTCTTGGCTCTTAACCTATTTCAATTTTAGGTGTTGGAAATCCTATTTCTTGGTACATTAGTTCTATTTGGAAAATCCAAAAATATGTTCTTTTTTATATACCTAGCTACAATAAGGACTACTATAGCTAAGAACTACTCCTCACTCCCTATAAACACGACTCGGTACTTACCAAAATTTTTACTATACACGCACCTGGTGCAATGGTTGATTAATATCTGCTTGTTTAAAGGAATTTAAAAAGAGCTTTAAAAAATACACATAGAAAAAGCATGATAAGTTTTTGGAGCCGTTGCCAGGGAGTGAATGGTGCTACTTTCAGTTTTTAGGACCTTTGTAGATTAGGCCTTTTATTGGATAAATCTAAAAAAAATTGGTAAAATAAAAAAATATATATACAATTACTTTCTTCTTTATCTATAAATACTAGTCTTTGTTCTTTTGTACATTCTACTCACTTTTCTTTTTCTCTTTGCTGGTGCTTAAAGTTTTTGAAAGATAAGATATAGGTGATCAACAAGCACCAATCTTCCCATTTTGCTGTACTCCAAAGCTCATATCAGAGTTATTATCACTTAGGCAATATGAGGGAGATCCTTTGTCAAATGCTTGGGGAAGATACCACAGTTTGATGTGAGAATGCCCTTATCATGAGCCAATTTCTTGGACTCACTTGTTTATATTCATTAGGGATTAGGAGCCTATGATAAGCTGATAATAGAGTCAACTGCTGAAGAGCAATTTACAGAAATGTTAGCAGAAATGACGATTGGATTGATTGAAGAATTGATAGGAAGCTAGAACACTGATCCATATATTTCTCCTCCAGTGGTGTGTGTGTGGTGTAATGGTTTACATGAAAGCTCTCAATGTCAAGGTGGTACGTTAGAATTTGATTCTGCTATGTCAATTCAAGAGTATCACCACACTTGAGAGAATCCAAACCAAGAAAATCTTGCTTCATCTTCTGCAAATCTAGTTACCCCAGTTCCAAGTAAAGAGAAAAGTATTGAAGAAATTGTAAGGGTTTTAGAGCAGAAATGGGAACAAAAGTTTGAGAAGCAACAAGCTGTAATAGAAAGATTAGAGACTCAAGTAGCAAGTTTGACAAATTTTGTTTCATCTATATTTGAACTTGCTAATACAAGTGAAGATTAGGAGCATTTTAGTGATGTAGGCACCCCATTTGACAGTCAAGGGCAAGAAAAAGAAAAGAGGAAATAGTTATGTCAAGTGCAGAAAACCTGGAAAGCACTTCTTCAGTGGCTAATGAGGTTAAAGCAACAAAAGAAAAGCCAACTTGGGAATTAGCCATTAAAAAGCTTGCAAATTTGACTATAGAGGAGTTTGAGAAGTTAGGAAAGCAAATTGCAGGTGTTGTGAAGCCATCTACCCCAATCAAGCAAGTAAATGAAATCCAAGCAGAGATAAGTGAGAAGGTTGAGAAAGAAGAGACTTTAGCTTTTATATAAGATCAAATGGAAGATGTGGTACAACAAGAGCACAGTCCTGTAGTAGTTAAGCCCACGGTCAAGCCATTTGTGCCATCAATTTCTTTTGTAGGACAATTAAGAAAGAGGAAAGATGATGTGGAGTATGGGAAATTCCTTGAGTTGTTCAAGAAGCTAGAAGTTAATATTCCCTTAGCTGATCTTTTGGAAGAATCACCTCAATATAGAAGATTTTTAAAAGAAGTCATGAGCAAGAAAAGAAAAATGAATGGGAGAGAGATATCATGTTAACTCAGGCATACATTGAAGCTTTGAAGGATGCATTACCCCTTAAATTAAATGATCCAGGGAAATTCATTTTGGGTTGCACTGTAGGAGATAGTTAGTTCAAGAATCCATTTTATGATTTAGGTGCAAGTATAAATTTGATACATTTCTCTATAGCTAAGAAGTTAAGATTGGGGGATAGAATCAAGAAAACTGATATGACAATACAATTGGCTTATCGTTCTCTTAAATGACCTAGAAGAGTAATTGAGGAGGTGCTTTTAAAAGAAGACAAGTTCATATTTCTTGTGGACTTTATTGTATTGGATATGAAAGAAGATCTAGAGATTCCCTTCATCTTATGATGCCCATTCATGGCCATTGCTGGAGTTGTAACTGATGTCAAAAATAGTAAAATGGTGTTGAGGGTTGGAAATAAAGAGTTAAATGTCAATATTATGAAGCAATGGAAAAAGAACCCTACATCCACTAAAGTTGACACAACACTTGACAATTCAAGAGTAAAAGCTTGTAAGAAGAGAAAAGAGGATGACAAAAAGACTAGTAAATTTGACCTCCTTGAAGAAGAATGTCAGAAAGTCATGCTAAGACTATAAACCAAGCGTTGAGTGGGAGGCAACCCACCAATATCTTTCTTTTGTAAATATTTATTTTTGTTTTTGTCTTTTGCTTATGCTTCTTTAATATACATGCCTTGTTTGTGCAAATAAGAGAAAAATCAAGAGTAAAGAGCAGAATTGTAGACCACAAGAGGATGGACTTACAAGAGGGATGTAATTGGAAAACTTCTCTATTGTTGTATTGGTTGAAACTAAAACTACATCAATTTTTCAAAACCAGAGAAGTACCAGTATTCGTTTTCTCTTTTATCTTTATTTCTTTCTTGTTTTGTGCTACATTAGAAACAGTGAGACACTGTTCAATTTAAGTGTGGGGGAAAGGATAATGTGATATGGAGAATGGAGTTAAGTATATATGTCTTATGATGTCTGAATTATTGAGGTAATTGCATATATCTGACATTTGAACCTGAATTGTATTGTATCCACATTGAACTTAATTTTGTCCATAAGCATTATACGGCAATTTTAGGCCTAAATTTTTTAAAAAATTTCATGAAATTTAGATATTGTACTAAAATTTGTTGATAGCATCTATAAAAGAATGTGAAATTGACTTGCTTAGGTTCCTTACTCAGCTACTATTGCAATTAGAATACTTAGTTAAAATTATGTACCAAAATCTTTAAGGAACAAATTTACCTTGTATTTAGCTTTAGAATTGGAAGGTTAAGAGTAGGCCAAGTCCTTATGTGAAAAATAAACAGGTTTACTTCTAGAAAAAATTTAGCTTGTATATACTCTTTTAAGTTATTTTGATAACTTTTTAACACTTAGTGAAAGAGATAGAAGAAACTCTTTACTTAGTGATCCTTTATAAAAAAAAAAAAAAAAAAAAGTTTTAACATTGTTATAGCATTCAAAAGAAAAGAAAAGAAATAAGCATGACCTTACTCCACTGACTCAGGTAATTGAGTCAAGGGTATTCAAACTTAAATGTTAAAATGAGGAAGAGTTCATAGGGGTCCTTTAAAACCTAGTCACTTGGGTGATGAGCCGAGATGTGCCAACTTGATGAACTCATTATAGCGAAAGGGAGAAAAGGCAAAAGTTCAATACATAAACTGTGACAAAAAAAAAATGCTTATATGAATAAAAAAGAATATAAATGCTAAAGCACTAAATGAAATAAGAAATATAATAAAGAGGGAAAAAAATCTAGGGAAAGAGTAGATACCATATGCTTTCACTCTGTGTTGCTAGGATTGCATACCTACCAAATCTCCAATGAAGTTTAAATGAGTGTTTTTCCTTAATGGATTGTGTATTTACTTTTGGACAAAAGGTTCTTTTGTTAAATATTAGGATTAAAGTTTGTTTTGTCTAGATTAGCTATTGCATTTTGATTATAGTAATCTAATTACATATACTAGTATGATTAGAGCGGTAAGCACTAGCAATGCAAGTCATGATCAAGAAAAGATGCTTAAATTGTGAAAGCGAAAATTTGTACTATCTATGACAAATTTCAAATGTGTTCTTATTTATTTTACTTAAGGACAAGCAAAATTTCAAGTGTGGGGGAGTTGATAAAGTCATATTTTACTCACTTTTTATTGAATAATTCATGTTTAACTTATTATTGATTTTATAGAAATCGAAAGAAAACGGTATTTAAGTATGCTTAATTTGATATTATAGGTCTTAAAGGACTTACACATGCAAATACAAGCAATTGAGAGAAGATTTGTACAAATTTTGATAAGAAATCCATTTAGGTCAGCAAAAACAAGACATAGGCCACTAGCCTTCTTCACAATATAAGCAACACTAGCCTTTAGAAAAAGAAACACTGCCGGCTTTGGCATAGACTTAATCATCTTTGAATACTGCACCTGTATGCTAGCAAAATCAAGTCTAATGCCGCCGTCTTTATGCTGGTTTGCATGTCCATCGTTTCAAAACTCAAATGTCGGCTACTAGGAGATTTATACCAACGGATTTCATGCCAGAGTAGATGTAAGATCACTCCAACGCTAATCCCAAGCTGCCAGCGTATTTGCCTCGGAAATAATTTGTCAAACATTGAAGGCCAGCATCTGGGAATCTTATGCTATCAACCTTGAAGCCGGTGTACATTCAACAACAGCTCTTAAAAAATTTTTTTCAAAGCAATGCTAGCTGGTTCTAATTAAAGGTCGCCAGCCTTGACGACCGGCTTATGTCTCTAGCAACTTTTCATATATAATGTTCTCTTGTTGAATCTTGTTAAAAAAAAAAAAAAAAAAAACAAGGCATGAAAATTGAAGCATATTTCTTTATTGTTAGACCTAGATTAGGGTATAGAATAGTAGAAAACTTTTGTTTTTGATTTAATTATGGATTCCACACCAAGATCAAGTGGAAAATATCATTTGAAATTGAATTCAAGAATGGGATTTTCATGACAAGATGATTTTGTTCTTTTTTATATTTATTTTATGAATGATGTTAAAAGCTTATGTCTTTTATGCTTAATTTGGTTTTAAGTTGCTGATCTGAATCATTTGATTGATTTTTGTCTATTGTTGATTGATTCCTTGTATGTGTTCATGTTGTTGATGTTATTTCACTAATGATGTATTTTGGATTGAATCTAAAGTGCATAGTAGATTAGGATTATAATTCAAAAATTTGTTTCTAATTGATTTTGTGATTAGCTAATTTGGATTACAGATTACATAGACATATGGATTTGAATTTAATTAGAGTTTAGTAATTTATATAGGTTAGTCAATTAATTACTTTCCTAGGAATAAGGAATATTGATTGGTTAATTAGGGTAATATCTTTTTTTGGAAAATTTTTGGAAAAAAAGGAGTTGTTATCTATTGCTTAATTAATTGAAAAACTAGACCCATTAACAATTTGGATTTGCAAGTGTGTTTCTGGTCATAACATACATTTCATTGATTTTCTGATCTGTTGGCTCTTAACCTAATTCAATTTTAGGTGTTGGAAATCCTATTCCTTTGTAAATTAGTTCTATTTGAAAAATCCAAAAATATTTTCTTTTTGATTTGCCTAGCTACAATAAGGACTAATATAGCTAAGAGCTAGTCTTCACTAGCTATGGACACAACTCAGTATTCACCGAAATTTTTTACTGCACACGCACCTAATACACTAGCCGGTTAATATCTCCTTGTTTAAAGGAAATTGAAAAGAGATTAAAATGAGTTTTAAAAAATACATATAGAAAAAGTGTGATAAAAAATGAAGTCTAATTTGGGATTGGAAAATGTTCTCAGTTGTTAAGGTTTAATGCAAAATGCTCGATTGAATGATATGGACAAATAAATTCAATTTAAATTAAGCTTATACTCTATCAAGTATCAAGTGAAAGCTGATGCTTATCTATAGGCAGGTCTTTTGATTCTAATATTTGGACTACAATTTCAGCTTAAACACAATTACTTTCTTGGATATTTTTATCAATTCTCATCAAACTAAGGTCAATAATTTTCTTCCTTAATCCAAGTAATGGTTTAGGCAAATCAAATGTAGTGAGAAAAAAAAAAAGTCCTTTTCTTGTGGAATGAAGTCTTGTTTGTCCTTAATACACTGTTTATAACTAGCTTGAAAAATGCATGCATTGGATGCCTATTGGACATCGTCACGGTTCAGTTCGAGTCTGGAACCTGAACCAGACTCAAACCGCCGGTTCCTTATTCCAAAAATGGTGGAACTGGATCTATGGGAGCCGGTCCGGTTTCCAGTTCTTAGGAACCGCCGGTTCCCATAGTTCAGTTCTAGTTCTAGAGGAACCGAGAACCATGAAAAAAATAAAAAAGCAATTAAATAATTTATTTAATTTAACTAAGAAAAAATGCAAAATAAATTTTTAACTGGAAATAACATTGAGCTTAACAATAATTATTCATAGCATTAGTTAAAAGAAATTCTATAATTATGTATTTATTTATATACAATCACTTGCACTTTTTTAGTTGTTATATTAGCAATGTGACGTTATAAAATATTCAAGATACAAATAATTCCCAACAACAAAAAACGAATCAAGAAAGTCTACTTTGGTTAGAACTCTGCATAAATTTAACAATAAATGATTTCAAATATATTTATTGCTTGTGTTGTTAATAATAACACATTAAATATTATGAATAGGAAATAAATTTTTTATTATTTATGTGAAAATAATTCTAAATATTTGTTTTATAATTACAATTTTTCTTACAATTTTCTTTATTAATAAAGCCTCAGCACGTTCTTTGGCTCCCTCACAGATCTCTGTGGCTGCATTGCATTTTTCTGCTTGCCTCTGATATTGCAAAGCAACTCCTTTTGCCTCAACAAAGTTTACATTCATATGGCGTATATGGTCGTCAACAACAGCCTCTTGCAGCTTCAACGCTTCAGCTAGAACGTTCGCCAACAGCTTCTCCATCTCTTGCTTGAGATTAGGGTCGTTACTTCCATAATCTGTCTCATCACACATCAACACAGCAAACGTTTAGATTAGCAAGCAACATCAACTCGAAAGCCAAAAAAGTCTAATAATCCCTGACGTCCAAAAAAATTATCACTATTTTTTTTCAAAACAAAGTGCTTGCATTCACTCATGACTATATTTCCAAATGCACTTCATGCTTAATTAATTAAGTAGTATCTACATAATGGAAATAATCAAGATTGCCCATATTTTCAATCATTAGCTAGGAGTAGTAGACTCCGCCCACTAAGTGGAAAGCTATATATTAGATCAACTGTAATTTCTTTTTCTTCTTTTTAATCCCATTCAAGTGGTAATGGATGGGACAGCCAAATATGAAAAGCTATTTCCAGAAACATGAGCCACATGACAACATTCATACATCGGTTAAATCTACGCAACTGCAAAATTAAATTCATGTGCTTTTCAAAGCAGCGTGGCGTGTGCAAGTGACCCCAAGAAGTGGCTTTGGTCGGAATTGATCAACTACATGTTTCCCAATTGATTGTTTTTACTAGAATTGAAATAACCTAAACTAGATATGCTAAATTAATTTGCATATATGTTTTGTTTGTTGATTTCATGACTAAATTATGATAATTTAAGTTATAAGAATGATAATTAATGACATGATAAATTAAATATTGAAATATGTTAAAATTTAGTGTGTGTTAAATTGTACTATAATATGATTTTTTTTTTTTTTAAGAGTTAGGAGACCCAATAGCTACAAAATTTTCTTATTGATCCAAGCCCAATTTTTTTTAGCTAAAGCCTAAGTCCATATGAAAAGCAAGCCCATGTCTAAGCCTTCTTCTAAACTCTTCCAATGTGTTAAAATTCAAAAAAGGGCAAATTTTAGGATAATTCAAAAAGCTGCCACTTTTGCAAAATATCAAACCCAAAAACAGACCTAACATAACTGATACTTCTCACCCCACGCCCCCCACCCCCTTCATACACAAATTCACACATCAAAGCTTTCTCTAAATCTTAATACACAAGATCTTAAGTAAAGAATCAAGATAGAAGATAAATAGAAGTAGGAATCAAGCTAAGAAAGTAGGAAAATGGAGTTTGGTTGATGATAGTAGCTATACATAGATGTAGGTGCCGGGTTGAACCGGCCTGGAACCATCGAGCCATGGTTCAAGTCGAGGTTGAACCAGAACCTACCCGTGGACATGAGGGCTAGGCCAGTTCAAATTGGTGGTTTAAGGTCAATTCATGGCCCTTTGATTGGTGAATGATTTTTAAAAAATTGTAAATTTTTTAATTAAATTGATAAGAGAAACACATAATTAGATCATCATACGATAGACATATAGAGAATTTTAAATTATAAACTTATGCAAAACAAACAAAATTTATTTAAAATTTATTTAAAAAAGCATACTTGAATAGGAAAATTAATCTAAAATGCACACATTTAGGCTAAAAAACATACTTTAACAAATAAAGAAAAAAAGATAATTTCATAATAAATACTATCTATTCACATTAAATTAAGTTTAAATATTTATTTCTTATTTTTTCTTGTATTTTGTAATTTTTTTTTTCAATTTTGACTAGCCCTACACGCCTGGTCAATGGGTTAAGGCCTTGAACTGGCTTTGACTCGTCAAGCCGAAGGATTGGCTAGCAGGTCATGACCCGTACGGTCGGGTTGGGCCATGGGCCATGACCCTCCAGTGATAGTTCAGGCCAAGTTGACAGTTCGGCTCGGCCCATGTCTATGTCTAACTATATAACTAAGTAAAGATGAATTCTTTCATACTTTCTTCAAATATGTGTTCTAGTTGACATTGATGATGAGTAGAAGTAGAATTTTGATGTTTTAGACAAATTAATGATATGCCAACATGTATATTAGAATAGATGTGCAAATATATGTGTGTACTCTGGGTGTTTGAGAAAATGATTTATGAAGCTTATAGTGAAATTGTGGATGTATTGATGTTGTTAGTGGTAGATTGGTGAAACTTTAGTGATTAAGTTGCTAATAAAGCTCTAAAAAACAAATATAATAAACTTATATTATTAGGTTAAAATATTGTTGTATACATGCATGTATAGTAGATATATGTGTGTAAATGAACTTGATGGTGTTTGATGTTATGGTTATAAGTTATTCTTAACATGTTTCTACAAAAAATAAGATCTTAATGATAATTTAAAGGATGTAAGACTTCTAAATTTTTGAAATAAACATCATAGGGTCAATACCCTCTTCATCACGAGTATGTTCAAAGCCATTATCCCTTCGAAAAAAAATTTCCTTATTGATCACGGCTATGACCTGGCTCATGATATCCTTTGTGTGTTTTTACAACTTGACACGGCTGTTACATGGGGGTGATCTCCTCCGACCCCTTTTTTGAAAAATGATACGACCTAGATCACGGCCATGATACAGGGCGTGATCTCCTCTAACCCTTTTTTGACAAATAATACAGCCTTGATCACAGCATGATCTTCTCAAAGGCTTTATGTAAAATTTTAACAAGGCTATATTATGAGCATAATTCTTAACACGACCTATATCACCTGTGATAGGGAGTGTAATCTCTTATCACCGGCATGACAAGGGCGTTAGGTTGTAACACGACCCTTGATCACAGCCATGATGGTATCCGTGATGATGATCACGACCTTTTTCACGAGCGTGACAGATCCCCTAGTACTGTTCATAAAAAAAAATTTGGATATTAAAAATAATACACATGTTATATATATGTATATGTATAAGTACTACGTTATATGATGAATTGAGTTTTGCTTAAGTCTAATGAAGATTGATGACTTAATACTTTATTGTGAATTAATGATTGTTTTATATGAAATGATCTTCTCCAACAGATCCCCGTAATCAATTATGCTTGAACATAGATCCCTCGCCAGATAATTCTATTCCTCCTGATACGTAGTAACTTGCTTGTTGAATGCTAAGTTAAGCATTATTAAATCAACACTAATTAAAGATTGACTTAAAATTGTTTGAATTGGTTGTGTCTGTGTCGTTTAATCCTATCCAAGGAGCGACAACCCTATTTGGAGCCAAGCATAGTAGTTTAGGCGCTTAGGCCAACCTTGTTATGATGCAATGATAATTTATAAGTAGTTTAGCAAGTAATCAATAGAGCAAATGGTATCAGTATAACATTTTCATATTCCTAAAAGGAAACAATATGATTTAGTTAATGTTTATATGACCGATTGAATTAGGCGATGTTATGAATTAAGTTAAGTATAGATGAGTACGATTATGAACCTAGATCATATTATTATTTGTAAAATTATGTAGGTGATATACGTATTCAAACTACTTATGTCGGCCCTAGAGCAGCTTCTGTTATACAAGAACCCCAAGTTCCTTAAAGAGTGTAATCAGAGTTTGAATACTCCAATGTTGATTTGTTTTACTTAAATAAATATATAATTTATTGCTTCTTGTACTGCATTAGCTAAGGAATGTATACTACTTTGTATTTGTTTTTGTTACTGAATACCGAGCTCTTGGCTCACTTTTTCTTCTAGAGGTATTAATGATGATGAGTACTATGATGACATGGGATATGGTACAGATTGGGAAGAATTTCTTGAGGAATGGGATGACTAGGATTCTCGGACTATCCAATGTTGTTATTCTTGGAAAAAGACTAAAGTAAGACTTTATTTTTGAAATTTAATAGTTTATGATAATAGTTTACTCATAAGCCTATTTTTTCTAATATAAAGTACTTAAGTTTACCATTATGTATATAATAACTAAGATCTTGTAACTCTTGAAGTACCAAACTGATGGTTTTTTTATATTAATTTATGTAAAGCTATCTACTCTTAAATGAGTAGTCTTTGTAAAGTTTTGTATCTTAACATAATCAAGCAATTAGAATAAATATCTTCCTTTTTAGATAACCTTACGTATAGTACTTACATGTATTTTTCATGGTAGGGGTTTGGTATGCCTAGCATTTGAACTAGTGCATGTCAGGTCCTTATAGAGTGGTATCAAAGCCACATCTATGCAATTGCTTGATTCAATGAAATAGAATGGAAGATAACCTAATCGTAGATGCGATGAGCTTTGCATGGAAAAGTTTAAGATATTGCTTAAATAATGCATTTTGTTTACTGTTAGGCATGCCAAGCACCTAACCATGCATGCACAAATCCAAATGTTAGGCATGCTAAGCCTCCAACCACGTATAATACATGAAAGTATTATATGTACGGTTGCCTGAAAAGAAAAATGTTTATGTTAATTGCTTAATTAACATGTTAAGATACAAGACTTTACAAAAACTACTCATTTAAGAGTAGATAACGTCATATAAACTAATATAACAGTTCCATCAGTTTAGTTCCTCAAGAGTTACAGGACCTTACTTATAATAGACATAATGGAAGGCTTAAATACTTTGTATTACAAAACATAGGTTTACGAGTAAGCCCTTATCATATACTATTATATTTCAAAAATAAAGTCTTGCTTTGGTCTCTTATCCTGATTCCTTATTTATGGTCCCATATTAAGGATTAGGAGGGATTTTGAATTGTGAAAGTTATGCTTGAAGTGGAGAATCGGAAGCATCGATTCTTGGGCATGTTTTTTGGGGTTGATATTGTGGAAAAGTTGGTTTTGGATTATCCTAAAATTCTGCCATTGACTTTTTAAGGCAATTAGAAGAGTAAAGAAGAAGCTTTACACATGGGCATGCTTTTCTTGTGGGCTTAAGCTTTAGCTAAAGGTTGAGCTTGGATTTAAGAAAAGAAAATTGATTTTGAATGCATCAAACAAGACTTGGGCTTGGATCAATAAGAAACTTTTTGTAGCATTTAGGTCTCCTAACTCTATGTAAACAATACATTATTTTTGTAATATTATTAAATTTTGAACACATTTCAATACTAATAATTTATCATACTAACAATTAAAATTCTTACAACTTAAATTATCACAATTTAGTCATGAAGTTAACAAACAAAACATGATTGTTAATTAATTTAGTATACACCTCCCCTCCCCAAACCCCAAAAAAAAAAAAAAAAAAGAAGTTTCATTCTCGAAACTTATCTTACCTTATTGATCAAACAACTTGGGTACTTCTATCTCATAACATTTTCTACTTCCCAAGTAGCTTCTCACTGTGACCATTCCATTGAACTTTAACCATAGCAATGTCTTGTTTCTCAAAATCTTATCCATTCTGCCAAAATCTTGATAGGCTTCTCAACTATAGTTAGATCTGGTTGGATTTCCAATTGATTCATGTCAATGATAGCATATGGATCTAATATGCATTTCCTTAGCTAAGAAGGTAAGGCTGCTAATTTATAAGCCATCGATCCAATCCTTCCTATAATTTCAAACAGACTGATATATCTTGGGTTCAATCTTCCTTTTAACTCAAATCTAAATACTCCTTTAGTTGGAGATACTTCGAGAAACACATGGTCACCGACCTTAAACTCTAAAGGTCTTCTCATATCTACATAACTTTTGTATCGGTCTTGAACTATCTTCATTCTTGTTTAATAAGTTTAATTTGTCTATTGTCTGCTATACTAATTCTGGATCAATCAAAGCTCTTTCACCTACCTCATCCCAATGTAGAGGGGATCTACACTTTCTTACGTATAGAGCTTCATAAGGAGCCATTTGTATCGCTGATTGATAACTATTGTTATATGCAAACTTAACCAATGGCAAGTGCTCATCTATCGATTTCCAAAGTCTTAGGCACAAGATCTTAACATGTCCTCCAAAATTGGAATGATCCTTTCCAATTGTCCATCTGTTTGCAAATGAAAAGCTATGCTAAACTGAATCCTAGTACCAAGAGCTTCCTGCATATTTCTCCAAAAATGACTTACAAACTTTATGTTCCTATCTGAGGTAATAGATGTTGGTATCCCATGGAGTCATACTATCTCTCAAATATATATCGACGCCATTTTCTCCAGTAAACATCTAACCTTTAATGGAATGAAATATGCCGATTGTAGTCAGTCTGTCCACGATGACCCATTTAGTCAAAGTTTTTGGTAACGCACTTATAAAACCCATGGTAGTTTCCTCCCATTTCCATTTTGGGATCTACAACAATTGTAACTCGCCACTAGGTCTTTTGTGTTCGATCATCACTTGCTAACATGTTAGACATTTGTATACATAATTTGCAATATCCCTCTTCATTTTATCTTACCAATATTGTTTCTTCAAATCTTTATACATTTTGGTGCTTCTTGCATGTATGGAATAGATTAATGGATGAGCTTCTTTAATGATTTCCTTCCTTAGATCATTAATTGTCGGTACATACACCCAATTCCCGTGTCTAATGATTCCCTCTTCATCAGGTCTCAATTCTTTCATTCTTTCATTCTGGATAGCATTAATTGATCTTATACCTTATGGGTTTTCTTTCTGACTTCTTTTGATCCTTTCTAATATTGTGGGTTGCAAAGTCAAGTTTGCCAACATAACATCAACTTTATCCAGGGTCAATCCAACATTTAATCTTTGAAAACCTTCTAGTATCATTCCTTGACTTGTAATCACAGTGGCTACATTCATCTGTCTCTTTCTACTGAAAACATCAGCGACTACATTTGCCTTTCTCGCATGGTATAGGATTTCAACATCATAATCTTAATCAGCTCAAGTCATCTTTGTTATCGCATATTCAACTCTTTTTAGTAAAGATGTACTTAAGCTATTATGATCTATGAATATCTTGTATTTTTCACCAACAGATAATGTCTCCAAAGTTTCAAACTAGAATCACTTTGAGCTCCAAGGGACTGATAGTTCTTCTCATGTACTTTAATTGTCTTGATGCGTAACAATCACTTTATTGTCTTGCATTAAAACACATCTGAGCCCTTGTATTGAGCGTCATTATAGATTACCGAACTCTTTTCCATGACTGTAATGCTAAAAACATAACTTGATACTAACCTTTTCTTTAATTCTCAGAAACTCCTCACGTTCTCATTCTACACAAATCCTCACATGTTTTTTAAGTTAAGTTTGTCATTCGTGTGGCAATCCTCGAAATATCCCTAAACCACAAACCCAAAACTTCATATTCAGTACACTAGTAGGTCTTGCCCAATCTAGTACCACCTTAATCTTTTCTGATCAATAGATATTCCATTCTTTGTGATAATATACCAAGACTGCAACTTCT
The DNA here is from genome assembly GCA_024138025.1 of Combretum micranthum. Taxonomy (NCBI): domain Eukaryota; kingdom Viridiplantae; phylum Streptophyta; class Magnoliopsida; order Myrtales; family Combretaceae; genus Combretum; species Combretum micranthum. The sequence continues at coordinate 2,323,122 of JAMXBD010000042.1, read as the reverse complement.
TTTAACTAAAATTTACATGTACTAAACCTTGCATATAATTTCTTTTCTTTCAACCTTTGAAGGATTATCTTAAGTTCTTCATGTTCTTCCTTACTTCTAATGTACCAGATATCATCTATGAATATAATTACAAATGGATTAAGATAATCTTGAAAACTCACTTCATTAAATCTATAAAAGCAGTAAGGGCATTTGTTTAATCTAAGTGGCAAACAAGAAATTCAAATGCCCATACCGGTAAAAGCAGTCCTTGTAGTATCCTTTAGCTTAATCTTAGATAATGAGATCCAGATCGCAAATCAATTTTTGAAAACACTACGCGCTCTTCACTGATTGAACAAATCATCGATCCTAGGTAAAGGATACTTATTCTTAATTGTTACTAATCCAGTTCCCCATATCTATACATATTATTAAACTCCCATTTTCTTCTTAACAAAAAGTATTAGAGCATCCCATGGTGAAATACTAGGTCAAATGAAACCAAGATCCTGTAATTCTTGTAATTGATTCTTGATTTTTTTTTAACTCTATCGAGCCATTTAGTATGGTGGTTTATATCAGTTTCTTGAAATTACATCAATCCCAAACTCTATTTCTCGATCCATGGTAAACTCGTAATTCTTCAAGAGACACATTTGTGAATTCTTTTACTGCAGTCCATGCTAATAATTCAATCCTTCCCCTCAACTGTTGCTACTACTGCTTTTCCACAACTCCATTGTAAGTAGACTTTTGGGTCTATGTCTCTCTAAAGCATAAGTAGACTTCCCATTTCTTGTTTAAAGCTCACTTTGCCTTATTACAATCTATGATACTTTATATAGATTCAACCAGTTCATACCCAAAATTACATCAAAATTAATCATGGATAAAACTAACATATCAATTGGCATGTTCATATTAGAAATCAACACATCCACATTCCTACAAACACATCTCCTTAGATTTCACACCTAAAAGAGTATTAATACACATATATTATTAGGAAACACTTTAAAAACCAAATCGCAATCATTCATGAATTTCTTAAATATGCATGTATGTGTAGCCCATATATCTATCAGAGTATAAGCATGATCTTTTGCAATTAATAAGGCACCTGCCAATGTATCAACAGAAAGAGTCTCCTCACACTATTGTAACGCAAACACTATTGCTACTATTTTGCCTTTCCCTGGATTAGAACCATCATTCTTAGGTTTGACTGTACAATCCGCTATGTGGTTTCCTCTCAGTTTACAATAGTACAGAAGGTAGGTTGCAATATCCATCTTTTGCATTCAGAAGCTTTGTGCCCTTCTTTACCATAAGAAAAACATGCTTTTAGGTTCCATTTACACTGTGCTAACTCATGAGGCCCAAAGTATCTAATGCGTCTTCTTTTAGGAGTGATAGAAGAAGTGGAAGTTTTGGTCAACAATCCTAGACTTGTCTTCTTGCCCAATAATGACTTTTTCTTTTTTCTAGCAATATCATATCTTCTACAGGAAACAAATGAGGCTAGTCTCTTACCAGGAAATAAGGTTCGCTTTTCTTTCTATGTCTTATTTTCATTCAAAATTTGCTTCGCCAACTTCACTTTGGTAACTGCATCAACTAACATCGAGAGTTGGAACATCGTGACTTCACTCTTTATCTCCATATTTAAGCCATTTTGGAACTTCTGAACTTTCATTCTTTCATCTTTATAACCTTCTCCAGCAAATCTCAGTAGCCTACAAAACTCGGAGTAATATTCATCAATGGTCCTACTTCCTTAAATCAAGTCCAAGTAGTAGGTCTCACTAAATTCTCACTTGCTAGTCTCCACCAATTATGAGCATCTCTTTTTGGCATATAAACCGTTAGATCAAATTTTCTGTCTTTAGGTACCTCATATCCTTGAAAAGCCTTATCCAATTCTTGTATCCAACTTTTAGCAGTTGTTGGATTCAAGAAAATCCCACCAAATTCAGGTACTAACTTAACAAAATCATGTAACTTTACTTGATCGTTTCATTCACTTGCATGTACATTATCTCCTTGCTTGGCAACCTAAGGTGCATATTGTTGCATAAATTGTTGTTGTTTTTGATACATCATGTGTTGATATTGTTGCATTATTGCAAACATATCCCTGAACATAGTGTACATAATATTAGGATCCACCATAGGCACTTGTGGCATCTGTGGAAATGGTGGTGTCTATGGCAATTGTGGAATTTGAGTCGTGGATTATTATACATTTATCTATATGAAAAAGACACACTTTTGTGCATTTTGATGAGTTTTTACTGCATAAATCTCTCGAAAAATGATAAAGTTGCATGTTTAGATCAATTGCTTAAAAGTTTTGAAAAAGGGTCAAAATGGATTAAAAACAAAGCTTAAATGTGTGAATTTCTCCATGTTTTAAAGAAAGACTCAATTTTAACTTATATTCATAATTTTTGCACAACAGAGGAACTAGAAAGGAGCACAAAGCTGTTAATTATTAGAGTTTCTATGAAATCTAGAATTAGAAACCTATGACAACCAAGTTGCTGATCTCAATCCAAAGAGACCAAATTTCAAGCACTCTACCAACGAGCTCAAAAGCAGCATAACAAGGAATCTGAGTAACAACAGACGCATTCAAGTTTGAACTCCTAAACAATAAAGTCAAGACCTACTGAGCTCCACTAAACTTGCAGCAAGCGGCCAAGATCCCAGCAAGTGCAACACTGACCTACTCCTATTCTGGCCGAGCTCCATCGCAGAAATAAGCAGCTACTACATCTCCAAACATTCCAGGCCTTGAGCTGATACATGCTAGTGCCAACCTAATTATGGTGGTGTGTCCCTACCCTGGCTCAACAATAGTGGACAACTAAGCACTTGATACTTAGTGCAAGCTGCTGCCATGTGTCTAACCAAGCTCAAATTTCTGCAACACGATGTCGATCAGCTCTCCTGACATGAACCAATCTACAGAGCTACTTCAATCCTACCGAGCAGTACAAGGATAAGCACTCCTACGCAGCTCAAGTCAACAGCACCCATTTCACCTAGTAACTGAGCAATCGAGCTCATGAAGTGAGAATCCATTAATGAGTGAATAGCAGCAGCCATGAAAGATAAGAGCAAGGAAACTCCACCAACCAGTTCTACCAATTCCAAGCACCTGTGCTGCAACTGGGGTAAAAGATGGAGCAGCTGCTGATATTCTACTTAGTCGACCTGTTTTCCAACACACCCTAGCACTACATCAGCATAGAAGCACCAATATGAGCTACTCCATTTGACATAGGCCAACCTACTCTTCATTAATTCCAAGCAGCATTATTTCCGAGCAATCCAACACCGACTAAGCACAACACCGATCAGCTATGTGACCTGCCACATTCATGTCTCCAATAAGTCAACTAGAATGTACGAGCACTGTCTTGGAACTCCACTTTATATGTTGAGCCCCATCTTTGACAAATCTTGAGCACTCAAGGAGCCACTATGGTATCCTTTTATTGACCAAAAAAGAAAAAAAGGAGCCACTATGGAACACCATCCGAGCACAAGCACGAATAGGCTAACCTGATCCAGCATAGAGTCACACCGAACTAAGGATGCAATGAGGGTAGGTTTGGGATGGGTCATTTCGAAGCTAAACCCGATCCGATTCTTAATAGGGCATCCCAGAACCCAAGGAAAACCATATAGGATTTTTTTATCATTCCCAAAACCCAACCATATAGGGTTTTAAAGAACTCGATTACGAACCCAACCAGCCCTGGTAATTGATGGTTTTCAATTTTTTTTCAAAAAAAATCACCAAAAGAATAAATTCTTTTAAACAGGTATTGGAACTTCACAACACTACGTTTTTTCGAGAAAATAGGAGTAGTTATAACAGACATCAACAAATTATGCCCTCATTTCTAAGAAGGGTTATGCTAAAGCTATACAATCTTGCTCTAGCAATTTGTGCAAATTCATGGCATTTTCTTTTCTTTCTTGAAAAGCAGTCACAATTGTCCCTTCCTTATTAATGCCAAACCCCCTAATAGAGTGTTGGTTTTTCTCTTTTCATGAAAATATCTACCAACCGAAACCCAAGTTCCACTTCTAGCAACAAGAAAACTCTACTCATCCAGTTCAAGACTAGCTTTTTAAACAACCATCTCTAACACAATTGTAAAACAATTTAATTTTCAAGCTTACTTCTTCTTTGCATTGTTCTAGTCATAACACAAACTCGTCCATACTCTAATTGTCGTCTCTCATTTATGGAAAATTATATCAGTTTTTTGCAACAAGTCCAATAAAGAAAAGAATAAAAAAAACCTATCTTTGTATCTCCTCTCAATCGAATTGCACTATCACACATAAACAATATGAAAGAGAGAGAGATTACTGAAGAGTAGAGACAAAAAGTTGGGTGGCTAGTGCGTCATGTGTGTTGATGAGAGGGATTGTGACTGGCGAGGCTGCGAGCATTAGAAACTCAGAGGTTAGATGAAACAAGAGGGAGAAGGAGAGTTGGTTGGTGTGTGTCGATGAAGGGGATGGCAACTGGTGGCGAGCGTCGAAGCTCGAAAGAAAGTCACAAACAAGAGGAGAGAGAGAGTAAAGGTTAGTGAGAGTGATGTACTTAGGTAATGGTTAGGGTTAGGGTTTTATTTTTAGTTGTTGTATTGTATCTTATAAGTAGAATATTAGGCTATTATTCATTATACTGCTTTTGCCCATTGAAATTTACATACCATTCATAATTTTTATATTTTATTTAACATTTATGTCGGGTCTATCACGCCACAATGGGTACCCTAAACGTGACAGTCCGCCGTACACAATATTAAAACTTAAGAATGACTACCCCAGTCACTCAAAAGCTTCCATATTGGTACAAGGCGTACATTCACATCAGTGAAGTAATGCATTTTAAGATATTGGCAGCGGAACATACAAAATAACACTTAATATATTGCATTGAAATATAAAGTCTTACAACTTCTAAAGGGCATTCCTCCGATAATAACAACATGGTTCTACTAAAGATAAAATAACTAAAGCTAAAAAATTTTAGAAGAAATCTACTCATAGACTTCAAAACAGAATTCCTCCAAAAGCTTCCAAAAATAAGAATTCTACCTGGGGGATCAAGATGGTTTCGGGTGCAAGAGATAATCCTGCAATATCAAAAGTCTATAGGAGTATAAGCATAACTAGCTTAGTGAGATATTCCTTACGCAAAAGTACTCATAATAGGCAATCAACCAAGTTTATTAATCAAGCATATGCAATGCAACAATCATATGATCAAACAGTACATACGACTATCTAGTTTCGTATGTGTGATGGATTTACCCCTCCATCGGTGGTTAGGGAATGCTTTGAACTGGGTCCCAAACGACGTCCTTAATGTTGCGCGCATCTTAGGATTCCAAGGAACCGTACTACTAGTCCCCATGCTTTCCTTACCCAAAGCGATTGATATAGCTCGGCTACAACTTGAGACCGTATTCCCCAAACGTCCTAGTGAGAAAAGCTAAGACTTGAAAATCTCCTTTTTAATTTTGTTTGGAAAATTTATTAGTAAGAATTTCCTTCTTTTAACTCTATTTCTTAACTTTGAGAATAATTACATTTTCAAAAAGAAATTTTAATCTTTTAAGATTCCCATAATTTTATTTCTAGTGTTTTGGAAAACATAGTTTTTCTAAATATTTCATGGTTATGTGTTCTAAAGTTTTTCTAAAGTTATATCCACTTTAAAAGAATAATATCAATAATTTTATAAGTTATTTATTATTTTTATTTCCTAAGCAAGGCTTATCCTTAGAAGGTTATTTTTGATAATTTTGTAAAACTTGTCTAGACTTTAGTGTTCTAGAGTGTTGGTAGAAAACTTTGATAAATAAGTTTAAAAAACTCTTGGTTAAATCAAAAATTAAGTTTAAAGAAACTTTATTATTTTATTGGTTTAAAAGAGAGTTTGTGATAACTTTATTTTCATTGATAAAATACCATATAGTATTATTACTAAAATTTGAACTAACTTATCTAACTTTAGAAAATATTTATTAAGATAAAACTTTAAGTCTTTATGGAAAAATAATTTCTTATATGACAAAATTTATTTTTAAAGAGAGTTCTTATTTTTATTATTTAAGAAAACTCATTTTCCTTATGGTTGAGACAATAGCAACATGTTCATGCATGAATGAGAATATGTAATTATGAGAAACAATATAATAAGATAAATTATATAAAAGCATAAAAATAAAGTCAAGTATTGGGAATCTTAGCTTCATCAAGGTATCCTGGGACTAAGAATAGACTAGTCCTCAAAAGAAAAGAAAAGCAAAGAAAGAAAATTGTTTTGACTTGATATGGGCAAGTCTAAGACTAGAAAGACTAGTCTTAATAATAACATGAAATAAATAGATTGCATAACTTGAAAGTAAATAAATAACAAATAAGCTTATATGCTTTAAATAAATATATATACATAATATACATAATACTTTATATAAGTTAGATTAAAAACAAATAGTAATATCAATAACAAAAACAACATAATAATAATATAAAGAAAAGAATAGAAACATGAGCAAAAGCAAAACATGAATAAATTGTTGCTTCTTTAACTCTCATGAGTCTAAGAAACATACACTAAACTCATGTTAAGTTGTATGAACATGATGAGTGAATATGAGAAAAAAAAAATTTCCCTAAAGTTTATGTGTTTGTTGAAGAAGAATGGAATGGTTTGTAGTAATATGTGGGAATGGGTTTTCTAAAGAAAAGAGAGAACTTGAGAGAGAGGTTTTATAAAGTGATTTTGGGAGAGTTTTAATATGAATTGTGTTGTGTGAAAGAATAAAGGAGGAAGGGAATATTTATAGATTTTTGGAGTGGAAATTAGATGTAATTGAAAACGAAAAATAATTTGATGGAAGAGAGAGAGGGGAGGTGCCGATTCTAGCATTGTAGAGGGGGAAGATTAATTTATTTTGTTCGTTTTGTAATAAAAGAAGTAATGTGTAAAGTGTGATGTGATTAACGTTGTATGGGGAAGGTAAATTGTAAGGTATAAGTATGGTAGAGCATGAGAAAAAGTAGAGATAGATGAATAGTAATGAATAGTAGAAAAGTACTATGAATAGTAGCCTAGACAATTAAAATACCGATAGTAAAGAAAATACGAGTAAACGGCCAATATCTGATATTTTTAGCTACCGAAAAATTCTAAAACTGATATTTTTGAAATTCTTATATTTTTACGGATCTATTGGTGTTGTCGGAATATTTTCACTATCCGGTGCACCAGGGCACGGTTTTTGAAAACTGATCACGTTTGGATTCGAAGGACACTTAAAAGTTACGAATCTAATATTTTTAAGTTTTCCTATATTATTACGAACCATATTCCACAATTATCTCAATTTCATTTTCTAGGATTTAAGAACACGGGATTGCCGGATCTAGATTCACTAGACTAATCATATAACTGGGTTAACTTTAGGGTTTCGTTTTGACTTCCGGTTCTTAGGGTTTGCTTTATTATCGAAAAATCTAGGGGCTTACAGGGTCGGGTTTTCCCAACATGTTACATATATAACTCAAAACTTCAACCCAACAACTTATTGGGTTTTATTTTAATGTCTAAAACCCAACCTAAAACCCTATAGGGTCAAACCCTATAAAGTTTTTAGTGGATCGAACGTGTCAAATACCTTATAATGACCCATCGCGGTTGCATCCCTACACCGAGCTATTGCTAATGCTATTGACAGTCCAAGCACTCACATGATAGTAAACCAAGCTTGACTCTAAGGAATCAAAGCTAAACAGAGACAACCAAAAGTGTAGTCTAAAGTACCTCTACTGACAGCTAAGTGTAGAGCCAGCTCACACGGCAACGTTGCGCAAACATTGACCTGTCAAGATCAATTCCAGAATTGTCTTTTTTTTTTTTTTTTTTGATGTAATGATCTTAAATATCAAGTTGTTTTCTTTTCTTTTTACAATTAAGGGGTCAACTCCACTTATCCACTCACCTCATAAAATATACACATTTCCTTTTCACTATACATGGGAACAAAGAATCTAAACCTTGTATACTAATACCCATCATCATTCCCACAATTGATCTATCACTCACAATCTAGAATTTGATCATCCAATATTCCATCATTCTTTACCTTCCATCATCCAGGATCCACAATTCCTTCCATCACTCTCATTCCACCCAGCCTCACCTCACTTAATCTCAATTTTTGGCACTGTTCATTATGAACTTTCATAGTAGAGTTGGACCTATAATCATTAGAATGACATTTCTAATATTTCAGGTGTAATTTCTCCATTATCTATTATTATGGATTGTGCTTAGAATATTAGCATGAATGAAGGTATGTTTTTTAGTATGAGCTAATTTGTCTAAGTGGGATTATGTGATGGGTTAATGGATTTCTTAAGTAGTTGATTTGTTCATATAACAGGTTTTGTTAAATTGGAACTTTGATTATTTTGATTTCAATGTTTACAAGAAAAAAAAATATATCTATGGATTTTCTTATGAATTAGGATTTGATATACTCAAAAGGGATTTTATGATCCGATTAAAATAGAAAATAAGATTTCAAAATTGACATGGAGACATTTGGTTTAAATCTTAGAATTCATGGTCTTAATGCAATTGAAGTTTTGTTTTAGGACATAAACACATGCTTGAATCATAATTTCAATTACAATAACATTATTTGTAAGAGAAGTATGTTATTTAGCTGGCAGTTGTATACAGATTACTCGAAAGGAATTTCTATACTATAATTAGATATTTGTTACCTGAAAGGGAAGTAAATTCTTGTGAATTTAGTCAAAACCCAATTGAACAAACCCGATATAATTAGAAGGCAATTGAAGAAAATCATGTTTCTACCATTACGTAATCCCGCACTTGTGATTTGAAGGAGTTCAAGAGTTATTCCAGTGTTTAGCATCTTTAGTGTTAAAATTAGTTATAATTTTTAGTAGTAAAAGTAAATCATTTAGTTTAGCTCAAAAACCTGATATCATTTTGCTCAACTTAGAGGAGGTCATTACATTCTAGTACTTAGTCAATTAGCTCCATATGGATCAGGACCTTGTTTTCATCAATATTATTACTACACACGTATCCAGTACGCTTGCCGTTAGTTTCACACTTTAAAAAAAGTTTTAACATAAAAGTGTGTGTCATGGATGCTGAAGCAGGAGAAGGAGTGTTAACAGAAGTTGAAATAGCTGATGATGTAGAAGCTGGTGCAGTTGACTAAAGAGGTGGAGGTAGCATACCTTTCCTCTCTGATTGTTGTTTACTCTACCTTCTTGACATGTCTTTCTTTACAAACATACACACCATACATTCACAATGTAAATAACAAGTTATACATTTTTCCAATGAGAATCAATTTAAATTTATTTTAATATTAGTAAAGCAAACAATAAACAAAACACATTATTTAAGTGAGATCCTAAACTTTTCCATACTAAGCTCACTGCATCTAAGGTTAGGTCGACATCTAGTCTACTATATTGAATCAAACAATTGCATAAACATTGTTCTGATACCATTCTATACGCAGTTAACGTGCACTAATCCAATGTTAGGCAGGCTAATCTCCCAACCATGCATAATACATGAAAGTATTATACGTAAGGTTGTATGAAAAGGAAGTGTTTATGCTAATTGCTTAATCAACCTGTTAAGATACAAAACTTTACAAAAACTATTCATTTAAGAGTAGATAACTTTATATAAACTAATATAACAGTACCATTATGTAGTACCTCAAGAGTCACAAAACCTTACTTATAATATACATAATGAAAAACTTAAACACTTTGTATTACAAAAAATAGGTTCACAAGTAAGCCCTGGTCATATCCTATTACATTTCAAGAATAAAATCTTACTTTGGTCTCTTATCTTGATTCCTTACTTATGGTCCTATGTCTTAATGTTTAGGAGGGATTTTGAAGTGTGAAAGATTTGCTTGAAGTGGAGCATGGGAAGTATCGAATCTTGGGTCTATTTTTTGGGTTTGATATTTTGCAAAAGTTGCTTTTGGATTATCCTAAAAATCTTCCATTGACTTTTAAGGCAATTAGAAAAGTGAAGAAGAGGCTTTACACATAGGCTTGCTTTTCTTGTAGGCTTAGGCTTTAGCTAAAAGTGGCTTGAATATGAGAAAAGAAAATTGATTTCGAATGCATCAAACAAGAGTTAGGCTTGGATCAATAAGAAAAATTTTGTAGCATTTAGTTTCTTAACTCTTGACAAGCAATAATTATTCTCGTATACTATTAAATTTTTAACACACTTCAATACTAATAATCTATCACACCAACAATTAAAATTCTTATGACTTAAATTATTACAATTTAGTCATGAAATCAACAAATAAAACATAGTTGCTAATTTAGTATATTTAATTTAGGTTATTTTATTCTTCCCCTTAAAGAAGTTTCATCTTCAAAACTTATCTTACTTTATTGATCAAACAACTCGAGGTACTTCTATCTCATAACATTTCTACTTCAAATAGCTTCTCAATCTATTTGACAATTCTATTGAACTTTAACCATAGGATAAAGTAGCAATAATGCAATAAATTAGTAGTTTTGCCTTTACTAATACAAGAATTAATATTGTAAATATAATAAGAAAAAAGAAGCTGAGTGCAAAAAAAGCATGTTCCTTTATAGCATATTCCTTTATAATAATTGTAGTTAAACATGATAGAGTATGAATGTATGATATATTATGCTATTTATAAATGCATGTATAAATTCTTGTATTGCATATTAATTTAACACACTTATCTAACCGATTAATTAGATCGTTGAACACCTCAGACGTTATATATCACCTATTTGGACTATAAGTGATTTGGAAATAATATACACCATGTATTTTATTATATTAATCCATGTGATTAAACCTGTCGGGCCCAATATTAAATTTTTATATTCAACTATTTGTTGCGTTGTTTCTTATTTTGAAGAATAGGAATGTTTGTATTTCAAAATGTAATCAAAATCTACATACATAAATTACCCTCCTTTCATTAATTCATGTTCAACCATTCTTAATTTTCCTACACAGAAAACTAGGTTTGTTTCCATTTTTAAAATTCAATAACCATTTGCTTTTAATCCCATAACACTATGTTTCTCAAAGTTTAAAGTTAACATTTCTTGTTTTCTTTTTTCCTTTTTGTGAGACGTATCTTCCTTTAATTCAAAAAAATCATGATCAAGAAAATGTTTTTGTGGGTTTTAAACTAAAATTTTGCTTGTTGCATATTAATATAAGAATAAGTTTAATGAACAATATATTAAGTTTACCCATAGTGATGGGATAAAAATTAATGCAAACATTAATACATACAAGAAACATCACAGTTGTAGGACAATTCAATCAATATATTGTTTTAATAATAGAAAAATATCTTCAATGCAATTAATACTTGTATACAAACTTCTATGTAATCACAATTCTCTTCCATTCTAATGTTAAATTACCCATGGATCGACTTACTTTGGTGGTACGTTCTTCAGCCACCAAAGAAGAGTTTGGCATCATTATTATACAATCGTCTTCACGGCACCAAAGATCAAAGACAAAGTAACAATATGCATGTCACAGAGAGCTTTTATATGATGATGATAATAATAATAATAATAAGATTAAAAAAAATTAAAATAAAATTGCAAGTCTTTAAGAAATAAATAATTAATTAACAGATAGAAATATTGGGAAGAAATTGGAGAGAGCATGAAAATAACAATCTTGCTTTATAGAAAGCTAGCCATAGTTGATATGGAGATGAAATCAAGAACGAAAATAGAAAAGGTACCATCAGATGGAAATGGAAAATAAATAATGAGTCATGGAATAGACACATGACAGTAATAGAATTTAACTAGCAGTGACATAGATAATGGTTGCATTACTGGATGGATAAAGAACGTGGTTAAATATGCAAGGAGAAGAGAAAGTATGTGTGGGATATGATAGAGAAACTACCATACTAATTTTTGACACAAATAAAACAACCGTCATTTCTAGATTCACTCACATTAGTGACAAACATTTTATAGGGTCAATTGTTGGTTTTTTTTTTTTTTTTTTTTTTTTTGCTCCATATCAGGTTGAATTTCACGTTATGAAGACATACAAAAACATAAAAGGATGTTTGTTCAAATTAAAAAATTTTATTTTCATTATCGATAGTGCAATAAATTATTTTGGCCTTTACTAATATAAGAATTAATATTGCAAATACAACAAGAAAAAAGAAGCTGAGTGCAAAAAGAGTTTTTTCCTTTATAGCATATTCGCTTTATAATAATTAAAGCTTGATAGAATATGATATATTACAGTATTTATAACTGCATGTATAAAATACCCATATACATATTAATTTAACACTCTTATCTAACCGATTAATTATATCGTTGAACTCCTTAGTTAATATCACCGATTTATATGTGTAAGTGATTTGGAAATAATATATGACTTGTATTTTATTATATTAATCCTTCCTATTAAACCTATCGGGGCCAATATTTAATTTTTATATTTATTATTTGATGCATTGTTTCTAATTTGGAAGAATAGGAATGTTTACATTTCAAAAGGTAATCAAATTCTACAAACATAAAATTACCATCCTTTTATTAATTCAAGTTCAACCATTCTTAATTTTCCTACACAAAAAAAGATGCTTTTGTTTCAGTTTTAAAAAATTCAATAACAACTTTGCTTTTTCTTGCAAAACACGAAATTTCTCAAAGTTTAAAGTTAATATATCTTTTTTTTAGAGACATTTCTTGGTTAAATTCAAAAAACCACCATCAAGAAATGTTTTTGTGGGTTTTAAACTAAAGTACGTTCTCTTTACATATTAATATAAGAATAAATTTAACAGAACAATATATTAAGTTTACTCGTAGTGATAGGTTAAAAATTAATGCAACATGTTAACACATACATGAAACATTACAGTTCTAGTACAATTTAATCAATATATTGTTTTATTATTAGAAAAATATCTTCAATGCAATTAGTACCTATATACCAAACTTCTATGTAATCACTATTCTCTTCCATTTTATTGTTTTAAATTACTTTTGGTTATACGACCTTCAGCCTCCAAAGAAGAGTTTAACATTATTGTACAATCGTCTTTGCGACATCAAAGATCATAGACAAAGTAACAATACAAATGTTACAAAGTGCTTTTGTGCAAATAATAAAAGATAGAAATAAAATTAAAATAAAATTGCCTGTTCCGAAAAATTCATTAATTAATTAAATAGATAGAATTATCGAGAAGAAATTAGAAAGAACTTGATAATGACGATCTTGCTTACACATAAAGTCAGCCACAATTGATAATGGAGATGAAATCAATAACAAAACATACAAGTGGAAATGGAAAATAATAATGAGACATGGAAAATATACGTGGCAGTTACAAAATTTAAATAAAAAAAGCGAGATGGATAATGTATTGCAGTTATATGATGGAAAAATAATGTAGGTAAATATGCACGGAGAAAAGAGAGAAAGTGTGTGGGCATATAAGATAAAGAAACTACAAACTAATTTTTGTTTACCTAATATTATTATATTAGAGGATGAAACATGTCATAGGTCAATTTGTTGTCTTTTTGCTTCGATATTAGGTTGAATTTCACCTTATGAAGACATACAATAACATAAAAGGATGTTTGGTCAAATTAAAAAATCTACTTTCATTCGACCGAAATGCAATAAATTAGCACTTTTGCTTTTACTAATATAAGAATTAATATTGTAGATACAATTAAAAAAAAAAAAAAGAAGAAATGTAGTGCAAAAAGTGAATGTTCCTTTATAGCATGTTCCTTTCTAATAATTGTAGTTAAAGCATGATAGAATATGATATATTACGATATTTATAACAGCATATATAAAATACTCCTATACATATTAATTTAACACACTTATCTAACTGATTAATTAGAACGTTGAACTCCTCACTCGTTACATATTATCGATTTGGACGTGCAAGTGATTTGGAAATAATATACAACTTGTATTTTATTATCTTAACCCATGCGATTAAACCCGCCTGAGCCAATATTTAATTTTTATATTTAATTATTTGATGCGATGTTTCTAATTTGAAAGAGTACGAATGTTTACATTTCAAAACGTGATCAAATTTTACATACATTAAGTTGCCCTCGTTTCATTAATTCATGTTCTACCATTCCTAATTTCCCTACGCAAAAACCTGGGTTTATCTCCGTTTTTGAAAATTCAATAACCATTTTGCCTTTACTCACATAGCACAAAGTTTCTCAAAGTTTAAAGTCAACATTTCTTGTTTTTTTTTTTTTTCTTTCTTTTTTGAGAGACATATCTTCTTTAAATCCAAAAAATCACCATCGATAAAATGTTTTTTGTGGGTTTTAAACTAAAATTTTGTTCTTATTACATATTAATATTGGAATGAGTTTAACGGAACAATATATTTAGTTTACCCATAGCGATAGGATAAAATTAATACAAACTATTAACACATATATGAAACATCACAGTTGAAGACACTTCAATTAATATAATGTTTTATTATTAGAAAAATATCTTCAATGCAATTAATACTTGTATACCAAACTTCTATGTAATCACTATCTCTTCCGTTTTAATTGTTAAATAACGAGTGGATTGACTTACTTTGGCTCTTTAGGCACCAAAGAAGAATTTGGTAAACATTATTGTACAATCCTCTTTTCAGCATCAAACGTCAAAGAAAAAGTAATAATATATAAGCTACAAAAAGCTTTTGTACTAATAATAAATGATAGAACTAAAATTAAAATAAAATTGCCTGTTTTCAAAAAATAAATTAATTAATTAAACGGATAGAAATATCATGAAGAAATTGGAGAGAATAGGATAATGAAAATCTTGCTTACATAGAAGGCCAGCCGCAGTTGATAATAGAGATGAAATCAAGAACAAAAACAAGAAAGATACCATGGAAATTGGAAATGGAATATAAAGAATGAGACGTGGAAAAGATACGTGATGGTTACAAAATTTAAATTGCAAAAGTGAGATAGATATTGGTATTGCAGTTACTGGATGGAAAAATAACATAAGTAAATATGCAAGGCGAAGAGAGACGGAGTGTGTGTGGGGATATAAGATAAAGAAACTACCATACTAATTTTTCACATGAATAAAGTAACCGCCATAGTCTTGATTCACTTAAAATTACAAGATTAGAAGATGAAACTTTTTTTAGTTTGGTTCCATATCAGGATCAAAATGATTTGCTTAAACTCACGAAAAATCAAATATCAATTCAAAACTTTTTACTTCAAAAACCTTCTGACTAACTCTCTAATTAAGAAAATATAAGTGAGTTACTCTCTGATCAACCTTTTGAGCATATATTACAGTTATAAACAACAAATAAAATTACATGAATTTAAAAGAGAGATAAGAGAGAGAGTGCAAAGTCAAATTATAGAGGTTCCGCCTTGAGCGTCAATCCTCTTCTTGCTCCAAGCCAGGGTCCCGATATTCCATACCGGTTATGTTCCACTATCCAATCAAATCAATAAAGTTACAAGATGTTCTTACCAATTCTCTTTGGCTACAATTCACTCAGCTTGATTCCCTTAAGCAGTCAATCTACTGAGCCTACTTGTAATTCTCAATCTTTGATCAAATGAATAAATCTAGATCATAGGAAATAAAGTATGGGTCCTCAAAATTTTCGAACAAAAGAAGATAAATGGAATGACAGTAAATTTGCTCAAATCCAAGGGAAATTCATGGCTTTTTGTTTTCTCTAGTTTTTTCACATGATTGTGCTTTTTTTTTTTTTTTGTCTGGGTGGGTATACTTATCCTTGTATCTTCCAACGGCTTATATTTGGGTAATATACTCAATGCGTTCCACAAAGTTGGTTCAATATCCATGGTGATTCAAATTTCGTTGGATTAAAGTTCATTTTTATTTTGAAAATTCTGTTTTGACAGCGAGGAAAAACTACGTGACTTATAAGGTTCCATTTTCAATAGTTTATTCAAGTTTTTATTTGGGATATGGAAGACATGATCCAAATATGCAAGGAACTTGTCTGGTGATTATTTGTCTATACAAGAAAGTCAAAATGTATGGAAAATAAGATCTTTTTATTGCATGAACAGTACCAGACAAAGGAATATATCAACAACGGTGATTTCAAATTCGAATTTCAAGTTCAAGATAAATATACAAGTTGTTGGAGATTTAAACTTATCCATTGGAGCAAGAATTTTGAGACAACAACAACAAGATCTCAAGTTATTCAAAATTTGAAGTTTTTGAAGAAAAAGATGAGTTGATATTACGCACAAAATAAGGAGCAAAGTTTATCCAATTAATTTCCTAGCCGTTGAAAAATACAAGGATAAGTATACCCACCCAAGACAGACAAAAAAAAGCACAATCATTTGAAAAACAAGAGAAAACAAAGAGCCACGAATTTCCCTTGAATTTGAGCAAATTTACTGTCATCCCATTTATCTTCTTTTATTCGAAAATTTTGAGGACCCAAACTTTATTTCCTCTGATCTAGATTTATTCATTTGATGAGACATTGAGAGTTACAAGTAGGCTCAGTAGATTGATTACTTTAGAGAATCAAGTTGAGTGAATTGTAGCCAAAGAGAATTGGCAAGAACACTTGTAACTTTATTGATTTGATTGGATAGTGGAACACAACCGGTGTGGAATACCAGGACCCTGGCTTGGAGCTAGAAGCGAGGATTGACGCTCAAGGCAGAACCTCTATAATTCGACTTTATACTCTCTACTCTCTTATCTCTCTTTAAGTTTGTGCAATTTTATTTGTTGTTCATAACTATGATATATGCTCAGAAGATTGATCAGAGAGTTACTCATATATCTTCTCCAAACACTTTCTAAAGTATTCTTTGCATAGAGCCTCTTTTGAAATCATTCTCTTAAGTCATTGTAAACCACTTTGATTATATTGAATCCTTGCACACTTAATGAATATGTTAGTAATTACTTACTCCTTTTTGTTATCATCAAAATCATCATTTGAGAGAAACTAACATTCTCCCCCTTTTTGATGATAGCAAAACTCATATAAACAAAATAATTTTTTTCAAATGTAAAGTGCAATATAAATATTTATCTCATATTTTGTTTACTTTCTCCCCCTTTTTGTTAGCATCAAAAACAAAATACTCATTATATGTATATGTATATATATATATATAACCAAGCATTCTTTTCAAGCATGTAAAGAACATTTTTGTGCAAAAGTGTAGTTTTTTGTTATGCTTTTTTTTAATAAGTTGCAAAAAAATGTGAAAAACATGCAGAATTTTTTTTTTAAACAAAAATTTGACAGATTGCAGAATTTGTGTAAAAAAATGCTGGAATTGCAGAAAATACAGAAATTACATAAAATATGCAGAAAAGTGCTGGAATTGCAGAAATTATGTAGAAAATGCAGAAAAAATGCATATATTGCAGAAAAATACAGTTTTATTGCAGAAAATTATCATTTAATATACACATAACAAGAAATTGCAAAGTAAAACAATTTGAACACATTTGTTCAATGTACTTATCTTGTTTCAAACATTTCTCCCCCTTTATAAATTTCTTTTAGAAAACAAGCTCCCCCTTAATATGATTCCAATTGATTTTAAAAAATATTCAATAATTATTTTCATATCAAAACATGGAAAGCAAAAAAATAAAAGGATATATAAGGGAGTTGGAACAATAGTACCAAATTTTCAGATTTTTCCTTCTTGCTTATGAGTACACATATATTTTTTTAATTTTTTTTAAACCGAGGCAAGTACACATGATAATATCTATTTACATTTGCCTTCAGTACCTGCACTTCACTCACAAATAAGTTAAACTTCTTTACGAACCCATACAAGTTTGGGTCCATTGAAATAACTTGTTTCCTTGTTGACACTAAGCTTGTTTCTTTTGTAAAAACAATATTTTCCTATGACCTATTCTATTACAAAATGAATATGCATATGGATGTTTGTGATACCTTTAATTTACCTTTTGATAATAATTTTTTCTTGGATAATCATTATATGCATACTTGTACCCTCTGACATACCTTTTGATAGGATAATTTTGTTGATTATACCTTTCGATGTAGCCTCTGACGTTACGGTCCTTACTCTTAATAGATTGTACAACAGCTTGTTCATTCCCAGATTTATTTGCTTTTACAAACATTGTTTTATTCATGCTATTTTGTCAAATTTCCATGTTCATATCCAAGTTTTGTCTGGTACTGTTCGTGCAACAAAAAGATCGTGTTTTCCCTAAATTTTGACTTCCTTGTATAGACAAATAATCATCAGACAAGTTCCTTGCATATTTGGATCATGTCTTCCATTTCCCAAATAAAAACTTGAATAAACTATTGAAAATGGAACCTTGTAAATCACGTGGTTTTTTCTTGCTATCAAAACAGAATTTTCTAAAAAAAAATGAACTTTAATCCAACGAAATTTGAATCCCCATGGATATGAACCAACTTTGTGGAACACATTGAATATATTACCCAAATATACTCAACATTGGAGATGGATCTTCAAAATATGAAATCCATAAAGAAAAATTTGAATCTAGAGCTTGTTGTTCGTGTTTAATAACTTTTTTAAAAAAGTTGCAGGTCACCTTCTGACGAACCTTCTGATAGTTTGAAAAACCAGCGGAACCTTGTGAAGACATAAAAATATAAAAAGGATGTTTGATCAAATTTAAAAATTTTACTTTCGTTTGATCGATAGTGCAATAAATTAGCATTTTTGCCTTTACACTTCTGTATGATTTAGTTTTTGTAACTACACGAGATGGATTTTGGATAATCAAAGCTATAATCAAGTACTTACATTACAAAAGATCAACATAACATGTGTTGTGGTCATGTAGAAACTTCTATCTCTATTCATGAATGAGGCTCTAGGGACAGTAAAGTTTTATTATTTTAGTTGGAGTCGATTAGTCTAGTTTTTAGTTGCTTTTTGAACTTTTATTATTCAAAATAGCAATTCAAATGCAAATTCGCTTTTGGTCATCCCCATGAAAAATGGTATAAGTTGTAAAGTGTTGGTCCCAAAAGAATAACTAAGAAGGAGTGTGAATTGGTTTCTTAAAACAAAAACTTTAACTTTAATTTTTCTAACTTTTAAACACAACCCCATTAGTTATAAATTATGGCTTGATTTTACTTTGCAATCACAATAAATAATCAAATGCACAAAAATAAATAAGAGTAGGTAGGAGAAATTTGTGCAATGATTATAGGCTCCCTTGAGCATCAGTCCTCTCTTCTAGCCCCAAGCTGGGACTCGGTATTCCACCGGTATGTTCCACTATATCCAAAAGAAGTGAGAGTACAAACTTATTCAAATACAATGGACTTCAATCATTCTACTCAACCTATCTAGCTTCACTCAAGTTATTTACTGATCTGCATAGAAGGAAATGTCACTCTCACTCTTCGACAATCTCACACAACTAATCAAAATCAAAATGAGGAATAAATAATAAAGATCCTCTCGAATTTCATGCAAGAATGAAAACTTTAAAGTAACAGAGTAAACACAAATTGAATTCAGTAAATTTGCAGTAGGAAGGGGATGGACAGAAAAAAATGATCGAACCGCGAAACGATCCGAACTGGAACTAACCAAACTGAATTTTCGATTATTTTTTAAAACGGTTTTGTTCGGTAGTGGAAATTCGATTCGCAATTTGGTTCGGAGTCATAAACCAAACCGTTTCACTTTTTTAAAAAAATCCTCTTAATGTTATTTTTATTTTTATAGTTAATTGTTTTTTAGGTAAAATTTTTAATTTTTTATATTTATAATTAATACTTTTAGAGTTTCAATCGTTAAAAAATAGTTGTAGTTTAATGGGTATTACAAAATAGAAATATTATATTGGTTATCTCTTTCATCGATGGAGGAAATTCAATCTTACTCCTTCCCTTACACACACACACGATATATATTTGTAATGGCACTTGACCAGTTTTAAGAAGGAAATCCAATCTTACTCCATAAATTACAAATGTGTTGTTAATGATTTCGATAAATTAATAAATCAACTTGTCAATTTGTTGTTGAGGTTTGAAATGTAAGAAAATAATCATAGTTTTTTTTATTAAAATGAAAAAAAAATGTTCTTCAATATACAGTTAAAACCGTATACTGAACCGTTTTTTTCAGGTTCGAAAAATTAGCGAACCAACCTGTCACACCCCAAAGGATACTCTAAATGCGACAGTCCACTACACTCAATATTGAGGCTTAAGTATGGCAACCTTAGCCATCCTAAAAGTCTCGATATTGAGTGTAAGGCGTACCTTTGCTATCGTAGTGAACCAAACTTTGGATCATGTCATTTAAGCAGTTATACACAATAGCAAATAAGAAAATAAATCATAAAAATATAATCAAGGTTTATAAAAACTATTAAGGAATCTTTACAACATTAAGGAGCATTTCCCCTATTAAAGATAACTAAGTCTAATAAAGAGTCTATCATAAAATGATTTACTCTTTTGAAACTTCTCTTGGAATCCATGTTTACTTCTATCTTGCACTTCTATCCATAAGATCTCGACTCAAAGGCATTACCAAGGTAAAATAACCTCTTGGTTCCAACCAAAGGTACGAGAACTGCAAAAGATATCTAACAAGGTATAAGCTACTAGCTTAGTGAGATTTATTTCCACAAATAAACACTCAACATTCAATAATCAAAACAAGTTTATTTAAGCAATCATATGAGATGCACAAGCACATGGGCAAACAATACATATGATTTTCCTAGAATCATATGTTTGAATGAATTTACCCCTCCATTCGGTGGTTATGTGTTTCAGACTGTATAGGCCGCTATCATACAACATAATTTCATGATAATTTTTATTTTAACAACTTCCTTGCTTAAAAATAAAAATGTATGTATAATCCAACTTATTTGTAGTTTATTTTTGAGTCACTACATAGCTGTTGGGTATGTTTTATTAAGATGTTTTCTCATCGTTAGTTAATTCAGACGATGCCTTATCGCTTTATAGAATTTACAAACTCTATGAATCTCCTTACTAAGCCTTTGTCCTACCAAAGGAATAGTAACAAATGCAATGAACTCACCCGATGACATGTATGAAAGATTTTAATTAAGTACTCATGGCATAATTAATTATTTTTCCGATAATCATAGATTGGCAAATAATCATTCTTACACTAGATCAAACATTCATTATAAATAATTCTCGCCTCGATATGCTTAATCGTAATTTCAAACAAGTAAGTAAAGCACGTGCATTTTTCATTTTTTATCTTTTCCTAATTCTAATGCCACTAATTCTACAAGCAAAATTATAAGTGTAAATATGTAATAAATAAGCTCACTTGGCCATTTGTGCAGATACTTCTAGTCAAGGATATCCTCGGGATATGGGAACTCGCCTTCACGTACCTAAACAAGAGAAATATCTAAAATGAGTATTTCTTAGAAGTTCTACTTAAACTTGTAATTCTATTTTACTAAGTTCGTCAAAATCCACATAGAGGGAAATTTCAACTTAAAAGGGTCATAATTTGCTCATTTTAACTCGGAATTTCACATATAATATGCCAATTTCTACCTACGTGAAAAGATCTATCCATTTCTAGGGTTATTTTCCACATAAGAGGCCATTTGGCTTCTTAAAAGCTGCGATACATAACTAAAACGAGAAATCCCAGTTTTTGCAAAACATTTTCCAAACTCAATTTTATTCAAAAATCCTCTGGCAAAAACATAGATATGTATATAGTTGAAAAATCCATTGAGTATTTATATAGACTCATATTGTATGCAAGATTCTAATGGTGTTGTCTTAACGATTGTTTTTCATAAAACAATTCATTTTAAAGGTATTGAAACTTAAATTTAACAAATCTTTTTCTAAGTACTTTTGGAGAAACTTTATAATTTCTTAGGTTATTGTAAACAAGTATATTCTTATTTTGTTTTCTAATTTCTTTTCTAAAACAAATAAATCTTTCCCTTAACTTTGGTCTTTTACAAATTTTGCTTCTAGTGATATAAATAAAGTTCCCAAAGAATTTATTAAGTTGTTGATAACCTATAATGATTTTGAGTTGTTTATATTTCCTTTTCAAAGAAAAATGTTTTGTTAAACAAGTCTTCTTATCTTTATATTCTCGTCTTTTACCTTCTTCAAATATAAATTTTATTTTCAAAACTTGGTTCTTTAAGTCTTTTACTGATTTTACTTGAAAAGAAATTATTCTTTTTATGTTGTTGGTAAAATTTTATTGTTTTTAAAATCACCATACTTATATCTTTTTATTTCTTTTGAAAATGGGTCTATCATTTACAAACTTGGAAATCCTTTATTTTTTCTATATGGGTTTATAAATTAGTGAGGTGTTTCTATTTTACTTTGAAAACTAGCCTTGTTCTTAGTTGTTGTTATTATTGAGTCAATTTAAATCCAACAAGTAAACTTTTTATGAAAAATTTGTTTACCAAGAAAACATTTATGCTAAGTTTTGATAAACTTTATGTAATTTATAATAAAAGAAAATGTTTATTTTGTTGGTTAATTTCTTTTATGAAATCATCTTTGTTGTTATTTAAGAAAAATCTTGGTAAGTTTGAAAAGAAGTTGAAAAATAATTTTTTTATGTATTTGGTGACAAAATCTTGATTTAGAGATAATGTTATATATTAAAATAGTTTAGTTTCATTTTCCTTTGTTAAGAAAGGTCTACTTTAAATTTTTGTTGAGACAAGATCATTATAATGATGCATGTACATGAGCATAGAATATGAAAAATGATGAAAATATATGAGAAGCAAATTAATAACAATAAGCAAGATAATATATCAAGTATTGAACCTAAGCTTCATCAAGATAACCCCGTCAAGCATTAGGCCTTAGCTTCATCAAGGCATCCCGATCAAGTATTGGAAGCCTTAGCTTCATTAAGGCATCCCGGGACTTAGTCCCAGAAAGAAAAAAAAAAAAAGAAAAGAAAGGCAATAACAAGTGCAATAATAGTAATAGAAGCAAGTTAGTAAAAGTTAGTGAACGTTTAGGCTCTAAGGAATATATAGATATATATATAGATAATAATATATAATTATATTAGAAGCATAGTAACATCAAGGTAATAATAATAACAACATTAATAACAACATATATAAAAACATAATAATAAGATAATAATATAGGAATTTCATATGTAAGAACAAGACATAAACATGTGGTTGCTTTACTACTCATATGAATCTCAAAACAACACCATGGTCATGCTAAGTTACATACATGGGTCAACTAAATGGCTGGAAGAAGTTTTACCAAAAGTGTTTTGTAGTAGGAATAAGGTAAGGAATGTAGGTTTGTGTAGTTGATGGTATGTTTGATGGTTTGTGTGTAGAGGAGGATTTTGTGAAGAATTTGTAAAAGAGAGTTTTAGTAGAGAGAAATTTTGAAGGGAGAGTTTGTGGAGAGATTTTGAGAGAGTTTTGTTTTATGAAATAAATATTTGAAAGAAGTGGAGGGAGATGGGTATTTATAGTTGAAAAAAAAGGAAATTAGATGTAATAAAATAAATTAAAAAGAAAACGAATTGAGAGAGAGAGGGAGGGGATCACACCGGCCATAGGGAGAGAGAGGGAGAAAAATATTTAGATTTTGTAATTTTGTAATATGCAAGGTATGATTTGAGATAAGATATATTGGAAAAGTAAAAAGTAAGAAAATAGTGTATAGATAGTAAGAATAGGTAATAAGAAAAAGTAAAGATAGGTGAATAGTAATGAATAGTAGAGAAGTACAATGAATAGTAAACAAGACTAATAAGTCATCGGTAGTAAAGAAAATACGCGTATAAATGCGATATCTGTAATTTTTAGCTACCGAAAAATTACGAAACTGATATTTTTGGATTTCTTCTATTATTATGAATCTAACAGTATAAATGAAATATTTTTATTGTCTGGTGTTCTTGGGCACAGTTTTCAAAAACTGATTTCGTTCAGATCCGAAACACACTAGAAATTGGTGAATCTTATATTTTCAAGCTTCCTATATTATTATGAACTATTATAAGCCATTAACTCAATTTCGTCTCTAGTGTTTAAGAGCGCGGGATTACCGGATCTAAACTCTAAGGTTTTGGCTAGATTTTGTTGACTAGGGTTTCCGGATGACTTTCGATTCTAGGGTTTGAACTCAGAAAATCATCATAAAATCTAAGGGTTTACACGACCCATATAGATAGGTTCAATTTTGTAAAAACAACCAAACCTTAATTTTAGGTTCAGTTCGAGGGGCGAACCGGACCAAACCGTATCGTACCCACCCCTAGCAATAGGTTGTAAATTTTCCTTTCATAAGCATATATCTCTTTTTGGATTCCAGCAATTATATGTATCCATATCTTCAACGGTTATCTTGAAAATATTTTGGATGCTGAGGATAAGCTTTGTTCCGGATTTTCCTCTTGTTGATCTGTCTTCCAACAGATATTTTGAACATTAAGCTAATTCCCTGATATTTTGCTTCCTTAATTTTAGACAATGTCTTCTGATCAGATCTTCCAACGGATAAAATAAATAAGCTTGCTAATAATCTTTGCTCCTTATTTTTTGTGAAAAGAAAACTTGTGTATTTCACATGATGATCCTGAACTTTAAATTTAATCTTGATATCGAAGAGTCTCGAGGTAAGATTTGAAATGTTGTGGTTCAAATCTTGAAGTAAAATAGCCTTTATACTATTCCTTTAAAATCGAATCATATCTTGTTGTCAATTATCTTCTTCAAATTTGAATTTTATTTGCTACAGAAAACACATCTTTGGCATCCCATAAGTAGATAACTTTATCAAATAAGCTTCTTATGACATATATGAATCGAATCTTGAACATGTCTTGAAAAATAAATTCAGACTTCAAATGAACTTGCTGTCAAAACTTAAATCTTCAAAAATAAAACTTTAATCTAATAAAAACTTTAATCCCCTGGATATTTGAACCAACTTTATGGAACATATTTGAATGTATTACCAAAATACATTCAACTTTGGAGCTAGGTCTTCAAATTAATGAAAGAATCAAAGAAAATTTGATTTCCCATGTTTTATTCGTAAATATGCAAATTTTTTGGTATAGCAGGTATAATCTCTGAGTTACCTTATGAGTCTTACTGTCTTCATGACTGGCAGCATGTTTACCTTCTGTTTTTTTAGTCTATGCTTTAGCGACTTTTATGATTTCATCAGAGTTATCTTCTGATATATTTTGCACTTGAAAGTTATACACTTAACAACTTTATTAGTAAACACTTATACATGTTTTGTTATTATCAAAACCAAATTAGAAGACTTAACATTCTCCTCCTTTTTTATGATGACAAAACATTATACACAAAAATATAAATAACTTAATCATAAAAACAATACATATTTTTTATTCACTTATTCTCTCCTCCTTTTTGTTATCATCAAAAACAAAACTATAGTATTTGAATATTATTTTCTTTTAACTTTCTCCCCTTTTTATCATAAAAAGATGACTAATCATTTTTCAAGCATACTTTCTCTAAAGCTATTTTTAACACCAATTATTTATCAACAAAAAAAAACGTCTAATTGATTTTATTTAATTTGATAAATTCTTACTCCCCTTTACAATTTTTCTTTTAGAAAATAAGCTCCCCCTTAATATGATACCAATTGATTTTTTAATTTTGTTTAAACAAAATATTGGATTTCAATTATTTTCATGTTAAAACATAGAGAGCAAATAAAAAAAATGGGAAATCATAATCAAGGGAGTTAAAACAATGACACCAATTTCTTTTACACTTTTTTCCCTTGAAAATCATGTTATCTTCTCTTCTAATTGAGGCAATTGTTGATTATGATCATGTCCATTTACTCTTTGCCCAAATCTGAAATCACTAACAAACAGATTATACTTTCTTATGAACCCATATAAGTTTGGGTTCGCTAGAAAGCAAGCTTGTATTTTGTCTATTCTTTTCTTGTTGATCATTGAGCTTGCTTCTCTTGTAAAAACAATGTTTTTCAATGTGTCTAACTTTATTGCAGAAGAAACACGCATGAGAAGGTGTATTATACTTTTGATTTGCCTGATATTGGTGATTTTGTCTTGGATACCACCTATCATATCCATACCTGTAGTCTCTACTATACTTTATGAACAGATACCGTTGTTGTTGAGAGTACCTTCTGAAGTATCCTTTGTTGTGACTGTTCATTTTCTTTTTAACAGGTTCTTTATTTTCAGCAGATTCATTATTTATTGATCACTTCCTTTTACAAACACAATCTTTTTCTCAATATTAGATGAGCTATCATGTTCATATCCAAGTCCATATTTAACACTTGAAGATCTCTGACTAGATATGAGCATATTCAACTTTTTGTCACTTTCATCAAATTTATTAAAGATGTTTTTGATTGATTGTGACAGATCTTTTATCTTATCTTTAGATCTTTAATTTCATCCTTCAAACACTACTCTCTTTTTGTAAAGCATCAGAATTGACATGAAACTTTTCATTGTCATTCTCATCAACAAGCAATTTGGTTGTTTGACTTAAGACATCCTTTTCATTTTTCAAAGCCTTATTTTCTATATCTAACTTAGATTTCTTTAGATTAGCCTTTTTAAGAGCCTTTAAAAGCTTTTTCATTTCTGTATACATCTCATTATCAAACATATCGGCTTCAAATTCAGAGTTTACCTCATATGTCGCCATGAAACATAAATTGGCTTGTTCCTCATTATCTTCGCTTGTAGCCTATGAGTCAGCTTCTAACTCATTCAAGTCACTCAAAGTTTCCATCATGCTTGGATTTTCTTCTCAAATTTTTTCATCTTCTTGATTAGAACTAGGCATTCGTATTTAAAGTGTCCAGCTTCTTGCATTCATAATATATGATCTCCTTTTTCTCCTTTTTATCATTCTCTTTATAACTTTTCCCTACATCACATCTATTGCGATTAATATCATATTTTTTATACTTAACAGAAATCCTACCTTCTTTCTTGAGAAACTTACGAAGACATTGAGCCAATGAGTTGGCATTCTCATCTTCATCACCTGGCTTCTCTGATTCGAACTCTTCAACAGCTACTTTCTTTGCTTTAAAAGCTATTGCTTTCTTACTTGATTTAGCTTCTTCTATGATGTCTAGATGAGATTCATATGCCATGAGTTTTTCTTTCAATTAACTAAGTGTCAGTTTCTTCAGATCTCGAGCCTCCGCAATAGCAATCTTTTTAGCATTCCATGTTCTAGGAAGAACTCTGTGCATTTTCCTCACCAAATCTGGTTCATGAATTTTATTACCAAGAGATGTCAGTTCATTAGATACAGCAGTAAATCTATCAAATGCATCCTTGATTTTTTCATTAGATTCAAACTTAAAAAGTTCATATCTCTAAAGCAATGCATTAATCTTGGTATCTTTTATAGTTTCAGTCCCTTCATATGTTACACATAAAGTGTCCTATATTTCTTTTGCAGTTTCACATTTTGTTATCAAATAAAATTCAGATGATGCAATTGTTATTAGTAAGAGATTCTTAGCCTTGGAATTTTTCTCAATAAGCTTCTTCTCTTGTGGTGTCAACATTTCATCATTGGACAAGGTTACTTTGTGATCACCATTAGAGATAATCTGCTAAGAATCATAATCATTAGCTTTAATGTTGTATAACAGACTATTAAATGTTTGGGAAATTCATATGCAGAAGTTTTTGCTGTAACTTCTGTGTGTCCTTTAGGTGTCATCAAGACTAGGTTTCAAGTTCATGTGCTGCAAATGTTTGGTCGAGAAAGTATTGGAGGTATAGTGCTTTCTCTAAAGATAAGATTTACTATAATAAGTATTTTTCTTTTATTAGAAAGGAGAAGAAATGAATGAGATCTTTTAACAACAGCATATTAGGTTATGATCCAACTATTGTATGGCTAGTTAGACTGGTATAAGAAAGGATTTTTTTCATTTTATATTTTCAGTTTACTAAGCTATTTTTTAATTTTAAATGTGTTATATTATAGATTTTTTATTTTTTTTTTGGTTAGATAGCATTATAGTTGGTAATTTATAACAAATATTTTAGAAGGAAGGAATTCATGGTATGTACCAAGGACTTGATCCAACAGTCTTGGCATTATTACCCAACTGGGCGGTACATGATGTTGTTGAAGTTCTTTGTTCTATACATCTTCATAACCTTTAATTGTAGTTCTACTTGAATTGATTGAAGTGATCAATTGGATTTTCTATGGCTATTCATTATTATTTATCCATTTTAATAAATTTTCTGTTTGTTGACTACAAATTGTATACACTCATAATCCCATCTAATGTCTAATTGTTGCATAACGAAATTTTAGCTAAGAAAGCAACCTCTTTTAGGTATTCAGAATTTTTTTAATAGACACAAATGGGTTTTTGGTTATTCCTATTAATATTCCCTCTTATTGTGTTTGTGCAAACTTTCAACGTCCACCATTGAAACCCATCACTTCCTAAACCACTATAGTGGGCAATCTATTGATTACTATAAAGTTAGTAACTCTAATGTCCTGTTATCTTAATTCGCAATAACTCAAGTCTCTGATATATCGCCACTAGTGATTTAGAAGGTTACAATCAAACTTCGATATATCTATATTATTAAAGCAACAAATCCTCATTTGCTGCCTTTAATGATTATAAATTTTCAATTTTAATTTTACAAAACTAACCCTTAGTGAAAAGTTTTTCATAAAAAAGTGATATCACATTCCCTAGTTTACTTTGTACAGTTACCATTTTCTACATTTCACTATTGTGGTGATTGAAGACAAAGCCACTAAATTATCCATCCACCCCCTCTTTGGCTTAAATTTCAATACTTTCTCCTTTATTTAATAGTGCATTTTATCTTTCAATTAGAATTTTTTTTTAATTCATAACATATGCTTGATAAATATATTTTAATATTACATGAACATGTATTTACATGGTTTTATAGTTTTACTATTTTACAATCGATTTTTATAAATTTTGAATTATTATATTTGCATACGCAGATAGGTGCGTTGTCTATTAGCAAATGTATAATTATTTGCACATGCATTGCAAGTTTAAGCTATATAAAATTAGAATTATTTTTACTCATGTGCATTTTTTTAATTAAATATTAAAAAAAATTTCCTTTGCCTTTTAATTAATCCAAAAAATTATATATATATATACAATGATGGTAAGTTGGAAAGGAGAAATTTACAAGGCGCACAAATGTTAGATAGTAATCTGGTAGTTCTGCAGCTAGTAATACCAGAACATTAAGGCCTTAAATCCTCCACGTCCTTCCATAATCTCACCCGACGCAGACTTTGCTTCCCATTCGCTCGTCAAAGAGAAAACAGCCCTAGAACCCCCCAAAAAGAAAATCGACAACAACGTAATTTTCAAAGCCTGTTGCTTTCCTCTGTTCCAACCCAAAAAAACAAAAGAACAAAACAAAATGGCAGATGATGAGATGGTAGTAGTGAAGGGTGTTGATATCCAAAGATACATGGGAAGATGGTATGAGATAGCTTCATTCCCATCAAGGTTTCAGCCCAAAGATGGAGTGACACCAGGGCTACATATACTTTGAATGAAGATGGAACCATTGGTGTTCTCAATGAAACATGGACTGATGGTAAAAGAGGTATATACAAGGAACTGCTTATAAGGCTAATCCAAATAGTGATGAAGCTAAACTTAAAGTGAAATTCTATGTTCCTCCTTTTTTGCCCATCATTCCTGTTGTTGGAGATTATTGGGTTTTGTACCTTGATGATGATTATCAGCATGCTTTGATTGGCCAGCCTAGTAGGAGATATCTTTGGGTAAATTCTTATCTTTCTTTCTTTCTTTTCTTTTCTTAATTAATTGTTGGTCTCAGTTATGTTATAGTTACTTTAATTTTAATAATTTTCCTAGTGTGAAAGACTGTTTTCTCAAATGTAATGTTTGCTTATCGCATTTACCTGCGGTTGCATGATCCAATGAAGATTCCATGCTTCATCCCGATGGTTACAAAATACTCCGACGCGTCGAAACTTGTTGAGATTGTTGATACATTGTTGTTTATCATCTATACTTGTTCAAAATTTGTTTGGATTAAGGTAAATTTCCCACATTTTAATGCCAGTAAGCCGCTGTAGTTACTTTTGCTCCTTTGGTTTGCTGATTGGTAAAATAAGTTGATTCTCTTTTCAATTGAGCTTTGGTAAAATGTGCCTTACTCCTGGGCATATGTAAAATTTGTAAATATATCGTAGTCCAGGATCAGGATTTCATATTTTTGTGGTGATAATTCAAAGTTGTTTTGGCAGGTTAGACAAGTTTGATAATGTTTGGTTTTCGAGTGTTCAGAAAGATTCAACTTGAATTCAACTTTTGGAGTTGTTCAAGAAATATTGACACTTTGGGTTTTGTTTTTAGATATTAATTCAAAAATATTGAAACTTTGAACTTATTTGTGGAGATTTTGATTGCTGTAATGATTTTACAATCGAAAATGACAGACGTGTACAACTTTGAGATGTTAATTGTTATGGATTGTAACAGCATGAATTAGCAATGAAATTTACATATAGCCAACTTCAACTAGCCAGAGTGCGGTTGAGTCGTGTTAATGTATCGTATTTATGGTATTAGTGGGATTTTCTTTATAAACATGAAACTATTTACAGATACTGTCCCGGCAACCACATATGGATGAGGAAATCTACAATCAGCTTATGCAGAAAGCTAAAGATGTAGGTTATGATGTGAGTAAACTCCATAAGACGCCACACAGCGACTCCCCACCAGAAGGAGATGAAGGTCCTATAGACAGTAAAGGAGTTTGGTGGTTGAAGTCCATTTTTGGAAAATAGAATGCAGGATTATGGGAACCACTAGGTGGCGGTTTTTGTAACTATGAATAATGTCAAACCTAAAGAAAACACTCGTGTAGAACCTGATTGCAGAACACCACCGATATCAGGTGGTTTCGCTCGTTTGGTATGTTCCAGGGTAGGTTTTATGCGCTTGTGTTGGCTCTTGTGTGTGTTTCACTGGGAAAGAAAACCTACAGGAAGTGTTCTAGACTTTTAGTTCATTCATCCCCTGGCTTTCATATTGCAATGTTTGATGGATTTGTTGTTATTGTTTTTTGATGTCTTTCCATGATGTATGATATGGTTTTCCCATGAAATGTCTGCTGCATTTATTCTTAGAGTAGGATTATGTGATGTTCTTTTCATTATGGATGAGCCAACAATCATATTTGTGTGCTGACTGGATGAATCCTGGATAAATATTTGGTTGTCCTGGTGATCTAAACCGGTCCTGGGTATGGCCTGGAAATTGGAATTTTAAAGTCTAGAGATCTGCTCAATTTATCTTTAGATGGAATCATGTCATCTGCATCGGTTCCGGTTTCGGAAAATAAGTTATGATATCTGGGTATGACAATCATACACGTTATGATATCTGAAGCGTATGGCTATCGGTATGGGTTACTCCTTAACTAACATTCTTTGTTGGTTTCATCTGCATACAAATGACACATAAACATTTTCAAGCAAAGCATTTGTCAAAAAATAGATACAGATGAAAAACAGATAATTTTACTCATAAAAAGATCATTCAGACTAAGTATAGATCAAATTCAAATAAGAAAAATGTAGATGAAACACAGACCATCCATACATTAATATAAGCTTTAACATTGTTATGAGGCTAACTTTATGAGGCTGTGCCAAAATATTTGAATGCACTCTCGATGGAATCATGAGTTTAGGGTAAAATTATATCAATTTGATACAATTTTATGATTCTATCTGTTCTAATTATAGTAGTATCAAACAATGAACAACGTCCTCGTAAAAGAATGAATTTCCAAACAGCATTGAACAAAGGAGGTGACAAGCAACTGTTGAAATGAGAGATGAGACGGGGATAATTAATTGAAGCTTAAGAAAAGTAGCATCGTTTGCAAAACTCTAACCACTCAGGAGAAGCAATATAGGGATGAGCCAACAATTCCTTGTAATGGAATTCTAATTCCTGTTGCTTTGGACAGAACGCTCCTCCCAGCGAACACTTTTGCAATTTTACTCCGACGTGTCCCTCTATAAGCTTTTATCTTAGATGAGGTAAAAATAATTGGTTTGGTAACTAAGTACAGGGTTTGGTGGGGTGGCCTGTCCGCTTTTAACTTCTCTGAGGTGTCCATACTCTCTTCCCATATCTACTTGCCTAACAAACATTTCATAGACATAAACTTTGTTTTTGTGGGTTTAAAATAAAGATTACCAGACCAATTTATTCGATCTTAATTCTTTCAAGTAAGCTTATATACTCAATAAGGAAAGTTACAGACCTTAGCATCCATAATAAGTACATATGGAACAAGTCTATTTTATCATAATAAATTCAAGTGAAATGAGTATGTTTTATCCCTTCCATCAACGTAAATCGCCAAAATGATTGATGAACGTTGCAAAAAATACTCTAATATTTTATCATTTTAAACATTTTCAAATATAAAAAATAATATAAATTGTGAAATTTTATTTATAAAGATTAAACGAGCAAGTCGAGCAAAGAAGGATCCCAATTGTACAAAAAAAAAAAAAAAAAGCAAGGTCGATGCCTTGAAGAAACTCTCGTATTCATCATTTGTGCATTTGCAACTCCAAGATTATCAATTCCACATCCTATCGTTCGAAGTTATTTTTCCATGTCCTTTCTGCATCGCATATCTAAGGCCGTGTATCACATAAGGCTTATGCAACACAAGTGACCACAATGCTTCTCATTTGCATTTTCTATTCAAATATATTAAATAATATTATTCTATTAAATTAATTATTATTAACATACTAAAAACCAACATATCCACTACCTGCATCCGAGTTCCTTTGCACGGGTTCCTAGATATAGGACCTTACTTTTTAAGGTTCTTACCGATGTAAAGAGTTTCTTTGACTTTTTTGGGTTCTTTGCCAAGGACCCTAAATAGTGAGTTCATTCAAATAATAATAATAAAAATAATAATAAAATAATAAATTTTTATTATTATTATTATTATTATTATTATTATATTATTATTATTTACATTCACGTTAACTCGGAATTTCCACCATTTGAGCAGCTATTATTCTTGATCGCAGAGAATTTATTGAAAAGCAATGGCGGAAGCTTGATTTATATTTTTTTAAGAATTTCTTCAATGTTTTGGTGATTTCCAGCTTAAAAAAGGAGACGTTACATTGCAGCTTTCATTTGGAATATTTGCATATTTACATTTGAGACTTCGGATGCAGGTTTCCGTTGTAATTTGCAATAGTAAATTTTTTTTTAATCCTTTTTAAGTATAAATATGTGACATATCTCATTTATCATTTACTCAAAATTTTCACTATCATAAACCATCCTACAAAATTTTTCCTTATGGAAAGTTAAGCTATATATGGAATCCAATAATTCGCAAAATTTCCCACCATCTAATAACCTGCAAAACACACAAAATTTTCAAATTCCCACAAATTCACAAAGTAACTCTTATTTTCTAAATAGTGCATATTTTCAAAATGTACCAAATTTTTAAAATTCTCAAAATTTTCTAATGATAAATCAAAGTTTCCTAATTTGAGTTCATCATATAATTTTATTCTAATTCTAAGTGGGATGATGCCTTCATGTTTTCAATATGCTCCTAACCTTAGGCCCGAAAATATACAACAATTCACTCCAATTGGAGCAACTCTTTCTCAACCAACAATAGATCAATCGCCACAAACGCCTAGCAGCACAACCTCACAATTTCGATAACATTCCCAACAAGTAAATTGGCAAGATGAGGAAGATGATGAAAACAAAGGAGATGACGAACATAAAAAAAAGTGGGAGCATTTTGATAACAAGCTTCTTATTTGTGCATGATTAAGGGTTAGTAAAGACCCAATTATTGGAAATAGTCAACCACTTTAAACATTTTGGTATTGAGTTCATGAAAGCTTCGAGAAAGGATAAGCCTTTGAGGCTAAAAAAAACCGTGAAAACGAACATGGCAACAATGCAAATCTCGTTGGATGAAAATCTCAAAGAATGTTATGAAGTTCGAGACTCACTATGACCAAATAAAACAAGGAGCTGAAAGTGAAAAAAATGAGCAAGATTATATAAAAGATGCTCACGAATTATTCAAACAAAATGAGAAAAAAACAATGTTTGGTGGAGCATTATTGGGTTATATTGTAAAATGAACCTAAATAGAGGTCTCAAACTAGAAATGACAAAAAAGGCTACAATAAGCGAACCAAGGTGAGTGCATTTGGAATGTATACAAGTTCATCCTCAAATAATGATGCATCGAAAGATGATCAAGTCATCGAAATCGCCATTTAACCACTCTGTAAAGTGGCAAGTAAGAGGAAAGGAAAAGAAAAGAGAAATCTGAATGTAGTAAGCAAGTAGATGAACTGGCTGAAAAGTTAGATGGCTTAAGTAGTATAGCTCGTGAAAAAAATTGATGTGTTGCATAAATATACTTAGCTTAAAGAACAAAAGGAATATCGGAAGCAACTTGAGTGGAAAAAATCAATAATACTTGTTGATACATCGTCAATGGATGAAGTGCAAAGGCAATGGATTGAAGAAATGCATAAAGATATAATGCAAAGGAAAAGTAACAATTAATTCTGCCACGCTCCAAAGGTACCCTATTAGTAGTAAAAAGCTACATTTGAATACTATCACTAGATTATCTTTAGAGAATGACATGTTTTCAAACAAAAGGATCTTTTAGTTGCTTTTATAAGAAATAATAAATACATGTAAGTCATAAATTAGTAAATAACTATCATCTCAGTGCTTGAATAAATATTACAAACTATATTGTCTTTCTAAAAGTCTCTAAACACATAACTGATAATTTAAATACTAACTAGCTTAGACTAAAAATAAAAGCAAATAATTTATCCCATAATCTTCCATGAACTTCAAATCTTGAAGTTCTTACCGGGGCTAAATTCCTAGAAGTGACCAGCCATGGTCTTAGTGTAAATTTGAAAAAACTGTAGAGTGTGAGCGAAACCACAGGCTCAATGAATAACCAGAATTTACCACATATCAAACAAGTCATTAACAATCATATAAAATGCATCAATTAAGCATATGCACAAATACAAGCCTGGATAACTCGAAATCCAAAGCAGGATGAAGATTTACGCCCTCTCATTGAGGTTAAAGAAACACAATACTATGACCTACCTATCCAGGAGAGACTAAGCATATAGGAAAACAGCAATACTCACTTTGATTATCACTTTAAATTTATCATGTCTTTAACACTCATTTCCTATTTTAGCTTTAGAAACTCCACTAAGTGTTAGTCATTTCAAGCAATACCATAAGCCGCATCCTTCATTTACCATTTAGTTCCTATGGTATCAACAGAACAAAGTTAATCTTGAAAAAAACTAATAACTTCCTTGCCTAGATAAACCAAGCATTACCAGAGATCCGAAACACTAATACGTAGTAGGCTGGCACTTACTCAAATGTTGCTTATCCAAATCATGCAATGCATGTTCATTTCATTTATGGTACCAGTAGTTTTTAATCAAGTTTAAGGTGATCAATCATTTCACAAACAAGCAGCATACTATATAAGCAATATGATCATACGAAATTCTATTATTAGAACTTAGTAGTGAACAATTCATACAGCCAACAATTCTCATAAACCCATACAGAAAATTCAGGTTATTATCTTTCATTAAAGATCAGCTAAGCTACAAGCACATATATGTAATAAGACTGAGTTACTCACCTGTTCATGCTGGTTAGTTGTAATAATCTGCTAGGAAATCCTCTATAGTTTCAAAATCACCTATTGAGATGAATAAAATTTTCATCAATAAAACATAGATTATAAAACTAGACTCCTATGAGTGTTTAAGTATCTTATATTGGTATTGGGTTTTCTTTCTGTTACTATATTGATCCTTTAATGGTCCTATGATAATCAATTATTATTTAATATTTATTTTCATTTTGCTTTTCTTGATCTTGTTGGATATGTATATATATATATATATATATTTTATTGGGTAGTTGTAGAATTTATATTCAGTGAATTGATATTTTATCATTAACATTATCATTACTTTTATACTGTTCTTTAGTTAACCTATTATAGTAACGAGTATTTATTTACTATTATTTAGTTTCATCGTCTTTCTCTTAATTTACTTCATATAATTATCTTTTGATTTTTAGGAATCACATTATTTATAATTTTAACTTATTTAAATTTCCATTCTTATGTATTTCTATATAAAACAAGTATTTTACAATTATCTTAATTTTATTCTTATTGCAAAGTATACTAATATCGGCAATAATGATAATGATATTAATATTAATAATAATAATGATAATATGTCAACAATATTAATGTTAATTTTCATAATAACATTAATAAAAATAATAGTAATCTTAATGATAATAACAATAATAATAATAGTGATAGTCATTATAGTAATAATATTTAATAATGAAAATAATAATCATGATATTAACATTACTAATATGATAATAATATCATAATAATAATAATAATAATAATAATAATAATGCCATTAATAATATTAACATTAGTAATAATAATAATAACATTAATAATAAGAATAATATTAATAACATTAATAATAATATTATTAACATTAATGATAATCTGAAAAATAATAATAATATCATTAGTGATGATGATGATGATGATGATGATGATAGTGATGACAATAACAATAATAACATCATCATCATCAACAACAACAACAACAATAATAATAACAACGATATTAATTATTGGAAATAAGAAAACAGTTTTTATAATTTTTTTTATATGAAGCCGAGTGGAACACGACCATGTATTAGCCATGTTCTCCTGAAAACACGGTGCAATTCAATGCCGAGAGGTACACAACTGGTTCATTCGGCGTGTAGTACCCGTGCTCTTCTGCGGTTGTTACTATTCATCATATTCCTCACGTGTTTGATCCAATTTTTAATGATTTTCCACGTCCAACTTGTTTCTAAATGATTCCTAAGTGTTTATACATGATATATATATATATATATATATATACACACATATATCATCTTATAACACATCAACATGTTCATAATCCTTATTTTGTGATAAAAAAAAGTGTAACTAGGGTTTTTCAAAACTTACCTTGTTGTAGATGTATTGAACTTCGTTTTTGAGTTGTTTTTTAACCTAAGATCAACAAAACATTATTTAAGACTATGTTTAATGTATAAACTAACTTAAAACGAAATTAACTCACCTTTTTTGCTCCTTATCCTAGCTTATTGATGCGTTTTAATGGAGTTGTGTTTGTGTGTGTTTAGTTGTTGTTTTGGGGTTGTGTTGCATGAATTTGTAGCTGCTTCAAAGGTGTTTATGTGGTTGTTTTGAGGCTCTTAAATGGCTTTGTTTCCTTTTTCTTTAATGTGGGTGTTTTGTATATATAGAAGCAAAAATTTATAGCTCTTCTCCTCCGAATTTTCGAGACCATGAAGCAACTTGCTTCCTTTTGGTGTGCTGCATTTAATGTTTGTTTGCTTTGTATTTTTTTCATTGGTTTACACAAGATTTTTCTTTGACTTTGTTGTCCATTATTGACCCATTTTCTCCAAATTTTCGGCTGCAACAACAACTAGACACATCCAACCACAAATCCTTCACTTAGCACTAAATTTTGAATGTTTATTATTATAATATGAGTTAGTTAATTGTTTGTTTTAGTTTTAAGGTAGTTTATTAGGTTAAATGGATATAAATATGACAATTATTCAAGAGTTTTATCTCCAAAAATTTATATAGAGTTCTAAAAATTTCCTAGATTGTTATTGAGTTCAACTTTGGGTTTAAAGTTTACACACGATTAATAATTTTTAAGTTTTATCTCACCCGATTAGAGTTTTAAGCTTAATAAGTCAATTTTCGTTTTAGGCTCTAATAGCTTAAGGATACGCTAATTAAAACAATGGTGTGATCCAAATATTTATTTAGAGTCTAGATTATTAGTTATAGATCTGTTTATGCTTTTATTGTGTATTCATAACCGTAACGGTTTATCTTTAGGTTATTATTTTCTAACTATAAGCATAATCAGTTATTTACTCATTATCGCCTTTAAAATCTTAACTAAGTTATTCTTATATCTTGAGTTTTCGATACCCATTATGAAATTTTATTAGTAATTTTAATACTATCTAGGAAGCTTTGTTTTGGGGTTTAAAACTATATATAGGCTCATTACTATTCATAGTTCTATTCTAGAGTCTTTCTTTAGTTCAATATTAACCATCTATTTTCTATATTTATATTTCTATCTATTTTTATAGGTATGAAAAATTCTCGAGGTTTACAAATTTTGTTTTCAAATAACCATTGTAAAAGTTTCTTCTAATAAAAATAGCTATCATTATAGATTTTAATGTGTGTACGTCTCCATTAATTATGTCATTAGTCATTGTAAGAGTATTTATGAATGGAATTTATTTGTGAAAGTATAGCCATTGAAGAACTAGTCGTTAATCACTCAAACCAATTCAAAAAAACTAGTCGTTGTAAAGGCATCTATCAGACAAATCAATTTCTAAAAATGTAATCATTGTAAAGTAACTGTCCTTGAAATCAATTTGAAAAAATTAGCAGTTATAGGAGTGTCCATTTATCTTCTATATATATATATATGGGCAAACCAACATATCCTCACCAAACATTACCATATTTCCCTTTTCCATCCAAATCAAAACCTATTCACTCTCATGTCATCAAGTAGATATGATTCCGAGTTGGAAAAAGCAGCGCATGAGGCAGCTGAAGAACTATTTCTTCCAAAATTAAGCAACAATGAAATAGAGTTCAAATACTTCCAGAGTTAATTGCGAGTTCATCCACAAGACGACGTAAAAGAAAGTATATTGATAGAGGTCATCTTGAAGATCACAACCGTTTATGTTCCGACTACTTCTTGGATAACCCGATATATACTAATGAGCAATTTCGATAAAGATTTTGAATGAGGAAAGGTGTATTTCTTCTCATTTTGCAAGCACTACAAGATTACTCACCCTATTTTCAACAAAAAAGGGATGCTGCTAGTGGACTTAGTGCTTCGTGATTACAAAAATGCACAGCAACTATTGGGATGCTGGCATACGGGGTAATAGGCGATGCTTTAGATGACTATTTACAAATGGATGAGAGTACAATAATAAAATGTGTTAACATTTTATTGAAGGTGTCATTACTTGTTTTGGTGATGACTATCTATTTAGTCTTAATCCTACCAATATTCAATACTTACTTACCGTTGCTGAGCAACATGGATTCCCTAGCATGTTGGGAAGCATTGATTGTATGCATTGGGAGTAGAGGAATCGTCAAGTTCTATGGCATGGCATGTACACTCGAGGGAATCACGGCTCTTCAACAATTATGCTTGAAGTTGTTGCTTCATATGATACTTGAATATGGCATGCATTTTTTGGAGTCCCAAGTTTAAGCAATGATATTAACGTATTAGAGTGTTCACCTCTATTCGATGATGTTCTTGAGGGATGGGCTCCTCCAATTAACTATATTATCAATGATAGAAACTATAATACATGATATTATCTAACAAATGGTATAAATTCAAAGAGGTCTACATTTATGAAGTCTATTTCATACCCACATGGTCCAAAAGAGCAAATATTTGCTAAGAACCAAGAAGGATGTAGAAAAGATGTTAAACAAGCTTTTGGAGTGCTACAATCTCATTTTCACATGGTTCATAGACCTTCACGTTTTTGGGATCAAGAGGTCATCAAGCAAATCATGAGAGCATGTATAATTTTACATAATATGATAGTTGAGGATGAACAAGATGGCTATAACTTTACTTACAAAGTTCCAGATTATGAAGCAAGAGACACCAATGATTCGGCATCTCACATCTCTCACAATTATATTGCAAATTATGCGACGTACATAAAAAATAATATTCGACTTCATGATAGGGTAAAGTACTGCCAGCAACAAGTTGACTTGATCAAACATTTGTGACAGATTTTCTATTATCTATTGGTTGTGCATATTTTTAAATTATTATTTTTTTTTTTAGTGTGTATTACTTTCATTTAGATGACATTATGCGCCTTTATTGTTGTATTGCTTATTTATATTGAATTAAGTTATTGTTGGTTTTAAGTTAAGCTATTGTCTTACATTAATACATATTTTAATTCATTGATATTAAATTTATTATTTTAATATTACACATTAATATGATAACATAATATATATAATTTGAATATTAATAATATAAGTATATTATATATTGGATACAATTTTTGTCTCTTTATATTAAATATAAATATTATATAAAAGTATAAAAAGAGTAAAGAAACTTTTGTAAGACAATATTCAGATAAAGTGATGAGGTGAAAGAAAGCTCCTTCGAGTGTTGATGTGGCAACTAAAGAACCTTGTGAAAGATTCCATAGATGCAGATGCTGTTAATACTTCACTAACAATAGATGCAAGTAATGCAGATATACAAGATGTCAGATGAGTCGGCCGAAAAGGAAAAAAAAAATGTGTTAGATGAGAATGTGAATAAAGTATCAAAGACGAAATACGTACACGCAAAAAGTCAAAAAGCATACAAAGTTAAATTTACCCAAAATGTTATTACCAAAGGCATACATTAAAATCCCACTTGATAAATCATGTGAGATATAAATAATAACAATTTCATTACACTTATTTATAAAGAATTATTATATATTTAATTACCCGTAATATTAATTTTATGAGGAATTCTCATTATATGCCATTTATTATTCAAATTATAAATATAATTCAATAATGAAATTAATTTTTTTAATACCTTCATTAAAATAAAAATCATATTACATATGCAATCCTCAATAATAGCAATTATATCACGGTTAGAAGGCATAAGAAATAGCATAAGCTTATGGAAGACAAGTTTGGTAATTACCCTTCGATATCAGGGTCCACAAATGTCTTTTTTTTTTTTTTTCCCTGATATTACAAGGGAAAAGAAATTTAACCCTACAACCTCTCACTCGAAAATCTAAAAAAAATGCCACTAAGTCATTAATATAGTAAGAATAATGACACTAAACCACAAGGCTATTAGCATAGACCCTTGGTATTACAATGATCCACAAATGTTGTAACCATAGAACCATACTTGTTATGCTCCACGAACGGAGTAAGAGATTATCTTCCTCATAATACAGATGTCTTGGCTTCCCGGATCGCATATATGCTATGCATGTGCATCTTATTTAAAATAGATAAATAGAATCCCTCATAAACCAAGCGCGGTAATCATATCCTTCCTCTCTCTAAAATTTAATAGTAAGTGTGGCGAAGATTCAAAATTTCATAATCGATGTAACTCTCACGTTAAAATATTTGCAAGTACTCTGTTCCAATGAATCTCCAAGGGAAATTAGTTGACATATAAATCTTCAACATGGATCACAAATGTGAGCAAATAAAGCAAATTCCTAACAAAATATTTCCCAGATACACAGCAGAGGATAGCACAAGTTATTAAATATACTATAAGGAGTGTGGCTTGATTTAATCAGCCAAATATATGTACTGCAGACTTGCCATGGAAAGAGAGGAGGAGAGAGGAGGGGAGGGAGGAGGAGGGAGGGGGAAGGGGGGGGGGGGGGGGGTGGGTGTTGGGAGGAGGAGGAGGAGGAGGAGGAAGGAGGAAGAACCACATCACATGTTCAGGGGATCCATAGATGACACTAATCATACTATTAGCAAAAACATCTAAAACAGACCTGCTTCCCATCTTCCTGAATGTGACAGCAAGATCCAAATATTACGTAACAGCACATCATCCAAGCAAACAATTGATAAATGATATACAATCACTATATTCCCAGTCACAGGCTATAATTGAGATCAAGAAGAGATTTTAGTATATTTTTCCTGGACTCCAAAAGCTCAGAGTATGGTACAGCACTGGTTGGTTTTCTTTGCTTGCTTGTAAAACATCTGTTACAAATAAAAAAAAGTGTTCACGTTAGCAATAAGATGTCTTGCAGTTGAAGAGCAGATACAGACACTCATAAAGTCATAATAGTCAAGATCCAATCGAAAAGGCAAGCTGTTTAAAGTAGAATCAAGTATGCAAACCTCTATCCTCAATGTCAAGATCAAAATTCTATATATGCCGGACGTCACAAATACCATAAAGTAAAAACAGTTAGAACATCTACATACGTTTCTCCTCTTATTTATAACAACAGAGAACAAATGCATATCCACCAACTACAAAATCAATCATTTCTAATTTTTGTTTGTTTATCTTAAACAAAACTAATGATTTCACCAACATCACCCTGAAAGTTACCTGAGATGCTGCACTAAGATCTGAACTTTTCTCACTAGACTGTCCAGTTTCTCACCACGAGCAAGAACACTATCAATAGTTTTGTGCTGCATCAAAAGAAACATGTCAATATGTGTGTGTGTGTGTGAGAGAGAGAGAGAGTATTTGTATTTAAATCTTAAATCATAGAGAAACTTCAAGACTAAGAGGTGAGAAGCAATGAAATTTACGTATATCATCATTTTTATAACATTTAATTCTAGTAATCACTAATTCAAAGCAATGGACCATTCCTGATAACACAATTAAGATGATGAATCACAACAAAATGCATAAGCAGCATTCAATTCAAAGTCAATAATCATATAAATTTTAAATTCAATTGGACTACATTTGATGATAAAGTTAACCAATAATGATTAACAACAGAAATAAAATATGTAAAATAAACAACAGTACTGATTGTTTAACAAGTATCAAAATGACATGAAAGACAAAATGGATACCGCAAGAGTTGTTTTCTCTTAAAGAATGTTCAGCTGATGTTTGCTTTAGGTGGTACAAATACTATAATATGCTTCACACAAATGGCTCTGATATAAAAGAACAATGAATCCAATGTCTGACTGCTATAAATCATGATCCATCGCTTGAGAGTATTTGCAACAAGTGCAAGAACAGGTCTCTATATTCATGAATCGATGAATACATATTGACTAAACATATCTTGCACCATAACTGATAAAGTTAGTTATGATAGAAAGATGTTAACTTAGCAGGAAACATATCCAAAATTTTGAACTTCAAGGAAAGATGGTCACCCAAAGAGATACTAACCACAAAGACCAGAATATGTAGCAATTACGGAAAATAGGTTATCTCTGCCTCCTCAACTTTCATGGTTTGTACTATAGATTAGTATGATGATTTTTATTACTAAAAATTCACACGTCAGCTACTGGGACATGCTAGAACTAATGCAAATGGCATTCTGACTCAGAGACTAGAAAAGGCTTTGTCTACCCAAGTTATTGGCCTGCGCACATGACATGTAACGAGAAAGAAGGGAGGAGAGGGAAGGTGGAAAGATGAACACTCACAAGTATAATCTTTGTTTCATCCAATTCCCTTTGAATTTTTAACAATTTGTCAGCTTCTGCAGGGTCCTGGGATCAGAAGACAAAATGAAAGCTTCTACTGGATCATTACATATAAAATAAGTAAACATAAATCTCAACAATATAAAGGCATTAGCAAAAATGAAGATTTGCAATGAACCTGAAATTTGGTCAGAGCTTCATTCAAATAGGGCCAAGGTTGAGTGTTATCAGAGGTAATGCTTCTCCACGATTCCCCAAAATTCTTTTGGTATTCATCAACCACCTGAAAAAAAATAAAGATATTAGCAATCAATTGTTTGGAAAAGCAACTACAGAAACAGTGTATCAAAAACAAACAAAATAACTACATGTTTTAAAGCACTGCAAATATAACTCTTCCAACTAATCAAGCTAGGCAACACAAATCTGTCAATTGCAATGCAATTTGTATTGCAGTCCATCTGATCCACTTGAATTATGATTGATACATAAGTCTCACTAACTTATATTTGGTTTTATAAAACTTCTCTGCTTGAGTTGGAGTGACATAGTCAACACACAACATAGTAGACAGAAGCAGGACTGACACTCTAAGGAACAGAGTGACAGATGGATTTTCTAAAATTGTCTTACTGAAATTTTTAAGAATGCTAATTAAAACCTAATAACCACAGCCAATATTTTCTCAGATTTGACCAAAAAACTTGTTCGACAAACATATTCACAGTTTTCCATAGCCAAAGAACCAACTAAGTGATCAAGGGCAAGTTAACTATTATTCAGCTCAACATCCTGCTAAGTGAACACAACATTACATGCATCTATTTAGCACACAATATCACCAAAAGAATACAAAACAGAAAAGGCACATATCAAAGGAAGTATGTAATTTATCCAAAAAGAATCAAGAATGTGAGCTGCACCATGCAAAGGACTGGTAAA
Source organism: Combretum micranthum (assembly GCA_024138025.1). NCBI lineage: Eukaryota > Viridiplantae > Streptophyta > Magnoliopsida > Myrtales > Combretaceae > Combretum > Combretum micranthum. The sequence goes on along the minus strand of JAMXBD010000042.1, from coordinate 2,278,455 downwards.
AGAAGAGATCAAGATGATTTTGAAACTACCAGCATGCTTGGTTTCTTCCCATTACTAATAATTGCTTCAAGTAGAATTCTAATGGTGATCCCATCAATAAAGATGTTCCAGACAAACTAAAAATTCATAAAACTTCCCATTTTTTAAAAGCATATTTAAACCATTCTCTTTCAGTCTAATCATGTCCTATTCAGCATCCAACCTGTCTTCTCATAAATCAAGACCTGTTAGACCAATGGCTCTATTTGATTCATTGGTGTACAAACAGCATGCCATCATTTTAGTTGAAAGTGTTCGTGAAAAAACAGATAGAGATTAAAAACCGACATTTTTACTTACAAACAGATCGGATTAAATGCAGATTAAATATAGACACAAATGACAATCAAAAGATACAAACAGGCTTCCAAACTCACAAGCCTACACCATCTAACTTTACCCCATTTTATATTACATACCCATGCTTAAGAAGAACAAAGCAAATTATGCAAAGAGTTACATCTTCCAGAGTTAACATGCTATAGTCAAAATGGTCCAGATATTTGAAGCTCCCAAAAGAACCATCATATATTCGCAAAACACCAATTCTTCCTATTAATGCAAGCACTACTCATGTCAATCTCTTCATAATTCTACAACTAACATACCAAGATAAACTAAAACTTTAAGCACCTCTAATCAACAGATAAGATCACCCCTCCGTAATCACTTTCCATATACACAGTCACTCATTAATATACCTGGTTTAGAAGTGAAAACGCACTCCGAACTGGATAGTGATCATCCATGAAGCCCACCGCACAAACACCATTTCGGTTGTATGCATGCACTTTATACTCTACATCAATCAACAAAACAAAACTAAAATAAGCGAGTACTTTTCCTTTTTTTTTTTTTTTTTTTTTTGGTTTTCCTTCTCTTCACTCCAATGAAAACTCAATAACACAAGGGAAGATGCAAAACAAAATAGTATAAAAAATAACAAATTTACATTTAAATCTGAAAATTCGGTCCTTCTATGACATAATAGTAATACATGTCAACTTTCTTCTTCTCTTGACCAGCCAAAATCATACATGGCACAATATGATTGGTGGATCGTCAATTAAACATCACAAGTAATCAATTTATTTTCAAGTAATCGTGTCTCTTACCAATCTATATCATAATTCTATCATGAAGATTCACGAACTACCAGCTGAAGACACCCAATTTTGACAAGTTTAAGAAAAATATTCAAAGAAGAAAAAAAAACCCTAATTTTTGTCAATATGGATAGGAAACCTTCGTGCTGTACGGATTGACGCTGGCCCTGGGGGGTACGTTTGGCGACGGTGCGACCGACAAAAAGGATGAATTCCTTGACGCTGGAGCGCTGGAAGTAACCGAAATGGCTAACATCAGATGCGTTAGCGAGGATGATTGGATCTGATCCTTCTGGGCTACACTTCATAACCATCAAGGCGGTGATCTTCATGTTGATTTTTCCTTTTTTCCTTTACAGATTATTCAAAATTGAATTTTGTGGTATTGTTGGTGTTGTTGATGTTTTTTGATGATGCTCTTGTTGGTCCGGAGGTTGCTTTCTTAAGTTTAATTTGGGAATGAGAATTTTAGAGAGAGAGAGAAGGGGGGCCTTGAGGTTCGAATTATTTGGGCATTTGATGAGCTGGGGTCTAATATCATGGACTGTTGTAGGTGGCTTACTACTTTTTGCTTTCCAGTCTTATTCTTATGGACCATACCCATATGATTCGATTCGATTCGGATAATACAGAATTAGGAAACAAGGGGAATTAGAGTTTAATGGCATTAATATTCATTTTCTATAAGAGAATTAAAATTTATATTTTTTTGCTTTTATTTTAAGGATAATTTGTGCTGCGGATGAATACTATAATTCGATTTCGTTTGGATTGTAGAAGTAGAACTTGCAAACACAAGGTCTCTAGAGACTAGAGTTTGTCTAATATCAGCTTTTTATTTGAGAAATATATCCCGGAGGATTCAAGGTTTTAAAAGTTTTATTGGTGATGTTGTGGTTTAATAATATTAATAGGGTTAATGTTAAATTCGGTACCTCAATTTTGCCCGAGTTAACTCTGTTGCTGACGTGGATGTACGGTCTAATCATAATGTGACACGTGTCATCCGACGTGGTACTTTTTTTTTTATCTTTTTCTAACATGGCAACTTAAAAGTTTTTAATTATTTTTTTCATATAATTAATATTATTTTATTATTCTAAATAATTCTAAATCATATTCAAATCAAAGCCTAATTTCATAAGCCCGCCCATATAAACTAATAATGCAAACCCATCACTCTTTCGTTGATTTTCTTTTTCACTCACTTTTGGTTGTGATTTTATTACTTATACAAGTACAATTTCCAAAAGTATTTTTATGTGGGACTAAATATAAACAAAAACATTCATGCTTGAAGGCTTGTGTTTTATGGATGCTTTGGAAAAGAATCATCCATGAAACTTCCTTAAAGAATATTAGTTTTGGGAGTAAAATGAAAAAACTTAAAGAACTTAGTGTTTGCAGCTGCCAAAAGTTAAAAATAATAGATAACTTCATGGATAACGTAGAGCCTCTTTCGCATTTGTCATTAAATGATACCAACATAGATATACTCCTTGATTCCATCAGCTCAGTCTCAAACCTTCAAACTTGTCATTAAGGATGTGTAAAAAAGTCACGATGCTTCCAAGTACCATCGGAGGTCTAATGTCCCTTCTAAAAATTAACTCGTTAGATGCAACAATTAGAGAACTACTACTAGAGGTCCAATGTCGAGGAGTTTATGTGAGCTGGCAATGGAAAAAACTTATCTACGAGAATTTCCTAAAGCTAATTTAGAACTAAGAAGTTTGGAACATCCTTTATGATCCATTGCTTCGTGCCTTTAAACCAAAATTTCCAACGTTATTAATATCTATCGACCTTTAAATGTTTACAAGCTACTCCTTAATATCTATCTACCAACAAATCCTTCATGCCTTCATGTAATCACTATTAATTCATTTAACTAGTGAATAAGGAGTCCATAATGATCTATTTCTAATGCATTTATGATCCATTACATAATCTTCAAATAGCCTCTGTTTCACTTTCTAAAAACAAGAGATATTTATGCTCCTGCAACTATTCATATAACTCCCCCCAAAGCAACAAACAACTCCATCACCACTTATGCTGGCATCTCTCTCTCGAGAAGCATAGAAAGGAATAAAGTATGAGTGAAAATACATGCATTATTCTTATACAGCATAAATGTATATTTTTGTTCTACGTTGGTTCATGTAATAACTAATACGTAGTTACCTAGAGGTACAAGCATATTCATTAAGTAATACATAATCACAAACACAAGAATCATTAAATATGTTTTCAATTCATAGATTTGAACAGTTTCGAAAAGCATAGAAAGGAATAAATCGAGTCTACATGTAATGGTGTCTTATGTATCTAAATGTTTTAAAAACATGATTTATATAAATCGCATCCATGGAGAACTGATATTTAATTAGTATGTGTTTTTCTCTCCCGTTGTGTTAGAGAGCTGATATTATTTTGCTCCAGTATTAAAGTCATTAGCTTTGGACCATCAATGGAGTTACTGTGTTATTATTGTTAATATATAGGTTCTTATTGTATTCGGTATATTTCAAGGAGCTTCTTCGATGCTGGAGAAAGGGAAAATAAAGGTCTAAAGAAAGTTGAGAGAGCCAAATTATGGTGGATGATTAGAGATTCAGGGTGTGACGATAGTCCATACTTCTTCGAATTTCCCTTTCCTTTTTAGTAACTTGAAGCTCTCCTTAGTCATTTGTTGAACAACTTTGTCCCATATTGCCAAAGCATTCAAATTAAACCTTTTATATATTATTCAATCCAAAACTCATGTTCAAAAAGACTAAATTGGTGAAAGATTTAGGCACAAGAAGCTTATATGGGCTTATTGAGGTGAGGCCCAGTACGTAAAATTTTCTTTTGAAAAATAAGATAATATTAATTATAATAAAATAAAATAAAATAAATTATAACAAAAACATGAAAATAAATGCATCAGGAAAAAATAAGATGAAAAAATAATAAGGTGCCATGTCGGATGATACATGTCACGTTATGATTGGGCTGTACATATACATTAACAATGGAGTTAAAGCTATTAATGAAGGTACCGAAATTTACCTTGAAAAACGAGAATTTTTAGGCAAAGTTGAGGTACCAAATTTGACATTAACCCATATTAATATTACTGGTCTATAGCTAAAATAGAAATTTACAAATTTAAGGAATTTAGAGTCTCTTAACACTCTTGTAGTTTAATGGTATTAATACTATTTCTTATTAGAGAAACAAAACTTGCAAATTTGAAACTAAAATTGAGTGTTTAGAGTTTGCCAGCGATTTTGTAATTTAATGGTATTAATACTTTTTTTTTCCAAGAAAAATGGAACTTGTAAATATGAAGATTTTAGAGTATTATCACTGGTGTTCTAATTTAATGGTATTAATATTGTTTCCTATAGGAGGACGGATCTTGCAAATTTAAGGATTTTCTAGCTTGTCAGCGATCTTCTCATTTAATGATATTAATATTATTTTAGAAATAGTAATTCTGGCAAAAAAAAAAAAAAGTCTGTCAATAGTTTTAAAGTTAAATGGCATTAATATTGAACTCTAAATGAGAATAACCAAATTTAAATCTCCTCTTCTTTAAACAAAATTTAAAGTTAATGGCATTAACTAAATTTAAACAAAATTTTTGCCCACAAAATACCTAAACTTTTTAAATCTTGTGCTTATGTTACTTTTGGCCAAGATTCTAATATTTTGCTGACATGGACAATTATTACTCTTAAAAAAATAATTTCCCTATTGGCTATTTATTCTTTTTTACTTTCACTTTCCTCTCCTCCTCCTCCTCCCCTCTTCTTCTTCTTCTTCTTCTTCTTCTTCTTCTTCTTCTTCCTCCCATTAAAAATAAAAAATAAAAACAAGAAACCTAAATCAAACAACCCCATAAAAAATCAAAACAAAAACCCAAATTTGTTGAGTTTAGTAGAATTGAACCAATGAAATATCTCTTTGCATTCGCAATTTCACTCTTCTTTTTTTCTTTTTTCAAGTGTAAGCACAAAATAGAATGATAGTTGAGTCATAATAAATAACCATAAGATCTTTGCTCCGTAATATGGTGTTTCTTTTCTTGATCTCAATAAGGGTAGTTTTTTATTTATTGTTTTTACCATCTCAACATCAATTTAAAATCGAGTGTGTATTAATTAATGATGATATTAATAATACAATATAATAAAATACACATATATAAGATATAACACAAATACAATACACATACAGAGATCATACAAAACAAATTTAATAAAAATAAATATTTTACAAAATAAAACAAACTTATATACATTAAATCTTGTTATTTTCCTCAGAATGTCTCGTTATTGGTCTTTCCTCCTATACATGCTCACGGTTTTCTCCTTTCTTGGCAATTATATAAAATTCCCCCCTATCAATACCAAATAGTTACCTCTTTGTCTACTCGAGCAAAATTTTTCTTGATGACCTTAGATACTTTTAATTGAGAATATAAACATACCCATCAAACCATGTAAATACTTCAAAACTAGTAGGATTCATGTCAGCAGCAATTAATCAAAGACAAATGGTGAATATCAATTTTTGATATGGGGTTTGCTGTTTTGGGGTTCTTTTTTTATATTTTGGATCTTGGGTATGTTAAAGATTTTTTTTTTTATGGGTTGTTTTGATTATTATTTGGGTTGCTCAAGAAAATTCATCATATTTTTTTTCACGCTTCGTCTCTTAGTTTTGTTGGAAATTTTTGTGCTAGTTAATTTTTTTCTTTTAATGGGGAAAGAAGAAGAAGAAGAGGATGTGCAACAAAGAGATAGAGGGGGGAAAGTAACAAAAATGAAAAAGAATAAATAGCTAAGTAGGAGGGAGAAATTATTTATTTAAGAGTAATTATTGTCCACGTTAGCAAGTTGCTGGAGTTTTGGTTGGATTCTAGCCAAACCTACCATGAGTGCAATATTTAAAAAGTTTGGGTATTTTTGTGGGCAAAAATTTTATTTAGATATAATTTGTTTTATTGAAAAAATTCAAGTTTCGTTAGTGAAACTTACCTATATTATAGTGGATAAGGAAAAAAATTAAAAATCTATTTGAATTATTTATCATAGGGCTATAAACGAGTTGAGTTTTTAAAGTTTAGGCTTAGTTCGGGCTTGGTTCATTTAAAAATTACTAAGTTTGAGCTCTAGCCAAGTTTTTTTTATCAAACTTAAAGTTTAGGCTCGAACTTGATTTGTTTAACTAAAGAGCTTTATGTTTAATCAAATCAACCATAATTTTGACGAGACAAATCTTGTAAAGTTTAATATCTTGATTTAAAAAATCTTTGAATATACCTAGTATATATATATATATATGTATGTATATATATTATTTTCGTAATTGGACAGATGTTTGCATGCCATTCTAGTAAGTGTTATAGTAGACTCTTACTGTTCAAACGTTGCAGGCTTATGTTCGGACGCTACATAATATAATTCTTGCCAAGAGCAAGGTTGTGCATTTCATGTCACTACTGGTCACTACCAATTGGACAATAATGCTTGATGTCCAACTGGTATATGTTTTTTCTATAGGATTTCGAGCATCGTTTGGATGCCATGTGAATATGCCAAATACTATTCGGATGGTAATCCTTAGAAAAGTAGTCATTGTAGCATTAATTACAAACAAAATTTATTGGTCCAAGGCATAATGGGCAAGTCAAATGAGAAGTGTATTTATACATGGCTTTTGTGAGATGAAGACTAGTTTTTGAGCTTAGAAATTGCTATCAAAGTCTTATACTCTCTCAAATCATTGTGTTTGTCTTTAGTTCTTAAATTTGCTTTAAATTAAGAGTGAAAAAAGTGAATAATACTCTTGAGTGTTATTTGCAATCATGTAAAAGAGTATTACTCAAGTAAGTTTATCAAGTATTGTTGGTTGGGTGTAGCTCATTTGAGCATTGATTATTTTGTGATTAATAAAGAGTACGAAGACATCTTTAGAGGCATTGGTGTGATCATGAGATTAGGAAGTGGGTCAAACTCCACGTTCAAATCCCTAGCTTGTTTATCCCAAACTTACTCTCTTTACTTATTGCATCATATATTGTTAATTTGTGTGATTGTGTTTGGTAGAATAGTTTCTAATCCTAATTTTTTAAAAGAATTGCATAAATACTCACTTCACCCCCCTCTTTTGAGTATTTTACCTAGTGTGTTAGAAGATTTTCAATTGGTATCAGAGCAAGGTCTCTATTTTCTTGTGCTTAATCGCATTTAGAGTAAAGATCGTGGCATCTAATACACAAAGATTTCTAGAAGGATAAGCTATTAATAGGTCACCACTTCTAAATAGGGAAAACTATCCCTATTGGAAGTGTAGAATGAAAATCTTCTTGAAAGCTTAAAATAGATTAATTTGGAATGTTATAGAAGATGATCCCTTTAAGGTTGAAGGAAAAGAAGAAAGAGAGCATAATGATGAAGATTGGAAAAGACTAAATTTAAATGAGATAGCTATGAATATTTTCCATTTAGCTTGAATAAAAGTAATTTTAGTAGAATTTGTATATATAACTCCACACAAGAAATGTGGGATGATTTGGAGAAAACCTATGAAGGAATATCTAGAGTAAAAGATACCTAAATAAGTATTCTTTGTAGTCAATTCAAAAACTTCAAGATGCAACCAAATGAAACCATAGATGAGATGCATAATAGGCTCATAAATATTATTGTAATGCCTCGAAACTCCGCCCACCAAGGTTTTGTCTGTTTTGGTCACACACGGCACAGTTTTATCCTTTTGGTGCCAGTGCTTCCCAAGGGGTCACACATTTAGGGATTGCTCTGCACAGAGCATGCTTAACTTGAGAGTTCCAATCAACTCTAAGCCATTACAATAAAAGGTGCCTCTATAATTAGAGTTTCACAACCTATATGTAAGGAGTATCACATACTCCCCCACTTATAGAACTGACGTCCTCATCAGTTTTGTTACACAGGTCCAAAACCATACCATGCAGTAAGGACACACTTCTCCACTTCCGACTGGTGAATGACTCCGATACCACTTGTAACATCCTAAAACTCCACCTATCAAGGTATTATCCACTTTGGCCATACACTACACGGTTTTATCCTTGTGGTGTGTTGGTCCCACTTAAATAATCAAAGAATAGAGGGTTGAATTGATTATTATAAAAAATTCAATGTTTTAAGCCTTTTAAAATTGAAATCCCCATTATAAAATTTGAGAGAACAAGTTAAACAATTATGAAAATAAATTGCAGAAATTTAAAAGGAGTAGGGAAAGAAAATCAGACAATGATGTATAATGGTTTCGCCTTGTGTGTCAGTCCACTCTTCCAGCTCTGAGCCGAGGGTCCCGTTATCTACACGAGTTTGTTCAACTATATCCAATCAATTCAAGTTACTAACTTGTACAATTCTCTCTACTTAATTCTCACAGCTTTACTCTAGCTAACAACTGACACAATACAGTCTAAACTTGTAAACTAGACAACTTAGAAGGCAACAACACGTTCCTTCTATCAAACAAGGAAAAGATACAAAAAGCTCAGGTTTGCAATGAAGAAAAGGAGTTTGCTCAAAAAAGCTCGTGAAGAAAAGTGAATAGCAGCAGGTTATTGTTTGTCTCGTAAAAAAATTGTAAACTTTTGTAGTTCTCTCCGTTTTCTTTTTTAATATAAGACTTCAAGCTTCAATGTTTAAAAGACGGTTGTGACTAAGCCTTCCCACATATATCTCAGATAAAATCTTGTGATACTTATCCTCTTTCATTCAAATCCTGTTGATAATGAATTGGGTAGAATCTTCCAATCCTTATCTCTTCGTTTGATTTTCAAATCTCGAACATTATTAGATGATATCGATATCCTTATACGAATTCAAATCTTGCTGATTTGTTTCAAATATCATGTGATATCCTCAGCGGGATAGATATGTTAAACGAAGATTTGTTTCTAGATATTATGGTGATATTTTTCCTTATTCAAAACTTGGAACTCGAGAAATATGGGTCATCATAATTTGATCTTTTTCCTTATTCATTCAAGAGGACGTTTTTCTTTTTATCTTTAAATTTGAAATCTCGATGAAATACCATAAGAATAGGTATGTGTAATACTTTCTCTTGTCCTGAAGTTGTAGATTATGATAATCCATTTGTCTTGAAGAGAAAAACTCGTTTAACATTTCTTGAACAAAATCTAATATTGTTCTTGAAAATAGGAGAGAGAAAACTTTGAAAAAAACTTCAAATCCCCTTAGATATGAACCCATTTAAGTGAAACAGATAAGTATACGACCCAAATATACTTATTATTTCAGAGCTAAGTCTTCAAGATAGTTATTCATATTGATCTAGAACATTTTTTTATCACAATTGAGAAGATGAACAGTAAAAAACGCATCGATACTATTTGCTGTCAAAAGTTTGCAGGAACCTTCTGTGATATTTTCTGTAAAACCTTCTGTGTTTATAGTATAACCTTTTGTTCTTTAAGCAACCTTCTGGAAATCCTTCTATATAACCTTTGTCTTTTGAAAATAACCTTTGAAGACATAACTTCTTATAATGTACTTATGTATGTCTTGTTTAGATTTTTGAAAAACTTAAAACTCAAAACATCAAAATCATCCATACGCTTAATTTGTGCTAAGTAAGGTTCTGTGAAAGGTTTTGTTAAGAACTTGTATTCAATTTAAATCTATACACTAAGTAAAATCATTAGCTTTTTAAGTATTTTGTTATAATCAAAACTTAATTTATAGAGAATCAACATGGCGCTAGCGCTTCCCAAGGGGTCACCTATCCTAGGATTTCTCTACACATGTTTAACTTTAGAGTTCCAACCAACTCTAAACCATTACACCAAAAGGCACATTTGTTTTTAGAGTTCCACAACCTATAATTAAGGGGTATCGCAATTATAAATCACTTGAGTGTGCTTAGAAAAAACTTCACTAATGTAGAAATCAACCTTAAACTTCTCATATTTAAGGGGTATCACAGTTATGAACTTTGTGATTAGAGTTCCACAACGGCCTTTTAGGAGGCATTAGATCTAAATACAATGAGTAAAGAGGAGCTTCTTAGCACCTTTAAGACTCAAGAATTAATTAAAAAGCAAGGAGAGGAATCAAGCAAGAAGACCATTACTTTAAAAGCCATAAGCAATGACTCAAGCAACATTGAGGATAATGAGGAGGAGGAGCTTGCATTCATGTCTAAAAAGTTTAGAAAATTCATGAGGTTTAATAACAAGATAAAGAAAAATGATGATGAAGGAAGTTCCTCAAAGTATAAAAAGCAGAGAAAGGAAGTAATCACAACCTTCAAATGCCATAAGTCGAGGTACATTCAACCATATTGCCCTGTCCTCAAGAAGACACCTAGAGGACTAAGAAGCAAGCTCTAACTGCTTCTTGGAGTGATGATAATACTAGTGACTCGGATGAAGATGTATGCTTCATGGCATATGATGATGAGGTAAGTGATTCTTCAACAATTCCTTATGATGAGCTTGTCACCATGTATGATGATTTATGCAAAGAAATGGTAAAGATGCAAAAAAATAAATAAATAAAGCTTTAAAAGAAATGATGATAAGTGTTAGAAATGAACTTGATAATTTCAAATATGAATACATCAAACTTGAATCTAGGATCAATAATTTAGATAAGGATAATGAATTTTTTAGGTATGAAAATAGCAAATTAAGGAATGAAAATAACAAATTATGTAAAGGTCACAAAGCATTAAGTATTGAGAGGAAAATTAAAAATCTAAAGTCAAAAAGAGGATGAATTTTGTGATAATGAACTCATGCATGAACTAGAAGAACTCAAAATAGAAAATGCTATATTAAAATCTAGTTTAGTCTAGATGAATCAAAAGAAACAATAGCAAAATTTGTACAAGGACAAAAGAACCTAAAGGCTATACTAGGACAACAAAGATACACAGTAGATACACATGGAATTGGATATAAGGGAGGAAATAAAGATAAAATATACAAAAGTTATTCTATGAAAGCAACAAATAGAACATGTAACTATTGTGGAAAATTTGGACATATAGCACATAAGTGCTTTATTAGAAATGATGTTCATAAATGAAAGCCTATTTGGGTCCCTAAGTAACAAGCTCAATATGCAACTAACCCAAAAGGACCCAAACTCAAGTGGGTACCAAAGCAATAACTCCTTGTTTTGTAGGAACTCTCAAGAAGCCACAACAAATGGTATTTGGATAATTGATGCTCAAGACATATGACAGAAGATTCATCCAAATTCACATCTCTAATCTTGAAGGATCAAGGAAATGTTACTTTTGGAGATAAATCAACCGTACTTGGTGAAGGTAACATTCTCATCAACAAAGACCCTCTCATTAAGAATTTTCTATTGGTTGACCATTTAAAACATAACTTGCTTAGTGTTAGTTAATTGTGTGATAATGGCTTGAAAGTAAGTTTTTGTGCCAATAAATGCTCTATTAAGAGAATTGATAATTGCCAAGTTTGTTTTGAGGGATATAGACATAGAAACATTTATAAAATTAATTTAGATGATTTTAAAACCTCAAATGAAACATGTCTATACTTTCAAAATGATGATAGTTGGATGTGGCATAGAAAATTGGGGCATGCTAGTATGGACATTATTTCAAAGCTTGTTAAAAAGAATCTTATCAAATGATTACCAAAATTAAGTTTTCAAAAAGATAGGATTTTTCAAGTATGCCAACAAGGAAAGCAAATAAAAGTTTTCTTTCAAATCAAAAAATGCTATTCTACTTCTAGACCACTTCAACTATTACATACGAATTTATTTGGACCTACTCAAATATTGAGCTTAGGTGATAAGAAATACACATTGGTGATTGTTGATGATTTCACTAGAAACACATAGACTTTCTTCCCTGCATCTAAAGATGAAACAAGCAATGTCTTTTTTAGATATTGCAAGAAAGTCCAAAATGAAAAAGGTCTTAACATTATGACCATTCGAAGTAACCATGAGGGAGAATTTGAAAATTATAAAATGAATGATTTTTGTGATAAATTTGGAACTGAACACACCTTTTTAGCACCTAAGACACCATAACAAAGTGGAGTAGTGGAAAGAAAAAAAAAGAACTTTGTTTAAAATGGTTAGAACAATGTTGCAGAAATAACCTACCTAAATATTTTTAGGTCGAAGCCATTAATACCACATGCTGTATATCTAATAAGATGTTCATTAGACCTATTCTTGAGAAAACCCCCTATGAGATTTGGAAAGGAAAAAGACCTAGCATCTAATGCTTTCATCTATTTGGCACTAAATGTTACATTTTGAAAAATGGAAAAGATCAACTAGCTAAATTTAATGCAAAAAGTAATGAAGGTGTTTTTCTTGGTTATTCCCTTACTAGCAAGGCCTATAAACTATTCAATAAAAGAACTTTAGTTGTGGAAGGGTCTATTTATGTGGTTTTTGATGATGCTCTAGCTTATGTGTGTTCTATTGATGATATGAATGATGTGTGCGCTACCTTAGACAAATTTTCATTTGAAACTGCTGACCACATTAAAGAAACCTCAAAACAAATGGATGTATATAGAAAGGATTACTTGAATGAACAAACAAATCATGATCTTCCCAAGGAATGAAAATATGTTAGATCACATCCTAAGGATCTAATCATTGGTGAACCATTAAATAGGGTATAAACAAGATCATCTCTAAAAAATATAAGTAATTTAGTTTTCTTATCCCAACCCAAACCCAAAAATATAAATGAAGCCTTGAAAGATGATCTTTGGATACAAGCGATGCAAGAAGAATTGAATCAATTCACTAGGAATGAAGTTTGAGATTTAGTACCTAGACCTAGTGATAGACTGATTATTAGAATCAAGTAGGTTTATAGAAATAAATTTTATGAAACCGGAATAGTAATTAGGAACAAAGCTCAATTAGTGGCTAAAGGCTACAATCAAGAGGAAGAGATTGATTTTGATGAGACATTTGCCCCGGTCGCTAGACTAGAAGCCATTAAGATATTTTTGGCACTTGTGGCTTTTAAAAACTCTACACTTTTTCAAATGGATGTCAAAAGTGTCTTCTTAAATGGCTTCATCGAAGAAGAAGTTTATGTAGAGCATCCACTGGGTTTTTAAGATAATGAATTTTCTGATCATGTTTATAAACTAAACAAAGCTCTTTATGGACCTAAGCAAGATTTTAGAGCTTGGTATGAAAGACTTAGTAGTTTCTTAATGAACAAAGGTTTCTTTAGAGGAAAAACCGACATAATGTTTTATATAAAAAATCAAAATCAAACACATTAATTGTGTAAATCTATGTGGATGATATTGTGTTTGGTGCTACTAGCATGAACCTTGTAAATGAATCTATCGATTCTATGAAGAATAAGTATGAAATGAATATGATGGGGAAACTCAATTACTTCCTTGGTCTCCAAGTAAAACAAACCAAAAATGGAACATCCATTAATCAATCTAAATATACCAAAAAACTTCTAAAAAAAATTAAATTGCAAAATTGCAAAACCAAGTCTACACCTATGAGGACAAGTGTAAAACTGGATAAAGATGAAAGTGGCAAAAATGTATGTGAAAAATTATAAAAAGGCATGACAGGTAACCTGTCGTATATAACTGCATCAAGACCCGATATTATGTTTTTATTATGTTTATGTGCACGATTTCAATCTTGTCCAAAAGAATCTCACTTGAATGCTTAAAATGCATCTTCAAGTATCTTGTGGACACTATTGAAATTGGTTTATGGTATCCTTAGTGTACTTCTTTTGATCTTGTTGTATACTCCGATGCCAACTTTGTTGGGTGCAAAGTTGATCGGAATAGCATAAGCGGCACATGTCACTACCTTAGCAACTCCTTAATATCTTGGCACTGAAAGAAACAAAACTCAGTTGTACTCTTTGTAATATACAAATAAATAATTTATAAAGAAGGGCAAAAGTGTCATTTGATATGAAATAAAAAGGTTATATGGTCAAAATCTAAAGTATATTTATGTTTTGACCACATGATAGAAGATGAAATTTCACAATTGTAAGCTGACCACTATGCTACTGGCATAGAATCATACACTACCAGCGTATATCCTGTGGCTTCAGTAGCTTAGAAGCTAGCATTGATTTTAGCAAAATTATGTCCGGGACTTATAGGTCGTTAGCTTTTGTATATATGGTGTCAGCCTTTGTATTTACATTGCCAGCATAGATGCCAGCTTACATCTTCCAGAATATGACCCACAAGAAAAAGGCCACCAGTTTTGGCACTTACGCCACTGCCCTTTGGTTATACCTCATCTGCCTTGGTTTAATACTGCCAGCATATGTGTTTGGTAGATGAAGGGTTTTCATGGTTTTCTTTATATCTAACCTTATGTCTCCTCTCCAAAGTGCCTCTAAACCTAGAAAACCTCTCTATTCATGATTCTAGCATTCAAAGGAGATTGAAAGATTAAAATCAAGGTGAGTATATATCCTTCTTTTCTTTAAGATTTAAAGAGATCTATCAATTCTTTAGGATTTCTATTGGTTTTGAGAAGAAATTGAAGAAAAACCATATTTTCCTTAGAGATTTGGATTTTTTGTGATCAAGGAGGATTAAGGATCAAATTCTAGGTAAGTTTATATATTCTTAATTCTTATGATATCATAAAGATGATTTTTGTGGATTTTTTATTTGATTTGTATTGAATGAAATTCTAGGGTTTGGAAGAATTATTGTGGAAGTCTGTTCTTTTAGAGAATTTCCATAATTCAATCAAGGAGAAAGGTATGGAATTATGATTATATTGGGATTAGGGTTTTAGGTGATGTTTGGATTAGATTTATTTTATGAAAGATAAGTATTGAAATCAATTTTGTTTATGTGATCAAGGTTTTGGTGAATTAGAGTTCTATTCCTAGAAATTGATTTAAGTATGACCTTACCTTGCTTATTGTATGTGCTTGATAAATCTTATTTACCCTATCATATTCATGGGAATTTGGATTAATTTTACTCTAATTTTAAGTAAAATTCCCATAATACTTGTGCTTTTAATGAAAATTGTTGTTTTGTAGCTCCTTGAATCCAAAGAAGTAAATTTAAGTGATTAGATCATATTTGGAGCAGAAATAACAAATACAAGTCAAAGAAGAACAAAATCGAGCCCTACAAGAATCGCTATTGAGGCCAAACAAAGGAAGAAATACAAGGAAAAATGGTCTGTCGCACCTCAACTTCGAGCCCTCAACATGATCCTCGACTTTGTTTAAAGAGATTGAGTATCATTCTGTAGAAAAGCTTTTGTCGAGCCTTGTATTCAACCCTTGACAGTTACCCTTTGAAGATCATTTTTCTATCCATTTTACCTCGAGCCTTAGCCATACGAGACTCTACTGCCTCAATTCCACCCTCGATAAAGCAATGGATAAAAACATAAGCATTCTTAAGCGTTTTAAGTGTTGGGCCTAATTTCTTCTTTCTACGAGTACTCGACCACAGCTCCCATGCGACCTGCGATAATTGAGCACGCAATTTAGACACGCGTGTGAATAAAGAATTCACTTTCCGTTATAAAGAATTTGCCACATCAACAATAAAATCTTCATTATTTTTATGTCCTAAGCCTATAAATAAATGTGCAAAGGCATGCGATAGAGTGTATAGTGTATATACGATAAAATAGTACTAACGTAGTATAGAGAGAGAATTTTTGGAGTGAAAGAATTTGATTTCTTCTCACTTTGGAAGATCTCATAGTTTTCATGGTAAAAATCATTTTAACCCATTGTTTGCAATTTCCGCAAGACTTTGTCTCGAATTGTAATATCATTTGATTAATCTCATTTTATTTCTTCAGATCATGTTCTTAATCTTTAAATCCATGGAGAAATAATCTTCTATAGCTTAGGGTTTACAAATCGAAATTCTGATTCGCGTGAAATCAAATGCACTTTCAAGTCAATTGATTAAGTATTTGTAACTAGTAGATTGAATCTGTCTGTATGGGTCTAATTGTGTGGTACATCTGTTAGACCCATGTTTGATGTCAACTAAATAGGCTAAGAAGTCGTTCTTTTGGATAGATCTTTGGCTACTAGTGGAGTTATTCATAATTGTCTTGAGAGAGGGGTTGTGAGGCTTTCTGTCTCTCGTTTTTAAAATGCACTAAGTTGATTTTTTTTAAAACCAAAGGATTCTTAAGCTTTATGCAGGTCTAGACCGTTGATAGCCTGAGAAGAGATTCTGGTGGTTTAGTCTAGATCTAGAACTATTAACTTTGAGAGAAGCTTTATTTTAACTCAATGATTTTGACAGTAAAATACATCAGCAACAACTCCCTCAGAGTTTAGATTTTGATTCACATGATAAGAAATTGGTAAAGCAAACCCTAGGCTATCGTCTTGCATTTTTACAAACCCATCTTAAGTTTTTTCCATGAAAGTTTTGTGAATATCTTTAACCTAGTATAGCTTCTTTTCTTTTGATATGTCTTGCTAAACTCTTTTCTTGGTTAAATAAAAAGTGGAATGTGAGTATAATAGTTGTCACCATTCCCTTAGGATCTAACCTAATTCTTTCTATACTACTTCGGTAGGTGCACTTGCCATGAATGTTGGAAGTTGCCAAACTAAAGTTAAAAAGAACCAATTGATTTTATAAATTTTGAAAACTTCAACCAACCCCAACAAAAGACCAGTGCTTATAGGATTACAATTGATAAATTGATCTAAATATATTTGTCTTTTAGCTATATTTTGCTTACTATTGGTGATTAGCTGATGTTAGTAAAGATCAGGCAAACTGTGATACTAAGACTGGCACCCTAATGATCTGTGTGTGTCGTTGTTCCTAGTGGAGTTGCACACATAAATGATTCTGATAGTTTAAGATTGTGCAATGATGGCACCGAGTGTATGGGGATTACCCAACATCCATATACATATATATTACCTATTTTCTATACTGCATGTTTTCATGGAGTCACAAGTTACTCTAGGTTTAAGACTGGACTATAGATGGTTCTAAACTGTACTGGTTGTTGTCTATTAAAAAGATAATAACCTGTGTTTCATGTATTATAATAGGTTATATATGATTACGCATGATATGTGCTCATGTGCTGATGCTTGTAGTTTAGCATGCTGGGCTATTTTGCTCATTTCTTTATCTTTTTCAAGAATAGGTGAGGATCAAGTAATATATGATTTATCTAGATATGATGTCTTTATAGAATACGGGGAGGACAATAGTAGACCAGACTTTCTTACTTATGTTTAAAGTTTATTTTGCAATAGACAAGTATTGAGGATTACATAGAAATTTTATATTATCAAGATTTAAGAAATAATTTTATGAGACATTTATTTCTAATGATTTAAGTTTGATTTAGGTTGGCTTTGGTTTTTTGTCAACTATTTTGTAAGGAAGATTTATATGATATTAATAAATAGGTACCTTTTATATGTGAGTATTGAAGATATAATTTTAAATAATTGTGGATTAGAACTTTATAGCCTTAGAATGTCCATCTATGTTATGGATACATGGCGAGTTGTAATGCCATCAGGTTAGAGCGTTACACTCAATCACCGAAGCCAAATATGTGGCAACCAGTAGTTGTTGTGCCCAAGTTTTTTGAATGAAACAAACTTTAGAAGATTTTGGACTCAAGTATAATAATGTCCCAATTCGATGTGACAACATTAGCGCCATAAACTTAACTAAAAACCTTATCCTACATTTAAGGACCAAACATATCGAGATTAAACATCATTTCATTAGAGATCATGCTCTAAACAATGATATTGGCTTAAAATTTATTGACACAAACAATCAAATTACTAATATTTTTACAGAACCCTTGACTGAAGATCGGTTTTACACCTTATGTCAAGAATTGGGCATGATTATGCAAGCTAAGTGCTAAATATCATGGAACCAAGTTACTGTTTTGAGTAAAATGAGCTATCTCTTTAAAATATCTCATCTAGGACATAATTTCATGTTACCCAAGTTTATTAAATACAAAAGTGTGCTTAAAAAAGCCATTAGCAATGTTTTGAATCTTGATAAGTGTTTTATGATGTGCTTAAGTCATGTGTATCTTCTTGCTGCTTATTATGTGAGCCCACCATCTTCGTGCATCGCACCGATCCTATCCTCACTTTTCCAATCTCATAATGATCCTTGACTTCATTTCACTGTCTCATATGGCTTCCTCTTTCCTCCTTCCTCATATTACTTTCATTATATGAGTTGTAATCTACAACGTCCAGGTCAGATGCCATATCCCCAGCATCCAACCGATAAGATAATCACCTGTTTTGCTACAACATGACCTACTGTTCAGACACTAATCCTGTAGCGTCTGACTAGTAAGCTAAATTGTAGGAACTTTAAATCTCACTCTTGTCTCTCTCCTCTTTCATTTCGCCCCTTTTCTTCTCTCTACCTCTCCCATCCACGTCCTCACTTCACCTCCGCCTACCCCCTCCTCACCCACCCTTCCTCCTCCTTCTTTTCTTTACCTTATCCTTTCTACCCTCTCTCCTTCTCTTACCTTTTTATCTCTCTTCTCACTCTCAACTTTAACCCTCACTTTCATGGCTTCCTCACAGATCCATGGTGCCATAATAAATACACCAGGAATGATGGCTCCAGTACCTCCTATGATGCCCATCTCTTTCCCTCTTGAGTGTACTCGGAATGGTTCAGCATATTTGACAAACTACTCGTCAATTTTGATCGACTTTTTGATAATGAGGTACTTCAAATCTTTGATCTTACGACCGTTCCTGGTATTTAACTCAATAAGATCTTTAAGATTATCTGCTTTCCTATTTCTATAAATGAATATGTTGTTAAGTTGTTCTACTATGATTTTACTGATAAGAAAGATGAGCATGGGCATTTAGGCATTAAATTGGGTCTTGGTGGGTGAAATTAGAGATAGATTGTGGACCTATGCCTATGGGAAAGAACTGGAGATTACTCTTACCGATATTTGTAGTCTGATTGATGTACCAACTGGAGGGGTTAATTTAAGGACTGATTTTCATGGTAATGTCTTTTATGCCTGTAGTTTTTATGCTATTAATGTTGAGGGTAATGGGTGGCGTAATGATCATGCTTTAAAGGTCAAACGGATGCCTCATCATCACCATGTTCTTCAGCTCTACTTATCTCATAATTATGTGCCTAGAGTTGGTTCCCATAGCACCACTACCTTTACTAATTTATGGATCTTGTATCGGCTCCTCAATGGGGACTTGATCAACTTTTAGGGCGTGATAGTTCACAATTTCAAGAAACTCACCAATGGTCCCGATCAAGCTCTTCTTTGACACAATCGCCTGATCACTATGCTACTCCAACTGAAAGGAATTTGTTTTAAATTCCCATCTTGCCCTATGTCATCTGAGCCTTACACCATGCATCGTCTTATTAAGATAGATTAGAGGAAGGTTTTGTTGGCATTTATGTGAGGAAGGAGCATCTTTCTCATGTTCATGGCATTACATTGCCTTCAGAATCTGATGATGAAAGTGATGATAATGGAGGTGATGATAGTGATGATGGTGGGGATGATGCTGGTGATGGAGGTCATGCCCTTGCTGGTGATGAGACTACTGGTGGCCATATGGATATGCCCACACCTATGGATCTTGGTAGCCCTCATGGCTCAAGCACCAAAGGTAATGCCCCTACTCTCTTGCTAACTTGGCTCACTCATTCGATCTCTTTAAAGTTAATATCAACAAGTGCTTTGATAACTTCACAATAGATGATGGGTGTCAAATCCAATAAATACGTATTCCTACTCTAAAAGATTTATATATAGCAGCGGGTCAATTCTCAGGAATTAGTAAAATCTATTTTTATTAGAGATTAGATGAAGAAGAGAGGGGGGTGTTGTGAAATCAAAGAAAACAAATTATATCCAAAGCAAATAAACAAAATTCAAAGTGTGAATCAATACCAAAGAGTTCCTAACCAAAGGTATTATCATAGTTCAGCTCACAGGATTGATCATTGATGCAAATATTTTGTTCTTTACCTTGGATAAATTGGTTATAGTTGTTAACAAACTCTAACAACCTATCTCTCCTTAATTTTTTGGATAAACAAAACAAGCTCTTTGATTATTTCTCTTATTAATTAAACAACCCTAAACAAGCTCTTAAGGTTTAATCTATCACTAGCATGAATAACAAGAGAGGCTACCAAGTCTAGCCAACAAATCATAAGATTATCTATTTATACCAGATTATATATCTTCATAACACAAATCAATCATCTATCATATAATCGATCATGTTATTGTACCACAAATATTAGAATAATCAAACAATTACGGATTTGATATTCTAATTGGCAATATATTACCTTGCTAACTGAATAAATGGACCTTTTTTAACATCAATCAAGCAAGATAACTATAACAAAATAAGCAAAAGATATAAAAATATCCAAAAATATAAAGAACAGAACAAAACAAATCAATTAGATCTCATTATCCTTGAAGATCAAACAAGTAACAATCCCTTAGCTAGAAAATGTGAAATTTAGCCACTCATATCAAGAAACCTCTCTTTTCTATGGTTTGAAACTTTCTAATATCAAATCAAATATCAGATGAATGTCTTCTATCAAAACAATGACATCGAGTTTTTGTAGAATAAAAGAGGGAATTTGGTTCATCACAACATATGCCGATAGTTTCCTAATATACGCCACCGACCTACCTTGCCAGCGTTGGAATTTAAAGTTTAATCCAAGACAAAAACATTGATAGTGTTCGAATGGCTTTGGGGCAGTTTTGATTTAAGGTTGTGTCTACGCTGACGATGTAGAAATTGATTTTTCCAGCGTACGTAGTAATCGTTGAACACTAATGATGATTTCTAATGTAAGCCGACGGTGTAGAAAGCAGTGCTGGAGATTTTGATTCTATACATGGCTACGCTAACGACGTTAAACTCCTAGAAGTCGGCATTCAATGATTGATTAAAAGGCTAATTCAATTTTTTTGTTTTAAATAAGCTGGCGGTGTTGATGTAGGCATTAATGTTTTTGATTCTGTGCATGGTTTGCGCTTGTGCAAGACCGGTAGCGTAAAATCCCATTTTGCCAACATACAAGTCTTGATGAAGACTGTTGTAATTTTTCTGAAAAAGCTTGTTGTGTTGGGCTGTTATTTAGCTAGCCTTTGATTTTTCCTATCTTTTTTATTGCACAAATCTCCTAGAATTTACTTGTATTTGTAATCTAATTTCTTCAAAGATCTGAAATATGACATTAAGCACGCTTAAGTACCAATTCCTCATGATTTCTACAACATCAATAACAATGTAACATGGTTTGTTCATTAAAAATTGAGTATAATTTGACTTTATCAAATCCCCCACACTTGAACTATTGCTTGTCCTCAAGCAAATAAATCAACCCAATGGAGAAATCTCACATATATAGTACTAACTTTCACTTTCACAATTTCAAGCATCTTCTTTAGATTATGACTTATGTTGCTAGTGCCCACTACTCCAACTAAACTAGTTAAATGTAATTAAATCACCATAATCAAAATTCAGTAGCTAATCTAGACAAAACAAACTTTAATCCTAATGTTTAGCAAAAGGATCTTTTATTAAAAAGTAAATACATAATCTAATAAGGAAAAACAATCATTTAAACTTCACTGGACATTAGCAAGCATATATTCCCAAAAATACAAAGCGAAAGCATGTGGTATCTACACTTTCCCTAGATTTTCTCCCTTTTTATTAGTCTTATTTCACTTGATAGTTCAGCATTCGTTTTCTTTTTATTCGTACAAGCACACTTTTTTTTTCAAAGTTCAATAAATAGACTTTTGTCTTTCCTCCCTTCTCGTTATAGTGAGTTTATTGAGTCGGTACATCCCAAGCTCATCACCAAGTAACCAGGTTTTAAAAGGACCCCTACGAACTCTTCCTCACTCCAACATTCAAGTTTGAATATTCGTGACTCAATTACCTGAGCCAGTAGAGTAAAGATTATGCTTGTTTCTTTCTTTTCTTTTTTAATGCTATATCAAGATTAAGAATTTTTTATAAAGGATCACTATGTAAAAAGCTTCATTTACCTCTTTCAGTAGGTGTTGAAATGGTCTTTAAAAACAACTCAAAAGAGTATATACAAGCTAACTTTTTCCAAGAAGTAGATCTGTTTATTTTTCACATAAGGACTTGACTTACTCTCAAACTTTCAATTCTAAAGCTAAATACAAGGTAAATTTTTTCCTTAAAGATTTTGCTACTTAATTTTAACTAAGTATTCTAATTACAACAGTAGGTGAGTAAGGCACTTAAGCAAGTCAATTCATATTTGTACAGATGTTATTAAAAATATTTAGCACAATCTCCAGATTTCATGAAATTTTTTAAAAATTTGGCCTCAGATTTGCCATATATTACTTAAAGGAAAATAATTCAAAGTATAGGTAAACACTTCAACTCATATGTCATAGATTTTTAATCAATTCAACAATTCAGGCATCAACAGACAACTATACTCAATTTCATTCTTCACATTATCCTATCTCTTCCCCTACGCTAAAATTAAATAATGTCCTCACTGTTCCTAATTCAGGTCAATAAAGGAAAGAAATAAAGACAAAAGAGAAAGGAATAACAAGTACTTTCCTGGTTTTAACATTTGAAGTGTTTGGAGTTCCATTTTGTGCAGCAAAAGATAGAGTCATCTTATTATCCACCCTATCTGCAAAATAAAAGAGAAAACAAACAAAATTAAACTGTTTTTAATAAAGATGGACTACCTCCCATGGAGCGCTTTATTTATAGTCCTTAGCTGGACTTTTTACATCTCATGATCATGGAGGCTCAAAAAGTCGAGATTCCCTATGTCCAGCTCCAGGGTCTCTCTTAAGCTTCAATTTCTCTTGGAAAACTCTATCCTTTTCACCATCAAGTGCTCTCAAGAGTTTATCAAAGGAATTATCACTAGAGACACCAATCTTATCTCGTTTCTTACACTTTCTAGCACATAGCACAACTTTCTCTTCCCCTTTTCTGTACACTATCTTCTATCCTTTGATATCAATGAAGTCTCCAGCTGTAGCAAAAATTGTTCTATCAATGATAAGAGGCAATTTTTCATCATCTTTCTTATCCATCACCTCAATAACATCAATAGCAAAAATAGGAGAGACATCATTAGGAAATTTCATGGTATCATCAATATTAAATTTAATAATTTCATCATCAAACTCCATGGTAAGTATACCATCATGCACATCAATTTTAGTCCTGGATGTTTTAAGAAATGGTTTATTTAATAAAATTATTGATGAATCAAAGGAATCATCATTTCCACATAAAAATCAGCAAGGAAAACAAACCCATTAAGTTACACTAAAACATCTTCTAAAACACCCTCAAGATAAACATTTGATCTATTAACAAGTTGAATAATTATACATGTTTCCTTAAATGGACCAACATTTAAGCATTGATAAACAAATAGAGGCATGACATTGATTGAAGCTCCTAAATCATACATGGCTTTTTCAATTCCAACATTTCCTATTTTACAAGGAATGGTAAACATACCTAGATCCTTGTATTTAGGAGGAAGCGTCCTTTGAAGGATAGCTAAAACTTTCTCACCTACACTTATCATCTCATTACCTTTCAACTTGTTCTTATTAGCGCACAATTATTTAAGAAATTTAGCATAGCGAGGTATTTGTTTAATTGCATCAAGTAAAGGAATATTTACCTCAACTTTGCAAAAGGTCTCAAGAATCTCCTTTCCTTCATCTTTTTTCTTAGACTTTGCTAATCTAGAAGGAAAATGAGGTATTATAACTAGTGCTTTAGGTGGTTCGGCTGTAAGTCCTCCAATTTGATTGTCTGGATGGTGTGGAGTCACTACCTCTTTTTCAATTTCTTTCTCTATATTGGTCTAGTGTGCTTTCTTGCTGGGTTCCTACAATTCCTTTCCACTTCTCAAAGTAATTGCACTAACATTTTGCTTTGAATTATTAACAGTTTGAGAAGGCAGTTTACGTTGAGATTCTATCCTTCTCATAGAAGATGCAAGCAAACACCTGATTCTCCAAATTTTGAATGCTCGGCTTTGTCTCATTCTGAAATTATTTTATGTTAATAACAAGTGATTCAACAATTTTCTCAAGAGATATACCTGAACTTTAAGAAGGTCATGGTGCAGAAGCTGGTGGTCTAGGCTAATACTGTTGAAAGTTTTATAATCTAGTTCCATAACTGAAGTTAGGATGATCCTTCCATCCAGGGTTGTGAGTGTTTAAATAAAGATCGTATTTCCTCTGTGGTAGTCCTGGAAAACCTCCTACTACATTAGCATGCTCATGGGAGTCCTTTTGAAGTGTAAGGCACATGTTAGTTGCATGACTAGAAGCAGCATATATCCCACATGCTTTCATTTGTTGTGGATTTTCTAAAACCATTTGTTGAACAAGAGAGATTAGATTGGCAATTTGATTTTCAAGATGAGAAACATTTTCCTCATTCACCTTCCTTAAAGAGGAATCATGTCGAAATCCAAATTGTTGTAAAGTGGCAGTCATGATGGAGATCAATTCCCTAGTTTGAAATATAACATTAAGCACTCTTAAGTATCAATTCCTCATGATTTCTACAAATCAATAACAATTTAACATGGCTTGTTCATTGAATATTGAGTATAATCTGACTTTATCAAAAAATGTCAATATTAGCTTGAAGTCCATGGCTGAGACTTAAGATAAGATGAAATCCGATCTTGACGCATTTCTCCAGCATTTCTATAGCATTTATCCTCACCCTTCACCACCTGCTGATGCCTAATTTCTTTAGGTTTCTTTCTTTTTTGGTCTAACTTAGCCTTTGGCCATTATCTATGTTTTTTGGATCTTTAAGCTTGATATGTTTCAAACAATATGTTCTAACTAGCTAGGCCACTTACTGTTGGATGTCTGTTTTTATGTTGCTCCTTGTGTT
Organism: Combretum micranthum; assembly: GCA_024138025.1. Taxonomy (NCBI): domain Eukaryota; kingdom Viridiplantae; phylum Streptophyta; class Magnoliopsida; order Myrtales; family Combretaceae; genus Combretum; species Combretum micranthum. Next base: position 2,253,262 of record JAMXBD010000042.1, on the reverse strand, counting down.
TGTGTTTAGCTTAACTTGTGTGCTCCTTTGTGCTTAACTTCTTCTTCGGCCATATCTCTCTATATATATATATGCTATTGACTTTTTGATGAGGCCAAAGGGGGAGAAAATATCCTTACATACTTTACCTTAGTTATGCATTCTTTTAAACTAAATTTTTTTTTTTTTTAAATCGAATGCCTAACTAAGGGGAGCATCTAAGATAAGGGGAGAAAGTAACCAAGTTAAACGTTATAATATTTGTCCTCATCCAAAAGAGGGAGATTATTGAATTAAATCAACGCATAATTTTGATGAGACAAATATTATAAAGTTTAATATCTTGAAAATTTTCCAAATCTTTGAAATATACCAAGAATATATATTATCTTCACAATTGGACAAATGTTTGCATGCCATTCTAGTAAGTGTCATAGCAGACAATTATTGTCTAGACGCTGCAAGCTTAACGTCTAGATGCTACTCAATTTAATTCTTATCGAGAGTAAGGTTGTGCATTTCTTGTCACTATTGGTCGGATGGTAATGCTTGGCGTCCGGCTAGTATATGTTTTACCTATAGGATTTTGATCATCGTTTGGATACCATGTGAAAACACCAAATATGGTTCGGATGGTGTAGACATGCCGTTCAGACGATAATCCCCAGAAAAGTAGTTATTGTAGTATTAATTGCAGATGAAATTTATTGGTCTAAGGCATAATGGGCAAGTCAAATGAGAAGCATTTTTATATATGGTTTTTGTGAGATAAAGACTAGTTTTTGAGCTTAGAAATTATTATCAAAGTCTTGTACTCTCTCAAATCATTGTATTCGTCTTTAGTTCTTAAATTTGATTTAAATTGATAGTGACAAAAGTGCATAATACTCTTGAGTGTTATTTGCAATCTTGTAAAAGAGTATTATTCAAGTGAGTTTATCAAGTATTATTGGTTGGGTGTAGCTCATTTGAGCATTGATTATTTTGTGATTAATAAAGAGTGTCGAGACCTCTTTGGAGACATTGGTGTGATCGTGGAGATCAGGAAGTGGGCCGAACTCTACGTTAAAATCCCGGGCTTGTGTCTCTTAACCTTACTCTCTTTACTTATTGCATCTTATATTTAATTTGGGTGATTGTGTTTAGTAGAATAGTTCTTAATCCTAGTTTTTGAAATGAATTGCATAAATACTCAATCCACCACCCCCCCCCCCCCCCCCTCCTCCCTTGAGTATTTTACCTAGTGTATTAAAAGATTTTCACTTTATTTTGAATTCAAGCTCAAACCGAGTGTTCTTTGCCGAGCTTAAAGTTTAGGCTCGAATTGGATTTGTTTAACTAAACAAGCTTTATTTTGAGTTCAAGCTCAACTCGTTTACAAATTGAGATCAATTTATGCCTTTAATCGAGCATACTTAGCTTTGTATAGAGTTTAAAATTTAAGCTTGAATTTAGATAGCCCATTTATTTTTTTTAAAGCTAAAAATAATATATGAGTCACTAAATACATGTACATGTATATTATAGGAAAGTATTTTTTTAATTGTATATTAGTATATCAAAAATATAAAACTCACAAATTTACTAATGAACTTATTTAGTGACATGTTAACAAGCTTACTTATGAGTCTATTCACAAGACAGCTCATAAGTCTAAATCGAAGCTCAAAATTTAGTTGGTTTACTTACCAAGCTCAAGTGGCTTGTGAATAACTTGGCTTCTTTGCAGCCCTAAGTTGTACATGTGATACCCCTCAAATATAAGGTGATGAAACTCTAATCATCAAAGTGTATTTCTATGTGATGGCTGGGAATTCATCAGAACTCTAAGGTTAAGCGTGCTTGGTAAAGAGAACTTCCCAGACGGTCACTCATCCTAAAAGAAATATCTTGATGGATGGAGTTCCCAAGTCATTTCAAGTGGTATTAGACTCGGGTAAGTATATTATATCTTAAAATATAAGGTGATGGAATTTTAATCATCAACGACTTGGAGTTTATCAAAATTGTAAAATTGAGCTTACTCGGTGAAGAGCACTCCTAGTATAGGTGACATGGGAAGCAACTGGCAATAAGATAAAATTGTGTGGCATTTTACCAAAATGGACAATACTTGGTGGGCAAAGTTCTAATTCGTTATAGTACCAATCCTAAATCTAATATAATTTTGTTATCGATTGTTATGAAAACTCATATGTTATCTATCTTCGTTTTATATTTCATATGCTATCTATCTTCGCTTTATTATTATGACAAAGTGTGATTGGAAGTGTAAGGATTACAATGAAAAATCCCCATTCTTTTAAAAGAACAAATATTTTGAAGAAATATTTTTATACATTAGAAATGAAATTTTAATTAGTACATTTATAAAATAAATAAAGTCAAGTATAAATAAGTCTAACTATAAAGCATAACGTATGTCTACCACCTTTTTAAAAAAGATTATCAAAATATAAATTATTAAAAATTAATTACCTTATTACCAATTCAAACTTCAAATCACAAATGCGATTTTGAAAAGTACAAAAATTGCATTTGTCACCTACCACTTTCAAGGGGAAAAAAAAAAGGGAATCATAAGTATTAAATGTGATTTATATTACTTGCAATTTTCATAAGTATATAATATCCCTAAATTGCATTTTATTTTTACGTAAAATAAAAAATTTCATGTCTAAAATGCAATTTTGCAACAGTATTTATATGTTTGTATTTGCATAAAAAAATTGTGGCAAATTGGTAAATATTATTTAGAGAGTGGTTGATTATTTAAAATATATATATATATATATATAGTTATATTTTCATATTTACCCTTTTTCTTAATAAATATATCAAAGAATAGGTATTAAAAAGATACAAAGGATTAAGAAAAAATCAACTAGCTGACTTTGATGATAGTTTATTTAGGGATGAACGGGTATGGGATGGATAGGGTATGTAGTGCTGCCCATACCCTACCCTATAAGATACAGGATACTAAATATTATATCCAGAATCTACTCTGTACCACTTTGTACCCACCCTATACCCTATATCATGTAAAACATATACGGTACTCTATGGAGCCTGTAATTTTTTTTTCCTTTTTAACCTTTAAGATTATTGTAGTATATACAATTTTATATAACATGAAAAATCACATAATTTTCAAATTTTTACTAGAGCAAAATTACTTCTGGAGTGTAGAAAGAAACTTAAATATAATTTCTCAATATCACAAATTCAATAATATCTAGAATTTGTATATGTGATAGTACAAACAGTAACATAAAAGTTGAAATGTACAAGTTGTAACCAAAAACATATATTATAATTTAATAACTTGAAGTTATTTCTATTATACTAACTAGCCTAAAAAGATAATCAACACATTTATAATGCAACTTGTCTATACAATTAATATCCAAAATGTAAAGCGATAAAACTTCATATCTTTAATCTTTAGTCTTCATAATGCAACTTTTTTTTGCTTTAGTTAATATCCAATATGTCTTCATCAATAGAACTTGTCTCTACAAAATGAAGAAAATATTAAAATAAAAGGTTAATAATATGAAATAATGCAACAAAGTTAAATAATTATCACAAGGAAAAATAAATAAATACTAATACAAAGAACATACTTATTTCATATTTTTCAGCATTTTCCAAGTACACTTCTATAGATTTTAGCTTTGGATTAATTCTTAACCAATGTTGTGCTCAAACTAAGCATTCAATAACTCTCAGTGTTAAAGAGCTATGAAATTGATCAAGGACACGACCAGAAGTGTAAATGTAGACTCAAATGCAACAGTTGATATAAGAATAGGCAAGATATGCCTTGTCATTCGTGAAAGAACTCTAAATCGTGAACTATGAGCTTTCCACCAAGCAAAAATATCAAAGTCATCATTACTCTTTTCACATGGTTGCTCTAAATATTAATCCAACTCGGATTTATGAATGTCACTTTCCTCAGCTTCCATTCAAAACCATCTTTGATTTTCCTAGGGGGATCATCTAAAACATGCATATCATCATCACCAATAACTTGATCATTTTCAATTTCCATATCATGCGAAGCTTGAAAACTTCAATCTAGAAGATAGTTAGGAGCTTGATCATAAAACTCAAACAATTTAGCAATTACATTTTTCATATTCTTAAGCATTAGTTCTACTTTCTCATCATCATTACCATAAATTTCTGTATAGCAATATTTCACAAACTTCAACTTGAACCTTAGATCCAACACAATGGTAACCAGCACCATCAAATTTGTTTTATCAACACTTCTGTAATATTTTAAAAACTTTTCCCTTGTTTTTCTTGTCATTGATTGAAGGGAAGGATTCAGATCATTCTTCCACTTATTCAAGGAGGTTAAAATGCTAACAACTTCATAAAAATAAGAGTTAGATGTAATATACAATGATCCTGATATCATTTTTGTTGTCTCATCGAACTTTCTCAAAAATCTAGACAAAACATTAGCATTGTCCCAGTCAACACACAAGGGGGTATCATTATCAATCTCAATCATAAATGATGGGTCCTCATCTTCTAGTCTTTGGAAAGCTTTTCTGAACTTAAGGGTTGTTTCTAACATAAGATATGTCGAGTCCCATCTAGTTGAAATATCTAAGCCATCAAATCCTTTTTAAGTAATTCTTTCACGCTCAATACATGATTCGAATTATTGAGCTCTAGCAAGTGACCTTCTCACATATTTTACAACACTTCTAATTCAATGTATAGAATCTCAAATTTCAGTTAACCCATCCTTCACAATCAAGTTCAATATATGAGCAGCACATCTCATTTGAAAGAACTCTCTCTTTAATATAAGCAAACCATCACGATTATACCTTTCTTTTAAGTATTTGAAAGCAGTGTCATTAGAAGAAGCATTGTCAACAGTAATGGTAGAAATCTTATCTTTTAACCCTTATTCATGTATGCATTTCTCTACCATTTTGCCAATATCTTTACCCTTATGGCTAGGCATGACAACAAAATTAATAATTCTCTTATACAATATCCAAGAATCATCAACAAAATGTGCAATGAGACAAATAATTAAGATTTTGTATGGAACTCCAAATATCAGTTGTGAAAGCAATCCTAGATTTTAAAGATTTAAATCTCTCTAACAATTGTGACTTCTCATGAATATAAAGCTTGATACAATCCTTAGACATAGTAAAACGTGATATGCTAAAACATTGGTTGCACTACACTAACAAAATCTCTAAAATCTTCACACTTCATAACAGAAAAAAGTTATTCATTAATAATGATCATTCAAGCACGCACGCGCCTACAATGATCTTGGTCAAACTTCTAAGTCATAAGATTGTCACTGTCATCATTGGTCATGCCTTCCCCTATTTTTCAAATGATGTAAGGGTCTTTTGCCTTTTATCTTTATTTTAAGGAAATCTAGAATAACCCTTCAAATGCTTCAACATAGAAGAGGTACCCCAATCAACATTATATGATAACTCTAACTCCACAATAATTGCACTTTGTCTTAATAGTCTTTTGGTTGTGATCAAGTGTGACAATAATCTTACTAAAATGAGCCCATATAGGTGAGTCGTTGTTTTTCTTATGACATACCTGAGATAAAGAAACATTGGTTGATAGTGCAAGTGCCTTATTCGAACTTTGGACGTTAGTTGGCACACCTTTGCTTTCCATTGTTGCTCTAAAACATCAACATATAAGGAAAAGATCAACCATCAATACCAAAATCTCAAGAAGTACAAGATTTCAAATCCAATTTTTGTAACCTAGCCAAAAAGTAAAGGGAATCTATATCTTATTTCCTCTTATTTGTTTCTTTTTCTTTTTGTACAAGTTATGAACCCAAATTAAAAGTGAATAAAATTTTGCTCTCATTCCCATATATTTTAATAAACCATAAATCACCAAATACATTGAGAATCGAGTATGGAGTTTATTTTCATTTTGATTAAGAGGAATTGGCACATTTGTGTGTGTGTGTGTGTGTGTGTGAGAATATCATAATTAGAAAAAAAAAATAAAAAAAAAGAACCCCAAAAAATTAGTTAAATTAATGTATAGTTATATATGAAGTGAGACAACATTATCTAAATCACAAAGCAGATAGTAGACAAATCTCAATCCATAGTCAGTTGCGACAATGCCCTAAAGTTATACCACACAAAACGAACAAAGAGTAACATCAAAGGCATTCTACAAAAAGAACTAAAAAAAAAAAAAAAAGAAGTAAAGTTGTGATAATACCTTTTCATGTGATGCTCTAGCTTGAAAATCACAATTTGAAATAAAAAAGAAAAGGAGATAGTAAGAAGTAAGAACTGAGAAGATAAGGAAATTAAAGAAACAATTATATGAGAGGGGAAAAAGAGGAAAAGAGTGCATTAGATAAGTAGCAGTGTATCTAGGGTTTTCAATAAATGGGTTAGCTTTTTTTTCCTAAAAAATTTAAAAATTTATAATTCTACTATTTTTTAATTTATTAAAAATGTTATGTAAATTTTAATATAGGGTAAAATAAAACAAATATATGAAAGACCAATTAATCAATGGAAACACATTATTAATTTCTTCAATATTATTAAAATGTAAAAATGAAAAGTCCACATTTACTTCTTTATTATCCATCCAAAAAACTTTCATCAACAACGTTATCTTATCTTTAGCAGTCAACGCACCTGTGATGCATATTAAAAAAAGATTATAAATTTATATGTGTGTCAAGAGGAATACAAAGAAATTATAAAGAAGTCTTACAAAAACTAAAAGAACCATGCAAGTTAATAAATACATTATATGTTCATAAACAATATTTGTTGGCCAATGCTAATGTCTTATTTAATTAGAACAATGTAAATAAAAATAGTTCTAACAACACAAAATATTTATTAGAAAACAAATGCATGCAATAAAGTATGCGTTAATATTGCTAAAGATAAATAAAAAGAATTATATTTGATATAACATGTCTAAATCTAGTTAATACATTGTTGCAAAAAAAAAAAAAGTTATACATGATGTGTGAGTGGGGTTATATTAAAAAATTTATATAATTAAATTATATATATATATAAGTTCCTTTTTCTGTTTATCAATTATGTGATAAAGAAATACATATTAGTAAACAATCGATAATCAAGTTAGTTCTAAAATTCAAAACAAAAACATAAAAAATAGAAACAAATCACATCCTTAAGCATTTTCTAAGCAATTCGATAAAGAATATGAAAATTATATCATTAGAAAACTCCACTTTTACATATTTAATTATTTTTAGTATTACCAATTTGTAAATATGGCTATTCACTAGAATTTATCTTTTAAATACAAAAAAAAAAAGAACAATTAAGGAACATATTATTTATTATGATGCTATCACTAATTTTTCATAAAAACCTATTTAGAAGAATTTTTACCAACTTCATAATAAATACTGAGAACTAGACAAGTTTTCAAAGTTAAAAAAAAAATCAACTCACTAGTTTATAAATCCACTTAGAGAAATAAAAATTGGCCAAAGAAAGTAATTTTTAAAAAATGATAAACTTATTTGCTAAGAAGTAGGAAAATATAAATATGGGGAGAAAATATACATGTAACACAACTCAAAACATTAGAGACTATCAACAACTTAAGAGAAAAATTTAGAAACTTCAAATTCCAATAACTAGAAATAAAAATTAGTAGATATTCTAAAAAGACCAAGTTTTTAAAAATTAATTTATCTTTGAAAAGTTAGGAAATGAAATTATAATAAGAAAGCATTTACTTATGACAACCCAATAATTTCTTATTTTCCTTCCAACAACTTAAAGTGAAATTTTCAAAATCTCAATTCCAAAAAACTTTCATCAACAACGTTATCTTATCTTTAGCAGTCAACGCACCTGTGATGCATATTAAAAAAAGATTATAAATTTATATGTGTGTCAAGAGGAATACAAAGAAATTATAAAGAAGTCTTACAAAAACTAAAAGAACCATGCAAGTTAATAAATACATTATATGTTCATAAACAATATTTGTTGGTCAATGCTAATGTCTTATTTAATTAGAACAATGTAAATAAAAATAGTTCTAACAACACAAAATATTTATTAGAAAACAAATGCATGCAATGCGTTAATATTGCTAAAGATAAATAAAAAGAATTATATTTGATATAACATGTCTAAATCTAGTTAATACATTGTTGCAAAAAAAAAAAAGTTATACATGATGTGTGAGTGGGGTTATATTAAAAAATTTATATAATTAAATATATATATATATAAGTTCCTTTTTCTGTTTATCAATTATGTGATAAAGAAATACATATTAGTAAACAATCGATAATCAAGTTAGTTCTAAAATTCAAAACAAAAACAACAAAATTAGAAACAAATCACATCCTTAAGCATTTTCTAAGCAATTCGATAAAGAATATGAAAATTATATCATTAGAAAACTCCACTTTTACATATTTAATTATTTTTAGTATTACCAATTTGTAAATATGGCTATTCACTAGAATTTATCTTTTAAATACAAAAAACAAAAAGAACAATAAAGGAACATATTATTTATTATGATGCTATCACTAATTTTTCATAAAAACCTATTTAGAAGAATTTTTACCAACTTCATAATAAACACTGAGAACTAGACAAGTTTTCAAAGTTAAAAAAAAAATCAACTCACTAGTTTATAAATCCACCTAGAGAAATAAAAATTGGCCAAAGAAAGTAATTTTTAAAAAATGATAAACTTATTTGCTAAGAAGTAGAAAAATATAAATATGGGGAGAAAATATACATGTAACACAACTCAAAACATTAGAGACTATCAACAACTTACGAGAAAAATTTAGAAACTTCAAATTCCAATAACTAGAAATAAAAATTGGTAGATATTCTAAAAAGACCAAGTTTTTAAAAATTAATTTATCTTTGAAAAGTTAGGAAATGAAATTATAATAAGAAAGCATTTACTTATGACAACCCAATAATTTTTTATTTTCCTTCCAACAACTTAAAGTGAAATTTTCAAAATCTCAATTCCAAAAAACTTTCATCAACAACGTTATCTTATCTTTAGCAGTCAACGCACCTGTGATGCATATTAAAAAAAGATTATAAATTTATATGTGTGTCAAGAGGAATACAAAGAAATTATAAAGAAGTCTTACAAAAACTAAAAGAACCATGCAAGTTAATAAATACATTATATGTTCATAAACAATATTTGTTGGCCAATGCTAATGTCTTATTTAATTAGAACAATGTAAATAAAAATAGTTCTAACAACACAAAATATTTATTAGAAAACAAATGCATGCAATAAAGTATGCGTTAATATTGCTAAAGATAAATAAAAAGAATTATATTTGATATAACATGTCTAAATCTAGTTAATACATTGTTGCAAAAAAAAAAAAAAAAAAGTTATACATGATGTGTGAGTGGGGTTATATTAAAAAATTTATATAATTAAATATATATATATATAAGTTCCTTTTTCTGTTTATCAATTATGTGATAAAGAAATACATATTAGTAAACAATCGATAATCAAGTTAGTTCTAAAATTCAAAACAAAAACATAAAAAATAGAAACAAATCACATCCTTAAGCATTTTCTAAGCAATTCGATAAAGAATATGAAAATTATATCATTAGAAAACTCCACTTTTACATATTTAATTATTTTTAGTATTACCAATTTGTAAATATGGCTATTCACTAGAATTTACTTTTAAATACCAAAAAAAAAGAACAATTAAGGAACATATTATTTATTATGATGCTATCACTAATTTTTCATAAAAACCTATTTAGAAGAATTTTTACCAACTTCATAATAAACACTGAGAACTAGACAAGTTTTCAAAGTTAAAAAAAAAAAATCAACTCACTAGTTTATAAATCCACTTAGAGAAATAAAAATTGGCCAAAGAAAGTAATTTTTAAAAAATGATAAACTTATTTGCTAAGAAGTAGAAAAATATAAATATGGGGAGAAAATATACATGTAACACAACTCAAAACATTAGAGACTATCAACAACTTAAGAGAAAAATTTAGAAACTTCAAATTTCAATAACTAGAAATAAAAATTGGTAGATATTCTAAAAAGACCAAGTTTTTAAAAATTAATTTATCTTTGAAAAGTTAGGAAATGAAATTATAATAAGAAAGCATTTACTTATGACAACCCAATAATTTTTTATTTTCCTTCCAACAACTTAAAGTGAATTTTCAAAATCTCAATTCCAAAAAACTTTCATCAATAACGTTATCTTATCTTTAGCAGTCAACGCACCTGTGATGCATATTAAAAAAAGATTATAAATTTATATGTGTGTCAAGAGGAATACAAAGAAATTATAAAGAAGTCTTACAAAAACTAAAAGAACCATGCAAGTTAATAAATACATTATATGTTCATAAACAATATTTGTTGGTCAATGCTAATGTCTTATTTAATTAGAACAATGTAAATAAAAATAGTTCTAACAACACAAAATATTTATTAGAAAACAAATGCATGCAATAAAGTATGCGTTAATATTGCTAAAGATAAATAAAAAGAATTATATTTGATATAACATGTCTAAATCTAGTTAATACATTGTTGCAAAAAAAAAAAAAAAAAAAGTTATACATGATGTGTGAGTGGGGTTATATTAAAAAATTTATATAATTAAATATATATATATAAGTTCCTTTTTCTGTTTATCAATTATGTGATAAAGAAATACATATTAGTAAACAATCGATAATCAAGTTAGTTCTAAAATTCAAAACAAAAACATAAAATTTAGAAACAAATCACATCCTTAAGCATTTTCTAAGCAATTCGATAAAGAATATGAAAATTATATCATTAGAAAACTCCACTTTTACATATTTAATTATTTTTAGTATTACCAATTTGTAAATATGGCTATTCACTAGAATTTATCTTTTAAATACAAAAAAAAAAAGAACAATAAAGGAACATATTATTTATTATGATGCTATCACTAATTTTTCATAAAAACTTATTTAGAAGAATCTTTACCAACTTCATAATAAACACTGAGAACTAGACAAGTTTTCAAAGTTAAAAAAAAATTAACTCACTAGTTTATAAATCCACTTAGAGAAATAAAAATTGGCCAAAGAAAGTAATTTTTAAAAAATGATAAACTTATTTGCTAAGAAGTAGAAAAATATAAATATGGGGAGAAAATATACATGTAACACAACTCAAAACATTAGAGACTATCAACAACTTAAGAGAAAAATTTAGAAACTTCAAATTCCAATAACTAGAAATAAAAATTAGTAGATATTCTAAAAAGACCAAGTTTTTAAAAATTAATTTATCTTTGAAAAGTTAGGAAATGAAATTATAATAAGAAAGCATTTACTTATGACAACCCAATAATTTTTTATTTTCCTTCCAACAACTTAAAATGAAATTTTCAAAATCTCAATCTTTCAAACTCTTAAAGACAATTTGTTTTATGAAAAATCAATGTTGAGACAACACCATTAAAATCATGCATATAAAATGAGTCTATATATATATATATATATATATTCAAAAAAAATTTCAACTATACAAATATCTATATGTTTTTGAAGGATTTTTTTAATGAAGAAAATTTTAGAAAATTGTACTTTGAGGGCTAGGAATTTCGTAATGAATCTATACCCTACTGTACTGGGACCAAAATGACTTTTTGTAATAAAAATAACCTTACAATATAGATAAAGTCTCCAATTGCCCATAATAAATTGTATGCTCTACTATCATGTTGAAGTGTCTGAAATTGTGTGATCACCCTCAAGATATTATAACTAAATGCTAGACTCTTAATAAAATTGATTCATGCACTTCACGAATTGAGTCTCATTGCATTCGCTATTACATTTGGTGGACAAGTGTATAATAGTGATGGTCGGCATAACCAGTAGTATCTGCATGTGACGAGTAATAGCCGATAAGATTCACATGTTTTTTATGACAAATAATAGCCGGTAAGAACTATAAAATTTGTTTATTGGCTGTAATTGGCTGGTACACCTAACCCCGAATGAAGAGCATAAATTCATTCAATATATGGTTCTCGGAAAACCATATGTCTGGTATGCTCATGTGTTTATTGCATTTCACTTGCTTGAATAATTAAACTTGCTTGATATCTTTGTTCTGAGTATGGTAAACCAAGAATGTTCTTACTAAACTAGTAATGGTTACATCTCTATAGATTTTTTTGTTCGTAGGATCATTTGATTTTGTAGTTACGATTTTTGTATATCCGTGTAAGTCTTCTTTTAAGAGCATTTGAGGGAAATCCAATCATGGACCTAGATCAGACTTCCTTTAAAATCTTTTGGTGATATTATTTAAGTTTTATCGTAAAGACTTAGCTGTATGATTCGATCCTTGGAGACTTTAGCAGGGGAATGGCCCCAAGGCTTTTGTAATGAATTTATGAGTTATATTATGTAGGTTAATATTTATCTAGATTCTCGCATGCTTTATATTACTCGCTCAAACTATACTTCCCATCAGCGTCTACTATTATTGTATTATGCGTCTTATATATGATATCAAGAGTTTCGCATAACTAAGATAATCATTCTTAAGTCTTAATATCGTATATGGTGGACTGCTACGTTTAGGGTACCTTTTGGGGCGTGACACTTACCTTACCCTGTGCGAGTAGGTTTTGAAAATTCTATTCCTGGAACCTACCCACTGACCCTCAATACCTACCCGGAACCTACCCAGTCAAGCAAGGTCCAATGAGTACCCTATACAGCAGGGTTATCAGCTCACCCTAAAGGAAACAAATTGGAAAAAGTAGTAATAGTGGAAGAACTTAAGAGAGAGAGAGAGAGAAACATAAAAATATATATTGAAAAGTGATAAATCTCAATGATTAATTAGAAAGAAAAATAGCAACCGTTATATTTTCTTCCTCTCTCTCACATATGGTTGTAACAGATCTACCAACAATACAAAAGAAATTTGCATAAATACAAATCACATAATTTTAATTATTAAAATACTAACACAAAATCATATCTAATACATATGAATTTGTTTTAACACAGAAATTGCATGTTAAATACACAATTTTTTTGAAAGTTTAGTATATTGTAAAATCATATGTTAGACATATAATTTAATATAAATGGAAAGTAAAATCTCATTTTCAACATATGAGTCGCTATAAATAGAAAGTTTAACTATTTTTGTAAAAATCATAAAAATCGCTCGTAAAACATGTGATATTTGTAGAAAAGGTAAAATCGCATCTTATATATGCAATTCTACATTGATATTTCAATAATTATTTTTATATAATTGGTATTTATGATCAACAATTTCCACCTCACAAACTATGGTATTGTGAGTTTTGGTCTCTAAAGGATATCCTAGTCCAAATACAAGCATTCTTTTTTTCCATCTTTCGGAGCTTGTATATACACACACACACACTAGCAAATCAATTACACGGATTCTAAAAAATTAATTAAATAAAATACATGTTTTGTTATTTTTATAAATGTACTTTTTTTCCCCTATTACATGAGGATTTTTTTTTTTTTTTTGTACATGATAAAGTTTCTGGAAGTTTTGTAAAATTTGTTTCTATTTTAACTGATAGCAGAAAAAAATAAAAAGTAACAGAAGCTGATTTTGCTTGTATGGTGGTTGGTTTTGTTTGTAAACGTATGGAGAAAAAGGTGATGGATGGGTAGATAAGAAAGGTAGTGACAGGGAGTAAGGCAAGAGAGGAGCTTGTAAGAAATTAATGTAATTAAAATTGTGAGTCCAATAAAATAATTATTATCCTTGGATCATGATTACTTAACATATATTAGTGTGCATGTGAAACTACATGCTATTAATTAATGAGCTACTCATTTATGACATCTTAAGATAACTTAATTGCCATGGTAACGTTAAAAAAAGGTTAATACAAAACAGTTAAACCACGTTTGAGTTAAGTCTTTAAGATGTCAAACTTAGTATATTTCCACCTTCCTGCGTGCTTGTCACAAAAAAAAAAAAAAAAAAGGGAAAGAGACCGTTATATTCTCAATCATTTTTGTTTCTGTGATCGTTTCTATTTCCTTAATTGTCCATTCAGGTTTAGAGACAGCAATTCCTGGCCAGCTATATTTAATGCGACAAACATGGAAGAGTTACTAAAAATGCTTCGTTGTAGTCAGTTAATTCTGGTTATGTCTCTTTCTCTCTCCCTTTTTTTTTTTATATTTATCTCTCTCTCTCTCTTTCGCTATCATTTCCCTTGAGAGTTTCTTCGACACACCCTTTTTTTTTTTTTTCGAAACTTGACAGGGAATGTCAGTTTCTCTCCATATTAAGTTTCCTTGAATATCAAGTGAGTTTTTTCTATATTATTCCTATCTAAAGCTCTCTTTTTTTTGTGATTGTTCGTGTTGTTTGTACGTATGTGTCCAATTTAACGTCGTAGCATTGCATGTTTTTGCATGAGATCTTCGCATTTTTATAATAACACATTGATGTTTCTAGAATGCATGCAAGATAATGATTTGTGGATACATAGAATGTTATCCTAATGAAATCCTTATTCTTCCCTTATCGGTGTTTAAAATCCTAATTACATTTGTGTTGATTCGTTTTATGAATAATTTCCTGCTAAATTTGGGCAGTTTCTTTGAACTTTTGTTTCTTTTTTTTATTTTGTTGCCTCTAATATTGCAGGTTATTGGTATAAGATGATTAGGAATCTGCTTTTCATTTCCTTAGTTATCCATTCAGCTTTAGCTCAGAAACCACCAGGAAATCCAGCTCCTGCTCCATACAAATGGCTGACTTTGAGCGGTATTTTGGCTAAAATCTCCATTTCTTTCTTCATTAGAAGCTCCATAATCATGATATTAAACAGATAAACTTTGATGAATAATGCAGTAACTGAATACAGATAATAGAGATGTTCCAACCCCGCCCCCAACCCACAACCACATTGGTATATTAAAAACTCGAAATTTTCTTGGGTAGACAGACTTTTAATTTGCATCATAAAATGTTTTTGTTAAAGAATGATTATATGTATAGCATTAATTATTCATCAATCAGTTCCTGAATGAGGATTTCAGGTATATTTGTTTCTTCGAAAGCTTCTTTTACACAATTTTCAGGAAATCTGGCTATCATTCATATTTGTCATTTCTATATATGCCAGAATAGCAGAAGAACAACTTAGTTCTATTACATGTTTTTGTGGTCATGCAGGTGGGGAGCCTGTTGTTGTTGCACGCGGAGGCTTTTCAGGAGTTTTTCCAGATTCTAGTGAATTTGCAGTAGATATGGCAACCACGACAAGCATGACCGATGTTGCTTTATTCTGCGATCTGCAGCTAACAAAAGATGGCTTAGGAATATGCCAACCTGATGTTACGCTTGATAATACAACAACCATAGCCGATGTCTTTGCTAAAAGAGAAAGTACTTATGATGTCAATGGACAAAGCCTGAAGGGTTGGTTTGCAGTGGATTTCACCTTTGATGAGCTATTCAACAATGTCACATGTATTTCCCCGGTTCTTTCTCGAAACATCTTTTTAAAATTTTCATAGGTCTCTAGAAACTAGAGGAATAATTTCGTGACATTACTACCAAAGATGGGCGCTAAAGACACCTGAAAGCCATTAAAGGACCATAGTTTGCCCCTAAATGATGATAGATTGAAGACTATAGGCATTGGTATTTGGTGACTGAAAATCATACAGCTTGCTAATGATGTCCTGTTTTTTACCTCATACAGTGATTCAGAACATCTTCAGTCGCCCTAGCTTATTTGATGGAGCACTGCCAATACAATCTTTAGATGACATACTAGGGCGAAAAACTGTCAAGACAGTTTGGCTCAACGTTCAGGTTCTATTTTTCCCGCTGGGTTTTGCATCTGAGGCCATAACAATTCTTCTATGCGTCATTTGATTTCTCTCTTACAATTCACTGTCGTTATTGCAGCATGATATATTCTACACTCAACACAAGCAAAATCCATTTGCATTCGTACAAAAGGTTCTGCGATTCAACCCCCTCAGTTACATTTCATCTCCAGAGATCGGTTTCTTGAAGGCCATGCAAGGAAAAGTGAACAAGGCTAAGACAAAGCTCATCTTCCGCTTCTTAAAGAAAGAGGAAGTAGAACCAACTACTAACCAAACTTACGGTTCACTGCTGAAAGATCTCAATTCTATCAAGGCCTTTGCATCTGGAATACTTGTACCAAAGGATTACATTTGGCCAGTTGCTCCAAACATGTATCTGCAGCCAGCCACTACTCTAGTACAAGATGCTCACAAGCTTGGTCTAGAAGTACATGCTTCTGGCTTTGCAAATGATTTCCCTTCCGGCTTGGTCTATAACTATAGTTATGATCCCACCAATGAGTACCAGCAGTTTATCTTCAATAACAAATTTGCTGTGGATGGTTTTCTCACAGATTTCCCCCCAACAGCTTCAGAAACCATAGGTAAACAAAACACCATCTAAATTTCATCTTTCCTCTCTCTTCAATATTGCACTTTTTATTTAGATAAATTACATTATTCAAACATGTAATATGAAGTTATGAACACCATCCACGATTTTTCACACACTTATATTTCCCAATTCTGCTTGCAGCATGTTTTTCACAAAGCGCCAACAGCAGCAATGCCCCCAAAGGTGAGATTGTAAATATAGCGTTTCATTTTTGCAGATACATCTGAAAAATATTAGTGTAAATGTAAATAGACCTGATAAACTCACAAAATGGGCCTTCACCCTCCATAATGTCTGAAATGCTTGACTTATTAATCGTTGTTATAACTTCCAAAACCATTGCTAAAATGCTCGTGAATAACATGATTTTGGGGCCTCAGTCATAGTTGAAGAGATACTTTAGTTATAAAGAGAAGAAGACATGTTTTCAGAGTTTAGGAGATCAAGTTGCACCTAACAACAGATTTGGTATTGTGTCAGTAATTTTCTCTAAAATATTTCCTAGGACACCGGGCCATGGCAATCAGATTCAAGTGCATTGTCCATTTCCTTGTTACATAAAGACACGGATTCTGTTTCCTTAATCAATAAATCTACTCTTGCAGCAAAAACCTTGATCATATCACACAATGGAGCAAGTGGTGATTATCCTGGTTGCACTGATCTAGCTTACCAGAAGGCAATCGATGATGGAGCAGACATAATTGATTGCTCAGTCCAAATGTCGAAGGATGGAGTTGCCTTCTGCTTAAGTTCTCCAGACGTAGGAGCACAAACAAACGCATTGCCAACCTTGATATCTCGCTCCAGTACCGTGCCCGAAATTCAACCAAAAAGTGGAATCTTCTCTTTTGACCTCACATGGAACGAAATTAAGTCCTTGAAACGTAAATTCTCTTCTTCAAGTAACACGCTCTCCCCCAGTCATCTGCTAAACTAAAATTGCTTATGTGAATAGATTCTTATTTTCAGCACAATTGGCAAGCCCTTTTACTGTGGATAGTGGCCTCCAGAGAAACCCGGAAAACAAGAACAAGGGTAACTTTGTGACTCTTTCAGAGTTTTTGGACCTTGCAAAGACAAAGGCGGTTTCTGGAGTTCTGATCAACATACAGGTTCGAGCAAGTTGTTTCCTCTATTTGCTTTCGTTTGCACTCCATGTCATAGAGATGATAACACCACTATTATTTCCATGTACTTTTCTCAGTATGCCGCTTACCTTGCATCCAAGAAGGGCCTTGGAGTAGTAGATGCTGTGTCCACTGCCTTAAGCAATGCCACGTTAGACAAGCAATCCACCCAGCAGGTGCTAATCCAGTCAGACGACAGTTCTGTGCTGTCAAAGTTTAAGAATGTTCCAACCTACAAAAGAGTTTTAACCATTCCAGAGATGATTAGCGATGCGCCAAAACAGCCTGTAGAGGAAATCAAGAAATATGCAGATGCGGTTGCTGTCACAAGAGGGTCCTTGCTTCCATCTAAAGACTCCTTCCTTAGTGGCAACACAAGCGTTCTAAATGAGATGCATGCTGCAAACATATCAGTATATGTTGAGACATTGAGGAATGAGTTTGTCTCGCTAGCATTTGATTACTTTGCTGATCCTATCATGGAGATAGCTACTTATGTAGCAGGCTTTGAAGTTGATGGGATCGTAACTGAATTTCCAGCAACAGCTAGTAAATATATGAGTAAGTATCTACATCTAATTCCCCGGTTAACCACATACCGAAAAAAAAAAAAAAAAACTAATCATCTTCCTTTATCAATGATTAACTGTCTCCAGTATTGAGTTTAATTCCCTGATTATTTGATCTAACAAAGTTAAACTTTTAGATCATTTGGATTGAAATAGACTTAAACATAGTTTCAAATCAACAGTCAAATCCTTAACGTCCTTCCATTTAACATAAATGTTTGCTTGATGGGATTATGTTGTAACCCACAAGTGATAAAGGAGTGTTAGATAATGGATATAAAAGAGTTTGATAAGCATGAGGATTTATTTTTTCGATATTTCAGGGAGTCCATGTTTTGATATCAACGGTGAAAAAGCCATATTGCCTGTTCAACCGGGTTCGTTGGTTGGAATAATCGAAGCAGAAGCACCAGGTGCATCCCCAGCTGCAGCCCCAGCCCCAGCTCTCGATGCTGCAGATGTTGTTGACCCTCCACTTCCACCTGTAGTGGCCACCAACGTCCTCTCACCACCTGCACCAGCACCAGCAGCTGTACCTAAATCCGGTACCATAGCAAATGCTGCTAACTTGGTTTTGACTCTGGTGGCAATTGCAATCATGAGATTGTTTTAAGTATTGGGATATTGAAAGGGTGACACAATAATGATCTCAAATCCAATCACCCCGTGCAGTTATATCGTTTTGATTTCTTTTTTATTCAGCTTGTAACATAGTGAATCATTTCAAATTGTCTCCTGTTGAGCAAAAATCTGTTCCAAACTGATTATGTCGACGTTTATATATTTGAAGTAGGAAAATATTGCTAGGTTTGAACAAATTCAGAAGAAAAAGACTAGGAAACACGTTTTAGTTTGTTGACCACAAAAGACAGCCTAGATGGAGCTGATACAACATAAAATTTATGTCTTATATAAAAATTGGGAATAGAACAAATAAAAAGTCTGCTTTACATGAATTTTATCTGCTTTTATCTGTATAATTCTAAAGAGAACTTAACGAGGAAAGACTCTTATTATTTGGAATTTCCAATGGATGAAGAAGTTAGACAATATTTGGAATTTCCCTATTAGAGGGATCCCACGAACCAAATTTCAACATAGGAAAAGAATCCTGTGACCTGTTTGGGAATTAATCACTCGTTTCTTTTTTGAACGAGCATGTTATTAGGATTGACTGATAATCTAATACCATGTAAAGAGAGAGATGAGGGAAAACACTAGATTGTTATTGATCCATTAGTGAATGTCAAAACTGATATCTAGGATAAAAGTTCAATTTGATATATAAATTTTGAAGTGAATATTTTAATACCTAATCAAATTTTATACAGCTATTTTTAATTTTAAGAGTATACCATGTTTGTTAACTTCAAAAAAAAATTCATATTATTGAATTTATACTACTTCTTCTGACACCATCTAGCATTGATAAATTGGTTCTTTCATATCAAACACTAAGTAAACAATGTTATTGATATAGTAAAAATAATTACAAAAATTTTAATAGTATTAAATTGACTAAGTTAAAATGTATTAAATAGAATTTTTGTATAAAATTCAATACCAAATTTAACATTTTGTATATATGTACACAAGTACACAACGGACGACTATCATGAGATAGCTCGAGATCTTCCAAGTTCTAACTAGGAAAAATTGGGAAGCTAAACCCTAAATACATATCTTATCGATAAGGTATCCTAGCAAAAATACACATATAACCTTAACGGCTTAGAAATCCCAAATATACTCTTTAGAACCAAATTTTTAATATCTATCAATAGATTCCAATAATTTTCAGTGTTCACCGGGGAAAAAAAAACTGATTTAGTACAATTAAGGTAAAACACCACTAGAAATAGTGCCAGAGCTAGAGAATCCACACAAACCATTAATCCAGCAAAATATAGGGGGAAAGGAAGCATGTTGAATTTTGCCTCATCCAGTCTGCATTTACCTTGTTCTTAGTCACTCCATCTGATTAACAATCCCAGGTGGGGTTTTGTGTTTCTGGGATTTGAGGTTTTGGGGGAAAGGGAAACACAAGTCAAAATTATGCAAAAGTAGAATTACTAAACAGCCTGAGAATATTGGACGAGTTCAACATAATTTCTACAATCATTCAAGAATTACAACACAATGTGGATGCATAAACAATCAAAAGAATGGAACAGAACTGAGACATCACGTTCCTCCAACAAGCCGTCACAATGTAGAATGCATTCTCAATGAAAGCTATGTACGTAGGACAAAGGGCTTATACAGCCACCTTGTTTTGCTGTTGAACAATTCTTTTCTGTAAAATCTCCCCAGCTGAATTGATGAAGTAGGTCACCTGTGGATATTTCAAAAGGTTAGCTTTGATGATACCGATATTCGTAGGTTTAGTCGTGTTAAGCATATCTTACAGTCCACCAAGCTTAGAACAGTATGAATCATTTGAATGATGTCATCATCAAAACTGTTATAGATCTTATTTCAAGCACATTTGCCTAATGATCTGTCAACATACAAATCCCGAATCAGGCAATGGGTATTGATCATCAAAAAGGATGAATACTCACAATCTTAAATGGGCTGACTCTATGTAGTAGGAATCCATCTACTAAATCACTGCACAACCAAATATATAATCAGGAAAATTGCATGTATGGAAATTTAACATACGAGTGAACAGACTGACTTCTCGGAAACAAAAAAGAATTACCTACAAAATACAGATGAGCTCTCATGTAAAGAAGATGAATGAGGTTCCATGTACAATAAGCCACCATGACACGGGAGCTGAGAGCAAACGGCTCCACTTAAATACATGTTCTGTAATGAAAATGGATTGTCCATAGACACTTTTAGCAAAATAGCCATAACCCCTCCACTTGATATCATGCTGTGGAATGAAAATAATGCTTTCTTTTTGGCTGCCCATAGGTCAGCCATAAATTAAAAATCTCAGTCGCAATATAAGGAATGGAGAACATACCACTTGAAATCTAGAAAAGAGATCACGTAAGGCCTCAATGTCTTGCTCTGCTTCGATCTTATACTTATTATCCCCACAAAAAGTTACCCGATGAAATCCAGTTATGATGCGCCTGAGTTCAAGGCAGACCAAACAAAAAGAGAAACAATCCTCAGAATGCGCAACTTAGTCATTTTGTATGGAAATTCTGTATTAAAGCAATATTTGGAGGAGGCATAGAAGCCAAAAAGATGACAGTCAAACAGTGCACTCATTAATTTAGATTCCAAATGAATAATATTAAAGCACTGAAGCCAATAATTCCAAGAAAAATATTTCTTTTTAACTAGGATAACTATCTGAGTTCTGAAACAACCTGAGTCACTTGACCATAGTTACATTTAAGAAACGACAAAATACAGGAATATAATACATCTATCTATATGACTGCATCAAGTTATCATAGTACAATACAGTATCAACAGACCCACCCACGCTTCATTCTCATTTTGGCTCACAGACCCACAGACCAATGTTTTATCAAAATGACCTAAAATATTCAGAAAAATCTCACATAGTGAATTTTTCATTCTAATTGAATTTTTTTATATCATGAAAAATTAAAAACCAGTTATTTGTTCAATCTATTCACTCAGCTAGATCTATCTCTTACTTGATCAAATAGAGAACAGGGGTGATGTTTGGCTATAATAATAATTTAAGCACTTAAAATACTCCAATATAAGGAAGATTTATGGGAAATGGAAAAATGTTTACATTTGGAGGATTGGGAATCTATAATGAATTTCTCTAAAATATGAAAACTAGTAGGGATAGCCTTGAGCATTTGAGATAATTTCATAATAATCCCCGATTCCTCCAAATGAATTTTGTTTTATCTCTTCCTATTCCATTAATCTCCCTTAATGATGAGCATTCCAAATACTACATTTAGTAACCAAATAGTTATTGCAGTTCAATATTAAAAAAGGTTTTGAGTCATCAAATCCAAGTGTAAAGTATAAACTTCTATAGAAACACAAATTCTAATAAAAAGTAACCAAATAGTTTTATTTATTGTTAAGTTAGTTCAGGTGTCATTTATCAATAGGGGAAAAAGGAAGGATTATAGTAGCATAACAGATAGGACACAAAAACTTTTAAAGATTCTTTATAGGATCCTAATCAATTCTTTGTTCTAGAGTCCAAGGCAGTGATCATAAATCATGATTTTAACGAATAACCAGAACCATAGTCAAAAACTTTATTGCCAAAAAAATGCTGTTTTTATAAATTGAAACGACAATATACACTTTGAATTTCACAAACCATGTAATCTAATAGTAATAGAGTATCCATGCTCTTAAACGTAGGTCTAAGTTCAATTTACAGTGACAACTTATCTAATAAAGAAAAATGTTACACGTTCAGCTACTTTAATTGGAATCGCTATTGCTCACTATATCCCATTTAGTAAGCATTGGGTTTAAAAAATAAAAATCAAGGGTATAAGCAATTTACGCGATGAACCATAGGGTCTATGCCATGTCTTATGCCCATTCTATTTTTGCCAGATAAATTTTGGAAGCAATTGTAAACATAAACATATAGCCTAATAAATTTCCTTCAAGAACTTTTTCTCCAAGTGGAAAGGACGACTCTGCACTTGAGTAATATAAACATCCCTTTTACCTTAAAAGGCTTCAACATGACCGCTACAAGTCAGAAGTTTCTCAAGAACAAATTGCCAAAAATGAAAATTATGACAAAAACAGTTGCTTCTATCATTGTGGGTTATATCATGCAGATAAAAAGCCAAAAAGGGAAACAAATTTAACTCTGAATTTCATGGAGGAAATTATCAAACTTAAAAGTTTATGTCATTCATCATGACTGAACCTAATACAGGTTAAATCGCTAATAGACCTCAAAAGCAATATGACAAGGCAAAAAATAATCTTACCAATCACTCTGAGTTGAATTTAATTCCCCTCTAAGCCACTGAGACTGCTCATCCCCAAGGTCATTCAAAGATTCCACAGGCACAGAATCCTATTAATTAAGAAAATTAGTTAAATGATCTTCAGTTTGAAATGACAACTAAGAAAATCAACTTTATTAAATTAACATTTTTATTCCCATACACGAAACCTGCATAACTTGATGACATATATATTGGGAAAGGTTTTTAAGATGTCCAATTGTATCACAATCATATAATTTTCACTTGCATATAAGATGCCTCAAGTGCAGATAAATACAATGGCTATAGCCACTATTATTGGATTGGCCATTGTTTCTAGCCACATATGAAGTTGACTAGAAATAGTATATAATGCACGAATCTAATTTTATTTAGCTAACCAATAACCATACGTCAAAGTTCAATATGTACCCCAAAAGCAACTGTTCAATCAGACTCAAAAAGTCAGAATATTTCGGTATTCAAAGAAGTCAGAAGATTACACATCCTAAAAGCGAGATAGAGAAGCAATGTTCTGACTGTTTTAATAATGTTGAACGCCATCTACAACTGCTTTGAGGCATCAATCGCAAATTTTGTTGTGTTAGCTACACTTAGTTAACCAATGGAATTTAAATACCAGGGTTTCAAAAAGCATTTCGAAGTTATAGATGTCTCTATGGATGTGCCTGAGGTGAGGGCCAGAAGTCTTCCAAAAACAAATTCTTATTCGCCAGATAACATGATGAGCAAGTATACACAATTATGCAATCCCCTTTTTGAAAGGATAAATTTTGGTATTTCTCCATGACTATTATACAGAAAGACAGAAGAAACAACAAACCGATCTCTAGATGTACAATTAAGTGCAACTGTACCTTCAATGAGCCAGTATCCACACCAAATAAGTCCAAGCTCTTCCCAAAAGGTAGCTTGATCTGTGCTAGAAAGTGACCACTCCCTCTTTCTGAAGTTTTAGTTGTGTACCTAGAATATTACTTTACCTATTGAGTAGCTGAACAAAAAAGCACAATGGAGGATCCAACAAAATGTCAGAATCAACATTACAAGACATGCTTCATATGCATGCAAATGCGCCGTCAGGAAGATGATGATGTACCATGGAATTTCTGGGGCCCGTATAATTTTTGAGCCCTGCAAAACAAAAAAGATCAGACAGCCCTAACAACAGCATTATGTGCTTTCCAGTGAACTTGTGGGATATGTTTGAGTAACATTCAAGAATATAGAGGTATCTATCAGTATAAAAACCTTACATTTTTCATAAGTGGATCATCTTCACCAAATTCACTGATGTTGACAACAAACCTTGCATCGCTTGTCCATGCCACTTTCTCAATCTGCACCAATCATCTTTTCAAATCAAACTCCCCAATAAAATAAAATTAAAAAAAAGGCCGTGCATTGGGTTCGCATATATTAAATGGAATAGGAAGAAACAGAAAACAGATTAGACAAATATATTGAGTTCACTAGCACTGCTAATGCTCAAACTCAACCTTTTCCTATCATACCCATGTTGGACTCTTAACAGAGCAGGGAGAAGTGAAGGGTCTGACATGGATTCATCAGAGAAAAATGAAGAATTTGAACAATAGAGCTAAATACACTATCCAGAGTACAGGCGAAGCAAAGCTGAGGAATTCAATAGCTAACTTTCACCTACTGAACAACTATCACTTGACAGGGGCAGAACAATAAAGTACCCAGTTCAAAGCCAGCAATTCATGCCAATGTACCTTAACTCAATTTATATCATATCCATATGCGTATCAATATAATTGAAGTTGATCAGAACTGTAAATTGGTACTAGATTGTATATAACCATCCTTAGGCCTTAAGCATCCGCGGAAAGTAAATGTTTCAACTTGAACCACATTTTTTACATATTTCACGATAAGCCAATATGATACAGCACAACAATTGTGATACGAACATGTCAGTTGTCAGGATCATAACACAGATAAATTATTGCATAATTAATCAATTTTATGCATTCTTAACATCGCAATAAATTACAACTTCTACGTTGATTATTCCAAAACAAAGAGGCTACCTTTATTAAATTGAGGAGATAAAGGCATGCAAAAATGCTCCAATTTAATAAGAACACCACACTCATGGTTGAGTAACAAATATAATATAAACCCACAACAGAGTCCATTGACCATCCATCAGCTTAAACTTTTTGGTTGGCTGCTTGTAGAAGTTAACATACTGTAAAAGCCCACATACCACAGAGTTTAAAATAACTGTGTCATTGATTAATTCAGCCGTTATCTATCAGCTTAAGCTTTTTGATCAGATACACGTGATTCGAACGCAACACTTGCTAACTAACATGTAAACCATAAGTTCAAAACTTCACTACTACCTAGATCAACCCAAATGCATAACAAGAACAAAAAATGATGAAAAATTCGAATAGAGTAGGAAAAGATTACCAATTTGAGAGACGGGATTGCTGATTCAGAGGTCTAAAACCACCTCTAACAGTGATGAAACAGACCTCATTGGACCTATGGCCAATCCTTCTCCTATACCCGCTTTTAAGTTGAGGGTGACCCAAGTTCAGTGCAACGTAAGGCCAATGAGTATACACATTTGAGCGAAAACAGTGCATACCCATGAACGCTTTTCCATTTTTATCCAGACCCAGTAAAGAAAAATCTAATCTTGTTATGGTTATGCTTATGTTTTGAGTACGTGAATCTAAGAATGATGAAGATCATATGTTTTGGTTTTGGATCTGTACGGCACATGACTTGCACTTGCAATGCGTCTCTTTGCATGTGTTAAGAAGGAAGGTTCGGTTCGACGGAGCTTACAAATTACATCACGTGATTGCGTGTCGGATGGTGACTTTAATAGCAATGATGGGTTTGGCTTAGTGGGTGGGTCCCGGTATTTTGTCTTGATCCATCTTGTATTCAATTTTCGCACGATGACCTTTTGACATTATTTGATTTTCCTCAATTTTTTTCTTTTTTTTTAAATGTTGTAATGTATGATTAATAGCAACTAAGATTATAAAATAAATTATCCATTTATCATAGTATGTTGATTTTGAGAATTAACTTAAGAATGAAGTTTGATTTTAATTATTGATTTGTAAATTATAAATAAATCTAAATTTAGTATCATGTAGAATTGTATAGAAATTATCGTTTCTATTTCTTTTTTTTTTTTTTTGTTTAATGTTGCATTCCTCTCTTTGTTTTTTTTTCCCCTGAAATTAGAGTTATTCTTAGTATTTTCAAGATTAAAAGACAATTTGTTTTTTTCCTTCTTTCAATTTTAAATGTTTTCTTCTTTCTTTTTCTTTATTGCATACTTATTATATCATTATTAAATAATGCTATGTAATGTAATATAACCAAAAGTAATTTTTAATACCCTTTCTTACATAGTATTATTTATTTGCATATATTTAATTACATATAATACAAAGTGTATGTAATCTAATATAAAAATTATTATTATTATTATAAATATATATTTTGTTATATATTTATCGTAGGAATAGCTATTCATTTATGTAAAACTACTATTACAGTATTTAGTTGAGAAGAATAACAATTCACAATGGATTGCTATGATGTAAAATGATAAATAGAAGTCAATGATCTCACACACATAGATTGTCATTTAATGATTTTTTTTTTTTCAAATTTCACCATAAAACCTTTTTATTGAAAATATCACTTATAAAATTAATGTATCTTCATAATAAAGAGAAGGATATTATAAATATTTTACTTTTATTACCAATAGTTACTTGGTTTATTTTGCATACTAAGTGAACACTATACAATTCTATTATATTCTTATCTAATTGGAATTAAATTATGTCCTTATTTCAAAAAGCAAAGTGAATGAGCCGTACTATCATATTACATATTAAACAATATGTGTAATGTAGTATCACTTAAAATATTTTTAAATATATACTTTCTTTCTTATATAGCAATTACAATGAAACTTATGTCACATATTGAGCAATAAATCGATAACCCCATTTCAAAAATAATTCATAATTTTACGTCACTAAAAATATTTTTTTTATATTTTATAATCGCTATCACACATAAATTTATATTACATAAAAAAATCGTAATGTAATATCACAAAAGATAACTTTAAACATATATTTTTCCTATATTATTACATTACATTTGAAAAACATATCGGTAATTTATTATCACAAAAGATAATTTATAATATATGTTTTATTATATAGTATTTACTCATACTAGTACATTGCACATTTATCATTATATTGATAACAATTATTAAAAAAATTATATAAATAATTATCAGTTGTGATAGATTATAATAGATACACAATAATTCTAAGTTTATGTCCGTAATCCATAAAACAAACAAAGATTCCTCATTATTATCTATATATCTTTTCAATAAATAACCAATGTCATGCATCATCACAACAAGGAGAGAGTAATATTATAAATAAACATTTCATATAAATATATATAATTAATCATATTCCAATTGCTATATATCAAAGATAATTTTCAATATGTTAAATTAGTGTTACATTAGTGAACAGCAATGGGATGTGCATTACCTTGGATTTGCCATTTCTAACCTAATTGTGGAACATTTTATCAAAAATCAAAATGCATCCCAGATCACATGATTTTTGTCATTTATTGCAGTCATTTGGCTTTAGCTAAATAAAGAGAATTACATTCTAAATATAAAGTCATTTATGTGGAAACTGTTGAATAATTGGTTGCTATGTCACCATTTGTTTTGAAATGTACTCATTCAGCACTTACCAGTTTAGCTTTATCCGAAGAGGTTAACTTCAGGTTAAAAATCACATACAAAAACTTAAAAAAAAAAAAAAAAAGAAGATAGATAGAAAAATTCTAAATATAATTATATTCACTCAATAAAAGAAATTCTAAATATGATTGTAATCAATATATGAATGCTTTATAATAAAGGGGTTACCTATATAGATAAGTGATCTCCAAAAATGAATAGCCTAAATTTATCCGATCTAATGCTTATATTCATATGCCACTAATTCGTGGTAATTACATCTACCTACCTTACTTATATAATATATATAACCTTCCGGAATCTTCTTCATTTGGGAACCATCATTAGGTATGGACCTTAGCTTCTTCTCGTTATTGGGCTTTATTGAACCTCGGCGATATGGTACAGCCCATAGGGTCCGTTACACCTACAGGTCTTAAACTTGATAACCATCATCTGCCAGCAACTTTCCGGGCCCATACAAATTCCAAGATGCAACGCTGAGGAGACACCAGAAAATGCATTTCGCCTTTGTCCAGCTACAGTTCCATAATATGGGAGTCTCTTGGTTTTACTGATGCCAATAATATAGCTATTTCCTTTCATGAATGGACAATAGAGAATTGTAGGTGGGGACATGCTAAATTATCCCAAGAGAGGGTTGCGAAATCTGCTTCTTTTGCCACAGCACTGTGGTTAATTTGGAAGAAGCAGAACGATTTTCTCTTTAGACAGCAGACAAATTCCCCAAAATGGCAACTGAATATTGTGTGCAGCACAATAGCAATAGGCGCTATCAAGTCGAGGAATATCAATTTCTAAGGTTGAATCCGCCGACGCTTGGTTGGGCAACGCTTAATACTGAATTTTTTGAAGCATGATAATAACGATACTTTCGGAGGCATAGTTAGAGATAAATGTGGGAATTAGATCATCGGTTATGGAAGGAAATTAGAGAGAATCAATGTCCTATTCCCTAGCTATAAGCGAGTCGAGATAGCTTGCGAACTACTCAAGTTCGACTCAGCAAAAGCTCAAATTCAACTCACTCACAATCGAATCAAGCTCTATTTCGAACTACTCGAGTGATTACCAAGCTCGAATTCTAGTTTTAAAATATTCGGCTTGGTGAGCTCGCAAGTTTAATTGAGCTTAAATAAGTATTAAATCAAAGTAATTTGAGTTCAAGCTTATTGAGTATTAAATACTCTTTATAATTAATATTTAACAGAATAATCAAGTTTAATCGAGTCAAGTTCAAACTTATCGAGTATTAAATTGAGATACGAACTTAAAAATCAAAGCTCAATCGAATTTGATCTTCGAGTTTTTCATTCGAGTCAAGTTGAAGCCCGGTACTGTATCGACTTGTTTACAGTCCTGCTACTGGCAGGATTACAAGATATTTCCTAGGCGCGGACTTCAATAACCTCATTGGCTTGAAGAATTAACATATAGAGGTGGGCAAGTGGGTTAAATGGGGCAATCCAGTCCAACCCACTTTGGCCTGCAAGTTAAACGGGCCAAAATTTCTTGACCTTAACCAAACCTAATTTTCAATTTTTGATCTTTTTAATCCATTTGTATATTTTGTGGGTGAAATGGGCCAAGTCGACCTATTGAACTTATTTATACTAATTAAATTAGATATATATATATATAATAAAAAAATGAGTTTTATAAGATTATATATGTATATTATTAATTAATTTCATTATTATTTTAATTATATTATATATATAAATAAGTTTTCTAAAATAACTTATTAGATATTATATTTCATTTAAAACAATAATAATATACTTTAAAAAAATGTTATGATGCATGTATATTAATTTGTCATTATTTGTTATAATTAACACATAAGTTTATTCTCAAGTATAAAAATCTTAAAAACAATGCTACATTAATAGATATTTTCTTAATAAATTTTTATTTTTTTTAATAAAAGTGGGCTAACGAGCCAACCCACTTAACCCATGAGTCAACCTACTTTAACCCACACGTTAAATAAACTAAATAAAATTGACCCACTCATGAACAAGCTAAAAAAATTAACCCTAACTTGTTTTAAAAACAAGTTAAACTGGGCGGTATGTAGGCCAAAGCCTATTTGCCTCGCTTTAACTTATCTATTCGGATTCTTCTATTGCTGTACCTAATAATACGTGTGCAAGGATTGAGAGCAGAAGAGGTTGAAACCTGTGCAATATGGGAGAGCGTCAAATTAGCCGTAGCAAATGAAAGTATGACCAGAAGCTATCTCACGCAGTAAACAAGGCGGACTTACAATGTCAATCGGGCTTCCACGTCATATATTTCACGTATAAGAATTAATGCCATGGGCTTTTTTCTCTTCTTTTATATCTAATACAATTAATAAAGTCATCGAAAGGGTCGTTTCCAAAAGGATTAATGTTGACCAATTTATAAATATCTTATTTGTATTATTTTTATTGATAATTAAGTAATTCGAATTATATAAAAAAGTATTAATATTATTAATTACAATTTGAGAAAATGTGTTAGAGTCTTATTGGTTTAAAAAAACTTATGTAATAAAAAATATACTAAATAAAATTAAATAAATAAAACATTAAAAAATAGTTTTTTGAAAATAAAAAATTGAAAAAAATATATAATTTATTTTTATGACTAATAAAGTATTGACATGTGTCATTCTAAAAGTATTAAAAAATTATTATTTTTGTATAAAACTCGAATCATTTAATTGTCAAAAAAAATAACACGATATTTGTAAATTGATTAAAACACAAATCATTTTTTTTTTTTTTTTTTGTAATTAACCCTTTCCAGAACAAACAAAAGGAACCAATCGGATAGATAAGTACATTCAGCCAGCGAACATAAGTTGCACTAGACATTTTTATTCCCCTTCTATTTGGTGAATAGCAAACCTTCACAATACAGCAGATTATTATCATCAAAAATCATATTTGACCACTTTTTTCCAGTACACATCATTATGATATGAACAGCAAAAGTTTTCTAACTCACAGGGCGAATCTGCTCATTTTTGTAATAAAGAAAAACTTTATATAATATAACCATATGCAACATATCTGAATATCTCCCTAGTGAGATTAGCAACGCTTGACTTGAACTCCACCCGATCTTTTATCTATAACAAGAAATGTACAGCTTGGTTAACTTTTTGAACAATTTGTGTGTCAACGAAGCCCTGCTCCAATGACCTATTCACTTTGTCTTGTTTTTATTTATTGTATCGCATCACCCGGGGATTTGCAATAAAAACATATAAAATGAGCCTTGGATCTGGAACAGTGATCAACAAATTTATCCATAATCATGTGGATTATTTTCCACAAAATAAGCAAAACCTAGCGATGGCAAGAGCTTACACAATTCAGAAGAGTCAACAAGAGGTATATGCTTGATCTTCATACTATATCTGCACGATCAAGCATTTCCACAAAAGTCATCTTTCTTGGGAACCTTGGAGGCAGCCGTAACACCATGGCATCCTCAATTTCAATTGGAAGATGTGTAGCTACAATAACTATTCCACCCTTGCTTCGATGCTTTGCAATGATGTACTCAAGCAACTCCACCCCTTCATCATCTAACAACAGAAGGTTCGTCAAGCAACCAAATTGGGCGATCAAGAGCAAGCACCCTCGCCAACTGCAATCGCTTCCGTTGGCCCATTGATAGCATTCTGGCCTTCTCATGTACCAACCTTCCAAGCCCCATAAACTCCAAGGCAGGCAGAGATTTACCTTGCTTCCCTTCAAGAACTTCAAACCACTGGACATTGTCAAGCACCGTAAGTTTATCCTTGATAGCATCTTTGAGAGAAAGCCAATTGAGCTGCAACTTGTATTGATGAAAAACACCTGATTTGGTGATATCATGGCCATTCCAAAGGACCTGACCTGCAGAAGGACGATTAAATCCAGCTAGCATACGCAAGAAGGTGGTTTTTCCTGAACCATTTGTTCCAGTTAAAACAAGTGCACTGCCATCATGAAGAGACACATTTACATGCCGCAAGATTTGTTGTCCATTTCTCATGCAAGAGACCTTATCAAGGACCAGGCGAGGTAGTGGAGGTTTCAAGAGGGGCATTTAAGTAAGTGACCCGTATCAGCAGCCCTTAGCTTGTACTCTGAGCAAGGTGTTAAATAAGCCTGGAATCAGTTGTTTATTTTAGTAAACCCAAAAGTTTTGAGCATAAGAAAGACATCAAAGAAGCACAGTAACAGCAACAACAATAATAATGATTCTTGCAATTGGGTGTATGTTAGACATTTGATAGGAACATGGAATGAAATAGAAATGTTCCAACCAGCTCACTCACAAAGCAAATTGCTATCTTTCTTCCTATACAAAAAGCCACGATGCAGATGTAAACTACCACCTTGTATATGTGTCTTCCTTTTAACACTTACTGAACAAGATTCAATATTTTATCATTGTTGGATGAAATATGCAATTTTTTGGGAGCTCAAATCATAGCCAATTTCCTAAGAGCAGAAGCAAAAAGCTTTCCCCATCCTCGTGATAAAGCTCCACAGAACTTCCCTTTTCTTTTTGAAAAGCAGTAAAACCCATGACTAATACCGATTAATCAGTACAGTTGGCTTTTCACTATATCATATTCTTGACAAACTTTTGACAAATGAGAAGTGGACCAAGCACATCTCAATCAGTTCCCAGGAATTGCTAGAAAATTGTTTGGATCCTTCATAACTCAGTTTCTACATATGTCAACGAAAGAGAGCATTAATTTGATTCATTTCGAGTAAAAAATAGGTACTGTCCAGAGCATTAAAGCTGAAAACACCAAAATAACTTTTAGCCATCTAATAATACAAATAAGCCCATCAATTTCAAAGGCCATAATGCGCAACACCCCCAACTTCCATAATAGCTGCAATGGATTGGTATAGCTCAATAGCTATCAGTGGCAGGAGCATAGGATTGCCTCACACATGTACTTAAAAGGCTCGAGTCCAATAGGAAGTGTGGATGTAAATGAACCAAGCTAATTAGCCAGCTACTCAAGTTTGGATTGATATCCGCTTGTGTTTGATCTAAAAAGCTCAAGCTTCAAACACTTGATCCATTCAACTTGACAAGCACTTGTACCTAATCAAATTCGAGCAGAACTAAAGTACACAACGGGACGTTTGAATTAAAGTTGATTTCAAGCTCCAATATAAATTTAACTAACAGGAATAAATTCTTTTCCAAAATATATGAACTTAGTCAAAACAAGCATGAGCTTACTAAGTAATACGACAAGCCAAGCTTCAAAGCTTTGAATCAAGCCCAAGCTTGAGCTTGTACTCAACACTAATCAACTCAATTCGGTCCATTTACAGCCTTAGTAGTCAGGATGTGAAAATGGAAGTAGCAACAGAATTCAGTTGCGGCATTTCAACAAACAAGTTGTGATCAAAATTTACTTGAGTTGAAAAACTTAAGTAATTTTCAATTTTTTGGAAACGTGATGCAAAACCCATGTGTAAAATCATGGATTTATCTTAAAAAATTACATAAAAGGGAATAAAATGATCAAAGCACACAAAAAATACAGCGGAAGATCGACATAGACAACGTAACTACTTATGAAGGTAACCAAAAGATGGGGAGGTAAGTTCACGAGGGAAAAAGAGACAGAGACAGAGAAAGAACTAAGAGAGTGGGTGTACCTTCGTCGTAAAGATTTTGTCCCTGGCGTCGTCAATTTCGCCGGTGTGAGCGATGACAAGAACGGAGAGGAGAGAACAGGCTGCCGAGAACAGCTTCCAGTTTTCCTGTTGCCTTGGATGCACTTCTGTTTTAACTTTTAAGAACTACACATGGCTAAATCATTTAGGTTTATGGAGAAATGTTAATCCCTCTATAGTTAGGTTTTTCACAAAAAGCAGCTTTTTATATTTCATTTTAATTTTGATTTTTAAGTAATTTATTTGATGATATCAAAACTGAAAATAATATATATTGCATTTTATTATTTAAATTTGTAGATTTTATATTTGGAGGAGTTTTATTAAAATTACAAAATAGATTTTTGTAATTTATAGAAGCTCTCTTTTAGTTTTTAATATTTCACCAATTTTTTATTTTGTATTTAAATTATTGGCTTTCAATAAATCTTATATAACTAAATTTTTTTTACTCCATAGCCTCTTCCATTAGTATATGACATGTAGTGGCGTCTAATTCTTCCATTTGAATTAATTAAAATGTTTGATACAAGTAAATATGTATTTATTAAAAAAGAAAAAAAAATAATTGTTATAAAACTTGGAAGGAAATTTTTTCAATGTTTGCATAGACTTCACTTCAGCCATTTTCTTCCCATAAGTTCTCACCTCGTGAGTGTGACAACCTCATATCTAATTCAGGCAATTCATTTTATCATTCCATGTTTCATGTCCATGTTTAAATTGTTTTGTGTAAAAAAACCAAAAAAAAAAAAAACAAAACTTTAACCATAATTAAACTTGTTTATTAACTGTATATAAAAATACAAATTCACAATATAACTTGTTTATGTGGTGTCTTATATTTCATATTAAAACATTTATCAATTAAAAAAGCATATATAAATCAATTAAATACTTACAAGTTAAACAAAAAAAAAAGCAATATTAAATTTATTTTCTAAAATTACTATAAGTATTTCTATAATAGAAATTTACACGATGTAAATATACAAATTTAAGTTTATGGGTCCATTTACTTGGACGTAAATATCATCACGGATCAAGTTTTACTCGGGAACCTACCCACCCAATAACCTGCCAAGTCTGGCAGGTATAATGTCAAACTCACCTGTTCAGGTGGGTCATGAATCGCCAGGTCTTGATCGGGCAGTTGACTCGTAGAACCGACGAGTCATACCCACAAACCTTAAAAGAAGGGAAAAAAAACCATTCTCACATAATTTTAGTTATATTTTTTTCAAAGTTAACAAAAAAAAAAAAAAATAACAACCCTTTTTTTGGAATAGATGAGATGGACGATATAGGTCTTCTTCCAAAATCCTATTAAAAATAAAAGATACAAAGATCGACTAGGCTTTTACACTTATATTGTGGACGTGGAAGCTATAAGGCAGGTTTCTAGACCAATTTTAAGCTCACTTTAACTAACAATAATCTCTTTTGTGAATTTTGCTCAATTCTTGCAATTACAACGATAATAATAAGAGATAAGGAATAAGAAGATTACACAACGATATAGCATGGAGTTCGGCCAAACCTCTAGTCTTCAGGTCCACAATTGTCTCACTCAATGAAGACTTCACACATTTCATTCATCATAAAATAATTACCTCACAAAGAAGACTTCACAAATGCCTCATCAAGAGGACTTCACCAATGCCTATACACATGTAGTACTTCACATAAGTGTCTCAACACATAATGACTTCACATATGCCTCAACTAAGAGAGAACTTCACTAAAACACTCATAAAACATGTGAAGTGCTTTACAATATTTGTCAACTAGACTCACTATGGCACTATTGACTCATCAAAGATAAATACAAAACAAGAAAGTATTTTGACATAATCTTTACAAAATAAGCTCAACTTTCTTACATAAAAACACCCTAAACACTCTATTTATAATCTCTCAACTCGAGTTAGTCGTTGCCCATCAAAACAGTCACCAATGGTCGGATTAGAAAGTATGTAATGGCAATTTTTTTAACCGTATTGGCAAGCCAGTCTAAGTCAAGCCCTCGACCTTCCCCTCGACCAATTTTGATGGATTTTCGCGTTTTTTTAGTTTAGACTAGCAAGCCGGGACCCTTTTGACAGCTTGACATATTTTGGTATTTTAGCCATATCTTTCTCATCCGAACTCCCTTTAAGGCGATTTAAGATGCTACGGAAAGCTTAAAGAGATCTCTACAATATCATGTTTTGAGACTTGAGCGATTCAGAAAGCATCAGGCCCTAAAATATATTTGAACCACCCGTAACAATAAGCACAAACAAAAACACAAACATAACTAGGCTTAAATATATCAAAAACAAGTTTTGCTTATTCAATGTTACTTGACCAAATTATGGAGCATTTGTACAATATATTTTCTCATCAAAATAAGGTTATAACCAACCTTGGTTCATTAAATTCGGCACCTAAAGTAAGCAACATAGGCTTTTTTCAAAACATACTTAATTAGTAACAAACTTAAATCAAGCATTTTTTTTAAATTAAAGTTACCAACACACTAAAGATTTTTTAGAAAATAAAAAAGCAACAACAAAACTACGTTGCTTTGATTCTAAATAGCAAATATGTAAGTACATATGAGGTGAATATAATACGAAAAAAAAATTTATCTATTTGTATAAATTATACTACCAAACGAGTGAGAATAAAATATGATGATGTTGAATTGGAGGTAAGGTATAATGTCTTCCTCCAATCAAATGCATTGTTTAAATTAAAAGAATTAATTATACGTGCACAAACTTTATATATGATATCCAGATGGCTTAAAGGCTTTTTTTTTATTGTTTACATTTATCTTTAATTTTCCAAAAATTTTCGTGATTGGTAGGCGAAATCTAGAAAAAAAAATGGTTTACGTTCCCGGTAGAATCGGAACCAACTCATGAAACCTACCTGTTCTCAAGATCCGATAATAGACCCGTCTTTTACAATTACGATTACAATTCCACTAACATGGACTCGTGACAATGTCTACTTTGAGGTAATTGTGGAAAAAATATAATAACTATTTCTGGAATATACCCTTTTATTTTTAACTTTTAAAATGAACTAGAAATGTTCTATTTCCCAATAATTTTTCTACTCCTATTGTGAAGAGAATAGTACATCTTAATGAAAATGTTTTTCTTTGAAATTGTTTATTAAAAATTAATATGTTTCAAATGTTTGACTAATTTTATGAAAATATTTTTTTATTTGTTTATTTTAAATATTTGGATAATGAAAATATTAGGATAATTAATAATAAAATATATTTTTTTAATGAGAAATATATTTTCCTTAATAAAAAATCTAATAATAAATGTCATTAGTAATAAATTATTGGTAAATTGAGCTCATAGATTAATGTGAAAATGACTTACACTTTTATAATCCATAAGTTATTTTTTCAAAAATTAGTTATGGATGGGTCTCTACTTTATAAACAAAAATTAAATGTTTTCCAATAATTGTCCCAACTTTTTTTTTAACAAACATAGAATAATGAAAAGACATTTTTCTGAAAAATATTTTCATCAAAATAAACAATGCCTTAAATACATCACCATTTTATCATTGATTAAATTACAAATTTGACAATGCTATCCATACAAGAGAGATATTATATATATATATATATATATATAGCATATTATGAATTATATATAGACCATACATATAACATATATAAAATATAGATCATATATAGTAAATGAAATATATATAATGTTTATATTAATTTACAATCAATTTATTTGTTGTGTATATAACAAAGATATACAAAACATATATAGATCATATAGCAAGTAGATAAATTAATACACATAACCATGTATATAAAATTTATAGATTATAAACAGATAATTTATGTATTAGGTAAAGATTGTATATATAACATATATAAATATCTATATTAAAATATAAATTCCATATAGAACATTTATAAAATGGGTAGATTATATATAATATATGTTTACCTTATAGAGTATAAAGTATATACAAAGTATAAATTATATATAACATCTATGGTACAAATATATATTTATATATATAACTTATTTAAACAAGTATAAAATCTGTAGGTTATTAATGCATTATTCATATGTTATATATACATATATATACATTATATGTGTGTGTATGGGTTATAAGATATGAATTATATATTAATAAAAAAATATTTTAAGTTTGAGCTTGTAAGATTGGCTAAACAATAAGAACTTAAATATAAATATAGGTTAATGACTTAAATTAAAAAAAAAAAAAAACTCATGAAATGTTGAAGATTAAAAATATGTTTTGCCTTTCAAATGCAAAGTGATTAAGATAAGGGAATCCAATTTCATTGTATTTATTTAATCTTGGAATGGAGTTTTGTCTATGATTTTTGTGAAATTGCTTGGACCCTCATTTCTCCTTTCATTAGAAATTAAAAGCAAAAAGCTAACTCACTTTTGTTTTGTAGATGATTTATTAATGTCTAGAATAATGTTATAAATGATTTTTAAACTTTGGTAAAATGTGCAATTAGACACCTAAACTTTGAAATTGATTAATTTGATGCTTGAATTTTAAAATTAACCAACTTAATACTTGAAAAATTTTGAAATTGATCAATTTAATATCTAAAAGAACTCGAGAAAGATATTGCTAGCATGCAAAAAAAGTTCTTTCTGTTAGTAAAGTAAATTGATCAATTTCAAAGTTCAAATACTAAGTTAATCAATTTTAAAATTTAGGTATCAAATTGCATATTTTATCAAATTTTAGATACTATTTGTAACATTAACTCTTAATGTTTTGTAAAGAAAACGTGGAGTCAATTTCTTAGAATAATAAAGCATTTTAGCAATTGCAAAATTTATAGAATCTTATTATTAAATTAGGAAATAGTAACAACATTTGCTTTTGTAATGTTATCAAATAAAGGTTGAAACTTTTGTCATCATGTAGTTTTAGAAAGAGTCTCTCCTTACTTGCTATATGGGAGTTTTCCTTGTTAGCGAAATATTTCCTCTCCTCTCGAGAAAGGCTCTCCTCCGATGTTATCCGATGAGGATAGGGTGACTAAGAAGGTTCGAATAAAGAGACGGACACTCGCTTTCACACACCACCGCTTTCCTTTAAAGAGACACTCATGGGAGAGGGTAGTGATGTTAAGGAAGAAGGGGCTTTTAGTGATTTTATTATTGAGGATCATGATGTTCATTTTGACAAGGAGAATGGTTTGCCAACGGTTGTCTTGATGTCTCTTCAGATTGAGCTAAATAGATGATGGTAGATGCTATGAAATACTTAGTTGCGATCAAGGTTTTGGGAAGAAAAGTAGGTTATCGCATGTTGAAATCTTGAATCTATAAGCTGTGGAAGCTTATAGGTGATGTCAAAATTACCGATTTGGTTAATGATTATTTTTTTGTAAGATTAAACAATTCTAAAGATTATTTGAATGCCATGGTAGTTAGTCATTGGATTGTTTTAGGGCACTATTTAACAGTTCAATACTAGAGTCTTTCCTTCGATACATTAGAGACTCATGCTAGTTTGGTGATTGCTTAGGTTTTTTTTTTTTTTTTCTGGCATGCCTATCCATTATTATAATAAAAGTGTTATTAAGGCTATTGTTGGAAGCTGTTGGTAAATCTATGAAGATTGATTATAATACGAAAGAAGCATAGAGAGGGAAGGTTGCAAGGGTAGTGATAAAGATGAATCTTAAGAAACCTCTTGTTTCTCATATTATGGTGGATGGGCGTGTGCAAAAAATTGAGTACGATGATCTCCTCGTTTTTTTTTTTTTTTTTTGGTAAGTATGGTCATCCAAGTGATATTTGCACAGAGAAGAATGTTTTAGAAACTTGTCAGGAGCGTATAGATCTAACAACGTTAATATCCAGTTAGTCACTGGTGATCACGTATCCATTAATGCTTTAAATAATCATGGTGAAAATAGACCAATTTTGGGTCCTTTGATGCATGCACCAAGAAGAATTAGGATAAGGTTTGCTACGAAAAATCCAAATAATGTATATCATGAAAAGGATGTAAAGAGAGATAAGGCAAAGTCTTCAAGATTTCAAGCCAATTATCAATTAAATGATGATGGAGATATTGATGAGAGTCACACTCTATTGAATGGCGATAATTCAAGTGAAATTTTGTTAGTTAGCAAAGGGATTTCTAAGAATACAGTTACAAAATCTATCAGAAAAACCAAGGGAAACTAATAGGATTACTCAAAATAATGATAAGACTGTTTTGACCCAAGACCCACATGAAACCCAAAAAAATGGAGGTGGACAAGTTATTTCTAATAGTCAGAACCAAGCCTCAAAGTCTAGAGGAAATCGAAGTTCTCTTCCTCACCTAGTCAGTCTAATAAGATTCCTGTTAATTTAGATGCTTCTCTCCAATCAAACCTACTTTTTGTGGATCCGTCATCCCCTTGTATGGAAAATGAACATAAAGAGATATTAAATATTCAACCAACAAAACTCAATCCTTTTAAGCATATAACAGTGAGTTTTAATTTAACAAGCCAGAGGATAGTAATATGGGTAATGAATAGGTCCCATCCGTCTATTCTTCAGTTTTCTAGAGGTAGAGGAAGACTACCGAAGAAGAAGAATGCTATTTTTTTTAAGAGCAAATTTAAAATGAGGAATGGAAGTAAGAAGGGACAGCAAATGTTAATGAATTTATCGATGAATGACTATGTGGATGATCTGGAGAACACTAATCCAAATTTGCAATCAGCAGAGGAAGGCTTAGATTTTGACGGTAATGAGATGGAGGTTCTACAAATTAACAATGAGTCCTAACGGTCTCTAGGTCTGCAAATCCTTTTTTATCCCTTGTTTATGGATTTTAGCATTTTAATATGGAATTGTCAGGGGCCAAGTAGCAATGATTTTATTAAAAGTTTGAGATGTTTCACGAAGCAGCATAAACCTAGTATTGTGGTGATTATTTAACCTCGTACCAATAGGCACAAAGCAGAGAAAGTTGTTGTCAGTTGGGTTTTGATTTCTCTTACCGAATAGAAGCCTCTTATTCTTCATATGGGTTGGGTGGAGAGAGTCTATCTAAGTAAGGGTCCTTCTCAATCATCCTCAGTATATATGCATATGGAGGTGAGGCTATTTAATGGCGTTTCTTTTTGTTTTACAACAGTATATGGAAGTCCTCAAGTTAGATTTCGTAAGTCACTTAGGAAGGCGTTAAGCACTCTTGGCTTGAGCATTGAGGGTCCTTGTCTAGTAGTAGGAGACTTCAATGCTTTCTTGAATTCAAATGAGAAATAGGGGGATCAGTAGGAGGATATATTCCATGTACTAAGTTCCGAGGTTGATGACTGAAGATAGAATGTAAGACTTAGGTTTTTATGGACCTGAATTCACTTAATAGAGAGGTTTGTTATTTAAAAGACTTTACAGAGCCTTGTGTAATTCTAGTTGGTTGGACGTGTTTCCTAATACAAAGTTTTAAATTTAGCTCGGATCATCGTTTACTTCTTATTAGGCCTTGTTTAACCTTGATTAAGACTAATCGGAATTCCTTTTGTTTTTTGGTTGCTTGGTGTGCTCACCCAAATGGGAGGGAGTTTATGAATCAAGTGCGGGATGTTCATAAAGATTTAAAATATGCTCTTTCTGTTTTTAGTATTAATGCTTAGTTGTGAAAAAAGCAGTTTTTTGGCTCATTTTTACTAAAAAGAGGCATATACTGATGGGATTGGGGGGTATACAAAAAGCTTTTGAAAAAACCAGCTGGAAGTGGAGGAGTGTGTCCTCACTGCCTAGTGTGGTTTTAGATCTATGTAGTGAAAACTAACGAAGACGTCAGTTCTATAAGTGGGGGAATATGTAATACCCCTCAAATATGAATGTTAGAACTCTAATTACAGAGGCACCTTTTTCGGTGTAATGACTTGGAGTTTGTTATAACTCTAAAGTTAAGCGTTCTCTAGGGTAAAGAAATCCAGATGGGTGACCCCTTGGGAAGCGCTAGTACCAAAAGAATAAAACCATGCGACTTGAGGTCAAAGCTGACAATACCTCGCTAAGAGGGCTAGTACAACTGCATCACAATCCCTGCCCAGGAGCTAGGTATGACAATCTTTTATAATGTAGGTATATGGGGGGGGGAGGGGGGGGTGGGACTTGTAAATATTTTTATTATTATTTTAATTTAGAGGTGTTGCCTCCTCACCAAAATTAATGTCTTCTCCTGCAAGAGCCAAAAATGCATATTAAGCTCTTTATGGGAGTGTGAGTACTCTTCTAGATTGAAGCTCTTACTCACTAGTTGACTTCCCAGTCAATGATATCCCATTTTACACAATACCCCCACACACACTTTTCTGTTGCTTTGTACATTTGATATTAATGAAAATGTTATTCATATATTGATTTGTTACAAGTGTCCCTTTTTACTTGTTGGTTATCCTTGTTGCTTTGTGTGTATTGCTTACATATTTTAGGCTTGCTTACTACTACAAGGGTGGATAGTAAGCGCTACACGGTTTAAGTGCACTAGCGAAAGCCCTAGACTGTGACAGTTGGTATCAGAGCATAGGTTATTCTAGCGGGAACAACCACGACAAGACTGGTTGTTCAAGAAAGTGGACAACCTCGAATAAAAGATGGCTACAGTTATGATGCAACTGGAAACATGGGATGCACTTAATGTAAAGGTGATAGACCTTGAGGCAGCCAATGAAGGGACTAATGCGAGGGTTGATGAATTGGCTGATAATTTTCTAGAGATGGTAGGCATACTCAAAGAGGAGGTGCGGGTGTCGATCGAAGGGGTAAGAACTGAGTTGGCCAATCATGCAACTGTTGAAGCATTAGATGAGTCAAGGCAGCAAATCGCCCTATTGACTAGAGTGGTTGCAAATGCTCCTGCCCCAACTCCCGCACATGTCGCCCATCCAAAGGTGCCAGATCCTCAAGCATTTACTGGCGAGAGGGATGCCAAACTGCTGGAAAATTTCATCTTCGATTTGGAACAATACTATACAGCCATTGATGAAAGAACAAAGGTCTCCATGACAGCCATGTTCCTAACAGGTGATGCCAAGTTGTGGTAGCGCACCAAGTATGAGCAGATACAAAATGGAACGACGCATGTTGATACATGGGATAAGATGAAGGCCGCATTGAGAGCTCAATTCTTTCCAGAAAATGTTGAATATAATGCTAGAAAAAAGCTGCGTGAGCTTAGATAAGGCGATTACATTCGAAAGTATGTTCGAGAGTTCTCGACGCTTATGCTCAACATCAAGAGCATGGGTGAGAACGATAAGCTGTTCTATTTTCTAGAGGGGTTGAAGTAATACGCCAGGAATGAGTTGCAGACGCAACGGGTAGCAAACTTAGCTGAAGCACAAGCAGTAGCAGAGCACTTGATAGATTACACCAGCGACATTAGAGGGAAGAACGTGTCACCAAGACACGATGGTGTAAGATCTGATAACCTAGGCAAACCTAAGAGTACGGGAGCCCCAAGTTCGAGCAACATCAGTACTAGTGGGGGCCAAAAGAAATCCTATGGCTCTTACCAATCGGGGAAAGGTGGAGCATCGAGCAACGGCAAAAAGCCTACATTCTCTTGCTTCTTGTGCAATGGACCGCATAAGGTAGCAATGTGCCCACACAGGGCAGCATTTAATGCTATGGCAAAGAAGGCCGAGAGCATTTGTCAAAATGAAGTGTCTAAAGCAGAGTGCGAAGAGCAGCATCGGATGGGAGCTTTTCACATGCTGTCAGCAGTCAGGAAGGCTTTAGTAGTGCATAACAAAGCCAAGACCAACAACAATTTAATGTACGTTCAATTGCACATCAATAACAAGAGTGCCAGTGCAATGGTAGACTCGGGAGCCACACATAACTTCATTGATGTGCCTGAGGCCGAAAGATTGGGGTGAGTACCGACAGATGATACTAGCTAAATCAAAGCAGTAAACTCTAAGGCACGTCCAGTCAAAGGAGTTACTAAAGGTGTAGAAGTGAAGGTAGGAGATTGGAGTGGAAATCTTAACTTCACTGTTGTTCCCCTATATGACTTTAGAATAGTCTTGGGGATAGACTTTTTGAGGAATGCCAAAGTTGCTTCCATGCTAGCGACGGATTGCTTGCTATTCATGGATGACAAACCATGTTTTATGCCCGTACAAAGGAAGAAGACAGGCAATGGAAGTAATAATGAGAAGGGTATCGGGGGAAATGATGTTATCTGCGCTTCAACTTAACCAAGGGCTCAAACGTCAGGAGCCAACATTCCTTGCAGTCTTAATAGAGAAAGAGGATGGAAGGAAGGAAGAAATACCAGAGGTAATTCAAAATGTCTTAGGGGAGTTTAATATTGTCATGCCAGACAAACTCCCAATGGAACTACCCCCAAGAAGGCCTGTAGATCATGAGATTGAGATGATCCTAGGGGCCAAGCCACTCGGTAGAGCTCCATACCAAATGTCGCCCCCTGAGCTTGCTGAGTTGAGAAAGCAGCTAAATGAGCTGTTAGAGGCAGGTTTCATTAGACCCTCAAAAGGACCATATGAGGCTCCTGTCCTATTTCAGAAGAAGTACAATGGCAGTTTGAGACTATGTATTGATTATCGGGCTCTCAAAAAGTTGATTGTGAAATCATTATCCAATTCCTCTCATTGTTGATTTATTTGATCAACTGAGCGGGCCAAATACTTCACTAAATTAGATCTTCACTCGGGATATCATCAAGTTCGCATTGCTGAGGGTGACGAGCCCAAGACCACTTATGTTACCCGTTATGGTGCCTATAATTTTCTAG
The DNA here is from genome assembly GCA_024138025.1 of Combretum micranthum. Taxonomy (NCBI): domain Eukaryota; kingdom Viridiplantae; phylum Streptophyta; class Magnoliopsida; order Myrtales; family Combretaceae; genus Combretum; species Combretum micranthum. The sequence continues at coordinate 2,208,778 of JAMXBD010000042.1, read as the reverse complement.
TGATGCCCTTTGGTCTCACCAACGCCCCTGCAACCTTCTGCACTCTAATGAATAATGTGTTCCCTGAGTATTTGGATAAATTTATGGTGGTCTACCTTGATGACATTGTAGTGTACAGCAAGACGTTGGAGGATCATGTGAAGCACTTGCAGATGATCTTTTAGAAGCTCAAAGAGAATCATCTGTATGTGAAGCGAGAGAAGTGTGCCTTCACCAAGAAGTGTATCAACTTTCTTGGGCATTGTTGACATACGTATAATATTAGTAGTGTTATATTTGCTATAACAATGTAATTAATAGTATGGTAGGTAAGGTAGACCAATAGTCACAAGTTTTTTGTATAAATAGATGTATTCTTGTACAAATTATATATGAAAAAAATTCTTCTCATATGCTTTCTAATTTCATCATGATATCAGAGCCTTGCTGCCATTTGAGGCGAGTTTTCCTCCCTCCGCAGCATTAGGTTTTAGTATTTTCTTTTCTGTTTTTTTCTTTTTTCTTTTTCGTTTTTTGTTCGTTCATTTTTTAAAAGAGGTCGAGTTTCCTCCCTCTATTTTTTTGTCACCGCCGCTACAACGAGGAGGAGTATCCCCCAATCAGTTGATCCCAAAAGTCCGACCGCTGTAGGAAGCCGCGCGTGGACTCACGCACCGATCGTTCTTCCACGGAATTCCTCACGCGCTGTCGTGTGAGGGCGCGTGGGAGGTCAAGACCACCTCCGATGAGTGGTGTTTGGCTCGACAGCTCTATTCCGATCGTTGCTTGCCATTTTTCCGCCGACACCACACTGTTCCGACGTGCACTATTCCAACGCGATCTATTTTTAGATTATTCTTTTATCTCCTTTTCTTTTTGTTTCAATATGGAAAGTGATAAGAAAATTACAGCTATTAGTACTGATAATCCTTCATTGCAAATTAGTCCTGTCAAGCTTGATGGAAATAATTACCTTGCCTGGTCACGGTCTTGTTTATTGTTTATCAAAGCTAAAGGAATGCAGGATTATATTATCGGTACTAAAGTCAAACCAGCAACAACTAATCCAACATTTAACCAGTGGGATTCTAAAAATTCGCTGGACACAGCAGCAAAAATATGGAATGCTGTCACTCTCACCTATTCATAAGTGGGAAATGATGCCTAGATTTATGAGATTCGAAACAAAGTTCATGGTTTGAAGCAAGGAGAGATGACAATCTCGCAGTATTTTTCTGAGTTGAATGGCTTGTGGCAAGAGCTTGACTATTATCAAGATTTTCAGGCTGATTGCACTAGAGATGCAGTCAAATTTCAGAAACTGCTTGCAAAAGAAAGGGTATATGATTTCTTGGCCGAATTGAACAATGAATTTGATCAGATTAGAGTTCATGTTCTGGGTAAGACCACTTTCCCTTCTCTTGAGGAAGCATACTCCTATGTTTAGCAGGAAGAGAGCAGACACAATACCATACTCTATATTTCACAGGTTGAAAAATCTGGTTTAGTAGCAGCTATGATTCATCTGAGCAGCTGAAGACCCAAAATTCTAATAAGGATCATGTATGATGTGATTATTGTGGGAAACCACGTCATACTAAAGAGACTTGCTGGAAGTTACATAGACGCCCAATGAGAGGTTGTGAAAGCAAACGAGTTAATTCTACTTGGGCAAATTTGTCTGAAACTATAACAACTCCTGAGATGACTCCCTTTGACTTTTTTTTTCTCCTGATGAGATTCAGCATCTCAAGCGTCTGATGTCTCATAAAGAATCTTCCTCCGGTGCCAAATGCAACTTTGTGCAGTCAGGTAATGCTTTTTTTGCTACCCTTGATACTAATCATTGGATTATTGATTCTGGTGCGAATAGACACATGACGGGCTCCTCAAAAAATCTTCTTGAATACTCACCATGTTTTACTAAAGACAATGTCCGAATAGCCGATGGCTCTTTTACCCCAGTTTTTGGAACAGGTTCTGTTTTCTGTACTCCCCATATCAAACTATCCTCTATGCTTCATGTCCCTCAATTTCCTGTCAATCTGTTATCTATCAGTACACTTACAAAAAATCTCAACTGTAAAATTGAATTTTTTCCTAATCATTGTGTCTTTCAGGATCTTCAAACAGGGAAGAGGATTAGCAGTGGTAGATTGCACGATGGGGAAAATAAAGATGTTAATCAAGAAATCTCGCAATGGCACAAGCGTTTGGGACATCCCTCCTTTTTTGTGTTAAGCTAATTATTTCCTAGTTTGTTTTCAAAGACTCAGTTTGATTTATTAGTTTGTGATCCTTGCGAATATGCAAAACATTCTCGAAACTCTTATCCTTTGATTAATAATAAAAGTCAGTTTCCTTTCATGACTATTCACTCTTATGTTTGGGGTCCTACTCAAACTACTTCCTTGTCTGGTAATCGATGGTTTGTCACTTTTATTGATTGTTGCACCAGGGTGACTTGGGTCTATTTACTTAAGGCTAAGAGTGATGTGTTTTCTTGCTTTCAGTCTTTTCATATGATGGTTTGCACCCAATTTGATGCTAAAATAAAAATTCTTAGGACTAATAGTGGCACTGAATACATGAATGAAAGATTTGATTCTTATTTGGGGTCACATGGGATAATTCATCAAACTAGTTGTCCTTATACAAGTGCACAGAATAGGGTAGTTGAAAGGAAGAATCGGCATCTTTTGGAAGTTGCTAGGTCTTTATGTTTACGATGAATCTTCCTAACCTTACTGGGGAAATGCAATTCTATTTACTGTATATCTGATCAAACAAATGCCTCTTAAGGTCCTTAACTACAAGAGTCCTTTAGAAACCTTAACAGGATATAACACATACACTATCCCTCCAAAGGTATTTGGATGTGTTTGTTTTGTTCATACTAAGGATGCTGGGAAACTAGATCCAAAAGCCCTTAGGTGTATATTTATTAGGTACTCACCGACACAAAAAGGTTACAGATGCTATCACCCTCCATCTATGAAGTATTTTGTGAGTATGGATGTTACTTTCAGAGAAACTGAACCTTACTAAAATCCAACTCCATCATCTCTTCAGGGGGAGAATAATGCAAAGGAAGAGATGATACCTAGTACTGTGACCCTCATTGATCTTACCCTAAGAAAAAGTGATGATCAGAAGGAGACTATAATCCAGGGGAGAAAATTGGACGTTTAGATAAACCTGATTTGAAGAGGTACTCAAGGAGAAACAAAGACATAACAGAAGAAGTTATCGTGCAACCTGCTCTCTGCTGCCAAGAATCATCCTCTTCTGGTGAGTTATTTATTTGATGATTTAGATAAACCTATTTCTCAAAGAAAAGGTATTAGAGCCTGTACTAAACATCCCATTTCTAATTTTGTTTCCTATGATTCTTTATCTCCTACCTATAGAGGTTTTGCCTTGTCCATTTCATCTGTGTCTATTCCACAGGATTGGAAGGAAGCACTCAATGATCCAAAATGGAAGGGAGCAATGATTGAAGAAATGAAAGTCTTGACTAAGAATGAGACTTGGGAGCTTGTTACCTCTCCACCTGGAAAAAAACTGGTAGGCTGCAAATGGGTGTTTACTGTAAAACACAAAGCTGATAGATCAATTGATAGGTTCAAAGCTAGATCGGTGGCTAAAGGATTCACTCAAACCTATGGGATAGACTACCAGGAAACTTTTGCTCCAGTAGCAAAAATGAACACAATTAGAATCTTGTTATCATGTGCAGCCAATCTTGAGTGGGATTTATAGCAGTTTGATGTGAAAAATGCCTTTCTACATGTAGATTTAGAAGAAGAAGTGTATATGGAGATCCCTCCTGGATTTGATACTGAAACAACACATGGTAAAGTATGCAGACTGAAAAAGGCATTATATGGATTAAAGCAATCTCCTAGAGCATGGTTCGACAGATTCAGCAAAGCCATGACTTCTTTCGGCTATCAACAGAGCAATGCAGATCATACTCTATTTATTAAACATAACAAGGGTAAAATTACTATTCTCATAGTTTATGTTGATGATATAGTAATGACAGGAGATAATGAAAAGGAGATGGCTCGATTGAAGAAACTTTTGGCCTAGGAATTTGAAATCAAGGATTTGGGAAAACTGCAATATTTCTTAGGAATTGAAGTTGCCAGATCAAAGAAAGGTATCTTCATTTCTCAAATAAAATATATTCTAGATCTCCTGGAAGAAACTGGCATGTTGGGTTGTAAGCCAGCTGAATCTCCTATTGAAAACAACCACAAGCTACAAGTTGGAATTGGTGATGCAGTTGATTTAGGGAGATATTAGAGATTGGTGGGAAGACTGATATATCTCTCACATACTAGACCCGATATTGCATATGCAGTTAGTCTAGTGAGTCAATTTATGCATGATCCACGAGAATCACACATGTAAGCAGTATTTCGCATCTTAAGATATTTGAAGTCTGCTCCCAGAAAAGGACTGCTATTCGCCAAACATGGTCACCTTCAGATAGAATGCTTTACAGATGCAGATTGGGCTGGATCTCCCAGTGATAGAAGATCCACCACTGGCTACTGTACTTTTGTAAGAGGAAATCTAGTAACATGGAGGAGCAAGAAACAAAGTATAGTTGCTCGATCAAGTGCTGAAGCAGAATACAAAGCTATGGCTCAAGGGCTTTGTGAGCTTCTATGGGTACAGAAGATATTAGAAGAATTAAGTCTATCGAGCAAAGAAACACTGTCCTTGTATTGTGACAATAAAGCTGCTGTTAATATAGCACAAAATCCAGTTCAACATGATAGAACCAAGCACATAGAGATTGATTGACACTTCATCAAAGAGAAATTGACTAATGGTGCCTTAAATTTACATCATGTGACATCTCATAAGCAACTGGCTGATGTGTTCACTAAAGGGTTGTGTCACAGGACCTATCATACTTTAGTTTGCAAGTTGGGCATGTGTGATATCTATACTCCAACTTGAGGGGAAGTGTTGACATACGTGTAATATTATTAGTGTTATATTTCCTATAACAATGTAATTAATAGTATGGTAGGTAAGGTAGACCAATAGTCACAAGTTTTTTGTATAAATAGATGTATTCTTGTACAAATTATATATGAAAAAATACTTCTCAAATACTTTCTAATTTCATCAGGCATGTAATTAAAGAATGGCATATTCGAATGGATGGGGCCAAGGTGGAAGCCATTAAGGAGTGGCCGGTCCCAAGGAGTATCACTGAGTTGCGCTCATTCCTTGGACTCACCAATTATTACAAACGATTTATGGAGGGATATTCCAGGAGGGTTGTTCCCCTCACAGATCTATTAAAGAAGGATCGAGCATGGTCTTGGGATGAGGTGTGCCAAGCTGCCTTTGAAGATTTAAAGCGTACTATGATAAAGGAGCCAATCTTCGCCCTGCCTGACATCTCTAAACTAGAGATGCAAGCGGGGCGAGCCGTTATAGGGTACCCGACCGCCCAACCCATTAAAAACCCTATAGGGTTTGACCCTATAGGGTTTTGGGATTAAAAAAAAAAATCGATAAGTTATCGGGTCGGGTTTTAGATTTATTATGTAACCCATTGGGAAAACCCAACCCTATACAAATTGAAAATATTAAAAAATTAAAAATATTAAGTTATTAAAGCAAGGATCCCATTTATATTATATGTATGTGAAAGTAAGTGGAAATTAAGTGTTTGCATCATTTTATCTGATATTATTGTCTAAAATTCATTCTTTCAATATAAGTGTTTGTGTCATTAATAACTTAAAACAAATTTCTTTCTTTTGCTTTTTTTTTAAGAAAAAAAAATCTTGGAATCGGGTCGGGTCAGGTTATGGGTTCTTTAAATCCTAGTGGGTCAGGTTTGGGAATAACAAAAAAACCCGATAGGGTTTTTCTCGAGTTCTGGGACACCCATTAAGGACTCAGGTCGGGTTCGGGTTTCAAAAAACCCATCCCGAACCCGCCTCGGTTGCATCCCTACTTTAAACAATTTGAAGTCTACACGGATGCCTTTGACATTGCTATGGGTGGGGTGCTGATACAAGATGGCCATCTAGTGGCATATGAGAGTCGGACGCTAAACCCCACTGAGCGCAGATACTCAGCACAAGAGAAAGAGCTGCTAGCCATTGTGCATTGCCTCAGAACGTGGAAACACTACGTGTTGGGGTCCAAGTTCCTTGTAAGAACTGATAACTATGCTACCAGCCATATCCTTACTCAACCCAAGCTCTCAGCCAAACAAGCAAGATGGCAAGAGTTCCTTGCAGAGTTTTATATGGAGATTGTACACCGCAGTGGCGGACTAATCAGATAGCAGATGCCCTAAGTAGGAGAGCAGATTTGGCTTCTTTAGCCCAAATAGCTCAACAATCTGCCAATCGAATTACCAATACTATTCAAGAATAGATTAAAGAACACTTAGGCCAAGACCTATTGGCCAAAAATTTGAAGCAATTGATTGATGAGGGCAAGACTTGCGGGTTCTGGGTTGAAGGTGATCTGATTTATACTAAGGGCCATCGTTTGTATGTTCCTAAGGTAGGAAACTTGAAGAGGGTGCTCATGAAGGAGTGCCATGATACATTGTGCCTGGCCATTCCGGTTGGCAAAGGATGATGAGCTTGTTAAAGTAGGGCTACTATTGGCCGGATATGAAGGAAGATGTGATAAACTACACCAAAACATGTTTGACTTGTCAGCAAGACAAGATTGAGAGGCAAAAACCTGCAGGGCTATTGGAGCCCCTTTCAGTGCCTTCTAACCCATAGGAGATCGTCTCCATGGATTTCATCTCTTCCCTACCAAAAATGGGGGAGCTCTCATCCATCTTTGTTGTGGTATAGAGATTCTCAAAGTATGCCACCTTCATTTCGACAACAAAAAGCTCTAACGCTACAAATACTGCCCAGCTTTTCTTCAAGCATGTAGTCAAATTCTGGGGTGTGCCTCAGAACATTGTGAGTGACCGGGATGCTAGATTCACAGGAAAGTTTTGGACCGAGTCGTTCAACGTTTTAGGGTCCGAACTTAGCATGTCCTCTAGCCACCACCGTTAGAGTGATGGACAGACGGAGCGATTCAATGGGATGCTGGAGGAATGCTTGCCACACTTTGTAGGTGCCAATCAAAAGAATTGGGTGGAGTTACTGGATATTGCCAGTTTTGCTTCAACATCCAATAAGGCTCTTCTTCTAACAAAAGCCCTATGAAAATTGTTATGGGTCGACAACCATTATTGCCCCACACAGTGGTAACACCATATGCTGGGAAATGCCCAAAAGCTTATATGTTTGCAAAGGATTGGAAGCAGACAACTGAAGTTGCTAAGGCTTATCTTGAGAAAGCTTCAAAGCGCATGAAGAAGTGGGTAGATGAGAGGCGCAAACCTAGAGAATTCAATGTTGGAGATCAAATCATCATCAGGCTTTTTCCAGATCAAACTAGACCATTGAGACATAAGGACAAGAGACTCATGCAAAAATACATTGGTCCAATCCTTATTGTTGCCAAGATCGGAAAAGCTGCCTATAAAGTGGAACCACCTAAGTGGTTGAAATTTCATCCTGTCTTCTACGTAAGTGTTTTGAAGCCATACTACTCCGACATAGAAGATCCTACACGCAACAAGTCAAAGCGACTGAATGTCAAGTTTAACTCCAACGTTAGTGAAGCAGTCGAAGATATCCTTGTTGAAAGAAGTGTCAAAGATTCAACCACAGGAGCAGCATAGATAGAATACTTAGTGAAGTGGAAAGATCGTGGAGTAGAAGACAACAGCTGGGAGATAGAAGAAGATCTTATACCTCTAGTTAAGAGGAGAGTAGCTCAAGCCAAGACGATTCAAGCACCAGGGTCAAGCTCCAGCACACCTTGCCGAGGACGTCAATAGATTAAGTGGGGGAGGGTGTGACAATCTTTTGTAATGTAGGTATATAGGGGGGGAAGTTGTAAATATTTTTATTATTATATTAATTTAGAGGTGTTGCCTCCTCATCAAAATTAATGTCTCCTCCTGTTAGAGCCAAAAATACATATTAAGCTCTTTGTGGGGATGTGAGTACTTCTGGATTGAAGCTCTTACTCACCGGTTGATTGCCTACAGTCAATGATATCCCATCTTACATAATACCCCCACACACACTTTTCTGTTGCCTTGTATATTCGATATTAATGAAAAGTGTGTTATTCATATATTGATTTGTTGCATGTGTCCCTTTTTACTTGTTGATGATCCTTGTTGCTTTGTGTGTTGCTTACAGATTTTAGGCTTGCTTAGTACTACAAGGGTAGGATGGTAAGCGTCGTATGGTTTAAGTGTGCTAGTAAAAGCCCTAGACCGTGACACTAGAGGGCCTCCTCCACTATAGTGGAGTCTGGGGTAGTAGGTCGTAACAATGAAATACCCTAAACCTTCATCTAAGCTAGAAATTAAGTTTAGATAGATTAAATAAGTCAAATGAATAATAGGAAATAATTAGACAAGTTGACATAATTAGATTAGTAATTAATTAAGCTGAAATTTGAGATTTCAATTTCTAAACCCCTAAACGTGTTGTTGAAATGTTTAGTGGATCCCTAAACCATTAAATTTTAACCTAAATTCTAATTTCTTAATCCTTGTAAAATTTGAGTTCATTTGCTTGTATCAAAATATCAGCTCTTAAAATCGAACTTAAATTAAATATCAATTTGATCTAAATTAAATTCTTAAATTAAGTTCTTAATTTCTAACCTAATGGTTCTGAAATCATTTCCTAAGTATTTCTAAACTAAATATATTAATCTGGAAGTTCTAAATCCGATACCCTAATTTTAAAATATCATAATTTTACCCTTATCTTTCCTTTTATTCTTTCCTTCCCCTGCCTCTTTATTCTTTTCCTATTTTTCCTTGTAAATTCATTTCTCTTTCTCTCTCCTTTCTTTCTCTTTTATTTCGCTCCTTTTCTTTCTTCAATCTATCAAATTATTCTCTACAAATCTTAAATTCAACAAGGAATAAAAGAGAAACCAAGTAAAAGATAAGATAGGATAAGAGGAACTCAAAGTTAGAAGTAACCCCAAATTAAGAAGAAAGAAGAATAAGAGATAAGTTTTGCTTTTTTTGTTTTCATTATTATTTACTTTGTATTAGTAGTTACATATGTTTGTATGTGTTTAATTGTTGATGGATGCATGTGGAGTTGTTGAGGAAGATGATGACTAGTGAATATAAGGTTGATGGAGGAGTTGATGATATTTGAAATTATTGGATGAGTATAGAAGAGTTGTTTGAACTTAAAATGGACTTGTATGTTGTTTCAATTATGTTTGGTATGAAGTATGTTAAGTTTATAATGTAAAACAAGTTAGGAAACTAGTTAAATTTTGAAGGAAAATGAAGGAATAAACATGAAAAATCAAACCAGGGCACTTACACAGGTAACATGGAGCCCGTGATGGCCTCTGATTAGTGAAAAATTTGACAGACAACAAATCACTAGCTTGATCAAGGGTATGATAGCCTCCGACCATGCATTTTTCCCTAATCACAGGCATGATCATGGGGTGATAAGCCTCCTGGCAGCGTAATGATGTTTTCATAATTTGATCATAAATTTTTCATAAAAACTCAGATTGAGGTGATTCAAATTGTGTTGGAAATCTTAAAAAGAGATCTACAACTTTCATGTTTTAAGTTCTTAAAATTCAAAAAGTATCAAGGACAAAATTTTAATTCTTTCTGGCTACTACGTTTTTCAAACAAAGTTAAGTATGAAATGAATTTTTTGAGTTAAAATAAGATAGACAAATGATATTTGATGTATTATATTTGTTGAATGATATGATTAAGCATGAGTTTAGTGAATTTAAAGACTTAATAAATAATTTGATTAAACATAGAGTTGGATATAAAATGAACTTAGTTAATAACCTAGGTTCAAATTAACTCAATGGACTTGAATGAACTAAAATGAATTAGACTTATAAAGTTTAATTAATCTGGCCAATATTAAGCTAAAATAGACTTAAAGTTAATATGAGTCTTAGTTATAAAATGAATTAGTTAATAATCTTAGTTTAACTTAACTAAATAGACTTTGATAAGTTAAAATGAGTTAGATTGACCAAGTTTAATCAAAATGACTTAGTAATTGGATAAAATGATTAACTCTAAATCAAATTGGCTAGTATTAAGTTAAAATGAGGTAATAGCTAATAATTGGCTTCGGTTAATGAGTTAGGATCAAGCTAAAATGGGTTAATAACTAATAATTGGATTCGATCAATATGTTAGGATAAACCTTAGTCTAATATGGGGAATATGTTATTTCAAATGTGTGTTTGCTTGGAAAATGAATGTTTTTGTATATGAATTCTTTGTTGATGCTTTTGTAATAAAACATTGTAATCAAAGTGAAAATAAATACTTTGACAGCCAAAGGAAAACTGTCTGTATTTTGACGAAGCGATCTTTGCAGCCATATTTAGTGTCTGATCAAATAGAGTCTTAATAAAATGAGTTTGATATAAATGGATAATTAGTCTAGTTTATTATATGAGTTTAATTCTTGAATTTACAAATATAGATATATGATATATCTTCTGAGTTGGCTTCTGATCTATCCTCTGTCCCTGTTTGGATTTTTAATATGAAAGGTATACAATAACTTGCGTGATGATTGTTATGATAGGCATAAAAAACAAATTAAAACTCAAACTCGGTTATTAAATGATGAGTGATGGTTGTGCTTTCATTGTTGAATCTGATATGAGGAGCGGCACCTTGTCTGAATGGATACGATAGTTTAAACGCTTAGGCCACTCATCATGATGTAATGACTTGCAATAAGTGGCTCGGCGAATAGCCAATAAGGAAAACGGTATCAGTATAACGTCCACTTAGGCTCAGAAGAAGTAATATGATCTGGTTCACGTTTATGGGAACAACTGAACTGGATGAGGACTAGGATGAGTAGAGCATGTGTAACGATTGTGAGCCATAGATGAAGCTATTTTCTTGTGATGTTATCGGAGATATAAGTAGTCGGGATGCAACCCCTTGAGTAACTGTGGTTACTCAGGACTCCTAGATTCCTACCTTGGGATAGTCGCCTGCGGGGGCTATTAGCACAATCCCCTATTATTGTAGTAGTAGGTCAAGTATGGAAAATCGTTTCCTAGATTTTTTCGAAGTTTGAGTGCTCCAGTTTTGATCTGTTTACTTTAAAGAAAAGATGATAACTTATTGCTTGATGTATTGCATGTAGTTAAGCTCGTGTATCATTCCGTATATGATTGTGTTACTATGTACTGGGCTTCGGCTCATTATTATTATTACTATACTTTTTCTAGGTGTTGAGGATGTTGATGACTGATGATGACATTGATGTCGTTGATGAATGATGAAGATGATGATGGTGTGGTTGATGATGATGATGCATGACTTAGGTTTCGGGCGATCTTGGAGATATTGAGAGGAGAAGTGTAGTGAGTTTAGGACAGTTGGAAATTGTTGATCAACTCATAAAAGTATATTATAAAATGATTTTATAAAATTTTATTTCTTAGAAAATTGGTTTGCACTGGTAGAAGTAAAACCCTTTACTATGTTTTTTATAAAAACTTGGTTTTCTGAACTAAATCCAATTGTTTTAGAAATCTACATAAACGATTTCTATAATTAAAAGTGGATAGCAATGTTCAACATAAACATACCATTCTAGGAAGCCTGAGCGTATAATACACTTAAGTATTATACGTGATAGTAATGCCTTAATTAAATTTTAAGGCGTTATATATATAATGCCTCCATCACAGCAATAGAAGATACAAGTGGTAATATAGTCTAAGAAAGTAAATATAGTATACGAGAATCTAAATAAACATTATCTTCAAAATCATAAAAATATAGTCTTTACATCATTTTAAAGGCATTCCCTCACTATATCTCCAATAGTCAAAATATAACATGAGTCTTACATATAACAACAACTATAACTATAAAGATTTTAAAGAAAATCTATTCTAAGTTCTTCAAAAAGCTTTCCCCCAAAAGCTTTCCCAAAGCGTAAGCTTACTTGGATAGACGGAGACCTCAAGTATAAGAGTATCGATCCTGCGTCAACAAAAATTTATTGGAGTATAAGCTCAACTAGCTTAGTAAGAATATTCTCGAATTAACATACTAGTATCAATAAAATCAAACAAGTTATTAAATAGACATATGAAATGCAGCAAATACATGAGCAAGTAATACATATAATCAGTCGGAAATTATATGTTTGGATAGATTTACGCCCTCCATTCGAGGTTAGGTATTCTAGGTTCTTTAAAACTCAACTTTATCATCCAACTTATAGTACTTTCGGGCTCCTACTCGCTCCATCCTAAAATAGTTCCTCTAGGCTCCTATTTATCCATCTTGACAGTCTTCTCTTGCGATTACCTCACTACTATACTCTTGTCCCATCGGGTATGGTAGCTACATGCAATATGACTCACTTCATGGTATGCATAAATTAATTAATGTAATTCTTGACATATGATTAAGGTATTTTAAAGACGATCATAGAATTTGCAGACACTCCATCATGATAATAAAACATGAATTTAATTATCAATAATTCACATCTCAACATATTTAGTGTGCTTTCATCTAATATTATCATGCATATTTCATTTTCATCTTTTCTTACTTCTAGTGTCTCTAGTTACAAGCACAAACAAGTATGTAAAAGTAGAAGATAAACTCACTCAGCCATCCTTGCTAAAAATCCTTTACTCATAAAATTCTTCTTAATATGGATCGTCGACTCCTTATCACATAAACGAAAGAAATACCTTAAATGAGTATTTTACGAAAGTTCTACTCAAACTTTGTAATTCTATTTTACTATTTTCGTCAAAATTCGAGTGAATGAAAATTCCAACTTAAAATGGCTATAACTTACTCATTTTAACTCGGAATTTCACATATAAGATATCGTTTTTTACCTACTTGAGAATATCTATCTATTTCTAAAGTTATTTTTAATAATAAAAGCCATTTAAATTTTGAAATGGGTCGGTACAAACTAGACACGAAAATCCCAGCCCTTCAATTGCAACTTTTCAAAATTTTACTTTATCCAAAAAGTCTATAACAAACACAGATATTTATGTAGTTGAAAAATCCTTTAATATAGATATATACTCGTATTATATGCGTGATTCTAGTGATGTTGTCTTAACAATGATTTTTCATAACACAGTTTACTTTTAGAAATTTGGAAAATGAAGTTCACAAAATTTTTCTTTAAGTTGTTGGAAGAAAAATCAAAATTTTGGATTTGTTACTAATAACTGCTTACTCGTTTAAAACCATCATTTTTATATTTTCTTAACTTTTATAAGGATAGACTTATTTCTTAAAAACTTGGTTGTTTAATTTGTTTAACAATTTTAATGTCTTAGGTGAATGTTGAACTAGTAATTTGAATTTAATTTGACTGAGAAAACTCATTTTGTCCTTAGTATTTTTGGGATGTCGATGTATACCTTATAAATAGGCTACTAAGAAAACATTGTATAGCAAGAAATTATCAACATTAAAAGTTTATGATAATCTTATTTTAATAGTTTGAAAAGATTATAGTTGAATCATTTTCCTAAGTTGTATCCATTTTATTTTCTAAATAGGTTATCAACTAGTGAGTTTATTTTAGACTTTTACTGGAAAAACTGTTTTATCCTTAGTGTTTATCAAGGTTTTAGCATAAGTCATACAAATTAATTTTAAGAAAATTTTGCGTAACAAAAAATTATCAACATTAAAGTTTAATAATAAATTTTTAATTTGATAGTTTGAAAAAGAGAGAGAAATAAAACTACTTAGTTGAATCTTGAAGAAGTCTATAATATTAACACTTAAAAATTTATGATGAACTTATCTAAATTTTTTAAGAGAATTTTTTGAAACAAATTCTAAATCTAAATGGAAATTTTTCCTAAGTGATGAAAATTATTTTATTGCAAAGAGTTTAGTCTTATTTTCTTTATCAAAGAACTTCTTTTATAAGACAGCAACAATATGAGTATGCATGAATATGAAATTATAGTTAAGTAACATGAACAAAAATAATTCATATAAAAGATAAAAGACATAAAAATCTTAGCTTCTATGAAGGCTTATCGGACTAAAGATAGACTAGTCCCATAAAAGAAAAGGAAAGAAAAGAAAATTGTTTTGACTTGATAAAGGCAAGTGTAAGACTGGAAATATTAGTCATAGTAAATTGTATGAAATAAATAAATAAATTGCTCGGGTATAAATAAAAGTTGTATTAGTGAGCTTATATGCTCTAAGAATATATATACATAAATATACTTAGTAATATATACAAGTTAAATTAGGAGCAATGATAAAACATAACAATATAACAACATCAATAATAATACTTGAACATTGTTAAATAATACATGAACATGTTATTGCTTCTATAATACCCATGGGTTTAGGAAACATACACTATGGTCATGTTATGTTAACATGAACATGAAGAATGTTTTATAAATTTTTACTTAAAGTAAATAAGTGAACGGGAGAAGAAAGACGGGTTGATATTGTATGGAGATATTAATGATATGGAAAAATAGAGAGCTAGGAAGAAATTTTTGGAGAGGAATTTTATGGAGAGAATTTGAGAGAGTTTTTGTATGTAAATGAAGTGTGAAAAAAATGGAGGGAGAAAGCGTATTTATAGCTAAATATGGGGGAAAATTAGATGTAATAAAATAAATTGAAAAAAATAAATAGAGAAAGAGTGAGGGGGAGTGCTTGCCGGCCATGCATGGAGGATGGGAGATAGAGTAATGAAAATTTAAGTTTGACAAAGAAAAATAATGAAGTGTAAGAGAAGTTTAGTAAAAAGTTGTATTGGAAATGTAAAAATATAAGAATATATATGTACGTTGTAAGGAATAGATTGTAAGGAAAACTAGAGATAGATGAGTGGTATAAATAGTACGATAAATAGTAGACTAGACAAATAAGATATCGGTAGTAAGGAAAATACGTGTAAATGAGCTATATCTGATATTTTTATTACTGAAAAATTATTAAACTAGTATTTTGCAAATCCTTATGAAACTACAAATCTATATATGATATCAGAATATTTTTACTATTCTAAATACCAGGACATACTTTTCGAGAACTGATCTCGTTCGGATCCTAAACGAATGATTTTTTGGGGAATATTATCTTTTTAAGCTTCCCATAGTATTCCAAACTATAATCCATCTTTAGCTCATTTCTATTGTTCTCAGGTTTTGTGCGCGGGATTGTCAGAGTTAAAACCACTAGTTTGCCTTGATCATTATTGATTTTTGAAGCTCCGTTTGACTAGGGTAAGGGTTTACTCCAATATTATCCTAATTTTGAGAGGTTTACACCATGTGTGTGGTCTATGTCTTCTACTAACATGTTAATAGCTTCTTTCATGGTTGTTTCAAATTTGGACTACTTAAATTGTTTAAACGTCCTAATTACACTATTCAAAAGTCTACAGTTAAGGAGAGTCTGTTCAGAGTACCAACATCCTTCTATATGTATGTCTAGCAATTAATCTAAAATTAAATTGACCTTATATATAAGAAAGTCTAATTTTCCTTTTTTTTAATAGTAATATGAAGTTTTATTATAATCATTATCTATCTCCTTTTTGTAATATTTGTGTATTTTAGCACATGGTTCCCAAAATTTTTGTACAACATAATAATTTATTAACCGTCTACATTTATAAGGTAAATTGCCTATGTATGCTACTTTGTGGAAAAAGATGTACGAGCAAGTTTTTTCAAACTGTTCTTTTTTGTCTACTCCATTCTTAATAGACTGTCTAAGAAACAATTGTTTATAAGTTTTTCATGTGATTCTCAAGGATGATTTTTGAATTTCTGTGTCTACATGTTGAGATTATCTAAATTCACTAATTAATTTTGGGTCAATAAGAAAATTAGTATGTCCAAGAGACCCTTCAAGCATATGTTTTGTGTCATATATAGAACTACATCCCCTCCATATTGGATCAATATGATTCTCCATTTAAACTATTACTGTGAGTCATCATTTGTAAACTCCAAAGTTGAATCCTTTTATGACAATGCAACAACTAAATCTATAATTTAATGCAATTTTTTACCAAGGTATTTCTTGTTGTTTAGGTGTGGATCTAAGATTTTATTGTCTAGATGCAAGTTCATAATTTATTTTATGAAAATAATTTGATAATGCAATTTCATAGTTTAAATTTATTCTTGTCTACTCTTAGGAAAATCAATATAATGTCAATATTGACCTTTTGTGTTTCATTTATATTGATATGTCTAGACTGTTTGAACTCTGTAGATGCTCCTCTAGGATGAATAGGAAATTCTATCCCATCAGAGTTATCTTAGGAAAATTTGGGCTATAAGGCATCTAATGTTGCCTTTGTGTAATAAAAAGAGCTTGAAATGGCTCTCCAACATGACCCTTTTGTACAATAAGAACCAATGGGAATAAGATTTGTCATCCCTTATTGCATATAGTCTATTTGATAACTTGTGTTTATCTATAAAAAAATTGTGAGTTGTTCCAATGTTTTGCATGTACCTTTAATGTGGAGAGTACTTAATCTATTTGTCTTAGCAATCAAATAGTATGTACTTAAGGATAGTCTAAGATCGAGTAAACTTTTAATAATTCCTTTATTTTTCTTACCTGTTTAAGTTCCTCATAGTCTAAGGATTTAAAATTGTCTATTTTTTTATATAATTGTTTAGTGTAACTACCTAAATTTCCAATGAAGGCTCTAGTATAATTTACTTGTTCTTAAAATTATTGAAATTTCTTTCTATCAGATTTCTCATCAAATTCCAGAACTTTTTTTTTCCCAAAATGTGTGGTTGTAATTTATCTTATCTTTACTATTTCCGCTCTTAAGAATTTAATATTATGTCTATAAAATCGTGCTTTCTTACTGCTAATCACTAATCCATGTTTAAGTTAAAAGTCTTATGGTCTAGTGACATCAAATCTAATCTTTCAACTGAGAAGTCTTATGATCGAATCATTCCTCTCCCATTATAATCACCGAAAAATTTAAATAAAACTACTTTTAGATGTGTGTTATGCTTTTTTTTTTTCTATTTTAAATGAATCAAAATATCATCTATGAATACGCAAACAAAATTAAAAATAGGAATGTCAACACACAAACAAAATTGAAAATAGGAATGTCAACAAACCAAAACCCCTAAATCCTCTGTGTAAACCAATAGCACCAAGATTTCGAAATCTGACGGTAATCTACTCTTCCATCATAAAAATATCAAATCTTTTAAAATAATTTTATAATCCTTCTTGAACTCTTACCAGTTTCGTAATACAAAATTTTGAAATATAGATATTAATCTCCAATTGAAAAAAGAAAATTAATATATATTTTTAAAAATATTACAAAATTATTACTGGGATAAAAATCAAGAGACAAGTTTTATGAATTTTTCTCATATAGTGGAATTTGTGTAATTTAAAAAAAAAAAAATTGGCATTTTTTTCCTCAATCCCCAATTTAATTCCAATCCAACTGTGGACAGAAAGATTACATGTATGTCAATAAAAATCTACTTTTTTTTTTTTTTTTCTGGGTGAACAAGTTTTATGAACATTGGAAAAATGGTGAAATCTAAATAGGACAAAATATTTAGGGAATAAAAAAGAAAAAAGAAAAAGAAAGACGACGGTGGAGGTTTTTATTTTATTTTTTTCTTTTTCATTTAATGAAAATTGCAAATGCGTAGCTTGAAAAGGAATAGGAAATGAAAAATTGACAGACAGAAAAATCTAAAAAAATTAAAAAATAAAAGAGGGGAAAAGGAAAAAACCAAAGTAGAACATCAAAGCTCCCCGCTGCACAAACTGAAAGGTCGGACAGAGAGGGAGAGAGACTGAAGGCGACGAGGAAGAAACAGAAAGATGATCGGAGTTGGGAAGATGAAGCAGTACTCTAATGTCCTCGACAAGCCCCTTAGTAAGGGCAAACAGGAGGTCTCTTTCTCTATCTCTTGTCTCTTCCTTATTTTCTATCGTAATCATCTCAAGATCCGATCTTTGTCCCAGTTTTTTGAGTTAAGCGACAAAAAAATCGTCTGACATTATTTCCAATTTTTATTGCAATAGTTGAATCCAGATCGATTAATATAGTATAGATCTTGTTTCCGGATAGGCAATCTCATTAGTTGGAAATATTGAACTTAGATTGCTTTTTAAGGTTCCCATTTTTCAACTGAGTTTCGGTGACGGAATCAATTCAGCTCCTCTATGTTTTTCTTCATTTCCCCCTGCTAAAAGACACTGGGAAGCAGATCATCACGATATATTTGACGATTCTATATGACAAATGTCATAAAATGTCGGACACACCCTAAGTTTTGCTCTTAGGTTAATGAGATTAGCATTTGTGTTTGTGTGTGTTTGCTTGTGATTACGATTAGCAGAAGAAAGTGTATAGCTATATATGTATGAGGAACATAGAAAATCTCTTTAGTATATCACCAAGTAATATAAACATTAAGAACTTGGTTGTTTAAGTGGATTGAGCTTGGAGTTGACGTACTGATCAACAAAACAATGTATTACGTTTTCTGGAACACTAGAGAGTACATAAGAAATGGACATTCTGCTGTAATAGGGAAGATAGTTTTCTTTTCACTTTTTAGAATGATCAATAAGCTCTAATTTATTATTATTTTTTTTCCTTAACATTGGAAATGATTTTCCTTTAATCTTCATGAATTTTTATATGAGCATCAAATTATAACAGGCAATAAGTTGGTTCTATCATCGTACTGCTTAAGTTATGCACTAAAAAGAGAAGATAACATTTCCCATGAAACAAAAGCATTGTAGGTATTTATACTCTAGCGAATTGTCTAAAAGCATCACCTACAGTCTTCTCACACTCTAAAATCTATGCATTCTGTATCCTGACCAAGATAGTGAACTCTGAATTTTTCTCATACAATTTGGAGTGCATAGAAATTTGGTTCCAGTGTGCTTATATGATGCTTTATCTATCAAATAGGTCAGTCTGAGTGCATTTGCATTCCTGTTTTCTGAGCTCGTTCAGTACAATCAGACACAGGTTGACAACATCGCTGAGCTGGAGCGCAGGTGATTAACTTTTTTTTCTTGCTGGACTTACGTATGTCAAACTAAAGTCACGATTATAAAGATCACATGCTACTATGTTGTTTTGTTGTGTAACAAAATTGTTTGCTGTATCTCTCCTGATCAGCTCAGTGATTTCAGTTGACTCTTTGTATGATTTAATATTTATATTTCGATTGTCAATCCATTAAGAATTTGCTACTATGTTGTTTTGTTGTGTAACAAAATTAGTTGTTACATCTCTCCTGATCAGCTCAGTGATTTCAGTTGACTCTTGGTATGATTTCATAGTTATATTTCGATTGTCAATCCACTAAGAATTTGCTGACACTGAACTTTTGGGTTAATTTAGAAAAAAAGGAACATGCTTAGTTGGTCTTATTGACATTTGCTAAAATTATCCTGATGGGATAAACTTTCAATTGAATCTTCTCCTCATTCACATTGCCAATTGAAATGCCAGGCTGGAGGATGCAGGCTATGCTGTAGGTGCTCGAGTTTTGGAGCTGCTCTGTCATCGGGAAAAGGTGAGACACATATCTTGCTGTTCTGATGGATATTGTCAGCTATAATGTGCATTGTCATCATTCGTCAGTATGGATAGAAAGTGTAACATCTCTTGTCATGTCTTTTAGATTCACTTAAATGAATAGAATGGCTTGATATGAAACCATAGCTGCTGTATGTGATTTGGCCATGAGCTCTATTTCTTTGTGGTAGTGATGGAATTGCATGAATCTGCTGATGAAACCGTCAGTATGTGATAAGGCCACTATACTCAGATGCTTGTTTGATGAAGATGCATTGAACACAAAAGAATAGAAACAAATGGCTATGGTATTAAGTCAGATTTAGGATCCTTTGCCACATCATGTGTTTTATGTGATGGATTTTGCTTAATTTCCATATTCTATTGTATCATTTTTTTTTCACATGAATTGTACGATCATGTGTGAGTTTTGCTTATGTATGCTTTTGGTGCAGGGAAACAGAAGGGAGACACGGTTGCTGGGCATCCTCTCGTTTGTGCACAGCACAGTGTGGAAGGTTTTATTTGGAAAGGTGGGTGGTCATTTCTTGCTTGTTTAGCCATCTAGATATTAGGGTCCATTATTAAGGAATACATTGTGATGCAATGTAGAAATTGTGTTGAGGTATTATCTGATTATTTAGCGTGGTTTGACCTTAATCTCATCTTCATTCTTACTGTTGTCATTCAGACAGTAGGAAAACTGCCCAAGTAAGATTATTTCTTGTGTCTGAAATTGCAGTGGTTTCATATGTAGGTCAAGTTACTTTGGCACTCAAAATCTTGTAGCTTTGACAGAAACTTTGTCTGCATTTCATAGCTTGTTCCAAGGGAAACCTGCTAGGTAGACTAAAACACAACAGAAGCTTAAGAAAGGAAGGAAGAATCCATTTCTGGTCATTAAATATTAAAATTCATTATGCAAAGATTCATCTGTTATAATTGTTTATTCATCCAAAAAAAAAAAAGATTCATCTGTTACCTCCTTGTTAGATAAAAAAATGGCAGTGTAATTGTTGGGTCAACTCACACCCCTCCCCACACTCACACAAAAAAAAAAAAAATAATAATAATAATAAATAAATAACTTTACTCCCACTGGCATTAGTGCCTAGTCATCATGTCTCAGATTTGTAGTACAGCAATAGAATAAGAAAATATGATTGCAAGAGAGCTACTTTGCTAACGATTCCTCCATTGAAAGTTTTGTAGCCCCTTGATTTATCTTTGCTACCTTTTTCCTCCATGCCCCTCTAGCCAGAATGCTATCTCAGCAGCAGTGATTTTTCTGTTAAAACCCCTACCTTCAGACTCAGGAAATTTTTTATCATGAGTGATGGCCTTTAATATTCAGTGTAGAGTCTAGACAAAGACCTCACAGCGCCATAAATTGTTCTAGCAGAAGTTGATTTTTATGATCCTTCTGATGAATTTTCACTACATTTCATTTTGTTGTCGGATCTGTGAATACTGAAATAAAAATTCGTTACGACTGAACTGAGTGTGGTCGTAGTGTTAAATTTAGGTCCATAACCATTGATCTAGGAGTTGAAGCTTATAGATTTAAAGTGGCTTTATATTTGTTATTTAAAAGCAAGATTTTGACTATTGAGTTATTCTGGTGTCTTCCAATTGTCTTTCAGATTATGCAGAATGAAAGAAGGTTGACTTTTGAACCATGATGGGCATGGATTGTTGTCCTGTATAATGTTCATGCTCTGTCAGTTAAATTTTTAGGATATAATTTATATTCGTTTGTTGTGTTCTGGTAATCCCTTTACCTTCTTATGCCTTTTGCAGGTAGCTGATTCACTTGAAAAAGGTACTGAACATGAAGATGAATATATGATCAGTGAGAAGGAGCTTCTTGTCAACCGGTATTGAGTACTTTACTTGATCTCTAAATTCTTGCATCTAGTATGGGAAATGAAATCGAAATAATATCCTCATGATTTCCCGACTTTCATTATATAGGTTTATTTCGATTCCTAAAGATATGGGGACATTTAACTGCGGTGCATTTGTGGCTGGAATAGTTAGGGTAAGAGTTGGATCTCTTTATAGATGGTAGCTCACAACATACCGTCTTTTTAACCTCTGATCAGCAAAACATTTCTGCTTGAAGGGTGTTCTTGATAGTGCTGGATTTCCAGCTGTGGTAACAGCTCATTTTGTACCTGTTGAGGGCCAGCAGCGACCTAGGACAACAATTTTGATTAAATTTGCTGAAGAGGTGAGCAATGGCATTTTGTAGAATGCTTTAGCCAGTTTGTAAATTTCCAATGCTTGAACTGAAAAGTAGTAGGAAATTCGCACCTGTACCTCGTGCAGTTGAATTATCTTCAAAATGGCAGGCAACTTGACTATTCTACTCTCATCTCTTTTCTTTTTCTTTTCCCTCTCTCTCTCTAACAGGTGTTAAGAAGAGAAGCGAGGTTGGGTGGATAATTACCCTTAATTGTTACTGCATGCTCCACCATATCTCACAATATAGTAGAAGTGAGCCAATTTAGAAGCTGCTACATCGAAAGCTTTATTTCCAATCCTGATTCTCTCTGCCCATAAATGGGAGAATGTAAATTTCATTTGTGAATGCATGCAATGCTTAATATCAATGTAGTGAAAACACCTTAAAATTCATGTTTCCTGTTGCCGATCCCCAAATCAGCTGTTGGTTTGAGAGATTGTAGAAGCAGCAGAGGTAACAGCAATGGTACAAGAACACGGCACGTAGAGTTCGGAGTAGGAATCTTTATAAATATCTATTACTTGGTCTGGTGGATTTTTGTACCGTGAACATTGCATTCAGGCATCATCTTTTTCAGTTATGATATCGCAGTTTGGGCTAAAACAGAAAGTTGTAGTAGAGCCTGATTTGCTAATTTGCTATCGAGTTGTGTTGCGTTTCAATAATAGAGATGAATAGTTGAGTAACAAATACTTAAAACTTGTCCTCAGTCGACTTTGCCGATGTTGTTCAGTAATTTCGGTTTTCGTTGACTAGACTCACTGGATAGTTTTGAGATCCATGTCCTCGGGCTTTTATGCCGCTTTATTCAGACCATTTATCCGCAGGGGGAGCGGAGTTCTTGCGAGCTAATGGTTTCATGTTTTATTTTAATCTCATAGTTGTAATCGTATGACATACGTGTTATCGGTTTGTTTTGTCCATCGCCATTGACGGACCCATGCGGATTTTTGACGTTTGAGAACATCCAGTTATACGGTAATGTACGGTATATAAGAATTAGAAGAAAAGGGAAAATCCCGAGAGATTCTATCTGTTAACTGGAAAAGATTAAGAAAAATCTTACCTAATAGGATCGAGGAAAGCAATTGATGAACTTATTGGAAATATATATGAAGTGTTGAATTTTGTCGAAACTGTGATGAAAGCTTGACAGCCCAAAGTAGCCAATATCGCAGATTTAGGGTCTAAATGCGCATGCTTTAATGCTTACAGTCCAGTTTTGTCAAATATCAATCTTCATTTGCATGAAGCACGACATATAGGACACTATGATTTCAAACTTGACTATGATGAGTTATTATTAACATGAGATGCAATAATTAAAGCTATAGCATCTAGATTGCCGGTAACCTGAAAAACAGAAAATAACCGGAGACAAGTTTTATGTTTAAAATTATAGTTCAAATACAGTAATGGTTTTTGTTCCTTAATGGTATGAATTTTTTTATAAAAAAATGGGAAATAGGCTAGAAAAAATATTACAAATATGGATCAGTGAAGGCGCCAAAAAAAAAAAAAAAAAAAACCAGAATTGGACCATTTTCATCCCCCCTCTTCTTCTCTCTCACAACAGCCTCTCCCTAAAACAAACTCCACCGTTGAGATCCCATCGGAGCACCACCTTGCAACACAGATTGGGAATTTTGACCACAAATTCGACTTTCCAACACCAAGTAATGTACCATTATGTAGTTTTTTTTCTTTTTTATATCTAAATGGTTAAATATTGTAGTTGTACCCAATTTTAGTTGAAATGTTGAAGATGATTACATGTATTTTCTTGTCCAAATTAATACGGTTTAATTGATGTTTTTAGGATGCTACATGCAATAGAAGTAGTTTATGGACCATTGGTGATGTTTGTATACTTGCATTGGTTAATCTGTTTCATTTCATACAAAAAATGTAGATGCTGTTAAGGTGCTCGGAGAAATGCCCAATTACTTAAACTTAGTTTGTTAGATAAAATTAAAGTTTTTGGAGTGTGCATCGTTGATGTATAAGTTACTAAAAATGTTTTCCACAAGCTAATTTGTGAGAAGTATCATCTAACATTCTTAGTTTGTTGTCGCTAGGTTTAAGATGGCCAACTACATAAGGTTCATCATCTATGCAAATGAGAATATTGTGGATGGAAGTCACAATATGACTAGGGATGCTGTCGCGCCCCAATGGGTACTATAAACGTGACAATCCGCCACATTCAATATTTAAACTTAAGTACGGCAACCTTAGTCATCCCATAAGTTTAGACACCGAATGTAAGACATACTTTCACCAATATGGAGGACCAATCTTTGCAACGAGTTGCTTAAGAAGGCATACATAAACAATTAAGAATGAAAATCACAATGATGAATATGGTTTTAAGTTTTTACATAATTCTAAGGGGCATACCCCTATCAAAATAACATTTCTACAATCTGGTAGTAATGTCTTTAATAAATACACATAAGGAAAATTCAACTAGAAACCGATGCCTACAACTAAGATCTATCTTCTCCAAAGAGCTTATTATCCCGAAAAGTAGTACCTAAGTAAAATAACCTCGTAGTTGAAGCTACAGGTAAGTGTGCTGCAAAAGATAACTATAAGGGGGTAAGCTAACGGGCTTAGTGAGATTCATTACCAAAAACAAGTACTCAATAATTTCAAAGCATAACAAGTTATTTAGGTAAGCATATGAAATGCACAAGCACATGAGCAAACAATTCATATGATTTTTCAAGGATCATATATCGAATGGATTTGCGCCCTTCATTCAGGGTTAGGTGTTACAAGCCCATACGACCATAGTTTTAAAATCAAACCTTTATAGTTATTTCAGGTGCCTATACCACCATAAAAATTGTAGTTAATACTAGTGCCTACTCCACCTCCAAACAGAATTACAGGCACTACAGCCTAGTTATTATATATTTGTCCCACCAAACATATAATAACCAATGCAATGTGACGCAATCATGGTTTGCATGTATAGTTTATTTATAATATCATGACATATTAATTGATTCATTGAAGGTGATCATAGCAATTTTAGACACATCAAAATTTAGCTAAACAATCATAAATTATACTCAATTCCCGTTTTGATATAGTCAACATTCGTTCATTGAAGGATAATTCACATGCACATTTCTAATTTTATCTTTTCCTGAGTTTAATGCCACTATTTTACAAACAAAATCATAAGTATAAATTTTAAATAATGAACTCACTTGGCCATGGCGAATCTCCTTAATCAAAGTAGTCCTCGAGGTATGGAAATTCGTCTTCCTTGTTACCTAAACAAAAAAAATACCCACAATGAGTATTTCTTGGAAGTTCTAAATAAATTTGTCAACTAATTTGCTAAGTTCGTCAAATTTTGTATTGAAGGATATTCCAACTTAAAATGTCAATAGCTTTCTCATTTTAACTCGAAATTTCGCATATTATATACCGATTTCTACCTATTCGAAAAGATCTTTCCATTTTTAAGGTTGTTTTCATCATATATGGTCGTTTTGTTAAAAACCAAACTATCATAGAATCATTACAAAAATTCCAATATTCAAAACAAACAATTTCAAAGCTTTTCTCATTCAAAACCTTTTGATAAATACTTAGTTATCAATATAGTTTGAGAAACTTTATTTCTACATAAGTAAACTCATATTAAACACATGATTCAAGTGTTATTGTCTAATTTTTTATTTTTATCAAGACAATGTCCCTTGATGGTTGGAAAAATCATGTTTTCTACTTTGAAAAGTTTTTTAAATATAGTTTAGAATGTGGATCATCTTAAAAGATTTCATTTTTATTCTCATTCCTTTACTTTTATGATGATTACAAAATGATCCTTAGATCTTTCTTTCAAAACTATTCTCACATTTGGACCCTATTTACTAAATCTATTAAATCCCCTTTTTTCTAGGTTTAAAAACTGGTGAGTTCTTAGTGATTATAGATTTTCATAAAGTATATTTTTAAGAAAAACTTATTTATGAAAAGAGGTTATCAAAGTTAAACAATCCTCCTTTAGTTTAAAAAGACAAGTCATGATTTTCTTAGATGAATCATGATTTTCTTTAAAAAAATTTGACAAGGCATAAACTATCATCTCATGGTAGGTCTGTTTTAATCGAAAATTTTGTTACTTGTTAAGGAAAAACTTTAAGTTTAGTATTCATTTTTCTTGATGATAATATTTGTTTTGTTCTTTGTAAAATAAGACCTCATCTCTTATTATTTGATCAACACTACGAATCTTGCAATAATATTAGTACACTCATATATCATAACATAGTCCCCTTAAAATAACAAATAAGAGAAATTACAATAATAAAATCAAGTATTGGAAGTCTTAGCTTCATCAAGGCTTCCAGGACAAAGAATAAATTCCGTCCCGATAATAAATTAAAATGAAAGTGAAAATAACAATTTAAACAAGATCAACAGTATAGTCAAGTCTTGTCATGTATTGTCATGTATGTCATGTATTGGGAGTCAAGGCTCTCGGGACAAAGAATAAATTCCGTCCCGATTATAAATTAAAACGAATGCAAAAAATAGATATTTAAATATAACAAGAGTAGCAAATAAACAACATAATATAATAAGATAGAAAAGATATCTCCATGAACAAGAACAAAACATGAACATAGTGTTATTTCCATAACGTTGAAGTTTAGGAAACACCACCATGGTCATATCAAGTTACATGACATGGTTGTATAAAAGAAATAAGAATATTACCTTAAAGAATTTGTAAGAGAAATGGAGAAGAAAGGTTGTAATTTTGGTAAAGTAGATAGTGTTTGGAGAGGATTTGTTTGAAAATGTAAAGAGGGTCTGTTGGTAGTAAAAGAGAGAATTTAGAGAGAGTGTTTGACAGAGTATTTTGGTATGGTAACTTTATGTTGGAAGAGTGGTGTAAGAAATGAAGGGAGGAGGTGATACATTTATAGAAGAATGGAAATGAAGTTGGTGTGGAATTAAATTAAATCAAAAAGAAAAAAATAAATATAATATATATATGTAGCACCGGCCATTGTAAAGGAAAAGGGAAAAAATTTTATTTCTTTAATTGTTTTGATGATTAAGAGATGTGATATGAGTGGTTGATGTAAGAAAAGAGATATGAAAAATGTAAAATGTACAAATATATGAATGGTAAAAAATAAGGTCCAATGGTAATAAAGTATAGGCATTAAATAATGTAGAGTAATATTATACAATGAATAGTATAAAATAATGTAGGAGACAAAAATTAATACCGGTAGTAAGAAAATTCGCGTATAATTGCAATATCAGATATTTTTAGTTATCAAAAAATTATAAAATTGATATTTTTTAAATCCTTATAAAATTACAAATCTAATGGTATTAATAAAATATTTTTAAATTCTCGAGCCTCGGGACATGCTTTTTGAGGACCATATCCGCTCGGGCTCGAAATAAACCAAATTTATCTAATCTAATATTTTTAAATTTTCTTATATAATTGTACACTATACCACACACATAACTCCTATTTATTCTTCTAGGGTTGAAAAATACGGGAATGCTGGATCTAAACTGTTACATTTTAATAGGGAATTGTTGACTTAGGGTTCCCGGTTGACTTCTCGATTTAAGATTTAAGCTTAAAATTATCGTAAAAACTAGGGGTTTACAGATGCAGCTAGTGTAGGTTTAGGACAAGTCATATAAGAACCAAACCCATCCTGGTTTCCTATAGGGTTACTTAAACCTGACTCGTGACCTTATAAGGATTTTTTTTTTTTTTTAAATACCCAAACCTACCCTTATAGGGTTTTGACTTTTGATCTTGACTTGACCTGCCCCCTACACCCTGCCCCGTTGACCCCATTAGTTTTTTTTTTTTCCTAATTTTTCTCTTTTACCATTTTTTCAATGAAAAACAAAAAAGCAAGTTAGGGACAAATATTATCAACCTCATTTAAAACAAGTATGGAAATGAACATATAATACTTAACATAGGTCACATGTGAAATTGTGATAAGCGACAAGGCTATATGAATGTATATATAAGATTTGTAAACATTATACATATTCTACACAATAAATAGGGGATAGTTTATTGCGTCATCATCTTATAAGTTCAATCATGTCTCTATGGGTCAGAACAACCAACAAAAACAGACTGATCACCACCAAGAAGAAGAGCACTTTGAGGTTAAAGAAACTTCCAAAATCTAAAGATGATATTTCTTCTATAAAAAAGTTTGAACCACCTTGGAAAAAACCCCAAATGTTCATGCATCAAATCTATCAATGTACGTGTGCATGACGATGAGAAAGAGAGATAGACCTTACAAGCTACTATCGTGGAATGATAGAAAGATGATGTTATTTCCTCTTTAACTAGCTGTGGCCATCATCTAAGAGTGAATGAGTGAGAGGGAGAGACATCAAGTCACAGAGTGTATAAAGTGACCAAATGAGGTGAGGAGGCGGTGGAGCAACTAAGGACAAGGAAGGCATATTGACGATGGACAGTGGGTAACGAAATAAGGACTAAACATAAAACGGATAGAACATTAGATTTAGGATTTGTTTTTCTAAATTAAAATTAGAATTTTACTTTATTATTTAATTTTATGGGTTGGGTTTCCCATCGGGTCATTACAATAGCCCGTGACCTGCTCCGAAATCCTATAAGGTCACAATTAGGGGTGTACAATAAAACCAGTGAAACCAAACTCCGAGTTGAAACCAAAAAACCATTCCCAAAAAAAAAAAAAAAAGTTAAACGGTTCATCAGTTTCGGTTTAAGATTGAAATTTTAAAATTTTAAAATTTTCGATTTTCAGTTTTTGGTTTAGGTTTTTAACATTAAAAAATCGATAATTTCGATTAACCAATTCATTATTTATAAATATATATATATATATATATATATAAATAAATTGATTTTTCAATAAATATAAATTAGTCTCTTCTCTCTTGTTGCCCGCCTGTTGCCTCCCTTCTTCTTTCTCAATTTCAATTGTTGTTGTTGTCCTCGTCGTCGTCTCGTCGTTGCCACTCGCTCGCCTCCGGCCTCTCTTCTCCCTTCTCCATTCTCATCTCGTGATCGTCCACCGCCTCTCCTCTCTCAACCTTCATCCTCTATTTTTTCTTCATATACATCCTCTGGTCCCATTGCACCTCCAAGGAAAAACCAATTCATGGCTTCATAATTTCCAAGTGTCCCAAAGATTCTTTTAGGTCCCACCAGCCCCCATATAACAGATGCATCAAAGAAAACACAGTCGACAGGACATATCCAAGGACTGTCTGGTGGAAGGATTTCATCTTAGCATATGTTGTTTACAGAGTTAAGCAACCACCATGCCACTAAAATGTTGATTGTTCCAGCAAGAATGGTACCTATAAACTGTTGGGAAAAAGACCATCATGCAAGTATAATTAGTTACAGATATCATTAGCTTCTTGGAAAGTGAAGAAGATTCTATGCGAGGAGTTTGCCCTAGTCAATTCACAGTAAGGGCTTTGTAAGAGCTTCAATTCATCGTCTTGAGTGAGTTATGACATTTTGTGTGAGAAAAACAAAAGTGTAAGGTAGTGTTTATGATTATAGTTATCGTATGGTGTGTATTGACTAATAATGAATATTTTTCTGCATATTCAGATTTTTTTATGTATATTAGAATGCTTACCAATTCCATGTGTCATTCTTTTGTCTTTTTTTTCCCTTCGTTCTTTATTAGTGTAGATAAATAGAATTGGAATGTATCGTTGAGATGAGAAGAAACAAATGCATATATGTTTGATCATTAGAATGACATGTTGAATTTTATATTCACGAATGATTTTGATGAGAATAATTATTACATAATTAATTATTTAAATATCCTTAATTATTTAACTACTTAAAATATTTTTATATACATATATATGCTTGTATTTGTTCTGTTGTTGTTTAAGTTTTAACAAAACAAAAAGTTGAAGAAAAATCAAGACAAAGCTATCGAGCCAAGTAGAAGAAAGGTGGAGGTACTATTCATCAGATAAAGACAAAAGACTAAGTTTTTGGCAAAAGTACGAAGTCAAGAGCTGAAATTTTGAGCAAAATCGTAAAGTCAAGAGTTGGAGTTTTTGGCAAAATCGTAAAGTCAAAGGCTGAAGTTTAGGCCTCAACCTTGGACCTCGACTTCATCAAGTTTGCCCATCGGCATTTTTTTTTAAATAAAAAATAAAAAAAAATTTAGGCTCAACCTGTTCTTAAGCATGATAGTAAAAGTTTTTTTTAATTATTTATTATTTAATAATATAATAATATAAGTAAAAGGGAAAAAGAAAAAAGCTGTTGGAATATATTTAATGCATGTGTCAGACACATTTAATGATCTTTCAATGCTTTTGAACTTTTACACGTTATTAAAATTTTAAGTACATTAAACACAAGTATGGGTTGTTAGAAACTTTTTTATAACCAACAAATTTCTTATCAAAAGCTATAAATAGAATTTTTCTCTTCTCTTTGAAAAAGAATGATATATACTAGAATTTTTGAACGCACAGTAAAAACGAAAACAACGTTCTGTAAAGTTTTTTTTTTTAACTTGCATTTTTGTTCTCGTTCTCGTTAACTTATAAATTTTTTTAAAAGAACAATTAATGCTCTGTTTCGAAATTTGTTGATACACTCTAAACGAGAGTTTTTTAGCACTATTTAAGATTAACAAAAGTTGATTATCTACTCATTTAAGGAGCTCAGTTTGTAAAAGAAATTTATAAAATTCCTAAAGTATTTTCTGTTGTAAATCTGTTCAAGTAGGAGCGTTTCTTTGTAAAAGAAATTTGTATATTTCCTTAAAAGCTTTTCAGTTTGTAAATCTGCTCATAGATAAGCTGTTTGAGAAAAGTCCTTAGTGGAGACAAAGTGAAGTCCTCGCGTGAGGCATTGAGAAAAGTCCTTAGTGGGAGGCATTGGAAGTTTGGTCTGAAGTTACCAGTATCGTCCTAATTGCGATTAGGCGGGAAGTCCTTCGTGGAAGGCAAAGAGAAGTCCTCAGTGAGAGGCATTTAAAGTCTAGTATGGAGTTACCAGCATCGTCCTAATTGCGATTAGGCGGAAAGTTCTTCGTGGAAAGCAAAGAGAAGTCTGGTTGTATGTTACTAGTACAACGGTTGATTTATCAAGTGGAAGTCCTTTGTGAAAGGTAATTGTAAAAGTCTTATTGTGATTCATCGTCTAAGAAGTGTATCGATTTTGGAATAATCAATATAGTGGTAAAAATCCTCTTTGAGGCATTTGCACCGTGGGGAGCAGGTAGTGGGCCGAACTCCACGTTAAATCCTTATGTTGCTTCTCTTTCTCTCTCTTTGTGCTTCTTTATTTCTGCTTTTTTGTTAATTAGTTTTAATTAGTTTATTCCGCTGTATTTGTTTGTTTAAGTTAACTCTTGTTTTATCTTAGTTAATTTATCTGGTTTGATAAAACTAAAAAATTTGTAATACTTAATTCACCCCTC
Organism: Combretum micranthum; assembly: GCA_024138025.1. Taxonomy (NCBI): domain Eukaryota; kingdom Viridiplantae; phylum Streptophyta; class Magnoliopsida; order Myrtales; family Combretaceae; genus Combretum; species Combretum micranthum. The sequence continues at coordinate 2,177,342 of JAMXBD010000042.1, read as the reverse complement.
CCCCCCTCTTAAGTATTCCTTGTGTATTATTATTTCTAACATGATGGTGTTTTTTGAGATTTTGTATTGGTTAACTATTATGTTAAATTGTTAAAAATCGAAAACCGAAAAAATTAACCTAAAAAAAGGTTAATCATTAATAATGGATCGGTTTCGGATTAGAATTTTTAAAAACCGAACATTATGGATCAGATTAAAAAATAAGGTCGCAGATCGGTTAATTGAACCGTGAACACCCTTGGTCACAATATTATTACCCAAACTTGACTGGTGACCCTATAGGACTTTTAGCGAGTCAAACAGGTCGAGTACCCTATAATGGCCTGCTTGATTGCATCTCTAAATATGACAGACCTCCAATTGGGAAGGTGAAGATTAGAATGGATGTAAATTTTGAACAATTTAAGGAATTGAGTGTGAGAAGGTTAGTGTTAATCGAAATAATTTTGAAGTCGAGATAATACACAGACACACTTATTATATGGTTCATGGGGTAATGTACATGTTAATCTCGATTGTGGATGAAGAAAGTGAAATACTTAAACTAAAAACATTAAACTAAATTGCATGTATATATTGTTTGCAAATTTCAAGAATTGATTTTGGTGATATCATTTACAGAATTTCAATTATTGGTGTAACTATGTATTATAATTTAAATAAGTTGAATTATATTGTATTGCATTGATTGGTATATGATATGGGTTGTCATGACTTAAATGAGTTTATTTTACATGTTGGTGTGACTATGTAAATATATTAGAATATATATTAAATGATTAATATGTGAATTGACTATGAATGGAATAATTGATAAAGTTATGTACATTATTATGATTAGCCAATAGAGTAAAGCTTATGTTATATTAAAATTTATTCATTTTTGTTGCCAATGATTTAAATTTCAAACCCAAATTTTCAAACAAATAAAACACAAGCCCAAGTCCACAACCAAGCCCATGTCTAAAGCCTCTTCCAAAATGTTCTAAAGATGCCACAAAATCAAAAGGGCAGATTAAGAGTTAAATTTTTTTGAAAAAATTCTTCCTAAACAAAAACCATAAATCGACCCCCATACACACCTCTTCCAAGCTTCATTCTTTCATGTTCTCCAATCAAAATTTTCTTCAAAACTTGTCAATAATCCCTTTAAGACTTCATCTAAAGATTAAGACTAGCTAAGGTCGTATTCTCATTGCTTTTTCTAATAATTTGTTTCCTTGTCTCTTTCATGAATGCGATTTTTATCTAAATGAGTTTTTAGAGAATTATAAGTAGTTTGATAGAACTAAGATAAGTTTTAGACTTGAATGATTCTTAGGAACTTGATAAAATTAAGAAATGAAGATGTTATGGTTGTTTTGATGAATATATGAATTGTATGGTTAATAGGTTATATTAGTGATGGAGCAGTGAGATTATGAAGTTATGGAAGTTGCTTAATGAAGTGAATATTGAGTTTATATATGTTGAATGTTGTTAAGTGTATAATAGGTAAGATATGAAGTTGTTTAGTTGCTTTTATAGACAGGTGACTTGGTATGATAATGGTAATGCATTAATGATGAAATTGAAGTTGTACATATTGTTAAATGAAGTAGATGTGAAGTTTATGTGCATATGATGCTGTTAAGTTGATGTAATGAGTATATATGAACTAATTGAAGCAAAAATGTGAAGTTAAAGTGGAAAACATAACATACTCTGTTTTTCAAGATGGGCATGAGGGGAACATGGGTTCTTATATTAGGGTGTGTTTCTCACTGATTTCGAAAATCAAGCTAATCAAGAAGAAACATAGTTGGTACACAGGGTAGTCTATTCAGCTATGCTTCACTTTGATTTGTTTAGCAAGTGTATTTCAAGACAGCATAGGATAAACATGGCTTATTCAATCTAACCGTGGTTCTCTTTGTTTTCGAAAAGAATTTGTTTTCATTGATACATGACGAAAACATGAGTTGATCTATCCAACCATGTTTCTCTCTAACTTTCAAAATGTTTGGGTTAATGAAGAAACACGGCAAGAACACGACCACTTATATCTCGCCGTGCTTCTTTGCGAGCAAAGTTGGCAAACCAAAACACACTATTTGTGATCTATCATGTTTCTCACTTAAGGGAAACATAAGGAAGTGCACGGTCGTGTACCTACCCATGCACCCTTATACAAAAAAAAAAAATTATTTTTCAAATTTAAAATAAAGACTGTGATATATAATTATATGTATAAATGTATGCTAAGCTATGTTTTGATAGAGGTTTTGATTAAATTGGATAATTGATAAATGTGTTAGTTAGATTTATCTACTAGTCTTCTATCATATAAATTTCATATAAACCGATTTCTTTTAATAGATTTTCTTACTCAATTAGATCTATCTACTAGTCTTCTATCATGAATATCAAATCTTTCAAGTACGTAGAAACTTGATTGTTAAGTGCTATGTTAGGCATTATTAATTCAACTCTAATTAAAGATTGACTTAAAAGTATTTGAATTGGTTGTGCTCGTGTTGTTTAATCCAATTTGGGGAGCAACAAGCCTTTCTCGGAGCTAAGCATGGTAATTTAGGTGCTTAGGCTACCCCTGACATGATGCAATGACAATTTATAAGTGACTCAGTGGACAATCGATAAGGGAAACGGTATTAGTGTAACATTTGCTTATTATTAAAAGAAAATAATATGATTTAGTTCACGTTTATAGACTGGTTGAATTAAGTGATATTATGGATTAAGTTAAGTAAAGTTGAATAACGGTTGTGAACCCTAGATAAGATTATTAGTTGTAAAGTTATATAGGAGATATAAGTATTCGAACTGCTTATATCAACCCCTTAAGCAGCTGTTGTTACTCAGGATCCCAGGTCCCTGAGGATTGCAATCGGAGTTTGAACACTTCAATGTTGATTTGTTCACTTAATTAAAGATAATTAATTTATTGGTTATTGCATTGCATTAGTTAAGAATATGTGCCACTTTATATTTGTTTGTGTTGTTATGTACTGGACCCTTGGCTCACTTTTTCCCTTCCAGGTGTTGATGATGATAAATTCTATGATGTTTTGGGATATGAGATAGACTTTGAGGAATTCTTAGACAAATGGGATGATTAGGAATCATTTCCTTGTTATGTTTGTTTTTAAAAAGACCTTTTTAAGACTTTTGAATATGATGTAATAATTTTCTTTTAAGGTCTACTCATAAGCCTAAGAGTTGTAAATTAAAGTATTTAAGTTTTTGTTATGTTTTGTACAGTATAAAGACTTTGTAATCTTTGAAGTACCAACCTAATAGTATTGTTATATTCTGATATGCAAAGTAAGACTACTCTTAATGAGTAGTTTTTGTAAAAAGTTTGTGTTATAGCAGGTTTAATCAAGTAATCAACATAAACACTTCTTTTGGGATAACCTTACGTATAATATTCTTGGATATTATGCGTGGTTAGGGACTTTACTTGCTTAATTATGAGATTGAGGTAAGTCAGGCTTTTATAGAGAGTCTCTCAAGGATGTGATTTCAATGGCTGTTGAGTTGGGTGCTAAGTTAGTTTATGCGATATTTGTGAAAACAAGTATTAAGTCAAAAACTATTCGGGGGTTACACAATGCTGTTAATTACCCCTCTAATATTAGTCATGGACAACTGCATCTAAATACTTCAAACTATGGATCCAATGTGTTTGTATAACACATATTTTAGGAGACCTGAATTCTCATCCTATACATCTTCTGGTGTACATCCACAAGACAGATGGACAGTGTTGGTATCACCCATGTATTATGAACAATATGACCCCATGTCAATGAATGAGTCATTGTTAGATTTTGAGAATGGAGTTGAGGAGGAAGAGGCACTAGTGTTTAACTCTGGGGTGGAACACAATGAGGTAGAAGAGGATGGAGATTTTCCAAAAGCCAAGGAAAGCCAAGAAGAAGAGGATGAAGTGGCAAAAGAGGTTTAAGGATGCAATATAGAATTGGCAGTCCCCTAATGCGCAGTGCCTAATGAAGCAATGTCAAGTCAACGAGTGGTAAGGGATGCAATCCCTTATTTTAATTTGGGTGGCAATAGTGACGGCAATGTCACATATGAGGATGATGTAAATGTGATGTGCAATATTCTTTGTGATAAGCAGGACCTAGCTAAGGGAATGATGTTCAACCTAAAATATGATCTAATTAGGACGGTAAAAGCTTTCCATATAAGAACACATTGCAATTTCTGCGTTGATGAACCTAAGAAAAGTTTATGGATAGCCCATTGTAAAAAAAAAAATGATCAAGGTTGTTCATGGAGGATAAAGCTTGCAAGAAAAAATTAGAGGGTCTTTTTGTAATCACAAGATTAGATGACCCATTGCACAAAAAGTGATCAAAGTTATTATGGGATGGCACCTTCTATGTAAATTGTAGGCGCGGTCCGAGACGACGCCTACAGTACAAAAACGAAAGGCGCTCTAATGCATATTCGTAACATTTTTTTCCTACTAGCCTATTTTTGTATTTTCAAAAAAAATCCATACCATTAAGAAACAAAAACCAGCTTTTAAGTAGTTGAATTAGAGATTTATTTATATCAAGAGGATCGAATAGATAATACCTTTATAGCTCTATTATGCCATCATGAGTTGCATTGACAAGGAATATTTACATGATAATAATAAGGTTCTTTATTTAAATCCAAAATGTTAATTTCTATTTTAACTACTACGATGATCATCAATTTTAATGACTCAAAAGTTCAATTAACCAATTAAATTTGATTTCAATTGTTAATCCCATTTTTCTTATTGGAAAATGGATTCTACACACATATATACATTGGTCTATTTTGATTGTCGAATTTTTATCTATATCGAATCTGTATTGAGTATTGATCAATATCAATTCAGTATCAGTTTGTTTTGATCAGTTTATGAGTAAAATTGCCAGTTTTTTATTAGTGTCATATCTGTGTCAGTTCAATTTAAAAACGAAACCAAACTAAACTACCTATCCAAAATAAATGTGAGTTAAATAATAAGAACAAAGACATACAGCCTTAATACATTTATTAGAACAATTATATTTGAATAATGTCAAAACCATCATCTAAACTTTAAATATTATTCTAGTTTTATTTCTAGGGTTTCAAGCTTCCAAATTTTATATTCAGTTAACCTTTTGCTTATAAAATTTTATAACTAAAACTTGAAATCGTTAACAATCCTATTAATCAAACTTCTATTGATAATATTCACCACATCCATTATATGTAACAAAGATGACAAAGAAATAATCATGGATAAAAAAATATAAATAATTAGACATAGTCGTAAATTTGATAAGTAAAAGTTTTTTCTTTTTACCGGCTAATAAGTAAAAGTTTAAATACTTACTAAATAGATGTGGAAACTCGATGCACATAAGGTTCAATAGTAGTTTTGTCATTGTTCCCAGATGTTTTCAATGAAGTTTCTATGTTCTCACAGTAGGGTTGTCAATTTATATCACTGATTGAATAAAAACTCCGACTTGTAACACCACAAATACGCTTAGAATCTAACGGTTTGTTTGCTTTCAGTGTAGAATAAAAGAAAAATTGAATTTTAATGCAATAAGAATGTAATAAAATTATAATTATAATAACTATTACAATTTTCACTTAGCATAAAATATAAAATAAGTAGAGTAAAATATTTATAATGCTTCTTCTTTTTATTATAAAAAGATAATAATTATATAAGTAATATTTTTTAAATAAAGATATTTATGACAAAAATTTAAAAACAATCTATTAAATGATAATCCATGTGACAATTCATATATACGCAGACATGAAATGCTATTTATTATTTTATATGATAACGATAATTCATCATCAATTATCATTTCTCTAATATAATTGCAATTTCCCGTAAAACAGAAAAAAGAATGAATAACTTTTCCCCTCTGATGGACAGATGTCACATTCAAATTAAACACAATTATCGATTCAAAAAATATAGGACAAATATATCTAATTCTTTGATAACTTTGAAATACATGTTTTCAATATCGTCTCCAATTATGATGAGGGAAGAAGAAAAGCAAGATGTAACCGTTACTTAAAAACAAATACAGAAGTTAAAAGAGTGGTCGAGAACAAAAATCGACGAAACACCAAGCAATGGATGACGAAGGAGCAAACGAGAGGTAATGCTTATAACATTAAACCATATATATGAAACATCTTGAACATACAATGGATTCGAATTCTGGATCCAAACACAAAACACTGTTTACAAATGAAGCTTATCAATCAAGCTCTGCTAATGCATACAAAAACTTCTTTATAAACGTATCCTAGCTTTAGCTTATTTGAGGTAAGACGTGCAGAGGCACAGTGGATGAGAGAATGAATTCTGATAGCAGATCTGATGAAAGGGATCTGTGCTCGAATGCACAAAAACAGATATCTAATAACAACATAACACAAAAAGGCTATTGGAGCTGGAATTGGATACCACAGTGCATGTGCACCACCCAAACAAAAGATATCATTAACGCCTTTATACTGCCCATAGGAGAAAACACCTTTCTATCCTGCCGAAAGATGCACCTAAATACCTCAAGAATACATGCCACCAGCTCAAACACAACATTGCAACACTACACTTGCAAAACCTGAACACTTCATCTCGACACAAACAGATTCGGCACAAAAAATTATATAAACCTCCGTTTGGTTTGTTGGTGTGTCAATGGCATACCGTTGTTTCGACTCAAACTATTTGTCAAAAAATAAATACATATGAGAAACAAACATTTTCACTTATAAATAAATCAAAGTTAAACAAACCACATACAAATTAGATACTAGTAAGATAAAGATGCAAATCAAATACAGATACAAATGAAAATTTGATAATTCAAACAGACCCTTACTGATATTCTTCAAGAATGAACGTATTATTTTTACACATTCCAAGAAGTTGCACTGCAAGTCTGTCAATTTTTGTCACAACAAGAGGCACTATCCTCAAACTAGTTTAAGATTTTGGCCAACTTGACAACACCAAATTCGGTAAATAATTTTGTTGCAAATTGTATATTAGCAGTCAGCCATCAACCAGTCAATTTCAACAGTTAAAAAAGCTAGAACAATGACATGGCCCTCTGCTATAGCCTCACAATACAAGAAAACACTGCACTACTACAGCATCGGATTACCCAAAGCCACAACTAAAGGTTGAAGAAACACAGTAAATTTACTTGATTATGAGTGTCCACTTGGTTAAGAGAACAAGAGAGAAAGTAAAAGAATACGCAAGAAATCTGGGATAACTAAGGTCATTACTTGCAAGAAGATATCCTCAATATGATTAATTGCAGCATGTTACCAAAAGAAAGAAGCACAACTCAATTTAATTACAAGCATTCCCTTGGATATATATATATATATATAAAGGATATGCATGGAATCCAGAAGAACAAATGACTTGTTCGGTCTTTCCAAATTTCTATTGTTTTCCACAGGATACTACAGCTTATTCACTTTGCCATATGGAATAAAGGAGAAAGGGAATTCCAATTCAAAAGGAATGTAATAGGATTGTAATGGCTATTATAAGGTTCACTTGATATAAAAAGTAAAACAAGTAATTATTAGAGTGAAAAATAAAATATCTATAATATTCATTGTATTTATTACAAAGAAAAAGAAATTTAGGAGGTGGAGACATGAATGCTACTTCCTTTAAATGAACACCGTAATAACAGCTTTACGTCGAATAAGAAGTTAATGAATAGTTATTTACGTCAAGTGAATGAGAACAACAAATCAATTCACTGCTCCCAATTGCTTAGACACCTAATAAAATTAGTGGAAGAGGAATCCAATTCCAAAAAATTGGAAACCATTTATTACACTAATCTTACATCATGTCAAAATTGATGATTAACAAATCATAATTGACTTCCTTCAAACCTAATCCAACGTCCCCCACCCCCAAAACACCAAAAAGAAAAATATAGAAAAAATTTTAAAAAAAATAAAAAAACCTAATCCAATGGAATTAACCAAACGAGGCTCCAAGTGAGACCTTTACTTTTTTGGGTACCAGAATCACATTTCTACGCACAAAGTAAATGCAGTGCTGCAATGACTAGCAAATCAGACTACTGTGTATTTATAAAAGAACAAAAGAAGCAAACATGTACCAGTCCATCCAGATATTTACAGCCGATGTCTGTCTCTCTTAAGCTTGCATGAAAATATCATAAGTTTAGACACAAAACCTTCACTAGGTAAGCATCATTCAATTATTACTACCATAACGGATGATGAATGTATTGGCAGAGATGGGAATCACTCAACCATTTGTAGTATATAAGTATGTTTCCTCCCAACAGGCCCCTGGATTGGATAGTCTTTACTAAAAAAATCATATTGCACCTAATTTTATTGATTAAAAGATGTCCATTGAAAAAGTAGATAAAACAAAGATGTCTCTTGCTGCAAAATAAATAAGATACTGTAAGTACAGGCTTAAATATAAGGATTAGCAATGATAGCAACCCAAAAAGGTAAAGACATCATAATTATAAAAAAAAAAAAAAAAACTACAATATATTTACCCAAACGAAAAAAGAAAACTGCAATACATTTATTCAGAAAAAGAAAAATACAATATAATAACCAGAAAACTAAAAAAATCTCAGAAAGGGTTTATATATTAAGCAGATTATATTGATGCACCTTTCTTTTAGGCCGATAACCAATAAAAATTTTGTGATGTTCTTATTCTCTTGAAACTTTTTGATTTCTCATCAAGAATTGATTTCAACAAAATAACTAGGGAAATAAGAAACCTACACCACATGGAGACCTTAAGCAGATGCAATTTACCCTACGAACGAAAAGCATATAAAAAAGATACAAAACTTGAACCTAACCTCACTGCAAAACAATGGCCTAAAAGAGATCTCAACCCAAAAACTAATGATAACTAGGTATTAATTACCCCAAACTAGATGCAATAACCTCCACTAAGTTCTTTAAAGCATACAAGTAGATTCAATTATCTCAGAGATATCAAATAATGTCCTACCAGTATCTTTCTACATCATCTGCAATTTGACCCAAAAACAAAAAATCTTTCTACATCGCCCTTCTCACTTATAATACAACTTGCTTTTATCACATACTTGAAGTATGCCTATTGTATGTGTTTCTTTCTTCCATGGCAACTCAAGAGCTGAGATGGCCATCCTTGCTACCACTATAGTGGGAGACAAGGTATTTGCAGTTATATTCATTTTCAGACTCTTTTTTCCTTTCTATGTCCAAATGTTTTAATAGAATTTATGCAGAATAATTATCTAACAGCTCTTAGCGAATAAAGAAAAGAAAATGCCGACACTGCATAAAGAACAAAAAGAACAAGACACAACATCAACTGCACCTGATAAAACGAAATATAGATCATGCATCAAACGAACAAACTCATTTTTATTTAATATTTTTTTTCCTTTTTTTTTTCACTTTCAAAGAGTGCTCTGTCCATTCTCAACACCCAGGCCATACAAAACCCCAGCATATTTCTCAGGGGAGCCATTAAAGAAATTCTCTTTGAGTTTCATGAATGTACAGCAAGTGAGCAAACTATCAGAACCTGCTTGATGGCAAATACCCACTCGCTGAACCTCTAACAACTCAGCCACTTTGTTCAACCCACCATGGAGGCTATTGCAAAACTTCATCAGGTGTTTGATATCATAAAGCACAGGGAAATACATCTTGATCAGATTGAAGAACCCCACCTGAGACTCAGGAAGATTCTGACAGGTCAACACCTTAAGCAGGTAACCAAAGTCATAACCACTATGAAATGTAACCCAATGGACACTTTCATTCAACACGATACCAGACGACATCAGCAGCTCACTAAACCGAGTAGCATCAACACCCTTTTCATTGTTCTTCTTGAAATCAATCCCACTACGTGACAACAAATCAATCGAGTCATGAGCATAAACATCTTCATTTGGATTAAACTCACGGAAATTGAATTGCCAGACACAAAACTTATCAGTCCCACAAGTTGGAAGATTACCATCCTCATCCAAAAACGTAAGACCCAATTGAATCAGCTTCAAAAGATCAACATTTGCTTTGAGTGTTTGATAATTATACTCATAAATGCTCTTGAAATTCCCTATGGGACGAAGAACCATACCCGGAAACTCGGTATCCATAGCAATATAAGGGTAGTCGTCTACTATATCGCGAATAAGCTCAAACTCATCTTCTAGATTATCATTCCAAACATCCCTAATGGAAACAGAATCTTCTTTCAATAAAGCACGCATCTTTACGATTTTCAATATAAATAACACAAACCCAAGATTTTGCATACCCTAAAAATCCAGAATCTGCAACAAAGAAATAAACTTTCCAAAATCAAGAACATGAAAATTCAAAACCCTTTAATGGTATTCAAACAATAACAAAATATCACAACATAAATAAACAGTAATTATCAGCAGAACAATCATGATTGATGAAAAAGAAAAGAAAAGGAAAAAAAATGAATCGTACTTGCAGTGTTGGAGGCTAACGAAGAAGGTGGTTTCTCTTCTCTTTCTCTTTTTTAGTAGAAAAAAGAAGAAAGGAATTGTATTTCTTGGTTTATTTTCTGATTGTTTGTAGGAAAGTTTCGATTTTGATGGGGAAAATACTGGAGGTTTGAAAGTGCAAATATGAAGGCGAGACCTGTCTCTGCCTACATTGTAACCCAGCCAGAAAGAGTGGGAGAACGGTGAGATATGGTATCCCATCACTGCAGTATATATATGTGGGGGAAATGTTCTTATCTCCCTTTTTTTTCCCTCTTTCTTCATAACGTGTTATTAATTTCACATATCCTTTTTTTTTTTTCATCTATTTCACATATTCTTTGGACAATAATCATATAAATGCACTACTTTCTCGGGGTTAATTTCTTTTACTCACAATACTTAAGAACGGATTCCGTTCTTTTTTAATCCACAGGTGGCAAGCGAATGCGGTTAAAATATTTTTTTCTCTATCATACCTCACATTTTTATTATTTTTTTATTTTTTATTTTTACTTTCCTCTTTTTCTCTCTCATTTCCCTCTTCTTGTTTGTCCTCTTCTTTTTCTTCTTCTCTTCTTCTTCTTCTTCAAATAAAAAATAATAATAATTATATTAGCTAGAAAATTTTGAAGACTGTACAATGATGGAGTAAATATTGGAACAATAATAACCCCATGAGAAGAAGAGTTGTTGTCGTTGACAGTGGGGGTTGATTGTCCTTCGATGTCTGAACTCAACTAGACAAATTCAATTCATTATTACCGATTTGCTTTTGTTCTGTCTTTATAGCCATTGAGCTTCCAATTAAGGATATTAACGACCTTTTCTTAGAGTCATCTACCCAAAAGAAAGAAAAAGGCTCTAGTGAAGAGGTCAACTACCGAGGTTAAGAGGCAAGTTGTTTTAACCTTAAGCCCACAAGTGGTGTCTGCTTATAGTCAAGGTCAAGAGGGATCGTCTCTACACCCACTAACCAAGAAACACAAGACTACAACTCATGAGGTGACTCTGGCTAACGGTAAGGATGTTCGGGTCATTCATACTTCTCTTAGCCTTTGATCCACTGAAGTGCAGAGTCTGCTTAGCCCTTCTCCCATGTTGGTATATCTAGTGGTTTAGGTGTTTCTCAGGATGGAGGCAGTTGAAAGCATGAAGGTGCTGGATGAGGTAGTTAGGTCAAGTGGACATGGAACTCGGCCTCCTACAGCTATCAGGGTTGGTACATCGCCTTAGGGTGTTGAAGCCATTGAGAGGGAGGCCACGAGGTGATGTGACAGCCTTGTCCAATGGAGTACTCGAGGAGTTAGTTTTCTTACAGGATAGGGAGAAGCTGAGGGCATTGGACATCGAAGACAAGGTACTGGTCTCAACTTAGAAGATGTATGAGGTAATGTAATTGCATTCTCGAGTTCGTTGTCATAAATATATATATATATATATATATATCTTCTATCTTACCATCTTCTCTTTGTAAAGTTAGGATGTATTGACTAAGGTGGCGAGATACTTAAAGGAGAAGTGGGGAGAGGTAAGCTTTGGTCTCTTTTACCCTACTAAGTGTAATAGACTTGTCATTTGTCTTTTACACTGTGTTTGTTCTTAATTTCTAATGAGCCTAAGAGGAGGACCAACTAAGTCGAGGCTCGAGCTATTGAGCTCACTACAAAGCTGGACAAAGCTAAGAAGAATGAGTGACGATGATCATTCACGACAAATCAACTACTCATTATAACTAATTAATCAAAATCAAGATTACTTTTCTTAAAATGTTAGATTCACAACTTACTCTAACCATTCGAATTATCACTATTTATTATGTAACTTTTACCCTAAAAAGATAGTTCAATTCATGAATTATCTTCTTGAACCGTATAATCCTCTATTATTTTAATATCTTTCTCAAGATTATTAAACCCTAACCCCATATTAGTCTATTGAAATCTCTTTCAATTAATAATAATCTAGAAATCACATCAAAGAACAATGAATCCTTTATTAGAATTAAAACCGAACCTTATATCTTAATTTAAAATAGAAGAATTATGGTACCCTATCTCTAAGTGTGCATGCAATTCTTTTCATCTATACAAGATTTATTCATATAAGCAAATTCTCAATTATCCTTTACGAAATTAGATAATTGAATCAATACGCTAGCAAATATCAATTCAATGGCAATCAAAACACATAGATGTATTCAAGAAGTCTATTTATTATTGAAAACCAATGAATCCTAGTTATATAATAAAGTAAGGTTCTTCCAAAGCTAGAGCAATAATTCCCTATTCTTACATGGTTAATACAATTAAATCATAAGTCTAAAAACATAAAGAAACATAATAACCCCTTTACGATGATCTTCAATATTCTCCAAAGTTGCAAATCTTCAATAGCACAATAATCTCGAATATCTTATCAATTCTCACTCTAAGAATTCTTGATCTCTTAATTTCTCTCAAAGTCGAAATATGGTAAAAGTTGTATCTAGCAGAATTGAGATTTTCCTTATATATAATCCTTGTGAATCTCCTTCTCAGTCTTGCTTTCTTTGTTAAAAATAGGACTCTATCATTTATTTTTTTCTCTCTTAGACATTAAGATGAAGTTTATCTTGTATCTTGATCGTATCGTCTTTGAATAAATCCGGATAGCATCAAAAAGATACGTCTTTAGGTGGTAACATGAGTCATGTATTTGTTCGTATAGTCTGGAAAATTGCCTAGTTTTCACACAAAACCACCACCTAACGAATCCGAACACGGATTGTGTTATCATTTGTGTAACACACATAATACTCTTTTGTTTCTCGCATGTGTCTCTGCATAACTTGTGTACTATCTTCTGTTCCTGACATAAATTAGGTCGTGTTCTCTCTTGTGTAATCTGCAACCTTCCAACTTTCTTCATCTTGATCAAAACTTGCTTTAACTCATCAAAAATCCTTCTTTTAAGCATGAATAACTCCTAAAAACCTAAAATCAACAATTAAACTCATTAAGTACCTTTTTTGAATATTTTATTCAATAAAATCTATTATTAGAGCTCAAAACATCCTTGTTAAATAAGGGTTAAATCACTACTTATCAATGAACTTTAGGCAAGGATGGACCTCATGAACCTGCAGGTCTAGTATGCGAACGATATTGAGAGGTGTGACCAAAAGATCGCTACCTTTGAGAATGAGGCCAACAAAGCTTGGCAATTTAGGAAGTTTAGTGTAGCTTGCTGTTAACGACTTTGAAAGGAAGCGTAGGAATAACGAGTGAGTTCGGATTAAGTTAGCTCATTAGCTGAAGGAGGTTGCCAAGGAGTGCAACAAGTTAAGCAAGGATGTTGAGGATCTTAACTCTCAACGAGATGCCCTTAAGGTAGAAGGAGATTCTCTTCTCCTTTTTTTTTTCTTTTTCTTTTAACACCTCCTCTTATTGCAAGGCAAGTTTAGTGTGTAAATGGGCTCGAGTGGCGAGCTTAGAGAATGGAGAGGTTGTGACTACCAACACTGAGAAAGCAGTTATCGACCAAGTGTTGAAGGCATATCCTGATTTGGACCTAAACTTTTTAACAAGCTAGCTTAGCGAGATGGTTGCATAGGTTGAACAAGAGGAGGATGAAGAAGATAAAGATGAAGGGGTTGAATAGGTGGTAGGAGAGAACAAAGTTGATCCCCCTACTCTCGATCTTGTTCCCCTCTGCTCAAGGAGCTTAACAAGCTCATCTTGTTATTACTGTTGAGCTCGTCATGATCTTTGAGGTGCTGAAGGGAGGCTACGCTGGCGACTGTACAAGTTCTCCTGAAATTCCCAACGATGCTCAAACCTAGCCTATTGTCGAAGCTTCTCATCTTGTAGTGAGCAATAAAATATTTGGTGACTATCGTTCCATGGAGAGAGTGGAGTGATGAAAATTTTTCTTTATACTTGTGTGAGCTTGTATGCTAGCTCATTAAGCTTGTAAATTGTTTGGCCCATGTGGTAGCCTACCTTGTCATTTCTGTAATCTAATGCCTTTAGTAATATGAACTCGTTTGGTATACTTTGCACTTTTCAAGTAATTCTTGTTACTTTCATTTTTTTTTAATGAATTTTGCTAAGTATAGATCTTTTTGAACTAGTTGTGTGAGCTTGTGGTCAAGCTATGAGGCTTGATTAACTTTGCGTTAAGGAAAGTTCTCGACTTGGAAGACGTATATTGAGAGAGCCAAACGATTGTGATGTCAGTTGAAAGGATGAGATCATGTGACTTTGGATAGTTTGTCACATTAGCATTGGCAGTCCAATGTTAATCTCTATAGGAGATAATGACGTCGAGCTGACCATATATGCTTGTAGACTTTCTTTTTTGAGACATTTGACGTTTAAAAGCTTGATCTAATGGCTGGAGCATTGTTCTTGAGATTCACAGAGATTTGGTGGCATTAAATACTATTAGAACATATATTTTCTTTGGTTACAAATAGCCCATTTGGTATGGTTTTAGTTCATCACCTCTTCAGTCGAGTTTTCATATTTTGAGATGGACTTTTACATTCCAAACGTTCTCACGTCTTGAGTATGTCCTTGATATGGTTTAATCCACTTTTGAGCTCCTTTAGTTGGCCAGGTCCAGCCTTTAAGGGACTTCTTAATACATTCAAAGAGCTTTGTTGCTCCATTACCTCTGTTTAATGAGGTCGGCTATTCTATCACCTTTGTTTACATGGAGTATGGAATGGCTGAAAACCCGAAGGACATGTTATGCTCCATTATTGATCTTGGAATGACAGCCCTAATCTGGTTCCCTTCCCTTCTTCTAGTTTGGGTTTGAGGTTGTATTTCTCTTTTATGTGGCCTTTAGGCTCATGTTGACCATTTTAAGGACTTAGGTGCCACTTTGGTTCTCGAGTTCATGTTGACTTAGGCGAGGTAAATAAGGGAAGTAACTAATTTGACCCCCTTTGAAAACTTCTTAATCTCCCTTTACTATAAAGGGATTGTGGTTACCTAAAGGGGTAACCTATCATATGGCTTTACGCTGGCTTCATGACCAGTTTCAAGCCAAGCTGGTAGGAGTAGTCTTCGAGGCTTGGGAGTTTAGGATCCTCAAGGCAACATCATTGGAGATTTGTATGCTTATTGAGTTTTTTCAAAGTCGCTACAATGTCTCTTCACACTTTGTCGAGCTAAAGAATATGCAAATGGTGTACCACCATCTTGTCTGCCCTAAGGACAATCGGAGCTTGTAGCTTTAACATGAAGACTAAACATATGAACTTTTATGGAATGGGTTTAAAATATTAAGATGTAGATACTAATAGTGTAAACCCCTAGATTTTTCGATAATTATAAGTAAACCCTAGAGCCGGAAGTCAAATAGGAGCTCTAAAGGTCAACCTAAGTTTACCCTGAAACCTAAAATGTATAGATTTGGCAATCCCACGCTCGAAACCCTATAACAATAAAAATGAGTTAACCATATCTCGTGGTTCCGAATAATGCTTTGTAACTTAAAAAGATCATATTCGTCCAAAATTCACTAGTTTTCCGATCCGAATGGGATCGGTTTTTGAAATCATGGTCCTGATATATAAAATGATGAAAATATTCCGATAACATATCTAGACTCGTAATAAAATGAGGAATTGTAAAATATCAGTTATAAAATTTTTCAGTTTTTTAAAATATTAAATATAGCTTGTTTATACGTATTTTTCTTACTATCAGTAATTTAATTGTCTTGTTTACTATTCAAGCTACTATTTATAACTATTCATTACTATATATATATATTTTTTATTTCTACTTTTCTTTCTAGTTATTCTTACACTCTTACAACACCTACTCTTACATTTTTCATTTCCAATACTGCTTTATACATAACTTATTTTACACATTGAATTCCTTTTCATTTTAATCAATTTCTCTCCCCACCCTCTACATGGTCGGTGCTACCCCCTCTCTCCTCCACCCAATTTTATTTATTTTCATTTAATTTTAATCACATAAATTTCCACTCCAAAATTCTAAAAATAACTCCTCCTTCCTTCATTATTTACACATATATCTCAAACAGTAATAAAACTTTACCAAAATTTTTCTACAACTTTTCTCTGCTCCATCCCTTGCCATGAGCCCCCCTAGCCATTGTGTTTTTCACAAATTTTTTCTTCATCAACATTCCATCTCCTATCTTCCAAACTTAGGTAAATATTTAAAATCACCTCTTTAGCTTATGAAAACATAACATTAACAATATGTATGTTTTGATTTCAATAATCCCCATGAGCGTTATGCTAGGGAATGAAATCAAGAAAACAATATCTTGTTTATGTTTTGTTTAAATCTATGTTAAATTTATGATCTTATTATGTTCGTGCTCATAATCTAACTTTTTACATATAGTATATATAGTTTATATATATATATATATATATATATATATATTAGAGCCTAAAGCTCACTAATCTAACATCTTGTCATGCTTTTATTATTTTGCTCTTATTGCTTACAATAAATAAGATTAGTCATTTTAGTCTTAGACTTGTCCTTAATCAAGTCAAAACAAAAAGGGGACTTGTCCATAATTTAATTGTTGTAAGCCTTGTACATAGTCTAAGACTCCATTTTTCTCTCTTTATTTTCTTCTTATTTGCTATATTCTTGAGATTGGGAATAATGAAGTCATAGGGAGCCTTGATAAAGTCTAAGGCTCCCATAAATATTTCCTTGCCTTTCTTGTTTGATTTATGAGATTGAAAATTATTCAAGTATCGGGAACCCTTGAAATAAATCTAAGACTTCTATAATTTTCCTTCTTCTTTTTCTTTTCCTTCTTTTCTTTTTTTTTTTTTTAGTGACCGAAATTTATTCGAGTCTTGGAAAGTCTTGATGGCAAGTTAAGACTTCCATATTCTTATTCATGTAATTGCTTATTTAATTTTCTTTATATTCTTTCTATTTTTTACATAAGATATGTCAATAAATCATTTTTTAGCATAATCAATAGGTTCACTTGCATGAATAGTAATATAGTAATGTCGTTGCCTTAGTAAAAATTTCTAAAATAAAAATAGAAGCTATGTCATATTTTATAAAATAAGACTAAAGACTTTTAAAAGTAAGTTTGCAACACTTAAGGAATTTTCCCTTAGGGATGGGAATAGTTATTCAATCACACTTTCTTTAAATATTTAAAGAAAAATGTTGACAATTCTTTCTTATGCAAAATCTTTTTTTAAAAATATTATTATACATATCAATGTTTTGCTAAATACCAAGAATGACAATTTTTCCATAAGTTAGTTTAGAATCATCTAACTTGAAATAAAATTAGTACTCAACATAGGGAATCAAGTTTAGGAAAAATGAAAATTTATTTTATAAAGATTAAAGATGTAGAAATGATAATCTTAGTAATTAGATATTCCCATTTACTACAACTAAAATTTGTAATTTTCTTTCCATAATGCAAAGGAGTTTTTTTTTTTTTTTTCCATAAACTTAACTTTTTTAACCTTTAAAATCAATTGTTTTATGGAAAATCACTCTTGAGGCAACATACTAAAATCATACATATAAGATGGGCTAATATAAGTATCAAATGATTTTCAAATGAACAAATATTTTTGTGCTTGCTATTAGGTGTCCAGTTTATGAAAAACTACAAAAATTGCAAAGTTTAGGGGCTAGAACATGTTTGATCATATCTATACTAACCCATTCTAAATCCTTAAAAACTTTAATGCTAAAAATAACCTTAGAAATAGATAGATCTTTCCAAGTAGATAGAAAACCACTACTAATATGCGAAATTTCGAGTTAAAAAGAGTAAATTATGGTTATTTTAAGTTGGAATTTTCATTAATCCGAATTTTGCCGAGAATACAATAATAGAATTAGATAGTTTGAGTAGAACTTCTACATAGCTATTTCCTTTGTTTAGGTGATGGAGAAGGTGAAGTTTATTATCCCGAAAACTATTTTGACTAGAAAGAATTGCCTCAAGTGATGGCCGAGTAAGTTTTGCTCCCTATTTGTGCTTGTAAATTAGATGCACTAGAGATAGGGAAAGATAAAGTGAATATGCATGATAATGTTGGTTGAAAGTATACTAAGCATATCAAGACTCGACTTATTGCTAACCAAATATTTGATTAATTTATCATGTTGGAGTATTTGCAAATTCTATGATCGCCTTTAAAATATATTAATAACATGTCAAGAAATTAATTAATTGATTCATACATATCACGTAGCGAGTCATATTTGCATTCACTGTTATAAATTTGGTGAGACAAGGGCATAATAATGGTGGTTGGTATAACCGATAGTATTTGCATGTGGCGAGTAGTAGCCGGTAATACATATATGTTTTTTTTTTTTTTTTTGTGAGAAGTAGCCAGTAAAACCTACAAAAATCTATTTGCACAAATTTTGATTTTAATTGGCGGCGAACACTTAACCTTGAATGAAGGGCATAAATTCATTCAAACACATGGTTTTTAGATAATCATGTGTATTGCTTGCTCGCGCGTTTATTGCATTTTATACACTTGCCTTAAATAACTTGTTTGATTTATTATGTATGGGTACATTTAATTCAAGATTATTTCTCACTAAGCAAATTAGCTTACACCTCTATAGATATTTGCTGTAGCACCTATATCTCTAATTGAAGCCAAGGGCCTACTTTTCTCAGGTATCAATCTTTTGACTCTAATGAGTTTTTAGAAGAAGTCCGATGAAGAATGTTAACCCTAGATTTCTATAGAAATCTCCCAATGTATTTTGGTTATGAGAATTGGACTTTGGAGACTCTTGTAATGTTTTTGACGGGGGTATGCCCCCTTGATATGTAAAGACTTTTAAGTTATTTATGTTATGAATTATATTCTTGAATGCGATTATTATATCTACTTAAGCTATTTGTTTCAAAGAAAGGTCCTCTATTGTTGTGAAGTACGCCTTGCGCCCGATACTAAAGCTTTTGCATGACTAAGGTAGTCATTCCTAAGCTTTGATATTGAGTGTGGTGAACTGCCACGTTTATGATACTCTTTGGGATATGACGGATAGGAATTCTTAAGATTTAACTCCAATGTTTAGATAAAAGGGTTAACTTTTATTATATACTGAAATTGTAGGTTTAAATCCTCGTGCAGTGCAAATATTTGCAAGCTTAAGAGGATATCATGTGTGTAATTACCATACAGATGACTTGTACTTACAGGGTTAGATGCTTAAATGAATATAAACTTATTAAAACGAATCTAAACTTATTGAAACCCTTAAATAGTATTGTTACAAGTGCAATATGCCAGTAGAGATCACTGGGACTGAGCTTATGAAGTATGACTTGCAAAACAGTATATGGTCTAAAGGCAATGAGGTGTTACCTAATGTGGCTACTTGAATGATCGAATTCGTATGTGTATAAGTTGAGCAAGATAGTAAGTGAAATGATATAGTATATGTTGAGTTCTTTAAATGAGTATTGAAGATAACAAAAAGAGTTAAAGATATCTAACATATTTCTTTAATGAATATAGATTATAAGATCCCATTTTATAAAACACAAGTTATTAGATATGAGAAAGATTGTTTTGAACGAGTTTAAAGATGATTTAAAGAAGTTTTTATGGTGAAAAGGTTCGTTAGAAGTTATTGTAGAAGTGTATCAGAATGAAAATAGTGAATCAGTACTCTGTCGAAAGTTACTCCAGAAGTTTTGTGTTTGAAAATAGAAATATTTAGCATAGTAAGAAGTTATCTAGAACCTTCAACCTATCTATCACGAATTTTCCCATATTCACGAAAAAATCTATATAAGTTGGATATTTGATGATTATGAAGGCTCAGCTCCACTTGTCAAGCATATTTGGGTAATAGATGCAATCTAAAAAAGTCAGATCAAATATCTCAGAGATTATTTTATAAAGATTAAATCACGTTCATCGATGCTCATAGTTTTATTCTTCAAGAATTCAACAGATCTATTTCATTAGATTTTACAATGACGATGTCAAGATATTTTATTGAATATTTACTCAAAAAAATATCATATAGGGATAGGTAAAGATTTTGTGGTTATAGATAAAGATTACACTTTCTCAATTCATGGGATATCTGTCACACCCAACGGGAACCCTAAACGTGACAGCCCACCATACACAATATTGAAACTTGAGAATAACTACCTTAGTCGCTTGGAAGCTTTCATATTGGTACAACGCATACATTCACAACAAAGGGAGACTGGTGGAGTTATGCATTTTAAGATAATGGCAGCAGGACATACAAAATAATACTTAATATAATTCATCAAAATATAAAGTTTTACAACTCCTATAGGGCATTCATTTGATGAGTCTCCACAATAACATAACTAAAACTAGAAGATTTTAAAGGAAATATAATCTAAATCTTCAAATAGAATTCCTCCAAAAGCTTCCCAAATCATAGATTCTATCTGGAGGGTCAAGGTAGTCTCGGAAACAAAACAACGATCCTGCAACATAAAAAATCTATTGGGGAGTAAGCATAATTAGTTTAGTAAGATAATCCTTATGTAAAAGTACTCATAATAAGACAATCATACAAGTCCATTAAGCAAGTATATGAAGTGCAAACAACTATATGAGCAAACAATACATACAACTATCTGGTTTTGTATGTAGAATGGATTTACCCCTCCATTATGGGTTAGAGAATTCTTTGAATCGGTCACCATCAACGTCCTTAAAATTTTACGTGCGTCTTGGGATTCCAATTAACCGTACTACTAGTCCTTGGGTTTTCCTTGCCCCAAGCGATTGATCCGGCTTGGCTACAACATGAGTTCGTATTCCCCGAATGTCCGAATTCCTCAAGATGTAGCTAGGCAACCTACCTTTCCGGTCCCACGCTAAGAAATAGTAGCACAATGCGAAGATAATATTCTAAGTGATATGTATGACCAATTTAATTATAAGAAATTTCCAATTCGACATTAGTCCATTTAAGGCGATCAATCAATATTTACACACACAACAATATACATAGGTACAATTTATATTAATCAACCAATTGATCTCCGATATGCTTACCATTTATTGATCACACATAACGAAATCATATACATAGTACCTATAATAACTTGCATGCATATCAATTTTTATCTTTTTCTAATATCTAATGCTCTATTTTACAAATACACGTGCGAATACATAAAACGTAAAGGAAAACTGACTCAGCCGTGACGATTTTCTATCAGTCAAAGTAATCTTCAGAAAAGAGAATATCTTAGTCTAGTTAACTAAATAAAGGAAATACCCAAAATGAGTATTTCATCCAAGTTCTACTTCAATTTTCTAATTCTATCTTATTAAATTCGTTAAAATTCCGTTTTAAGGAAATTCCAACTTAAAATAGCTATAACTTGCTCATTTTAACTCGAAATTTCGCATGTAATATGTCGTTTCCTACCTACTCAAAAAGATCTGTCTATTTTTAAGGTTATTTTCATCATAAAAAGTCGTTTGTGTCCCGAAATAGCGAGGTACAAATTCACCACAAAAATCCCAGCTTTTAAAACATAAGTTTTCAAACTTTTCTTCATCCAAAAACTCTTGTACAAAAAGATATTTGTATAGTTGAAAAATCCTTTGAATATACATATATATATATATATATATATATAGAGTCGTATTGTATGCATGAATTTAGTAGTGTTGTCTTAATAATTATTAATTGTAAAACAATATGTCTTAAAAGTTGGAAGAAGCCATGATTTGAAAAATTCACTTTAGCTTCTTGGAAAAATTTCTAGAATTATTATAAATGAGTGTTTCCTTCTTTTAACTTTATTTCTTAACCTTTGAGAATAATTTAATTTTCTAAAAATAATTTTGGTCTTTTTAAGATTCCTGCAACTTCATTTCTAGTAGTTGAAAAATATAGTTTTTCTAAGTATTTCTTGGTAATGACTAAAATTTCTTAACGTAGTCATGTTTATGTGTTCTTAATTTTTCCTAAAGTTAGTTTTACTTTAAATAAATAATAATAATGATCTTCTAAGTTATTTACTACTTATTTTATAAGTAAGACTTATTCCTAAAAGGTTATTCTTTGATAATTTTGTAAAACTTGTCTAGACCTTAGTAATTTAGAGTGTTAGTAAAAACTTCACAAATGAGTTTAAAAAAAACCTTTGTTAATCAAAGAATTAGCAATATTAAGTTTTAAAGAAACTTTCTTATTTCATGGGTTTGAAAAGAGTATATGTGATAACTTTTCTTTATGTATTCTTTGATGAAATCACATGTACTATTATTACTAAAAACCTGTAATGGACTTATCTAAATTTTGAAAAAGATTTGTTAAGATAAAACTTTAAGTTTTTATGGAAAACTCATATCTTAGGTGACAAAAATTTATTTTAAAGATAGTTCTTATTTTTCTTCATTTAAGAAAACTTATTTTGTTTTTGTTGAGACAATATCAACATGTTCATGCATAATTATGAATATGTAGCCATGGAAAATAGAACAATATCACATAATAAGATAAGATATATATATAAGAATCAATATGAGCATAATAATAAGGTCAGGTATTGGCAACCTTAGCTTCATGAAGGTATCATGGTCAGGCATTGGGGGCCTTAACTTCATCGAGGCTTTTGGGACTAAGAATAGACTAGTCCCAAAAGAAAAGAAAAAGAAAGAAAAGAAAATACATAATAATAAGAGCAATAATAATAAGATGTTAAGTTAGTGAGCACTTAGGCTCTAAGAAATATATATAATAACATATAGAAGTTATATTAGAGCAATATTAATAACAATATAACAATAATAAAATAACATAATAATACAAAGAAATTTGTGCATGAACATGAACAAAACCAAAACATAAACATATTATGGCTTTTTTAACACTATGGTCTTAGGAAACATACATTACG
The DNA here is from genome assembly GCA_024138025.1 of Combretum micranthum. NCBI lineage: Eukaryota > Viridiplantae > Streptophyta > Magnoliopsida > Myrtales > Combretaceae > Combretum > Combretum micranthum. Next base: position 2,153,835 of record JAMXBD010000042.1, on the reverse strand, counting down.
GTCATATAATGTTGCATGACATGAATAAGAATATTGTTTAGAACTTTTACCTAATGTAGGTGATGGTGTGTTTAGAAATTCTCCTAAAGAGAAATGGGTGGTTTATGGAGATGGAAAGAAAGATAGTATTTGAGGGGAAAATTGTAGAGAGAGTAAAAATTAATGTGATTAAAATTAAATAAAATTGAGATGAAAGAGGCATTGGTGTTGGGGGGGGGGGGGGGGGGGGGGGGTGGGGGTGGGGGGTGGGGGGTGGGTGGTTTAGGGTTTGCATGTTGGAGAGAGTTGATTTTTTGTATTTTTGTATTGAAAAGTAATAATGTGAAATGTGTTATGTGAATAAAATTGTATTGGGAAGGTAAATTGTAAGAAATAGGTACGATAGTGTGTAAGAATATGGTGCGAGAAAAAGTGGAGATAGTGAAATAGTAATGAATTGTAACAATAGTATTATAAATAATAAACTAGATAATTAAATTATCGGTAGTAAAGAAAATACGCGTAAATGGCCTGTATCTGATATTTTTAGTTACCGAAAAATTCTAAAACTAATATTTTTGAAAACCTTATATTTTTGTGAGTCTAAAGATATTATCAAAATACTTTCACCGTTTGGTGTACCAGAGTACAATTTTCGAAAACTAATCCTGTTCAGATCCGAAACATACTAAAAATTAATGAATCCGATATTTTTCAACTTTTCTATATTATTACGAACTATTATCCACAATTATTTCAATTATGTTGTGTAGGAGTTAAGAACGCGGGATTACCGGATTAGATTCACTAGACTTAACATAGAGTTAGGTTGACTTTAGGGTTTGGTTTGATTTGTATTTCAGCTTTCGTTTCTTAGGGTTTACTTATATTTACAGAAAAATCTAGGGGGTTTACAATATCTCAACAATCTTATCCATGGAAGACCTATATTTGTGCTTTTTGTTGGAGAATATATTGTTGGAAGATGTTATTAGTTTTATTTGGATATTTCATATGCAAATTAAATGGAAGTAATCCATATAACTATGGATATAGTTCAGCAATATTTTATGGGATATATTGTTGAAAATATTAAGCAAAAATTAAGCACATATTATTGGATGAATTTTTTAGACTTTTTTTTTCATGGGATTTCAAATTTAAATTGTGGTATCTTTATCACAACGAAAAAGACATCTTCAACAGATTTTTATGCAGAATTTGAATGCTATTATCATGGGATTATTGAAGATATTTTTCCGAATTTTCAAATTCAAAAAGGCAACAAGAAGATAGCGTTGAAGATATATTCTAGAAGATTTTTTTTCCTATCTGACCTTTTTTTTAAGAATATAAAGAGAAAAGCTTTGAACGGAAGAAAAAATATAGAAGAAAAAGAAATCATATTGAGCTATTGTGAAAAAGCTTTACTCTCGTATTTTACTATTCTATAACCTTTTACAAAACCTTTAGTGTTACCAAAATTTTAATTTTTTCTTTCATTCCTTTGAGCTTATATGAGATAGTTGAGAGTGTTTAATCACTGTGGTTGAGTGATTAGTTAATGGAAAGCTAGAGAAACTCAGTAGTAAGACTCTGCCATAGAGTGGCTTGACTTGTACTCTCAATTATTTTTTATATAGACTACAACCAATAAAGACAACCGGGTCTTCAGTGTGGAGCTGGAAGAGAGGACTGATTCAAAAGGAGGAACCTTTATACATTGCTGCTTGATCTTATTATCCATTATCTTTTAATTTATGCATTTTACTATTGTTATATTATTATTTCACGCTATTATAATTACAAAACTAAGAGGGAAAATTAAAATTATTTGAATTGAAAAGGATTTAAATTTTAATCAATTTCCCACCTCCCTCCTTGATTATGCATTCGGGACCAACAGTATATGTTACCAAAGGATGTAGAGTCATTGGTAAATACAGAAACTTGTTCTTTAAGACTCGTGGAGGGGGTATTTATAGAGTTATATAATTTGACGGTTGGAGGGAGTGAACCATATTGATCATGGAGGGACTGTGGCAATTACTAAAGTAGTAGCCATTAGGCCACTAAGACACACCTTTAATTAATTAGTAGCGAGGATAATGAAGACTCGGTAGGTTGGGCAATTAAGTGAATGATAAAGTATGTTGGCAAAGGGGTGGTCCAAGTCGACTGATGGACTTATAGAGGTATGCCTGCGTCTTTATGGTTAGACAATGGGCCTATAGGTGTCAGCTCATTATCTAATTAGGTTAGCTAGAGCATTAAACAGGTTGGCTTGGGCTTGGGAGGTCTGTGATTCAAATCGCCCATCAATAGGAATTTTGTCTGTGCTTATTCCAATGATAAGATCGTTGTGAGTATCTGGGCAGTACAAGTGGAAATCATGGACTAGTAGCTTTCTTAACTTAGGGAATTGGTTGACCGATGTAACATGGTTATATAATAGCTGTTAGCTACCACTTGTCGATTTATGGGTTAGGGATCGATTTTTGAGATATAACTCGGTTCACTAGAATGAAACGATATTCACTTTGCAATGATGATATGGAATGCTAAGATGGATAGCCGTCATGGTATAGTCAAACTAATGGATGATATAAAGGGTAAACTGAGCATGGTATGACATTTGAGGTTGTGTTGTCATTTGTTTATGTATTATTTCTATTGCATGCCAAGTCATGGTATGCTAAGACAATGATCTTCCTTGTACCTAAGTGAAATGATAATTGATTGGGGTAAATTATATTGAAATGTATCAATGTTTGAGGATAAGTTCATTTAAGGTATTACCGTTTTTTCAAGTGATTCAAATGAGAAATCAATGTTTGTGGGTAAATTTATATAAGGTAGCAATATTTCAAGTGGTTAAAAAAATGTGTCAATATTTTGTAAAGGGAGTCGAATACGATATCAATAATTGATCATTAATGAAAAATCTAGAAACTTAATTAAAAATTAATCAACATGTTGATACCTTAAATAGACTTTGCAAAACGTTGAATCTCATTTGATTTACTTTATGAAATATTGATACCTAAAATGAACTTACCCCTTAAACGTTAATATATTCCAGTGTAATTTATCCTAATTAATTATCAATTGCATCAACTGATGAACGTATATGCTATGATTTGTATGGCATATACATGTGGGTATGGTGACCATTAAACTAACTCTCTTTACTTAGCATTTTGTGGGACCATGTTTTTAATGTATAAATATTAGCCACAATGTCATGGTTATTACTTGAACTTTCCCTTGATCTTCAATTAACCATATCATCTTTGATTTGTTCAATTCACTAACTCGCTCAACTTTTCATTGTTAAAAACACTACCTACCTAAACTTTGTTATATTCATCTATCTAGTTGGCATTACCGACCAATGACATCGCGACATGTGTGCAAGGCCCACATAATTATTATCCATGTCAATATTTCACTTAGACATCTATAAAAAAAAAAAAAACATGTTAAAAAAAAAGCCATGGTTGAGTCAAAAGTGTATGGTCAATAGCATTAAAATCCAAAACCTAATAGAATTAAATCAAAACACAATCCTTTTCAATATGTACCATTCAAACAAGATTTGAAAACCCTAAAGTGTGAGTAGAGACCTCAAGTGGAAATTGGCTCCAGAAAATAGGAAGATGGATCGATGGAACCATAATGGACAATAAGGATTTAGCAGTAGCAGAGGTTAAGCATTTGTATACCTTAACTCAATTGATGTCCGTTAAGAGCAGGGGAATAAAGATACCCATTTGAGGAACTCATCAAACATCAATAGATGTTTAGTTAACTCTTGCATGCAATGAAGTTGGTAACTTTGGTTTGGGTTTGGTGGTCCATGATGGGTTGCGGCTTGGTGTGGGTCAGTAGGCATATCGAATCTATGGGTCTTCATCTTCTTCAATGAATTGCAGCATGCCTAGTTAAGTCGTTGAATAGGACTTTTGATGTCGATGTGTGTTGATGGATAGGAAAAAGGAAATGGGTTTATGGATGAAGTGGTTAAGGCATGACTATGTCTTAGTGTTAGGTTTTTGATGACATAGCAGCTACCAGTTGGGGTATGGGTTACACGGCTGGGAGTTGATTGAAATTATGGGCTATGGTAGTGGTATTGTAGTTTCGGTTTCGATGAAGGTCAAGTGTAGTAGTCTTTGATCTCTGGTGATGTTTCTTTATCGTACAGACTTGGTCAAAGATGATGAAGAAGACTGAGTTGACTTGGTTAGCTGTGAGTTGATGGTTGAGTTGACTTGGTGGTTAGGTTAAAAATGACATTACTTAGGATTTTTTTTTTTTTTACACTTTCTGATGAATTATCTATTTGGCATATACCTCGCATGAGCCACAATCACGTGTCAACATGTGGTAGGTCGCTAATGCCAACCATGCAGACGGATGTAATGGCCTTAACCAAGGTACAGTTCTGGACACAAAAGCACGTATAGATAGTAAATGACCAAATTAATGTTTGGGTAATTAATTCAATATTTAAGTAAAGTTCAAATTGTTAAGAATTTAAAGATCCAAAATTCGGATCTTGCAGTGGAATTTTTTTAAATTAAACCATAAATTCCTAAGGAAAATCTATGTGATTCATTAAATTAAAAGACATATAAGATTATATCTTTTTGATTCTTAATCCTATCAGATCTGAAGGTACTGCAATATCACAACTCCCTTTACGGTATCCACACGAATGAATACGCCTTCAAAATGATCCTTTACGTGCTAATGCTAGTACTATCTATAACACTTTTAGATCTGATCGGAAAAAATTTACTCACGACTCTTATGTTTCCCTCTTTTACAGTTCAAAGATTTTCTCTGTTAATCTAATGTTGACAGCTCGTGTCAATAATTAAAAGAAACCGCTTATGTTTAATTTACACTAATGTTAATATGAATAATGACATTAGTGCCCCTAATCATATTAGGGATAAATTAATTTATTAGCATAAGAATTCCTAGTCTAATTAGGAATTACTATTGTTCTTAACATATTATATTTATTTATTATTCTTAACTAATTAAAATTAATAATAAATAAATTTATTATTCTTGCTAGATTTATTTAAATTTAGTTCATGATCCTTTTTGTTCATTCTTTTGTGTATAAACTTATAGGTTCATTAATGTTAGCCATTGACCTAAAACCACTTTTTGGTCCACTAAATATAAGTGGCCTCTAGCAAGACATTATGTTTACCTAAATTAAGTGAAGATCGATGATCCGATTTTTATCTGATCATAACTTATGTCATTATCCTTTTATCACATGAAATCTAGATTGAACATAAGGCATGGATAATGTCACACTTATATCGTTCAATCTTACCATTTCTCAATCTCTAAGTGAACTGATAAAACAAATGAAATTGATCACGTTATCAATTCATTTGAGCATGGCCATGCATTTCTCAATTTCACATATTGAGGAACCTAGAGATATCTCTCTTATAGCAAGAGGGACAAATCCCATCTTAATCACTCAACTTCTCTGCATGATACACATTATGCCCAATCACAACCTTTATAATTATTCCGTTAAAGGCAGCGTTTAATTGGGTTGAATCATAATGTGTATCATATTGGAACCTATGATGATTTCAGGTCAAGGATACGCTGATGTCGTTATTATGAGAATCACTTATGGCACTAATCAGTGTAGTGATCTCATAGCAGGTTAGTCCAGTACATAGTCTTCTAATATGTGCTTATGAGTTTGATTTGTATTTTGATGCAAATAGACATTTCATGACTATCAAACAAAAACTCATACTAGATTTAATTCATTATCATCCCCACAATAATGAACATCTAGGGAATTTTAGAATAATTAAATTATTTATGGATCCTATTATGAAGTAAACATATAAACAATATAATAAAAATGTCTTTGTATCGATAAATATATATTTATATAACGACAATATCCAATAATTGACATAGGGCACAATCATTAACACATATAGTATTCATCACATTGTTTCTAAATATCACTGCCATTTGAGGTTTGTATGATGGCCTATGATATAGGTTATATCATTAAGTAAGAATGATGATGGTTTCAAGTATTACAATGACTAATTGGATAACTATGTTGTTTACCTATGTTTATAGATATTACGTTTTAAGTTATTTGTATTATATAATTTGGTCAATTTAAGTCTGCAAACTTAATTGGATTTATAGATTGATTGGTTGATATATTTATTTCTTTTTGTGGTTGCAAACTAAAGCTATATATTTCTTAGTGCAACTCTATGGAGAGTATTTATGGAGTTGTTATATATGTTTGTTGATTATATTAGTGTAATTAGAGCTAATTTGTACTTATATTGTAATATAATTGTATGCCATATTATTGTGCCTCAATTATGGGCTGTGATAAGATCATAAAGGTAGGATATTGTGGACGGGTTGCTTTGTGGTGTATAAGAGATTGTTCATCTTATGGAGCAAGTATGAGGTGTTCAAAGGTCGTTTGAACAACTTAATCGATTTATACTACTTTATTAGCTAGCACTAGAGGAAGAACCTCGAGTTGGTTTGTCAGTAAAGACCTGGTTTGGAAGTGAAAATATGAAAATAAAATTGTATTTTTTAAAAATATAATAGAAAAATAATATCTATTTTTTGTAATTTCTCTAAAGTAGCATGTGAAAAATATGAAATATGCTTAAAAAAAAAGAAATGGCTTATCGTTTGACTGAGATTTCTCATTTTGATGTGTGATTTTATAAAACAATTTATTTTGCCAACTGTAAAAGGTCATTTTGGTAATTGGACTTTTGGCTTAATTTAATGCTATGAGCTAGTCATCTAGGCTAGTGACAAGGCTTAAAAGACTTAGAAGAACGAGCCCAATGAAGAATGTCGTAAAAAGACTTTGCTTGGTAAGCTTGGAACATAGATCGTCGGACTGGCTCATTCTGCTCTCGGCTTCATTCGGTCTTCTCCTGCATGAAAAGTAAACTCTAAAAATATCTTCCTCGGTTAATTTAGGCTTTATTTCACTAAAATAAGTTTTAAGCACTTTTATATTGAAAAAATGTTATATCTAATAAATAATGAGCTTTTTTTGATATTATAAAAGCCCTTAAGCTCTTTATAAGTCCAATCCATTACTAAAGAGCAGAAGGCTTCAATCTTAGTCGTCGGATCCTTATGAACGATACAAAGGTTAGCATCAACTTTCAGCATTTATAAATAGGAGGCTGCTCTTCTCATTCAAAGAGAATTCGATGTATTGCTAAGTTTGAGAGTAACGCAAAAACTCTGCTAAAAGATCTATAAAAAAAATCAAGACATCCACTTCTCGAAGAAGGAGTCAAGAAAAATAAAATCTAATTGATTTGATCTTCTGTCACACTCGCACTTGAGAAATTGGGTTTGTCTGTTCCTCTTCAATGCCTTTCTCTCTGACATCTTATATGTATCATCAATTCGAGACTTCTCTCAGGTTGACCACCATGCCTATTGCACATCCAGTAGCAGAAACCCCATCACATAGCAACCAAACGTAAGAATAATTTTGTATGAAAAGAATGTATATTTTATTACACTTCATAAAGTCAATTAATTAAGGACTTTTGTAGAGTACAAAAATTATTAATTAAAGAGGCTAATGCATAAAAACCATGTTTTTCTTGTTATTATCAAGTTGCTCTTTTTTCCATTTATCATTTGTGTGTGTCTATTTAAGCTACATTATGCATTGTATGAAGGGAAAAAAAATATTATGCATGGATATTTTTAAAATTTTTTAATGGTATTAACAAAATATATAGGATGCTGGTTGGATTGTTAGAATAAATTAATATATTATTAACTGAATAAATTTTAGATGAAATTGAACAATTATATATAGACTTAGCTTTTTTTCTAAAAAAATTTTCATATTACATTTTAACTGATTTTCCATTCTTAAAATCTTCATCTTATACTGACTCAATACTGTTGATGATAAATAAGTATAAGTTTAATTTATATAATTATACGAAAGATTAAGCTATCCAAATTATATTATATATCGAAAAAGAAAAATACTTTTTACAAAATAAAAAAAATTAAATAGGATTACCAAGAGAAAATTAAAGTATGCAGAATGAAACATATTATAAGTAAATAAATCCAATGTATTTATGGCCTATTCACTTTGCTAAAAAGTATAAGGGGAGAATGGAATTCTAATCCAAAGGAAATGTAATAGAGTTAGTAATGGCTATTACAATGTTCACTTAATGTAAAAAATAAAATAAGTAATTATTAGAATAAAATGTAAATTATCTATAATGCTCCTTGTACATAATTATATAGTTGTTATTTTCAAGACAGTGGCATTTATGATAAAGTTGCAAAATAGATCATTGAATAGTAATTTATAGGGTGAAGATATGAATTGTAATTTATTATTTTACGTAACAACAATTTATTATGAATCGTCATTCCTTTTAACTAAATATTGTAATATCAACTTTACTTCAAATAAGAAAAAAATGAATAACTAGTCATATTAAGTGAACGGACTATCAACAATCTTAGGTATGGACTCATCTAATCAAGATTATGCCTAATTAAATTATTTTCATAAATTACTACTATGTGATAATGTGTCAAGAGAAAGGGCAATGGAGTAATTCAGAGAAACTAGGGTTTATGGTTTCTCAAAAGCCATATAAAGACTTCTCTTTGACACTGTTTTCTGCTTCTGCGCAACCAAAGAACCACCGTACCACCACCTTCTTCTTCTTCTTCTCTTACCGATTCACGACTTGAGGTAAGCAAATCTCTGTGCCATTTTATTTTTTGGGTTTAGGATATTTAAAATTGTGTTTTGTTTCTCAGAAATCTTAATGAGAATTGACTGTATCAGTTTATTATGTGGATTATAAGTGTAAAAATGCATAGGAATTTAGTAAAGGTGGGATCTTTAGCTCAATTGGAATAATGAGTTATTAAATTGAAGTTGGTTTAGGAAACTACAGATAAGTGATGGAATCATACTATCTTGTGATTAATTTATTATGATTTTAAGCCAATTAATTATTCAGATAAAGGATGATACCTGGTTGTTGTCAACATTTGATCTTTTATTGGGTAATTGTTATGCTTCGTACAGGGTCTGAGATATGAAGAATTATGGATTCGTGAATAAATAATTTTTTTCCTCTTTTTCACTTTGTACTTTGTATCAAAGTACTTGCTTGGTTCAAGGCATCATGGTTAGTTTTTGGTCTTGTAGGTTTCCATAAATTTTGATTTTGATCTGCATTTAGTATATTCTGTAATTTTTGAATGAAAATTTTATTACAATGGGGAGGATCTCTAGTATTATTTTTATGATTGTTTGGAGCGGTTGCCAGCAACTTGATTTTTGTTCTTGTGATTTTCTGAATTTACTTCTTTGAATGTGGAATTTGGCTCATTTATTATTATTTTTTCATTGGCGTCAGGAGGGAAATTTTCTGCTTAAATTCCAACCAGGAAAATGTCAGGGTATGTGACTTGGAGTAATTTTCTCCTGCACTTCCTTAATACTTGTTTATGTAGAAATTACAGTAATTGCATATATGGTGCACATTAATTTCTATCCACATATATATATTTGCCTTTGCAAGATTTTGGCATGGTTGCTTTTCAATTTTCATTCTGAGTATTGTTTTAATTGTAATCACACACATTCCTGGTGGTGGACGAAAAGAGCTGCTAATTCTTACTTTGTGACTTTTACGTGGAAAACAATTTTTCTTTAATTTTTGCACTTGTCAATTATTGTTACATTTATATTTAAAGGCTGTGGGAAATAGTGATTTCGAGTAAGAGGTGATGGTGGGTGGCAGTAGCAGCAGCAAGTTGGTGGTGGGTGGTGGTGGTGGTGGTTTATATCAGTATAAAATTTTCTGGATAAGGATAATTATTTTAATGATTATATAAGAGTATAGCATCCTTCTCCTTTCTGGCTGTCTTTTTACCTTTTGGTTAACCATAGGCATATGGTTTTCTGGTTTCATTTGATAATGAGTTACTGATTTAGCGATACCTAATTTTCTTAATAGTTCATGCCACTGGCTCGTGAGTGGATGTCCTGATACTTAGCAGTAATTATTCAAGTATAAATTAGCAAATTCTCGGCATACTGTAGCTAAGCCAATAACCATCATTACCCGTGGCTCTTTTATGTGCCTGCACGCTTCATGGGAGTTTTCTTATGCACTCATGCTAGCATGTGAAAAGAAGCTTGAGGAGCTATACATAAATGTTTCAAAAGATTTAAAAAAAAAGAAAGAAAAGAAAAGAAAAGAAATACATTGATAACAGTTAGAAAAAGAATGGGCAATTACTTTTAATTTCTTGTCTATAAAAAGTTGATCGCATCGTACTTGTCACTTGATTTTTTTCAGTGTCTTCCTTTTAATGAAGCATGTTCCACTTTCCCATCTCTTCATGTATTTACTATAATGTTTTTTTTTTTTGAATGATCGCATGTCCATGGAATTGTTGCTGTAGGCATAATTTAATCTTTTGGTTATATTCATGTTTAAATGACTAAATAGTAAGTGTTTGCTTCCTCAAGAAAGCATCATTACTTTGTATATTCTGTCTCCTGCTTACGTGGATGTCTTTGATCACATTACATCCATGTATTATCCTGCATAGCCCTATTAAATGTGATCTTGGTTGCCTCATGTAGTGTGCCAGCCTTTTTCAATGCCTGTGTGTGTATATAAGATATAGCTCTCGGTGAAGGTCGATTTATTATAGTTAAAAATCATGTTGAAAACTTGATCTTTCCTTTGAAGATTGAGATCCTAATTATATTTCTAGGTATAATTACTTCTTATATGGTGTAGTGAACCTCTAACTGTAATGGTATTGGCCAGCTTATAAATGAAGGACTTTTATGCATGCCAATCTACCAAAAAGAGTCATGGATCTTTTATTATATGCATCCTTTACACGTGAGTTGCATTTTGCTCATTTTCTGCCATTTGGATATACAGAGAAGAGGGTGTTCCTGCTGCCGAGACCACAGCACTAGCTCCTGGTGAGCCAATGGACCTCATGACTGCTCTTCAAATTGTTCTGAGGAAGTCTTTGGCCCATGGAGGGCTTGTACGTGGGCTTCACGAGGCTGCCAAAGCAATTGAAAAGCATGCTGCATTGCTCTGTGTCCTAGCCGAGGACTGTGACCAGCCAGATTACATTAAGCTAGTGAAGGCACTGTGCAATGAGCATAATGTCAGTTTGATCAACGTGCCTACTGCGAAGGGTCTTGGAGAGTGGGCTGGTGTAAGTCAGAGATGCAATTAAATTTATTTTGTTGAAAGTCTTTGGAATTGTGGTTGTCTTATTCCACATGAAAATTTATTGTTGATTTTGCATATTCTTGTCTTAGAGTTGGTTTAGACGACTGTAATTTACCCCTCCTTGTGTTCCTCTATCTGCAGTTGTGCAAGATTGATTCTGAGGGAAAAGCAAGGAAGGTTGTAGGTTGCTCTTGTGTTGTTGTAAAGGTAAAATTTTGCTCATCATCCCTTTACTATTTACTTTTCGTTGTATAAGAGAGCTCATATCAGTGGTGCCGCTTTGCCTGGCAGGAAGTTATATGTACACACACTGCAGGCTAGCTGTCATGATACAACCAGTCCACCATTATGGTGTTTTGCTTCCTAATACAATACTTCATATTCTTGCAGGATTTTGGTGAGGAGACTGAGGCACGCCATGTTGTGCTCGAGTTTGTGAAGTCTCAATAGGGTGCCATTTTGTAGGTGCTAAGAGAGGGGTTCTCCATAGGACGTGCGAAGATTTTTGTCATAGTTTCAACTTAAATGCGAGACAGCAGACCAATTAAATATTTTTGTTATGCGGTTTTCTGTGCTCATGTATTGGATGTGTAAGGATCAAAATTCTTAAATAGACAAAAGCAGATCTTTTGTGCTATCCCTACCCTTTGGTCATCTCTACCTTGAGGACGGGGGTTTTTGGTTTCTGAGTTGAATGGTTTCCAGGACTACGTAGATTAGATGCAGCAGCATTTGGAAGCGGTTAGAAGATCTATGAGACATCAGACATGCTATGTTGAGGTCTTGCAAATCTAATGGAGCTCCAAAATGCTTCGAGCATCTATCCTCGTTGACCATGGAACATCCAATAAATTTGTCCTTAGATATAGCAAAATTCCCACTTCGTTGATGTATTATTCTTTCGTGCAGCTCTGGGTTTGGATAAGTCTTAGTGGTCTTTTTTTCATATTTGTTTAAGCATGGTTGCTCTTACGAATCCCTTGTCTTTAAAGATTTAGAAAATGAGTGAGGGAAATGGTATCATATATGTTCTTATTTATGGAATATAACGGAAAGGAATATTAGATAAATATAATTATCTAATATAGAGTAGACAATTTAGGATCCTATACTTGAATCTGGACACAATTTAGGTCTGTTTGGATTGTCTGTTTTTCATCTGTATCTGTATCTTTTTTAAAATGATATGTGTAAATATATTCGATTTGTATATAAATTTTATCTATATTTGTTCTATTTGATCTTTTGATGAGAACTGTCAACTTTTTTTTATCTATATCTATTTTTTGATAAATAATTTGTTAGCAAAAAGTTTGAAAAAGTATCTGTATCTGCCGGAAAAAAGTCAAAACAAACAGTTAAACTTGATGTGAATAATAAATAGGTTGAAAAGTTTGAAAAAGTATCTGTAAAAGGGTTTGTAAAAGGGTTTGGATAAGTGAAAATTGATGTGAATAATAAATAGGTTAAACTTGAGAACAATATGAATTTAAATGCGTCTGGGCTTAGGTTTAGAGCAGTTAAACTATATTGGTATTGCGTTGTATTCTTATTTTGATAAAATATATTATTATTATCTAAAAATATGGTCTTATTATCTTTAACAAAATTAAAAATTGATAAGAGTGTTTATAAGAAATACATTATTTATATAGGTATAGCATATTATAGATTATGTGTAGAATATACATGTAATATATATGTATATATATATAATATAGATTATGTATAAAATATTCATATAACATAAATAAGGTATAGTTCCTATTAACAGATAAAGTATATATAATTTAAATATTAATATACTATTGATTTATTTGCTACATATTTGGCATATATAAATATATACACAATATACACCATAATATGTAAAATAAATATCTATAGCAATTATATGTATAAATAAAAGTGGGAACATATTATTAAATCTACAGATTATAAAGATGACATATCGAACATTTTTAAAATGGGTAAATTATATGTAATATATACAACTTTTTAGAGTACATATAAAGTATAAACTATATAACATATGACGCTTAGATATATGTATAGATACATAACATATATACGTGGCATAATATATACAACATATTTATAATGTATATGTGTATAAATGTACTTATATATATGTGTGTCTCATAACTCATTTGTTACATGAAATAAATATGCTATTGTATAAAATCTATTGGTTATAAATATAATGTCTTATAACTCATTTGCTACATAAATTGAATTTGTTAATGTGTGTGTGTTTGCAATTTAATACATAGATTATGTATAGCATATATATATTATTATATAGTATAAAACAAATATATTGTATGGATAATACATGATATGTATATATAACATATATAATAAATGTCAAAAATGTATAAATACATAATCTATGTATTATATATATGTATATATGTAATTCATTTGCTATACCTAATCAATATGTTGTGTATGTGTTTCATATAATATAGATTTCATATGTAATATGTATTTCATGCTACATGTCTAACAAATATTAATAACATTGTTTATATATATGTGTATGTATATACATAAAGTAGGTTTAAGTAATTTTTTATTTGTTCCATTATAACTAAAAAAGATATAATGATATTTTTAGTTATATTCTTAGTTTACTACTATAGTTGATTAGTTGATGCAAATGTTGGAAAATGTATTCTCAGTAACAAAATTTTAGATGAAGTAAATGCCAGAAGACAATATTTTTGGTCAATTACTGATAATTCTATTTCTAAAGCATAATTTTTCTAACCCATGTCTATTCCTTATGTTTAAATAAATGAGCCATCGTATTTAAATATTTCTCTACCATACATTACACAACACTTGTTTTATTAATCGATAAACAGGATGATACGAGACATAGGATATAGTGCAAATGGGTTAGATAATAAATTTAGGTTTTCATATATGATTAATAAATAGGTTGGGTCACGGGTTAAGATTTTTCATACACAAATCTATTTAAATATGAATATAAAATACGATATAGCAACACGAATTGTCAATACTAATGAAGTGTATGCTATCTTAATTCTTTATTAATATAGTGTATGATCGGAAAAGAGCATGGTGGGGTGAGTTCTAATTCTCTCATTGCCAAATACTTAATTTCCATTCCGGCGGAATTTTTAAGTCGTAGTTGGTAGTGTCACTTTTTCAGAACCTAGAATGGATGTGAGAATATGGAAATGCCACCGTTTGAGATGATGCGGGTTAAAAATAAGACTGAATTTCAAGCAAAAAGTTTACGTTGCGAGTTGACATGGGAATATAAGGAGTAGAAGTCTCAAATATTTTACTCAAGGAATAAAATTTTACTGTAATAAAAGAGTTGACTTGGATTTAAGCTACGATAGTGGTTTTGTTTTAATTGAGTTTGAGCCATAACATTTGCCTTGAGTAGCCTACCATCATGAGTCTAATCCAATTCCTGCTAAGTATAAATATTAAAATTGAGATTGATTGAGTTCGGTTTGGATGTTATTAATATATTAGTTTAAATAAAATATATTTTTTTTAGATAAATGGAATGTAAACAATTTTATTAGAGTGAAGTTTGAACTTATATTGTGTTTTCAAGCTTAAACATGAATTTAGAATTCTAAATTTGATCAAGTTCAAGCTTTGAAATTTTAAAAGGCTAATGTCACGAATGGCACTCAAACTTTCTCAAAAAGAGCAATTACTTACGGCTATTTGAGCTAACTCTGTTAGCTTCAATTGCTAGTGTGGCTAAACTATAATGTGTGCTTGACAACTGTAACATGAATCAAATATCACATGTAGATAAATTTTTTTTTTCTCTATTTACTTTACACAAAAATGAAATGAAATTAAAAATATAGGGGAAAAAAAAGAGAATAAAAGGAAAGAGGCAGAAGAAAAAGAAAGTACATCAAGAGTGTAGTGTGGTGTTGTGGTTGTGCTCTTTGGTGTTCGTGGTTTGAATCCGAGACATGGTAGTGAATCTATAGTGGGTCACAATAAAGTTTGTGTGTTAGGGTAGCAATGGGTCTCTTCACTGGACTTGCAAATACAAGACCAAACATTGGTCTATTCCCAATCTACTCATTTTATGAATGCATGAATATTAATTTTGTGGTTTGAATATCAACTATGGAATGAGAGAAGTTTGAGAGGATGAATATGTATATGAGAGCTCTAGAAACAAAAGTTGGATTTAAATTTGTTCTTGGCTGATTTTTTTTGGTAATTTTCTATTTTTCATCCTTTTCTTACCACAAAAAGAAGCTTGCACATCAAATTATATTAGAACTTTCCTTTTTACTTATTTGAATTGAAAATATTCAATCCTTGGATTTCAATCTTCACATTCTTTAAGTTTTTGAACAAACTTCTTATATTTTTGCAAATTTCTTTATTGACTATCAGATTCGTGCAAAAACAAAAACAAAATATTATCAAATAAGTCATCTAAGATGTACTTTCCTTTTCTTCTCCCTCTTTCGTTCTTATTCTTTTTTCTTTCCTTACCTCTTTCTCAGTTTGTACATGATAAGGTGGAATATATTTTTTTTATTTTAATTTTATTTCATTTTGGTCTAAGGAAATAAGGAAAAAAATGGGTCTACTTGTGACATTTGATCACTAAGTGACATATGTTAAGCACCCATTGGATAGTGACCTAATTCTAAATGAAGTTTGAATATTTGAAATGGACTCTAATTTGAGTGTTGGAGTGGCTGTGGTGGACAACTCTTTGTGCACCACTGTTGGTGTTCTACTTTGCAGGCCTTGTTGCAAGTTCATGATCAAGCTCATATATTTTAAAGGTTACTATCGTTTTTGAGCTAATGACAAACCCAAACTCATTATTCATAAGAAATTCAAAAGTATATCATACTTTATTTCTTTTATGATATATGTCACTTTTTGTTCATATGTCCTATTTTCTAACTTATGAAATGTATGTTTGCTTCAGGTGGTTTGAATGAAAATGATTTTATGGAAATATTGATAGGTTATTAAAAAAATTATCTCAAAATTTTAATATCATAATTACATAATTAAAAGTTTATAAATTTCACATGATACATTTACTCCAAAGAGTACCATTATAGCTGGATTTTGGTTTTGAAATTTGAAAAGTGGAAGCTACAAAACAGGGTACATGAATACTTTACATCCTACCTGCTTTATTTCTATTTATTCTTATTTTTTGTTTCCTAAAAAAAACCAAGTAAATACTGTTTGGCAATAGTCAAAAGTAGCGAAGGTGGATGAAAGTAGATGGAAACAAAGAGAAATATTTCCATCATGTATATCTGGTATTATAGATAAGAGTGGAAAATATGGGAGAATTTAGTGAAATAAAGAGAGACCTTTCCATTCTTGACTTGCAAAATCTTCCGCCCAAGGGAGAAAATGAAATGAACATTTCCAGCCTTTCTTTTTCTTTCCGCCGTCTCAAAGTTGCCCCGCACAGCGAAAGTTTACTTTCTCCGATTAATGAATAATATTTCACAAACCTTTTGTCATGAAACTTGTGAAATTTCATTACCAATCACAACCTTAAAAAAAGACAATTCGTATAGACATTTGATTTAAATTTGAGACGTATTAAATGTAAATCAAATAATTCGTTAACGTCGGATTTTAAATAGATGCAGATGATATATAAAAATGCTTAAAAAAAATCCCAAAAGGACTTACATATATTAATTCGTTTTGTACACTATACTTGATACCAAAAGAGTTTATAATATTGCATTAAAAATTTAAAATATTCTTACTTTCTATAATAATATATTCATCCTTATTTGAAGATTCTTACTCGTTAAATGAGCATGTACAATCTTAATTAGGAAAAAGTATTGGTAAAAATTAGCCTATAACTTATTTCAGTTGCTATAACACGGTGCATAACAGTGGTTAATATTAAATAAGTTGCCTCATTTTGGATAATTTATAGGTGAAGTTTTACAAATTTGGTACAATCAAGAAGATTTTCCTTTTATTTGAATAACTTTTCCTACATTGTAAATGAAAAAAAAAAAAAAAAGAAGTGATACAAGTACCTGCAAGTGTGTGACTTTTATGGATATTCATATAAAACTCCTTCTTTTAGGAAAAAAAGAAAAGAAAAAGAATAATAATTAAAAAAATAAAGGGGAAAAAAACTCCGTCCTAAGTCTGCAAACAACTAAAACGACATTACAACACCCGAATCAACTACTTACGTTACCTGTTATAAGCTAATATACGTGTGAAACCGACCAACACATGACCATCAATTTCAATGTTCGGGTCAGTCTATGGAGGACTGGACTCCAGTCCATTTCCACAATCGATGGTATATTGAACAGTATTCACAATAGTAAATAAGAGGACACCAAACTCGGGCATTGGAATCTGCTTCCATACACATTCTAAGTTCACACCGAAGCACTAAAACAAACTAATATTCAAAAGAGTGTGGAGTGTTAAATAATAAATACCATCCTACATTTTGATCCTAGTTATTATTTGAATTTAACTATTTAAGGTACTGTAATATGGTCAAAAGAATCAAGTTTAGACATCTGGGTCCAGTTTAATAATTTTTGAACTCGGAATTGCCTAAACAAGGGTGGGATTGGCCCTTAGCCATGGACTCATTAAATCCCGAAATGGATTTGATTCGAGTCCAAACCATCAATATTTCTTTTTACAAATATATGAAAAAACTTTTAATTTAAAATAAAATTTAAATTTATAATATAAATCGAGCCTAAAAATACATTAGTCTTTAGCCCATTTTCAATTAAGACTATAAAATAAGTGCATTATACTGGAAGGTCACATTGTTCGAGAATATGTTCATTTGAAATCACAACGTTTTGAGTAAATAAAAATAGATCGCAACTTTTTGAGAAATGAGTTAATTAAAGTCACTATTGACATGTTGCAAAACGTGTCAAATCTTCTGAGTTTTAATTAAATACTTTTCTTATTGATATGTGTCAATGATGGCCTCAATTGACTCACTTCTCTAAATATCATGACTTCTTTTTAACCACTTAAAACACCGTGACCTCAAATGAATTTACACTAAACGTTGTGACCTTCGATATAATTTACCTTATAAAAAATGTTCATATATTTATACTTAAGTACATCCCATTTGAGTTGAAATATGAGTAATATGAGATTACAATAATACTATGAAAAATGTTATAAAAGAAAAAAAAAGCCCCATTATTTAGAAGTAGGATTATCTTCTTTGTAGAACTCCATGTAAAGCAAGCAAATATTTTTTTTTGAATTATATAATTTCATGTGTTATGATTAATAACACATTAACTATAGTGTACAAATAATTAATAATTTATATTCACATAAAAATAGTCTAATAGTAAATGTTATTTATTTTTTAAAATTTTTTCTATTACTTTTTTGTTTCATATTTGTTTATATTTCTAAATTTTATTTTAAATATTTCCTATTTATATATATGGGATTCGATCAGACCTGCTCGAGTCCATGGTCTAGCTGCTGATTGAATTGGTTAGGACCTGTGAACCTTGATGTTTGGCCACGGCGCTTATACGTCTTTATAAGTTGGATTTGTATCATATACTTGGCGATTCAGGTTGGGTTCAGACTTGACTCATGAAGATGTCTAATGAAGCCCATGTATTTTGGATGATCAAAAGAGATTTGATATGATAGGCTTGAAGTAAGAAATCTTTAGACCAACTCGCTCGTTCTCAACCATTCCCAAGACAAGAAGACTCTTGCATTAAGAGAGGTCATTAATGTTAGGAAAATATGATTAGTGAAAAAAACAATTTGAAAATGATAGAATGTTGGTGTAGCACCCTAAACTGAAGGTACTAGAGAGAGACACAGTAAGACTATTATTCCTCTAATCCACAAATACAGATGTAATTATCAATCACTCACATAAAGGATTACTTGTTTAAAATATCTCATGTAACAAAACTTCTAAATAATCTAGTTGGCATAAATCAAAAGACAACTCAAATCAAAGTTAAGACATTAGAAAGGAAATCTCATTGAATTTCAGAATCCATAAAAGAAAGTATAAAACTTCACATTGTCTTCAAATAACTAGCTTTAATCCAAAGCAAATATAAAAGTTGGCAAGATAATCAAGTCCACTATTGTCCTCTCCATAATCTATGAACACGTCATAGCCAGATAAATCAAACACTATGGGATCATCACTTATTTTTGAAAAAGATAAAAGAGTGAGCATAGATGCCCAGTACACTAAACCACAAATACATGCATATGAACAGGCAATAAACAATTTCACATGCAACTTAATAACTAATGCAACAACCATAGTTTATTATCTTTGATTAGCCAGTAAACAACACATCATAGGGTCAATCATGCTTAACCTTAAACCCGGAGCAACTCATGACTCTATAAAAACAATCAGTATTGAAAATAATAATATATACATATATTGGTGTTGGGAACTCCCACACATCATGGGTACTATTTTTGCACTACTCCTAGACTACCAAAATCATCTCTATACATGACTCCACTTGGGACAACGTCACACACTAATTATCAAAGCATCGTCCTAGTAGCAACAGTCCTCTTGATCAACTAGACCCAGTCATAGATAAGTAGCAAATCAAATTTATAAACTGATTAACAATCAATTGGTTTACAATTTCTAATCCTACAAACACAAGCAGTAAACAAGGTAATGTCGTACTTGAATCACTTTTAGGAATAGAACCCTAATTTCACCAATACACGTGATCGCATAAACAAATTCTCATTCTCAACATGTTTTCATAAAATAAAAATAAAGCAATCATATTCTTTTTATCAAATAAACCTTAATCTGAAAAGAACTACAATCTAGGTCTGTACACACTTACCTCATTTAATTGTAAAACAACGGAATCTCCAATAGAACATAATTTCTCCAAAAACTCCTCCAAATTATATCTCCCTTCAATAAAATTCAAGCCAACTCAGAAAAGATCACTTTCATATATCACCACAAGGATAGAAAAGATTCATACTTACCTAGAATTTTGAATCTTGATCCTTCTTGATCGTAGAACACAATTCACCAACAAACTTAGGGTATTTCTCTAATTTTTCCTTCGAAACCAAAAGAAAACTTTAGGGAAAGATTATTTCATTTAAATCTCTATAGAATTGAAGAGGATTCACTCATTTTGATCTTGATTCTTGATTTCCTTTGATGTTAAGATCATAGACAAAAAGATTTTTGAGAGATTTCTATGTTTAGGAATGATTTTGGAGAAGAATGAATGCTAGGTTATAAAGAAACTTGGAAAAAACTTTCAATTTTTGTGTCTATATGTTGGCATGAAGGCTGGCAGCTTAGGATGAAAGCTGGCGGCCTAAGTACGAAAGATGGCGGCTTAAAAACCTTAGAGACGATTCTATGATCCTGTGTGAGCCACCTCCAACGACAACGGCGTACGAGCCAAGGTCGATGGCCTTCAGGCGGCATACAGCTCCATCTCTTCATCTTCAATCATTGTCTACCATTTGACAAAATGACTAATTATACATTAGGGTGGACTATAAAACCCTCATAATTTAATCAAATGACTCTTTTACCCTTCATTATAAAACATTTATCTTTATACTACAGTTAGATTTGATGAAACAAAAGAATTAATGATGGTCTTGGATGTACAAATGAATTCATTTTCTCCCAAGATACAACTAAGTCTTGATGCTTAAATATCAAACAACGTGTTTGAATTTACCTAAGATGTTTTTATTCATTAGTTATTTTGGAAAAGGAGAGTGGAAAAAAGATAAAGAAATTTGTGCAATTTTTTTTTTTTTTATATTAGAAAAGAAGCACCTTTTATATTTTGTAACAAATCTCAAAGATCATTACTTTTCCTGAGAATTTCAATGTTTACTATATGAATTACAGCCATTAGATTTGAATTAATCATTAATGAAAATGAATGTGACTTACATGAAACATTCCAAAAGTTTGTAAGTTGTAACTTTTAAGATTTTAACATTTAAAATTTTTTGCAAATTCAATAGGTCCGAACTAACGCAAGTTAGTTTGGGCTAACTTGAGTTTGGATCAACTTGCACAATCATATTCTATTTTGATTTTTTTTTTCTTTTTGTAAGAGAAAGTTCACATCTTTTTGCAAAAGATTCAAATATTTCATATAAACTCCATAAATTTCCATTCTTTGTCCATGTTTGACACATGTACCATTTAGCTAACAATTTAGCTTTTCAAACACGAATTTTACATCATAAATCACATGATTGGAAATCTATTTCAATAATCCTTCACTAGATTGCTAATTATGAATAAAAAATGGTATCATTAAATTTGCATAATTCATTAGTGTAAATCGTTAAAGTTTCTATAGGGTAATAAGTAGTTAATTAATTTGAACTTCCATGCTTTGTGTTACAATGGGAGAATTCACATACATAATGATGTTTACATTTAATTAATGGATTTCATGGTAACATGTTTATGATTATGCACTCATCCCGAATTCGTGAATGTTACAAAAGTAAACTCATCCAATTTTGATTAGGAGCAACACTGCTCTTATGTTAAAAAATTATGGAATCCATGAAACTAATTGATTTAGATACAAAATCTAGTCATTAAGAGATATTTACCATATCTCATCCTCTTTTAACTTATAGTTCACCTAGTTAATAGTGACTTTATCCCTAGAATCTTGAAACTATCGATATGTTAGATTAACGTAGGATTCCTATCATTATCAACTATTAGAGTTTAAGACGTATGTTTGCAACATTATTCCCAACTATATCTCTTGATAAACCTTTTATCAAAGAATTTCCTATGTTATTACCTGATCTTAATATAAATGATGGTTACTTTGTCATTTATTAATTCTATTATGTATTTATGTCCTAGCCTTTTATGTCTAACCTTTTCCACTATAAATTTGATTGTAAGCTTGGGATATCATTCCTTCACTACCACAAAGGTTGTGGCCACAACTATATTTCCATGAGCAATTTTCTTAACTAGTTCAATTCGTACCAACAAATCTTATACACCAATTTCAATATTTGTTCAAGTGCAGTTTGTAATGTAGGCTAAACTTATTAATTTATCGCTTTACCCCCATTACATGTCTACACTTTTAGCTTCACATTATTATTTATTTATTTAAATTCAGCAACTTGAATTTAAAAGCAAATACGCCTCAATATATTGAACAAATTTTAAGTTCGTCACAAAGATCTTTAAGTCATTTTGATTGACACAAGATCATTTGATAATATCTTAAATCGAAATTTTTATATAATAATTGTTTTAATAAGATATTTGACACTATAACTGAAGTCAAATTTTCTTAATAATGTTTAAGGATTTGACTTAACTGTTATGATGCCTTGTTATGTACAAAATTTTTACACATTGCTGATGTGTGTATGATCACCAAGTATAAAATTTATAATCCAATTAATTCAAATCCACACAAGGCAGCGCACCTATCTTGTAGTATATAAATTAACTCGGATGTCGTGCTAAAGATCTATGGGCAATTACTAGTAATACCCTTTCACTACTATCTAGTCTAAATTATCAAAAGATTGTATTAACCCTAATGACTAACTATGCTAATAATTGACAAACCCTAATTATAGAATATGAGAGCTTTCCTTAATTTAATTCACTTCACAACAATGCCCCTAGTTTTGATCCACCCTAACCCTTAATACTTATGATAAAATTAATCGATGAAAAATCAAATCTTAAACTGCAGGGTTTCTAATTTAAACCAATTACTCTCTTCAAGTCAATTGATTCCTAATTTTACATGAGAAAATGGGAATCTCTTCCTTCACTCATGCCAATGTAAAATTGCAAAACTCACAAACCCTAAATAAAGATTTAATCTTTATAGCAGAAATTCGAAGCCTCCTTATGTCTAGGTGAAACATGCAAATTTATCATTCATATAAGATCTATCCTATTAGTTGAAATCTCTTTCTAACTAATAAGAATCAAACAAGCAATAATCTTGGCCATAAAATTATCACGAGACAATTAAATTACATGAATGAATTCAAGATCAAAACTTTTCATCAATTGATAACAATTTAGAACATGAATTAGGGTTTCACAAAACCTAGGGCAAACAAATCTACTCTTCCATATGGTAAACAACAGAAACAATGGATCTAGAAGAGTTTAAATAAAACATAATGACAAAACCCCCTTTTGAAACAATTGTTGTGATTCCGGATGGTTGTGCCGTCAATTCTCCTTGAAAAGCTCTCCAAAAGACTAACTTAGGGTTAGGAATGATATCTGACTCTCTCTCTTCTTTCAAACAATGAAAGAATGCTGTATTTATACAAAATTGCACATACACGGGTATCCTACACGACTCGTGTAGCTCGGGCGTGTACAACATAATTTCAGCGCATTTTCCTTTGTTGTCATGTGTACACTACTCATCCTACACTACCCGTATAGCTTGGGTCGTGTACATTGAAAAAGCTGATTTTTCTTCAAGTTTATCCTCCAAATCTACACTAGTAGTGTATAATTACTAGTGTATGATCAGTAACTTCATCTAGACTCCATAATCCTTCAATAACTTGGTTTCTTTCATGATAAATCTCTTAAAAAGCTCCATTGTTCCATAATCATCCCTGAAACAAGTAATTAACCCAATAAAAGTTCTTTCCTTTAATGACTTACTCAAATAGCATATAAAATATGCTCAACAATGCACAAATAATGAGGGTCTTAAGACACTTATCAATTGCATATTGATCTTGCTTTCACAATCACAAAATTAAAAAGAAGATTTACACTGATATTTAACATCAATTAGTATGAATTTCGATACCAAGTAAGATTTGATTCTAGAAAATAAGTCTATTGATAGTCATTTCTTAACAAGTTAAAAATTCTAATTTTGTTCTCAATTCTATCCTATGACCACTTAAGGAAGTATAGCTATCAATAATATAGTATAGCAATTACATATAAATATCATTCCCATGAGGAGCATAATTTCTAGCAATTACCACATCTCTAATATCTAATTAATAATGTCAAGTTAAATTATTGAATTAACTACAACTAACTAATTATGATAATCAATTCACCAACCATAAGTTAATATCAAAATTAATTTAATTTAATTGCAAAAGCATCTAGATTTTGGATCCTCATAGATTTGATCAATGTTGTCAAAACTGGACTGGCCCAGCCAATTCGACTCGGGTCAATTGGCCTTAAAAATGGGTCGATTCGTGCTAGAAGCCAATTTTTCCATTGAACTAAACAAGGTCACCAAACCTGGTTTGCTCAACCATGAACCGATTGACTCGGCCGGGTCAACCGGGCTTGAATGCACTACCTTTAAAAAAAAAAAAGAAAGAAAGTTTCAGGAGAAAGAAAGACGAGAAAGATGGTGGATCAACGAGTGTGTCTACTGTGTTAGTTGAGGGAGCAACTAGATTATGTTTTGGGAGCTATTGTGGGTGAAGTTGTAGGAAAATTAAACAGAGTGAAAGAGAAGCCGTCTTGACTTTTATTTGTGAAACAGACAAGGCATTTGGTTGAAATGGAGACAAAGAGAGAGAGAGAGAGTGAGTGATGAGGCATGTTTGTGTGTTTATAAGAAAATGGAAAAGGCAAGAGAGAGTGATGATACGACTTAGCTAGGAAGGAAGGAAAAAATAAATGAATAAAAATAAAAGAAGAGGGATTGTTAGATTTTGAGTTTTGACTTTTGTGTCTTTTTGAGATGGGAAGAAAATAATAGATAAGACAAGACAAGACAAGACAAGCTCTGATACAACTGGAAAAGTTGAAATGGATGGGACATTCAAAAAGGAAATATTAATGCAGCATGAAATAAAATAAGGAAGGGAAAGGAGGAGATTGCGGGGAATTTCAAATAATTCTTATATATTTTTAAGCTCTTAAATATAATTAAATAATTTTTTAAAATTTAATAAATTTATTTATAACCTTTAAAAATTATTGATGATCACCTAAATCTTCCAATCTATTTTATAAATTTTAATAATTCTTAATTTTGAATATGATATAGCTTAAATTTTCATTTTTCATTGACCTTAGTTCGACCCTTAGTTGAACCTGGTTCGACCCTTCAATTCTTGACCCCTCAAATATTCGGGTCAACTCTTAATCCGGTTTTGATAACATTGGATTTTATCATGTAGTTACTCCAATAATAATTCAATAAGATGATTAATTTCTTGAGTTGCAAAATTCCTATTATAAACATATATCTTTCTCAAACTTATTGATTCTTAACCATAGTTTGATTAATTAAATTCTCTTTCTAATTAAAACACCCTAAGTTATATTAGGATTTGTGAATTTTCTATTAGGGTTTACCTTCATACAAAATATTTACGTTATCATATCTCTAGAACTGCATGAAAATACCTCCAATTGTGTGGATCTATTCAACTAACAATTTCTCAATTAATTAGAATGAAAGCTCTTCATTAATCAATATTTTGAAATTATTAATTTAGGGAAAAAAACTCATAATTAGACTCAAGAAATGAATAACCCATTAAAATAAGGCAAATCCAATTACATAAAGGGTAAATGTTACATTTAGTACTTGAACTTTGCTAATTTATGCAGTTAACTACTTGAAGTTTAAAATTTTTTATTTACCATCTATGAACTTTTCGAGTTATTTTGATACCTAGACGGGGCATTTAATTTAAAAAATGATTAAAATTCAAGTATTACAAAATTTAACAAAGTTCAGGTAGTTAATAGTAAAAATAGGTAAAATTTAGTTATCAAATTGACAGTTTTAAATTTTAGGTAGTTAAATGCAAAATAGGCAAAGTTTAGGTACTGATTATGACAATCATCCTTACATATTAATAATCTAGGGTTCATCAAAATCTAGATAGAATGGTGTACTTCTCAATAGCTTTAACTATCAAATTGCAAATAATGTGTAAGAGCACAAAAAAAAAAAAAAAAAATGAGAAAGCCTCCTTTGATTGATTAATCTTGCAATCTTTAATATTGTCTCATCTCTCTCCTAAAAACTTTCAAATCAGTCGAAATATTATTTTTTTTGAATTTAGACTCTATTTATATTTATATTGAAAATTTAGTTCAACATGGGCACTAGCATGGTTATGGTTGATGTCATATTGGATCTGTGAGCTCCGAAAATTTCCGATTTCTGATTTCTTAAATTGTCTTGATAATTTTAATTATTATTTTGTTTATTTTATTTTATTTATCAAATTGAGTATAAACTTCTTAATAAACTAATTTTTCTTTATTCAACTATGAATCTACTCTAAACAGTATTAATTAAAGATTTTATTTATAAATTCTTCGTCTGAAAGTTGTCTGAGTATTTGATTTTATACGATAAAAATATTATTCGATTTACTATTATAATTTTGAACCGTGCTATTTTGTTTAATTTAAATATTTCTTATTTTTGTTTAAATTTTTCCGAGACGATTAGTCAACAAGAAATTTAACAAGATTCATGTTGCGATCAATTTATTAAATATATATATATATATATATAAGATTAAATGCGGAGGATATGTCTGACGTTTTTCTTCTTGATTGTTTTGTTGACTTTAAGCCTTGTTGGGAGATATAATATATATATATATATATATGTATACAAAGCAAAGCTGCGTTTCTCTCTTTTTTTCTCTTCCTTTCTGTTTTGGATTTCTTCGTTTTCTTTCTTTCTTTTTTGGGTTCGATTTCTTTTCCTTTTTCTTCTTCCTTCTTTCTTAGTCTTCTGGGCAGCAACGGTCCGAATAGGTGAGTTCTTCTTTCTCTTTCTTTCTTTTGCTGTTCATCGTCTTGTTCTTGTTCTTCTTCTTCTTCCTCTTCTTCTTCTTCGTTGCACCACCACAGCACCACCACACACACGCTCCACACAGCAGCACACACCACAACACCGTTCATCACCCACCACCACACACGCACCACTGCTCATGGACAGAGCAGGGTGCTCTGCCTCCACCGAGCATCCACGCTCACCGCACGCGCGCTGGAAGGCCCGATGGGCGCTCGGAGCAGCGCTCAACGAGCGCCCAGCCTAGCGCTCAAGGAGCGCATCTGATGCGCTCCAGCCGCGCTAGCGAGCGCTCAGCAGCGCTCGAGCAAGCTCTCCAGGCGAGAGCTCCACGCAGCAGCAGCCACGCTGCTCCTCCTTCTTGCAGCAGCCCTGCTGCTTCTCCTGAGTATAATTATATATATGTTATATATATGGTTAGTATATGTATATATGTAGATGTATAAGCTCTTGTATGTTATATATTTATATATATTTATACATATATATACATGATATATTATATTTCTTGCTATATATATATTTATGCTTATATATATAAGAATTAAATTATTAATATATATAAGTATGTTGATTTATTTATTCTATAAGATGTTTATATATATATAGACGTAAATATGGTATATATTATTATTATTATTATTATTACTCATATTTATTAAATTATTTCCTTTAACCTTTCAATACGTACTTATATATATATATATCTATATGTTTAGTTACTTATGTTACTTGATTAAAATTTTCTTTATCCTTAATAATATTTTTATTTAGTTATTATATTATTGTTTATATTTCAAATAACTCTAAAATAAATAGTAAACCACCTTTGTACGTAAAATCAAAGTTATCGATTTAAGTTAGCTACATAAGGTTTTTAGTATTAGATTCCAGAAATATAGAAAGTCTGTAGCATAGATATATATATGTATTAGATACTTATAGTCAATTCTTATAGTATATTACTATCTTTAGTTATATTCAGGTGATTCTGACTCTGAGCTTGACCTGCCTGTTGACTATTACGACTGACAAGAAATATGGACAGGTGAGTATATTCCTATGATCTCTATACTTGATTGTGGTTGTAGAATAGAATTAATCAAGTAATAAAATATTAAGGGGTTGGGAAATAAATTGTGGCTGATGTTACTTGAACTGGTTGATAAAATATTGTAATTATATTCTAACCCATTGGATGCTATAGAATAGAAATGAAAGTGTATGAAACTTGTTTGCACGCCAAGTAAATAAATATAAAACAATCTGGCATAATAATTGAATACATTCATGCATAGCATTTATGCACGTAGAAGGCCATCACCACTACACCTTGACCCGGATGGGCCGCACTGTCCCGTGAGGATGGTGAACATGGAGGACCGATGTGGTATATACCTAGTGTGTACCATGGGCCTTGTTCTAGGGGAATGGGAACTAAGTCGTCTTGGGGAGACGGCCCTTCTCTTAGAATCGCGCCGGGTCATTGTTTGGAATTTATTACTTCACTGAGATGTTGTTATATGTATATTATTTTGATATATATAAAGTTTTCTTGAGAAATTTGATTCCCGAAGTATATTAATCTGGGTATGATGTGGATGTACCCCAACCCGGATTCGGAGTGCGCAAATCCGAATATGTATATGGTTACGGGTTGGCTATATATATTTGTCCATTTGATTGTTTGCATTGCATATGTTTTAATTTAACTTGCTTGAATGGTATAGAGTGAGGAGTATAACTCGCTGAGCCTGTGGATCGCTCACTCCCTTACAGTTTATTGTCACATGATTATATTTGGTACCAGTCAGGACGAGGCTACCTGAGGTTAGCTCTATGGATTCAGGGTTTTGAGGGAAGGATACGAGGGTTGAAGAGAGTTCCTTCTTCTTTTTCCTGGGAGGGGGTTTCTAAAAAGTTTTTGAAAACAGGATTGTAATATTTGTAGGATCAGTAATCCAACTGCTTTGTTATAAACACTCCTAAACTATTTTCTTTTAATGTCATATTTCTGCAGTGGTTATTAGTTAGTTTTAAGGCTATTGGTTATATATTATATGGCTAATCTGATACTATCAAACCCATTGGTTATCTATTCTGGATACGCTTCTGCACAATATTTCTGGCTTTAAGAGATTTGTGATTTAATCTTAAGCCGGGTATTGTGTATGGCGGAACTGTCCCGTCTATGATACCCTCGGGGCGTGACAGGATCAACTTTAAAAATGACACATCACATCTTCTCAACATGATATGCAACATGATCATGTTCATAGGTTGTGTTCTTTTCTATTAAATCTTTTCAAATCTTTCCCTGGTTCGACTTGACCGAATGCATGGTCATGTTCCAAGTCGTGTTTTTCCTCTAACCTTAACATGACTTCAAACCTAGTCATGTTCTACTTGTGTTGACTCTTTGACCTCAACATAACCAATCGAGGTTATATTGACTTAAATTTCTTTTAAACTTGAAAAGTTCTTCATGAAATCCCGTCAAATTTGTTCAATCCCTTCTTTTAAGAATCAATAACATTCTGAAGATCAATAACCAAAATTTTAAACAATTAAGCAACAAAATTTTAAAATTATTCACCAAAATTACTAAATTAAGTTCAAAATATCTCATCTACAGTAGGGTTAGCTCACATTGATCATCTATTTCTTAATTAGATATTTTTTGATTAAATTTTCCACTT
Organism: Combretum micranthum; assembly: GCA_024138025.1. Taxonomy (NCBI): domain Eukaryota; kingdom Viridiplantae; phylum Streptophyta; class Magnoliopsida; order Myrtales; family Combretaceae; genus Combretum; species Combretum micranthum. The sequence goes on along the minus strand of JAMXBD010000042.1, from coordinate 2,123,952 downwards.
TATTCATTACAAGACGTTATTTACTTTAGGATATAATCATTACAAATACCCATTATCACTTTAAGCATTAAACTTAAGTCTACCCCTACACTTCTGAGAATCTTATCAAATCTGTTTTCTTCTTCCATAGAATTTCACGAAGAGAAATGTTAACTTTTCTACATGACATTACACTAAAGAGCATAACACGTCAATGAAGATATATAACTAACTCAATACATTCCATATGTTGTATACGAAAAGGTGCACTCATTCAACTTATTAGATGTCACATATGTAACTTTATGAAATGCATAATGCTTCAATTAATATGCTTTATGAATTATATACAACATTTGATTCAACATTATCATGCAGATAAACTTTGAAAGTATAAAAATTTGCATACCACAAAATATAAATCATAGAAACATAATGTGAAAATTATTCTCACCTTCTCATTTTGTAATAACATCATATTCATATTTCAAAATACAAATATAATGATTTTCGACAATAAACATATATATGGTGATATGTTATATTAAAAATTTTAATCAAGTAACCATGGTGAAACATTATTGAATCTTTGTCAAGATGATAAAACATACATAATGGCTAGTGGTTAATGGGTGTTTAGATAAAGAATGAAAAGGAACAAATGCATGCTTGATTGATTCGTGAAATAAACTAGAACTCTACCCATTGAGGTATTGTCTGCTTTAGTAAAATATTGCACAGTTTTATCTTTGGTGCTCACTACTTCTCAAGAACCACCTATCTTGGAAGTGCTCTCCAATGAGCACTTTTAATTTTATAATTGATAAACTCTAAGCCACTACATCAAAAGATACTTTGATGATTAGCATTTCAATACCTTATATCCCTAGTCCTTTGTGTGTAGTGAAATACTGCACGATTTTATCTTTGGTGCTTACTACTTCTCAAGAACCACCTATCTCGGAAGTGCTCTCTAATGAGCACATTTAATTTTATAATTGATGAGCTCTAAGCCATTACATCAAAAGATACTTTGATGATTAGCATTTCAATACCTTATATCCTTAGTCCTTTGTGTGGTGTAATGCTTCTTATATCCTATGCATATATATACTAAAGTCATGGAAAATATTAAAGGAAATTTGAAATAACCTAACAATATATAAAATTAAAAAGAAAATAAGATAAGGGTCAAAGGATAATATTATCTCTAATTTAAAATAGATGTTACAAATACCTTTGAAGAACCAACTTATGCTTATTTACTTCTTTGATAGGTCTCAACAAATAAGAAACCTCTCCTTCATACATTGATTTTTTATCAAGAAGTTATGCTATGGCTTTTTTCTTTTCTTTTCTTTTTTTTTTCTATGTGTGTTGGTAATTCATGATTGAAGAAATTTCCTAAGAAATATGGATAATTACATTAAAAGAATAGTAATGAAATTTAGTGAATAGGGAAGCGGGTTCTTTTAGGGGATTGGACAATTGGGTAAGTTTTGTATAAGAAATTATGAGTATATTTGTTCTTATTGTGAAAAATACAAGGAAAAGTCACTTAAATTTGTGTATAGGTGTTGAGTGAAAAAGTATAAAAGAAGAAGGGGGTATGGGAAATAACGTAAGCAATTGAAAGATCTTTTTGATAAGTGGTTGGTTTAGTTTGGGAACAAATAGGACGAAAATCTTTAGCGTCTGATGGCATCATGAAAGTACATGGGCAGAAATATGGCCGTATTCTTACTCATGTACATCTTAGATCTATTTGTTTTTTAGTCATAGAAAGAACACGGCTAGAAATATGGCATTCTTTACTCATGCTTCTCTTGGATGTGTACTTCTCAAAAATAAAGCCATAGGAAATGCTTGGCCATGCTTCTACCTGTGCACTTGTTTGGAAATGTGTCATAACTTTTTTTTTCCTTGAATTCTTTAGTTTCTTCAATTATGCTTTGAACCAAAAGACCTTTCCTCATAACCATTATTTCAAAATAATAATTTGTCACTAGTTTTCCTAAGACAATGTCATTTTCCAATTTGGATTATAGCACGATACTAATAAGTGAAATAAGTAAGCATTAGGAAATGATAGAAGATGTTTGCTAATTATCAAAGTTTGAATGCTTCTCATACCATGTTTGGGAAGTTGTATAGTACTAGTTGCAAGTTGGTTTGAAATCTCATGTATGTGTGTATTGGATTTGGTAACCATGTGTCTCTAGGTTAGTAACTTATACCGATGTACTTAATAAACTATATGACTTAGTAAATTGTATGTTGCTTGTCTTGATTGCTATCAATAAGTAGAAAGTACTTAGGCTACTAACATGACATCCCAATGATCTTTTTGCAGTGTTGTCTCTATGTGTAGTTACAGTTGGAAAGTGGGCGAGTAGATTTAGGTGATTTGAATTTATGTACTCATTTAAATGGATTAATCAACATGTCTTAATTAACTATATCATTATATTGGTTGCAAAACTAAAAGTTAAAGATAATAAACTTTGGGTTTATTGCATTATTTTTTAGTAAATGCATGTAATTGAATAATTACTTGTATACGCGCATGCATTGTGGTATATACGTGTTAGGCTATAGCTCATTCCTTCTCTTTTCAAAGGCTTAGGTGATGGTGTTATAGTTTTTGATCTTTCTAGTTACGATATAGTGGTGGTCTATGGGGAGAATGATGAACTTGATGATTCCTAAGTTGTTATTTGATATAATTTGATGGTTGGGTTAAGTCACAAATGATATTTGAACTTTAATAAAATATGCACTTAGGTACTTGAACTTTAAAATTGATCAATTTAGTATTTAAACTTTAAAATTGATTAATATAATATTTAAAAAGACTTGATAGATGTACTATTGGTATGCATGAAATTTTTTTTCAAGTATTAAATCGATCAATTTCTAAATTTAGGTATTAAATTGATCAATTTCAAAATTCAATTATTGAATCGATCAATTTTAAAGTTCAAGTATCTAATTGCATATTTTTCCAAAGTTCATGTATCGTTTGCGACATTAACCCTTGATGGTTTAAGGAGATACAGATCCTAGTTAGTATTATGCTATGTTCTAGCGTTGTTATGGTCATGGACCTTAATAGTTGCTATCAATAGTATAAGTAGGCTTTGGTGGACTTCATGAGCCACATAGTGTTATATTATGATGTTTGATGTTTAGTTGTATTCTAAGTGTTGGGGATAACTTAGTTTCTGTATTACTATGTTGGAGTTAATGTTATGTGTGTATTTGGAGTTGAATTCATTATTTCATTGTAGATAATAGCAACATCTGAACCTTTGCATGTTTACATTTGATATGGACACATGATGGACTCATTAACCTAAATTTGGGGTGTTATAACATCAACACAAATATCTAATGGTCATTTCTCCAATGTTAGTTCATAATTTAAATGCCCATTTGATAGATTTTTAAGGAGCATTATTATCTCTCTATTTCTTTTAGTTTTCATATTTATAACTTCTCTTGCAGTGCTTTTAAAAATATTGATAGGGAAAAGAATGGATGGTTTGATACACGCATATGAAGGAAACCACGAATTGATGGATCATATCTAAATCGAATCTCAAATCAAATCATGGTAAAAAAACCAAAATTTCATTTTGATTTAGTTTAATTTGCTGTTCAAGTTAGTTTATTGCTTAACCCTAGATCGGACCATTCCCCTTTTTTAAAAAGAATTGGCCTTGAATTTTGACAGATCTCCTTAAGGTCAAATATTATTTTACAATAATTAAGCTTGGATTTATAATACAACAGTTTTCTATGTTTTCTCTTTTTGTTTGTTTTATGGTTTAGTTCGATTTACACTAAATTAATGTTTTTGTTTGATTTGAAAATTTTTGATCAAAAGAAATCATATTTTTGGTTTGATTCGATTTATGCAATGATTACCGGTCACTTACTTCCCCCATAAGAAAATTGTGAAAAATGATGCTCCTACCAAATATTTGTCACACATGGAAATACGAAACCCAGCAGTATACGACCATTCATGAATAGAAAAATTTTAATAGCTGTCCACGGATTTAGTTCTTCTAAGTTCCAAGTGGTATATCAAATCTCAAACGACCCCTTTTATTATATATATATATATATATATATATATATATATTGTCAATGATAGTTGATACATTGAAAATCGGTTGGACATTTAGATTAATAGCCAAGATCAGACCCAATATACGGTGGTTGGGATCAATTTAATTTATTCCCCTACTTTCATTGGTAGGATCTTCTGTTTAGACATAAGAAAACTGAACAATGTAGGAATAATGGGATGGGTCGGGTTTCAACAAAACAAAGCTATGTGTAAGAAAGTAATAAAAATTGCACGATCGATAAACAAATAGAAATTCCATGAGAAAAGATCAACTGAGGAATCATGCATGGAAAGTCATGTTAAGTTATGGTTGAAAGATGAACAAGGAATATAATATCTCTTGCTTTGCTTCAATTGTTATTTAATTCGTATGTTGTACGTGTGAAGAGACAAGAAATCATTCGAAGATGATTCAAGTTAGAAAAGATACTATTGCATAAGGTGGGAATTTTCTTTGATATGTGTGTCTATTTGTTAATAAATTTACAAAGCACAAAATAATTATAAGATTCTATGCAAAATCACTGTAAGATCCTCTTATACTCTAATGTTGCCAGAGAGTTATTTACTTGTTTAAGTTGAGAATAGCTGGCGTTGGATGAAATAAAATTTGTATGTAGTCTCTTAAAGGTTGCATTAATAAGACAAAAACATCAGCTTATAGTTGGCAAAAAAGTAGAATATTATGAGACATGTAAAGACCTTAAATTGATGGAAAAAGAAAAAAAATCATAAAATTAAGTTTGGTAGATCTCATTTTTTTTAATGGTCTTATCAATGAGATAATGACTATTATTAATTATATATTGTATAAACTCTTGTAATCATTTTTAATATTAATAGTATGATAATTAATTGAATGATCTGCTAATAAAATCATAAAAGTTTCATGTTAAATATCTATTTTAATAATATTTTTTTAGTGTTGTTTGTAGAGTAGCCATTCCACTGTTATGAAAATATTCCACCTCACAAATACAAGCTGTGCATGGTTTACCTCTTTCCTTCCTTTACCTTTGAAAACTTAACACCTAAATTACTCAAATCCCGACCACCACAACCTCACCATTCACCACCAAGCCAATAGGACATGAGCTGTATAACCAGCACGAGAGGGAGGGGGTTGTTTGAATAAAATAAGATTTATGTGAACTAAAATAGGCCTTCATCCTTTTTATATTGAGAATGAGCTTCTTTTATATAATAAAAGCCATTAAGCTCATTTCCAGTCTAGCCCACTACTATAAGAAAAGAAGGCTTTAATATCAGTCATTGGATCATTATAAAATGATTTAATGGTTACCAGCAAAACTTGATATTGATCACTCATTCAAGTACTATCCAATGGCTAGTATCAATTTTCAGCATCTATAAATAAGAGGTTCCTTCCCTCATTTGAGGGTCATTCTATATATTGCTAAAATTAAGAGCAACGTAGAAACTCTGCTGAAATATCTCCAAGAAAGATCAAAGCACTTATTTTACGAAGAATGAGTCTAGAATGATTAAGTCTATTTGATTCGATCTTCTGTCACACTCGCGCATTTGAGAAACTAGGTTTGTTGCTCCTCCTTCCACGCCTCTCTCTATATCATTTGTATATGTGTCATTAGTTCAAGACTTCACTTGGGTCGATCGACACGCTTATTGCACATGATCGACCAGCTATAGCAAACCCACCATATAGACTTGAATTTATTATCCTTGATCACAAGACACATATACTAAAAATAGATCAAGTAGAAAAGAGAGAAAGTGGGGCAAAAAATTTACCTAGAAATCCTAAAAGAATTGGAAGAAAAAAAAAAGCCATTGATATCAACATGTACGGTTCTCATAACCTCTTAGAGTGATGCTCTGCTATGTAGGCTATAAGGCTCTATTTCAATCTTTTAACTTTATATGATACAAGTAACAACATATATAAAGAGTTATAGGAGGCTTCAAAATTTTAACACAATAAAAGAAATAACTTTCACAATAAGAAAACACAAATTTGGAAATTGATAGCACTCGAGGGTTGATCTTTTTCTCATTTCTATTATTGTTCTTAAATTTTACTACTCATTCGCTTTATTGTAATAGCAATTTTACTACAATCTTAACTATTATGAGGAGCTCTTATTGTGTTCAGTTGATTGTAATAACGATAAGGATCTCAACACATGCATATATGTCTATTAAAAAAACATTGAATAGTCATTCATTACTTAAACTTATGTATAACTATTCAACACTAGCACAACACTAAGTAGTTAAAACTAGTAATTCCTATGTACTGCCTTTACAAGTATGACTACACTTGGATATTACATTCTATATATATATATATATATATATATATATATAAAGCTGTGTCTTTGTTGAATTCCTAAACACAACACTTTAATTTTTAGTATGTGGAAAATTACACTAGAAGTTATTAATATTTGAGGTAAGTTCATTTAAGACATTAATGTTTTGAGTGATTAAAAAGAGTAATCAATGCTTTATAAAGTAAGTCAAATGGAAATCAATATTTTATAAAATCCATTTAAGGTATCAATATTTAGATAATGTTTGATTCTTTTTCCTCAATCTTTTCTCAATAGTCCGTTATGCATAACTAATAAACATTTTTTCCTTTTTAACCACTTGAAATGTTGATACTTTAAATGAATTTACACAAAAATTAATACTTTTTGGTGTAATTCACCCTTCTAATATGTGGATCATATACCTTAAATTCCTGGTCTTGTCATGCTACCATCAACTCTTAGGACACGCCAATAGCTAGGTTTTGGACCACCAACAGTAAACTTCGACCAATTTGCCACCTTGGTTGTAGCTTTTACTTATTGTAACTCTAACTTTACTTTGCTTGATACTAGTTTGTTGGGTGACATGTAGCCCCATCACTACATTGTTGAAGGATTTGATCTAAATTTATCATGGTGAAACAAGACATATCGGATTTAACATACATTACCCCATAAAATTGTGGTCAAATTAGCTAACAACACTATATTACTTCTAAGAGAAAAAGGCGCAAATATATTATTACTTAAATTCAATGAAACATTCTATATTTCATATGAGCTATTATAAATATATGTAAATATTCAATCCACTTATCTATGCTTTGAGTGAATGGTTTAGATTTTCCAAATATGTGTCATTATGTAAAGTGAATTCTCAGTATATATGACCATATATTATGATAAATACTAAGAACTTACTTTTTAAAATAATAAAATTTTGGATGATTCAAATAATTAACTTAAATTATAAATGACTTGACAAAACTTTGATATTAACTTAGCTAACTTGAATCGCCCAATCAACATATAGAAAATTAGATTGAGCTTTACTGAGGACCTTTAATGTACTTATCTTAAAAAAAATATTTTGTGCCATTTTTATCTTTTTAATTAAGCATATTCAATAATCTTAATAACCACAAAAGATGTTAAGTCCTTTTTATCCTAGTCTTATGAATGCTACTCAAATTCACATGATATGAGTAACTTGAATTGGCTAAAATTATATAAAAGAAACACCTCTTTAGGTTAACCATACCTTATTATTAACTATTCTTTAAAGAATTCTCTCTCTCTCTCTTCCCCCCTCTCTTTTCTTCCCCCAACCATAACTTCAAATACTTTGAGAGCCAAGTGAGCATGGATCATGGATGCCTAATGCCTAATGCTAACTCAAACGTAAGTACAAGTTAGGTTGGACTCAAGAACTAGCTTGGACCGATAATGACATGTTTAGCCTATAACCTAACTCATAAAGGTAGACCTAGAACCAGCCTTAAGGGCTTGGATGTTCCATGGGTTTAGGCTAGGTCCAAGGCCTAAACCCATGGGACCCAATAAGTTAACCAAAGTCTACACTAAAATAATGGGAAAATATAAAAAATAATCATAAATAAATTAAAACAAATGTTTCAACTATTCTTTTGTGAATAATAGAAATCTATTACCTATTCATCAATATTTAATGTGTTGTTTGTAACAAATCAAGTAATAAATAGACCTAAAAGTATGTTTGACTGGATTTATAGACCTCTACTATAAATAAAATTTTTGTCTTAACTGTGTGGGACTTATTTTTGTCTTGAAAGTATGTAGGACTTGTTTTTATCATGAGAGTAATTTTAGCCCCATATGGTTTACATCACAACAAAAGGTAGATGCATTTGTGTATAATTAAATGCACATAAACATCGGCACTGGACGAACATAGCTTAGAACCATCGGTTCATGGGTTGAGGTTACCATGACTTGGAACCGGCACAGTTGTATATTAGTTGTGCAATGCCGGGTTAACTTGGTAGATCATAGGTTGGGTTATGGCCCATTGACACATGAAATTTATTTATTTAATCATTTTCTATCTTTGTTAAATTAAAAAAAAAAAAAAAGCAAGTCACAAAACTCAATCAACTGTCTTGTTTCTTCTTATGTATCCTCATTATCAAATAACACAAATGGCTGGAATTTGAAGGGCTAGAGTTCAAAAGTTTCAATCTTGAAGATGTAACATCATCTAATAACTTACATGAATCCTCTATAAGAATGACAATACACAAAGTATAGTGAAAGATTTCATTTTTGTGGGCAAACATTGGCATCACTGCAAAAAACTAAAACTACTAGATTAGAAGAAAAGGTAGGAACTTTTTGGACCTTAGAGTCAAGAAAGTAGTGGAATTAAATACTTTTTGGGTTATGAACACCAAGCAGTTGTCGTGTGACAAGAATGAGTCGAAGTAAAAGCAAGATGAGAGGCCTTACTCTCAAATTTTTTTCCTTCACTCTCTCTTTCTATCTCACATCCATGAACTGAATGCACCAGTTGCTAGTGCAAAACAATACCCCCCCTTTTCCTTTATCCAAGCATAGTCATTTGAATGCACTATGACACACAAATACTTTTCTTTTGCATTTTCCCATGTCCTCCTTACATCACATGTCAACTGCTTTCTCTCTCTCTTTTTTTTTAATTATTTCAACAACCCACTTGACCTGTTAGGTTGGTGGGTCGATATTATTGAATTGCTAGCGACTTGGCTACTTGTTGGGTCATGACTTGCACGGTCTAGTTGGGCTTATAGGTCTAATCTATCAGTACCAGGTCGGACCAGCTTACAAGTTCGGCTCATCCCGTGCTAGGCTCCAAGTGCACATCCTATATCATTTTTTTTTAATGGACTAAACATTTAACACTCTTAAGTCCAAATTTATTTTAATTTTAAAATTTTTCTTATTTAAAGATAAATTTCTTTGTTTTATTATCTTGTGAAAGAGAAAAAAAATTATGGTTAAGCTGGTTCCATGGGTTTCAAATTGGCCTAAGAACTGGTAGTTCCCTTAAATTAGTTCGATCCTAGCTTGTTTTGTTTTGGGTCCTTGGTATTGAACCCATTGACCAACAGTTTTAGGTCGATTTCAGCTTGTAGCGACGTTTAAAAACTCTTACGTAGTTTGTAGTGAATGCTTCTTAACTTCTTTAATAATCAACTAATGACACGTTTGGTACGCAAGAATGACCGAAATAGAATCGCGATTCTGACTTTTATTCATTTCCTGGTGTTTGGAAGCATTTTTAGAAGCCGGAATCACGATTCCAACTTTGAAGGGGAATTCGATTCTACCTTCTCCAAAGTGGAATCTCGTTCTATTCCACCTTTATTAATTATTTATAATGTAATTATTTTTTATCTATCGTGTATTTATATTTTGTATTTATTACTAAGGACATTCTCGACAATTACACTTTTTAGCCATTCTATTCCATGTAATCTTCCAAACATAGGAATGGATTCGTTATTCCCAAACTCATTCCATTCCAATCGATTCTATCTAATCCAATCCAATCCATTTCATTCCAAATCATTCCTACGTACCAAACGTGACATAATAATTTGTATAGAATGCATTAACGTAGAAGCAGAGAGTAAATGAATTCTCTTTTAGAAGGCAACTTTTAAGTTTGAAGGAAATGAATCTTGAAGGCTAATAATTTCTCTCTCTTTAACTTGAGGAAATTGAAGGCATGAAAGTTGAAATTTACATTATTATCCCTTATTTTATTTGCAAACTACAAAAAATTCTATGGTTCCGTCATTAATTTTGACCAGACCGATTCTGTTACCATTCAATGGCTTACACTATATTTAATCATGATCGAATCACTAAGATAGTTAATATTTTAATCACAATATTTATTTTATTTAACCGAATAGTCCCATCGATGAAACCATAGAAGCTCCCGCAACATAATACTAATGGGTTTCTATGCAATTTAATTATGTAATATTTGCCACAATTTATTTATTCAATCAATTAATCAATTGTCTTTAATATATGGGTTTCAATGATCTTTTCATTAACGTTCTAATATAAAATGGATTATAATATTTAATGGTTTATATTTCGTATTTAGTCTATGATCGATTTTACTATATACCATCGATCTATATTATTTAAACCAACAATAAAATATCAGTCTCTATCTTTTTTATCTATATTTATAATGATATTTTCATTATTGTTCTCATTTGTATTAAAAGTTCATAATATGTAATTACTTTTTACATTAAGTTAATATGACTTTATTCAACTCCTAATAAGAGTATAATTTTTTCACTTAAGGTATTTCATATATTTGCTAAGCCTTATTGGCTTAATGAAATATATAACATTAATTTTTAGCATATCTTTAGTGTTTTGTTTTATTTACTTGCTTTTTTTACAACACACTTTGTACTATTTATGATATTCTTAATTTTTTATATCATCGGTTATATGTGTATATATATTTTGCCAATAGACATATATATATATGTGTATATATAGTTTGATTTAGTTATTTAATTTGTTATAAATTATATTACATTTGCTTCATTTATTTTTGACATGTGCACCATGTTGCATATCTGCTAGCTTCATGAGAAAGCTAATATTTTCTTGCTACCTTCTTTTTGTTTTTTGTTTTTGTTTTTATTTTTGTTTTATCTTTTTTTCCCCTTTCTAATGCTTCCACTCTTCCTAAAAATATGTATTGGAGCAAATGAATACAGGGCAAGGTGGGTATAGGTAGAGTATAATTCTTCAATTGTGTTGTAACGTGCAGTAACACCTGCATTTGTACCCTTTATAATGTATATGGTATGCAATACCTAGTATAATTTTTCATTAGGTTTTATAATATATAAACAAGGTAAGTTGCCCAACAACTTGATAAATATTCTAGATATAGGTTTGTTTAAAAAGTCTGTTTTTTATTGGTATCTGCATTTGCATCATATCTGTTCAGTATACGATCTATGATAAAAAGATGACGAAACAAATATATATATATATATATATCTTATGAATGCATACATCATAAACCCAATAATATAATTCTAAATAATTTATCAACAAATGTTATCACTAAATTGCAATTTATACAAGGTTAATGATTGATTATTTTAAATAAATAACAGCACAATAGTCATTGTTGTATGTTTACTAACAAGAGAACATGATAAGGCCCAAGGATTCAAGGCCCGATCCACCAATTCCTCAATAATTTCCGAACCCTACTCTGAATATTCCATACACGCCTCACTCTCAGATAAGTTCTCTCTCTAACCTAACACTGTGTTCTTAGTTTCTCTCGTATTTTCCTCTCTTGTTCTCGTGTATAAACCCTAACCCTAACAGATCGTGTATGTGCAGGTTGAATGATGGAAGATGAAGTCTTGGTAGTTCGAGTCACCAAGAGAACTCCTTAGACACTCTGTTTCTTTGGGAAGTAACGATATCCCTTTTCCTTTCATACTTTGTATTTATACATGTTTATGCTTTGCCAGCTGTAGTATTCTGGCCACTGATCTACATATTCTTGTTATTTCTGTTATGTAACTACTATCATGCTATGTAACGAACCAAACAATTCTGTTTATTACAAGTAGATCTATATGAACTGATTATTCAATCTACTTATTTGTAATCTTTGAGCCATCCTGGTCTCCTACGGTTTCTCCTTGATGCTTGGGTCGTATCAAATGTCTCCCCCTGTTGAAATAACACCTTGTCCTCAAGGTGAAATTGTGGGTACAACTGTTGAAAATTGTTAAATCCTCCCAACTTGTGTCCTCCTGTGGCAGTCCCAACCACTGAACTAGGATTTGTCGGACTGAGTGACCCTGTCGTAGAATAACCCTAGAATCCAAGATTCGCAGTGGGTCCAAAATTGGGTTATTGTGAAAGACCCTATTCCAAACTGGTAAAACAGACCCATATGCTGGTTTGAGACGGGAAACATGAAATGTGTTGTGGATCCGAGAGCCTTCAGGAAGTTGCAAAACATATGCAACCTGACCAATCCTCTTTGAGATCCTATAGGGTCCATAAATTTTTTGGATAATTTATGATATTCCCCAGCTAATGATGCCTGTCGATAAGGCTGAAGCTTCACGAAAACCATGTCTCCTTCTTGAAAAACAACATCAGTACGATGTTTGTCAGCCTGTGCTTTCATCCTCTGCTGAGCTGACAAGAGATGTGATTTTAGAAGAGATAAAATCTCATCTCTATTCTCAATTCATAGTCAATAGCTTCTAACTTTGAGCTGCCCCTCAAATACATTGGAATAGTAGGTGGGCTTCTGCCATAGACAGCTTCGAAAGGTGTAGTGTGTGCTCCTTCATGATAAGATACATTGTATGCGAATTCTGCCCATGCCAAATAAGAAACCCAATCTTGTGGTCGATCCATAGCATAACTTCTGAGGTACTGTTGCAGGACCCTATTCAATGCTTCGGTTTGCCCATCCGTTTGAGGGTGATAAGCACTACTCATGAAGAGTTTTGTGCCACTCAAACGAAACAATTCCTGCCAGAATTTACTCATGAAAATACTATCTCTATCACTCACAATGCTCCTTGGAAATCCATGTAACTTGACCACTAATTGTAAAAACAATTGAGCCACCTTTGTTGCTGTAAAATGTGAGTCTAGTGGACCAATATGGCAGTATTTGGATAATCTGTCCACAATAACCAGCATAACCGTGTACCCCTGAGATTTGGGAAGACCAATAACAAAATCCATTGATAAGTCTTCCCAAATTAACTCTGGTAAAGGCGTAGTGGTTGTAACAATCCAGCTGGACTTTGGGTACTATACTTAACTTGTTGACATTAAGCAACCCCGAACAAACAATTCCACATCATGCTTAACTCCTGGCCAAAAAAATTGAGCCAATATCCTCTGATATGTCTTTTTAACTCCGAAATGGCCTGCTGATAGAATACATGGAATTCCTCTAAAATGAGTGGAATCATGACGACGTAGGAACCAAAAATAATTGATGATCCTTGAAAAGTAACTGATTAACCACCTGAGATTTCCATTTTAGAGGATGGCCGAGCATGCAAAAACTGTAATAATTTTCACAAATCTGGAATAGTTTGGTATTCCTCTTTCAACTTGTCAACAAAAGTAAAATGTGGCATGGAAAATGCAAGATAACTAAATTCTGTTGTCTTGAAAAGCATTCTGCCACAACATTCTCTTTTCCAGCCTAGTACTCAATAGTATAATCATACCCCAGTAATTTGGTCATATACTTGTGCTGCTCCGAAGTTTGAATACTTGTGTAAGTAATTCTTTTTAAACTTCTGTGATCTGTCTTGATAGTGAATTTGGAACCCAACAGATACTGCCTCCACTTTCTTACTGCCTCCACTACGCATACAGTTCCCGCACATAAGCTGATGCTTTGACTAAATGAGTGGGTAATTTCTTACTAAAGAAAGCAATAGGTTTACTTTCTTGTAGCAACACAGCTCCAATGCCAGTACCCGAAGCATCTGTTTCTATGACAAATGTTTTCCAAAATCTGGTAATACCAAAATAGGAGCCTGCTTTAAAAGCTTGTTTGAGTTTTAACAAAGCTTGGTAAGCAGTGGTATCCCAGTGAAAACTGTCCTTCTTCAATAAGTCTGTCAAAGGACTTGCTATAGAAGCAAAAGATTTAATAATCTTCGGTAATATCCTGCCAAACCCAAGAAAGCCCTGAGTTGCTTCAGTGATTTTGGTTCTGGCCAATCTTCAATAGCTCCCAACTCCTGGGTCAGGTGACACCCCCCTCCGCATGCACCACATGACCCAAATACTCGATAGTTCCCTTTCCAAAGACACATTTGGATTTTTTTAAGAACATGGTATGTTCAGCAAGAATGGACAAGACCTTATCCAAATGTGTAACATGCAATGCAAGTGTCCTCACTGTAAATAAGAATATCATCGAAGAAGACTATAACAAATCTTCGCAAGTGAGGCTTGAAAATGTTTCATAATAGATTGAAAAGTTGCTGGAGCATTGCTAAGGCCGAAAGGCATAACCAAGAATTCATATGACCCTCATGTGTCCGAAATGCTGTTTTCTCCACATCAGAAGGAGACATTCTGATCTGATGATATCCGGCCCTTAAATCCAGCTTAGAGAATATTGTGGCACCCTTTAATTCATCCAACAGTTCATCAATTGTTGGAATGGGAAATTCATCTTTAATAGTAGCTGCATTCAGAGCTCTGTAATCCACACAAAATCTCCAACTCCCATCTTTTTTCTTCACCAAAAGAACTGGAGAAGAAAAGGGTGAAGTACTATTCTGAATAATCCCCTGCTTCAGCATTTCTTGTACTTGCTTTTCAATTTCCTCCTTTTGAAAATGAGGATATCGGTATGGCTTCACATTGATTGCTGAAATCCCATCCTTTAAGTGTATCCTATGTTGTACTGAGCGTAAAGGAGGCAATGATGAGGGTGGCTCGAATATATGATTATATTTGCCCAGCACTTGGTCAACAAGTGTGTTGTTGGTGAATTGCTGTGAATCACTATCCACCTGAGCCTCCAATGAAAAACATGAAGCCACAGAATCATGTTTTATTAAACTTCTTAGCTGATTGAAAGAAATCTGACCCTCCAGTCGAGATTGTGATCCATGTAAAACCACTGAATGTCCATGATGCATAAATTGCATCGTGAGAGTACTATATTCAATAGTGACAGGTCCAAGAGTCTCTAACCAATCCACCCCTAGCACCACCTCTGATCCTTGTATGGGTAATACATACAAATTGAGCAGAAATTCTAACCCTTGAATGTGCAACAGATTATCCTTACACATTGTATCACAATAAAGCTTTTGGCCATTGCCAATAACCACTGGAAATCGCGTAGTTGGTTGAATAGGTAATCCCACTTGACTAACAATCTTAGTCTGAATAAAATTGTGAGTACTACCCGAATCTACCAAAACTGTTAAAAGTTTTTGATTAATTTGTCCAGAAAATCGTAAAGTTCTTGGAACATGAAATCCATTGAGAGCATGATAACTAATTGCACAAGGATCATCATCATTCATCACATATTCAACATCAGAAACATCAGTAGTATCATTATCTTCAGTAGGTATGTCAGAAGAAGACATTAATATGTGAAATTTGGCTTTACATTTATGATGTCGATGGAATTTTTCATCACAATTAAAGCATAATCCTTTTTCTCTTCTAGCTTGCATTTCTTGAGAAGTCAGTTGTTTAATAGGAAGTGATGTAGATGGTTTAGAAGTAGAAACAGTAGAATTAAAAGGTTTAGAAAATTGAAGAGTACCAGAAGTAGAAGAAGATTGTGGATGATGAAAATGATATGGTTTGTATTGCTTGAATTGATCATTCAATTTGTCCTCATGCATTCTTTCTAACCAAATAGCTTCCATCATATCCTTTGGACGAGCTAATTGTAATTCCCTCCTGATAGCATGTTTCAATCCAGAAATGAAACAACTGAGAATGAAAGCATCTGATAATCCTTCGGTGCGATTGACAAGAGCTTCAAATTGTGATTGATACACTGCGACAGTGGTAGTCTGTATCAATTTGGATAATAAGCCATGAACATCCTCATAAGGTGATGGGCCAAATCGGTAAGTTAATGCGTCTGTAAATTTCTTCCATGAACTCAACTGTTTATTGCGAAACATCCATTTGTACCACTCACGAGCCTTCCCTTCCAGTGCAAAAGAACAAATAGTAATACGTTGTTCCTCTTGCACTTCATGAAATTCAAAGAATTGCTCGACCTGAAATAGCCACCCCAAAACATCGGTCCCTGTGAACTTAGGGATTTCTAACTTGATTCCCTTGAGTAAAGACTCAGATAACGCAGATCCCTGTTTGGAATATGATGAATCATTCTGATTCTGATTCCCTGAAGTAGGATCATCAACATTAAGACCAGCTTCCAATTTGTCCATACGTGAGGTAAGCAAACCTATACTTTCCTGAATTGAAAGCAAAGTTTGTGTAACAAAATCTGAATTTTGTTGAGTAGAATTGCGTGTTTCTGGAGCCATAACAATGGAGGTTGAAGAATCGATGTGAGAGCACCAAATGATAAGGCCCAAGGATACAAGGCCCGATCCACCAATTCCTCAAATAATTTCCGAACCCTACTCTGAATATTCCATACGCCTCACTCTCAGATAAGTTTCTCTCTCTAACCTAACACTGTGTTCTTAGTTTCTCTCGTATTTTCCTCTCTTGTTCTCATGTATAAACCCTAACCCTAACAGATCGTGTATGTGCAGGTAGAATGATGGAAGATGAAGTCTTGGTTGTTCGAGTCACCAAGAGAACTCCTTAGACACTCTGTCTTTCGTTGGGAAGTAATGATATCCCTTTTCCTTTCATTATGCTTTGTATTTATACATGCTTATGCTTTGCCAGCTGTAGTATTCTGGCCACTGATCTACATATTCTTGTTATTTCTGTTATGTAACTACTATCATGCTATGTAACGAACCAAACAATTCTGTTTATTACAAGTAAATCTATATGAACTGATTATTCAATCTACTTATTTGTAATCTTTGAGCCATCCTGGTCTCCTACGGCTTCTCCTTGATGCTTGGGTCGTATCAGAACATCTTTTATATATATATATATATTGAAAAATAGAACAAAATTAAACTAAACTTCAAATAATTTCCTCTGAAACGTAATCATTCTTCTTCAATAGATAAATGGGCTTAGACATCAAGCATGTGTTACATTAAAAGTATTATATTTTATCATGTTTAATATCATCAATTATGCATCTTACATATTATAATTTTCTTTCTTTCTTTCTTTCTTTCTTTTTAATTTCTTGACACTAAATATGGAGGGAAAAGGAAAATAATATTTAATTTTTTAAAAATATTATAAAAATAATAATGTGATGAAAATAATCCCAAATTTAAGCAATATGACATCGTCTCTTCAAAAAACGAGGTCATAAGTACCTGATCTCGTCTCTTGAAGAGAGGAGGTCTTTAAAATACTAAACAATCGCGTCTCTTGAAGAAATGAGGTCAATATAAGTTACTGATTCGATGTACACCAACTCTATTAAACAAACAAACTCCTAAATCCCTACATTAGATTTTTACCTATATAACCAATTTGGCATTTGCTAAAAAATATCCAAAATTTTCAATGGAACCCTCTTACTCGTCTAGTCCATTGAGTCATGTGCAGCAAGGAATCAATAGTTTTCCAACTAAAAAGGGTTTTTATAGAGCTTCTTAGACAAAATTAGAGAATAAGGATATTCAAAGATAAGAAAGAAAGAACCTTGAAATTGCGGTGAAAGCTGTAATGGAGTTTGGGGTCAAGGGAAGACTCCTCCTCATCTTCGTTCATGCTTTTGCTTTTGTTGCAAGGGACATGCATAACTGGAATTTACCTAGGTTGTGTAGTGACTTTGAGCTTTGCATCTTTGAATTTTTGTGAGGAGTTGTCTTCTTCACCTCTTCATGGTGCTGAGGAGAAATCCTTAAGTGAAAAATCTAATATGGGGATTTAGGAGGTTGTTCGTTTAACTCAGTAACTTACACCGGCTTCCTCTCTTTTAAGAGGAGAGGTCCTTTCGTGTTTTAAAAACCTCGTTTCTTCAAGAGACGAGGTTAGACACTTATTACTTTGTCTTTTCAAGATATGATATCAAGTTGTCTAAAATTAGGATTATTTTGATTTCGGTGGTAATTATATTATTTTTCAAAAAATTAAATAGCAATTTCCTTTCAAATATGGAGACATTGCACTTTAGAAGCATATTCTAAAATTCTGAGCTTAAATCACGTAACCTTCAATGATCACTCGAAATATTAGGTAATGAAGAGCATGCCCTTTTATTATGTTTTCTATTTCCTCTAACTTATGCACTTTAGTTCTCGGTAACTACTAGCAAAGTAAATTTGATTCTCTTTTTAACTTTGATTTGATCTTATTTGACAAAATTACTTTGTTTAACTTTGTCACCCAGTAGCTACTCGCTACGCGTCTTTGTTATTAGGGATGGATATAACCATGTAACTAAGGGATTGGGCTTAACTTATTTTAATTATATTGATATTATCTATAAAAATTCTTATATCATTATGATTATGATACATGCCATCTACCAAAGGTTCTTGTTGGCATATAGAAATGAGAGAAATGGAATGAAAGATAGAATGACAAATCCTTTCCTTTATTTGGATACATCATGGAATGAAATAGAATTGGCATGCAATTTGTTAAAAATATCTTTAATAATTAATATGAATTATAAATGTAACAAAGAATAAAAAGGTAAATTTAGTAGCAATTATTTATGAGGAAGGAATGGAATCGCGATGATATCTTTGATAGAATTGAAATCCCCCTCAAAGTTAGAATCACTGTTCATCGGAATTGCGATTCTAACTTTCAAAAGTGCATCCAAACATAGAAATGAGACTAGAACCCGGAATCGCAATTCTAATAGGAATTCATTCCTGTGTACCAAATATGACATTATGACACTTTCAAAATATTTAATAAGAAGGAACCTAAATTTTAAGATATGTTAAAAAGATCGAGTTGAATTCATAAGAAGCTAAAAGATAAACCTTTTATATTTTCATTAAGGTAAATATAATGAAATGACCACCTATATATATATATATATATATGAATATATGCAAATATATAACCATGTATAAGTTTTTCTATCAACAAAATATACCATAAGAATATTTAAATAGAAAATTACACCCAACAAATAAAGCAACATGACATTATAAGTATTTAGACAATTAGGTTTTTGATAATTCATTCACTTTCATAATATGTGGAAACTTTAAAAATATGAGGATACATTGCATGATCATGATCTATAGTCATCTTATTCCATTCCGAATACGTTTAAACCAACAATTAGGATTATAATTGCACGGCTATTTCAAACTTGGAAATCAAATTTTCGATTCACTCTTGATTTATTTTCATTGCATTTTAAATAATCCCATTTTGAATATTCTAATATATCAAACGTTATATTTTTGGTATTTTCAAGAAGAAAGATTCTACTTCTTGTATATGAAATAATACAATTTTGCCTTGAATGCCAAACACATTGAAAGACAGTTTTATATGATTTGATTGCAAGGAGAATTAAAAATGAGCCATATTTAGTTGCATTAACGTTCAGTGAACCTCAGAAGGTTTCCAAGCGAGCAGAGCCTCTCATGTGTTCCTTGAGCTCATCTGATTGAAAGTTTGGCAGGATTGAAACCATCTAGTAAGTGAGTGAAACATGATCTCAAAATAAAGTTTGTTTATTTGATGAGTTGAGCTTTATCTTTGATTTAAACTTGTGAGTCAGCTCATAAATAAATTTATCAAAATTTAACAAGTTTTATGAATAAGCTTGTTATTAGACTCGTGATTTTTATATTTATAATATATTATAAATATGTATAATTAACTCAAAATTTTTTTTTCTATTATATATGTATCTATATTTTGCAGCGGTTTTCTATTATTTTTAGGTTTGAGGAAAATCAATATGGAGAATTTAAATTGAAAATGAGTGAAATTCAAGCTTAAAATAAAACTTGTTTATCTAATTAAACAGAGCTTGAACATAAATTTTAGGTTTAATAAAAAGCTCAGCTTGATTAGAGCTTAATTTGTAAACAAGCTGAATTTGACCTTGGATTTTAAGCTCGATAAAAATGTTTTGACTCAATTGAGCTTGATAATTTATAAATAAATTAAATTCAAGCCTTTAAAAACTTAACTTGGTTTGACTTGTTTACAGCCCTAATCCACAAAGCTCCTTTTTCGATTACTAATAGAGTTGTAAATGAGTAGAGTAGAGCAGAATCGAGCCGACTCGAGTTTTGAAGGCTTGAGCTTGACTCGATTAAGAGATATCGAGTTTGAGCTTGAGTCGGTTTTTTGTCGAGCCTAAAGTTTAGGGTCGCTAAAGCTTGTGTCATTTAGCTAAACGAGCTTTAGTTTGAGTAAGAACTCAATTGGTTTACAAATTGAGCTTGAACTAAGTTTTTTATCGAGTCTACCAAACTTTTATCAAGTATGAAATTTAAGCTTGAAATCTACTTGCTTAGATAGTATGTTTTCTATTTTTTCAAACCTAAAAATAATATGTAAGTGTTGTGTTGCTATAAATATACATACATAATATTAAAAAAAATTAGTTTTTATTATTTTAATTATATAGTTATATATAAATATCGTATATATAAAACTGACAAATTTGCTAACGAGCTTATTTCATGAGTCTAAATGAGTCGGCTCATGAGTTTAAATCAAAATTTGAGCTTGGCTCATTTACTAATTGAACTCGAACTTAAACCAAGTTGTGCTCGAGTAACTCGTGAGCGCTCAGCTCTTACTAGCCTTAATTACTAGTAAGCTCAATGAAAACTTTTAAAAACTATAACTAAAAAAAATTAATATTATAGATATTTTAAATGCCCAATAAAATTATAGATAAATCTGAATCCTTTAATAACTTTAAAACCAATCTTCTAAAACAATAGACAAAATTAATTTTTGCTTAATTTTCACAAAGAAATTAACTTTTCTTAACGTCATTGTTTTTTTCCCCCAAAACTTTTTATGTGTTAAATAACAACCCTCTCTGGAAAAAGGGGGGAAAAGAAGTGAAAAAAAAATCTGTAAAACCGATAGCATTACTGGCCTAAAGAACCGCTTTGCAGGGCTCGCCTTTATAAAGGACCAGTCAGGATAATACACCCTTCCCCACACAAACACAAAACACAACACACCAAAAACTCCTTTCAGTTACACACATTTGACGACACCAGAACCACACTTGTTCAACTCTATTTCTTAAAAAAAAATTAAAGAAAGAAAAAACAACATCAACCTATTCTCTTCTTCATCAGTATCACCATCATGCAACCTTGTAGCAGAGAAATCCAAACCACCATCAACTCCCTCCTAAACTCATCTCTCCAGGACCTCCAAAATCCCCATTTTGACCCTTCCTCCACCACCCCCACCACCACCACCAACGATGACTTCTTCGATCAAGTCCTCTCCAACCTTCCTTCATGTTCATGGACTGACCTGACTTCCACCTCTGCTAACCACCTTGACCTCCCTGGCGATGGGATTCATCAGTTCGATGACTCCGCACTCCTGGCTTCCAAGCTCCGGCAGCACCAGATTGGCGGCGGAGATACTTCGGCTGCGGCCAAAGCCATGATGTTGCAACAGCAGCTTTTGATGGCCAGAGCTGCAGGTGGTCTTATTAATGGTGGTGATTTTGAGACGTCTCAGGAGGTGGGTGTTCTCAATATAGTTTTTGAATGCCATTTTTGTGATTCGAGTTATTATGTTAGGAAAATCGGAAAAAAAATGGTGTGAAAATTTATATAAATATAGTAATTTCGAATTTTTTTAGTATATGTATTTTTATTTCATATATAATATTTTGCTTAAATAAGGGATTTAAAGATGTTACTGGATGTTCGGATTAATGGGCATGCAGGGAGGAGATGGTAGGATTCAGTCAATGTACAGTGGGTTTGCAGCCGGGTCAATGAACGGGTCGGCTCACCCGTCGAACCTGGCTTCGCATTTCCAACAACCACAGGCATGCATTATTTTTTATTTCTCTCACCATTACAGATTTCAAGTTTTAAAATTTTCCTTGCCCTTTTTTTGTGATTTTTTAAAAAAATTATAATTGTATGTTTTTGTTTGTTTTTAATGAATTTGGATGCAGAATTTCACGGCACAAGCGGCGGTGATGAACCAAGATCCGGCAGCCACCGAGAGCTCCGGAGGCGGCACAGCTCCGGCTCAGCCGAAGCAGAGAGTCAGGGCTAGAAGAGGTCAAGCTACCGACCCGCACAGTATAGCTGAGAGAGTAAATTCCTAACTTTTGTGAATGATATTTGCAATATTCAATATATTTTTAAATATAATATAATTTAATTTTATAATTAAAATGGATTGGTAAATGGTAACTGTTAATTTGACTTTTCATTTTTTTTTTATTTTTTTATTAATGCAGTTACGAAGGGAGAGGATTGCGGAGAGAATGAAGGCACTCCAGGAGCTAGTTCCCAATGCTAATAAGGTAAATAAAAACTAGTTACGGATTTGAAAATTTTAAATTATGTTGAAGTTAGATATAACTAGTTTTAAATTTTTAATTTTAATTAACCAATTATGATAATATATACCATAGAACAATGGTTTAAGATCTAGACTGCACCTCTACAAGCTAATATGTTAAAAATCAATGAGTAAAACTGGATTAGATTGAAATTAAATTCTGGATATGTTATAAATATATAAAATATATTATTTGGGAAAAAGATTAGATAGGGGTGACTATACATAATTACAAATAACTGTTATAGTTTTTTTTTAAATTTTTTTATATAGGAAAATAAAATGTTCGATTTTGGTATAAAATTACTAAAAGTTATATCCAAAAACAAATATAAACGAGCAGTAGTACAGTTGCCCATTTTCCCTTGTGGTCCTGTCAAATGGTAGTTCAAAAACCAGTATTATTATTAGTTTTTATTTTAAACATACTTTAAATAATGTGGTCATTAAATGATTAGGAGGATGATAGATAGATTAGATCAATCGTGTTGACGTTGAATAAAATGTTGTGGTTGAATTTTGAAATGAGAAATGAGCTGGGGGAAAACCGTGGACACGTGTTTGATGGCGATTCGCCTGTTTTATTTCTTTTAGTCCTCATTATGAACTCGGTCTGCATAACTTTCCGTGCCTACTTTGAAAATCGAAGCTAAGCAGAGTTAATTCCATACACCTAATTTCGGATAATCCTTTATTTATTTATTTATATATTAAATTTTTTGTTATAAAAGCATCTCTAGTATTTATTGATTAATAAATAGCCAGGGGATTTAATTTGGACATATTAACGGTTAAGGGCTAATGAATAAAATAAGATTAGACGAGATGTTAAATCGCTATTGTACTTGTATAGATTTGTTTCAAAGAAGGATTAGATTTAATTGGATTGAAATGAACGGATTGGCCTATGTCTAAAATTGTATTCTAGGCTGAGCACAATATCCTAATGCACCTATTTCACATGTTAGACGTAATTGATGTATTCGGACGGCTCCCTATTTAGTGCTATGCTACACTGATCTTTGTTGTCAAATTGAGAGAATACGTTTATAATCAATTTCAAGTAATATAAAACATTTTTCTTTCTAGTTTTAATGTAAAAAATAAAAAAAAAGCAGAAATAGTTACATATTTATAGTCTTCTTCAGTTCCGATGAATAAAAAAAAAATGTTTATATAGCTAAAAGATAAATGGACATAGATAATCTATGCTGGTATTATAATACTAAGCAAATTGTCTGACATTGGAATGACAGACGGACAAGGCCTCAATGCTGGATGAGATCATAGACTATGTAAAATTCCTCCAGCTTCAAGTCAAGGTTCTCTTCTCCTGCTCTCTCTATTATAAGTTTTATAAGGAAATGGAATGATTCCTTCAGTTGACATTTATTAAAGATATTCTTTAATTAAAGTAGCTAATCTACTATATGATCCTTTTATCAAATTATTAAAACAAAACTTTGTTCTGATTATTTTATTTATTATTTTTTATTTTTGATTGTTGTTGGGGTTGGCTAGGTACTAAGCATGAGCAGATTGGGCGGTGCAGCTGCTGTTGCTCCTCTTGTGGGTGACCTGTCCTCTGAGGTAAATCCAGAACCCTCCTCAGAACATGCAAAAAATTAGGTTGTCTCAATACGCTAACATATGCACTAAACATCCGATCATCCTTAAATTAATTTTACCATCGGACAATATAATTGGACGCCATATAATTTATACTTTATGGGTAATGGTTACAAGTACCTGATGCACTTTTCTATACTAGAAACCTTATTTGGCCCTTTTAATATTATCTTTATTCATATTTATTCACATAAATTAACTGCGATTTTCGTTTTTTTATTCATGGACATCCAAGCAATTGGAAGCTTAAAAATCACTTATATATGTACAAAGTTTCTCTTATCCATCACTAAAATTTTATTAAAATCTATAGCAAATCGGATTTTAAAGAACCCGCTAATGTGAAATTACCAAATTATATTACTTTAGACAATTTGAAATCATCATCGAAAAGTTCTCTGACATGGCCTTGGCTGATTTTGACATATGTTAGATATCAATTCGTTTGTCTTGAGATTAGTCTTATCGAAATATTGCCAAAGAATAAAAAAAATAAAAATAAAAGGGTAGCTTTTGCCTGTAGATTGTAACTATTATCATAAGCGGAAACCTACTTTAAATTGTTCACCAAAAGGCGTGACTAGGTGTAACTAAAACAGTTCTTACTTTCCAAGTGTTCCTTCGTCTTTTTTCATAGCTTTTATCAGCTAGGAAATGAAAAAACAAAGAGCGAAAAAGCATACCTTAAAAATGATATAAACCATGTTGAAAATTGGGAGTGTCTACCGGAAAAAAAGATTAAGAAAAACGTAGGAGTCAACATCGTACCATTTTCAAGTCCTTAATCAATCACAAAAAGACAAAACCAACCTAGCACGCGAGCGCACACACAGACCGCAACAAAAATGTCACTCTCAAAGACTCATGTGTCGCCCTCTGAATTCTCATCCCACAGACCTTAGTCCTAGGCCTATATGTTCAGTTCAAAACGCGTCTCTTACTCAGCAACCTAATATTCAAAGATATTTACGGACGAATTGCACAGAAATAGGTTTTCTTAAAATCCTAATATTGCATTATTAATTTTTGAATTATAAGAGTTGAGGATATTAATCCTAGATGCCGCCACAGGTTGCGTTTGACCCATGGCCTAGGCTGGCCTGGCACTGGCTGGCACGAACGGTCTTACCCAGCCTGTCCGTACATGGTTATTTCCTTAGTTAATTCCTTCATGTGTTACCTAGTGTATTATGAAATATCATCGGTTATAATCAAATCCCTCGTTATTAGACATGCATGGTAGAATGGACAATATGGTGTATGCTTTAATCTTTTTCCTTTTAATAATTTATATACATATATATATATATTGTAAATAGGGAAATAATTTAGGTAAAAGTACTCTCTTTTGATTTTAAAAAATCACACCCCTAAATCAAAATGAAAGCCACAAGAGACACACGCGCACGTCCATATAGAGACTTAGAGTCCAGATTGATTTCATCAATTTTCTATCTCAAAATACGTCATTATATATAATAAGATACATGTATCCATATATAATATCCTCACGCTGAAATCTGGGGAACAGAAATCAGAGAAGGTATTTGGTTTTATAAGTTGTACAATATATTACCGGATTACTTGATTATGGATGAGTTGGTATACTTAGACATAACCACAAATTCCTTTGTTATTAAGGATTTTCTTTCTCCCTCTCCTGGGCCAGCTATTATTAAGTTAAATGTTCTGATAGAACAATGAGACCGGAGTCAAATCAAGTAATACATATATTGTCCTAATATGGTGATATCAATCATATAGTTTTTCCTATTTAATCATGTCGTTCATTATGCATTAGTTATGATGGTATAATGCAAAATACCCTAATCATTGTACTTGAAATTTCTAAGCCAGAGAAGAGTAATTTAATATAATTTTTTTTCCATCTGTTTATAATATTCAAAATCCTGAAACTTTAGGGAAATTATGAGGTTGAACTCCTACAAACCCCTCTCAAATTACTAATGTTGCTTTTAGTTTTTATAGTTCACATAATTTGTTTTGGGAAATATTGAAACCGAAGATTGAAAATACATACATATATATATATATATATATATTGAAATAGTATTACTTAAAAGGAAAAAAAAAGTAAAATATCGCTGAAACGTACATAAACATACAAAATATCGATTCTAAAATTAAACCATCATCTTTTACTTGATACTATTAGAGATACAAGGAATGATTTAAAGGGTTTGGACTAGAGATGATGATGATAAGTTGGCAATATTTGATGAAACATTGATCTAAAGATATGATTTAGCCATTTTTTATTTTATATTTATGTTTCATTCTAAGTTTATGAATTTATTTAGACTAGTAACTTATTGAATTGTTGTGTTTCTTATCTATGTATAAATTGGTGTGGGTTGATCAAATTTTGATTTACTTGAGCATATGATTTGGTATTTTACTCACATGTGCATAACATGTAAATGATATTAATAAAATTTAATCACTTCAATTCGAACCAATCCAGCCCTAGTTCAACCTCTATCCTTGCCTAGATCAAAGCCAAATCCAGATTTAACTACCTTATATGGTACCCTCTGAGAAGGCAAATTAAAGAAATGGTGAGAAGAGGAAATGAATAGCATCAGAATACCCCCATAAAAATTTCAAGTGTCTTAATTAACGATAGGTACATCAAATGTATGATCTTATCAAATAACTATTTTAGGTTTACCAGAAAAAAGTAAAAAAAGATCTATTTGAAGCCATGGATGGACCGAGTTGTCTAAAGGGGTCTTCTTAAACCCTCCAAAAATTCTGTTTGGGGTTTTGATTGTGAACATCCTAGAAAATTTATCTTTGTTGATGTAAACAAAAAATTTCTAAACTCTAATTATACCTAAAATGGTTTACAAAAGTTCAATTTGAGGGGTGTATGTAGTAGACACCATGAAGAAACCATTTTTCAAATATACATGCTATTCTGGATTAGTAGTTATTTTTACGAGGAGGTCTATGATATTGCATGCTTTAGGTTTTTTTTTTTTTTTTTTGGGTAAATTTAATGAATACTTTTCATAGCATTGTGCATGAAACTTATGTTACATCTCTGATTAACAAAATGCATTATCACATGTACCATAATTCCATATATACATAACACATAGTACTTAATATTATCTAATGGTAGTCTTTTATTAGACCATTCAATTCATTGATCAACCATGGGTCATGATCAATCTTTCCATTTTTCTTTCTTTCTTTTTTTTTTTTTTTAATATTTTAACAATTTTTTTCACACCCTCTTATATTCAAATTTAAACAAACATCTAGGTGATGGTGACTCCTTTTTATTTGTGATTTTAGGTGGAGGTGGTGGTGGAAATCAAGGAGGTTCTAAAAGCCATAATAGTAACGCAAACCAAACGGCGTCATCTAACGATAACCTGACGGTGGCGGAGCACCAAGTGGCGAAACTCATGGAGGAGGACATGGGCTCTGCTATGCAATACCTCCAAGGCAAAGGCCTCTGCCTCATGCCTATATCTCTGGCCACGGCTATTTCCACTGCCACTTGTCAATCCAGGAACCCCATGATCAACAACCACCTTGCATCCAACGGTGAAGGACCCTCCTCACCAAGCATGTCTGTTTTGACCGTCCAGTCAGCTACACTAGGTAACGGCGCACTGGATGGCTCCTTGAAAGATGCTGCATCCGTTTCCAAGCCGTGATGACGCCGTTTACAGCTGGACGGTGTCGTTTTGTATAGCCTTTTGGCAAAAGCTAACCTCAAAACGACAAACTCCAACTACTACTACTACTATCGCTGAAACGACAACCTTAACCTAATGCCTCTTTAACAACCTTTTCCTTCTTGGTTTAGGTTTATGAGTATAGAATATCACCGACATATGTTTCACTCTTATTTTAAGTGTGTTTGCTTTTGTAGAAAACATTTTCATAATCTTTTGCTTTTAAATATTTCATATAATTAAAGTTTCACAGTGGTGAAATGTCATCGAAATAGTCTGAAAATATGGCATACATGGCATTCAAATAACCACCGATAGTGGAAGTTAGCGGTCACATAATATATTATATATTCTCTCTTAAAAGTAATAATCATTTCCTCCCATTTGTCTTTGAGACTCTACCTCGCTTATTAACCTCGTGAAATTCTTAACATTATTATTAGCAGTGCAGCAAATAAGTTGGATTGAGCCATGTTTTTGAAGGTTTGATTTGTTTTTATAAATCAACTAGCTCAAGTTGAGTTAGATTTTTAATGAGCATGAAAAGTATATGTTTAACTTGAGTTTGATAAGAATTTGTGGGCTAGAGATAGACTTATTAAGCTAAATGAGCTACGTTTGGGATTTTTTACTTTGATTTGTTTAGTAAATTAACTAGCTCAAGTTGAGCTAGATTTTTAATGAGCATAAAAAGCATATGCTTGAACTTGAGTTTGTTAAGAATTTGCAAGCTTGAGATAAACTTATTAGGCTAAATGAGCCTAAGTTCGGGTTTATTTACACAAATAATTAATATAATTTTATAAAAAAAACTATGAGTGTATTTGCAATCCTTAATGAGCTTGTTTGTGAGCTAGGTCATGAGTTTGAATAAAAGCTTTTGCTTAGCTCGTTTCATTAAGCAAGTTTATTTTGAAGTTGAGCCTAATTCGTTTATTAAACGAGGTTTAAAATGAGCCAAGTTTACTAGCTCATGAATAGTCTGACTGGTTTATAACTTTAATTATTATGATGATATTTAATAAATTTAAATTATTGATTATAATAAATAAAAGAAAAAGGAAATGTTTCTCTAATACAAACACAACCTACCCTAGGTTAACATCTTTTCATTTCTAATGCTTTATATTTAATTATTATTAACACGCTTTTGATGCTTTCCAAATGGTAGCATCTGATCGTATTGAATATTTTATGTCCTGTCTTATTGTTGTTATTCTAATTAGGGAATCATTATTCATTAAGTAAAGTAGTTACAGATTAGAGAATATTGATCAAGATTCTCTCGTTTTTTCTCTTTGTTCACTAATTACTTTTAATTGGTCTTCCCAAGTGCAAAGTGTCAAAGGATGTGGTCTAATTAATGATAATGAAAATTAAAATGTCGAGTCAACGATTGTGATGGGCCTCGATTTCTTTTTACACCAAATGGAAAACTTTCACTAGATCTGAAACCAAAAGCATATTAAATAGATGTTTGTTTCATTTTAGCATATTTTTGTCATTTTAAATGAACTGTTGTTTTATTATATTTCGATCATTTTAGTATCATATTTTTATTATTTAAAAAAAGATATTTATCAAGAAATAGATACTGATGAAAAGTGATAGTTTTTCATAAACAGTTCAAATAGATATAATACAGCTATAATACTGATAATTTACGGATGTAAATCTAATACAGATAAAAATTATATAATCTAAATAAGTCCAAATTTTTTAATACTATAATTTAAATAAATAATACTACTAGACATAGAATATGTAGATATATATAATATTTATATATGCTTAATAATTCACTTGAATTATATGCGTTCACAATACAAGTAATATAAATCGAGACGGATACGAAATCAAAGCAAAGGTGGTTCACGGAAGACTGCTCATCGGGTTTATTGGGCCGGCTCAATAAAATATCAGACTTGGATATGAAATCTAAGTTTGATTAATTTGTGAGGTCAGGCCTACATTAGGAGACAATGTTGGGTGGCGGCCCGACCAGGCCCACCAAACATATGTATGAAATAGTTGATAATGAGTATAATCTCCTCAGAACGTTGACTTGAGCTCAATTTTTTTTTCAATGTTGTAATATATATGATAATTAGAAAAAGAATAAAATAATTACAATATTGAGTTTTGAAAACAATTTTATGAGATTCTAAACCACACACCACAACACCCAAAAAAAAAAAAAAATCAATTGATGTTTTCTCGTTCTATTTTATTATATTTTATTTTTTTAATGTTGTCTAATTTTATGTTATCTTTCTATAGGATTAAAAATGCACGGTTGAGAAAATATAAATAAATTTATTAAATAGTAATAAAAATATATGATTTTTATATCATGCAATTTTCTAACTTAAATTTCAAATTTAATAATTATTTACTTTCATAATAATTTTTTTCGGCAATATATGATAGAGTTATACGGATAGGCTTTTTTACTTTTGCAATAACAATAATAGCTTGTACACTCCATGGAAAGGAATAAGGGGGATCAAAATTGTAATTGAATGGGAATATAATAAAGGAACAATAACTACAACTATTATGATATTTAATTGACATAAAAAAAAATTATATTTATATGGGGAATATAGGTTTGATTATCGGTCTTTACAAAATTGTTGGATGTTTTCTTTTTTTCCTTTTTTGCTGAAAGGTAAAATAAACCAAAAAAAAAAAAAAAAAGCTTGATAGGAAATAAATCTAGATCTCTATTTCCAATCACAAATATAATCACCACTGCACCGTCCAACCACATGTGATATTATTCTTTCAGTAGTCCATTTAACTATTTTAAAATCATGTCTTCATGTGTGTTATAATATCTATTTTTATTATTTATATGCTTTTATTTTTTGAGTGGCCTTATTTTCGGGTTATCTTTTAAATAATATTTTTTCCTTTACTCAAGGAAATGTGTGCGATACGAAACTTACACGTGTCCTCTTGGATGTGCAATGTGCTCAGGCCAATGCTTGCCTAATTACATTCATGCAAAATGATGCCAATGTCTTGCAAAACCCCATTTTAGGTTGATCGAAAATTTAGGTAAAGCAAAATCCTGCATTATTAAAACATTATTTGGGGTTTGACCCACTTCTTTTTTTCATTTATGTTTATTTTTATTTTTAACAGTAATACAACACTTTCTATTCAAAGGGTATACATAGTAACATAGTGAAATAATTCCACAATAAAATTATTTGTTCTATACTACACATAAATAAAAGCAATATAAAAATGAGAAAAAGTAGATAGATTATTACATTATACTATAACAAGTTCAATCACGTTAAGATTTAGGGGTAAAGAAACAAAAAGAAAAAAAAAATGTTTTTAAAACAATCTAAAATATTGAAAAGAAAAAAATTTAAAAAATTATAACACACAAAGAGAGTTAAGGAAAAAAAAAAATTTGATTTTGAATAAAAATTCCAAAAATCAATCGTTGGAAAAAAAAATCCATAAAGTACAACACTTAAAATGTGTTCTTTTGAAAATGTTACATGTAAATTCCATTAATGATTTGTTTGGTTTGTTTTATTCTGGTTATTTTGGCATCTTATTTTTGTCATTAGCTATTTGTCAAGAAATAGATACAGTGAAGAATATATATTTTTACTCATAAACAAATCAGACATATTAGATACAGATTGGATACAGATAAAATACATATGAAAACTAGATAATCCAAACAAACCCTAATATTATATAGGACAATAACCAGAACATTGTAGGCACACACATTATAGTGATATAAATCTAAATACAAACTATTCATGTTCATTAACAATCAAATCTTGCTTCGAGATGAGCTACATGAATAATTTATTAAGTTAAGTTTGGATTTTTATAATATTTAATTTCACTAATTCGTGAGCCAAATTAGAAGAAATAAAATAAAATTTTTGATAATTTGAGTCTAAATGAATTTAATCTAACTGAGTTTTAAAGCCATTAGGGATTGCTTTAAGTAGGATTTTAGAATAAAATTCTATAGTAAATCGAGGTACAATAAATTCAAATTTAGCATTATATCATTTCTAGTAAACTCATTTATAGCTCCATACAATGAAGATAGTTATTATTTTTTTTAAACTTCCTACAAGCATGCTAGGATGTTGTAAGAAAAAGATATGATATCAACATGATATTCGTATACTAGATGGGTATTCAATATAGTCTACAACGACCAACTCTAAGGAAGAACTTTCTACTAGGGATGTAAACGGGTTGGGTCATTCTGTCCCAAACCCGATTCGATTATAAATTGGGTGTGTCCCAGAAGCCGATCCGACCCGAACCTGACACGATTTAATTAAAAAAAATAATCAATGTGTGTTTATATATATATATATATATATATATATATATAGAGAGAGAGAGAGAGAGAGGTGTTTAGAATTCACATGATGGGTAATTATTAATTATATTTTAAATATAAATTAAATAGATAATTTTTATAATATCACCACTAATACAATCATATATTAAAAAATTCTTAGTAATTAAATGCATTGAAAGCTTTCTTACTGTTTGTGCTTTTTCTATATCTATTTTGGACATATTTGCTCTGGTTGTATGTCTATGGGACTCCGTGTCCTTATTTCTAGTTAATGACAAATATTTCCACAAAAAAAAAAAAAAGTTTATTTGCAATACGAAAATAAAAACCGAAGGATATGCATGACATGACAAATGATGAGGCAATGATATTACAAGTAACGGAAATGGGACCAAAACCATGGACCACAAGTTCAATTCAGGGTCACTGCCATTGGCGTCGGTTTCGTACGGAGACGGACGATAATTCAGAATTTCTTCGTCTCTGTCTCCACAGAACTATTTTTCTTTGAAAAATCTAAATGATACGAACCATAGTGATTTTAAAATTGAATAATATGACAAATGATATCTAAATTTTGATAAAATAATATGATAAATGATACATGAATTTTTATAAAATATATATTTAGGTATTTAAATTTTGAAAATAATTAATTTAGTGTTAAAATTTTGAAATTGATCAATTTAATACTTCAAAAATTTTAGAATTAACTAATGAACAAAATGATTATATGAAAAGCATCATTCAATTAATAAACAAGCAAATTCCTTAAACTAAAATTTTTAATTTTTTTTAATTAAATCGGGTCGGGTTTTCCCAAAGGGTTATGAGTACAACCCAAAACTTGACCCTAAACCCTATAGGGTTTTTAGCGAGGCCGGCGGGCGGGCGGGCGGGCGGGCGGGCGGGTACCCTATAACGACCCGCCCCGGTTGCATCCCTACTTTCTACCAAGGCGCTAAGGCTTCCAAACAAGATTTTTTTTTTTTGTTTTATAGATTACCAATTATAAATTTATAATCATTTAATTAGGTGTTAAATTGTACAAGACTTGTTAGGGAATACACAATTTAATTCGAATGGTAAAAAGATGAACAACGAGCTTAAATAGCAGAGAGTTTGGATCGGGCATTTGAACAAAATTGAAGTTGATTTGTTTGAAGTGTAAATTATAACGGTCTTAATTTTTGGAGGTAAATTTGCTTCAAGTTCTAAAGTTTCGAGTGGTTTAAAAGATGTCATAAAATTTAGAGAAGTAGGTCAATGAGGTCTCCATTGACACGTATTACAATATGACGAGTTTTTTGAGTTTTAATTAAATATTTCTTCTATTGATGTGTGTCAATGAAGACCTCAGTTAACTCATTTTTGTAAATATTGGATCACTTTTGAACTACTAGCAATATTAAAATCTCAAATGAACCTAACCCCTAAACGTTGGGACTTTCCGATGTAATTTACTCTTTGTTTGAATGAAGTGGTGCATTTGAAGTTAATAACATGGTTTTCTTTTTTGCTTTTTTATTTTAGAAAACTGTTGTATATGTTCCTACAATTTTAAAGTGAGACTTTAGCTAATTTATATTGATTCCTTTCGATTTAGGGATTGTTTGATTTTCATCTATATTTTATTTGTATTTGTATCTTATCTGTGTTTTATTTGTTTGTATCTTATCTGTATTCGATATGTTTGATTTATTTATAAGTAAAAATATTTTTTTCATTTATATTTATTTCTTAACAAATATCTATTTAAAAATAATAAAAATAAAATATCAAAACAATAAAAAACACATGAAACAAACAAACCTTACTATGATTATATTTATAAATAGTTGATATGGAGTGGTGAGACCTTCATGGTTAATTAAAGGGATGGAAGTCCGAGCCTCAGGCGTCGTGTCCTGCACTTTGACGCTCACGCGTGGATCACTGATGCCTTGAATTCTTGCTTTTCGTGCAGAAAAAGTCCTGATGTTCATGCAGACAAAGCAATTTCTTTTTCTTTTTCTTTTATCTTTTCTCAATTTTAAATTTGGGCTACGAGAACCTAAAGTGCCTTGGATCCATGACTCTACCTTTATCACAGACTATAAGGGTGCAATTGGATGGATCATTATAGAATATTCAATCTACTAGCAATTCTATAGAGTTTCGGATCATATATATAACTTAATGAGAAAACTCGATCCCGCATTGATATATAATAAAATTTTAGATAATTTAATGTCCCGCCTGTTATATTATAATTCACGCGACTGTTAAGTAGCTGGAAAAATTTAATCAATGTATTAAGAATGTGGACGTTGGTTGGGAATTATATAATTATTACCCTAATGTTTTATAGCTTTCAAGTCTTTGATTTCTTTATATTTGATTTCCGTTTGTCTGCAATCCTTACAGATTATGCAATGTGGCTTCTATCATCTTGATGATCAAATATGTAATAGCCATTCTAGCCTTTGAATATGCCATTATTCACTACGTAAAACGGAAGAGGGGAAGGGGAAAAAAAAATCCTGGATGATACAGATTAAGAATAAACAAAAATGATAATGATTAATGCATTTACATTACTAAGGGGTTAAGTCAGGTTGGGAATCAGGTATGCTAAAACCCTATCGGGGCATGTTGTGTATGATGAAAAAAAAACTCATTATTACGTTTGGTATGCATGAATGAAATGAAATGAGTTTTAAAATGACAAATTTATTTTTATGTTTAGATGGTTATATGGAATGGAATAATTATAAAGTATATTTGTTAAAATTATCCCTAGTAATAAGTCTAAACATAAATATGTGAAGAGATAAAAGGATAATTACTCTTTGCACAATTAATGAAATTAGAATGGAATCGCGATTCCGCTTTTGAGAAGGCGAAATCAAATCCACCCTTGATGTCGGAGTTGTTGATTCTAAAGAATCATGATTCTGGCTTCTAAAAGTTCATTCAAACATAAGAAATGGAAAAAAATCGAAATCGCGACTCCATTCCTGGTCCATTTTAACATAATCAAACACAACTTATAGGGTTTTTCTTAGATTTTAGGAGACCCTATAACCAACTGGGTTGCGTTTGGGTTTCATATGACTAGTTCCAAACCTGACCTGATTACATTCCTAAAAGACTACTTACCACTGCACTTGGGGGGTAAAAAAAAAAAAACCGAACATTTAGGATAATTGAACCAAAATAAAAAAACCAATCTAAAAAAAGGTTATCCGGTCCATCAGTTTCGGTTTAGGATTATCATTTTTTATTTTTTCGTTTTTCATATACGGTTTCAGTTTATAGAACTAGAAACTGATGAATTCGGTTAACCAATTCGTATATATATATATATATATATATTTTATAATATATTTATTATATATTATTATTTTTAAATTAAATACTAAATAAAATAGCTGAAACTGAAAGTGAAACCTTATCATTCATTCTTTTCTTGCTTCTGTTTTCTTCACCCTTTGGTCTTCATGCTTCAGCCGCAGCCCACACCCCACAGCCATCACTTCTTTGTCTTACTTGTGGATCTCAAGTCTCAACCACCACATCTTTCTCTTCTTCGTTGCACTCGTAGATCTCAACCAGCAGATCTTTCTCTTCTTCGTCGCATTCGAGGATCTCAAGTAGCCAAACCAAATCTTTCTCTTCTTCGTCGCATTCGAGGATATCGACCAGTCGAACCAAAGCGTCCGACATCAACTAATCGACGATGACGAGGATCTCAACTAGTTAAACCACTACAATTGACAACGATAAGGTTAGTAGGTTACTGTAAAATTGAACAAAAAATTGAATTTCATGTACATGTGTATTTCTATATAGTGTATATTTGTTGACACAATATGGTGAATGGATTTATTGACACATTTGGTTTACAGATAATGCTCTTAGTCAGGCTCAGCCTCCAATCGCTTTAGATTCCAGTTTAGATTGTGAGATTAATGTCTTCCTCATATTTGTTGCAGTGGCTTATGTTTCTATCACATGTGTTGCTATTGGTCAATGTATTTGCGGATGTTTTTGCGATTATCAGTAGGGAAGAGGTGCAACATTGTCATCTTTATGTCGTGAACATAACTATTGGGAAAGGAAAATTAATAGAAATTGAGGGAATGTAAATAGAAAGATCTATGTTAAGTACTTCTATTAATATAAGAGTATTGTCTTCCTCAATCAATGTCACGGAGTTGATGAATTTGTGAAATATCTGGGGTTAATGAATGACTATGATGCTTGTGTTTTTTGACATCATTATCCAACTGGAATGTGTAGCAGTTGATATTATTTGTCATTATAAGTTGTTTATCATGGTCTTTGTGATGATCAAACAATGTAATATTTGAATTACATATCTGCAAACGCAGATAGAAGAAATCATTTAAAATATAGAAGACTTAACATTATCAGGCCTATCCTGCTACTTATGTTGTTGAATCTTGTGTAAATTAAATATTTTATATAGTTGCAAGGTCAACCAGGGCATAAGGAAAATGCTAGAAATTTGCACAAGGTTATTCGCCGTGTGTGTGTTTTCTTTTTATTGTTATGCTTCCAAGATTCATTACTAAATTTAGTTTTACCTAATATATCTTTTTGTTTGATATTATTGTAGATGTCTAATACTGAGGATAATGAAAAAACCACGGAATCTACTTCAAATGCGGTCCCTCAAGCTTTAAGTACTGAGAATTTGAGCTCTCAACCTTTAAGTGGTGGTGGAATGCAACAAACCCTCCTCCCCCTCAACTAGCTGATTCAAAGGTACATAAAAGAAAACCATCTTGGGTTTGGGAACATTTTGAGAAGAATAATGATGCCGATGATCCTAGAGCTACATGTTAACATTGTACCAAGTCTCTTATATTTATGTCTACTAATGGTACAAGTTGTTGGAGGTAATCATCCAAATAGGTGTAAAAAGTATCCTTATAATGTTGACAAAAGCTAATCAACTTTAGCTTTTAAACTGACACCTAAATTTGATGAGGGGACTTACGCAAATCTACTGGGTAATTGGAATTTTGATAAAAAAGAATGTCGGAGATATCTAGCTAGGATGATCATTATTGATGAATTATCTTTTAATTTTGTAGAACATGAGCGGTTTCATGATTTTTTCAAGTGATGTTGAGAGGTGTCTGCTTAATTGAGGAATTGATAGGGTGTGTACTGTAACTGTTGACAATGCATCCTCAAATGATTTGGGGTTATAGTATTTTAAAAGAAGGTTAAATAGTTGGAAGGGAATTGTCTTAGGGGGTGAGTAGTACTTACATGTGAGATGTGCTGCACATATTTTGAATTTAGTTGTAAAAGATGGTTTGAGTGAAATAAATGACTCTATTATGAGAATTAGGCATGCAATAAAGTATGTGAAATCTTCTCCTTCTAGGAACCAAAAGTATAAAAATTGTGTAGAAAAAGAGAAGATTGATAGTAATAGTGCTTTGTGTTTATATGTGGAGACTAGATGGAACTCAACATACTTAATGTTGCAGGTGACACCACTTTAAGCATGTTCGGTATGCTCCATGTCGCTAACAATGAATACATGAAGAAGATTTATGGTCTTGGCATGATGACTTTTGATATGACTGAAAAAGGTAGAGATCTTCGTTTGAACGCAATGGCTCTTAGGATAAAGAAGAAGTATGACAAGTATTGGGCAAATATTGATAATATCAATGTTTTGTTATTTATTGCATTAGTTCTTGATCCTAGATGCAAATTGAAATATGTCAACTATATGGTTGGTGAATTTTATGATGTGGATATTGCAAACAAACTAAAAGAAAAGGTAAGACTTGTTTTGGACTCTTTGTTTGAGTCTTTTGGTGCTTCCAAATAAGAGAAGAGCAAATAAGAGAAGAGCAACATGATTTGGACTCATCTATGGTGGTTGATGAATATCAAGATGTAGGCCAATACCTTGATGATGAGTTCATGAAACATGGTGGGGATGAAGAAAATAAGGATCCTAAAAGTGAATTAGAAAAATATTTGCATGATGATTGTGAGAAGAATGTGCCTTCTTTTGATATATTGGGTTGGTGGAAAACAAATGCATCTAAATACCCAACAATGGCTTTGATAGCAAGGGATGTGTTAGGTATTCCCGTGTCTATAGTTGCTAGTGACTCTGTTTTTAGCAATGGAGGCCATGTGCTTGATTCATTTCGTAGTGCTCTTACACTTAGATTTGTGGAAGCTCTAATTTGTGGACAAAATTGGTTAAGGAATTCAAGTCAACCAATATATCTTGAGCCTATCTTGGAATAACTTGAATTGGTATCCATAAGTAAAACTATTTCTATTTCAATTTATTTTGGGTTTTATTGATCTTTTATTTCTATGTTGAAATTATTGAAATTCTTTCTTTTTTTCTACTTTGTTTTTTTAGAAATATCTTGCATTACGGAAAATCATCCTCTTTGCACAATTAATGATTGAGAAGAGAATGTAAGTTAAATTCTTTGGTGTATTTTTCTCATTTTGTTCTGCTATGTTATATTCAGGTCAGTATTTATAAATTTTTGTTTGGTTAAATATTATGCTAAAGTTACTCTCATTGGGTTGATTCTCTTATGATTATTTTTTGATAATGGAATTATGAGTTGATTCTCTTCTGATTATAAGTCTTCCTAGGCTGCAGTTGATAACAAAGAAATTGGAGTTGGCAGTAAAGTTTATATTTCCTAGGAGCTTGTTGGGTGGAGTGCTTCGTGGAAGCACTACTGTTGATTACATGATTTTGGTCTTGGTGACATTTGCATCTCATACTATGACTTATTTTGTGGAATTTGTTGATATACATCATTGGAAGTCTATTCTCTCTGGTTTCTCTTCAAATCTTTTTGAGATTGGATTCCATCCATTCAATATGGTTCTATATATTAGGCATTTTTCACCTCTATGAAATTCATGGTTTTAGAGCTTCATTTATCAACAAGATTATGACTTGGTTGATTTGCAAACTATCACATAAGGATGCATCTTTGTCAAATACTCATCTTCATTTTGTTCTCCATACTTTTATACAAATCTAGCATAACTTTCTCCTTGATGCTATTCATTACAACAAGAGTAAGCAGTACAAGATGGTAAATATGCTATTCTTTTAGGTTTTAATTTTTCATTGTGGTTCCATTGGATTCCTATTCATGCATTCCCTCCCTTGTTTATGTTTTTTACCCAATTGGTTTTTCCTCTTAATTATTCCCCAATTTAATTTGCACAATTGAAGGTAGTCGGTTCTTGGTATAGCTGTTTTCTATGTAATGCATATTTTTAATGAACCTTTATTTTGGTTAATTTTTCTGATATTTATTGTAAACAAGTTCAAATGTTTATTTATTTACTTACTATTACTATTTTTGTTTTCAGCATGGTTATGTTGGGAATACAAAAAAGTGATGGAGCTCACAAGAAAGTCTTCAACTTTAAGTTATTATATTCTTATAATTCCAAACATGAGTTAATTGAAACAATCATGTTTTAATTTGATAATAGTTGTACTCGTGAAGGCCTTTTTGTTATTATATGTTTGATGGAGTTATCATTTATCAATATGAATTATGTTAAAATGAATAGTTGAGATGAGAAAAAACAAATGCATGTATGTTTGAAAATTAGAATAGTAGTGTTTGATTCAGATTTTGAATTCAGCTCAAGTTTGATAAGAATATAGGAGCAAAAGACTATTATAATGATTATCTTGATGGCATTGATATATGCTACCAACTCTTTCATGTCTTACATTCTTAAACTACAGTTTTTAATGTACTTATCAAACAAAATACTTTAATTTTTTTATGGACATATTGAAAAATATAGTTAACTATAAATTTTGTTTGACCATTATGTTGAATAGTTAAAAACCGAAACAAAAAAAAAATTAATCGAAAAAAGGGTTAATCGTTAAGGTAGTTAAACATTCATAATAGACCGATTTCAAATCAGGATATTAAAAAACCGAACATTATGAATAGGTTCAAAAAATAGGACCATAGATGGGTTAACCGATCAATAAACACCCCTAACTACACCACTTACTCACATGAGCTATTCTTTTCATAATATTCTCTTAGCTCTTTTAAAATTGTGTGTTCAAGATATGAATTTGGTGTATTTTAAAATCATGTCTTCAAGACACAACATCAAATGCTAATTTTTTTTTGGGATTTTTCGCTAACAAATGATTTTTAGAATTTTTTTAAAAGTATATTCCCCCATTAATCTGAGTAAATAATGTTATGAAAATAAAAGTAGTTTAGTGATTAGGAATTTGGTTTTACATCATTAACATCATGGGTTCTCATTCTTCAAGAGAGTTTTTTTTTTTTTTTCAACATGCATTTATTACACACTCACTCTCTCTCTTTATTTTCTTTTAAATTCCATTTATTTGAGGGGAATAGCTATTCATTCTCTCCCCGTTCTATATGTTTACTTAATGAGAATGACAACTCATAATGAATTGCTATTAAGTAGTAAAATGATGATTCATGTTCTCATATTTATGAATTGCGATTCAATGGTTTAATTTCAATTTTTATCATAAATACCCTTATGTTGAAAATATATGATATTTTACTTTTACTTCATTAATTACTTGTTTTATTTTTTATGCCAAGTAAGTATTGTAATAGTTATTATAACTCTATTATATTCCTATTGAATTAGAATTCCATTGCCCCCCTCCCTTATTTCATATAGCGAGGTAAATGATCTATTAACATTTTTTCTTTTATAATAACTAATATAATTAAATTTATTTATTATAAAATTATATTTTACGATATAATAACTATTTTTAAATCATGGTACCTCATAAATGATAATTATTTTATTCAATATTACAAATGTTTTGATTTTATTGCATCAAGTATTTTTAAATAACACTAATTGTATCATCCATTAACTCTATTTTTCAATTGATGATTAATTTTTAAGTAATATACATAACACATGCATACATACGTACGTACGTACATATAGAGTACTTATAAATAACATTAATTATATCATGTATTACCTCTATTTTTTAGTTGATAATTAATTTTCTAGTAATATATATACACACATAATACCCCACAAATAATAATTATATTGTTCATATTATATATGTTCTAATCTTGCTGCATAAAGTGTTTCTAAATTACACTAATAATATCATATAGTAAATCTATTAATTAATGATTAATTTTCGAGTAACATATAAATATATATGTACACAATATTCTAGCAAATATACTAAATACTCTTAATTGTTTCTTGAATAAATTTTCATACTTATGAAAAAAAAATCATTAACGAAATTCTTATATATATATATATATATATATGTGTGTGAGATGCAATATATTTATAATCATAGATAATTCTAACATTAACTTAATTAAGATTTGATCTTCTCAATCTTATCATGCTATATACTATTATTATTTATACATAGGCCCTAAAGCTCTTAATGGTTAGAAATCTTGGACCTACCATCGGCCTAGAAGGGCTTAATGAGTTCATAAAAGTCTACACCAAAAAAACTTAGGTTTAAGCCCCTTCAATGTATAAGTAACCATATTTGCTACTTGCTTTCTCTAGCAAGACTAATGAAGCCAAGGCCCTGAGACTGATAATGCTTTTGCTTGAGATATGATTACTCAATATTAATGTGAAGCATTTCTATTTCTATTTCTTTTTTTTAACCCTATTGATGTTATTTAGATCTAATTTAAACAATGGATAACTAGTTATAGAACTATTAATTATGCAAGGATAGATTCAAACTCATAAAGAATGACCTCATCGCCCCAAACTTTCATTTAGGATAATTGCCAATATTTACTAGCTTTAGAGATAAAACACATCAGGTTTAGGGTATCTGTGCTTAAAATATAGGTAGTGTACAAACAATAATTCCAACTCAAATTTAACCATTATTAGTTTAAAGTGGAGGTTGAATCTTGGTCTGATCAATGTGTCCATGGAGCGGAATATTTTACAATTTGAGGGATATGTCACTTAATTTGAGACATGCAAACATTCTTGATCTTAACAATGCGATGTACTCACCAATTAAAGGTGTGTTTGATTCATTAGTTTAACATTGGTCAAGATTTGTTTCATATTGTTATATTCATATTATTTGTCAAAAACAGATATAGATGAAAAATAAATATGTTTTACTTATAAACAGACTTTACATATTAGATACAGATAAGAACAAATGAAAAATAATCATTCAAACAAACCCTATTGTCCTAGACTTTTATTATATACGAATAACGACTAAGAAATAAAATTTATATTATGACTATTTGTTTTCATTATAAAGTATAGTTATCAAGTAGGAGACTTCCATATTGCTTGGAAACAAGGTCTATAAAGTTACTCATAGCCCAGCTTTTTTCCGTGCACGCCAAAGAAACGACATTAGGGGATGGACTGAAAGGTGAAAGGAGAAAATTTTTAAAGAATCGCAAAGCAGCGGATCCAATGATTAACATAGGCAATAGGGCCCAGGTTCTCGGCCATCCCGATCTATCAGGAATTGGCGGATCACAAAACATGTGTGGATCAAATCGAGACCGTACCTTCCCTAACAAACTCTAGGTATGTGCTAAGTATTCGCCAGTTCCATGGTGCTGGTTCTCATGTTCTTAAAACCACTTATCGGCCTAAACTAAATTTCTGTCTAAGTTTTTATGTTTTAAACTTGATAATTTCGAGCCCAAGACCCAATTAGGTTGAGCCCATTATTTCGCTAAATTTGAGAAGGTTTTTCCTATTTATAAAAAAAAAAAAAAATACAGTATTGCAATGGTAGCAACATGAGGAAGAGGAAAATCAAAGAAAGGAAAACTCTCTTTTAATGGATGTGTTATTTCTACATATATAATTTGTGCATGTCTTGACTCAGCTTTAAAGTCATGGAGGGTGTTATATGAAGGAAATCATGAGTAAAGAAGATGTTATATAACATAATTTTTGAATGAATAGGATATTTTGGAAACATCAACATGTTTAAGTTGTAGGAATTTATTTGAAAAATTTAATATTATAAAATATAATTGAAAAATTTACATATGATCCCTTATATAAAACAGGTTTTATTGGATAAAAGGTGCGTTTTATATATCATAGAGCAGACTTAGGTTATGAAACTTGAAAACTGGTGTCTTATATCAAGATCAACTTGGGTCTATTCATTCCTATTGATTTTATACAGACTTGCTATTGAAAGGATGGAGAAAAAACAAAAAAAGTGAGCCTAAAATGTAAAACTTAATCTTTATTGCTTCAAGATTTTGTATAAACAATGTTACAAACATCTAAGGCATAATATCATGTAGTTGATGCAGAAGATGTCATAATCAAGAAGAGATCGATGGAGTTCACCCATTCCTTTGGCAATATTGGT
This sequence comes from Combretum micranthum, assembly GCA_024138025.1. Classification (NCBI taxonomy): domain Eukaryota; kingdom Viridiplantae; phylum Streptophyta; class Magnoliopsida; order Myrtales; family Combretaceae; genus Combretum; species Combretum micranthum. The sequence goes on along the minus strand of JAMXBD010000042.1, from coordinate 2,080,193 downwards.
TTCCTCTCTTAACTCTCTTTTTGCTACAAAAAACCTAATAAATGACTACTGTAACCTTAATAGGTGGAGAGAGAACCCAATTATACATCTTTAACATTTAATCTGGTATGTCAATCAAGTAACCAATTAAATTAATGGATGAAATTTTTCTATGATAGAATTGTTCTACTATGAAGTAGGAATTATAGACCAAATAAGATTCTTTAAATATATTAATATTTATCAATAAAATAGTGATAACAACCTAATATATCGAGCCATGTCTAGCATTCTTTACTTGGCTTGATAATTCAAACTTTATATAATAATGTAAACATCAAGTGCACATAAAACAAATCTCTTAATAACTTCATAATATACCTAACACATTGAATCACATAATGTGGGTCATGGTGGTCATGCACTTCAACATCGCATACTTACTTCCATATATAACAACACTACCAAGTTACTAAGTCAAGTATTATAAGTGATATGTAAATATCATAAAGGTCCACATTAATGTGCCATAGACAATTTCATTTCTTGTTTTTTTTTTTTTAGAGGCCATACTTTCATTTCTTGTTTAATAATAACTAAGTGTACAAATAACATAATAAAGAAGAAATTTCCGCTAAAATCATTTATTCAGCTCAAGAGTCTTAAAACATCATTAATACAACTAAGACTTCTTTGAATGTCTTTCGTCATAAGCTTTTAGTTAAAGGATTTACAGCCATGAGATTTGTCTTTATATGTTCAATACAAATAATTTGCTCTAAACTTTCTCATTCATGACAAAATATTTCAACTTCATATGTTTAGTATCTCTAAAATACTTGCCATTCTAGGAGAAGAAAATTTATTTAGAATTGTCACAATAAATATTCATTGGCTTAGTAATGGTGTCGACAACTCAAAATCCTAAAATAAAGTTCCGAAGCCATAAGGCATATGAATTATAGCCTCAAAACAAGATATAGACTCTACTTCCAAGAGGATGAAGCAATGACAAATTGTTTGACACTTTTCAATGAAATTACTCCTTCTACAAGTAGAAACAACTGATAATGCATACAACATAATTTGAATTCGAATTCCAATCACTTTCAATGGATCACACCTTCTATATATGAGCTTCTAGTCTTTCGTTCCTTGAAGGTGCCTTAAGAAATTTTTTGTAGCTTTCCAATGGTCTATTCCAATACTACTTTGGTATATGTCTCGCATTCTAACCGCATGGTTGATATTAGGTCTCATGCATGTTTGTAAATACATTAGACTACTAATAATTGAAGTATATAAAATAGACTACATTTTTTTTATGTTCCACATCATTCTTTAGAAACTGCATAAAACTAAATTTATCCCCTTTTTCTACTCAGACAATACTTGATGAACATTTGTTCATATTAAATTTTACAAGAGTTCTTTTGATAGTCTTTTTGAAATAGTCCCACCAATCCTTGTAATCTATTTTGCAATATTGAAATTCCTATCACATAGGTGCCTTTCCTATAATTTTCATTTCCAAATTACTGGAGAGAAAATTTGGGCTTATACAAATTTTCCAGATCATTAGTAGCAAGTATAATGTCATCAACATATAACCATCCTTTCAAGTTTAACCCTTGGCAACTAGTCTAGCATTATATCATTCAATATAACCATCCAAGTTATGTTTGGTCTTAAAGACCCATTTGCATTTGATTCGCTTATAGCCTTCTAGCAAATCAACATGATCCTAGACATTGTTTTGTACCATTGAATTTAACTCATCTTTCATGACATTAATCCATTTATTAGACTTATCACTTTTTATGGCCTATGAAAATAAAATAGGATCCTCATTGATGCTAAAATCAAATTATGACTCTTGCAAACAAACCACATAGTTATCAAGAATAATTGATGTTTATGTTCTTATACGTTTATTTAAAGCTATTCCATGTTGTTCATTTGTCTTAGTTGTAAGTTAGTTTCTTCATGAGGTGCTACTTCATCCAAATATTGCCCATGATCATGTTGTTCTTCTAATACTGGGATAACATCTAGTATAGGTGTGGGTTTTATAAACATTTATGATTAATGAAACATCAACTTTTATTTCACTCTTATCCACAACACATCAACATGTTTTTAAACACTCCTACAAACTTTGCCATTTCAAAATGAACTTGACATTAATTGTTTCAACAATTATTGGACCATGATTTAGACAAAAAAATCTATACCCTTTAGGTCTCTTTGGTTAACCAATGAAGTAATCACTAACCATTTAAGAATCTAATTTCTTTTCATGTGGATTATAAACCCGTTCTCCTATTGGTAACCCAAGCATGTAGGTGGCTTAGACTAGGTTTTCTTCTAGTCCATAACTTAAAGAAGTTTTAGAACTACCTTACTGGGTACCTTATATAGCAAACATAAAGTAGTTTTAAGTGCATCCACAAGGTTTTGGATAATGAGGAATTGTTTATCATACTCTTAACTATATTTATTAATTTCCTGTTGCATCTTTTTGCCACACCTTTTTGCTAAGGTGTGCTTAGCATAATATTTTGTGCACAAATGCCATGATTCTCAAGAAAATTTGTTAATGGACCTAGGCATTATCCTAATTCATCATCCATAATATTCACCATCTCTATCAAACCTTACAATTTTCACTTTTCTATCTAATTGTCTCTTAACCTCCTTTAAATGCCCCCATGAAAAATAATCAATAGAAGGTCATAAAATAATTTTCTCTACTAAGAAATGGAGTGTCAAAAGGTCCACATATATTGGTTTGTATAATTTCAATGAGTTGCGTACTTCTTGTGGCTTTTTACTTGCTATGTTTGGTTTGCTTTCCTTTAATGCAATCCTTTATGATACATTGAATATGGGCCATTAAAAAAGTAAAACTTTTCAAAGGACTATAGTTTTGGACCACAATTCCAAGCTATTAGGATTGGGCCTCTAATAGGCCATAATTTAGGGCTTGAAACTAATTTATTCATGACATTTTCTCGCCTAATTTGCAAACATTCTATGTGCATTATAAACTTTGGTATTTTGTTAGTTATATGGTTCTTTACCCTTGGCTTGGATTATTGAGAATCTTCATTATCCTTGCAGTTGTACTGACACTCAATATTTCTCCATCCTTGTTTGGTGGAATGTATGAATTTAGCCTATGCTTCTCTAATGACTCTCTCATTAAAAGTAGATATCTTACAATATCCATTAATTTCCTATGACTTGTATTAATATAATGATCTTTGTAACTTTAAATCATCCTTTTAGTCATTGGTATCACATATTGGGACTTCCCATAAGTTGGTAAATGCCGCTTGACCAAGGAGCAATGATAGCATCAGTTTTGTCTAAGGAGTCCATACTAATGACAAAATCAAAGTCATTTACATAAACAACACCATTGTTTCCCCCCTTGCCATCTTCTAATGCTAAAGTCCATATTCGTTTGCAACTCTTGACATTGAGATCCCTTCAAAGTTCATTGCCATGAACCTAACTTTACTCTTCCATAACTTTTACCGACGTTTATCAAAAGTCTCTTATAAAATGAACAAATGCAAGACTCTTGTATGTACTATCCCATCTCCTTTATCCTAGCTATCTTGACTTTTACACACATTAAGCCCCTTCACTTTTTGGTGTCTTGGGATTTTATGGCATGAAGGAGATGAAGGGTGCTATGTTAACATTTGTCATCAAATCTACCTTTAAAGTAGTGTGATGTTCCTCCTTTAGGCATTGGAATTATGGAACCCATCAAAGAAATATCACATTGATCATAGAATTTTCCTTTTTCCAATTGCCTTCTTCTTCATTTTGACCTTTTTCTTGGTGGATTAGTGACTTAATACTCTTTGCTACTTCTCCTCATATTTGCTACTAGTTGAAGATCTCAAGCCCAACTTTAAAACTCGATTAACCCTTCAATAAGGACTATCACTTTGGATTATATTCGCTACTATTGTTGTTCTAGATTAAAGTTTCAGTGCATCCAAAAATATGAGGAGAGCATCATTTAGATTATATTCTTGTATCTCTTACTAAAACTCTAAGAATTATGTACCACTTTATAGTGCGCTTATAATGATGGTGGTGAAGTTTGATCTTATATTTCCTTTTGGCATTTTAACGGGAGAATCAATCCTTAGACTCTTGCATAGACTCCAATTAGGAGGTAACCTCATTGCTTTTTCTCCTTCACCTATTCTCTTAATTTAGTGTTGTGGTTCATTCTTTACTTGCTTCATTTATTAACGTAATAGCCTTAAAATGTTGTTCCACTCAATGTAGAAAATGGCCTAATTTGTCCCAAGCTATCTTACCTTGAAGCACTTCAGTTTAGGCACATCCACTTTGAGGACAAGTTAAATAGTCACTCCATTAGTTATCACTGCCATAAAAACTATCAATTGAGTCACAAGGTCTTTTATCTCCTTCGCTACAGACTTTGCACTTGCATCCATTCTTCTTTCACATACCACTATTTTGGAATCTAAATCACCAGTTCCAACCTTTAGGTTTTCCAACTCAATGGCACTGTTTGACTTCACTAAGCTTTTTATACTACAATTTATAACTCCTTGTAATTCCATGTAAAATTTGTCTTTTATCTTTTTTCATTTTTTTATGTTTATCAATACTCTCTTTTCGTCCTTATACTTTAAATTTTACTTAGGGTAGTCCTTCTATTCATAAAAAAAAAAAAAAATGGAAAAAGGTTAAAAGCTAAAAATATAAAAGAAAAACAAATCTAAAAATTCAAAAAGAAGGGAAATGCCTTATGTTGGTGAAAAACAATTTTTTTTTAGTGAAAAATAATTATCTTTGGGTCAAAAGAGATTTTTAGATTAATACATGCATATGTAACATAGCACAATTTGAATTTTTGGCAAGAAAGCACTTAGCTTGTTCATTCCTAGAAGTACATAACAAAATATCGACTTAAGTGAAATGTGATTGGAGGTGTACTTTGATTTGTACTTGTATGGATTGTTTTGTAGGCAACAAATTTATTGTAAGTTGGACTGGAAATAAGAGAGCTTCTACGGTATTTTTGACGAGACCATCAAGTCAACGATATAACTGTTAAAATAAATATAGTAATTAGAATATTAACTATTTTAGTAATTCGATCATGATTGAATATGTTGTGTAAGCCATTTGATATTGTCAGGACCGGTCCATCAAAATTAATGATGGGACCATAGAATGAAATCCACTAAATTTACTTAATCGTCAAATATCGCTTTACATTTATGTACCAGTCTCATTTATTGCCTATGGGGAAAAATCAATTTCTTGGAGAACTTGCACCGACTTTTGGCTTATAGTAGGTGCCTAAATGTCATAGTTGACGCATCAACTTTATTTGTTAGTGAAAATAGTTACTTGAAATTTAAAAATGTCAATTTATAATCTGTAAAACTTTTTGAAGACATTTATAGTACATAAATAGGATAAATAATTGCAAAAATAACAATGTTTAGGTTGTTAATAGCAATTTGGCACAAATTTTAGGTTATTTGTTATAATAATAGACAGGTTTTAACCTAAAACTTGTTAAACTTGCGAGTCAACTTATACGTTTCTACGAGTTTACAAGTTGATGATGGGGTTTCGATTCAACTCCTATACAAAATCATTTTTTTTTAGTAAACTCATTTAGAATCACAATTTTACATAGTAGGATTGGTAGAATTGGTAGTAAAATCGATAGTAGAATCGGTATAGAATTGTAAAGTTGTAATTTTTCACATTTTTTTTCTATTTGAACTTTAAAAATGTAATTAATATTTTTTATGTTTATCTTAATCTAATTTAATTTTAGTTTTTTTTTAAATTTTCCTTTGTTTTTTTTAATATTTTTTAGAGAGTTATTTTCTTTTAGGTTATATACTTTGATATATTTTGAACGATTTGAATGAAAATTAAATAAATATATATAATGCTATATTTTTCCCCCTTTTTTAATAATTTTCTATATGTAATTTATTTATCATAAATGCAATGATTTTTTGCTTAAATATGTAGTGAACATGAAAATGTTTATTATTGTACAAAACCAACTACTCACACATGATAATTTAAATGATTTGCAATACATCTTAATAATTATAGATTGTGAATCATCATTAAATAATAATAATTATTTTAATTATCAGAATTGCACTAAATATATTAATGAGAGTATGTGAATTATGATTATTATAACTTAAAATTTTGGTTGTATGTAACTAATTTAATGCTAAATTCCTTATTATTATTTATTTAAAGTTTTATTAGGATAGTAAGTAAATCTATGGTTCTTGCAACCAAATTTACATTAGCTGTAGAATCTTATGATTCTACGTTTCGACTCTATGGATTCCTTATGATTCTGGGTAGAAGCTGAAGTTTGACAATCATGTTAGGTATCAAATTAATATTTTTAAATCTCATATAATTAATTTAAGCCGTTAGTAAAGTCGAGATGGCTACCCTGGACACTAACTTGGGAGTTACATATGAGGTCTTTCTAAATGTAAGATCAAAATTTAAATAATTTAATGGCCACCAATTAATGATCTCCCTTACAATTATAATAAATGCATTCTCGTATGCCTATCTTTCAAGGTAGATTGATCTAGACAACATAATAGAGCTTCGTGGTATACCTCGCTCTTGAATTGTAATGGACTGAACAATTGTCCTCGCTGCCATTTGGAACTTACATTGTGTTTGCTACAGAGAATTAAAAAGAAATGATTAGGGAAGGAGAAAATGAGAAGAATTAGATTTTATTCGTCAATTTGTGTTGAAAGGGAAATATGGGTTAAGGAAAATTATTGTAATATTTTTTATGAGTTATATATTTTTTGATCCTCTCTAAAATGGAGAGAATTAGGAGAAAAGGAAAAATTTTATGAAATTACTCAAATATCTTTTTTTTTTAAGTATTTATTATCTTTTAAGTGGATATAAGTAATTTAAGGTTATATCTTATTATCTTTTATAATAATTAAGATTCCATCCATTTTCCTCCCTCTCATTATCTAAACATATAAAAGGGTTTAAATTTTTTAATAATTTATTCTCTCCATTTTTTTTTCTTCCAAAATATTATTTTTTTAATGTATTCTATCATACCAAACAAATCCTAATGCTTTCACTTATGACGTTGAGTTTGAGCAAATTATAATTACTTGGCAAATTTTTGTGTTTATGCTAGATTTATAAATATCATATGGTGTATATTGCTGTTGCAAAATTCACATATGGATACATAGCGCATCATTGTTTTTTAATTAGATTATGATATATAAGAATTCTACCATTTTCATACACCGTCATTGGGTTGGTTGCTAAATTTTGAAATAAGGACCTATCTTGTAACATCAATGCCTTACTCTATGGTTCTAGAGCCTGTCTTATCACCTTTTATAACTCTAGAACCTTTCTGATCATGCTTGGCAAAGCAAGCTAAAAATCCGGCAGATCCGCCCACACTCGACCTTGCTCTTGGCATAATGAATATATAAATCTGCGCCGTATATACCGGCTGAACTTTTCAACAAAAATTTTGTGTTCTCATTTGGTTATTAGCCATAATTGTAGCTTGAAAGGTCCCGATGGTTCTCGGCGTTATATATTTATTTTTATATTTATCTCATCTCTCTTTTTTATAATTCTTTGTTTTAATAATTCAATATTATCTATTTCGCTGTATATCCTATTGACTACTATAATTCTCTTTTTCTATTTGCAATAACTTATGATGTCAATTAATCGAATAAATTAGGCAATAGCTTCATGCAAATGTTGCAATTTTATGGCATTTGCCCGTTCATTTCGCTGAATGAGAAAGACTATAATGGAATTCCTATTACTAATGAATGGAATAAAGTTGTAATAAGATTTTTTTAATTTTTTTATTTAAATTAAGGTATTTTGGAAAAATGACAATTCCAACATTGAATTACTATTTATATGTTTGAATAAAGAACGATAATTTAATATTTTTGTAATAGGGATTTCATATGAAATCGCTATTACGGTTAACTAAATACTATAATAGCCATTCATAAAAAACATGGCTATAATAGAATTGCAATTACAGCGAAATGAACGAGCAATAATGAATCAGTTGAGGTGAATGGCTTTTGGTTAAATTGTGTGCCTCTCGATCTCTTCTCTCCTTTCAAGGCAAACCTAATTAGAGAAATCCCATTCCAACAACAATTCCTCCCCCAAACACCCTAACATCTTGTCACTTCTTTTGTTTCCTTCTCTTCACTTTTAAAAATTCAATAAAAACCCAATAACCATTTTATCATCTCTTTTTCCATCTTTATCTCTCAAGCATTATAAAGTTATAAGCTTATTTTTAGAAGATTTTAAAGCTAATGCTAGCAAGGGTGTCAAAAGGTTCAACATTTAAGGTCTCGAATAAAGAGAGTTCTCAAGGCAAAAAATAAGCCATCTTTTCTATCAAAAGTTTCCTTAATTTGGGTCTTTAGTCTTTTATTTTGTTCTTTTTAGTGCCCTACCCTATGTGGGTATTTTCTCCAATCAGAGTATTGGATCTTTGTTCTAATAGTAGAACTTTTTGTGTTTAAGGTTTTTGATGCTCTTTTTTGGTGTAAAAGATGTGACGTTATTTTGTTAGAGTTTATTAACCCCCGATCTTTAGTTTTTCATATTTTAGGTTGATTCTGTACTTAGTTTGTTCTATCAATGAATGAAGTTTCTTGTTCTTTGGCTAAAAAGAAAAAAAGGTTAAAATTGTGTGATCACAACTTTGCTAATGGATCTCTATGGAATTAATTAAGTACCATATCAATATTTTAGGGATCCTTTTCATTTTATTATTGCATTAAAAAAAAAACTCTTCAATTCAATTTTTTTTTTTTTATTTCATAGGACTTATATTATAAAGTTTAAAAAAGTAGAAATGAAAATGCGTCTTGCAACAGGGAAAGAGAAAGATAAGCATGTGGAATATAAATATTAAGTATAAAGAATAAATATGAATTTTGAGTTTTAAACTCAAAAGAGAACTATTTAAAGAAAGAGTTGGGCCGATAAGGTGAAGTACATGAATTTAGGATGATTTGAGATATTTGACAGGGTAAGTTTAGAATAAAGACTATTAGGTTGACTCATATGTTGTCAAACATTTTTTTATGGAAGTTCATGCATTTAGAAAGAATCTCTATAGCTTGACTAGAGAAGCTCATTGAGGCATTTTTTTAACAGGATGACTCATCTCAGCCATCAATCATTAGTGCAATTAGATGAACATTGTCGATGAATGAACTTTTCATATACTTAAGAACTTATTCACATTTTATAACTTGTAATTTAAAAGGAATGCTATTGTGCTATCAGATTACTATCAAGAAAGATCACATAATGATTAGATTGAAGACTACGCTACTATTATTCAAGAAGATTACACCGATTACACATGCCTGCATATGAGCCTTGTGATATTGCATACTCTTTGGTAAGTGTTGTCAATATGATTAACTTTCCTCTTCTTTTCAAGTGTCACCATCAAATTGAAAGCTCTTTCCAAAGGAGTACCAATTTGGTTGCTATGATTATGTGTGTATAACATACATCTTACATATACATAGACTAAAAGGAGTAGTTAATATGCTAATGACATGTGGGGATGACTTCCATAGAAAGAGTAAGGAGGAGGAGAAAGAGATTAGAGGGTTCGAATACATATGTTAGGTGAAGGAGTTATATACCATTGAGCCCATTGTTCTTGAGAATTAGTACTATGTTCTTTTTTCCAATCTTTGTTTGATTTTTTGAGATAGCAATCTGAAAGCACAATTATCAAATGTGAATGAACTTTTACATATTTAAAAATTTAGTTGTCAACAACATTTGTCAAATCATATCAATAGCTATTATAGCTAAGAAGAATAATCTTTTTAATAGGTCCCTCCATAGTGCTTTTTTTTTTTTCTTTTTATTTTTGGAGTTCAAGCCCATAAAAAGCCACTTTGAGTGCACCGGTCATCTTAAGAGAAATGTTGACAATAGATAGTAAAACTCAATTTTCCTTACAATAAGGTTACCATGTTAAATGAAAGTTATCCAAGTTCATAAATTTAGCTTTAGGGCCTACCATATAGTTTAAAGAGTTAAGCTTGGGTTGCTTTTGAGCATAAAAGCCAAAAATTAAATTTAATCCTTTGTACTAACAAAAAAAAAAAATCTTGTTATCCAAAAATGTGCATATATAGGTCGACATGGGTATGGGCTTGACCTAATTTGTGATCTAGTTTGACCCACCGTGGGCAAGCATGACTCATAGCCTGACTCGATCATATAGGTCATAACCCATCAAATGACCCAACGAATTACTAACTCTGGAGCAATTCAAGGCCTCTGACTTGCTAACTCGCCGAGTTAGACTAGGTCACTAACATATTAGGGAAAAAAAAGGAGGAAAAAAGAAAATAACGAAAGAAAAGTGGAAATATAAATATAAATAAGAAAATATGTTTGAACTATTTTTGATGTGACTAATGAAAATTTATTACCTATTTATGACACTTTAATGTGTTTGTTGGTCACAAGTAATAAATACACTAAAATATAAGTCTAATTAATTTATATAGACTTCCAACCAAAGAAAATCTTTTACCTTAACAATGGGTTTCTTTTTGTCTCTATAGGATTTTTTGTGTTTTGAGTTTCTTTTGGTACCATATTGCTAAGTTTATAATTAAAAGTGAATATACTTGTATATAAACAAATGCACATCTTGAAAAATTTTATTTAACAAATAGGTTATCAACTATTTTTTTAAGCCCAAGTTCATTTTAAGTTAAAATTTTGTAATAATTAATTGGAAATTTATTTTTTAATATTATCTTCATCTTTTTTTTTCAATTTTTAATTTTATATTTTAAAATATTATTTTTACAAAAATTTTAAATTTTTAAAAAAATATAAAATGGTTAAACGGGCCATCCTAGATTGGACTTATGATCTTATGGATGTGGACTCATTCTCACCCGTACCCATATCAACATAAAGTTTCATCACCTCAGTCCTTGTGGCAAGGAACCACATAAAAAGATGTCCTTAAAAAATCTAAGAAAAAGGGAAAAAGAAAAATTCAATCGACAATTCGTAGCTTTCGGCTAATTTGCAATCCCGTAGCGAAACTACACATAAATCAAATTAATATGCAAGTAGGAATAAAAAGAAAGAGAAAGTCCACTTGAGGCAATAAATAAGTGGGCAAAAACATCTCCACAAATTCACCCGACAATCGTGTCCTGCTGCCACTTGCTTCAAGAATGGTCCTGCGTGGGCAACCATTTGAAAGTCAACCTATTGTAGAGTTCTATTATCTTTAAATATATATCTATGAAGAACTAAATAGAGATAAAAAAATAAAAATTTTATTTGTAAATAGATCATATAGAAATAAGATTGGAGACAAATATAGTTTTAGATAAAAATGAGATAATTCAAGCAGTAAAAAAAAAATTGTTTGTGATATTACTTGGTGGGGGGAAATAATTTTTCATTATGTAATAGCAGTGATTGTCAAGGAAGGAAGATAGTTATAATTATTCAGGAAGTGCTGGCCTTTGGGGCAAAAAAATAAAAAGATATTAGTGGTGAAAACCATGAAAGAGAACCGACAAAGCAATTTGTGCCAAAGTCAAATGACGGATCAATTATTATTATGTGAGGGGGCCTAGGGTTTTACCTTTATTAGATGTTTGTTTGTTTGAATTCCATTTCATTGTCTATTGGTGGATGTAGAAAAAGGAGTACGAGTGCACCACTAAATAGACCTGCTTCCTCTTGGATTAGTCTTATATCAGATGCATGAACTGACTAGCTTTTCAATATTCAACACCTATTGCCGTACTTCATGGGCCATATGACTAGTTGACCTGGGAAGTGCGTTTATGGGAAGATTGCAGAATTCGCAGTGGGTTATCGTTCTCTAAATTCGTTGCAAGTTGTGATTTTTTTTTCTTGGAGTGATTTTAATAGTAATGTTGCATTTGATAGGCATGAATTGTGTGTAATAAAATTAATTGGAATTAAAAAATGAAATGTAATGAAATTAATAAAGAAATGATAAATTCATTCCTTTATTTGAATACAGATGCGAAATGAAATAAAAATGAATTAATGTCCTTTATAAAAATTAAGATAATAAATTCATATAGAATAAAAAAATTAAATAAAAATCTTTAGTAGAAGGAGAAAAGGAATAGTAATTCTACTTTTTTAAAGTATAAATGAATTTCACTTTAAAGCCGGAGTTGTAGATTTCAACAAATCATGATTCTTACTTCTCATAACACTTCCAAATGTAAGAAAATGAATGGAAGCCAGAATCACGATTCTATCCTAGTCAATTCCTGTATACCAAACAAGTTGTAAGATCTTTTAGAAATGTTTGAGTGAATAATACGTCACATGTAATATATCGATGATGAGTAAATTATAATCATATTTTAACACATAACCATATTCACAAAATAATGAATGGTAATTATTTAAAATATTTTCCACTATGTCTTTCACGTGTCAAAATATATACACATGTTATTTATTAATTATTGAATATTTATCTAAAGTGCTCATTTGGTGTCATGTCATCTTTATAAGAATTTTTTTTCCATTAAAAATTCATTTACTTTGTCCAAAATCTTTTATTTAGTATCTTTAGGTATAAAGTCAACCTATTTTTTATTTATTATTTTAATAGATAAACAATATGTATAAAACCATGTTATTATTTTGTACCATAAATATTTGAAAAATATTTTAAAATATAAGATAATTTTTTAGGGTCAAAAAATTAAAGAACCTTATCATAATGGTGAAAATTTCCAAAAAGGAAAAGGCAAAGGTTTTTTAGCATATGAAGTTATGTCAAGACTTGCATTACATGCTCTTATGCAAAGTGAAGTTCTTCAAATCATAAATGCTATCACTTTTGCAAGCATGAGGCTAATGATTGGAAATTATCATATTTAATGATAAAAAGGTTGGAGTCCTAAATAAAGAATCCTAAATAGTCTTGTGTGGCTGAGTTTATATATTTTAATATTATATCATCGTGTGTCTTGCTATAATTTAAACCCTAGCATAAAGTACATGGACGTTACTATAGGAACAGCATGTGCATTCTCAGTTAATGATATCATACAAATATAGAAGACACCGGTGAAAAGAAAAATGCAGAAGATTTTATGGGATTGCAGGGTGAAAACCCATAGACAAGATTGCATCAATATGCAATAATAGTATAATAGTAATAGTATATTGATCCCCTCGTAATCTCAAAGTACCAAGTTATACAATAAATCTGTGAGGTCTTCGACTCTTTTACTAAATGTAGAGTTACCGAATCTAACTTGTAATGAAAAATAACTTAAACATCAAGAAAATACATACAGGACAGTGCTAAGGACATAACATCTTGATTTTTAGCTTTTTGTTCATTTCTTCACCTAAACGCTCTTGCATAATTGAGTCTCATATAAATTTAAGAGATAAACTCGACTTTTATTTACACCAACTCAAAACGTCTACTTATATACTCAAGTAAAACTTGCAGTGTAGCTCCTCCTACAAAGTCTAGTTCGGTCATTTTGGCCTATATATGTAATGCATTATAATATATACGAACCTCCATCATCTTATACACATATGGTGTCATCCATCTGAGAAAAGATTTAATGGGTATCACATGTAACTTGTAATGTATACGTAGTGTGTAACTACTAATGATATTTTAACACTTGACCGTATGGATGGTGGTTACTTTAAGAAATGCCCACTACTTTGTTCATGTGTTAACATATGATTGACAGTTATATATTATATATACATATATGTGATTTATTACCTATCGAATATTTTTGCCATCTACCTACTCTAGCATTATTATTGATCATTGACATACGTGGATTTTTTCATTTTTCTAGGCTAGCACACGTGCTTCTTAAACCACATAGGTTTGCCTTCCTCGGAGCTGTTCAACTTAGTACTTCTTGTAACACTTAATGAAGAAAAACCATCTTTTTTCATCACATAGCCAATACTTATTCTCCTTTCATAGACAACGGTGATAGTATTGATGACTCCTAAAATAGTAAGAGCACCTATGTTAAGGTAGAGTATATACAATGAGATCAAGTGTCGTCCCATAGGAAAAGTTAAAACAATTACCAATAATAACTATATAAATCAATTATCTTATTTAGATAATCAATTCTTAAATTACTCACAATTAGTATCAGTCTTTTAAGTGTACTAGGTATTATCGTGAGTCATAAACTAGATTTGATCTATTTCTTTTCAATTAACCTATACCATAGAAAAAACTATTATTGATTGTGGTAGAGATTGCTTGGATCCACAATTACTAATCCTTATTAATTAATTGAAACTTTTCTAATTAATGAACTCATGTTGCATTACTATTAATCAATTAACATACACGCTAATCAATTATTCTCATGCCTTTTGGATTCCTCTATTAAGTTTCACCTTAATCTAGTAAAATCATATAGTTTCATACTTAAAATTACATATAGCTTCATCTCGTTATGCAGATCTAATTATTCACGTGAGATACTTTCTTACGCTAGCAAATAAGAAAACAAGTTAATCAACATACGTAATTAAACACTAGATTAGTTCAATTGAATCTTAGTCTTCTTATTCATATAGTTCTTCTATAGCTATCACACTTATGTATTCAACAATTACACACTCATAATTAACATACACATATCAACAATCATAATATTCATAGCAAAAACAATAACGAAGAAGAATAGATAATTAAGAAAGAACAAAATAAACTCAATTAACAAATCAAATAATTGTCTAATCAAATCCCTAAAATGATCTTTTCAATTCTTCTCCTTTCATAGCTCCTACAAACACCTCTAAAAACCTTTATGTAACCCTCTTCTTTAAGAATCCATAACATAGTATTTATGAACGAACCAATATATCTAAAATAAATACAACTAGAAAATTATGAAAAGTACACAACCAAGAAATTAGTCATGTTTCAACTCATGCTCATTATGTGAAATTCGATTTTTAATTATCTCAAAGGAATTTTGATAAAGTCTTCAAATATACTCCCCTATTGACATAGTGGGGGAAATAGTACATGATCAATTGGAAAAATAGTGTAAGATTTAATATTGATAGTTTCGTAATTTTGTATGGTTGTGGATTTTTGTGTTTCATGATCCTATTTGCATGGAAAAAAAAAAACGAGCCAATGAGTAACATACACCATCTTTGCTCATGACATGCATCGATTTTTGGGCAAATTCAATCATTTAGGCCTTTAAAACCATATTTTTACTATTTTTGGTAACTTTTCTTTCTATCATATCTTTTGATAGGAGAGTTTGATAGGAGAGTCTATTTCACATGTCGTATGTGCTATTTGTTTTGTCTTTTTATTCATTTTCTTTCTCAATAATTTTCAGACACATTTCCTTTTTGGAAAAAACCGTATTTCCACATATATTGTATGCTTAGGGCGAGAATGGATAGATTATTGATTGAATAAAACATTATTGAGCATGTCTTGCTCTTTTTTTTATTTTAAATTTGAATTTTCTTGTGGATGCCAACTAACTAAGAATTCTTAGAATTAATAGGTGCCGGGTATTTATGCACGAATCAATGGTCTTGTGATAAACCTCTATTATCTGCTATGTCAGTTTGATATTAGAACTACATTTGCTCTAGGATTATCATGGCCTCTCGTAGACAAACCAATCAATGATTTGTGGATGGTATCTATGAACGTGATAATTTAGATAAGAAGATTGGAGACATGATCGATGGGAGGTTAAATAAGAGGATTGGGTACATAATTGATATTCAATTAGGTACTATCGTGGATTAGATTATAGAGAGGATGAAGGTGCTTATGATGAATTAGAATAGAGACTCTATCAATGTTCAAGGTAGGGCTCTTAATCTTAGTCCGATGCTTGATGTAGGTTTTGAGGAAGCAGATTATCATTCGTCTTCTATTGACGAGGGCTATTATGATGAATTACCGTGCAGGTGGGGTAGGCCGTGTGTCGAGGAAGATCGTGGACACTAAGAAACATGGATGAGGACAAAGATCCACGAATTTTATGGTAGTCTCCAGTCGGAGGAGTTTTTGGATTGGTTGGCCATGGTAGAGGATATTCTCGAGTTTAAAGGGGTTCCAGATGATAAGCATGTATAATTGGTGGCAACAAGATTTCATAGTAAGGCCACATCATGGTGGCAACAGATTAAATTGACATGCTACAAATTGGGTAAGTAGAAGATTGTGGCATGGGAGACAATGGAAAAACACCTACGGGCATCCTTTTGGTCGTATAATTTCCAACAGATTATGTACTAGAAGCTGTAGAATTTGAAACAAGGGAGCAAGACTGTTGATGATTACACCATAGAATTTTATCAGTTAATAGCTAGAAACGAAATTTAGGAGATGGAAGACTAGTTAATGGCGCGTTACATTGGAGGGCTATGGTTGCAACTTCTGGATAATGTCAATTTATTTGATCTTATTAATGTATCACCTGCACACCAGAGGGCTTTAATTGTTGGAAGGTAGTAGAGGCGACTCGGGACTGGTCATACAACAATGGGGTGACGAGTAGTGGAAATAGTGGTGTGAATCATCTAGGGTGTGGAGTTATAGGCAGTAGCATTATGGGGTGTTTCAGTAAGCGTAGCATTGGTGACCTTGGCACTAATGGAATAAGGTGCTTTAAATGCGGTGAAATTGATCACTAACATGCAGATTGTAGGAAGGCAGAGGAGGAGACGCTTTTTGTGGAGAATGAGGAGGAAGAAGATAACGAGGTTGTTTTCAAAGTAGTAGGCAATGGTGAGCCAGTTTTTTAAAATGAATGTCTTGAAGAAGAATTTGCAACTGGAGATGGCAGGGAGAATTTGGTGGTTAGAAGGTTGTGTATGACTCCTAGGGCAATTGAGGAAAGTGTCTTAGAAACAACATCTTTCAATCCACCTGTACTATTTTAGGTAAGATATTTCATGATTGATTTTAGTAGCTGTAAAAACATTGTGTCCACAAAAGCTCTGTAGAAATTGAGCATTCAACTAGAGCAGCACCCGAGGCATTACAAATTGGCTTGGCTGAAAAGGGATGGTGAGGTAATTGTTTCTAAATGAGCTCTTGTTTCTTTTTCTATTGGTTATAGATACAAGGATGTTTTATGGGATGATGTAGTGACAATGAATGCTTGTCACTTGTTGTTAGGAAGACCCTGGCAGTTTGATAGAAGTGTAACTCATGATGGGAGGGCTAATACGTATAGTTTTATATATAAGGGGTGAAGATTGTGTTGGTTCTGAGCAAGGATTCTAGTGAGCCCAAGCCTGTTAAAGAGGATACCGATACTAGCTCCAACTTACTGTCTTTGGCCATATTTGAGGAGGAGATTCATGCTTATGATATTATTTTTTGCTCTAGTAGATAAGGAGGTTGAAGGAAACATGGAGCTAGTTGAAGTGGCATTTTTGTTAGTAGAAGAGTTCCAAAATGTGTTTCCCAAAGAGTTACCAGATGGATTACCACCTCTGTGTGATATTCCACATTAGATTGATTTTGAGCCTGATGCAGCTCTTCCAAATAGATCACATTATCAAATGAGCCCTACAAAACATGTGGAGTTGAGGAGTTGTTGGCTAAGTGATTCATTCAAGAGAACTTGAGCCATGTTAGTCTCGACCCTTCTAAAACCCAAGAAGGATGGCTCCTGGCGCATGTATATGGACAACCGTGGTATTAATAAAATCACTATTAGGTATCGCTTTCCTATTCCTTGCCTTGATGATTTACTTGACTAGCTTAGTGGTGCGAGGGTATTTACTAAGTTGGTTTTGAAAAGTGGGTATCATGTTGAGATGAAAATTACTCTAATTTTATGGGATTTAATTTGGATTAATTGTTATTAATTTTGTAGAAATTATATGGAATCGGTACTTAATCATGATTTATATGAATATCAGGTCTTTGAATCCAAAAGAAGCAAATAGTACAAAATTGGAGTAAAATATATACAAGGGACAAAAATCAGAAAGAAAGGCCGGCCATTCATGGATTTAAGCCGCCGGCCTTTATTGGATTTCATCAGCGTATCTTGAATTTCGGCAGTGAACAAATTCAACATTAAACACCGGCCTTTATGGGAAAATGCCGGCCTATCATGTAACTGCAAGGGACAATGAAGAGGCAAATGAAGATAAGCCGGCCATGATGAATTTAGGCTGCCAGATGTGTAACTGCCAGATGTGTAACTGCCAGTTTACATTAAATGATGACCTTTCAATTACTCACTTTTGTATATAAATATCCTATAGGGTTTCTTTGAGAATTAAATCGAAAATTCAGATATCCTTTGTTAAGAAAAACCCTAGAGAGAAAATTTGAAGTTATGAGTGGCAGACATCTAATCTAATCAAGGGGATTGCTACAGATTCAATTCTACAAAGATTTGTGAGATCTAATTCGATTTAATCAATTGTTCTTTTCTTCTGATTATCTAATATCATCTAATTGTCTTGTTATTATTGTTATGTTTGATTGTTACAATTTAGGCCTATTGTTCAATTGACAAAACAATACATTGTTAATTAAATAATGAATCCGTAATTGTTCATCTATTCTAATAGGAGTAACACAACAACGTGGTTGATTATCATCAAATAGTTAATTCATGTTGTGATGATATATAATCTAATTTAAATGATTCATGCTCAATGGATTATTAATTAGGATTGGTAGTCTCTCTAATTCTATTGCTATTGATAGGTTAAATCCTAAGAGCTTGTTTAGGGTTATCTAATCAATAAGGGAAATAATTAAAGATCTTATCTTAGTTATCAATTCGGTAAGGAGAGATAGGGTTTCAGAGCGTATTGAAATCTATAACCGATCTAGTCAGAAAAAGAATAATGATCTTTGCATCAATGATCGAATCTAAGAATTGAATTGTAGTATCACCTTGATTAGAGATTTCTTATTATTGAATTCAACTCTTATTTGTAATTGCTAGTTTTAGAGATAAACTAAACTTTAATTGCTTTTGATTAAACAAACCCCCAATCTTCTTTCATCTGCATTCTTTCTTAATAGAAATAAATTTACCCCAATCCCTGTGGAGACGAACCTACTCACTATTATATACAAATTTTAAAGTAGGTTTTAATTTTGTTGGATTCGACACCCACCATATCACTAGATTCGAATTCGAGTTAGTAATGAGTGGAAGATGGCTTTTAAGACACGGGAGAGATTATATGAGTGGCTAGTTATGCCATATGGATTATCTAATGCACCTATAACCTTTATAATTGTAATGAACTAGGTTTTGAGACCATTCATTGGCAGATGTGTTATAGTTTACTTTGATGATATATTAATTTACAGTGCTAACCCTGAAGAGTATCTTGAACACTTGAGGCTCATTCTTGGTGTACTACATAGGAAAAGTTCTATGCAGCCATGAAAATATGCATGCTTATGACATTTGAGGTAATTTTTCTTAGTTATGTGATTTCGGGCGAAGGCTTACAAGTTGACAAAACCAAAGTGGAAGCAATTTAGTAGTGGTTTAGATTTAGCATGTTAACTGAAATTAGAAGCTTCTATGATCTTGCATCATTTTTACAGACGGTTCATTGCACATTTAAGTAGTATTATGGCCCCCATAACAAATTGCATGAAAGAAGCGAAGTTTGTGTGGATTAAAGAAGCGAAAAGAGCCTTTGAGATGATAAAGGTGTAACTTACACCAACCCTGATGTTAGTGTTGCCAGATTTTCATCAACCTTTTGAGTTACATGTTGATGTGTTGAAGGTGGAATTGGGGTAGTTTTGAGCTAGAATAGCATACCCATCGCTTAATTCAGTGAGAAATTGTTGGAGTTAAAGTTGCGGTACAATACTTATGATATAGAGTTTTATTTTATGGTGGAAGTTGTTAAGCACTGGCAACATTATTTGTTTCATAGGAAGTTTATTCTATACATTGACCATAAGGCTTTAAAGCATTTACACAGTCAGGATAAGGTCTCTGCTAAGCATGCGTCATAGGTGGGCTACTTAGAACATTTCACCTTTGTTGTGAAGCACAAGTCTGGCGTTGCAAACAGAATTACTGATGCATTAAGCTGTTAAGCGCTAGCGACATTATTTGTTTTTGATGCGAACGCATCAAGTGCAATCCAATTCGACTTCAGGAAAGGATTGAGCATCAAATGACTTTGGTCAAACTCGATTTAAAAATGGGGTTTCAAAGCTTAAATAGGAAGACGATGCGGATCAAGTGGCTTCAACACGGAGGTGTAGAAGCTGTCAAAAATTGTAAGAACCTGTATGCTGGTCCAATGCCACCAGCCTTTCCTCCTATGCCGCCGATGTACCCTATTTACACATCCAGCGTTTAAATGGTGTTGAACTATCACGAAATTAGATTTTTAAACACTGCTTCAAAGGCCACTAGCTTACTTGATTTAAGCCATCGGCTTTGAAATATAGGCTGCCAGCCTTCGTTGATGAAACTTGTTTTATTTATTTATTTTTTTGTGTCTTTTTGTTTTCCTTTGTTCCATGATATATAAGTCTTAGGTTTGTTTTAGAGAAATATAGAAGTTTTGTGACATTTCTTTTGTGAAATACTCTTCCTTATGAGTTCTTGAGATAAGAGCTTGTATTGAAATTGTTTGCAATATTTTATGAATATTGAGAAATCCAATTTCCTTTATTCATTTATGTTGATTGAATCTTTGGATTCCTTTAACTAGTGATTCGTTTTGTAATTCGTGGAATCTGTCGGATTACGATTCTTGTTACAACTCAGTTTGATTTTGTGATTCGTGAGTCATATCGAATTACGATTTCATCCATATCTTTATAATTTCTCAGTTTGTTTTATTTTAGAAAACCCTAAAAAGATCAAGAACCCTAATCATTGAAGAAAAGAATTTCTGACCCCTTTAGGTTCATATCAGTTTTAAAGGGAGTTTATTATATATATTGACCATGAGACTCTGAAGCATTTACATAGTTAAGATAAGGTCTCGGCTAAGCATGCTTTAAAGGTGGGCTACACGGAGAATTTCACTTTTGTTGTGAAGCACAAGTCTGACATTACAAACATAGTTATTGATTCATTGAGTAGACGCCGAAACCTTCTAAATGAGCTGAATGTAAGGGACTTGGTTTTCATTCTTTTGCTTATTTACTTGAGACTAACCCATACTTCTTTTAGATTTTGGCAAGAGTCAAAGCTGGGGAAAGTCAGAGTACATGCTATAAGATGGTTTCCTGTTCAGAGGTAATCAATTACGCATTCTAGATTATAGTTTGGATTCTTTGATTGTCAAAGAATTGCATGGTGAGTGGCATGTGGGATGAGATGGAACTTTGTAATTGGTATAAGCATCTTACTTTTGGCCAACCATTCACAAGGAGGTTGAGTGTTATGTGCACTGTTGTAAAATTTGCTAAGTGTCCCAGGGGGCGACTCCAAATGTAGGGTTATACTTGTTATTACCAATTCCTTTGTAGCCAGGGGTTGATGTGAGCATGAACTATGTGATTAGGTTGCCAAGAACATGATGAGGTAATGACTCCATCTTTGTAGTTGTTGACAGATTTTCTAAAATGGTTCACTTTATTCTCTGCAAGAAGACTACAGATGCTGTGTGTGTGGCACAATTGTATTTTCAGAAGTGTATCGATTGTATGGGTTGCCTTTAAGTATTGTTTCTAACAGAGATACTAGGTTTCTTAGCTACTTTTAACGGAAGGTGGTCAATACTCAGCTAAATTTTAGTAGTGCCAATCATCTACGGATAAATGGACAAACTGAGGTGGTGAATAGGTCCTTGGGTAATATGTTGCAAAGTTTGGTAGGTGATCATGTGAAGAGTTCGGACTAGAAGCTGAGTCAAGCAGAGTTTGCATACAACCATGTAATCAATCATAGCATAGGGTTCAGTCCATTCCAGGTAGTGTATGTTGAATTTTCATAGGGTTTTAGAATTTATAAAGATTAAATCTTTTGTAGCGAAATTCAAAAAGAAAACCTTAATCAATATCCATGTATTTTGATTAGATTAAAACAAAACAAATAGTTCGAATTTTATATCTTTAACCTTGAAGCTTGAAATCAATTGGCAGATCGAATCTATAGGTATCGCGAATTCGTAATCCCTTTTACGATATCCACATGAATGAACACTCTTTCAAAAAGATCATTTACGTGCTACGTTATCTAGAATACTTCTAGGTCTGATCGGAAAAATTTGCTTATGACTCTCGTACTTCTCTCTTTTAGGTTTTATAGAATTTCTCTGCATGTCTAATGTTAACAACGCATGTCATTAACCCTAAAAGAATCCTCTTAGGTCTTATTTATAATAATGTCAATATGAATAATAATGACATTAATTCCCCTAATCTTATTGGAGATAAATTAATTATAAATTAAGTTATTAACATAAGAATTCTTAGTCGAATTAGGAATTATTATTGTTCTTAACAAATTAAGATTAATAATAAATAAATTTATTATTCTTAATGGACTTATTTAAATTTAGTCTACAATCCTTTTTTTGTTCATTCTTTTGTACGTGACCTTGTAGGTTCTCTTAATGTTGGCCATTGATCTAAAACCATTTTTGTCAACAAAATATGAGTGGCCTCTAGCAAGACATTATGTTTACCCAAATTAAGTGAAGATCGGTGATATGATTTTTACCTGATCCATAACTTATGTCATTATCCTTTTGTCACATGATATCTAGATTGAATATAAGGCATGAATAATGTCATTCTAATATCGTTCAATCTTATCATTTCTCGATGTCAAAGTGAATGACAAAACAAATAAAATTAATCACACTATCAATTTATTTGAGCACGACCATGCATTTCTTAGTTTCACTTATCGAGAGCCCAAAGATATTTCTCTCATATGAGAGGGATAAATTCTATCTTAATCACTCAACTTCCTCTACATGATTCACATTACGCTTAATCTCAACATTTATAATTATCCAATTAGAGACAACATTTGATTGAGTTGAATCATAATGTTCCTCATGTTAGGACCTATGGTGATTTCAGGTCTAAGGATATGCTGACATTGTTATTGTGAGAATCACTTAAACACTATACCATGTAGTGATATCATAGTATGTCAGTCCAGTACATAGTTCTCTAATATGTGCTTATGAGTTTGATTTAAATCCCAATACAAATAGACATCTCATGAGATTAAACAAAAGCTTACACTAGATTTAAGTCATTATCATTTCTACAATAATGAGCATCTAGGGATATTTAGAACAATTAAATTATTCATGGATCCTATTATAAAGTAAACATGTAAATAATATAATAGAAATTCCTTTGTATCAATAATATATATATATATATATATATATAATGGCAATATCCAGTAATTGACCAAGGGCACAATCACTAACAGTATACTCTATCATTTCCCGTAGTCCACTTGATTTGTTATCATTGCTAGATAAAACCCGCGTTCATGGGAGGGAAGAGGACTTCATCCACAATTTGTAGGAGGTTTACAAAGCTGTTCATGAGAACTTAGAAAGGGTTGTAGGTAGATACAAAGTGGTTATTGATAGAAAGAAGATACATGTAGAGTTTGTTGTAGAGGATTATGTTTGGGCTAACCTTACTAAAGATAGATTCCCTATGGATGAATATAACAAACTATTAGCTAGAAAGATTGGTCCAGTGGATGTGAATAAGAAATTAACCTCAACGCCTACTGGTTAAAGCTACCTAGCCATATTAGATCTATAGACATGTTTAATGTTAAGCATCTCATCCCTTGCATTAGTGATGATTCAGATAAGGAAAATTTAAGAGCGAATTCTGCAGTTGAGGAACTAACGCATGGTTGCTTGGAAAAATAGCATAGGATTTAATTGTGGCAGTTCGTAATTTTGGATGGTTGTGGATTTTCATGTTGTGGGACCCTATTTGCATGGAAAACGAGCCAATGAGTAAATATCACTAGCTTTGCTCGTGATGTGTATCGGTATTTAGGCAAATTCAATCATTTAGGCACTTAAAACCATGTTTTTACTATTTTTGTTAACTTTTCTTTATGTCATTTCTTTTGATAGAAAGTCCGTTTTACATGCTTTTTGTGGCATTTGTTTGTATTTTCATTTCTTTTCTTTCTATATAATTATTAGACACGTTTCGTTTTTGGAAAAAATGCATTTTCACACATATTGTACGTTTAGGGCAATGATGGATAGATTATTGATTGAATAGAACATTATTGAGCATGTCTCACTCTTTTCTTCCAAAATTCGAATTTTCTTGTCTTATTTTTTAGATTTTGATGACAACTACTTAGGAATTCTCAAAATCAACAGGTGTTGCATATCACAATTTGGGTATTTGTGTGCGCGAATCAACGACCTTGCAATAAATCCCCATTACCTGTTGTGTCACTTATCCTTTTAAATCTTGCAATTTCTTTCTTTTAAAATATTTTTCAGGGCATATATTTAAATCATCTTCAAATTTCTTCAAACATCTTCAAATAAATCATTTTTTTCTAAAACTCTACGCAATAAAAATAATCACCAAATAAATATAAATAATATTCCATGTTTTTCTTAAAATGATAAAAAAATGCAAAATAACTCTTATTATATATATAAATAAGTCATAAAGTATAAACATCCTCTCCCTTAGAAGAAGTCTCATTCTAAGATCAATTTGGTTGCATCACGAACATTATCGTGACCTCTTCTCTTGTCACTTATTTTATCCTTGAAGATGGGTAAAAGCATCATCTTACCTCTCCTAAAAGTTAGTGTTTGATTTAGAGAATCCTACACACCCTTAATAAGTCACAATGCATGTCTTTTTAGAGATTAGTTCAAGGATAATATAGTTCACTTCAAGGGTGATTAATTAATTTTGCAACCACTCCATAGTAGAAAACATGTAGCTTAACTGGCAAATAAGCATTTTGATATCCAATTAGAAGCATCACATGCACAAATCAAACTCCTTACATTCATAAGTAAATATACCCTTTAGTCTTGAAGTACTTGACCTAATACTTGCGAAATGCAATGTAGTCTTAATTCCATTTTATTTGAATAGTGCTTATTTGAGTGATTTTTATTAGAGCATTGATGGTTATTTCAAGAAAATTACTTATCAATTATTGTTTTAAATTTTTTTGCAGGTTCCATGCTATTATTATCTTGAAATAATGTTGATATTTTTTCCTCTCAAGATTAAATAAATATGGAAATAAAATTATATGAATTAAAAAATAATAATATTTTTATTTTATATATAATAATGATGATTTTAATTTAAAAGAAATGGCAAATCTTTTTGACGTAGCAAGCATTAGCCAATAGAAATTAGAGAGAGATGCTTGATAAAGCAACACTACAAGTAGAGAAAGAATAATTAAGCAACTCTTTGAGTACCCAACTTTATCCAAAAGAGGGTCGCTTGGCATTGGTAAAGCAACCCCAGCAAAGATGCTCTTAAGCCACACAGATATATATACATGCCCTTGTTATATAGTTGAATACTATGAATAAGGCTTATGTACATATACTTGTATATTTAAATTAAGTTTAGTCAACTTCATCGGATGAAACTTATGTATATCATCATTTACAAAAATTATTAATTATATAAAAATAATTACCAAAATATTATTATTGTATCATATTTATTACATGTGACATAATATTTTTAATAAAACTTATATGTATTTATAAAAGAGGAGAACACTCAAATATATATACATGTATAAATATAGAGTATAAATATTTTTTTCTTTCATATATTATGTAATATTATTTATCAATATATGTGTGTATATATAAGTAAATACATATATTGGTCGACATAGATATGTAATGGGAAAAAAGTATATAATATCTTTACCCAAAAATAGGTATATAACATTTAAAATAACATATGGCTTAACGCTCCTTAAATAAATTTTATCATACACGGTCAAAAAGGTACTTTTGATGTATGTCGAAAATCGGATTTCATTCTAAAATCTTGTCTTGTTTACAGAAAAATTATAAATTAACATTTTGTTGCAGCTATCCAAAATAATAATTGAGTTCCTATATACGCAATACGCACGACATTTGAATTTAGTTTCCATATGTAAGTTCTGCAAAAAAGGTCTCTTTGTCCCCTTACATGTCTCGGTCCTTCTAAATGAAAAAGTCATTATCGCTATCTAACATTTGCGAGAACAAGTCATATATATATTGCATGAACTTTTAAAAAATATTATTATTGTAGGGTATACTGTATATATATATCGATCTTGCACCCCACATAAATATGTCGCAACTTGCAAACATATAATTAATTTATTATTCAAAAGAAATTGGCAGTTTTAAAGACAAATTTTCAATAAATATTTTCTATATGCTATATATAAAAACTGCTTTTGATTTACGTAAAATATAGACTATAAGGGCCTGGAAATAAAATAAGTGGTTGTTTGTTTTTTATTTGTGTCTATATATATGTTTTATTGTATTTGTATCTTACCTGTATTTAATTAATTCGATATATTTATGAATAAAAATATTTATTTTTATGTGTATTTTTTTTCTTGGAAAATAATCTGATAAAAAATAAATGCATACTGCTGACGTACCCATAAACCAAACAGAAGCACACAAATCCATTTGAAAATTTGCGTGAGCAGGGGCCACAAAGAAGTAAGTACAAAAAATATTCACCATTTAGTGTTGCTAATAATTTTACATGAAAAATAAGGCATGTACAAAATTTCTTGGAATTTGATTCATTAATATAATATTTTTAGAATTTAAAACATTATAAGGCAGAAAACAAGGCTCGCCTATCACCGACGTTCCGGTAGCCGCCCAGTCAGGGTGGCTAGTCGGAAAAGGCCTCCGGTGGGCGTTCTTTCAGAAACCTTAGTTACATCCAATAGCAGCCACGTGGATGGCCCATGAGCCAGCCTCGATAAGATCCGACTAATTTCCTTCAATTTTTCCTTAATTCTCTATATTTCCTTATATATATATATATATATATATATCTTTTCATGGTATTTTAGTTTTGCTAAAAGTGAGATTATGACGGCAGGGCCGCTGGGTTAGCCAAAATTCCTTGGAGTTTAGGTATCATTAGGTTATCTCCATGTATGTAGGTACATGCCCATTTTAGGCTTATTTTATGCCATATGGGTCTGTTTAGATTGTCTGTATTTCATCTGTATCTGTATCTTTTTAAAAATGATATATGTAAATATATCCGATTTACATCTAAATTTTATCTATATTTGTTTTATTTGATCTTTTGATGAGAACTGTCAACTTTTTTTTATCTATATTTATTTCTTGATAAATAATTTGTTAGCAAAAAGTTTGAAAAAGTATCTGTATCTGCCGAAAAAAAGCCAAAACAAACAGACCCAATTAACTAATGGAGATAGATCCTTCATATTTACTTCTTTTTTTTTTTCATTTTTTTCTTAATTTGTCTCCTTAGAATGTTGTTAGATATAATCGATGATTAAAATTCTAGGAAAGAAAATGATATCATAACCATATTCTAAAGTATTAAAATATCTTGATAATATTGATATATAAATTAAAAAAGGAAGGAAAAAAAATTTGAAGGATCCAAATTCATAATAAATTTCAAAGCCTAGCTTTTAAAAATATTTTTCTTTTTAATTTCAGTGCTTGATTACTGCAGTTGGAATAGTTTTGGATTTTTTTGGTTAATGATGAAAATGATAACTCAACTTTCGCAAAAAGAACAATTAGGTGTCCGAGTTTGGTTTTGAATTAATTGGTATTCGAACAAAGTTTTTGTTGATTTTTTTTTCATATATGAAGTTTAGTTTTGATAATTTTGATATCTAAATAAAGTTTTCGTTGATTTTTTTTTCATACCCGAACCAAGTGAAATAAGATATTAAAAAGTTCACAAAAAGGACGTTCAGCTATAAAAATTATCAAAACTAAACTTTAAGTATGAAAAAAGTCAATAAAAACTTTGCTTATATAACAAATTATTTAAAATCAAACTTCAGATATCTAATTGTTTTTTTATGAAAGTTTAGGTACCATTTTTGTCATTATCTTTTTTTTTAATAAATATCATGTATCTAAACTTTGATAAAATATGCAATTAAGTATTTAAACTTTGAAATTGGTCACTTTAACACCTGTATTTTAAAATTGATCAATTTAATGTTGAAATTACTTTTCATATATACTAACAAACATCACAAAGGTATCATTAGCATGCATAATTTTTTTTTAAAATAATTAATTTTAAAATTCAAATATCTAATTACAGATTTTGCTAATTAACAGCTATCATTCACCACATTTAACTTAATTTCTTTTTCGCATGAAGGAATGGCCGATGAAGTGCGCTTTGCTCAGGGATGTTGTTCCGTATCATAATGATGTGAGTTTTGATATGTTTGGGTGCTTGCTTTCAACATTATATGATTAGCCGAACCACGTGAGAAGATCAGCTGTTGATCATAATGCCTATCATAGTCAAGTACGAGCCAATTTGAGAGACAGACATGGGGAGGAGTCGCTCTCGCACTGTCGGTACTTTGTCACTCATGGTACACTCGTTACAGTGAGAGGAACTATAAGGCCATGAAAAATGTTAAAACATTGAAGGCATCATTTCAAATCTTTAGCTACCACGATGAAATGATTTAAAAAAATTTCTTCTAACAATCCTTATGGTTCTTTATGATTATTCTCCTGTTTTTAAGGATCTAATTTCTATAATTAATATTTAAGGTTTCTGTCGGAAATTTAAAAAATAAAATAAATGAAACAACTTAGTTACCCAATTTTTATAAAAAGAATCTTTCACAAGTAAACAAAAGAAAAAAAAAATTCATTCTTAACTTTATTATATTTAGTTAGAAGGAATGACAATTTATAATAAATTAGTATTATGCAAAATATTAAATAACAAAGTAGTGATCAATTTCAAGAACTTTTTTTTCCACGCAAATAGTACCTTGATCAAGTTCTTTAGGGTACTACATATATTACTTTTAAAATTTTTAGATAGTAAATTGATTAATTTTAAAATTCAAGTATTAAATTGATCAATTTTAAAGGTTAGTTATCTAGTTACATATTTTGTTGAAATTCAAGTACCATTTGTGATATTAACCCTAAAAATTTTTAATTAGTTATTAAATTGATTAGTTCAAAATTCAGATAATAAATTGAATTTACATACAAAATTTAGGTAGTAAATTTAACATTTATGTATTATAATTATATCCCACATTTCATATCTCCACGTGATGGAAAAGAAAAAAAAGAAGAAAAAGGACTAATTTATATCAGGTTAAGTTTACGTATTCCTTCAACATTCCTTGGGAACGAGAAAATTCACTTTTAGAGTCTGTTTGAATTGTTTGATTTTCATCTATATCTTATATGTATTTAATTTGTATTTATATGTTATTTGTATCTTATCTATAATTTATTTGTATTTGACCTATTTATGAATAAAAAAATCTATTTTTCATATGTATCATGTTTTTTTGACAAATATTCATTTGAAAATGAAAAAAAAAAAAGATATCAAAACGACAAAAAATAGATGAAACAAACAAACCTTGATATGGTTCAACTTTCCCTAAATTTTGGATTTTTAGTTTTCAGATTTTGTAAGAAATTATAAATAGCTAGAAAATGTGTTCGTATGTTGAGATGTTTATAATTTAGAATGAAAATATGAAAATTGTCTTTATATTTGCAAGACGAAAGCCAATTTTAAGCAAAATTAAAATAAAGCTAGTAACAACTTTCAAATGAAAAGGCATTGATACATTTATAAATAAGTTCATATGGTAATTTTTTTAGATAAAACGTTTTGAATAGCATCGCTGTAATCATCTAAATATACATAATTAAATTGATAAGCTTTTTTATATTTCCTTCTCTTGTTCACTTTATAAAGTTATGCCAAAAAAAAAAAAAAGGAAAAAAACTGATTATCAAACCAATTACTAGACTAGATTAAATTGTATAAAAAATTCAGTTTATTTACTTTATAGGGTTATATAAAAAAATGACCTAACTGTAAATCGGATTAGATTAAACAAAACCACATGTTAAATTTAGTTTGATTAATGTGATTCGATTCCTGATTCAATCCAAAATCCAAACCTAATCATACCATTTTTATTAAAATATAAAAAATAAAAAGATAATTATGCTTTTAGGATAAAGATCATCTAGTAGCTCAATCTTACACGATGTTTAATTATTTGTGTTCATTTTGAATCTTGCCTAACTTTTCAGTTTTCATCATACGTGTTCATTTTTTCCTTCTCTTTTTAATAAGAATATTATGATTTAGGAGCCATAGGTCAATGATTAGTCAGAAATGCAAGATGTAATACTGTCAACTACCCACTGTCAATGTCCAGATGACTCAGAGAAGATAAACTTGTACCTATGTTGCCGTGCTTTGACTACAATACAAACCATATTATCCTAAGAGTATTTCTTTGGTGGATTTTAAGCCATAGTCTAATTCACACTTATGCATGTACTCATCAAATATTAGTGAATCTCCATGATAGCTGTTTTTCACTTAAAAAAAAAAAATATTACTGTAACCTTCTTTTCTTGAGCAATTACCATAACCTTCTTAGACAGGTTTGTTGTGTCAAGAGCCTTTTTGTCCAGTTTTATGAATTTGAACAAATACCTTTTGAAGTGCAAAATGGGATTCATGAATATGTAAACAATATGGCTATTGTCTGCTACGGTTTGAACAACAAATTGAAACGGACAGAACTCTTTTTTTTTTTTTTTTTTTTTGTGTAAAAAGAGTACAAACCGAACCCTATGGCACCGTGTTCACCCATACTATTTTACACTTTCCATTTGTTCTCCATTTTTTCTTCAAAATTTTATATGGTGTTTGGCATAGGAAAAAATTAGAAAGAAAAGAGTGTGAGAGGAAAAAATATAATGAAAGGAATTATGATTATTTAATTTTTTTTTACATGTTTAATGAACAAAATCTTGATTATTATTAAAAAATAAAGTAATGTATAATATCACATATTAATATGCTCTTATAAAATAATGATGTTTATGTAATAATATATAAATTTTAGGGGTATAACAAAAAACAATGTGAAAAGCCAAAGTAATGTTACTTTGTTTAATGTATTTACTATTAAAGACAAAGCAACACTACTTTATTTTAGTGATTTTTCCCTTCTCAAAGGAGTTAAATTGATAAATTTGATTTGAGGTAAATTACACTAGAAGATACCAACGTTTGAGGTAAGTAAATTTAAGATACCAATAATTTGAGTGGTCAGAAAGAGGAATTAGAGTTTCACAAAGTATATTAAATGAGGGATAAACTTTTTACAAAGTTCGTTTAAGCTATCAACATTTATATTAGCTTTCAATTAAGTTTCCTTAATTTCATCAATGATCAATTATTAATACCTTATTTGACCCACTTTGCTATATATCTAATCGATCACGTGCAATAAGCATGCTGATAGACTAAAGAGGAGTCCTAAATTGATGACACGTGTAAGAATGTAAAGAGAGGCATAGGAGAAGGAATTGGCAAACTTGGTTTCTCAAGTACCCAAGTATGATAGAAGATCAAATCATGTAGACTCGATCGTTCTTAACTTGTTTTTTGTTGACTACAAGTTTTGATCTTTCTTGAATGTGTTTTAACATAGTTTACACATTACTCTCAACCTTAACAATATGTAGAATGACCCTAAATAAAAAGATAAACCTCTTGTTTATAGATGTTGGAGACTGATGATGGCCGTTGGACGGCCTCAGGATGGATGGTTGAGAAGAAACATTACTTATGACTGTTGGGTCTCTTCCATGGATCTAATAGCCAAAATTCATCCCTTCTTTTCTATACAGGGGCATGGGTTATGAAGATAGGGCCTGGAGAGAATGGAGGCTTTATAATATAAAAAAAAGTCCATTCTCCTTTTAAAGCAACCCACCTTTAATATAAAGGGTCTGTTTGGATTGGCTTTTTTCGGCAGATACAGACACTTTTTCAAACTTTTTGCTAACAAATTATTTATCAAGAAATAGATATAAAAAAAAAAAAAGTTGACAGTTCTCATCAAAAGATCAAATAGAACAAAAATAGATAAAATTTAGATACAAATCGGATATATTTACACATATCATTTTAAAAAAGATACAGATACAGATGAAATACAGACAATCCAAACAGACCCAAATAGCTTAAGGCATATTTTTGTTTATATAAGCTCTATTTTAGTCAAACAAAGCCTAAATTAGCCTAGAAAGATATTTTGGAGCCTACTTTTTGCGTGTGAGAAAACCGAATAAGGCTGAGAGTAGGAATAAACCGGTCTAAAAATCCCTTTTTTTGAGCCTACTAAGCCAAATCTTTCCATGGCATCCTTTATCAAACTTAGTCTTTTAAGCTCTGTCACTAGCCCAAAAGATTGTTTCATGGCATCAAATTAAGCTGAAAGCCTAATTGCTGAAATGATCTTCTATAATATACATTTATTACATGTATATATGATGTTAGGTACTCTCCAACATCATTCCATGAGTCCATGAATCTATGAGTCCAAAACCTAGGTCTACTCATAATTATTTCCAAATATGACTCTACATACGGACAACATCACACAGGAATCATCAGTCCACTAACCACATCTAAGCACACACAACACTTAACTTTATAATTTAATAATCCATTAGTCAAGTTAGCATTCTATCCTAACAAGTACAAGCATTAAATAAGGTAATATAGATACGTGGAAAATCGTTTCATCCTAATATTAGAATCCACTAACCTAAATTACATACAATTAAATTATTCAGAACCCTTAATACCTCTAAATTCACTATAATCTATACTTTTATATTTTTCACCCTTTACCCTAGTGGTATTAAGGTTCTAAGATCTTAGTATAAACTTTAATCCTAAAAGAACTAATTAAACTAAGTTCATTTGCCTTTTAAGAAAAAAACTAAGAATTCAATGAAGTTATAGTGTGCTCAAGCAAAGTGCACAACTGTGTTTAAGCTTGTGTACATGTGCATAGGCCAAGGTCGTGCACTTCTAAGGTAAGTTGTTTTGAATTGTACGAATGTTACATGGCCTAATGCACAAGCTTATGTATAGGTTGTGCACTTCTCGAGTGCATATTTTGTCCTTTTGCATAAAGGAACACAACCTAATGCTCAAGCTTGTGCTTGGATTGTGCACTTCCACAATTTTTATGTTTGATCACCAAGAGGTATTTGACTAATGCATGGGTCGTGCAGGCGTCCTATACTTCCAAAAATTGTCTCTTTCATCAAATTTCATCTGTTTTCATCACAAAATAAGTGAACTCTTTTAAGCATGTTTTTTTTTTCACTCCAACACAAAGTTATACACCATTTACTTAGTCTTAAAACAAATGCTGGAAAGATCAAAATTTATATTAAATTACTTCGCCTTCTTATAGTTCCTTTTAATTTTTCTCCCTTCTAAGTTCTTAAATCATTGTTCCTCAACATTACTTAAGACAACTCTTCGAACCCTATCATTTTTCTCGTGGAGAGATACAATTGGAAAGCTTTCAGAAATTGGACAAGATGGTTATGGCCTTATGGGCAAGAGAATGAAACTATCATGCGTAAAGGAAAAGGGTGAAAAATAGTTATTGCTTGATATTTAAATATGTTTAAACCAACATATCTTTTCAAAAGTAAATGATAAGATAAAATTACCCCTGTTTAAAATTATGGATTTACTTTTCTGCCCCCTTCACATGAATTTATTTATTTATTTAAGGTATTTCATTCTCCCCTTACTCTTGCCCTCTAGTCCCCCCTTCCTTTAGAGCAACTTTTGTCCTTGAAAGTTTTTTTGAGTCATGGCAAAACTTTTTAATTCACTTCCGTTTGTTCTCCTAACTCCATATACTAAGCTTCCATATACTACCAAAGTATACTTCGTATAGAAGTTCTTTAATTATAGATTACTTACTTTGTCTTTGTAGTATATGTTTTTAACACTAATGTGTGACTCACCTCATGCACATAAGTTTAACACAATAATAATACTACTTTAATCCTTATATTTTATCTTTGTTTCTTCTTAAGAAGCTGAAGATCTTTTGAACTAGTGATCTCCCCCTTCAAATCCACCTTCACATCTTGCACTTACATGGTCCATTGGATGATTTTTATATTATCTGCACTCACTACCAAAACTATCTAGCCTCGCCACTAACATTCCATGCTCAATTTAATTCCTAAACATTCATTTGTCATTACATAATTCTTATTGACCTTTTTTTTTTCAATAGAGGCAAGGTCTTCCCTAGAGTTCTTTTAATATATATGTCCATAAATCCCAACTCTTTTGACAATTCTAAGTTGCTTAAACATTCTTTCAAATCTACTCAACCTCCTAAGTAACCCCTTATGCTGAGTTTTATCTTAAAGTTTAAGTTATCACTTATTTCATCCTCAACAACAATTATACATAACTAGATTGATTTTAGCATACTACAAAATCCCAATACATATTTCTAATATTCTTATAATCAATATTCTATGCAAATCCTTAATATTACTTTTCAATTCCTTCATATCCTTGAGATGATTCATTCATTTCCTATTACTATTTGACTTCTTTTTACAATTTCATTCTCCTCAATTGATTTTCTTTTGACCGCACTCTTGTATTACTTAATCCCTAAGCCAACAATCACATTTTCTTTCTACATTTTCATCATCATAACTTCCATATGTCTCACCTTGTTATTAATTCTTCTCATGTGGTTCATGTACTTACCAAAATCTTGCATTAATTTCACTCGTCAAATCTTATATCTTCATTATCATCCTTTTAGTAGGTCTCCCATTCCCTTGTTCTTCTAATCATTTATTATTGTCATTTGCTATTCCCAAGCTTCCCAAAAGTTACTTTCACTTCCTATTCAACTACAACATCAGGGCTCATTAAATCCCTTACTTATCAACTACTTTAATCAGAAAATCATGAATATTCTCAAGCTTCCTTTAAAGTAAAATATGACAAGCATACCTTTCAATTCAAATTTATAGTACTGTGATTTCCATAATTATTTAATCTTAGTAGTAGTTCTTATCAATCATGTTACTTTATTTCTACTCCAAATCTTTCACTAAGCTAACTCTTGAGCATCGTAGCATTCATTAATATTTTTTTTATTTCATTTAACGATTCTTTTACATTTTAACCATGCACTATTTTGACCATCCTTTACCATCCCTAAGCTTGCTATGGTTTACACTAATTCTTCTTTATCCTCGACATTAGGATTTATGTTACCACTAACTCCTCAACAACTTCTTATTTATTAAGCAACCATAATTACTCTCTCTCTCTCTCTAATTATGCTATTGCTACACCATATTAAAAAAAGAAATATTCATTTGTTACACTTTATCAAAGAAAGAAGATATGCGTAAGAGATTATATATCCTTATTTGCTACACTCCTATTGTTATTATTCAAAGGATGATAAAGTCGTTATTATTAGCATGTATATACATGTCAATTTTAGTAAGTCATTTTATCAATTATATTACTATCCCTATGTTTATTGTCTTGTTTTCATGTCTAATAAAGCTTATTTCACATTTTAGTTGTTTTAGTGCTCTTGGCTTATCTCATTGGTTATAAACTATTTTGGCTTATTTGATTATTAATAAAACGATTGTCTTTCAATGCCATTGTAGTTAGTGGTAAAGGTTTAATTTAATTGTCTTGAAATTTTGCTTTATGTCATGAACCATTTACTATTTTTTTAATCACTACTATAACATATATATATTTATTATTTTTATATATTATTCAACACAAGTATATTTATGAGTAGGGTTTGATGAGCATTGACATAGAATTGGACCAACTAGAACTGATTTGACTAGATCTAATAGATAAATGATTTAACCTAAGAGACATGACTTAATATAACATGACGCAACACAACAAGGCTTAGCCTAACAAGGCTTGGCATGACAAGACTCGATAGGACTTTATAGAATCACTGATAGCATTTTATACACTAAACACGACATTGAACAAACAAGAACAAAGGAACAAACTTGTCAGCCTTACCTTGTATACAACATGTATCAACATATATAATTATCCATTAATTTTCCAATAGGCTCTCTATTACCACTATAAGTCCTTGATTTGTTAATCTTTGTTATTGGAATGTTACTACATAATATGAAAAGCTTAGTGAGACAGTTTGCATTTTGAGTCTCTTTGGTATGATTTTTAAAGTTTTTATAATTTATGTTTTTCTATTTATAACTACATTACTCTCTCTATGAGGTATCAAGACAAACTTGCTTTCAATTTTGTATTTTAGGAGCACGTTTTGATGCTTAAGTCAAGTTTTTTTTCCTCTCTTTTTTTGGTCAACTTTTGTTGATATTTTTAGCTTATGAATAGTAAAAGATATGTTGATAAAAGTAATTGTTGACTTCATCGTCTTAAGGGAAGTTTTGCCCAATTATTATCTTTTGTTCAGCTTTTGAAGTTTTATTATCATCAATTTTGTCTATTGACCCTAGTAATTTCTTTCATGATAGTTAAAATTATTCAATTATAAGTATTTACTTGCAGATTCCATTTTACTTACTCTTTCTTAACAATAGATAGTTTCATTTGACTTTTATGAGGTTGGACTTAAGTGTATATCTATAATACTTTTATGGGTATATATAGGGGTGAATTCCTTTAGTAGTGATTTTATTATTTTAATCCATTTTCCATTAATATTTAGTGCGAATGTTATCACTTATTAATCTTCCATTTACAATGAAGGCAATAAAAAATATGTAAAAATAGAAATAACTAAGCTATCGAAGTTAATAAAAGGCTATGTAGGCAACAACATATATATAGGACGACACTTAAGCATCATAGCAACCTAGTAGTATTAATTTATATTAAGAAAATAAAAATCTGTAAACTATAGTTGAAGAAAAGTCATATAAGCTTATCTAAAGATGACACCAAACTCATGGTCTACCCACTTTCATCATCTCATTGTCTTAAGAAGTTTAAAGCCTAGATTCCCTAAAGATCTTAATACCACTTAAGTTATAGCATTCTAAATTCTGGATCATTAGGTGTCTATGTTGGCATGAACATGCAAGGGCATAAAACCTATTAATTTTGATCTCCTTCTTACATAACCACTCACAAACATACCTTAGTCACCTTTTTTATAATGCCAAAGATATAATAACTCCTTAAGTAAATAATGTGTTAGCAACACTAATGGCTCAATAGGGATACTAGAAATAACATATTTTTAGGTACATATTTAATCAACACTAAGGAGTCAAATTCAAATAATAAGATAAAGTCAAAACAACAATTGAACTCTCTATTCTTTACATCTTGTATTGATAGGTAACTGAATTAGTATTCTTTTTGGAAATTACTAACTCCAAAGTCACTCTAACTCCTACATTCCACCAATAGGACACCAAAACTATACTTGTAAACAAAAATACAACACTTATACTTGAAAAAAATAAAAGTGTGAGTCGAAGGCCAATATTATATACCACAAGCAGAAGCACATGAGCAAGCACAATTGTTTCACATGCAAATATATATTTAATGCATCAGTCAATCAATTATTATCTTTATTTTTAGGTCCATGAAGAAGCACACGAATAACAGGGATAACTTAGTATCCCAATGACACTATATATAAATATATATATTTCTTGCATGTGATGTTGTGTACTCTCTAACATCATTCCATAAGTCCATGAATCCACGAGTCCAAAACCTTACTACATATACTTGTAATCATTTCTAAGTATGATTTTCGCAAGGAGAACATCACACAAGGACCATCGGCGTATCACTAACCACATCCAAGCACACATAACACTCAACTTTATTGGTGGATATTCCATTAGTTAAGTTAGCATTATGTTCTAACAAGAACAAGGATCAAACAAGGTAATACACATACATGGAAAATAAATCCGTTCAAAAAACTAGAATCCTTTAACTTGAATTACATACAATTAAAATATTCAAAACCCTTTATACGTCTAAACTCACCTATTATCTAGACTTTTATAATTTTACCCCTTTGCCGTAGTAGTATTGAGGTTCCAAGACCTTAGGTATATACTTTAATCATAGAAGAACAAATTAAACTAAGCTAATTTATTTTTCAAGAAAAGAATAGAGAATTCAATGAAGTTACAGTATGCTTAGACAAAACACACGGTTGTGATGAAGTTTGTGTACATGTATACGAGTAAAGTACATGGTTGTGCATAAGGTCACGTACTTCAAGAAAAGTTGTTTTGAGTCATAAGAATGTCACACGACCTAGTGCACAAGCTCGCACAATCTAGAAATTACATATTTTGTCCGTTTATAGAGAGGTAGACAACTTGATGTATGAGCTCTTGCACTTTCATAATCTCCATGGTTGATTACCAAGAGTTACATGACCTAATGCATGGGTCGTGTACTTCTAGAAATTCTCTCTTTTGTCAATTTTCCTTTGTTTTAATCTTGAAATATTTTTCAACTCTTCTAAATATGTTTTTGACATTGGGTTAAAAGCCATTTACCCACACTTAATAAATTAACACTTAAAGATCAAAATTTATATCAAATTGCATTGCTTTATTGAAGTTCCTTTCAATTCTTCTTCCTTCTAAGTTCCTAAATCCTCCTTTCATAATATTCCTTGATAAATATCTTTAAAACCCATTGTTTTTCATGTGGAGATACGATTGGAAATCTTCAAAAATTGGAAGAAATGGTTGTAGTGAAGGGAATGAAACTATTGTACATAATGGAGGAGGCTGAATAATAGTCTCCGCATTATATTTGACTATGTTCCCTTGCTTATAATTTTTTAATTTTTTTATGGAAAAAAAGTGCTTAAAAGTGCAAGCAAATATACAACAGCATAGTAACTTAATTAGGTTCAAAAGCCATAAAGGGAAAAATAGTATAAGGGAAAAAAGAGATGCTAATAGAAATCAACATAGTCTATATTGCTAGAGAAAGGAGTTGGAAGATATCCGATGGTAGATGTCTTGATGGTAATATCCCTGGGGATGCAGCTACATTCATTTGCCTAAATATGAGCGAAAGAGTTTTCTTACTTAGCCATCTAACACAAGTAGACCTAATGGGTCTTCTAGATCAATTGCTTGCACAGATTAATGACATTCAATAGAAAGTTAGAAGGAGTATCGTGTGAAGACACCCATTGGATAGCATTCATAGAATCGGATTCTAAGATAATAGAGTAGGACTGTAAAGATTAAGCTAGTTTCAATGCCCCTAAAATTGCCCATATTTGTGCTTCCAGTGGAGATATAGTATTTATCTTAGAGATGAAGCCGCCCGTAAAATGGCCATTACAATCGTGTAAACATCCCCCTATGCTTGACCTTACTTGTCTTTCCTTTTATATAAATTTGTTTATTCAAGTTATTTCACAGTATAAAAGGTAGTTGATCATGAGAATTAATCACTTTTGCCTCTTCATAATTGCCATGTAAAATAAAATACGAAAAATTTGAAAATTTTCATATCAATATATTCTTGAAAGATTCTTACACCATTTAAAACCAAACAACTGTAAATGAGGAGAAAAAAGAGAAAAAAAAGAGAGGGAAAGATACAAAATTTTGATTTTGTTTGATATACCTATTTAACCTTTGAATATTGCAAATAATCTCCATGATTTTTGATAAATTGGTAAATAACATTTGGAGATAAGAATCACTCTTTCAAATTATGGTTTTTGTGTAAAAATTCTTTCTCAAACTAATTAAAGTGTGCTTTAGTATTACCTAATTGACTTTTTAAAATTAAAATTTGTACCTTTTATATGGTTGTTTTTATCAAAGTTTATGAAAGGTTTATTATAAAGTTTTGAGAGTTTGAAATGTATATTTATACATATATAGGATTCGTATTCAAATTAAAATTAAAGATTGTATAGGACGTTTACAAATACATATATGTATATTATCTATTATATTTAAGCCAGAACCCAATCTATTCGACTCCAACATTTTAACCTATGCGTTTA
The DNA here is from genome assembly GCA_024138025.1 of Combretum micranthum. Taxonomy (NCBI): domain Eukaryota; kingdom Viridiplantae; phylum Streptophyta; class Magnoliopsida; order Myrtales; family Combretaceae; genus Combretum; species Combretum micranthum. Next base: position 2,039,916 of record JAMXBD010000042.1, on the reverse strand, counting down.
TTTTTTTTCCCTTTTATCCTTCCACTAAGCACAATTTTAGGAGTAGCTTAAAAGCCACCCACTAGATTTTAAATTCAACAACTGCTTTCTCCTCTCTCTGAGCAATATTTTAGGAGTAGTTAAAAAACCACACTCTAGATTTTAAATTCAACAACTGCTCTCTCCTCTCTCTCACATACACCATTTCAAGCCATATTTTGATTTTTTTTTATTCTTTTGCATACCATGCTACGCCTATTTAGGAGCAATTGAAAAACTGCCCACTATGTTTTAAGTAAAATGATTTTGTTCCTATCCACACGTTTGAGGACCCAAAAGAAGCTTTTGTTTATTTTAAAAAATCAAATCTTATCTACATCTATTTTACACCATCAAACTTGTAATGATTTTCTTTTTTCCTTTTTGTTTTGTTTAAGAATTATTTCATACCTTTTTCCATTTTATTTTGATTGAGTTTTTTTTTCTATACACTTAAATGCATTTTTTGTTTTGATTGATTGTTGTTTTTACGCCTAGATAGTGAAAGCGTTAGTATTAGTTCTTATATTGTAGGCTCATTCTCTTTCATCTCTTAATTTCTTTGTACAATAACACTTTGTTTTTATGGTTTTTTTTTTTAGTTAGAAAATGGTGTATCCTTTTATGGGAAAGCAGAAATTTGCTTCAACATATACAATTTAAGTAATTTATGATAATGGGTATCTTAAAAATAAGAAGCATAAGTCCCACCACTATGGCTCGATTATTACAAAAACAACTTATTAATTTATTATTGTTTTAGCCAATTGATTTTTTGTTGTTTTGAGATTATTTTGAAATTTATATTTTAAATAATAGTAGTAAGATTTCAAGCTTTCTTTCTAAAGCAATTGCTTTACATTTTTTATGATGAGAAAGTTTTCCTAAAATTATATATTTATATGACATTTTTATAAAATTTTTAATCATTGTGTTTGGAATTTTATAATTAAATAATGATCTTTTGGAGGATGACTTGATTGTTTGTATTTATTTATTTATTATTTTTTTGCCATAGATGAAAGTATCTTACATGGTTTTGAAAAATTATTATTTTGCTATTTTTCTACTATTGATAACCATTTGTCCTCTTTTGTACATAAATGGAAAAAAAGTAGTTTTATTTGATAATTTTGTTATCATAGAGTGTACTTTATAGTTCTATTTATTTTTGCACACACATCGTTAGTGCATTGACTAGGACATTTAAGTGTATACATAGATATATAATTTGATTAAATAAATTTTCTTACTAATGTTTCATTGGTTTTATAGTTAAATGACCACGTTTTTAATGAAGCAAAATAATTATAATTAGGATAGATATATTATAAACTTCATTGTTAATATTTACAATATATTATAATATTATTTCATTAATTTTTTAATTTTTTTTATATATATTTATGCAATTTATATTTTGCTTTTAGTTTTTTTCTTCATCCATCGATCTTATATCTAATTGATTTCTGCTACGTCATTTATTATGAAAATTTCATTTTTTGAATTAATTTTCAGAACTGCAATGCGTGTATGTAGTCCGCGTGTTATCTTTTAACGAGCAAACGCTAATTATGATTGGTTTTCTGCTTATTCTTATCTCTTCATTATTTGCATCTTAAATGACGTATTCAGAATGGATTGATGGTATTGTCCTTTCCAAATGTGTCGGGTCAGTTTCGTCAGATTGTACACTGGATATAGTCCGGCATTTTTAGAGCCGCACTTTTTGGTAGTCATCGTGCCTTTTGCCTAAATTTTTTATGGTCAATGCTGTTGGGAAACCTCTTGATTTGGAATTTATTATAATATAATTGATCCCTTGCCTTCGATTCTTTAATATAAAGCTATCACTTTAAACCTTTAGTATATAATTATTTTAGCTGTCAAACTGTATTTGTGCATGAATTTAAACCCTTAACAATATCTGCAATTTCAGTTTATCCAGCCAACTTCAAACTCACCTGGTAAGCTCGTAAATTAATGGATTTAAACAAGCTCAAATTTCAATTTGTTTAGTCCTATAAACCCATTAAATTCATTTTCTCAATTTTTTTTATGTATATGGATAGGTAATAATTAGTTTAAAAATTTTTAACAGCATGTTATATTATAGGATATATAAATTATAAATAAAAAATATAATATATAATTATATATGTAATATAACATTATGCATAAAGAGCTTGTTTACGAACCTGTTAAGAAACTTGCTAACTTGATATTAATCTAATAGTAATTTTATTATTGGGTTCCTTATAAGCTTAGGTGGAAGTTGGAGTTCGGTTTATTTAAATAAACGAGTTATACTTGGAGTTCAAGCTTAAACTCATTATAAAACAAGGTGAATTAAACAGTATTTAGAGTCTCAAGTAAGTTGGGAATAGATCTACTCATTTGCTATTGTGGCATCAATGATTCTATGTTGTATTAGGATAATTAATGATTGACGTAACAATATTATTTTTCTAGTCATTTGAAGCTAGATGATTCAAATTGATAAATCAAAATGTCAAAAACTCAAATAAAAATATAAGAAAAGGTAAAGAACTTATACACATACATATATCTATATGTAGATGCAGGATTCTTTATGATAATGGTCACGCACGCGCTGTGTGGATCTTGCGCCTGGCACGTGACTTTAGAATGCTACTGAGCAGATGGTACTTGATGACGGGATGGCTTGGAGAGTATGATGATGAGGAGGAAAAGGCTGTCTCAGTGTCTCAAATGCACATGTGACAGGTAAGAGAGATTGAGTAAACTTTATGCGTCAACCTTACATTTCTTGAGTAGTTAGGGTTGAAATTATTTGAGTTGCCCTATTTAATCTTTTTGAGCAGAGCCTCCTCTATATAATGTTGTTTGTCTTCTCTCTCCCAAAAGTTGGAAATGAGGAGGAATGATTGAGTATTTATAAGCGCTTGGCATGGATGACGATCGTTAAATCACCTTAATAATTGATAGATGAGATGGAATGAGCTCAATTCATGGTTATACCGAATGAGCTCCTCATGGGCCAAGATTAATTGACGCAGCATGGAAAGTGTGAAGAAAACAAGATCTAGTTCACCAAGTTAGATCTTCAAAATAGTAACAAAGTTAAATCCATAATCTTAAGGATAACACAGATGACACTCCTCTAAAAAGGTTTTTAATTCATAATATCAAATGTTCTAATTAATAAAGACAAGCCTAAAGGCCTAGAAATGCTAAAAGACAAGACGAATAAATAGTGTAACCGACAATTAATATTGAGAATAAAAACTAGTAACCTATAACTAATGTTGGCGGTTTCAAAACTCAAAAGTTAAAACAGTCAGTAATAAAGACTGGCTTTAATTGAGATTCCGCTAGTGCATTATTCACTCCCACCTGTAATGAATTCGACCTCAAATTCTCTTTTGGATATTGAGGTCTTTCACCATCCGATGAGGAAGATAAATTTTTAATTATGAATAAGTATCCTCCCGAATCAAATATGAACTTGCAAAAGTGAATCTTGACAAATGTAAATTAAAATATCTTAATTATCTTAGAATTTAGAATTGCATCCACCCTTAAGCTCTTTACACCATCTGTAGAAAGATCATATCTTCCAGCCAGAAATAAATAATCTCCTACTTTATTCAAAGCATTTTTTTCCATATTTTTCCATATATACGACCAACTCTTTCATAATCCTTTATGAGGAAATAACATTATGCAGTAGACTCTGCCTTCCCAATTGACCAAAATAGTGTCCCTGCTACTTCAGAATTTGAAAAATTCAATATTTCTACTGTTGCCCTAAGTCCATAAACTTTTGCCAAATTTTCACTAGGAACTAAATCAATATTGTAAACCACGAGATTTTTTTTCATATAAATAGAAATGAATAGAAATATAAATCTAGAAAATAGAAGGTTAATGTAGGACTTAACGAAAACTTTAGAATAAAATCACAAGTAGTTATGAACCTATATATATCTTCAAACCCTAAAATAAAGTCCTGTAAATGATAATAGATACTAAATTTGAGATTTCGTAGCTGGTATCGAAAACTCAAAGTATAGAAATAATCTAAATAAGACTACAAGTGTATGAGACAGTAAATAAACAATAAAGCTTATAGTTAAAAACATGATAATTTAAGGATGAACTGTTAAGGTTATAAATACACAATGAAAATAAAAAAATATCCATAATTCACAATCTAGACTCCAAATAAATATTTAGATCACACAATTGTTCTAGTTAGGGGGTTCTAAAGCTATTAAAGAATGAAACGAAAATTGGCCTATTAAGCTTAGAAAACCCTAATCGGGTAAGATAAGAATATATATAAAAAAAAAAAGAAAATTAATCGCTAAAGTTTAAACCTAAAGTTGAACCTACTAATAACCTAGAAAATTTGTAGAAACTTTATATAAATTTTTAGAGATAGAACTCCTAAATAATTGGTCTAAATATACCTGTTTAACTTAATAAATTATCATAAAACTAAGATAATTACCTAACTAAATAATATTAAATTAATTTTTACTTCATTTCGGTGTAAATGAAGAATTTTATGTGGCTGAAATTCTCTTAACTTTCTCTAGCGAAACCTACATCCAACTTGCCCAAATAATTCACCATGAAGTCAGCAATTCAACACATGATAGCCAATGAAAAATAACCAACTCAAGCCCTAATTAATGCAGAAAATTTAAGCTTAAAACAAAGGAGAATTCGATGGAGATTTAGTCGAATTTCTTTGCAAGTTGCTGCTACTTCCTTCTCCTTCTATGTATATATATGACTTCATAATTGACAAAAGAACTAAGCCATTAACTTACATAAAACCACAACAACAACAACTCAAAATACATGCAAACACAGCCGTAATTCGTGCATAAAACCATTCAAAAACAATAATAAGAACACACTTACTCAACTCTATTAAACATAAAACAAGGTTAGGAAGGAAGATAAACAAGATAAGTGTAAATTCATTTTTAGTTAGTTATATGTTTGAACTCTAGCCTAAACAATGTTATTGTTAACCCTAGGTTTGAATTTAGCTCTGGAGGAGAGTTTAACACCTTCCTATCAGCCCATACAAGGTAATACTCAGTCTTAAACTCTACTTATATGTTATGATATATGTAATAGTTAAGAAATCATGAAGTATGATGGTCAGAAGACATTATATGTACTGATATATCACGTATGATACATGTAAAGTGTAGAAAAACACTTGGGAGAAGTTTTAATACAAGTATAATATACATATATTATAAGAAAGTTAAGTTTCGAATTGAAGAAAATCGGAGAAGATGATGAACAATAAGAACACTGCCCTTATGCCAACAATGTAAGTACTCAATGTGAGCGGCGTACAATGAAATGAACGCTGGCAAATTAGAATTCAACGCAGCGTTGGAGCTGGCGTACGTTGTTCACTGGCGGCCTTTGAAGCCAATGTACACTGGAGCTTTGAACATGTAAAATTTACATGAACACTAGCATCCTGGGAATAGACACCAGCAGCATAGGATGCTGGAGTACGTGTAAATTTCCTCTAAGCGAAGTCTATTTTGATTAGAATAGATTATATATATTATATATATATATATATGAATAAAAAAATGAGAAAAGAAAAAGAAACAAAACATAAAATAATAAATATGAATATTTCAATATTAGTGTGTTCAATTAGTTCTTACATGTGACTCTCAAATAACAATTATAGATAACAATTATAAATAACATTTTTATTATAACTAAACGAATAAGATTAGATTATGATAATTGTCAGATACTTGTTTTATATAGATAAATATATAAAATGAAAATCTAAATAGGCTAAAATTATGAATAATATGATTTCTAAAAATGATAAGATAATCATATGAAGCAAATCAGGAAAAACACGATGAAACTAAGTGATAGACAATAAATATTAGTTACCATAATAAGTTAACTAAGGAACGATACAAAGTAATAATAATAGTAATGATAAAATGTTGATTTATTAAATACAAGCTTTATCAGTGCCCAATAAAAATATATATAAATATCAAACAAGATCAAGAAAAGAAAAATGAAAATAAATATTAAATAATAATTATTATCATAAGGCCATTAAAGGACCAATATGGTAATAGAAATAAAACCAAATACCAATATAGGACACTTAGACATTCATAGGAGTTTGGTTATATAATTTATGTTTTATTGATGATTATATTTATTCATCTCAATAGGTGACATTGATACTTATGAGGATTTTCTTATTGATTATTACAATTAGCCAGTATGAATAGGTGAGTAACTTAGAGTTATTACATTGTTTGTGCTTGTAGCTTAGTTGTATCTTAAATGAAAGATAATAACAAGATTTTGCTATGTGGGTTTACGGGAATTGTATGCTGTATAAATTGTTAGTTGCTAAGCTACTTTAATAATAGTGATAATAGAATTCTATATGAACTCATTGATTGTATAGCATATTGCTTGTCTGTATAATGATTGATTACCTTAAACTTGATTAAAAACTATTGCTACCATAAACGAAGTGAACATGCATTGTACAATTTGCATAAGCAGCATTTGAGTAAGTAGCAGCCTACTATGTGTTAGTGTTTCAGATCTTTAGTAATGCTTGGTTTTTGTAGGCAAAGAGGCTATTAGTTTTACATAAGATTATCTTTGTTCTATCGATACTATAGGAATTAAATGGTAAATGAAGGACGCCGCTTATAGTATCACTATGAAATGACTAACACTTAGTGGAGTTTCTAAGGGTAAAAATAGGAAATGAGTGTTAAGATATGATAATTTAAAATGATAATTAAAGTGAGTACTATTATTTTCCTGTATGCTTAGTCTCTCGTAGGTAGGTAGGCCATAGTAGTGTTTCTTCAATCTCGATGAGAGGTCGTAAATCTTTATCCTGTTTTGGATTATGGTTATTCAGGCTTGTAATTGTGCATTTGTTTGATTGATGCATTTCATATGATTGTTAATAAACTTGTTTGATATGTGGTAAGTTCTGGTTATTCACTAAGCCAATGGCTTCGCTCACACTCTTAAAAACTTTTTAGGTTTACATTATGACTGTGGCTCATTACATCTAGGAGCATGGTTCCGATAAGAACTTAGGAGCTGGATGCCCATGAGTCAAATCGGGATAAGTTGTTTGCTACTATTTTTACTATAGATTAGTTATTATATGGTTTATCAGTTATGTATTTGGAGACTTATGGAAATATTATAGTTTATAATATCATTATGATATCCTCTACTTGTGATGACAGTTATTTTCTAATTTAAGACTTACTTGTGTTTGAACTTTTTTATCTAAACAACTAAAAGATCCTGTTGATTGAAAACATGTTATTCTTTAAAGATTAGATAATAATAGTATTTAAGTGTGACTTGTATACTACTATTAGGGTACCCTTCAGGGCGTGACAAATATGGTGTTGTTTGTTCCTCATGGGAGGCACATCATCTGATAAATTATCGGGTATCAGTTCATTTAACTCCTCCAATTGCCCCTGATACTATATGGCACCTCTTCAGTCTTCTCCTCCTTATCAACCATCAGCCCTTATTTTTCAATTAATGTAGGTACAGTTTGGGATTCCTTCATAACATCCTCCATCTCTTTCTTTGATGACGTAATTGCAAGAAAGGAACATCCCTCTACTATGGAAGTTACATGATGTTCTACTGGTTTTTCAATCTTATCATCTACCTTCCTTAAATCATTACTTTGTGCCAACATCATAGATTCTACTTGAGGATATCTATGGTTATGTTGAAACACGATTTCCTCATAATTAAGAGGAAGAATTCATCTTTTAATAAAATATTCATCTTAAACCACGTTCTCACAGGTGGTTTTCCTTTACGACTTAACCTTCTGTGTGACCTCTCCTACCAGGCTGACGCACCACCTTTCAATCGATAGGCTACCAACCTAACCTTATGATCCTCAAGAATTTCCATATAATCGAAAAATCTATCCACTTCAACTAACCAATCAATAAATTCCTCAATATTTAAGTTACCATTAAAATTATAAATATTTACCTTTAAGTGAAAATCTCTATTATCTCATTGATCATATCCATAGTAGCCTCTTCGATATCTGACACCATCATAATAGCTTCTCCTCCTCTATCGATGTCTATTTTCATAAAGATCCTATCCTTTTTAGTGGAGTATTCATTAGACATTTAAGCACATCAATTTGCAGCGACAGGTTGATTTATAGGACCGCCGTAGGTATCTCTTACCCTTGGTCGTCCCCTACCAATATTCCTATCCCTATTGGTATCCACTGCCATCACGTTGAAACAATCGATCAAATCCTCAACAAGCTACTCTACTTGCTGTAGTCTTCGATCTATGGCATCGATTACTGTCCTAGGAACTTCAGCCCCTTAGACTCCCGTATGTTAAACACCATCAAGAGTATGATCGCTATCAGCATCGTCATTGGCAGACATCTTCGCAGGATTTTATCGTGCTCTGATACCACTTTAATGCAGCCTAGAAAGTATGAAGAAAACAAGATCTACTTCACCGAGTTATATCTTCAAAATAGTAACAAGATTAAATCGATAACCTTAAGGATAACATAGATGACACTCCTTTAAAAATGTTTTTAATTCAATAATATTAAATGTTCTAGTTAACAAAGACAAGCCTAAAGCTTATTTATACTATTAGATGAAAAAATTTAAAAGACAAGATCTTAAAAGGAAAATAATAAATACAATAAATATAAATAAATAGTGTAACCGACAATTAACGTTGCAAATAAAAACTAGTAGCTTATAATTAATGTTGGCGATTTCAAAACTCAAAATTTAAAACCGTCAATAATAAAGACCAGCTTTAATTAAGATTCCGCTACTGCATTATCAATATTCATCTCCTATGTGCATGAGTCTAGTGAGAAAGGTTGGATGCAACGGATTGGTTTAACGATCCCTGTTCCAAGCCTACCAAGCTAAATCTCCATAAAGTCATCCCAATATAAATAAACCAGACTTATAGGGCTCTATCACTCAGCTCACGAGTCAAGCCTAAATAAATAAATAATAATATTTATATTTTAAAGCCCTATTACAATATATGTAACTATTTGAATGATTTGAATAAAAAAAAAAGTAATCATAAATAAGCATCCCTTTACAAATTCCTCTTTAATTAATGAAGAGTTTTCGTCTCTAAACACATGTTTATTGAGAACTAGGGGTCATGTAGCATAACACATCTATAAATAACTCCTCAATACGTTCACGCATGCTTCATGCAAAGAATCTCCTACCTCCGAATATTTATATGCCCGAGTGAGAAAATCATGGTCAAAGCGATAAAAAGGATTTTGCGGATCTTATGAGTGCAAATAAATATTTGTAAAGGAAATTAATTTAAATTTAAATCAACATATTTAATAATTAAAAACTAAGAAATAAATTTGTATCCTTGAAATATTGAGGTCATACTAATTATGTTGATATCACTTATCATAAAATTATTAACATCATCCCTAACTTTGATACGTGAGCACTATTTTTCCAATGAAATATCGTGTACTTTTCCCCCCATTTCTTATAAAATAATTACAGGATAAAATATAAAATTACCGGTTAATACATTTGTCTTTTATTTCCATCATCGAATTGTCTAATACATGACGATATTATTCATGAGTCGTTTGGAATATTCAAAATACAAGACATCATGCTTAGTAGACTTGCATTGTTCTAGAGACCTAATTTTGGACTCTAGAATTGGCAATTTGCAATTTCGCTAATTATATGCATTTGATATAAGTAAATAAATTTGATTGTACGAAAACTAGTATTTAGAGATAAGAATTTTGTTTATAAATAGAATCAACGATAATGATTTTTGTAATAGAGATTTATGTTTGGAAACATGATTTTTATCTCTAAATCCCAAATTTGTAAAAGTATCCAAAACAAATTGTAATTCTAGATTTCTTTTCTTTTTTTCATGCTCATAGCTATCCAAAAATTGGAACCACAATTCTAGCTTTAAGGTAGAATTTGATTCTACCATTGTGGAATGGAATCAATACTAAAATTTTATAAAAATAGGCTTCTATCCAATAATATATTCTTATTTCATTGAGAAAAACGAATATTTTTAACATATAATATTGTTATATAATAAATGAAATGGATGATATCATGGGCATTCTCAAACATAATGTCATATTTATTAATTCGTTTTAATTTCATTCCATGCCCCGTATACCATTTCTTAGGAGCACAATTATGAGTTGGGTTTGAGAGTTGAGGGTTTTGGGTATGGTTTCCAGCCAGTTCTTGTAATTTCTAGTTCTCAAAATTTAAGTGAAAAGCGACATCTCTAGAATGTAAACTGTCGGACCAGCATGAAACCGATTGTCCTTGTCTCTAGGTCGATTCTACGAACATATATATTTAGCCTTTCCGACTCTTTTTTTTTTTTTTTTTCCCTTTCTGAGTCTTAGTCATCTGTTTAGCGTTTGTTTGCTGTCATTTACTTACATATAAATTATATAAATATAAAATATATTATATATCTATTACTATTAATGGAATCGAATGTATTTCATTTGGTGTTAAAAAATGAACACTAAAACACATTATTATACTATATGTTAGAGCCATTAGTCACCTACGGACAGATCAATCTGTCTTTTGATTTTGACATAATCATAAAAATTGTATATAAAATAATTGGAGTAATATGCAGTTTAAATCTAAACTTATATTTACAATTAGGGTGAGAATTTGATTAGTTTATGGAATCTCATTTCATGACAATACTTGGAGGTGGAGATTAAATGGAGAGGGCCGAAATCGGCGGCGATTATGAGCTCGCTAAGACGGGTTCCAGGGACACGGAATTTCACAAGAAACACATTATTATATTTTTGTGTGTTTTAATTGGTATTTTGGGAAGAGATTGGTTTATAGTAAATCTAATTTGGCGATAAAAAAAAAAAAACTATTGAAATTATATATATAATATAACATAATATAATGTAATATTTTGTAGTTTTTCATGCATGACACGAGAATCCATAACCATGGTGGATCTCACGAAAGTCGAAAGTTTGAACCTGACTCCACAGAAAGACCGGTGGCTGATGCCAGGTATGGGTGGTTTGCCGAACTTAATACCATTTCCGGCGCTTCATTAACATTTTGTCGGCTAAAACTTCTTGTTGCAGACAGTAAACCCTATGTTGAACTAATATATTAGAATGTACAAGAAATATGATTTACATTATAGCAAACCACATGAGCACTATTATTGGCAAGTACTCAGCGGCCACCTCGATGGGAGTAAGTAAAATAGTTAAAAAAATATAATTAAATTAATATATTTAAAGTAATATAAAAAAATAATAATATCAAATCTAATCCCACTTTATCGGGCATTGGTGAGCCGTACTATTTCATTGTCTTTGTCTTAGCATTTGGCAGTTTGCTTAGCCGAAATTGGCATAGTGGAGATGATAAAAGTTTGCTTCATATATTAGGATAAAGACAGAACAACACAACTTGGTTTGAACGAGGAGCCCAGCGCAAGTAGAACTGGGGCTCACGGTAGGACAGCATAATATTGAGGCTCCATTTGTTTCGTATTATTTCGATTATTATGGCATCTTATCTTTTCTGTTTTTAAAGAGATGTTTATTAAAAGAAAATATATAAATAAAAAATATATATTTTTATTTATCAATAAATAAAATCTAAATAAGATATAACTAAAAATCAGACAATCCAACATCCCCTTAATTAGATAAGTAATGAGTGTTATTTATGTTATTTATGTTTTTAGAAATAATATTTGGACATACCACAACTATAGATGTACCTATCATTATTCCACCTTCCTTTACTCACTTTTGCTAATTTTTTCCAGAGGTGTATAAAAAAACTGATGAAACTGAAAAATAGAACCGAAACCAGAAAATCAATCCAAAAAATATGGTTAACTGGTCCATTGGTTCGGTTTAAGATCATGGTTTTTATTTTTTTCGATTTTTGACTTCAGTTTGTAACCACAAAAAACCGACCATTAACAGTTAACCGTTTCAATATCTATAAATTATTATTATATAAAATTTGCATATACCAAGAATTATTTTTTCAAAAAATATTTATATATATGATTTATATATATTAATGTTCCTTCAAATTCATTAAAGTACCATGTTTTATCCTATGTTTGATGGAAGTTAATATGGTAATTGATTTGGTTTGATTTTGTTGATAATTATACTTCCAAAAGTTTGTTTTTCTCCTTTTCCTTAATTTAATTTTCCTTTTTTTGGCTCTTGTAATATATATATATATATATATATGACGGTTTAAAGAAAAATTCTATAATAAACGCTAAAAGATAAGGTTCATTGTAACTATCAATTTTGTTTATTGAAATTATTACATTAAATGAATTTTTTTTTGCTACTCATTATATTAAATGGTTAAAAGCTGAAAACTGAAAAAAATGATTAACCATTTATAAAAGAATGGTTAAAAATTAAAATATTAAAAAAACTGATCATTATGATTAGGTTAGGTGAATCACAAACACCCGTGCTTTTTTCACCACCATTTTTCAGTTTTTATAGAAACTAACTTTCAACTTCCTCCATTTGTTTCTCCATCACATAGCAGCAGAAACAACGAGGCTTCCAATACCCAAAAAAATAAAAAAACTACTCTTTTTTTTTTTTTCCTTGCGAACTGTAATCTCTTCTATCATTAAATTAGCTTTATTTCCCAGAGGTAATTTATCATTTAACAACTGGGAGCATTGATAAATTAGGTTTTTAGTTAGAAAAAAATTTCGAATTTTACACACATAACACTGATACGCGGCCGCTAGTATATATATACATATATAATTAACAAGAGAAAGAGGGGAAAATAAAGAAAGAAACAAAGAAAAAGAAATGTACGAACTTAAGAATAAAGATGAATAGGTGTTTCCTCATTACTTATGTTTATTATGAAAAATTAGTTCACGCATGATTATTCGAATTAAAATGCACAAATTGGTAATTTAGAAAATGATTTACTTCTTTTTTTTTTTTTTTAAGTTACATGTGGACAATGAACCTCCATCTAATTATTATCTCATCGTAAAACTGTTACACTATATGTTTCTATAAAATCTATTTATGATATTACATTATTATAAGATATAAAACATTATTTGTTTGTACTAAATAAAAATATGATAATATAAATTATCCATATACTCAAAATAGCAATATCTTGATACAATCTACACTTTACAAGCATATGATTTGAATAGCTAGATTTTATCTTTCGTTCTCTCCTAGGTCAAGCATTTTCTCCTCTTGGTAAAGGTGTTTACCTATGACTAATAGTACATTTATTTCACCATATGAAATAAGTAGGGAATTAAGAATATAATGCACAATAGCTATTCCATGACTATTATGATATTTAGTTGGTATTGAACAAAGAGAAGAAATTATTTCTCCACCATTATTTAGTCGATGGTGATTAAAAAATAGCAGTATGCATGAAATGTAGCAGTAATCACTTATTCATGTTGCAACTAATATCAAAATATACTTTGATAGCTATGGTGGAAATGCAGGAGTTTAAGCGAAAGAAAGAAGCCAATTGAGTTGTGCTTAACAAACAAGACTAAAGGATAATAATTAGGTTCAAGTTTTCTTGAAGACACTAAAGAAATAGTAAAACTTGTTAAGATTGCAAAATCAATCAATAGATGAGCCAATATAACAATTACCTGAATAAAGTAGTGGTATTTCGTCTCTAGTGAGTGTGGATGTGGGCGGTACATTAGGTTTGAAATGCCCAATAAAGATGGTAAAAGAGAGAATTTAAGCTAAGATATTAAGTTACACTTGAAGTATTAACTATCTACGTGTAACTCTAAGGTAGATGGCCATCATTAAATGTACAAGATTTCAAGTCATCGTTAATAAACTAAAATAGTATTTCTTGATTGAGAAACCCTTAGAGAGCTTTTTTTTTTTCAATTATTTTTATACATTGGGATGAGAGGTCGTTTTCAAGATTTAACTCATTTAGACATCATTATAGGTTGGGTTTTACTTGAGAACTGACCTGACTCAGCCCTATTGGTTCTCGAATCGAGAACAAACCTGTGAGAGGCGGTTCCATCAACAAAACCGATGAGTCTGGTGGTAGCGCCTTGAACCTGTTAGTTCAGGTGGATCATGAGCTATTAGGTCATACTTGTCTACTTAAAAAAAATAAAAATAACAGAACAAAAGCAAACCTGCTTACCTTTAATAAAGCAACATCCATAAACTGATCTATGCCAAAAGTCCTAAGCACATTAAGAAATAGTTGCTAAGAATCGACAACATCAAAGTAATGCCGTAGCTACACATCTTCGTATTTTAAGTAAAAGCAGCACGTGTAGGCAAATATTGCATTCACCCCTATAAACTTTGAAAGATGATAGACAAAATAATCATAGTTAAATCATTTTGACAAAAAAAAAAAAAAAGAAGTTTCACAAAAGTAAAATTATACTCTCGTAGATTAACCACCTTACAGTTATTTTCTCATGAGTAATTAATTCATGCTTGCATGCAAAAGAGAAAGACGGATAAGAGCACATGAGTAATTGATAATTCATGTAAAAATATAGAAGAGAAGTGTCTCCAACACAAAAGAATATAGGTTGTAAACAATTGAAACTAAAAAACATTGCACTTTTCTTTTGGTAAATCAAAGCATATTAAATAGATGAGACAGTTACGTACAACTAATAAGAGCAAGATAGGAATAGCAACTCTATACAAATACAAAAGTTACAAAAACACAAGCTAGTTACAAAATAAAATATTGCCATCATGTGACAGTAGCTATAACTTATAATGGTCATGTCTACTTTCACTTTTGCCCAAGACTCTAAAATCTAGGCAAATGTTTAACATAAAAACAAAAGTAGTCTAAATATGGACCCTAAAGTCTTGTTCCTATATGCGGGACTTAGGTTATCACGACTTCTACTATATGTTATCTTGATCTAAGTATCTACAAGCAATATACAACATATTCGAGATTCCAATGTCCATGATCATAAACTGCATATATTTAATTGACACAAAATAAAGCTAAGTAGGCTTTCTAAATTTTCAATTGTGTGAAGAAGAGTTAGTTCATGAACAAAATAATAAGCAAGAGGACCTTTAAAAGAATTAATAGTTTTTTTGTTTTTAGCGAGATTTTAGAGAAAAAAACTAGTTCATAGTTCCGGCAGAACCAAAATTGACTTGTAAGACTCGTTAGTTCCCAAGAATAAAAAACCAGCCTGGCTTTCATGGGTACAATTATGACTCTACCAAACATTTTAGGTATGGAATCATATCAGAACATACCTATGACGATGTCTAAACTCATTTTCTAAGGCTAGGATGAACACCAATCAAACATCATTAGAAGAGCTTGTGGAAACTTAGCATTCGAGATTTAATGAGCTTGCATATAAAGATCTAATGATTGAACTTAAAGAATTTGAACACTTTGGAACATTATAAGAATACTTTAATGAATATGACCACTTAGTAAAACAATCACAACATTTTGAAACCTATCATATAAGTTGCTTCCTTAGTAAGATCAAATTGAATATATTGTATCCTATAAGAATGTTTCAATCATGAAGCTCACATTAGGTTTACACTCTCAAAACTCCAAGCAGTAACAATTTTATACTCTAAATAATACATGAAAAACCAATTATAACTCACTCCCCACCCTTATTCTTATTTACCACTTGCCTTCTAAGTATTATCTAAACATTAAATACTAATCAATGCAAATCCTTTACAAACCATCCTCAACCTAGCTAGCAAACCACAAAAACCAACCCTAACATAACCAAATAAACCCCAATTGAAATACATAATGCTAAACCTTTAAGGAACAAGAAGAGAAGAGGGGAAAAATGCAACGCCTATGATGTGATTTTGATGCGGTGATCAATAATAATGAGATCAATGTTCTTTTTTTTTTTTTTTAAATTTTAACAGTTTTTAGTTGGATAGTTAATAGCTTTTTATTGATGTATTTTAATAGGATTTTCTATTTTTTTAAATATCATTTAATGTCTTTTAATAACAGTTTTTTTAGTCTCTTTTTTTTTTCAACTGTATTTAATGTTTTTTTAATAGGATTCTTCTTTTAGTTGTTTTTAGTTTTTTTTTTCCTCCTTTTGGCAGCTTTAGGCCTGTTTATAAATGTATGCCCTAGGGCAATGAGTTATAACATTTATCATATTTTCAGTAAAATTTTATAAAGCTAGCATTGCTTTTGTTTCCAAATCTCGAAATTGCATTATATTACAGTTTTTGATACCATCAACATAAGTATTTCTATAATCGATAGGCTATTGAAGAACATTATGCTAGATATTTTGAGAATCAATGGAGTTGTGATATATAATTCACGTTGTACGTTGTGTCAATTGGTATCAAAGTTGCGTTTGCTCTTAGAGGATCATGGCGCTTCGCAGACAAGTTAAACAATGACGTGTGGATGAGATATATGATATGATGATCTGGACTAGAGAATCGAACAAATGATCGATCAGCGGCTAGAAGCTGTTATAGAACATTGATAAGATATGATAGTGGATTGACTTGTAGAGAGGATGGGTGCACTTATGGTAGAGGAAGATGTTTTTGAGGATGATGAAGAACCAATCTTTGATATTTATGTTAATGAAAAAGATCATGTTTTTAAGGCTATTGGTGATGGTGAACCAATTTTTGACATCGAGTATGTTGAAGAAGAGATGCAAGATTTAGATGATGCTTTTGCTCTAGTGGGTAAAGAGGTTGATTGGGAGATGGCAGTAGTTCTTGTCGTGTAATGAGCTAAAGAGACAAAAGGAGCTATTAACTAAACCTTTTCTTTATGAGAATATGAGCGTTTATGCAGTTCCGGCCCTTCCTAAGAAGGATTTCTCATGGCATATTTATGTGGTTAATCTTAAATAATTATTGCATGACATGGTGAAAATTTGAGGGTGAATTTTTTCCAACCTAAGGAGAATGATGCGATAGTTAATAATGTGGTCAATGTTTTTTCAATTTCTTTTAATAGTTTTTAATTGGATATTTCATAACTTTTTATTGATGTATTTTAATAAGATTTTCTTTTTTTGTCAATATTCAAATAATATCTTTTGAATATGATTTGACATGTTTTAATAGGATCTTCTTTTTTCTTAGTCAATATCATTCAATGTCTTTTAATTGGAGGCTTTTCTTTTTAGTCTCTTTCCTTTTTCAATATCATTTAATGTTTTTTTAATAGGATTGTTTTTTTTTTAGTCTTTTTTAGTTGTTTTCCTTTTTGGCAGCTTTCAAGCTTGAAATGTACGCCATAGGGCAATGAGTTATAACAGTTATCGTATTATTAGCAAAATTTTATAGAGTTGCGATTACTCTTGTTTTCCAAATGTTGAAATTACATTATATTTCGATTTTAGATGCCATTAGCCTAGGTATTCCTAGAATCAGTAGGTTATTGAAGATCATTATTCTAGGAATTTTGAAAATTAACGGAGTTGTGATATATACTTTACGTTGTATGTTGAATCAAACTTAGAATTTGGTTTCAAGTATCATTGAAAACAATATGAGGCTTATATAATACTGGTTGAAAGAGATGCAGAGGAAATAAAAAGAAAATGTAAAGGTAATAATAGAGGAAAAACTGAAGAAAGAAATGGCTAATCTAATCCTATATTCCACGATGATTTGAGGGGCGAATCGGATCGAGTCATACTGTGCATAGCCCTAAAGATTGATGGTGAAAAAGGATTCAAGGATGAGAATGTTGAAACTCTAATAAATGGGATTCTTGAGAGAGCATTATCATGTGATATGGGTTTTGGGTATTTGTGTTTGGTCACACTTGAAATTATATCATTTAGTGCAAAATGAAACGTGTATGCAAGACATGGTTTCAAATGCCCAGGTTTCTTTTCTTAGTAGACTTATTTTTGTAAATTTTTATGAAAATATTATTTT
The DNA here is from genome assembly GCA_024138025.1 of Combretum micranthum. NCBI lineage: Eukaryota > Viridiplantae > Streptophyta > Magnoliopsida > Myrtales > Combretaceae > Combretum > Combretum micranthum. Next base: position 2,021,810 of record JAMXBD010000042.1, on the reverse strand, counting down.
TCTCTTTAATCCCAACTATTCTTTTATTGCCTATTCACTTCACTGTAAAAAAACTAATATCAATTCCATTACAATTCTTATTCGCTATGAAGAACTATTAAGGTGTTTGGTTGGTCATAATAATAATTTCATACGAATCTCTATTATAGAAAAAACATCGAATAGTCATTTATTACTCAAACTTAAGAATCTCCATAATTGACTTTTTTTTCCTGAACTACTTTAATTTAAATAAAAAAATTAACAAATGAAAACCTTATTATAGCTTTAATCTGTTCCTTAGTAATAATAATTTGATTACAGTCTTATTTATTAGTAAAGTCAATGAGAAGTTAGTAATAAGCAAAATGAGAGTAGTTCTTTATATGGTAGCAATAAGAATTTCTTTGAATAACAATTCCCAACCAATCACAATAGTATAAAAAAATATCAATATACCTAAATTCAAGATTATGGCTAGCTAGCTAGCTAGGGTATGATGCTTAAAATATGAAATGTCCAATGGAAAAAAAATTTGGAATAATTATTCCTTTAGTCTTGAGAGAAGGAAGTGCAATTCTTCAATAGCAATAAGAATGTCTTTGAATAACCATTTCCTGAACCAAACATGATAGCGTAATTCTTTGTATTATTGAAATTTTCAAATATATTTAACTTAAAAAAAAGGTTGTTGGTATAAATTAATGGTTACATGCTAGATCAACATGGTTGAATTTCTATTATATTAGTCAAATTAGAAAATGGTGTCACTTTGAAGACCCAGATATAAAATCACTTTTCTCTTATATCTTCATTCTTTGGAGAGTGTTGGCCATCTTTCATCCTTCATAAAGTTCCATATTCATCTCTAATTTTTATATGTTCATAAATTTGTTTTATTATAAAGTATATAATATATTTTGAAACATAATATGAACTTGTAATAAGCGCAATCTAATTGAGTAGCATTGTAGCGAAATGGTGTCATCGTTGATTTTCCAAGTGGCATAAGTTTGTATCTTTCCTTCTGTTATGATGGGAAAAAAAAAAGAAAAGGAAAGAAAAGCTAGCATTTGATTGTAAAAACTAGACATGATCAAAAGAATTGGACAATACGATATAATGAATACTGGTTAACATAATTCACTTGTACCACATTTAATATAATAGCATTAGATAATATTTTTTGTGATGACCATTATTTGATATATACAAATTCAAAATAAGATATTATGAGATCTTTGAGTAGTCCAATGAAATTTGGGGTTTTTCATAGAAAGTTTGAACTATCTGGTGAAAAAGAAGATTTGTTTTAACTTCCATATGTAACTAATTTTTTTGTTTTCTTAAATTTGTCCAATAATTCTAAGGTTGAATGCCCCTTGTGTTGTGTTTGGGAAGAGGCAAAGAATTAAGAGAGAAGGAAAGAGAAATGAAAGTATTAAAGAGAAACTAAATGAAAAGAAAAATTGTAAATTCCTTTGTTTGGATGAGGATGGAAAAAAGGGAAAAGAAAATAGTATAATATATATTTCGATAAGATATTATAAAGGCTTTTATATTTTAAAATTGTACATTTATTTTAAGAGTATATTCCTTCAAATAAAGGAAAAAGAATATTACCTCTCCCAATTACTTTATCCAAAGTAGAAATAGATGAAAATAAGCGAAAAGAAATGGATGGAAATGAAAATGAGTGAAAATGAGAAGAAGTAAAATCTTTATTTTATGTTTAGTAACTTATGAAAGAAATAGAAGAAAGTGAGTTAATGATTGATAAAATTATCTTTATATCATTTTTATAAAATATTAGTAAAGAATATTTATAAGTCATATTTGTATTTGCATACAATTTCCCCCTCCTCTCCTTCCATTTCATCTCAAAATTAGAGTGAGAGAAAACACCTTCAACTTCTACCGACTTCCGTCGGCTTCATCCCATTTCAACCCAAATACAAGTAGCCAAACACACATCATTCTTTTCATTTCTCGTACCTTCGATTGCTTTCCATAGATTTCCACCTATACAAACACAGTGATTGTGGTTTATGCTCATCCAGTACCCACTAATGAAACCCCTTTTTATATGGGTGCATCTATTACTGATTCCTCCAAATGACATGCTCCAATCAAGGGACTTGTTCCAAAACAGACCCTATTGCCAGTAAGTCAATCTCTTTTACTCTATCACCCCACTTGTCCACGATATCTAATGAAATGCTTATAGAGGGACCAATCATCACACGACACGATAATTTCCAACTTCTCGTCTGTCCCTCTCTGATTTAGCTTGTTTTGTTTCACTTTGTAAATTAAGCTAATCATGATGTTTTTAATCCAATAAGCAGTTGAAAGCTCACGCCTATAATTATTTGTCCTTTCATTTTCTCCTTTTCTGCCCCGGGGCTGGCTGCCTATATATTTTTCCTTTCCTTCCCATCATCAATTATTTAAATGTTTCGTACCAAGTTGTTTCAATATTACTCGGGAACCGCTAATAAATGTTGGCTGCTTCAAACTAGACCCAGAGGATGAGTGAACCATAGTGAGATTTAGCCAATTAGGGCAAAAGGGGTGCTTGTGTTTTTCCTTTGTTTCTCAAGTCTTATATTCAAACCTAAATTATTTAAGCAATCCAGACCCATACCACAACCAGTGAAATTGACCTTAGGTGTCAAAAAAACCCCTTTATTTGCGAAGATATGAGTGGATTATATTTTTGGTTGATTTGTCTAAGTGCACGTTGAAGTGCTCAGATCTGACTGAATTGAGTACACACAACGTGTCCAGCATCAACAAGACATTTGTTCGTGCATGATGATCAAAAGCAAAAAAAGAAGTGAGAGTATACTGTGTATGTTGAATAGATTAGTATCAGAGGGAAGTGATAAGATTCGTCAGAGAAGTAGAGATTAAAGAAGGACCGATCCAATCACATAGAGTCTTTTGTCGATTGAAAGGGAGGGAGATTAAAAAAGAAGTAAATAAAAAAAAAAAAAGAAACACTGACAGAAGAGAGTGAGCACACGCCGGACAATTGATATGGGTGCATATCACTGCAGGTGCGTGCTCACTTCTCTTTCTGTCAGTTATTTTTTTCTTTCATTTCTTATCTTTTTATTATTTTTATTTTTTTTTTAAATTTGTCTGTATTTTTCAAAATTAGTGTCTATTAGGAAAATTGTCTTACCTTTCTACAAGCATGAAAAATGATCATATAAATCATTAGTATTGCATATTTATCCATATCATATGCATCTTTCTCATTTACCTTTTCATGATATTTGTGAATTCTATATGTTGGTTCATGATCATTGATATATTCTTGCTCTTTGTGATGTTTTTCTTAATTTTTCAATTCTTTATTTTGTGTTTAAATATCTTATTCTATCTCATTCTTATTAGGAAATAATTTATTCTTTTCAACTGGTTTGGTGATAATAATGAAAATTCTGGAAAGGAAGGACTGGGTCTGGTCTGGGAGCTTGGAAGCGTGACTTTTCATGGTCCTTTTTTTTTTTTTTTTGTGCTTTCTTATCTTGGCGAGGACAATGTTGTGTTACTGTTGTTATTTAACGAAAAACAGTACCTTAAAAACATCAATTAATGTGTAATAATAAATTCTCTGTTTCTTTTCTCACTCTACTTCTAGTACTTTCCAAATGCTTAACATTGGGTTTGCAGCTTTTGTGTGGCTCAATTTGGTCTTGCAGCTGAAAATCTGGACAGGAAATACCAGGTACAAGTTAAACTAAAAATGGGAAGAACGACGTTTTCCTACTTTATGAATCGAAGAACACGGTACTCTTGGCATTCATTCAAAGCCGTAAAAATAGAATTTCAGGTAGAATCCCTATTTTAAGCTTGATTTTTCCTCTCATATAAGCATGTAATTTTTTTTTCGGCCACTTATTTAAACAAGTAATTAATAATTGAAAAAAGTAAAATTTTTCAGAAATTATTATTTGTTTTCCTTGGCCTTGTAGGGGAGCAGTCCATTACTCCTTATTACATGATAATCTACATGAGGTAACTTATTATTATTTTTTTCAATCTACACCTAAATTTATCTTGAGCTGTTCAAGTGAACATTGGATACAGAATGTTTTTGTTTTGGGTAAAGTTTTCCGAATTTCATATCATTAGTGACATGCGATGATTAGATGACTCAAAGTTTACATTTTCATAGTAAATCTTTGAGTTCAAAAATTTCAATTCCATATTTGTGGTTTGGCTCTCTTATGATAATGAATGATATATCTAAAACATTAAAGTGAGGAACACAAATGTGTGTGTGTCAAACATTTCCCTATCTAGTTAATATTTGTGGGTTTTGCATTTTAATTTAGAAAATAATTGTCTCTCGTCTCTCTTCACCTGATATACTTTGAGGACGCATAATTTGCATGTTTCTTAAATACAAATTTTCTTATGCTATTGTTAATTTATTTTATAGTACCCCCACCCTTGAGTAAGTAAATCCTGCTAGTTATTAGTTTATCATAGCTATATGTAGCTTTTCCACTTTTAATTAACAGTCTTATTAGTGTCTTCCTTTACTTCTTCTCTTAATTTTCTTCATTTTAAAATGATGAAACGGTATGTGTGTCTTTTTTGTGTTGTTGCATAGCTATGAAATTTGACATGCATCCATTTAAGACATATCAAAATCATACCAGTAATATGATTGGGATGTTCAACTCTTAAACTTCTAAAGTTCATGGCACACACTATATTTCAAGATCATCTGGTTATAAAATTTTCCCAACTTCTTTAATGAAATAGACCTTTGATTTCATTAATTTTTCATGTGATAGTGTTTAAAATTGTTTTTAATCTGCCAAGGTTCCTCTTGCATGACTCTTATGTTGTATTAAATGAAAGAAAATCTGTTAGAAGTAATTATATGTCATCATTCTGAATGATGAGTGTATAATAGAAGAGAACTTTGGGTTGGAGCACTGAGGTTACTAAGTTATGCAATTTTTAAGAAATTGCATTCCATGTGTGCAAATGGTTTCATCATTAGAGGACTATATGTAGCTTGATTTTGGTTTCCATTGTGTTGCTTTCGGGTTGGTGAAATGGCAAAGAGTGACAATTAGATGGTTTTGTAATTTACATAGCTTTCAAATTGTAAATTTGTGTTTGTTTCCTGGGAAGTGTTCTTTTCCTTTTTTAAGATTCTTCTAATCAAAACTTTACAATTGCCATAGCATTTCGAAGAAGTTACGATGTAGATACTATATCATTAAGTGGTGGGGTAATGAATTCTATATAGAAAATGGAAATTATTTTCTGTGATAATTAATTCTTTTGGCTCCCACAGCATGATTACTTCCTTGCTAATAAAGGCATTAGTAATGGTCCTATCTTAAAATTACTTCAATAGCATTTAAAAAATACTATTTACCTACCTAAGTGTATAAGTCGCAAAAATGTTTCCAAGAAAGCACTTCTAATAAAATTTGAACTTTTTAAAATTTCAAACGTCAGTTTTCCAGCCCAGGAACACTTCGTTTATTGGGTACTAATAATCAATTATGTTTGCTTTTGGCTCTACTACCAACTCAATCGACATATGAAACGTCATTGGGACATGCAAGTATCCCCATGGATTGAAAAAATGTTTTCTGTGCATTTTAAATCTTCGATTTTAACTATGTAAAATGCTGAGGTTCGCAAAAACATACAAGAAAACATCTGCACTGTTTTATCCATAGCTGGTATATGAGTTCTTGATCATTCTTCCATATATATTTTATGAAATAACCAGAAGGCATGGATTATATTCCTTGTTGGTAGCCATGTTAGTATAACTACCAAGGTCAGCATCTTGCTTTTCTTCAACATTCTTAGGCATTTTTATACCAAACTCTTCGGACATGCAAAATTGATTATTTAGCTATGTTGAATTTATCTTGGAAGCATACTCTCTACATTGCTGAGATAAGAGGTTATTTGATTTCTTATGCCCCATAAAATGCATCTAAAATTTAAAATAAATAAATGAATAAGAATAAAAATAAAGAGGCCGGGGGGTTTGGTGGGGTTAAGGAGAAGAATAAAAGAGCTAAGATCAGTTGCTTTCAATAATGGGATATTGCTCGTCAATATATATTCAGACACTTGCAGATTTCCTCAGGGATGGAATTTGAACAATGCTTTAGCATTTATGATGTACATGTTATCAATTTGTAGGCACGATTATGCCTGGAAATTTGTGTGCCGAGAAAAGTGTGCTGTTCATATAATACACACCTAGAGTTATAGAGGTGTATGCATTATGAAGTATGTTTTCCCCCACGGGTCATTGACCACAATTTAAATCAAGGTATTCCAGTTATGATAGGGATACATTGGGATTATGTTACTCTAGTTTTGCTATGATATTGTTAGGATTGTGAGTATACAAATTAAAGTAAGGAATATCCGTCATTTAGAACAATATTGTATTTTCTCAATGATTATGACAATTAATATTTTAATAATTTATGTCCTTATATTGTTATATTATGCAAATACTATTATATAATTATGTCAATATAGACAATATGCTGGTTTTGTAATATTCATTACCTTTCCCACATTTATATGAAATTTTATGCCATTTAGGTATTGATGACCCTTTTTATGATGATGAAAATGCAATATCTTATGCTATGGATAAAAGACATGCACATTTCTTGAATAGAAGATGAAAAGAACTTAATGTCTAACTACAAAAAAAATGTACGAAAAGGTCCAAATTATATATCTATGTACATACATTATATGTGCATATATATAATTAAAGTATTTTAGGAATCCTTTTCTTTTTCCCTTATAGCTAATATTGGTGTTTGTCTAGATTCATTTTTCCTATAATAGTAAAGCAAGTCATAAGTATTAAGTCATTTACTTTTCTTTTAGGGAAAATTGCAATACAACCTCTAATTATTTGCCATATGTAGATATACCCTTAAAAATTTCAAGGTGTGACTTCACCTTAATATGACTTTTGAAAATGTGAAGATATGCCCAAACCATCACCAAAGCTCCAAAGCCATTACCATTCATGGTCCTTAGTGACGGTCTTGGGATACTAATAGGGATCAAAGTTGTGAAAAGATAAAGCTACACCTTAAGGAGTGAAGGGTCTATCTATATTTGATCAATAATGAAAGGAGGTTATTTATGTGTATACCATTCCTTAGTTTATCTTTGTATATGGGCTCTAACCCCACTAATTTCATAGTCTAGTGTCCATTACACATACTAGGATCCTCAAAAGTTTCTAGCATTAGTCATAGCCATGGATCGCAAATCGATATATGGGCAAATTTGAACCAAAGAAGCATTCAAGTAAAGGTTAAGGAGGAGGGAAAAAACATTAGATAATGTGATAGAATGTGGCTATTGTTCTTCAACCCCAATTATATTAGCACCTATTGCAAGTCTAACAATAAAATATAACCTAATTAGTTGCTTTTTGATGCTCCTTATCCATGTAATTCTAATCACTATCCTCAAGCTTATAAGAAATCAGTTTATTTTGCCTCAACTTTTTGCAGGAGTTGTTAGTTTGCACTTAATTAAGTGTTTCAAGTGTGTATTTTGCATAAATTCACAATTCATGATGATTTGAAGTAGTAGCATGGTTTATCGAGAAAAGGGCAGAGTGGGAAGGATGTTGCATGTAGTGCCCATACTATATGATTGTCAAAGTTGACTTATAGATTCAATGTTTAGCTGTGATCTCTTATAAATAGTATCTGTTGAATGTAGGATTGTAAATAAGTTGAGATATTTTGTGAACTACTCGAGTCCGACTCAGTAAAAACTCGAATTTGACTTGCTTACAATCAAGTCAAGCTCGAGTTTGAGCTACTTAAGTAGTTACCAAGCTTGAGTTTGAGCTTTAAAATATTCGGTTCGGTGATCTTGCGAGCATAATCGAGTGCAAAATCGAGTCAAATTCTAATTTGTCAAGTATTGAATATTCATTATAGTTAAATCAATATTTAAAAGAATAATTGAGTTTAATCGAGTCAAGTTTGAGTTTAAAAATCAAAGCTTATTTGAGTTCAAGTTCGAGTTTAGTATTATATCGACTCAACTCATTCATAGCCTAGTTGAATGCACACAAATCTAAGAAAATTCACGGACCACTAGTGAATGAGAATGACAGGTTTATGGTAAGCCTGGAGTTTTACTTATCAAAATATATTATATGTACAATAGGAAAACATGCTAGGTAACTTGGATTCTAATTTTTCCCTAATTAAAAAGCAATCTTGGTTTGTTAGTATCTAATATGCCAACGTCAATACCAATTCTCCCCTAGTTTGAGATCTCTGTTAGCATGTTGGTTTCTAATATTTCAACAATGGAAGTGACGTGGCATCTTAGTCCATTGGCAAGCTAATTCTAGAATGAACCCACATTAATTTTTAATGTTCCTATATTATTATTTATTTTTTTAATTGGAACATTGTTGTGATTGAACTTGAAAAATGCAATTATGCATATAAATCGAATTTTATAATTCATGACACATTTATTTATATATGCACATATTAAAGAATGAAACTTATTATACCATGATCAAGCATATAGTAGAAAATTCCAATTATAGTTTCACATTTATATATTTCCCTTTACTTACAATCAATCATAAGGTAATGGACATGAGCTTCTAATGTTGAATTTAGGATGCCAAAAATTGCATTACCATCATCCTGCATCATTTCTATCTTTTAAGTATACAAGTCTAGTTGCAGCAAACATAAGGCAGTTAAGATATTTTGACCTCCTTAATTGAAAGCAAATTAGAGTGGATTGAGGAATTCAAAGGTGCCAAAAGATTCATCCCATAAGTGGAAGTACTAAGAAGATGTTAACTTTACTTGACCAACAAGCAATAACATCAAAGTCATCATGTCCTTTTTTCTTGTTGATTGTGTCTAAAAGACTATAAACTCATTAGAGGCTTTGGCATTGTTGTTGTTCTTAACCCAACTCCTTCAATTAACCATCCTACTATGCAAATACAAGATATGCGCAAGAGAATGTAAACAAATCCAAAGAAAACTACATCGTAATATTCAGTTGGCTATTGCAATACCACCTTGTATAATTTATAGCATTATCAAGTGAACTTTGGATCCTTTAATTATATAAAAGGATGAAAGATATGAGTTGCTTAGATGTAGGGTAACTTTTGGCAATCCATTACCTCTTGATAGATACCATCCATAAGTAAGAGATGTTATAAATCAATTAATGACATTTTACAAGATCATTTCATTTTATTTGTAGTCAAATTGTTTAGTATATTCCATAAGTAATGAAAAAAGGGGTTAGGGGAATCTATATGTGTTGGACTTGAATGCATGCATACATTCTTGTAAAGAGGTTAATGGCACAAAACATCAACTAGGATTAGGAATCATTACAATATAAAAAATTAGGGGGTTTAAGAAGTAATCTCAAAGTTTCTCAACCAACACAAATGTGTTGATAGTAAATGACCAACATTAGATAGAATTATGACGACATTGACAAGGTGGAAAGCATAACATTGCTTGCAGGCGCAATGGGAACCCAATTGAAGGTTTTGTTGGTTCAAGGAAGACTTTGAGAATGATTTACATCTTCTTAGATGTCGTTGAGTGTTTACCAAACATTTTATGATTTATTAGTCCTTCTTTAACCTAGCTAATTAAGATAACATAAATTTCTCCATGATGTTTGATGATCAATAAGTAAATGTTTATTGGAGAAATCTTGCACAAAATTGAGTATTCTATGTATAATTAGATGGAAGTATGATATTTATCAAATACAAAATTTTGGCAATATGCTTAACTAGCCTACAAGTATTTCTCACACAGACCATGACACTCGCAATAGATAAGAAAAAAGTTCGTTCCATAGCAAGCAATACGTTATTCAGTATTTTGGAAAGCCATGTTATTTAAGATGTTGTCACAGGAGATGCTTAATGGCTTCCCTATGCCATATGAATGATGGGTCTTTAAGTATGTTGGATGCTATTGTAACTCTAGTTTTGGCTTTACAAAATAACATGAAGAAAGTAATCCCCTTTTTGTAGCCCCCACCAATCATTAATCAACTAAGATTGTGATTGAGTTTGTTAGTGATATGAGTGGTATTTCTATTTGGGTTTTAAAGCGATAGGTAGCAAGGTCATGTTGCTTCAAGGAGGGGGTTGGAATCGCAAAACAACCAAGAATCATTATAATTGTTGGATTGATGGATATAGAATTATCTCTACTTGTCTTGAAGAAAACTTACAAGTGATGTCATTAAAACTTTGGAATTTAGGGGAGGCGAATGCTAGAGTACATGATGCATTTAATGGGAACAAATGGTATGTTTATAAGCAAATTAGATGATTAGAAATTGTTAAGTCAGTAAAAATTGTTCTAACCAGCCAACTTCAACCCTAAAATTGATTTCTTTTCTCTTTTGAAGGCTAATGTTGCACATCAATTGCCTATCTTAAAATGGATCTTTATTGATAAAGACTCATTTAGCATTTTCAAGGCTTCTTACTACAGAAAAATGGGCCATTATATGATTTAGAGTATTCCGACTAGCTCGGTTTAGCAGATCTAGTTTTGCTTTTCTTATTGGATTATCAATCATATGGTATAGTTCAAGAAGCACATTCTCTTGATTACGTGTATAAATGATACTGTTAAAGAGGATATTGAAGAGACAACAAGATTAGATATGTGTTTAAGACTTTAGAAGGTAAAGATTTTTGTGCATTAAGATTGCATGTAGAATAGTAGACATTTATCTTAATATGCTTACGTGACTCATGAATATATGTTTATGCAATCATCAAATAGCAAATACTGCAGTAATCTAGTCCCTTTTGTGCTGGTTTCCTTTTTTAAAACAAACATAGTATGTGTATGTCAAGGAAAGCTTTGTTTGAGCTTGAAGAGACCTTCATATGAGTTAGAACTTGATGATTGAATAACCATTCTAAGCATGGTATTAATCAAATTTATTTCTTTTTAGAAAAAAGATGGTTATCTAAGTTTACTATAGCCTAATATGTTTTATCCTTCACAAGCAAAAGCTGTTTGTCTAAACGGCACTAAAAGAGAGCTTTACGATCGCTTATAAAGCTTTAAGATCACTTATAATACCTTAAGGATAACCTAATTATGCAGGTCTTATATCATATTGGTTGTTGTTTGCAAGTAATAAATTTAAAATTTTCAATAATATAAGTTTTACTAATCAATAATCGATGTAAAGTTACTATGAGGAAATAATAACTTATAAAATTCTATAGTTGAAAAAAATTTGTAGCACTTACCACTTTTAATCTTAGCTAAGTTAGGATTTAATAATGATATTCTTTTGAAGTTGATGGTGTCATAATGGCAATCAAGTTATGAGACATTTGTCATTAAACCTTATTTTCCATGCAAAGACAAGGTATGCATGGATTTTGGCACATCATTCTATCAAAGATAGGTGTTGACTATTGTGATTGTTGATGTAAGATCTAATCTCTAGATGATTCACAAAATCATGATTTTTATGAAAGTTTCTTCTTTCCTTAGGGAGACCTATGGCTTTGGGGTGGTTTGAGGACTTGTAAAGAGAATCCTCCAATATCATAAACATGAATAATGGGAAAATAAAGTAAGTCAATATTTTCAGCTTTGCTTTCTTAAGAAATATTTTTCATACAAACTTCATGATATTAGCTGTCCACAAATAAACATGCCCAAAACAATAATATATATTTGTTCTTATACAAACTTCATGAAAGATAGTAAATTAGAAATAAACATTCAATTTTCCTACTCTTAGTAAGATTACTCCCTTTCCACAAAAACAGTTTGTTCACTTAAGTAATCACTTGATGAAAAATGTCAATTCCTCCCATGTTTGTTGCTTGAAAATTTTCAAGTGCTACATCAAATTTTGCTAGCTTTAGCATGAATACTATTTTGCAACAGTGTTTTACTGAAGTTTAGCTTGTCACAATTATGAAATAAGTTTTTGGCATGACTTTTATCCATCTGCAAACACTTAATTGCTTGGTATTAATCAACTTTCCTTACAATGATGCTAGTGGTTGTTTGCTATTCATCTCATTTTGTTTTATATAGGTTGCACACTTTATATCATGATAAACACTAACCTATAGTAACTTTTTGACTCAATGTTATCTCTAAATGTGGAGGACTTCAAATTTTCATGGCTACACGGATTAGTTCTAGCAAGCTCACAATAAAAATCTAAACATCCTTTAATATTCTTTTATAAATTGTATCTAATTTTATTTTATTAACTAACCATAATGCATTATTGCATAAGGGGAGGCTAGAGTGTTTGAATACTTTCTAAGATAGATATGACTCTTTTTGCTCCAACAGGTAAATCCATTACTTAATTTCACCAATAATTATGAAGGGGCACACAGTGTCCATAATCACCTACCCTAGCACAACCATTAATTGTGAAGCCGCCATCATTGCTACTATGGTTGCCAACAACTTTACTCTCTCTAGGTTATACCGATGGTGTTATCTTGCCACCGGACATCATATTAACTCGATGTGTAAGTTCCATTTTCTCACTGCTATGGTTTGGAAACGTCGTCTCTCCTTTTTTTATTTACCCCAAAAAAAAAAAAAAAAAAGCTTTGTCTTTTAATATTTCTTACTTTTCTTTGTATTTTCTCCTTATAATTTTATCCTCGTATTTGGAGTTGCGTCAGGTTATCTATATAATGTTGGTAGAAAGCTGCAACTTGATCCTTTTCATTGAATCTCCCATAATATTTGTCTCATACATCTAGTTGACATATTTTTGGTACATCCAGTTCCCATGATGCCTTTTCATAGAGAAACCTATTGTTTTTTGAGTCTATCGGCTTATCAAAGGGGCCTCCTTGACCTTGTAAATAGAATGATAATGATAAAATGAAAATAACTCAATATTTGCAGTTTGATTTATTTCTTATTCAACTTCATATTTATGCAAGTCTCTTGATTGTAAGTTTTCTAAAATAAGATTTCCTAAAATAAAATTTCCTAAAGCATATAGTAAGGTACTTTGAATCCTAATAATATTTTAACAATAATATGAAAAGATGTTGCTTTGAGAGTAAAATATTTTCTTTCCAAATATCTAAGTGATGTTGTACAAATAATATACTAATATACTTATGATTGGTTTCCTAAAATGTTGTGCATGTTCCATTCATTGAATGGAATAAGACCATAATGTAACTCTCCTCCTTATAATAGAATTGTATAAAGTAATAGTTTATTACTTCGTTTTGTAATTTTGTCTAATAATTTTAAAAAATAAAATGAAATATGGATTATACAAGGAATAGAATTGATATGTGCAAAGTTCTTTATTTCATTTTTTTTTTTTTGGCATTTTGAAACTTGAGTCTTGAATATTATAGCCACTATCCCTTACCAAAACCATAGCCACTAATTGCTATCATCTCCTAACCAAGTGGACTAAACCACTATTATGTTGATCGCTACTACCCTTAGGCACGGTATGTGAATTGATAATGATGAGCCACCATACCTTAACTTTAGTACTGCTGTAGGTGGTTATCCGTTGGTAGAATAATCAGCCTACAAACATAAAGAACAGTTAGTCATATGTCAAGGTTATCTGAGGTGCCACTCTGATACTTAAGTTAGTAGTGGGACATAGTGTGTATAGAAAATGATATATCTGTCCCCATACCCTTGGTGTGAGTATATATTTATAGATGGTGACCATAATAGAATGGGGGACTATGAAATCTTCATAATTCACTTGGCATATCACCAAATCCATTAGGTGACTTAAGCTCAAGGTGGGCACCAAGATTGAGCATGGAGGGAATCGGACCAGTGTTTATTCTCTCAAGGAGATGAAAATGTTTGGTAGATTGTTGGGGACAAAGGTTGTGGAGCTCGAGCACTAGGCTGAGGTTCTCGCATGGTTGATGCACCCCTACGTAGTCTAACTCCTTAGGATCAAGGTCAAGGTCTTTCATGGATCGATGGCTTATTGGATCCTTGGGCTAAAGTGCTCGAGAAAGCCCTCCGTGGGTTAGTTAGCCTATTAGCTGGATGTGAATTCTAATAGGGTATGGCCATATATTCTTTATCAATAAGTACGATTAAATATTAGTTGTAAGCTATAAAATAAATTCTCATTAAACCCAAATCATGACCCAATTGGAGCTGGAAGCTATAGAGGGTTTACTTTAAGACCATATTGGAAGTTAAAGAAATTTTATTAAACGTAAGTCTGCTACTCCCCTTGTTGTAGTCATCTATTGTGGTTGGATAGCTTGGTAAAAATGGATCCGGTTATCGTAGTCAATGTACTAATGCATAATAAGTATCGTAGAGGTGAATAGTTAGAGATTTCAAGAACACCCATAGAAAGACACATTGAATGACAAAGAAATGGTTGTTCATAGGGTTTGTGCAATGAGGCTTTCCTTATTTAGTGGCTTTTTCTTGCTTCACGGATAGTCCACTAAAATGAACCTAGGAATAGGCTTTCTACACAAAATATAGGAATGAATTAGTCATCTCCCCTCTATTAGCTATAAGTGATAATGTAGTTAAAGAAAGTTAGATAGGTATATCTACAACAAAAGCATTGTTGTGTTATCTTGCAATTTTCATGAAGTATATTCTAAAGATACCAATCCCTTAGTGTTTTCCATTTCAATGGATGTTGTTTTAGTTGCACAACTATTTTAAAAGTTTAAACTTGCAGATATAATTTGAATTATTATATTCACTATTTAACACTATTTCTCACTTATATGCTGAGACTATGGCTTATTTGTTAAGTAGACGACTTACTTAATCAAGGGGTTGAGTAATGCAACCATAGCTATTTAAACTAAAAATTTAACTTCGTAGATATAATGGAACACTATATTTATTATTTAACAAGATAAATGGTCATGAGATCTAGTAAGCTAGAGTTATTTCCAAACAATGTCATTAGATAATATGAAATAAAGAGCATAAAGGAGGGTATAATCAAAACCTCAAAACTTGCAATTTTAAGCTAGAATTTTTATATCTATTTATTTAATGGTTGCTATAATTTATTACTCGAGTACTGTGCCTTGAGATCTATGCCCTCGCTTATTTTCTCAAACCTCTTTCGGTTCTATCCTTGAAGTAATAACTAGCTACTATCTTTTCAAAATGTGTTTTACATATTTGTATCTATATTTATCTTCTCAGTAAGAAGTTATGTACCTGGGACTAGCTATACTCATGATAACCATGTTGTATGCCCACAGTAGAGATGGACAGTATGTATTATCGCTGTGTACATCTTGAGACAGTAATGGCTGTACTTTCTCTGGATACACCTCTTAAAATTGTCACTTGATCGGACCTTTTAAAATTAGGAGCAAAACATCAAAATTGAAGTTCAAGTTTGAAAAGATTAACGACTTCTGGAGGTGTGTTTCATGGAAATCACCCATTTGTTGTAATCAAAGTTCTACGGTTGTCAAATAGCATCATAGTACTCACAAAGAATTTGTAAACATGCAAAGGTTTCATTGGTAACTGATATTAGAAGGGTAAGACAGTAGTGACCGACCTAATGGCGGATCTAGAAAAATTATTCAACAGGGGCAACATTCATAAATATTAAAATGGTCCTAGTGGCCACATTGTTCTAGCCATTCAAAATATATATATATATATTAAAATGAAAATATATATTATATTAAAACTTAATCAGTAGAGGCAATCTTTACATATATAATGTTTATTTAATTAAAATAAGAAATTGCACTAGCCCCCGGGACCAGCCACTTGTAGAATGGATAACTATCAACGAAAATAATAATGCAATGTAGAAAATGATTACCTCTTTTCAAAAATGGAAATCCTTTTTACTGTTTTACCTTGACATTATCTGTAATGGTTACCCACCATCACCAACCATGTGTCATCTGTCTCCATCATCTTTTAGCACTCAAAATCATTGCTGACTACAATTTATAAGAGTATTACGATAATATTTTACAACTTTTAGGGTTGCTGATATTACAAACGTAGAAAACTACTTGGAAAACAATCTATGGTACGCTCATAAATGATGCTTGAAACAGTTTAGGGGTAAGCATTAGGACCTTCAGCTTGTATAGTTTAAGATTGTAACACATACGTTCATTATATTTAAAGGGTAATAACGAGAAAACTCTTATCCGCTTTCCATTGCAAGTGTTTGTTGGAGCACCTTTACCTTAGGTTCATTAGCGTATGAATATCCCACATGTAAGGATGGTTGATTATGACTTCTGTTTTAATACACACCAAGTGTACGTCTATGTGGTGGGTAGTTACCAATCATAATCTAACACATGGTATATATACTCGACATAAGATTTCCAAGATATCCAAACATCATTTCCAGCTGGAGGCCCCGGTGGATTGAAGTGTTGTCCACAGCAAAAGCATCCCACTTGTTATTTTCTGGGTCCTCTTTCTTTTTGATTTCTCATGCCAACCACTCATTTAGCATTGTCCTTATCCAATAACTCAATTGAACCAGCTGAATCATCTTTTAATAATCTGAGTTACTATGTGCTTGTTATGCATCTACAACTTTATAATATTTTTTGTAATATTTGTTATAAAGAAAAGCTTTATAGTTCTTAAATGTTGCACAATATGAATAGCTCTTACCATTGAGTGGCGGTGGAAGATGATATTCGTTAGCCTTTATTTGTGATGGTAACAACAATGGAGATTATATTTGGAAAATGAGCAAAATAATATTCATTCTAAAAACGGAAGTTATTATTTGCATACACACACACACACACATTTTAATGATCAATATCTACGATGGTTAACCATCACCACAGCAATTGACTCTTGTTATCCCATCTCTTACTTGCTATTTACCTGCAATCTCCTGAGATTGAGAAACTATAGAATGTAAAACGAACATAGCCTCGAATTCATATTGATTTGTTGACCCTTTTCCTTCCTATTTCCTGATGCCAGTGATCATACTGTATTAATGATTGTTTTACTAGGTGTGGAAGATTTAAGAACATAAGGGAATTTAGTTTCTTTTATATAATTTAATTATAGTGTTCTCCCAATGGTACTCCTTTTGGAATTAGCTAGGCTTTTTAACTCAGCCTAGTTTCCCTGTAATTCTTATGGTGAAGTTTTGCATATCCCTTTTTTTTCTATTATCATGTTAATGATGCTGATGTGCTGGAGATTTCTTTTGCAGGGAAAAAAGAGAGAAAAATAAAAAAATTGCAGCCTCTCTAAAATGGGAAATATGAGGATGCCTGAAATTCATCAACCATTTTGATCTTAAGACTCATCTCAGTGTGTCTTATATTTTCCTATCGAATGTTAATTGTTGCCTTGATTAGTTGTTTTTCTGGTAAAATTGATGTGTGCTAAACTTTCTTAGTGAAATTGGAGAAACTGGGCCACCGAAGTGAATGGAGGAGGGGTGAATTCAAAGGCAAATTAGAAACCATCAAGGAGATGTTTCGTCTTTTCATCTGATCAAGAAAAGCAGTGAGCTAATTATCCATGTGTGTAGAAAGATTTAGTATACAATAACTATGATTGACAATCATCTGTAACCTTAATTTTCTGCCGCTAAATTTTGTTCTTGACAGGACACACAATCATCTGCACTAATGCGGGTATCCTGCTGCATTGGTGGTGTATTATAATCATCATCAAATCCAAGCAGAAGAAATCACACTGCATTTGTTCATTGGAACTAAAATAAGCTTGCCATTGGAGAGACCAATGATGCGACCCTTTGTGATCACCATGGTGAATCAATAAAATAGAGAACATAGGGAAGGTAAATACTTGTGCATCACCATGGTGAATCAATAAAATAGAGAACACAGGGAAGGTAAATACGTACAATTATGATCTTTGAGCACTTGTAGAAGTACTGCTCAATACGATTTAGAAGAGCCAGTAGAGAGGCGTGGTTTGCATCAATTACCGCAGCGAATTTTTAATGTTTCTGTTGTTCTATTTTCTTGAACAGTGGACTAAAGCTTTTCAGTAAGATTGCATGGTATCCAGCATATGCTTGTGTATATATTGTTGATTATTAAACTCTTATTAGTCGTTTCGATTCCTGTGTAGATGAGATTGTATTATATGTCGATGATTATACATTTCGTTAGTGAGTGACTATTTTAATCATCTTGTTTTGTTGCACGAAAAAGAGGATGCACTACTATGTTTTGATGTGCTGTATGGGAGACGACACCTTCTCCAATTTAGGCTTTGTTTGGTTCTGTTTGGTTTGCTGGTGTATCTAGGGCACTATCATTTTGATTAAGATTGTTTATTTAGAAATAAATAAATGATAACATTGACTTTATTATTCATAAATAGATTAAACAGATCAAATGAAAATAAAACAATGGAAAAAGTGTAGTATTGGTTCCAACAAGTTAATTGTAGATTTTTTTTTTTTTTTCCAATTACTAAGAAACTTTTTTATTCTTTACAGCGTGATTTACACATATGAAAGATCAAATGGATGAAAAGATGAAAATTACTTTATTTTACATTTTGACAATTTTCATCCGGGCATATTTTCGTGATTTAATTACACATCAAAGTCTTTATTACAATATGTACCGTACATAAAATTCATTTACGAAAGAAACCATTTTACATGAGCCCTACTTGAAATTATCAACTCTTTTGTTACTTCTCTTCACATGGACAAGAATGTTAGATGCAAGTGAGAAAAGTTTTTGATACAGATGAGTTTGATCTTGAAATTAACAAAAGTCTTATTTGTCTGATACCAAAGGAGGAGAGGACAGCATCTTTTTCTTATTTCCGCCCAATAAGTTTGTGTAATATGAATTATAAGATCATTACAAAGGTTATGTCTAACAGACTTAAATCGGTGATGACCCATCTTGCTCATCCGACTCAGGCAAGCTTTGTTCCTGAGAGAAATATAGTTGATAATATTATAATCATGCAGGAGGTGATTCACTCTATGAGAATACAAAAAGGAAAAAGAGGCTTTATGGCTATAAAGATTGACCTACTAAAAGCTTATGATCGTATTAATTGGAGTTTTGTGAAGGATACTCTTATTAATATTGGGATTCCACAAATGATGATTAATGTTATTATGGGTTGTCTTTCTTCTTCTTCCATGTAGGTAGTTTGGAATAATTCTCTTAGTAATACCTTCATTCTAGCTAGTGCCATGAGGCAAGGTGATCCTATGTCATTGTACATCTTTGTATTTTGTATGGAGTGACTTTCACAAATGATATGTAATGCTGTTGATTGTAAAATGTTGAAGCCAATTCCTTTTGGTGAGCAAAAAATTCCCCTCTTTCATGTATTCTTTGCTGATGACATTGTGTCTTTTGCAAAAACTACTTTGCAGCAAGCGAAGGTTGTAGCAATTGTATTGAAGCTTTTTTTGTGATTATTTTGGTCACGTAGTAAGTGATGGAAAAGTCCATTTTCTCTCAATACTAAAGAGCAAGAAGTCGATGTGATTAACTCAATGCTAGGATGTTGGTAACTAATGATCTGAGGTGTTATCTGAGTGTTCCAGTTATTCACAAAAGGGTTGATAAGGGTACTTATATGAAGGTTGCAACTATTATTCAAGATAAAGTGGCTAAATGGAATCCTAACAGATTTTCCTTAGTTAGAAGGATTGCTTTATGTTAGTCTATTTTGTCCGCTCTTCCCACATTTACCATGCAGTTTACCTCAATCCCAAAAGGGATATGTGGGAATATGGACAAGTTTAGAAGACAGTTCATTTGGAATGTGAGTTCTAATAACCATAAGATTAGTTTGGTGTCCTGGGACTGTGTTTGTAAACCAAAATCCTATGGAGGGCTTGGGCTGTGGAAAATGAAAGCTTTTAATACTGCTCTTCTTATAAAGATGGTAGGGCATATTTTTTCTAGCTATAAAGCTTTATGGGCTGATATTCTTCAAGTGAAATACAATGTGCCTATGATCTCAGCTTATTCTTATGTTTTAGCTAGAAGGACTTCTTAATTAAGGAATAATTTAGGTAAAGTTCAGGAATTAGCTCTAAAGGGAATCTATTGATAGTAGATGATGGGAGGAGAATTAAATTTTGGAGTGATTGTGGCTACAAATAAATGTCCTTTTAATTGAGCTGTCAATGAAAGATATTCCTGATGTTGAGAAGGATACATTGGTCTGTGATTATATTACTAAGCAGGAAGAGTGAAATTGGGGAATTTTGCAGTAGTTCCTCGATGGGGATATTCTTGCTAAAATTGCAGCAGTTGTTCCTCTTTTGATGATAATGGAAATGATAAAATAATATGTGACCTATCTTCATCAAGTATGTTTTCTAGTGCCTCAGCCTATTCCCTTGTTTCTAGTAGTAACTAGCAGATGTCTGAGTATAAATAGAAACTAATCTAGAAATGGGAGGGACGAGAGCAAATTAAAATGTTCCTTTGGCTAGCTTTGCACAAAGCCTTACTCACCAATGCAGAAAGAAAGTGAAGACACATCTGTGCAAATGAAAGGTGCGGGTTATCTGGTATAGAAGTGGAGGGTATCAATCATGTTCTAAGAGGCTGCTATCGTGTTGTTCTTATATGATAAAAACTTTTCCCTTATCATAAGCTGAGTACTATTTTGAGTATGTTGTTTGATGATTGGTTTGTGACTAATCTTACGAATAATGATTTGGTTGATAATATTTCTTGGTCCATATATTTTGGAATTGTTTGTTGGTTGATTTGGGGTTGGAGGAATAAGAAGGTTATGAATAAGGAAATTGTTCACGATAATTTTCTTCTTCCTACTATTATGGCTAAAGTTAGGGATATTATTTCTACAAAAAACAATGAATTTATAAAGTGTTCTATTCATAAAAAAAGTAGAGAGGAGAGATTAGTTGATTGGAGTTCTCCACCATATGGATGCTTTAAAATCAATACTGATGGGACAGTAAAGAACGGAAATACTATTGCATCTATTGGTGGGGTAGTAAGAGACTGGTAGGAAAGATGGGTTGGCGGATTCATGGCCAACATTGGAGCAACTTCTGCAATAATAGCAGCGTTATGGCGTGTGCTTTATGGACTTTGATTAGCTTAGAATATGGGAATAAGGTATGCTATTTTAAAAATAGATAATAAGATTATTGTGGATATGTTGTCTAGTAAAACTAATTAGAATCCTTGTCATGCTAATTTACTAAAACCCGTTAAGTTGATTCTTTAGAGAGATTGGCATGTCAAAGTAGTCTACGTTTATAGGGAAGCCAATTCTTTCGCGGATGCTCTTGCAAATAAGGCAGTGGAGTAGCAATTAAGAGTGTAGATTTTTACTTTTGATCCAAATTTTGTTCGTGATTTTTTATTCAAAAATACTATAGGTGTGTGTTATACTAAAAGCTATACTGTGTAATTTCTTGGGCAAGTTTACCCCTCTATGAAAAAAAAAAAAAGAATACTAGATGCCAGTTAACACCGCATAGAGTTCATGGAAACACAAGGGGAAGGACGAAAAAGCTACCCTTAAACAAAAAAGAAAAAAGAAAGGAAGTTTGGCCAAAAAAAAAAAAAAGAGAGGAAAGAAAAAACGCTAAAATATTCAATCCACTAATTTCATCGAGCTGTAATGGCTAATGGGAGAGAGGAGCAAGAGTCGAGAGTCGTACAGCCAATGGACCGATCAGAAGAATGGTATTGCTCCTCAAATGCCTTGTTTTTATTGTTGAACTATATTGGTGCCTTTTATGTAAGCAAGCCATGGAACCAATCACCAATCCATGTAGTTTTACGAACAAAATCGGAAAACAAAGAATGACGATGGCCATTCACTTGCCGTACAAAGTACAAAACCTACAAAAAAATTTTGAAAGAAACTAAAAATAAGTGAAAAACGCTAAAAGTACTACGATAAGAGTACATTTTATTTGACATTGAGAAACTGAGGTTTGCTAAGGGAATCAGACTGGTCGAACTTACGGTTGTTATCCCCACCGGCCAGGCGGCCAACAGACAAAGAAACGACATGACTTGATACTTAATTGTTATCCCCCCCTAAATGCCTAGTAAGAAATATATTTGTTGTTTTATAGATAGCTGGTAATTGTGCTCTCAACACAATTAAATATCGTGGACAGATCTCTTGAGCTAGAGGTAAGATTCAAGAGATAAGACCCTACTTGAGATATCTTAGGTCAATGTAGCTTGATGGAATTGAAACAATAATTGTTAAACTGGTTTTGCTCTTAGCCTTGGTTTCCTCAATGTTTGAAAAAAGTGACCATGAGAGTATGTTTTAGGCTAATTTGAGTCCTATTGGACTCAAAGGAGCTTATATGGATTAAAATTAGACTAACTGTATCTATATTAAAGATGAATATAAAAAAAAAAAAAATTGAGTCTTTTTTTATAAATTAAAAACTCTCAAGTTCTTTCAAAGCTACGTGATTGTAAGCTAGCTGTTGCGTCCTTAACAGAAATCCGATGGTCAATAGTGGTGTTTGATTTCAAACATTTTTTGAAAGCGATACTCAATTATTTATTGATTTCATGAATACTTAGATAATTAACATCTAAAATTCAAAAGCAATATAATGGTTCAAAGATTTTGAGGAAAAAAAATATAGCAAGACGGCTTAAATTTGTATTTCTAATGATAACTGATTGCTCTTTTGTCCTAAGACATACATTTATATATGAAAAAAAAAATTTGTTAAAAAGGAAAATTCCTAAAAAGTCTACAAACATCAAAAGATAATAAAATAACGAAATAAATGTCACGTATGACACATAAAGAAAAGTTTCTAAAAATCCTATAAACATAAAAATAAATAAATGATGAAATAAATGTCATAGACGGCACATAAATGAAGGTTCCTAAAAGTCTATAAATATCAAAATAATTAAAAGGATGAATAAATATTCGTTTCTTTGTCATGTTTTTATGTACTACCTGTATATACATGGATATGCATAAAGTAAGGTAAATTTTTACAATCATAAAGTACAGAGTCAACTATTTCATCCATCAAGAAATTATGGCATCGTCATTAATTTTGATAGGATTGATCCCGCCACTATTTAACAGCTGATAATATATCTTACTATGATCAAACTACTAGAATAATTAATATTTAAATTATTATATTTATTTTAATGATTAAATCCATTGAAGCTCCCTGTTCATCCACCATCTGATCGAGATTGTCATTTCTTGATGTCGTAAATTTGTGAGAAGCTGCTAGGGGTGTTAGCCGGTGATCGTAATTAAAGGTTAACCTAAGCACTTAAGCGTCCCTTAGATTAATCAGGGTTAGTCAATTTATTTGCCCAAATTGTCTTCGCGACGGATAAAGTCAATAAGTCAGTATCTGTCGTACGTCAGGCAGTCATGCAAGATGTATAGGCAAATACGCCTGTGTATGGTTACCGCCATGCTTGATCTCTTGACTGGAGATGACCTCCTTGAATTACCAGTCATTAAGAGGCAATACGATCCACAACATTGGTCGAGCTTTATGATTTATTATTTTTACCTCATTTTAAACCCATGTTTATACGGCATTTTAAGTGCTTCTGTACGTTTTCTTAAGGAATATGCTTGAGCAAGAACACATACAGCATGTATGCATGGTGACCCGAGTCCAAGAATTTGATGAAAATGACCAAGAAAAAAAAAAAATCAAGTTTGCGCTCACATTGATATTTCTTAAGAATGTTGCAGTGTGTCACACGATGAAATGAAATATTTAGACTCTACTTTATAGATAGATGAATAATAAATAAAATAAAATAACTTTATTATCACTTTTCGTCAGGATATATTAAAGATGGTAGATAATCTTAAAAAAAAAAAACATATATCCATATGGTATTTGATCAATAATCGAGATGGTACAAAGAATGATAAAATATATATAAATAGGGATTCCTTGTGCTAACTTGGTTCTGAGCCAAATGGGTTGTGCGTTCGATTTGGGCAAACCAAAACTGCCCTATCTACGGGCAGGCTAGTTCTTAAATCATTCACCCACGGATTTATAGGTAGGTCTTGCCTTCAACTGGGCCTCTCTTTTCTAATAAATAATTAATTAAAAAAAGATTAATTGAAAAAATTAAACTCAAAATGAAAATTAGACATAAAAATATTAGTCTTTAACTCAATCTTAGAGAAACATTTCGTGATGTGCAAATGTTTATATACAAGTGCATTTTATTTGAGTTGGAATATTAACAATATAAAACTAGAGTAACATATTAAAAAGGTTACAAAAGACAATGAAGTCTCATATTATTCATGAATGAGATTGTTTTCTTGATGGTAAGAGTGCAGATAAGATGAGCTATCATCAAGCTATTTGAGCTCATTTAATAAACAAGTCAAGCTTGAGGAGAAAATAAAGTTCGTTTAACTAAACAAATCGAACTCAAGCTCATTTAGGTTCACAAGCCTAGAGGTGTTCATGGTTTGCTTCAGTTCAATTTAAGAGTTGAACAGAACCAAACCACATTTGAAACTGTTGGGTTCTCAAATTCAGATTGATTCAATTTGGTTCGGTTCAAATTGCTTTTAGAAATACTTTATTCTAGTTAATTTTATTAATAACTATTGGATTTATCAAGCAAATAATGAAGTTCAAATTGAGGAATTTTATGAGAGTATTAAAGCTGCTTAGCATTATCTCCTAATCACATTACAGAAATTAGATTTCAACTCCTCTACAACAATTTCACATGTGATATTCAAGTTATACTATCCTACAAATATTACCAGTGCGTGTTATATTTTCAAGAAATCTCTAACACCAATTAAGAATAATAAAGCTAATTTTTTGAATTCATTTATTGAAAATCTTTATCATTCTTTCTTTAGAATATATTTACATTTTCACTAAATTAGTTCATTTGAATTTCTAAATTGCACTCAATTCCTTAGTATTATTTAGTGCAAATAAAGCAATACATTATAAAACCTCTAAATGCATGCCATAATCAAAATGTTGCATCTTATTGAATTAACCATAGACCAATATAGGTTCTGACATCTCTTTATACGATGTCATTCCTTGACATAGAATATGATAATATTATAGTATATTCAAAATTTCATCTAAAAAAATTGTCAATAAAAAAATAAAAAACCTTAAGCAAATAGTTACATGTGCCAGTATTAAGTGGGCCTTAATTAACAAATAATACTATTTATTCCATGAATGACATGAAGCATATTGCACTAGGATATTTAAGCAATGGAATTGAAAAACAAGGTAAAATAAGAGGATAACATCAATAGAATTATAATTACTTTTACATGTTCACCAAGCTATATTATTTACCATCGTTTTCATATAATAATGGATCTGCATCATCAAATTAGTCACCTAAAATAGAATAGTAAGTAAAAAAGTATCCAATTTATATATTTGTATGGATTCATGTAATTACATAGACCTACTATTGTAATTCATCAGCATGTTTATTATTATCCTTTTATATCCATCTTTTTTACATAACTTATTCGTTATTATCCTATATTTGTCATTTTATGCCCTTTGTTCCTTTTACTCATGCCATAGGTCATTCCATAAGTGACATAGAAAAAAGTAAAAAGAAAAGAAAAAGGTTGAATAAAATGAATCAAGCCTTGACTAGTTAACTTATAGTCACAATATGCATTCTTGGAGAGAAATAAAGGAAGTGGAGATGAGAGAAAAATGATGAGAAAAATTGGATAGGTTATATTGAGATAGAGTTAGTAAGGTTAAATAGGGGTCCGCAAGGGTTCGGTCGTTTCTGGACCTAAACCAAAAACCATCGAGTCACGATTCCACTTTTCGTGGAATTGGAACTACTAGAGCTGGGGCCGTTCACGTTTCCACGAAACCATCGGTACTAGCTATTTATGTTCTTGTTCCACGAGAATTCGCAATTCTTTTTTGCAATTTACAAATACTTTTTTTCATTTAAAAGTTTCAATTATTTCACAACTATTGTAAATATATATTCATAATTATTTCAATAAAAAATAATGGTTAGCACATAATTTCTTTTTTTACAATTTACATATTTACAAATACTTTTTTATTTAGAAGTTCCAATTATTTCACAATTATTGTAAATATATATTTACAATTATTTCAATAAAAAATAATGGTTAGCACAATTTTTTTTTTTACAATTTACAAATATTTTTTATTTAGAACCTCCAATTATTTCACAATTATTGTAAATACATATTCACAATTATTTCAATAAAAATAATGGTTAGTACATAAACAACATTATAAACAAACACATACCAGTAGATTAACATATATCCAAACATTGACGAGTACATTTCAGTAGGCGGGGCATTACATCTTACCTACATTACAAAATTAACACACAAACTAATACAACAACAAATAACTAACCATAATGACACAGTTCATTAACCTTGACTTCAACACTAACACCAATGCTAGAGTGATAGTAAACAATTAAATGCAAACTCAATGCTCATTGGGCTGGACTAGTCTTCAGTGAGGTGGTAACTATGCTTCTCGCGGAGGAGTTGAAGTCACTGAAATATTCATCCTCCTCGATTGAGTAGTCATTCAAGTCTTGTCGTCGTCGTTTTGCACGAATCCAACCATGGATGCAAGGTAGTGCTTCAACCATCACTGGTTCATACCGAAACCTATGCTCATCCAGTTGCTGCCCTACAATGATGAAAGCTTGCTCAACTGCCACAGTTGAAACAGGTATAGCCAGTACCTGTTGAACGATTCATGATAATATTGGAACCATCTCCCTATGACATTTCCACCAGTTTAGGATGTCAAAGTTGTATGTATCCATCATGCCACCAAACTCGAATGTTGTGTTCAAATACTGGTCAATCTCTGAATTTGATCCACTTTCGCCAATGTCGTGGTGCTTTTGAATCGTCAGTGTTGGAACACCACTCCAGGCTTCCCTATGCTGGTTAATGTTGAAGCATTAGTAGGGGTTTCTAGACTAGTGGATATCCGTCCACCATATGCGGTACTAAATTGGGATTATAAGTTCAACAACACATTAGTTGTCTCTTTGATGACATTATTAGTAGAAATTGCATAAATATCTTGAGTGTCTGAGAACTTATACTCATGTTCATAATAATAATCTAGGACTTCCTGAAGTCCCTCCACTTTATTGCATGGGTTCAACAACTATGTCACGTTGTATATCATAGAAAGTTCCTTATAATACTTCAATCACTTTTGAGTCATATTAACACACATTTGACAAATTGGATCAGATCTTACCTGTTGGAGTGTCCCGATGATATTACAAGCCTCTAGTAAAAAGAGATATATACTGGGGTTGTACACATAAGAGAAAACATTTGTGCAATCATAAAAAACCTTCAATAGTTCCAACAAGTTGGTGTAGACATTCCATTCATTAGGATGTAGTGGTATATTTGGTATATGAGTAATAGCGAGGCTACAAAGCAGTTCCTTGTATGGTATCGTGCTAATAAAAGCTCGTAGGTTGAATTCCACCGATGTTGCATATCTTTTTGTAATTTTTTTTTTTGTTTATGACCATGCACACCACACTATTTCCACGATTCTCTGTTAATCGATAGATGGTCCATAATGTAGTTAACCACAACTTTTATCAGAGACGTACAGATTTTCAAAGACTCCATTTTATCCTTCACACATAAATTTAAGATATGACATACACATCTTATATGAAAAAAGGCTCCCCCAAGCATTGGCTAGCAGAACAATTGTAGGTCATAAATACTGGCTGTATTTACTATAGCATTGTCGAAACCTATCGAAAAATTTATTTGGGTCAAACTATATTTATCAAGAATTGTTTGTATTATTCCATATATGTTTTATGTCATATAGGCTCCATCCATTTTTTGTAATGCAATCAATCTCTTATGCATTACCCAGTATCAATCAATCCAATGTGATGTAATTCCCATATAGGAACTTTCATCCCATCTATCAGTCTAAATCTTGAAACAAATGAAGAAACATGTATCGAGATCAACGAAAATAGCTTGTAGCTGTGCCTTACCCTACTGATGCATTTTCAGACAACGTCATTTCATTATCTAAGCACTATATTTAGGAGCTTGTGGTTGTAGAGTTTCTTAACAGCAATAGACAAGATCTACATTTTCACTAGCATTAAAACACAAATGCAACCTGCTTATCATTTGCACCGAAGCATAACGATACGGTTTATCCTTGAATTACACAACCTTGCTTCTTTCTTTGAACATGATCGTGATATTTGTTGTTGCGACAGGTCCATACCATACTCGATAGGATGTTTTGACCTGAGATGTTTGGAAAGACTACCATATCTATCTTCCTTGGAAAAGGCATAGTTTGTGTTGTAATAATTGCAATGCGATTTATTCTTCCTGTCCGACCCTTCAACCTATTAGACTTATATGATCAAGGTAGCTTGGTAGATGGGTTTGCCTCAATAGAAGGGTGTATCTCTTCACCCGAACCATCATAATCCTCGGCTTCATGTTGTACTAGTAGTTCCAATTCTGGATTTTTGGAGCTGTTGTCATCATCCCATTGTTGTTGGTGAATAGGATTAAACGTTTCGAAACCTGAGGGAACCAAAGGGAATTTGTCATGTGTGAATTTAAGGTCGAGTACCCAGGGCTCATTAAAGTCATAGCAGTTAGCATCCCCGTCTATATTAATAGTATGTTCTTATTGACTCTCAAATAGCTTGCCCTTTAGTTTGCCTTTCTTTTCAAATTTTTTCGATGACCCACCAAAGGAAAAGGAAGCCATTGATTTTTTCTAAAACAACTAGGTAATATTACGGGAATCATAGTAGAGGAATTGAAAATTTAAGAACAAACATGAGAAATAAGTATGATTGTGTATAGTCTAGAAAATAAGAAGCAATATCGAACACAGAAATGCCTGATATTTTTCAAACGCAGGAATGTTTGATATTTTTCTAGAATTAACTCTTTGAAAGTGGTTCCAACAAACACAAGAATGTATGATTTATTTTCTCAAACGAGCTCGTCAATTTATAGCCTTCTTATATGCATAAAATTTATGGGCAACTTGTTTATCTTTCTAAATCAATTTGTGAGATTTCTTGCATTGCAATAATTTTCAATATGTCGTATTCAATTTTGGCTGAATCTAATTTTTTGCAAGCTAATGTGTACAAATTATTTACATTGACAGATTCATATTTCATGCACACAATGATATTTCATATTTTCGAAAGTTTTCAGTGTGCAGCTTTTGACCTTGAAAATAAGGATGGACCCCCACCAAAACCATTTTCCCAAGCATGCGTGTAGGCTCCCCTCCCTCATCTTCAATTTGGAAATTTGTTAATTGGGTTTTGTTTTTTCCTTCTTTCTTTTTTGTTTATTTTTTTAAGGCTGGTGGGTCTAGGTCAAAACCGTCGATTCCTGATTCAAGATTGGCAGTTCCACGACCTGAAATAACTATTGGTTCTCATTGATAAACTGCTGGCGGGTCCTTCGATAATTCATAACTATCCCATACGGGCTGGTTCCCAGGTATGGAACCAGTGGGTCGTGGTGCATACCTGTATCGTGATGATACCTAGGGCTAAATATCACATAAATTTTAAAAATAAAAAACAAAAGACTTAAGAGTGCTGCAAACATATTTATTTTAATATCAAACAATTTAATTTGGTTTAAAACATCTTGGTTTGGTTTATTTTATGATGTTTTTCATGTGGGTCACAAGACAAAAGTTCTTATGCTTATTTTCTTATTTCTTATCCCACATGGATTATTTGGTAAAAGAACTTGCCATTGATAATCTATACCACTCCCCCATTCTTATTTATTTGGCTTCGTGCTAAGTACTTGCCTCTTTTGCAATGTGGTCTAGCTACATAGGCCAGACAATTAAATAACATTCCTATTGGGACTTGGGTGTTATTTATGTGAGAGAATGCATAAGCAATATATCCTACGTTGCCTAGCTCTCATGGTTGGGCGACTGCCCCCAATAATAAAAAGGAAAGTTGGACTTCCCATAGTGTATTTATAGTGCTTCGAGGGATATATTTCAAAGTTTAAGGTTTTTTTCTTCTTTTTTTTTTAATTCATAGATTTGACTTATTTTGAACTTGAAATGAGCTAAGCTTACAAGCTCCTTATCGAGCTGAGCCAAAGCCTAGATTTTTTAGGCTCGATAAAAATTCAACTCAACTTGAGCTTGTTAAAATTATAGACAACCTGAACTCAAGTCTGGTAAAGATCAACTTAGCTCGACTCAGCTTGACTTATTTGCATCCCTACTTGGTGGTAATTTATGTAAACTAACCAAACATATTTTTTAATCACATTTACTTTTTTTTTTATTAGCAACGCATTAAAAATCATGAATAATTAATAAATATTTCTATTCAATTAAGCTGGACTTTCATAAGTTTAATTTCAATACCTGAGCAAACTTTTCGTGGCTATATTCGGTATCTCGGTTAACAGTGTTTAACACCATTACTGACGTGAACATACGAACATATCACTATGTGACACGTGTTATTTGATGTGGTATTTTTTAATCTTCTTTTTTAGACATTGCAAAGCCTTGCTTTTTACTTATATTTTTTGTTATAATTAATAATTAATTTTATTTTATTATATTATAAATAAAACAAGCTAAATATCATATTCAAAGCCCAAACTCATCCAGTATTATAGTTAGCCCATAGTGTCTATAGATTTTTCTTTCTTGAGTTGTTGTTTGCTCTATTGTTATCTTATGTAAGTTCATTTTACAAAATTTCCTCCATGTGGGACTAAATAAAATTGAAAAAGAATCTTCTTCTCCATACCAATTCAATATCATTATTGCACTGGCTGGCCCGGTTTGGTTTAGGAGATGAGGTCAATCAAAGGATATAATCAACTCTTTGGATGCATATCCTTTTCTCCATTATGCCTGCCATTGCCAATTTTAGATCGAGCAAATCTGTTGGTGCTTTGAGTAGTTCATACGGGAAAACCAATTACTTGAGCTTCTAGATAATTAGTGCACTTCTCGTAATTCTATGTATTTAATTGAACTGGTTTAATAATAAACTCACACTTGAAAAAAAGGGAAAAAAAGTAACAAAGGAAAAATACTGGAAATAAAAATTGGAAAGCACCTCTCATGCCTTTCAACCAGTCTCTAGCTTTAGGGGAATTGGCTAAGGTCATATATTCATCATAGATTGCATACCTACCCATACCTGGTGATATCCCAAAAAATCAAAAGAAAATGGATTAAAATTTGGTTAGGCCATAGTGATGTCACATAACTTGACATACAAGGGTTAATGTCGTTTACAACAAATGTCCAATAGATGTTCTGCCAGAGCGATGTGATATTGGGGAAGCTCGAGAACGGCCAAGGCCAGCTGCTAAATTAAAGCTTTGAGAGCATGAATTAAATATAAATTAGAGGCATGATGGCATAGGGTGATGGAGCTCGATGACAACATATATATTGATGTTATGAGTAAGTGGGAGATGTCAAGGATGGAATGGAGAGAGAATGGTTAATACTACTGGAATACTTCTTCAATACTCTATTTTGAGAACAAAAAACAAAGCAAAAATTAACAACCATACCTTGTTTACTTATTAAAGGCATCAACAAGTCCACTGTCATAAAAGAGGCTGGAGAAGGTCACAATAAGGACCGGTATAGGAAATTCTAGTTTCTTATTGTATTAGAAGTGCGGAATGGTTTTATCATTTTGGTTCCATAACCACCAATGTTAGTACACAAATTCAAATATATAATTTTTTTTCTTGGATACTATAACACTTGTCTTTACTCCTGAGTCATTCTGTTTATTGACGCTCAATAGGTAAGTTGATAACAGCGTCACTTTCAAGCACGGA
This sequence comes from Combretum micranthum, assembly GCA_024138025.1. NCBI lineage: Eukaryota > Viridiplantae > Streptophyta > Magnoliopsida > Myrtales > Combretaceae > Combretum > Combretum micranthum. Next base: position 1,989,846 of record JAMXBD010000042.1, on the reverse strand, counting down.
CTAACTCACCTACTTGTTGTACTCTAGGTGTTCTATAGAATTTGAGGTACTTCAACCATAAACAAATTTAGTATTTTCTAATTTAAAAAATGCCAAAGGAGAGAAGAACACCCTTTTCAACCCATAATCGTACCTCATTAGGTCATAGCAGACATACAATATTTGCTACCTATTACACACAATATTTGCTTCACCCTCGGAAAAACTTCTATCCTCAAGTCATGGTAGACATGATCAAGGGAAAAACACCTATCAAACCGTGGCAATCATCATAAGCAAATCACTGTCTTGTTATATTCTATCCTATGATGAGAGTGTGAAATTACTATTGTGATTAATATTCAGTCTCGTACTAGATTGGCATGGAGCATGAAGTGATTTTCTTTTTCCACAAATGTAGGCTTGTGCTATTTTAAAGCCATTGATAGTCTTAGAGTTGATGCGTATTTCCTGGCTGTGTTGCTTATTACAAACAAAGATGTCCCACATGGAAAAAATTTTAAGAAATGGACTTGTATATAAGTAAAATTAGAGCAAAAGGTAATTGACAAATGAAAACAAGGATTATGGGCTTACTTGAAAAGTTCTTATGGACAGGTTAGACAATGGGCTTTGGACTTAAATTTTCATATAATAATCTTTTAACATAATAAAATAAAAAAATTATAACGAAAATATAAATAGAAAAAAAAAGCCATGTCAAAAGGAAAAAGATAAAAAATAATAATAACATGCCATATTAGATGACACGTGTCACATAGTGATTGGTCCGTATGTCAACGTTAGCAACAATGTTAACACCGTTAACCGAGGTACCAAAAATAGCCACAAAAAGTTTGTTCAAGTACTAAAATTGAACTTTTGATAGTTTAGGTGTTTAATTGAATTTTCAGGCAAAGTTGAGGTACCAAATTTGACATTAACCCATATATATATAACTATAAGATTTAGGACTTAAGACAACAACACTTAGTAAAGGAGTTTATATATATTAATTTGTCTACAAAAATGATTATTAAATGAGATAAGAACATACATATATGTATACAATAAGATGTAAAGTTTTTTATCAAGTAATGGGTTGTTACAAAACATCTAATAGAAGAAAATGCAACTATGGAAATTGATTATAATTGGAAAAAGTCATAACATAAAATAGAATGTGATTGTGTTTAAGTTATAACATACTAACAAAAAAAAAAAAAAAAAAAAAGTTGAACATTTTAGATAGAAATATTGTTAAAGGTATCAAGAAATAAGAAAAATATTTATAAAATGACAAATTAATATAGAAATATAATTATAGATTAGGGTATATATATATATATATTATAGATAGGGGAAATGTTGAATTTGGTACTTCAATTTTGGGCAAATTCAATTATGTGTGTGAAATTTGAAAAGTTCAATTTAATATACTATCAAACTTTTCATAGCTATTTAAACTACCACACATAACTTTGAAAAGTTCAATTTAATATACAATTAAACTTTTCATGGCCATTTAAACTACTTCACTTAACTCAATTAAATTTTGTAATGACGCGGATTGGAGAACCATTGACCATTAAGTGTCTCACGCATGTCAAATATCATTGATTTGGGGAGGAGGGGAGGCGCACATTGAGAGAGAGAGAGAGAGAGAGAGCAACAAGACAAAGAGAGGAAAAAGAAATTGAAAGAGGAAGAAAAAGAGGGAGAAACAAAATAGTAAAAGGAAACTATATGTTAAAATCTCAAATCATTGCCATTTTTAATTAGATTTTATGTGAATATTACAATTAGATTGATGAATCTTACAAACACAAAAAGGATACACTTAAAAAAATTAACAAAGAGGAAGATTCAAGATATAAAGATTTAGAGTTTCAAAAAAAAAAAAAAACACAAACAGGGGTGGAGGGGGAGGAGGGAGGGAGGGAGGAGAGAGAGAAAACAACAAGACAAAGAGAGGAAAAAAATAGAAAGAGCAGGAAAAAGAGGGAGAAGCACAATAGTAAAAGGAAACTACATGTTAACATCTCAAATCATTGCCATTTTTAATCAGATTTTGCATAGATATTATAATTAGACTGATGAATCTTACAAACACAAAAAGGATACACTCAAAAAAATTAACAAAGAGGAAGATTCAAGATATAAAGATTTAGAGTTCAAAAAAAAAAAAAACAAAGAGAGAGAGAGAGAGAGAGAAATTTGAATGTTGAAAAGAAGAGTTAAAAACCCAAATTTGAAGATATTAAAGACACGTACTAGAGTAGGTGCACAAATATGCACATCATCAATCTTACTCGAAACAAAGATCTTCTTCTGCTATGTCCCAAGCGCAAAAAATGTACTAATTTCACCATATGTATTACTTAAGCAATATACGTAAGGTTATACTAAATATAATTGGTTTCTATCCATATTTTAATTATGAAATTCTTCCTTAACTTTTAGAAATTGTAACAGAGTGCTATTTATTTTTGCAAGGTTTGGGTTAATTAGAAGCATATAAAAATATTTATTTAACATTAAATTTCTATAAACATTTATATATAAAGAGGATGTAGTATGGATCTCTAATGTGAGCATAGTTCAATCCTAAAAACATGAGGTTAAAGCATCCATGCAACGATAAAAGTAAGAAAGTATCCAATTAATTATAGTTATCCAGTTGTAAAAGAAAAAAGTTTAGCAAGATTTCTAGAAAATTTCATCAAAGTCCATCTTTCGTGTTAGGCACCTAGCTACCCCAATCCTTACTTATAGTCCTCATTCCTATAACCCAAGGAATCATATTGTTAGTCTACGCATAACTCATCAATAGTACCGGAAATCATTAAAAAGTGAGTAACAAGCCGAGTACATAGTATGTAAGCACACTTATATATGTCACATGCTCCTAATCTAATGCAATGACAACAAGTTTAATATATTTAAATACAAGTCGAGCAGGTAAGCATTTTTAGCATCCAAGAAACATCAAACACACAGAAGAGTATTCATGACTCCTATGAAACAATTGTAAGGAGTGAAAGAAGTCCTGAATCAAGCATCAGAGGGTTTGAAAAACCTTTTGTATGAAGGAACTAAAAGTCATGAATAAGTCGTGCTTGAAAAATCTATTTCTTAGCACATAATAAGGAAAATCCCTTTGTTAAGGAGGTAGATTTAGATGCAAAAGGCACAATTAATTCATCAATGCTTGTACTAATTGTCTATTCAATTTGTTGAATGAATAAGACTTTAATGAAACACCTATTACTGAGGAATGTAATAAGTTATAATAAATTTTTCCTTCATTAATTTTTTTTTTTGTTTAAATGGTAGTATTTTGGAAAAAAGACAATTCAACGCTGATTTGCATTCATAGGTTCGAGTAAAAAAATGGCTATTCAATGTAATAGGAATTTCTTATGGAATCACTATTACGATCAACTAAATACTGTAATAGCTATTTATAAAGAATAAGACTATAGTAGAATTACAATTACAACAAATAGAATGAGCAATAAGTCTCCTAAAAACACATTTGATTGTAAGAAATTTAGTTTCCTAATTCAACATGTAGTATTCACATAGGTTCTCAATTCACTAGTTTTTCACTAATGATTAGAGTTCACATATTATACTATGATTCCATATTGGTTTCTCTTTAACTTAAATCATTATTAATCCACATATTTACTGTAATCACCAAAATTTATGCAATTCAAATATAATAATAATTAAGTACACAATGTAAAATTTTTGAAAATGTTTTAAGAAAAGTCACAAGAATTACTACTTTTTTTTCGTGATCTAAGAATATTAAAATATAAAAAATTTAATTGTCGTTTAAATTTTGAATTGTTATAAACAAAATTTTAAGATAAAATTTTTCCATAATTTCTTGTTAATACATCACAAAAAATAAAAAAAGGTAAAATTTGATATATATATATATATATTTAAATGAAAGAAAATAAGATTTTAACTAGATGATATTAATAACAAAAGTTATAAAATATAACATTCTTGATAATTAAAGAAACAAATGATGAGTAAATAAATAATTATGAAGAAATAATGCTAAATCTAATAACTCAAATCTTGAGATCTTTCATAAAAACAAAAATGACAAGAAACATCAAACCAATACAATAAAAAAAACAAAACAATGTAATCTTATAATACATGCAACAAACAAGCCTGAAACATAGAAATGATTGTAACATAATATTGATTCTCAATACGCTTTATAATAATGAAAAAATCAGGCAGACATGATAATAAATACCTATATGCAATAATAAATAATTGAATATCAAATAATTTAAAATTACAATGGAAGTGAAATATAATACCAAAATTTAATCTAAAATAATCAGAGTAGCGCAATGAAACTATAAATGAAAGGATAAATCTTAAAATGATAGAAAGTTTTTGAATTATAAAATTTAAAGTTAATATAAAATGTCAACTACCAATAGATGATAAAAAAAATTGTTTATTTAAGTTAGAGATAGCTTAATTAACTAGTATAATATATGATTAATTTTGAACTTTGTTTAGAATGTAATTTAAAAATTAAGCTTAGATATTTTAATTAAATTAAGTAAATGAAATTATAGATTATAAATAGATAGATTAACATAAATCAAATTAATAAATGGATTTAATCAAAATTGGGATTTAATCTAAATGCTTTAACTATCCATGTCATGAATTAAATTTCCTACTTCTTTTCAACCATCAAAATTGAATTTTATTCTTTTCAAATTTTTCCATTTTCTATAACAATCTTTTCCAATAAATCAAATTTTATTATCTTTTGTAAATTCCGAACTAAATTTGTCTTCTTTAGAATCAAAATCTCTAAACCCTTAGAAAAAACTCAATTTCAATGTTTGGTAAATTTGTAAACTTTAAACTTTAGTCTATTTTATAAATTGAATTATTTAATTTTGTACGATCATTAAATTGAATCCTTTTTTCTTTCAATTTATAAATAACTCAAATTTCTCAAGTTTAATTCTCTAAATCTATAAAATGCCTTGGTATAGCCATTTTAACCTAATCCTCCTTTTCTTTTCTTTCTTCTTCCTTTTCTTTTCCCTTCCTCTTCTCTTATTCTTCTTTTATGTTTCCTTCTTCTTTCTCTTCTTCTATCAAAACTCTAAATTTCAATTTCAATAAAGCTATAGAAGAAATTGAAAGTAAAAAACAAGATAGAAGATGAAGATCAAGTATGAATAGTTTAATTAAATAAAGAGGAGTGGTGGTGAAGATTTGGTTGCTTGAGTTAACAAGACAAGTAAGTTGGTTATTTTCTTTATTTTGATTGATACTTAAACATGAAAATGATGAGATGATATTAGATAAAGTAAAGTTTGTAATAAAATTTGTAAATTAGTAATTTGAGAACTTATATGCTAAAACCTAGTCATGTATATGCATAAGTATATCAAGTGTTTAATAAAATGATTAAAGAAAACAAAATGTAAAAATATATCCAGAAGTGATACAAATTATGTATTTGACTTATTTGTTAAGTTTATGATGTAAAAACTTAACACAGGGGAATGATCACGGTCATGATCGTACCCATTATGCTCTTGGATTTGAAGATTAAAATTGATCGTGAGTGTGATCTAGCTTATGATGAACATTGTTTTGTAAATCTAAGGCCACAACTGGTATGATAAATTTCGTTACAATTTATGTATTGAAAACTTTGAACCAGTATGGTCGTGACTCATCCAGTGATGATCTTAGATTTCAAAATTTTAGGCAATCATGTGTGTGATGCAACCCATGATCATACGCGTGATGAAGCCCCTGTGTAAAAAAAAAAAAAAAAGGAAGAAAGATGACATAAAATAGATAGATGATAAATAATATGATATGTTAGTATTAGTATAATTAAGAATGAGTTAAACGAATTACTCGGATTAGTTATTAATTTGGGTCAATATAGTTTCAAAGTAAAAAATGAACTTAGTTAATAATCTCAAGTTCAACATGGCTTAAAGAACCTTAAAGAGTTAAAATGAATTAGATCTGTTAACTTTAACCCATTTGGTTAAGTTAAGTTTTATTTATATAAATATAACTTGAGATGTAGAGTAAATAAATAGACTTAAGTTAATATGAATCTTAAATATAAAATGAATTAGTTAATAAATCTAAGTTGAACTTGGTCTAATGAACTTTAATAAGCTAAAATGAGTTAGATTGATTAAGTATAGTCGACTTGATTAAGTTAAGTTAATTTAGACTAAATAGCTTGTAATTGGCTTAGATTAATATACTAGGCTAAAACATGAATAATAAGAGGAGTATGTTGTTTCAAACGTATATTTGTTAAGGGAAATGAGTACATTCTTATAAGTTATAAATTTATTTAGAAACTTGAAAATAAATAACAACATGATAACTTATTTATAATGAATGACTTATAAACAAAAGAAAAGTGATGATTTAACAGATAAAGGAAAACTGTCTTTATCTTGGCGGGGTGATTTTCGTGGCCATGGCGGAGTTTCTACTTAATGTTTGATCAAATAAGTTTTCAATATAAGTTTATGTTTAACCAAGTGTAAATAAAGTAAATTTAAACAAAAAAAAATTATATAAAGTATACATTAAGATTGGTAATGAGAGATTATTATTTCTTTTCATAGGATAAATGGATCAATCATTGGATTTCCCAAAAAGATTAATATGATTTGGCCAGGATGATAGGTGGGTAACATCGACTTTATCACCTTGTTTATGCTTGTAATGTAGTTGCACTTATATTATGATAAACATAACTAAATATGTAAGAGGATTAGGTATTCATCTGATATTAGATGACTGTATTGTTTGATAAATCATTAAAATAAAAGTGAACACACATTGCTTGTAATAATTGAGTTGCTATTGTTGATGAATGTTTATTGATTGATATAGTCATTAAGTAATATGGTGTAAAGCTTAATCGACTTTTAAGTAAAATGGACATGCATTACATGACAACATAACTTGCATTAACATGGTATTCACGTCACGTATTAATATTCCAATTCTGCCATAATATTAAATTAATTCAGTGGATCTATTTCTCCAATGGGTTACCGTAGGGTTGTCGACCCCACAAAAACTAAGTAGGCACTAAAGGACGTTGCCTAAAGGATAATAATACTTAGTGGAATTTATGAGATTCTAAGGTGAAGTTGAGGCTATGTTACTAATATGTATATGTAAATAACAATGTGTTTAAGAAAAAGAAATACTCATTCCTTAGTCTTTCTAAGGTGCAGTTGAGGTTATGTTACTAGTATGTATATATATAAATAGCAATGAGTTTAAAAAGAAAACCTCCTTCCTTAATTCTTAGTTTCTCCTGGGTATGAATGACTTGAGTTGGTCTTTTAATACCTAAGAGAGAGTGTTAATCTCCATTAGTTTTGATTCCAGTCATCCAAATTGTGCATGACCCATATGATTGAGTGTTGCATTGCATATGCTTATTAATTACATTTGTTTGGAATTTGTTTGATGTATGGCCTAATATTATTATTCACTGAGCTGTGGATTAGCTCATACATCTGTAGTTTTTGTATAGGAATAACTCAAATTGGGAACGAGCTAAGGTCGTGTGAAGAGAGTTCATCTTTAGAGAATTCCTTTGAAGATAAGAAGACAAGAATACAAACTTAGATTATGAATTGGATTGGATTTATTGTATAGTTATTTGAACTTTTGTGTTGAACTCAGAAAAGATTTAGATAGAATTATATATTAGTTTGAGACTTTGTAATATGTAGGTTATCTGTCCTGTTTTAATATTTAGAAGAGAATACCGATTCTCTGCGGTTCTAGTAGATAATAAGAAATCGTATCTCCTAGCTATCAATATGTATTTTCACAATTAAAACTTGTATAGCGATTATTAAGTAAAGTGTTACAACCTCCAACTGGCAAAATGGTTTTCAAATTACGGGTGTATACGTAGTATGATAACTTCAGGATATCCTACTATGCCCCTTTTAGGTCATGACATTTACTATTTTAAAAAATCCAAAATAACTCATGCACAAATTAGTCCAATAAATCATCTTCAAATTACCCAGTGACCTAACTATTTGCCAAATAAACAATTTTTCAATCCTATATCTCAGCAATCAATTGAAAACATCTTTGCATACAATAGATTACCAAAACCAACATCAAATAAGCCCCTTAATCACTCCATTTAACTCAAGTTCTTCACTTAAAATTCTCATTTCAATATAATTTCTCAAGGAATCCATCCAAACATACTTAATTTATTGTTATATCAATTCCTATGAAATGATACTCTTACATTTCAACACCTAAAATCTTAATTTCTATAATTAATCAATTTTTTTAGATTAAAAAATCAATTTTCACTTCCTATATATCTTGCCAAACATGTGCACATTTTTATAAAATTTTTCATCAAATTGCAACTTTCAATCAACACTCAGTTCAATATTTAATCACATCCCAATATATCCTCTAAGAATATATACATATCTTAATCCAAAAATCATATTCATCAATCAAATTAGAATTTGCAGCTCATATCTACAAAAACCCGCCATACACACCATTTATCACAACAACTAGCAAACCTAGTTCAAAATTCATCTCATTCCTATACTATAAGCTAGTTTTGTAACTTACTTTACTTCAATATGTATTATCTTCACTTGTTTCAGTTGCTACACCAAATGAAGACTTCTAAAACACCAACCCTTCTTTATTTCCATCGTTCTTTAATGAAAAACATGATTCAAGGCATTAATTAGTGTTAATTATTATTTACTCCCACTAAATTAGCACTAAGAAGGTCATTATGGTTTAAAGTTTAAGGGATACTTACATTAAGATCTGAGGGGATTACAGAAGAGTGAATAAATGATAAATAAACATGTGGTGTGTGTGTGTGTATGTGTGTTGTGTATCTATAAAGGGAGAGAAAGTGAAGGGGTAGGCTAGTGCCTAGGATTTTAGGGAGTAAGATTGTGCTCTTTATCAAATTGTGTCACATGGCACAATCTTAGCTGTCCTACCTTTTCATATGTGTACAATTTGATGAGTTTTAATTAGGCTAGGGTTTTTATTTAATTTTATAGACAAATTATGAATTTAATATCTCAATTAAGTCTATAGTATTTATTTAAACTAAATTTCATACTTTAAATTCTTCTTGGTTTTAGGTTAGTGGCAAAATTGTAATTTCGCAAAAAAGGTCCTAAATGCATGGTTCGTCTTTCTCTTGACTTCAAATTCATGAATTTGATTTCTTTCTTTTATTAATGATCAGTGTTCTTCATTATAGCATCTTCCTGAATTTGTTTTCACTTTATAGAACTCATAAACTCATATTTGTTTCTTCCCCTAAAAGTTTTTGAAATTAAGGTAGAGTCAAGAGAAATTAAATAGATTATTGATCATATGGTTGTCTATAGGAGAAGAAAGTGGTAAACTTTCACAAATAATTACTCGAAAAAGTCATCAATCCTTTTACTCATGCTACTTTCTATCTATAGACATACATTTGTGAGTGTAAGTATGAGTGAGTGAGTGAGAGCGAGAGAGAGAGAGCTCAATATGGAGATCAGTGCCTACATTAATGGGAGAAGCTTGAACTTGCTCCTTCGTCTTCTTGAAGAAGAAGACTAAGCCATAAGCTTGAAAAGTAAGCCATAAGCTTGATGCCTCCACTTCTATCCTTCCTTTCTTCTTCTTCTTCTTATTAGTCTTTTTCTTCTCTCCCAATCAATATATCTCTCTCTATTAGTCTTTCTATTTTTTCTTTCCTTTAAAGCATTAGTAGTTTATATATTTCACAACAACATATGAAGAAAACAGAGTTTTGAGAGGTAATAAAAATAGACAAAAAAAATTAAATGAGTATTAAATTAACCATTTCAAAGTTTAGATTTCCTCTTGAATTTTTGTATAAAGTTTAGGTACCAAATTTAACATTTTTCCTTATAAATAAGTAAAGTAAATAATAAGGAAAATTATAAAAGGAAGTGAGACAAGAAAAGTTACCTTAATTGGGATATAGTAAAACAAGAAACTAAATATCATGTGGCTAGTCTCTCTTTTTTTTTTTTAATATAAATAGGACTCTTTTATTCTTCTATAACTAGCTCCAACAAGATTTGTCTTGTTGTGATATGGAAAGGAAAAAAGACAAGGAGGAGAACTAAAAACAAGTAAGTCTTAAACTCTTCCTCTCAATTGTAATCAAATATATAAACACTTAGATTGAAAATAAGTAATTGAATCACCCATTTTAGTAATTTATAAAAGTGATAAACATATAAAAACATGAAAAAAAATTTCAACATGAATAATATTTATTTTAATTTTACAGTAGGATCATAAAGATATTATGGGAATTTAGGGCAACAAATCATAAACCAAGTGAGTGACTTCTTTTTATTTGTTGGTTGTCCTTGTTAGGTTTAGAAATTAATGAAGTCACTTATAAATCAACATTTCTAATGTTAATCTATTAGTGTTTTGGTGGATTGTGTTATGTTATAAATTATTGATTTTACAACTGTTAAAGGCCATGTTTTTCAAATTACTTTAGTTAATAGCATTGTAGGCACCATTTTTATTAGTGATTTTCTCGACCCTTTGCACTATATTAATTTTTTAAAACTGGTTTTCTAGAATTTTTTATATTTTATAAAAATTTACTAGGTGTGTGGTTGGCTTATGTTTGCAAAACAGTGTAGGTACACAAGTGTTTTGTTGAGGTCTAATAATAGACAAGTTTATGTGGTCTAGTAATGGACAAGTTTTTACTGAGGCTTCATGCTTATAATTCTGTTAAGGCTTTTAGCCCATATTGTGTAAAGACTCTGCGACTATTATTGTTTTAATAATGAGGATTCATGCCGCTTTAAATCTGGGGCTTCGATCGATATATGTTAATAGTAATGGTTTTAGAAAATTGTTTTTAGAAAGCAATTCTAAGACTTGTTTCCAATAGGTTTCATTTATATAGTATTGGTAATGAAATTGGTTTGATTATCATTTTGTTTAATGTTGAATTATGAATTGGATATATGTTTAACAGTTGATGCAACTGTATGTTGTATTAAAAATGGGCAAATTACATCGAAAGGTATCAACATTTAAGGTAACTTCATTTAAGGTATCAGTGTTTGGTTAGAAAAAAAAATCTAACATTCAGAGATAAATTCATTTAAGGTATCAACGCTTCAAGTAGATTAAAAAAAAAGAACTTAATGTTTTACAAAATGAGTCAAATAAGATATTAATAATTAACCATTGACGAAAGTTAAGGAAAGTTAATTGAAAACTAATCTAAACTTTGATACCATAAATAAACTTTGCGAAATGTTAATATCTTAAATAAACTTTACAAAATAAAACATTGATATCTCATTTGAGTGATTGTGTAAATCAAAGATTTCTTTTTTTAACTGCTCAAAATATTGATATCTTAAATTAGCTTATCATCCTATAAAATAAATATTTTTACAGAGGAAAGAAAACTTTTGTTTAAGTGTGGTATCTAATCTTATAAGTTGTAATTCGACTGGGGATCCAAATTCGCACTCTAAGGAGTAAGAATTGATAAGAAAGATTTCACTGTATTTGAATAGATGATATTTTCCACCTACTTTAATTCTCAGATCTCCCTTTACTCATATTACAACTCCAATTGTATAGTCATATGTGTACGAAACTATTACTACTTCCATATATCTACTTTATTGGAGCATTTTAACAGTGCAAAAAAGCATACTATAAAGTATTATACTACTTAGGGGTGTGCAAAAAAACCGAATGTTTAGGATAACCGAACCGAAACTGAGAAACCAATAAAAAAAAAAACGGTTAACCGATCCATCGGTTTCTGTTTAGGATTAGCATTTTTAATTTTTTAGGTTTTTGGTTTCGGTTTCGGTTTTTCTATTCTAGAAACCGATGGATTCGGTTAACTGATCTGTAATTATAAATAATATAATTTTTAATATACCAATATAATTATTTTTTTTAGTGTTATCAATATGAATTATGTTAAAATGAATTATTCAAATAAGAAGAAACAAATACATATATGTTTGAAAATTAGAATGGTAGTGTTTGATTGAGATTTTGTATTGAGCTCAATTGATCAAAGTTGATAAGAACACATGAGTAAAAAGCTATTATGATGATTATCTTGATGGCATCGATATATATTAATAACTATTTTACATGTCTTATATTCTTAATTTATAGTTTTTAATATAATTATACAAAAAAATACTTTAATTTTTTTACGAATATATTAAAAAATATGGTTAATTGCAAAATTTGTATAACCATTATGTCAAACGGTTAAAAACCGAAAATCGAAAAAATTAACCGAAAAAAATGGTTAACCGTTAAGGCGGTTAATCGTTCATAATGGATCGATTTAGGATCAAAATATTGAAAATCCGATTATTACGGTTAGAATTAAAAAATAGGGCCACGAACCGGTTAACCGAACCGTGAACACCTCTAATACTACTTTCCTTTTCTATCTAAATGCTTAAAAATATGCTTCCCGTACATATTTGTACATCCCCCATTGCTATTATTCTCATCTACCGCATAAACTTTATTTTATTTTGTACAGGTTTTATTACTTTGTTTTGTTATACTTTCCCCCTTAATTTGAGTAAATTGGAAAGTTTCATGATGCAGGGCACTTGTTGAAAAATAATTAAATAAGCTTGTATTTTAGTAGGTGAAATTAAAAAAAAAAAAAAAAAAAGTTTTACCAGGATGGACTGTAGAATTTGTTGCTTAATTTTCTCTAAGTTTACGATTGAAGATACATAGCATATTCCAACATAAAGAACGTACTAACATAGTAAGCATAAAATTTAGAAATTATGACACACTCATACTTCATTCCATATATCAATGCTTAACTTAATATAAAGGTTGAGTAAATATATTTTTTAATTTATTATCGAGATACAAAAGCTATATGTATATAATTTATTTCCATAATAGATCATAGGTCTTCTTCACAATGACCGTAATTCACTTTTTAGTATAAATTTGTTTTTAGCACAAAATTACACAAATAAAAAATTTTTACATAGTAGGTTGACCCACAAACTATCGGTCATGTAGGCGGGCCCAAATAGCTTACACATTAGTACGAGCTAAAATTTTTAGTCTAACGCACATTTTTCATTTTTAATATTACACAAGTTAGGTTATCCCACTTGCACAACTCTAATTAGAGTTATCATATTTAATAGATTTATTTCTTTGCTCTTTTAACAATAAAACCAAAAGCAATTGAGTTCTTCTCTTCCAACGACTAAGAGATAATTATATCTTCTAAGAATTGACATGTATCAGAAGTGCTCTTTCTATTAATCTTAGGGTAAATTACACAAGAAGATTCTAATGTATAGTACCAACCTTTTGAGTGCTTAAAAAGAGGTCCCAATATTTGGGAATAATTTCATTTGAAATCTCCACATTTAAGGATAAGTTTATTTAAGATTCCAACGAATAAAAAAGTAGATCAATTTGGTTCTCAATGACATGTGTCAATAGAAGACGAGTCTTTTGAGTTTTAATTAAATATTCTCTTCTGTTGAAGGTGTTGTTGGGGATCTAAATTGACTCACTTATTTAAACTTTAGGACCTTAAATGAACTTACTCCAAAACGTTAAAAACCTCTTTTTAACCACTCGAAATGTTGTAACCTTAAGAACTTACTCCCAAACATTGAAACATTCTCGTGTAATTCACCTATTAATCTCATAGCTAGCATAATCAGCATTTAAAAATCAAAACTAATAATAAATTAACTTTTAGGATACCATACAGTCCAAATTGTATAAGTTTTATAAATATTTTAAAAGTCCATTTAACTTGCTTAAGTGAGGTTCCTTTAGATTGCTTTAAAATCATGCACCTAGGAAACACTAAACATGATATCTTGGCTAAATGTTATAACGTGGAATGAACCTATCAATTATCATGCTTTCTTAAAGTTTTTAATAACTCGTATCAAAATTATCTATATCCAACCTTATTGAGTGCTCCATTTTATTTTTACATTCAAACTTTATGTGAATTCGTGTAGCATGGCTTTCTTAATAAATGAAGAAGTCATCTTTAGTTTGTTTCACTTAATGTCTATGTGAAGAAGTCAATTCGTTCAGGAGATCTAAAATTCATCCTGCATAATCTTAACAAATTCTTTACAAAAATTTCCATTAGTAGTACCAAAGACTATATTCTTAACCGAATTTTTCAAAAATAGAGTTGTATCAACATTGCTTCCTTAGTAACCTTTATGTATCAAAAACTCACTCAACCTTTTATACATGGCTTTGTAAGCTTCTTTCGAGCAATAAAATGCTTTATTTAATATATAAACATGATTTCATGAGAAGGATCTTTAAGTCTCGAGGCTGTTTGCTATATACTTCTTTATTTATATAAATCATTTAAAAATGCGTTATTCATTTCCTTTTGAAATAACTCAAATTTTTTATGGACACATAAAATTATCAGTAGTTGAACTACTTGTGCATTTTGTTTCTTTACAGCCAATACCATCTTAGGAATAACCTTCATAGGCCTTGGTTTATTTCTTGCTATACAGTTATTATAAATTTAGCAAAAGGACATTTAGTAAGTTCCATGTGTCGTTTCTTTTAAACTAGTACTTCTTTAAAGGAATAATCATTTAAAGAGTTGATCTAGTTTGAACTTCAGAATCAATATTTCTAATAATTTGATTTCGCGGATAACAACTTTGGTATCTCAAGGTTCTTAGAAGTTCTAAGGCTCAACTGATTCTTCTTGAGCCTTTGCAGAAGGTTATGGTATAGCTTCTTTCGAAATATTAGGAACAGATTTTGAAGAAATTTCTTCTCCCTTTACTTGAATGAATATCACAATGTTCTCCTATCTATGGGTCCGTGTGGTTCGTTTTATTTTTGTCATTTTAGTATATTATTTTTATCGTTCTTAATCAGACTGTTTATTAAGAAACAAATATAAATGAAAAATAAATATTTTTACTCATAAATAATCAAACAGACCAAATAAAAATAAAATACAAATAAGATAAATATAAATATACATAAATAAGATACAGATGAAAATCATTCTATTCAAATACACTCATAATTTTCTCAAGAATTTGACCAACACTTCTATCATCAGAATCATACGGTTTTACAGAAACTTTTACATACATTAACTCTTCAATTGCTAAAGTGTTTTTTTTTTTTAATTAAATGCTCTTATACTTTACTTGTTAATGAATATCCAAAAGATATTCCTTCTCAACTTTTTCATCAAATTTGCATAAAACAGTACTTGTTTGCTTTTTAAAATCTGCTTATGCTTTTGTAAAGTTAACCAAGCTTTTCATTTGGAAAGGTTTCAAACACGCTTTACTGATAAGACAGAAAGCACCAGACATAACATATGTCAACATTAATATTTTGTTATACCACTTTGATTTAAAAGGGTTTTGGCCATTTCTTGAATTGTTATATATTTTTAAATTTTTCGCCACGTATCGGTTGTAAGACTTTAATGGAAAAGTCTTTTTCGATTCAAACACCTTCAGATTCTTCACTATTGTTTTCTAGAAAGAAAGCCTGTATGAAGCTTTAAAAATCCTTAACAATCACTAAATCATAGCAATTTTCACCAAAAATCATTATCCTAGTACGATCAAACAGGTCCATGTGCAAAATTTATATGGTTCTGTTTGATGAAATAGAGTTTTTGCTTTAAAATGTATCATAAACCATCTTATTTAAAGAGCTCGATGGACGACGAACATTGTCTTGCATGTGGAAAGTTGGTAAGCCTCTTATAAAATTATCCTTGGGAAGCTTTTCTAACGAGTTGAAGTTGTAGATGACCAAGCTTTTATACAAAATATATATATAATATATATATTTTTTTTTTTTTCTTTCATTGATAACAAACGCTGTTAATTTCAATTTTAATGGTTTGGTGATGTAAACGTCACCTTGTCTAATTCCTTCAAGAACGTTTTCGTTTGAAACTTTGCTGAAACCAAAACATTTTTATTTTTCAAAAGTTACTTGCAACCACTATCACAAAATTGGATCATACTGAACAGGTCATGTTTAAGTCTTTCCACAACAAAAACGTGAGTCGTAAAAAAGAGTTTGTTACCTACGGTACTAACACTAATTACTACGCCTTTCGCATTATCTCAAAACCTAACTCTTCTCTTCCTTCGAAATCTATTCTTGAGAAGAATTAATATGGTGAATAATATATCTACTTTCACAAATTAAGTATATGAACTTAAAAGTAATAATTCTATACCTCACCGAGGACATTAATAATACCTCCAATGACTTAACACCACTAAAGATTTCAGCCCATAATCACACATCATGTGTTACTTGGCCCACAAATACCTTATCGACGCAAATTTTGGAGTTATTGCGTTTAAAAAAAACAAATCTTTTCGCCCAAGAAAAACTAAAGATAAAAAAATAAAAATGATTTTTGCATTAATTGCTTGAAATCTAAATTTGAAATTTTGCACCTTTTCACCTGGGAACCAACTGCCTTTGTAGAGTCATTTTGGTCAAATCTTACATATTATGGATCATCTTGATCATCTAAAATTGATTCTATAACCATTTTTTTATTTTATCGATTTAATATGCTCTTTTAGGATAAAAATTTTTCCTGATCATTCTAGTTGAAAACCTAGATTACAATTATAAGACTTCTAAACACATATTTTTGAGTGGGTTTTGCTCACTTTGAATTGCTAAACATCTTTCTCAAACCCTTTTCGATTGATTTTGCATATGTGATTCAAATCTTAAATTTTGTAATTTCTAGGGCTTTTTTATTGACCCTATTTTGGCTTAATCAGTTTCATAATTTATAATCATTCTTGATTATGTGTGTTAGTACCTAATCTAAATTTGGGCACACTTAGGTCTTTAACGTTCATAATATAAACTTTGTTTGGGCTTTCTAAAGCACTCTTCTAGGTTTTTTTTAATGTGTTTTAGTGTCGAATATCACATTTCTTATACCCTATAACTTAGTTTATCTCTGGTTGTGTGTATTCTAAATTAGGTCGATATTGAGTTGTTTCAAGTTCACTTTCTTACCTCGGAGCATTTAATTCCTAAATCTACTTTGGTTGGACTTGTTTTTCTTGCAAATTATTATTTACTCATTTTAGTCCATTACCTTTCTTCAATTTGCAATTTCCCAGTTCTAGTTGTTATCATTTGATTACCTTTTGAGGCCTTATTTTAACTTTTTTTTCAAGATTGAATATTTTATGCAAGTTAGATTAACCCTCATTGATTCTTTTCTTGTTTTGATCATGGTTCTTTTGTTGTGTTTCGATTCCATTTCTCTTGAATTTTAAAAGTAGCTTTAATCTACGAGATACATTTGTGTGTTTCAAGTTTCAACTTCAATCTATCTTTTTGGTTGTTCCTTTATCCATTTTCTAGGTGTTTTTTGGTCATTTATTTTAGGCTTTTCTTTTTGTTCCCCTATTGTGCTCATATGCTCTTATCTATGGTTTTTTGGGTTATGGTTTTCTGAGTTTTTGTTGCTTATCGATTGCTATAGTTCCTTGATCGTATCATTTTCTTTATGTAGGTTGTTTTTTGTGCTTTATAGTTTTTTAATGTTTATGTCATTGTATAGTCTTTTTGGCCATATGTTACCTCATGTGAGTATAAAACATTTGAGGATTAGACATAGAATGTGTTTGTGGGCCCAATGACAAGTGTCGCATGATTATGTGCCAAAATCTCCAAGTAAGCAAATGGGTTAAGGTCACTGACAAAGGTTGTATTATTGTGTTTGAAAACTTAAGCATGGTACAAAATTGACTATTTTTTATGTTTAGGTATCTAATTATAAAATTTTCCTAATTAGAGTTACCATCTATGACATTAATTCTTTTGAAATATTAAAATATCTCTTGTCGTGTGTCTTAAACATTTATTATCCAAGTACTAGTTGTTTTTAATCCATATTTCAATGTTATCTTCATTGAACTTCATATATAAATTGGTTTCTTCTTCAGTAACTTATGGTTCTAACTTATAAGGATCATTTTAGGCGGTCATCATTGTTTTCTTGTTTTGCTTGTACCAAGCTTTTTAATAGGCATCAAGTAGTAATATTTGATATGAATTCTTGCACTTAAAGCTAGTAGTTTTTTTTTTTTTTCCTTCTCCATTCCTTTTTGCTCGAGCTTTTTCCTACAATAGATTTACTATTATAATTATGGAAATTTTATAGTTTCCAAACTTCCTTCTTTTTAGGTTTTTTTTTTTAAATTAAAAGCATATTCTATTTAATAAAAGATAGAATTTTGGTTAAGGATACTATCTATTATAAAGTCTTCAACCACTTGAAAAGGTCTACATAACACATGTATATTCTTTACATGCTGAAAAATAAAAGGAAGGTGCAGACAAAAGCTCCTTAGTGAGGACCCATTCTTGTGAAGCAAAACAAATCCCTTCCCCCATAGCTTCGTTTCTTTCAAGTCTAGCTAGAGTATCTACAATCTTATTACCATTCCTAGGAATACAAAACAGCACAATCTCATTAAGGTAACACATCCTTACCCAACATAAATTTATAGAATGCAAAAATTTGTTGTTGATATTAGTGTCATTCGTTAGTAATTGCATAGCAAGTAGGGAACCACTAAAAATGTTGATATGTTTAAGCCAAAATATAGATAAAAAAATTAAATATTCAATATATGCTCCAAACTTCCACATTAATGATGCTGATTTACATTGTATATTATTATAACCCATCATCCATCCTCCTACTTCACCTAGGAAAACATCTGCTTATACTAGCTTTTCCTTCTGTGAATGATAAGTTAGTATGGAGACTAATTTTGTCGCCGTAGGTTGCTAAGCTCATTGGGATTGTCATCTCAGTTTCCTTGATGTCTTTTTTGGTATATATTCAATATTCCAGTGCTTTATTTTTAATGATTGTAGCTTATTGGGGATTTGAGTGTCTTTGTGGATAGATAATTTCATTTCCTTCTTTGTAGGTGTATTGGAAAATTGTGATGAATACCATTGGTCGTGGTAGTTGAGAGGATGCTCTCATGTTCCTAAGAAATCTATAGTTTTTTTGGATCTACTCCTCAAAGTTAAGAATGTATTCGTTGGGTAGGTTTGATGGCCAAACATTATCCCATATAGGATTATGTTGAGGCATGATCTTAAGAATGCTCAACATCTTCTTAAGGGCATATTTAGGTTCAAAAAGAGGTTGATCTATTCCATCCTAACTCATAAGGAAAAACCATTATTAATGACCCTCCATATAAATAATATAGCTTTAGGGCTTATAAGTGAGTTTTATAGCCAAATCAAAGAAGTGCTACTGTTGGACTTTGGTTCTAGAAGTTTATATATTTATGATAATTTCATTGTTTTTAGAAAGGCAGGTCTAACACAAACCTTATCTTTCGTATTTGGTGAGGCAAGGTCGCTTGTGGGTTCGATTCTTTCAGCAAGCCATTACCCAATTGAATATTCTATGATAGTTTCATTCTATTTCATTTCCATGACCTAGCAGTGCTTTACCCTAAGATGTGAGACTTTCTTTGAGATATGTCCATAGAAGATCCGGTTTAGAGATCTTAAGGGGCAAATATTATCTATACAAAATTTACATTTTTTACCATTCTTGATAATATACACATTGTTCTCAAATAACCAATTGTTCCCTCCTGTAAAATATTTCCACTGCTAGGTGTCGAATTGGTATATCTAATGTTTATACTTTTCTTTAATCATATCACTCGATGGTGATTTTTTGTTTTTGAATTCCAATGTTCTCTTAATTTTCTATGCTTAGCATTTCCTACTTAAATATTGAAGACCAAGTCTTCCTTTTCCCTTGGTCATTGTAATTTCGTTCCAAGATATCCAACTTATTTTTTTAGAATTAGTTGACCTATAAACAAACTTCTTGACTATATTTTCTATATTGGTTATGTTTTTCTATGGAAGTGTTGGAAACTTGCGAGAATAGCTTGTAAAATCATTTTAGCTAGAAGCTAAGTAACCTATCAGCCATGCTTAGGAATTAACTTTTCTAGTAAGCCAATTTACTTTGTATTTTGCTAATAAGATTATGACAATGACTTGATTTGAGTTGTGTGCCTCTATTTATGGGGAATCTTAGGTCTTTTTCAAAGGATTATTTGACTCTTAGCCGTAAGATTGTCTTAATTTTTTTCTTGGGCACATGTTGTGACATTTTTGGAAAAGTATTTTAGTGATTTAACTTCATTGATTTTTAGACATAATGATTCATAGAATGTTTCTAATATTCTTTTGATTGTCATTATAGACTTTTCAATGGTCTTTGCCATTAGAATTACATCATCCATAAAGAGAATATGGGCGAAGTTATGGCGAGTACTTTTTACGTTGATTAGCTCTCATTTTTTATCGTTGACCTTACATTTAGTAAGTCTTGATAGAATTTCCTTTCCCATAATAAATAAATAGGGTGAAAGTAGATCACCTTGTCTTATTCCCTTTGATGAATAGACAGGTTTTGAAGGTATACCATCAATCATAATTTGTATTGTTGTTAAAGCAACAGTTGATAAAATAAAAACACTAAATTTAGGTGAGATACCTATGCAGGTTAGAGTAGGTTTGATAAAACCTCATTCTATTTGGTCAAAGGCCTCCTAGAGGTCTATTTTCAATAACATCCATCCATGTTTACACTTTTTTCTTGTGACTACTGTGCAAGAGTTCGCATAAGATTACAATGTTATCAACAGCCTTACACTTGCTTGTAAAGGGCTAATAAATTTCTCCATGAGGGGCTACAGTCTCATGGATAGGATCTTTAAGGTTAACTTATGTATTATCATACAAAGTCTTATTAGTCTAAAATTTATGATAAGATAGGCACCTTGCTACTGGGGTATAAGAACTAATAGGATGTTGTTAATTTATTCCAGAATCCTATTGTTTTTAAAGTAGCTTTTGATCAAGGTAGTCACCAAGTTACCTACAATGTTCCAATGCTTTTTAAAGAGAGCAACATGAAGGCCATCTTTACCCTGATGAAGTCTAATGAAGGTTATGGTCACTTTTTTCCAACCCTTGCTAGAATTGGATTTAAAACATCCTAGTTGGGAATTTAGGGCTCAAAGAGTAGCAGAAATAATTTTATTTTTAAATAAAACGAACCTTAAATCCTCAATTTTTGATCCATGCAATTCAATCAAATTAGAACGGATGGAATTACCTTTTAATGCTTTAAAAATTCGAAAATTCGGATATGAGATGTTGCAAATGCGAACACCTCACACGAATGAATTTCCAATCTGATCTCTATGCGTGTGCTAGCACGTTAGAATAATTCCAATTTTTTGGGAATCTCTCTTAATAGGGTCTCTCATGTTTTGAGTTAAAGAGTTTCTCTATAATTCTAATGTGACGGCAAGCATCCGTAAACCCTAGAGGTGGCCATCACCTTCTATTTATAAGAAGATGTGTTTGTTGGTTACTTACCCTGATCTTATTAGGGTTTTTCTCCATTAAAACGACACATGTCTTATAAAACAATAATTTTATTTAATAACTATTTATTATTTTAATTTGATTAAGAATAATATATAATTATATAATTCTTAATATGGTTATCTAAAATAACCCATGATCCAATCGATTCATTATTTGTATGTGACCATATAAGTTCACTTAATATTGGGAGTAGTCCTAAAACACTTTCTAGGCCTACAAGACATAATTTGTCTTAGCAAGACATTATGTCTACCCAAATTAAGTGAAATCAGTGATTCGACTTTACCTATTAACAATAAGTTATTTAGTACTTTTATTAAACGATATCTTATAATTAAACATAAGGTGTGATCAATACACTCTTATGTTGTTTAATCACATATTTCTTGAATCGAGAGTATAGGTGACTTAAATGAACGATATTGACAACTCCTTATCAATTTATCAATTCATTCAAGCACGGCCACGCATTTCTCAGTCTTACTCATCAAGAGGCCCAAAAGATATCTCTCTCAAATTAATGAGAGGAACAAATTCCTTCACAAACACTCACATTCCTCTACATGACTTATTCCATGTCCAATTACAGTCTTATAATTATCCGATTAAAGATAATGAAGAACACAATCAAAGCATGGAACGTGTTATATAGGAATCAATGGTGTCATCAGATCAAAGGACAAAAATAACACTACAATGAGAAATACTTATTGCATTGATCCATATAGCATTCTCATATTTAGTCATTTCAATACAATGTACCCTTACATGTATCCATTTGTTGAATCGGTATCTCATATCCATGATCCGTAAAACATGATCATCATTCAGCCAACATACTAGTCTTAATTTATTAGTATTCCATATAATGAACGACTTGGGATGATTTAGAATAAAGTTATTTCTTACCTTATGGTTTTACTATATTCAAGGAATAATTTTCATCAAAGCAAAAAGACCAATAACAACTTTGATAAAGAAAATGACTTCATTCAAATGACATAGAATTCATATGGCCTATGGCACATCACCAGCACCTAGGTAAGATGATAATTGGTGGAAGATTCCACTTTGGATGCTAGAATCAAAGTTTCAAGGTAATCTGTGTTTTCATGCCGATTCAATGCATTTTGAAGAGTCTTCTTAAGTTTTGCTAGTCTAGGATTATGTTTTTTACTTTGATACATTGGATGTGCCGTAAATACTTGGTTTTCCTTTACTATTTGTGATTGACAAGCAACTACTTGCTTGGAGTTTTCATTTGTTTGATTTAAATTAGGTAAATTATATTGGAAAGTCGCAATGTTTGGGGATAAGTTCATTTGAGATTCCAACATTTTAAGTGGTTCAAAAGAGCTCCCAATGTCTAGAGAAGTGAGTTGATGTAGAGTTATGATCAAAATTGAAAATCCAATATTTATCCTATCCTATGATCACCCTAAATTGCAAGTATACCAATCAAAATATAGTATAGCAATGAATATCGAGTATCATTCCTCAAGGATCTCTTTCAAGTACTAATAATCACCTTAATCCTATTATCTAACCTAAAGATATTAATGATCTCAATTATTACTAATAACAAATCAATATCAATATGAAGATTCAAGATTACTTTTCTTAAAATATCATATTTAGAACTTACTCTAACCCTTCGAATCACCATTACTTATTATGTAACTTTAACCCTATAAAGATAATTTCAATTCATAGACTACTTATCTTAAACCATGAGATTCGTAATTTAGTTTAATATCTTTCTTAGGAATACTAAACCCTAACCCTAGATTCTTGTTTAGCCAAACCCTAACCCATTATTTAGTCTATTGAAATCTCTTTCAATTAACAGCAATCTAGAAATCGCATTAAAGAACAAAGAATCTCTTATTAGAAATAAAACCCAACTCTAGATTTCAATCCTAATACGGAAGAATTATGGTAACCTATCTTTAGATGTGCATGAAACTCTCATCATCTATGCAAGATCTATTCATATAAGCAATTTCTCCATCGACCTATATGAAACCTAATAATTAAATCAATACATCGGTAAATATCAATTTAATAGTAATAAGAACACATAAATGAATTCAAGAAAAGTTAATCTATCATTGAAAACTAATAAATCCTAGTTACATAAATAAATAGGGGTTTTATAAGGACGGAATAACAATTCTCTACTCTTCCATAGTTAAGATAATCAAGTACAAATTCTAAAAAAGTAAAGTAGCATAAAAACCCCCTTTTTGATAATAGTCTTTTATCTCAAAGTTGTAAACTCTAATGTAGTTTAGAAATCTTGATAATCTCTCACTAATCTCTCTAATCTACGTATCTATTTTCTCTCTGTAATCTTTTTCTTTTTATATGTTGTCTTGATAAATTGATATGGATTTTTCAATCGCAAATCAATCAAATTAAATTAATACCCTATTCTTACTATGCGACTAATTCTTGGCAAGCGTACCTATCGATTGTAGTACCGGTGTAAGCACAAGGGTCGTTCTACAAAGACCTATAATTACTATTAGTTATTTTAATTCTACTATCTAGTTGGTCTGACTCGAATGATCGGACAAAAATTTTGTTTAGGTACAATTCTATTATATTTAAAAAGTTTGGGTATCATCACTAAAATTCCCTTAATTGCATAAATTAAAAAAGTTTAAGTATTAAGCGTTACATTCTTCCTTTTATAAATAATTCTCTGTATCCACTACCATGCTATTGTAAAGCTTATTCTCTTCAATTTTCCACTTGCATCGCGCCCCTGGAGTTGATCTTTTATTTCTCTCACTCCATAAAGATAGGGGGCTCAACTCAATGTACTCTTCTGTACTTTTAAACGTTTGCGTGGTAATTCGTATGGGGTTGTCCTTCGGCTATTGACCATTAGCTATACTGGGAAGATGTGTGTGACTGCGCCGGCCTTAAGAAGTTCTGTTTAATAATATATGTTTTCTTTTGGGCCAAAAGATTCACATAAAAGCCCAGCTTATAGAGCCCATTGACTGTGAGTTCAAATCATCGTGTATGCTTAAAAAATTCTCGGCCCACAAGATAATGAATGAAAGGTTTTTCCTTTTTTTTTTTCAAATGAAATAGTTCATTATTGAGCCAAAGTGTACTTAGACAATTTCAACCCTTTAAGAGCCTTTAGATTCTCTCGAAAACCATGTTACTATTTTATTTTATTTTTTTCAATAGCCTAGCTAATATTTAAGAGAATTTAATTTTTAAGATAGCATTTGATTTCTAAAATAGTTCCTCAAATTGTGGAAAATATTGCATAATATAAATTTCTCATACTTTATTTGATGTGTAAGGTATAGGGATCTTTCACTTTCTCCTCGTGAACAGCATGGCTAATCAATTACCTGGTATTAAAATAAACACAATAATTCGTATATTAAATAGTTTAATAGTGTAATTGCAAATATAAATTTGAGTTGAATGATCCTATTAGAATTAATGACGGAATCATTGCTAACACACGACAAATGATGTTTTGTTTAATATTAAACATGCTTGGTAAACCAAATACCTATAAGATGCTTTATCCAATTTGATACAATAAAAAATTAGCAATCAAAGTCTATGTAAGAACTTTTTCACTTTACATGTAATAATGCACCCTTGCAAGGCTTACATTATATAGTAATTTTAGAAGAGAAAGTTTACATGTATATTTGGTTTATTGGAATAAATAAGATTGAAAAAAAATAGCAATTATTTTATTTTATGATTAGGAATATTTTTAGAAAAAAAATATGTATATATATACTTTTCACAAGAAATAGCAATTCATCTAATGAATGAATGAATGAAGAAAGATTTCTTAATTATTTTACGTTGTATTAAATAGACATTTCTCATGATAGAATTTGATATAAATCAAATGAAAAATAGTTATTTTGTGGTGATATGAAAGGTCATCAAAACTATGACCGTTGATGATGATGATGATAAACAAAATTTCCATAACATCAGCTATTTTGATGGATGCCAATTCTTATAAATCTAAACCTAACCCCAATGTCATTGTATTCATTTATGTGGACAGTGGAGTTGGCATGGTTTGAACACATACTCTTAATGTCACGTCAATAGAACATAGAGGTGTAAGTGTTGGTGGAAGTGTTCAACTCAAAAAGGAAAAGAAAATGTGCTATGATCTTAACTCATTCATAATTTAAGGTGATTTGCAAGCTAAATCAATAGGATCATTTTTTGGCCGAACAAATTGATAGGTTAAGGCTAAACAAAACATCTTACCAAATAAACAAAAGACATTTATGCTCCTTCATTAGTGTAATGAAATTCCTATTATTAAGGAATGAATATATATTAATTTTTTTATTTAAATTATGATATTTTAAAAAAAAGGATAATTCTCCTATTGAACTGGTATTGATATATTTGAATAAATAATATCTATTCAATATTTTGTATAATAAAAATTCATTATGGAATTGTTATTTAGTGAACTGATTGTTTTAGTAGCTATTTGTAAAGGATGAGCAATAATGAAATTATAATCATACAGAAATAAATAAGCAGTTAGTTTTTCTTTTTTTTAGCTTCCAAATAAATCTTGTTTGGCAATGGCATTATTTAGTTTTCCCAGCTGAGCAAATTTTATTGAGCTGATTTTCTGGAATTTTTATTTTTATTTCAATAAATGTAGTATTTTATCTTTTTGTGTACCTTTTTTTTTTTTTATTCTTTTGTTAGAGAGTCCTTGATTCTCTCCATAATTTTATGTTTTCTTAAATTTTGAAGAGTTGTTGATACCCATTTTCGTTGTAGTAAGATGTGTGCCAGTATAGATTCCATTCAATTCATATTTCTTCTGTTTGTTTTTCAGGTACTAATGTTTTCTTGTTTCCCAATTCTAGGGCTGAATAATTTAAATTCTCTGTTCCAAAAGAAAGGCCTAAGCTAATTTACAAGAAGAAATAATGTTGTCTAAATTAATTAAAGAGTGGGACAGGCTGCATCAATAATTCAAAACGGAAACCTCCTTTTTGTGCCTACCCAAACTAATTTATTAAATAAAATATATATTTACACCCTAATTATTGTAATAGTCGTTCCTTCTATCATTTTTAAAGTGACCAGGTGTTCTGATCATTAATTTAAAAGAATAATGCAAATACAATCTGACAAAGCTAGCCCTAATTGAGATCTTGAAATAGATCTAAGATAATATGTCCCCATCATTGTTTGATGATAATTATTTACTGATTAAATAAGGTTCATAATCGCCATAATTAATTAGCACCTTGGTGGTGGTTGGCATATGTCATCAATCATGAGTGGGAATAAAGAAATTATATGATTGCGACCTTAATTTAATTGTTTAGTTTAATAATAATCAAGGATTGTCCATTTGTAAAACGCTACAACTCATACCTATTTTATATTAAACAAATAATTTACGCAACTACTCTTTTAATAATTATCTGCCAATATACTTATTACATGGGTATATGACAATATCCTCCCTCAATTTGTCATTTTAAATTACCATAAGAGAAGTAATAATAATCAATGCGTTCTTAGAACTTAAAAGCTATCGTTAAAAATAATACTATAAATTGCAGATTATTGAGGTTTTAGTGATAAATTAAGATTTACGTGCATATTATTAGGAGTTAAATTGAAATAAAATTCATTTTATGAATTTATTCGTATTTGACGAATAGTTAAATGGTATTATTTATAATTTGTTTTAACAGTCCATAGTGGATATATTGATTGAACTGAATTAAAAATATATCAATAACCTATTTTAGGATGCTCCTTGGACAAATAATAACAATATGTTTAGTTTAATAGAATGAAATCAGTATTTCAACTTTATTATCGTGGAATATTTATTCTTTTGTTTGATTTATTAAAAATTCTATCAAAAGAATGTTTATTCATATAATACGGAATAAATAAAGAATCTTTATTCATTTTTTACTAGAGTAATGACTATTCCTAACTAAAAAACATGTATTATTCTATCCAAATCATCCAAACATACCGTAAATTTCTAGTTAATTCATCGGCTTCCGTAAGTGATTCCTCTTTAAAATGAAGAACCCACGTATTAGGGTTCTTCTTCGATGGTCTGTTTATTCAACAGGTTTTTTAAATACATTTAAAATGTCAACTTTTAATGACATCGAGAGATGAAATCAACTACCTTTTGTTATTACTGGTATTATTTGAGGGTCTAGCAATCTGTGTGCTTTAAATAATCAAAGCTTTGGCTTCTATTTCTTTTTCGTTTTTTTTTTTTTTCGTTTTTTTTTTTGCCGGTGAGAGCATTCGTTTTAAACTCATATTGCCATCAATAACACATTAAGGGACACCCGAAGGCGAATTCATATTTTTAAAGATTTATTTTGTTAATGGTGTCACTGTATACGATTATTCTATTGATTTAATTTCATTATTTTTCATAAAAAGTCATAATTAAGTTAGTTTTTATGAGTAGTCTTCGTGAAAAAAAAAATACATGTAAAAGAACATAGCCTCTCAAATATTAAAATATTCTTTGAAAATCTTGTGAATCTTTCAAAAGATGTAAAATAAGGTCTAACGTTTCTACTTTTACCACATCATATTAATTTTTCTATTGAGATCTGTAGACTCTTTTATAGGGAAAAAAATAGGGAAAATTTTTGTTTTATTGGTTTTTCATTGGATGGCTGCAGTAAAAAAATAACATAATAGGCTAAACTCTTGACCTACTACTCTAATACCATGTAAAGGTTGGTATAACAACCATCTGATCTAAAAGTTTAAACTTATAAATATGGTGTGAGCTATTATATTTATTATTTAATAAGAAAACAGGCTATAGCTTCTCGCTCATTAGCTAAAGCAAAATATACGGCCAAGGTAAATGCAACAAGTGAAGTTCTTTGGTTACGCTTTTTATTTGAAGATCTTAAAGTTTCTCTGTCCTCACCTCTGTCCCTTTTTTGTGATGATCAGGCAGCACTTCACATTACTACTAATCCAATCTTTCATGAGCACACAAAACATATCGAGATAGATTGTCATTTTGTTCACGATCGTCTTCTTCAAAATGAGTTACATGCATCTCATGTTTCTTCAAAAGATCAAATTGCAGACCTATTGACTAAAGCTCGTGGAAAAGCTCAGTTTCAATATCTATTAAACAAGTTGGGCATTTAGAATCCTCATGCTCCAACTTGAGAAGGAGTGTTGAAATTCTTTTCTATAATTAGGTGTAGATTCTTTTCCATAGTTAATCATTTTCTATAATTGATAAGGTGCATGTTTTAGGTGTCCAGGGACGAACATAGAATTGTTGTACTAGGGGGGCTAGTTTTCACTTTCTTAAGTCAATGTTGGATTATCTTTAAGATAAGTTCACTTCGTATTGTAATTATATTGCATATTATGATATAGTTATTTACTCGAAAGGTAATAAAATAAAATAAAAACAGTTATTAAATTCCTAATTACATAAAATATTATATCTTCATAAATTTTAGGAAACTTGATAAATATTATATAAAATGTTTATTTTAAGAGTTGTAATTACATGTACAAGATAGTTCATGATGATTATCTATATTTGTATGATATCTTTTTATTAAAGGAAAAATGATTAGAGGACCGAAATTCTCTACTAAATTGATTATCTGCATAATTTGTGTTTATACATATTTCTATTTGTATGATGATCAAGTCATAATGGGTTTCCTATTTATTTTTTGAAACTTTAATCATGACATGTTTCATACTAAATATTGATGTTTTTATTGGAAATGGAAAGATTATGGTATGCATTACCATAAAATGTCTTGTATATGTGAAAAGCAATTATTATTTATAATTTAAAATAAATCAACTTAATAAAGAGCTTAATTTTTTTAAAATAATTTACCAAATATTTCATTCTACATGTTTTAAAAGTTATATTATAACAAGACAACCTTATAAACTTTTTAAATTCTATATGATCCAACACTAAAAAGAAAAATAAATAAAAAATAAGGGATTAAGGCCTTTGATTTCTCCTACATTGATCCATAATATTTTGACAATATGTAGCAATCTATTAGAATATATAATAAAAATTTATTTAAATAACATTTCCTTTCTTATCGTAAAGAATTATTAATCAATTTCTATATAAAATGTTGGAAATATTTGAAAATATTAAAAACAAGGGAAAATATTCAACGTTATTTAAAAAAAAAATGCAAAACGTGGCTGGTTGGATTACTTTTAGTATTTTATGAGAAGGAAAAACAATATAACCAATTTTTATTTGAAACTATTAAAAACTAAAGCAAATATTAAACGATATTAAAAAAAATGCAAAACGTGGCCATTTGGATTACTTTCAGTATTTTATGAGAAGGAAAAACAATATAACCAAATTTGGATTACAATAGTACACAATGAAAAGAAGTTCACCATGGTTCGATCCCATAACTAGATGTGCAATAAGTACCTTAAGCACTTGGCTATTGATTTTTATTTACATTGTATTCATGTTTGTTATTAAATATTACATCAGACAAAATTCGAAGCCGGGAGGGGTGGAGGGGGGGGGGGCGCAGCCACGCAAGGCCCACAAGGTCCATCCCCATACGTGTATATCTTTTATTTCCCTTTTGGGTGTATATCTTTTTTTCCTTTCTTATATCATGTTTTCTTTAGGAACCAATTATATGTTGTATCTTAATTGTTGTATTTAGGTGTAATTTCCATCTTAGCTTTTCAACTTAGCTTTATATATAAAAATAACAATTTCTTTGTTAATGAAATTATCGATTAGAGGTTTTTCCCAACTAAGAATTTCTAAAATAACAACAATTCCTCAACTACAAGTATCTAATGGGTAAATTATACCTAAAGATCACAATGTTTACAAGTAAGTTCATTGAGATCATAATTTTTCGACTGGTTCATTTAAATTCACAATGCTTAAGGAAGTTGGTCAATTGAGGTCATCACTAACACATGTCACTAGGAGAAAATTTTGATGAAAAGTCAAAAGATCAGCCCTATTGTGACATATGTCAATAATGACCTTAATTGACTCATTTTTCTAAACATTGTAACATTCAATGAACTTACCCCCAAATGTTATGATATTCCAGTGTAATTTACCCTTATATGATGTCATATATAATAATGCTCAATTCTCGCATCACGAGTGTATTTATGTAGAATAGATAGTGGATAGTTTGAGTGAATTCACGATATTAGAGAAAATTAAAGCACTGAAATTCACGAGTATTTATAAGATTTTATGAACTTTCTTTTTCTTCTATTTATAACATTCTACCTAACTATTATTTTTACATAAATAGCTATAATGCTCATGTTAGTAAATGAAAAACTTATAACGAACATTTAAGAGATATTATTGCGACGTTAATGGAAACGAGAAAGTTCAACTTATTTTACCAATACTAGAGTAAATTTGATTTTTCCACAAATATGTATGAAACACCCATAATTCTCACATATCTAAACTAGGATTGGCTTAATTGAATAATATAATAGGTAGTTAACTTTGAACTTAATTTAGATAGTTTAAGGGAGCTTCTATGGTCCCATCAATGGGATCATCCCACCATCAATCTAATAGTTAAAATAAATATAATAAATTGAATATTAACTATTTTAGTGATTCAATCATGGTTGGTTATAGTGTGAGCCTTTGGATGGTGACGGGTCTAATCCAGTGAAAATTAACGGCGGAACCATAGAATTTTTTATAGTTTAAATAGATAAAACAAGTAAACGATAGAAAATGATTAGAAAACTTGGTATAATTAAAATTGGTAAATAAATTAATTTGAAATTTGAGATTCAAATATCCTTTTAAATCATCTATTCGTCTCAATTACCTTTTGGTTTGAATCAAATTAGTCAATTCTTCCAAATCAATCATTTAAACTCCTTTATCTTCCATTATCGAATCTTTAAATCCCTAAACATGTTATTTAAATGTTTAACAGATTCCTAAACCCCTAAATTTTAGTCTAAATTCCAATTCCGAAATCTCCACAAGTTTTAAGTTGGTCTGCTTGTTTAAAATTTCAATTCTTATATTTGAATTCATACAAAATATCAATTCCTTACAAAATAAACTCCTAAGCCAAATCCCTATTCCAAGTCATTCATTTCTAACATATAGATTCTCAAAACATTTCTTAAATACTTTCAGAACTAAAGATATTTATTTGAAAGTTTTAAATCTAATACCCTTAGCCTAAAATATCTATAACCTTTATCCTTTTTATTCCTTTTTCCTTTTTCTTACCTACCCACATTTCTTTTCTTTCCTTTCCTTATCTTCGATTCCTTCTCTTTCTCTACTTCTTCTCTATTTTCTCTTCTTTTCCCTTCAATCTATCTCATCAAATCTCAAATTAAACAAGACCATAGAAGAAACTGAAGTTAGAAAAAAAGATAGGAAGTGGGAATCATGCTAGTAGTAGCTTCAATAACTAAAAAATAGTAGTGGTAGAGTGTATCAAGATGCTTGAGTTATCAAACAAGTAAATATTACTGTTTTTCTACTATTTAACCTCATAATTGATGTGATATTATAGCTAGGACTTATCTAACTATTAACCCTAATAGTTAATTATGTGCTTTCTTAAGATAATACAATCACAAAATGATACCCCTTATCTTGATCCACCCTTAACCTTAATTTCATATAATAAAGGATTGATTAACGGATCGTTTATATCTTAAACTGTAAGAATTCCTAAATAATCAACTTCTCTTTCAAGATAATTAAATTCTAATTCTACATGATTAATGGAAATGACTTTCATCATCAATTACCTATAGAATTGCATTATTGTTCAACATTCCTTAGAAAGATTCAATCTTTATGAAGAAAGTTCATGTAGTCTATGTCTAGATCCACATTCAAACTTCTCTATTCATGCAGATCTATTCTATTAGATGAAATCTCTTTCTATCTAAAAGAATTAAAACATGTAATCAATTATGGCCACAAATCAATCACAAGAACAATTAATAAATCATGAATAGACTTAATAACATAAAATTCCATTAATCAAATTGATTAACATATAGATTTAGGATTTCACAAGACTTAGGATAAAGAAAATCTATTCCTACATAAATTTTACTATCAAAACAAGAAATTTAGAAGAATAGAATAACTCTCATAAACAAATTTTGTGATCTTCAATGAAGCCCTAGCACTTCTCCTCTTCAAGCTCTTAATTCTCTTTCTAGGATTTCTATGAAAAGTGGCTACTTTAAAACAACGAAACAAATCGTCTATATATAGTATCGCCGTACACTACCTACCTACATGGGTCATGTAGGGGGTCGTGTATTCTTGGAGCCAGCACAAAAATTCACCGCTCTTTGATCTATACACTACTTGACATGCACCACTTGTGTATGTAGGTTGTGTACTCCTGATATCGCATTGATAGCTCCAAAACTTCACCAAATCTTTGCTCGTTTCATTATAAATCCTTCAAAAAGCTCACTTGTTTCTCATTTATCCTTGAAATGAATAATTTATCAAATAAGTACCCTTTTCTTGAGTAGATCAACAAAATATCATATAAAATATGATCACCAAAGCATAATTATTAAAGGCCTTAAGATACTTATCAAAATTTCCCTATACTTAACCTTTTGCTTGTCCTAAAGCAAACAAAATAAGGACAAAGAAATCCATCATCAATTATACTCACTAGAAAATATCACATCATAAGTAACATTCTTTTATTTAGTTAAACCAAGTGACTCATAGTGTCTACTGCTCAAACCTACCATAATTGTACTTGCACCTGGCATACTATAATCAAACTTTTAAGATTAATCCAAGTAAGTCAAACTATTACCTCACCATTTAATAACTGCTTCTAAAGTCACAAAATCAAACAAAAGTGACTTAGCTACATCCCAACACTTATTAGAGAGCATATATATCGCTCAACTACATCTCTAAGCATAGCAACCTAGAATGAAAGTATATGGCATCTATATTTTTCCTTTTTTGATTTAAATCTCTCTAAAAATATTAATAGCCTTTAGAGGGACGGATTTTAGTTTACTTCATTTCCTTTTCCTGTCGATGGGTTTTAGCCCACATCTTTTTAGCTCAAGAATTCTTCTTTTTTTTTTTTTTTAGATTCAAATCAACTGGGTATAAGAAGCTTTATTTAGTCAATAGCGAGGTCAGACTTCACTCTTCTGAGGGATAAAGCTCACCCATATTGACTAAGCTTTTTATACGCAATTAAGCACAAAAATTGATTTATTTCAGAGAGATTACTTAAGAAGAATCACTAAGTGATCAACTTCATGCTCCTTTTGACTAAAGGTTAGAAAAGCTCTCAAAGTGGTTGGAAAGTAAGTAGACTAACCACCAAGCTTAGAAACACAACTATTAATCTTTTAAATCATTGATTTTAACCTTTTTCACAACTCTAGATTCAATCATAAATAGCAAGTAAATTTACCCTACTTAGATTTTATCCTAAAACTTTAACTAAGTATACCAAGTTCAAAATGAGTGAGTAAGGCACACAAAGTCACTTTCATAGTATCTTTTGAATGCTAACTCTATAAAAGAACGAGTATAATTTCAATATTTTATATTTCTCAAAACATATCATCTTTAAGGCATATTTGCAAACTTATAGTGGGGGGGACTTTTAATCAAGTTCAAGTTTAAAAATTTAGATTCAGCACAAGATAATATGATCAATTAAGTGTATAAAAGATATATATATATATATATCACTAAGACCCAAATATTCCTTTTAAGCTACTCCTTCTCCACACTTAATTTAGAAATTGTCCCCATTGTCTTCCAATGCAATCACAAAAAGGGAAAAAGGAAATAAAGGAACAAATAAAGAAAAGGATAATGACAACTTCCCCAATTGATTTCTGTTCTACGAACAATTGATGATTGTAGAAATAGGGTAATGACAGCATTATCATCACAACTTTGTGAACCTCAATTAGCATGACTAAAAAGAAAACAAAGAAAACTTAAAAGAAAAGAAGAAGTTAACCTAGCTTAAGCATCCATCATAAGCATCAAACACATCAGTTAGAGAGTTTTCCCATAAGAGAAATTCAAAAAGAATCAATAAAAGAGAGAAGAGAATCATATACTTGTCATTGGTGGAGATGATATGGGAATGTGAAGGTGTGAGGAGTATGAGAGTAGAGAAGAAATCGTGTATGTGAGGAATGAAAAAGAACAAAGTAGTATAAGGAATTCATGCCATGTACATATATATATGCAGTGGTACGCTACACTTATACATGGGCATGTACAATGACCAGTGACTACTCAGAATCATCGAATGAAAATTTTCAGTTGTACACTACCCTTACACAGGTCGTAAAATCTACTCGTGACTCCACAGAAAGTCGATTTCTAAATTTGTACATACACGACTCACGTACAATTACTCGTGACTTTACAGTAGCTTTGCAACTTGAAAAACTTGTACACAACTCCTACACAACTCGTGTATCTTGACTCGTGACTCCACAATATGTCGAAAAATTATATACCAAAGTACATGGGTCGTATACATTGGTGTGCACACTAAAAAATTCAAGTTCAAGAATTCCCTCCAAATGTCAATTGTAATGAAAGTGCATGATAGAGTCTACTTACCTTTGACACTTAAAAAGTGTATTTGCTCCCCAAGTCTTACTTGTGGATGATTTTCCCCACTCTTATCTTGAAAGCACAATTCCTCTCTTGATGTGCTCTAAAATTTGCAAAAATAGGTGGAGTTAGGATATAAAAGAAAAAGAAAAGAAAACTACCTATTTTATCAGATGGGCAGCCTCCTATGAAGCGATGTTGTTTTATGTTGTTAGCTTAGCGTTTGGTGTTAACCTTTCCACCTGGATCATAGGAATGTGTTCCACTCCTATATTTCTAAAGTTAATAAGGAAAATTCCTTTCTCATTCTTATTCCAATTCTTTTAAGTTCAATTCCCTTGATCTCATATATCATGGTTTTTTTATAGGGAGAAAATTGATAAATCGGTGTTAACTCAAACTCTATAGTATAACCTATAGGCTCAACATCTCCTAAACACCCTGTGATCTCAATACATTGAGAGAAATCAATATCTTCAACTTCCATCTCTTGGTCAATCTGTCCAAATATTTCTTCTTTTGGGGAACTTGAGGAATGTCCTCTAGACCTGTGTTCACAACAATTGGAGTACTATGGAAAGGATTAAGATATAACACCTCAGTCTCCTCAAATTCGTCCCTTTCCTTAATAGACTCTAACTTATCTTCATGACTGTTCAGATCTACCCTATGATTTATATTTCATTTTCCTTCTCCACCAACTCATCCTTCAACTTTGTTGACTCCTCAAGTTGTATTTTTGAATCATTTTCTTCTAATGCATCAAAAGGACTTGTAACTATCTCCTTATTTACTCTGTCATGTCTTCCAAAGTTTTTAAAGATTTAAATAACCTAGATACTCACTCTTGAGATGGTCCTAGAAGAGTGATCAATTCTTCTATGCTTATGAGTTTGTAAAGAATAGAAGCACAAGATTACCATGAGTCTGCTTCAAAAAGTGTTTATTGTCCTAACAAACAAATCTATTTATCATATCTTGAATCAAAGATCCTTTCCAAAATAGATTTTTCTTGAGGATCTTCATCAGTATGGCTCAAAGACAAATATGACATTGTTAATGTAGCTTGAGTATGGTCATACTATAAGTGTTGAGACAAATGTGAGACAGGTCTCTCACTTTGACATTCAATGTATACCACCACACTGCCGTACAAACCATATCATCAATAGTCATGAGGTCATTATCTAGAAATTCTTGATAAGAAGCAATAGGAAATAATGAAATGAGTTAAGAGGATGATAATACGGATTAGGGCATTTATATGACTCATGATCACCTCCACAATACAAACACATAAATCCCATGCAATTCATGGTTCGCACAATCACAAAACTCAAGAATACATTCAGTCAAAACGAATTACCCCAAAAAGTATTAAAAAAATGGTTGAAGTAGTAATACTAAAGCTTTTCCTAGTATTAGCTTGCTAAATCTTGGCAACGGCACTAAAAACTTGATAAGAGCTTCTCGTTGTATTAAATAATAAATAATAAAAACCCAATAGGAATCCTACGACAAGCTCTAAGGTGGCGCATTATCGATTGCAAAATAGAATTATATGTGTGTCGTCCTTTAAGATCTGGATATCAAGTACTAGTATTACCGTTTCTCTATTATTTAACCTAATAATTGATATTATATTATTAGTATGACTTATCTAACTAATAACCTAATAGCTAATTATGTGTCTTCTTAAGATAATACAATCACAAAATGATACCTCTTATCTTGATTCTTGATCCACCCTAAATCTTA
Organism: Combretum micranthum; assembly: GCA_024138025.1. Taxonomy (NCBI): domain Eukaryota; kingdom Viridiplantae; phylum Streptophyta; class Magnoliopsida; order Myrtales; family Combretaceae; genus Combretum; species Combretum micranthum. The sequence goes on along the minus strand of JAMXBD010000042.1, from coordinate 1,952,798 downwards.
ATTTCATATAATAAAAGATTAATTAATGGATTTTTTTATATCTTAAACTGTAGGAATTCCTAAATTCATCAACTTTTCTTTCAAGATAATTGAATTTTAATTCTACATGAATAATGAAAATGATTTTCATCGTCAATTACCTATAGAATTGCATTATTGTTCAACATTCCTTAGAAAGATTCAATCTTTATGCAGAAACTTCCTGCAATCTATGTCTAGATCCACATTCAAACTTTCTATTCATGCAAATATATTCTATTAGATGAAATCTCTTTCTATATATAAGAATTAAAACTTGCAATCAATTGTGGCCACAAATCAATCACAGAAAAATTAATAAATCATGAATAGACTCAAAAACGCAAACTTTCATTAATCAAACTGATTTAGTACATAGATTTAGGGTTTCACAAGACTTAGGGTGAAAAAAAAAAAAATCTATTCCTCTATAAATTTTATAATCAAAACAAGAAATCTAGAAGAATAGAATAACTCCCTTAAACAAATTTTGTAATCTTTAATGAAGCCCTAGCACTTCTCCTCTTGAAGCTCTTAATTCTCTTTCTAGGGTTTCTATGGAAAGTGGCCGCTTTAAAACAACAAAACAAAGTGTCTATATGTAGTATCGTCATACACTACCTACCTATACGAGTCATGTAGAGGTCGTGTACTCCCGGATCCAACGCAAAAATTCACCGTTCTTTGATCCGTACACTACTTGACATACATTACTCGTGTATGTGGGTTGTGTACTCCATATATCACATTGATAGCTCCAAAACTTCACCAAATCTTCGCTCATCTCATTATAAATCCTTTAAAAAGCTCACTTGTCTCTCATTTATCCTTAAAATGAATAATTTATCAAATAAGTATCCTTTTCTTGAGTAGATTAAAAAAATATCATATAAAATATGATCAATAAAGCATAATTATTAAGGGTCTTAGGACACTTATCATACATTTAGCCATGTTCTACTTAACATATTAAACACGTGATGATCAGAAAGAAATGCGATAGGATAGGGGATATCATGTTCTAGCCATGCTGCTCTGAGAATGAATATGTTAAACAAAACAAAGAGAAGCACGATTGGATAGGGTTGGTCATGCTCCAGCCATATTTCTTCTCTGGAGAGTAAAAATAAAGAGCACAACTTAATACACTCCCCGTTCCCCTCGTGCTCTTTGCTCTGTTCTTATCTCTAAAAAATTTTCACTTATTACCTATTTTACATCACAACTCCACATCTAGCATCTTAGCAGCAACATGCAACTTATATCGTTAATTAAACACTTCTAAATATGTATTTTTACTTCATCTAACTTCAAATCATGTCATGAATCATCTAATATATGCATGTATATACTAACCTTGATACTAGCTTACATGTTCATATGCTCATTAATTACCAACTTTATCACAATTCTACTTATTTTTTACACTAATTCATCATATACATGTTTATACAACAATCAAAATAAGAAAAACAACAACTTACTTGTTTAGCAAATCTAATTACTTGATCTTCTTTTGTTCCTCCTTTTTCTAACTGATGAAGCTGCCATTATCTTGCTTTCCATCTTTTATCTTATTTTCTAACTTTAATTTCTCTTTTGCTTCTTATTGAAACTGAGATTTTGAGAGAAAGAAGAGAAAAAAAAAAAGAGAAAGGGAAAAACAAAGAAAGCGAAAAAAAAAAAGGAAATGTAGAGGAAAGAAAAGGAAAAGGAAAGGATAAGAATAATTTAAAAGATATTCTAGGGTAAAGGTATTGGGCTTAAACCTTTTAGATAATTATCTTTTGTTATGAAAGTGTTTAGAAAATGATTTGAGAATATATATATATATATATATATATATTAGAAATTAATAACTTAAAATAGAATTTAGTTTAAGAAGTTGGTTTATATCAAATTGATATCTAACTTGAGCTTAGGCTCAAGAACTGATATTTTTAGATAAGTAGATGATTTCAAAATTGATAGAGGTTAAGAATATGAAATTTTAAGCTAAATCTTAAAGACTTAGGAATCTACTAAATATTTAAATAGCATGTTTAGGGGTTTAGGGATTCGAAATCTTAATTTTCAATTTAAATCTATTTACTAATTTAATGATATTAAGTTGTCTAGTCATATTCTACTGTTTACTTGTTTTATTTATTTAAACTTTCTAGATTCAATTTCTAACTTAGGTGATGATTTAGGGTATTTCAACTATGTATGATCATGGGCACCAAGTTTGCTCTATGATTTGTATCAAGTGTACAGGGGAACATTACAACAACCATTCCAAGCAATGCGGTCTGCCAGACATTCAATCAATTCGCACACCTCTTGTTCCCAAAAAAATTATGCAAAGAGTTTAAGATGATATTAATAGTAGCCTCAAACATTCATTAGCTAGTGAGTAGTTTAGTACCCTTGAATTAAATAATCTTGAGAGCTTCAACAGTCCCGTTAACAGAACCGCCTCACCCATTAAAATAAATAAAGTAAATGAAATATTAATATTTTAGTGATTCAGTCATGGTTGGGTATATGTGAGTGACGATGACGGGATCAGTCCCGTCAAAATTAATGGTGGACTATAGAATTTTTCAACAATCTTATTTGAGTTGAATTTCAATTAGGGAAGTCATGTTCTTAGCTCCCATTGTTTTCTTTTTTTTTTTTTAATTTTTTGAAATGGGAAACCATCGCAATATTTATATGCATAAAAGACTAAATGATACTGATTATAATGGGTCCATTTGTTTTATTTTATTTTAATCGTTCTAATATATTATTTTTGTTATTTTTAAATAGATGTTTGTCACGAAACAAATATTATTGATGAAAGATGACATTTTTTACTCATAAATTGATTGAACAGATAAGATACAGATGAAAATTAAATAACCAAATAGACTAAAAAACACCCTTATTTTTAGTGCAAACTTACAGTCAGTCACTATCCCATAAACAATGGAACAAAGAGAAAGTGAATTAATTCACATTGTTATATGTTTTTTTTTTAATTTGTAAAAGAAAAATAAATATGCCTTTCACTTTAAATCCTATTTATGGGATCGCATTATTACCTAATCTATTAGGTCTATCATAACTCTGCTTAGCCCTAGAACCAAACATGCAACATAAGGCTGGCAGAAAAACTAATCAACGAACCAATTTGTAACCAAATCAAACCAAATCGAAAATATGTTTGTTTTTTTTTTAATAATTTGGTTTGAAAATTTTTCAATCCGATCCAATCCCTAAATTTATAGTTGGTTTGAAGGGGTAAAACAAATAAATCCACAAAACTGAACGAACCCATTTTAGAAAAATATAATAATATTTTACTTGTAACCATAATTATTTTTTATGATGATTGATTAAAAGTCATATATGTTCTTATGGTTTTATTTGATATTTATTATTTGGTGAATAGATTAGAACTAACTTGTTTATTTTTATTTTTTATTTTTTACATTCATGATATGTATTCTTTTATTAATGATGTACTACTTTTTTAATAACTTTAACTTTGTAAAGTATGATATTTATTTATTTAGTTATAAACTATTATTATGTGTTAATTGTCCAATGTATTTTGTTAGCAAATCATTTTTATCCTTGATGACTTTTGTTGATAAATGATTTTTTTTTATTTCAGCCAAAATTTATTGGTAGATGATTGACTTAATGGTTTTGTTAAAAATTTTAAATTATAACTTGCTATGTATCTGTTTGTGAATATATTTTATTGGTGGATAACTGAATTTACAAAGAATATAGATTAGAAGTATTATGATTTAAGAAATATTTTGCTGTTGTTTGCAATATAAAATCTGTAACGTGACATAAATATTTAAATATATACATAAATGTAAAAAAATCTACAACAAGAAATTTTTAATTAAAACTTTAATTTAATAAATAATTCGAACCGAACCAAACCAAACCATTATTTAATGATTTGGTTTGAGATGGAAAAAAAAATCAACCCATAAATTATTATTTGGTTTGGTTTAAATGAAAACCGCACCAAACCGATTTATGCTAAGCTCTAATGCAACATACTAATACTTGACTAGCTTGGGTTTAGGTCTAGGATGAAAGTTTGTTGTCCTTAAAAGATTATCTCATTCTTATCTTGCTAATCAATATTTATTACGTATTATAAAAATTAAATTTCCTAAAAATATATAAGTAATAATTATTAATTTATAAAAACTGAAACAGGAATGGGATAGCTTTTTAGCCACAGCATATTTCCTTGCGGATCCACACGCATCCGTTAAGGTAGGTAGCCTGCTTGCCGTAGCCACCTCAGCTCCGGATAAAGACGGCATGGATGGGATATGTTGAAAAATTAAAAGAGGTCCTAGTTGGAACCCTAAGGTAGCCGACGGGGACAAAAGTCGCGTACAACTTACAGGGAAAGGGCAATAATTGTGACGCCAGGATTGAAAGCCCAATCCCTCATTACCATGAGTAAGCCAATGAGAGTTTGACACATGAACTGTACAAATAAAAGTTATAAAACCGATCTTCCCAAAATTTAAAATTATAAAATACACATCCGCGAGAACCATAACCGGACAAAATCCGATCGATCCATATTTGTATTTTACTATAATCATCTATTAATTGAAAACAAATAAATATCACGATTATAATAAGATGACGCAAGTTATAATTGGTAAGAGTATATAAAAATTATTTAGGATTACCTAATAGGTATTATGTAAAATATTATATTTTTTAGATAATTCGAAAAGTGATTTATTTATATAATTATAATGATATTTTTAAATGCACCAAATAATGTAGTTGTTAGTAATTTATAAAATATATATACATAATGCATCCTATTGATGACTTACTTACTCTAAATATTTCTTATGTATGGTGTTCCATTTTATTGACTACTCAACGAAACTTCGTAAAAATTTCCAACATCTCTTTTCAAATAAAAAACGACTTGGTACGCAAATTGGCAAGGAGACTAAAGAGAGCAAGATAATTAAATCAATTGAAACATGTGGTTTAATCCTTACCGATTAGACATGCGAGCTGCAAAATTCGTTTTTGATACCTCCGTATCTACATATTACACGCCTTTCAGAAACGAAGTTTGACCAAAATAATAATATTAAATTATTATGAAATTCTATAGGTTTTCTAGATATCTTTATGAACTAACGTTAAAATAAAATAAAATAAAGATCTTTTTATTATTGGATTAAAGTAAACAACCCATTTACTTTCATGATTAGATGTTGATATAAGTCCCAAGCACGACTCAAAATTTTAAAGTTTGAATATCAAGCCAATAAACTAAATTTTAGATTTTAAACCTCACTTACTATAATAAAATTAATCTTTAAAATAAAAATTCACAACAAAATTAGTAAATAATTATATTTTCTACAAATAAAATTAACAATAATAATTTTTACGATAAAAATTTAAAAATTTCTCTCTAAACCTAACTTTTTTATAATGAGTCCTCCTAAAATAATATTATATAAGCTCTCCTAAGTTTGAAACGTAAGATCAATTTATTAAAAAGATATTTTAATTCAAATTTAAACATTAATACTCAAATTTAATGACTTTAGAACTCAATAAAGTTCACTTAAATTCTAGAACTAATTGAGTTAAAATTATGAAGTTCGAGTTCAATCCAATAAATTGGATGAGTAGCTTAACCTCCACTCGATCAGACTATTCTTATATCGAACTCTACTATACATCAAGCCTCCCTTGAGCTTCTCGAGCTTTTTTGGCAAACCGGATTGGTTTGATTGCACAACTAGATTTTACACAAACGAACGAGGTTAATGAAATCAAATCATAGAGAGATGCGCCAAAAGTAATATGAAATAGAAGAAACGAACGTCAAGAGAAAAGAAACACAAAACACACCCATGCGGTTGATATCAAAACACAGTTCAACACAACATTACTCAAACAAATGCTTGGGAAGGCATTTTCCAAACACAATCATATAATAAACAAAAGACAATAACAACACAAACATGAAAACCACAACAACAACCTTATCTTACATTGCCAATAATAATTCACACTTTCTCCTGCGATTTCAAATCAACATGGATTACCTTCACAACATACACCCAATTACAAATGTAAATCCAACACACTAGAGGACACAAACTTCACTCGCACTTCTTCAAGCGGGACTCGTATTTTCGGCATGAGATGTCCACAAAATATCCTTAAGCGCAGGCCTCAACTCCTTTCTACAGAATTGATTATACTCCAGAGTATCCCCATGGTCCTTCTTCACCTCCACCACCACAAACGACGGCGCCAACGAGAAAATTTCCGCTGCGATAGCCAATTTCCCTTTCCTCCCAGTCTCCTGCCCTTGCAATTTCACCATGGAATCACTCTTCTTAACACTAAACCTCCCAGCTTTGGCTGCCACCTCCTCAAACCTCGAAATCACGCTGCTCGCCGGCCGTGTCGTCGCGAACCGCATCTCCTCCTTCTCCTCCCTCTTCTTCTCCTCGAACAACGGTGACAAATCAAACCCTTCAGACAAAGAAATGATATGAAACGCATTAAGGGTCTCAATGGACTTTCCTTTCAAGCACTCCTCTTGTTCTGCTTCGTCACTTTCCTTAACTTTCACGCTCTTCGAGACAGGCTTCTTAAACCAGGATGATTCCATAACCTTATCAACACCAATCCTCGTATTAGGGTTTGGGTCCAGAAGCTTCACGATCAGTCTCCTCGCGTCGGAAGAAAACCAAGGTGGACACTTGAAATCACCCCGATGTATCTTCCTATACAAAGCCACGATATTATCATCCTGAAAAGGTAGAAAACCAGCCAAAAGCGCATATAGTATAACCCCACAAGACCATAAATCGGCTTTAGCACCATCATAACCTTTTTTCCCGATGACCTCCGGCGCAACGTAAGCCGGCGTACCGCACGTAGTATGCAACAAACCATCTTGTTTCAAATGTTCCGAGAAAGCAGAAAGTCCGAAGTCCGTTACCTTAAGACGCCCATCCTCGTCTAGAAGTAGATTTTCCGGCTTTAGATCTCGGTGGTACACGCCCCTACTGTGGCAAAAATCAACGGCTGAGATCAGCTGTTGGAAGTAAAACCTAGCCAGGTCTTCACGTAAGCGCCCACGTGCGATTTTAGTGAACAATTCACCACCTCGTACTAGTTCCATGGCAAAGTAGATTTTGGTCTTACTAGCCATGACTTCATGGAGCTGTACGATGTTTGGGTGTTTGACCATTTTCATGACGGAGATCTCTCGCTTTATCTGTTCCGTCATGCCGACTTTCAAGATCTTCTCTTTCCCGACAACTTTCATCGCCACGCTCTCCCGTGTCTTGATGTTGCGCGCATGGTAGACCTTAGCAAACGTACCGTGTCCTAACAGCCTACCCAACTCGTACTTCCCGTCGAGTATCGAGTTGGGTTTGATCAGATTATCGGTATTGGTGTTGTTGGTAACATTATAGTTGTTGTTATCGGAATGGGTATTTTTTCCAGACATTTTTTCGACAATCAATCACGGAAATAATCTAAACTGAAAAAAAAATAGAGAAAATAAAAGGAAAAAAAGGAGGATAAATGGAGGGAAATTTTTTGGTGGAGATGGTGGGGTTGGTGGATCACCCGTCTTCAACGTGTTTGCGGTGGCAATTCCGGCCGCCGATGGTGGTGGTTATATTGGCATAGCCACCTACTTCAGGCTTGGTTACCGAACGACCTCTCATCTCTCTGCATTCCCCACAGGCACAAAGAAAATAGAGAATTATTAGTTGAAAGTTTCAGAAGAAGAGAGGAAGTAGAAGAGAGTAATTATTATTACTTGGGTCTTCTCTTTTGGGTTCCATGCATCAGTTGTCCTTATATAGACGATCAGATCAATAATTGAACGAAGGTATCAGGAACCATGTGGGGTGGGCCATAACATTGTCCAACCTGAAAAACAACGTATAACGTTTGAAAGAGTAACTGGTTAATCGATTTCGAAATTCAAAAAAAGGAAAAAAAAAAAAAAAAAGAAATTTACGTTGGGAAACTACTTTCGTATGTTTCGTCATTAATTTTATTTAAATCTAATAATTACAAAGTTTAGGTCGACAGCCATTTTCACTATGGTTTGTCATACTAATTTTACTTAAGAGCATGATACCCTCAGTAGAGAAAGGTGGCCTAACGTTAACGTGTTAATGCAGTTTACGTGTAATATATTTATAGTTAGTAAATATTAATTATATTTTAATAGATGACTATATATATAAGTTACTAAGAGTAATATTTAAGAAATTAGTCATTATTTATTCCATGTGTGAAAGTATAATTACTAGTGTATATATATATATATGTATATGGTATTCTTTTTCCCTAGAATCGTTTAATTAAATTGATCTCGGAAGATTTTGATGCATTGATTTCAGCGTTTTTCCTTCTTTTCCTTTATATATATATATATATACACAAACGCAATGCGGCAAATATTGAGAGAATCATGATTCAATATGGAATTTTGTATTTTACAAGAAATTTAAAAATTTAAGAACTCAACCGAATAATTAAAATTAAGATTTGATTCCATAAAGTTGGAGAACAATTTGGTATATATTTTTCATGGAATTCTGTTTTAGAAATTCACCATAAAAAATAGGACTAATGTTGTCAGAACCGGATCGGGATTTGACCCACACAAGCTAGAGGGTCAGGGGTCAAGAGATCGGATCAGGTTCTACCCGAGGTCGAACCAGGGTCATAAAAAATAAAAATATAAAGGATAATTTAATTATAAAAAAACCAATATATATGTAATCAGTCAATTAAATCTATATTTGGATCAAATTCATCAATTAATTATTAAATAAATATGATTTAATGATTATATTTTATAAATTTATAATAAAGTATGAATAAATATTTAAATTTCTAATTTTTTATTTTAGTTTTTTATTTTTATTTTTTTGAATCCGAATCAACCGGTCCGGGTTGACCGGTTCAACCCGGTTCGACCGCCCGGGTCAGTTTGGTTCTCGTAAAAAATGAGCTAACCGTCGAACCTGGCCTGCCTTCATTGCTGGTTCCGGTCGAACCGGTTCTAACAACCTTGCATTGGACTACATATACCATATTTTAGAAGCATTATATTATAGTGACTTATATAGTACAAAGCCAATCACCTTATAGTCTAGTGATATTTAATCTAAGTTTTCATCTTTAAGGTACCGAGTTTGATTCATCACATTTTCGTGTTGTAATGGCCTCACATAGTTGCGTTGTAATAATCCTGTGGCCTATTGAAAAAAATAATAATAATAACAGTGCAAATGCTCCAAATGGAAAAATAATCGGAAATCATGTAAACAACTATATTTTCCATATAGGTTTAATTATTACATGGAAATTCAATTAGTCTATTGTAACTAGACGTCGGCATGGGGGCAGTTCCGAACAGTGAACCACCCCGACCCGTCCCAGGTGGTTCCTTACCCGGGAACCGCCTCGTCGGGGACGGTTCCTAACTGCCCAAGGACCTGCCGAAACCGACGAGTCCAAGCATTTAGGTGTGGCGGAACTGGCGGTTCAACCGGGTCTGGAACCGCTATTCCAGACCCAAAACCGGCGGTTCGGACCCCCCATATATTTAAATTATTAAAAATAAAAAACAAAAACATAACTTCTTATTTAGGTTGTCAGAAACCGGCAACATGTCCTTGCATTCTTCTTCGTCAGACACATCTAGTGTGGAGCTTGATTTTCTCTTCATGACTTAGGGCTCTTCTTCTCTTCTTCACTTCTTCACTAGAACTTTAGCTTATGCTTATTGCTTCTCTTTCAGCAAGGAGCTGACAATAAATAATGGACTCAATGTGGGGGCAAGACTACGGAAAAACTTGAGCCAAGTCGCATGCTTCTTCGAAAGTTGCGATCGGATAAATGGGTAAAAAAGTGACATACCACATCTAACCATTATATTTTATTTTAAAAAATTTTAAATGTTTACTTTGGGTATAAATAAGTTGTAATTGTTTATTTTCATTTTAGAGTTTTTTTTTTCATTTTGTCCCCAAAAAAACAGTTCGTGTTGAACCAGAACTGGAATAGCCAGAACCGACGGTTCCGTGGAGCCGTGAACCGCCCCGGCTCTGGTGGTTTCAGTTTTGATTCAAATCCAGAACCGACCTGAACCATGCCGATGTCTAATTGTAACCGCTTAACTTGCAGATTTTGTTTCTTATTTTAAGGTGATGCATTGAACATTGTGAACTTTGGTAGGTTTTTGAAGGAGATTAAAGGTGACACGTAGGATTCAAATGGAATAAAATTTTTGGAATTCATTCCCAAATAGGATTTAGGCAAGATGTTTTATATCATGTATTGTAACCTATATATTAAGGTATAGAAAATACAAATGTAAAGATAATTCTATTCACCTTATAAAAATTATTAAACAATAATGTATAAAAAAACAAAATTATGTCTATGCTCATAAGTTCTATCAAAAGGATAAATAAACGAATATATAAATTGCAAAAATAAAGAATAGTATACTATGGTAGAAGGTTAAAAGGCTAGGTAATCTTTAGCCATCAACTTTATTATTGATCTAACATGGTGTATATATATAAGTATAAAGTTGAAAGTAAAAAACTGTCCTTCATTGAGATAAAAGTTTGCGCTTGTAATTGCTACTAAGATCTTAGAAAATTTACTCTTTTTAAGCCATTATAATAATCTTGCGCCTTGTAGGTTTTATAGGATAATAGCTCTTGGGTCATTATAAAGTGCCACAATATAGGTTCTAAACCTAAAATTTAAAAACATATGTTTATAGATATAGTTTGATTATGTTATATTTTGTCTAGCTTATATCTATTTGCCCAAATTGTAATAATTTAAATGGCAGATTTTGTTTCTTGTATATATTATAAATGTGCATTAAAACACCTACCCCTAAGAAAATGTATGATTGTCATGGATGCTATCGATTTTTTTTTATTATTACAATAGAAGAAGAAGGATTTGAATTTAGTACATCTCACTTAAGAGACCCGAAATAATATCATTAGGCAACAAGGTTATTTATCATCGATTTCATTGATTAAAGCATGCACGGGTCACGTTTTGCCTCCTCATTTCTTTGCTAATCCTGCATATTGCAATGTTCTCCTCAAAAAATATGTGCTTCATTTAATAACAATCATCAATAATATGTGTTAGCATTATACATTGATAGACGCTTGACAATATAATGGAATAATAAGTTTATTTTACTCAAAACAAATTTCACCTAATCATTACACATTCAACAATTGCCATGGACTTAAACATTGTCATCAAGCCATTAGCCAATTAATATCGGAAGTGAAACACACGACTTCCTTTATTTACTAGTGACCATTTGGTTTGGGATTTTCCTAGTATGTATTGGAAAAATGTGCAATTCTTTAAAGCTTATTGTCTTTTACTAATCACTACAATGATACAAAACAATAGGATAGTACTATAGTAGTATTAATTAAACGTTTCACGTGATGCTTTCGTTGTTTTATATTACTTAAACCTGTCACGGTCCCATATGGGATTCTAAAGGTTAATTTGGAAGTAAACTGAGAATTTTTATATAACGAAAGTGGGTAAGACGGGTATATTATGGAGAGATATTTGTATAATTTTTAAATTATTGTAAAAGAAAAAATAAAAAAAAAAGAAAAAGGAAGACGGCATACATCTTCCGTCAAAAATGAACTAAATAAGCTTAGAGTCGAGTTCATTAAATAACTTAGGCAAGAGGATTATTGCTAGGATTTTCTTTGTGGTTAAACTAAACCCATTTGGGAATGCTCGAGAGTCCACTTTCTTCTTAGACAACAGTGGAAGATCATTCCATATGATAGTAAATAAATGTGGAATCATTCAATGCATTGGATAGTGTCGTTGACGAAAGTAAAAAAAAAAAAAAAAAGTAAACAAATAAAGAGAGAATAGCCTGGTTAGTGTGAAAAAGATATAATAAGTATTATATATCATGTGTAACTATTTTATACCGCATATAAATATTAATAAATTTTAATATATTATATATATATGTTAGTAAAATTTACCGTTTATAAAACAATTTATTTTTTGGGCCGAGTTTATAAAAAAATTACCACCAATGTTTTATACAAATTACATATATGATAATTCAATTAGTATCAATATGGTATGTTCATATTAACACATGTACAAACTTGATATCATCCTTTAATATGCATATCCAATAAATGTAGGAAGCACTCCTTCAGTGGACCCTTTCTAATTATAACAATTGACAACAACAAATAAGACTTGAAAATAAAGAGGGAGGAAAAAAAAAAAAAAAAAGCTAACGTTGTTAAATACAATTTTCGAGGGGATGCACTGAATTCAATTTACCTTTCGAAAAGATAATGATAAGAAAAGAAATTTAAAAATTACGTAAAATGTTCGAAGATAAAAGTAAAATTCCATTATAGCATACATATTTTATCAAGTTTCCAACATTTCCCTTAAACGTCCGTTAAATACAAAAGGATGAGAAAATTAAAAGTATCTTACCGACTTTCCATTTCCATATACAAGTTGGCAGAAGGTGGTAAGCACATAGAATTTGCAAATTGCAATGGCTTTAGTTTCGGGAAAAGAGAAGGGGCTCGTAGACCCATCTTAATATTATTGTGAATAGTGGATTTAAAATTTGATAAATTAGTAAAATAAAATGTATTTTATTTATAAGGAATTTAATAAACATGCATTGAGATCAATAGGATGTTAAAGTGTATCTTGATAAGTTTAAAGAGTTATTTCACTCTAATGTCAAAATTTACGAAGTTATTTTTTACTTTTAATGGGTTAATGATAATTTATTAAAATTCAGAGGATTCTCTATAATATTTAAAAATTCAAAAATTAGATCTATATCTAGACTAAAATACAGAAAATTATTTACATTTTTCTCAAAATAAACATTATATAACATCCTTCTTTCGCAACCAATCATTTACATTTTTTGAAAAAACTCTTTAGTATTTCATGCGAAACACTTATTATTCAATGGACACAATACTGTCTGGTCATTTTTTACTACTCAAACGATTATAATTGTTTCATCTGTTTTTTTTTAATATTTTGTCATCTTATTTTTATTATTTTCATAAAAATATTTATCAAAAAAAGATAAATATAAAAAATATATATTTTTATTTATAAATAAATCAAACAAAATATAAATATATTTCAAATGTAGATGAAAATCAGACAATCTAAACTAAAATGAAAAAAAGATCCCAATAGTCCATATAGTGAAAAATATATTAATAATGATGAACTAAATGGTAGCACTAAGAAAATAAATAAATAATTAATTTGAATCACTTAGGAAAGAAAAAAAAAATCTCCAATGTCAATATATTACGTACTTAATCGAGTAACAGATGAATATCCACCTATTAAATTTTTTAATTAATACTTATATGTTATTTTTCCGATTAAATTCAACTAAAAATATGGCGCGATCTTGGAAATTGTTATATTTTGGGGATCTAATGAAACTACCACGTGTACGGATACAACTCGATCTTGGAGGGGCGCGATGCCAGACCGCGGGTGGTGGTGAGACTGGCATGAGTGGTTTTGATGAATCATGACACTTGACAGACAGAGCCTTTGTTTCCATCTGCTGCCTTAATAATTCTGTGGGCACCAATCCAATTTATTTTCTGTATCAGGCATTTGGGAAAATGTGACTTGTAAAATTTGTGATCAGCCGTTACCTAGAGTAATTCACACGGAATCCATGATAACAATAAAAAAAAAAAAAATGCTTCGATATTTTCATATTTATATACTTGTATAGAGAAAAAAATGAGAGGAAATATTTTTTTTTTCTTTTTTCGTAAGGCTAAATTTTGTGAGTCTAATGTTAAATGCTGTGTTTTGGGTTTGGTATAAAAGCAAGAAAAATTTAACCCTAGTTCTCTTCCTGTCTCTCACTCATGCACAGCCTTCATAACAAAGCTAAGTCTCTTCCTCTCTATATTCTAAAAAACCCTAACTCTCTTCTTTCTCTCGTATGTGCCTAATGACCTGTTTTAATGATTGCAGGGTATGAAGGATTAAGCATGAGACTGTTTCGAGCAAGTCTCTAGCTCCTAAGAAATACTATTTCTGTAAGCATGGGTTAAGACCTTTTCTGACATTTGCTTTGTATTTATATTCAATCATCTGCTCCTTAGCCAGATACATAGATCTGGCATTACAGTTGTCCTATGTTTGCTGTCCCATGTTTGCATGTGTAAATCTATTAATACAACTGTACTGTCCTATGTTTACTTGTACAGATCTGTATGAATCTGTTACTACAACTGTACTATCCTATGTTTACATGCATAGATATGTCAAACAACTATATTTCTATACAAAATATCCTATATTTACAATTGTATTGTTTAAGGATTTTGGATGTTGGTTTCGTAATCTTTATGCCCATAAGGCAATCTTCTAGTTCTTAGGTTCTTATGTGTAACAGATGTGTCCCCATCTGGAAAATTAACTTGTCCTCAAGGTTAAACTTGAGATATAGTCGAACAAATGAATCCCAGTCTTCCCAAGAAGTTTCTTCAGGTGGTAAACCTGTCAACTGGACCACAACCGGTCGAATAGGTTATCCATAGTGAAAAATAGTCCGAAAATTTAATAGAACTAACGGAGTGACAAGAGGCTTGTTATCAATAACCTCTGGAGGTAGCTCCAGAGATGGACTAGAAGCACCATAAGCTTTCTTTAAATAAGACACATGAAAAACATCATGAATTCGAGCTCCATCTGGTAACTTAAGTTTATAAGCACAAGCCCCTATTTTCTGCAATATTTCAAAGGGTCCATAGTATATCTTCGAAAGTTTGTGAGTCCTTCCGAAAGAAAGAGAAATCTGTCAATGGGGTTGTAGCTTTACATACATGAGCTCCCTTGGATTAAAAACCACCTATGTTCTATGCTGATCAGCATAATGTTTCATCCTATTCTGGGCCTTTAAGAGATTAGCACGAAGATCTTTAAGTAGGTCATCTCGTGCCTATAACTCTCTATCAATGGCATCTAATTTTGAAGCACCTCTAAAATAAGAAGCCAATGTAGGGGGAGGTCTTCCATAAACTAATTCAAAAGGAGTATGTGCAGACCCATCATGGAAAGAAGTGTTTTAAGCCAATTCTGCCCAAGGCAAATAGAAAACCCACTTGAGAGGATTATCCATAGTGTAACTCCTCAAATACTATTAGAGAGTTTGGTTCATAACTTCAGTTTGGCTATCACTTTGAGGATGGTAAGTAGTGATGGTATTAAGCTGTGTTCCACTATGTCGGAAAAGCTCTTGCTAAAATTTGCTCATAAAAACATTGTCCCTATTAGAAACAATAGAGCGAGGAAATCCATGTAACTTAATAACCATGTGAACAAATAAAGTAGCCACCTTAGAAGCTGTGTAGTGTGTATCAAGAGCTCCTAAATGACAATATTTAGTGAGTCGGTCCACAACTACTAAAATGACAGTATAGCCTTGGGACTTAGGAAGAGAAGTGACAAAATCCATGCTTATATCTTCCTAAATGCAGTCTGGAATAGGCAAGGGATGCAAAAGTCCAGCTGGATGTCGAGTAGAGTATTTGATTTGTTGGCAAATCTGACAACAACGAACATAATTGTCCACTTGAGTCCGCATTCCTTCCCAAAAGAACTCTGAAGCTATCCTCTTATAGGTCTTCAAACAGCCAAAATGTCCTGAACAGGGAGAATCATGAAATTATGATAGTATATGAGAAATAAAGGAAGATTGAGGGACCAAAAATAAACGAATATCAAAATATAATAATCCATTCTTCCATGTCAGAGGAAACTTGAATGAATTCCTTGTTTTAGGACAGAAATTATTTCCTGAAATGCAGGTAACTTCTGATATTCCTCCTTAAGAGTTTCAACAAAATGAAAATGTGGGGATAACCAAGCTAAATAAGTAGCTTCATCCCTAAATTGTCTGGATAAAGCATTAGCTACCTTATTATCCACTACAGCCTTGTAAGTAATGGTGTAATCATAACCCATTAGTTTCGAAAGATACTTCTGTTGCTCAGGAGTTTGAATCGCCTAGGTAAGAATTTCCTTTAAGCTCCTATGATCTATTCGAATGATAAAATGTGTACCCAACAAATATTGCCTCCATTTCCGAACAGCCTCCACAATAGCATATAATTTCCGAACATTGGCTGAAGCCTTGCGCAAATGAATAGGCATCTTCTTGCTAAAGAAAGCAATAGGATGATTACAATGAATTAGCACAGCACCAATTCCCAACCTTGAAGCATCAGTTTCCACAATAAAAAGGCTCTTGAAAATTAGATAAAGCTAATATAGGAGCTGAAGTTAAATCCTGTTTAAGTTGTTCAAAAGCTAGAGAAGCCTTAGTAGTCCAGTGAAAAGCATCTTCTGATAATAAATCAATGAAAGGACTGGCCAAAGTGGCATAACCTTTGATAAACCTTCGATAATAGCCAAAAAGTCCCAAAAAAGCACACAAATATTTGACTATAGAAGGAATAGGCCAATTACTCACAGCTTGTATCTTGGCTGATTCTGAATGAACTCCATCCTAGGACACAATGTGGCCCAGATAATCAATAGTAGAAACCCCAAAACTACACTTGGATTTCTTTAAAAAAAATGTATGTTCCTATAACACCTGAAGCACTTGTTCTAAACGAGAAGTATGCTCCAATATAGACCTGTTATAAACCAGAATGTCATAAAATAAAAAAAAACAATAACGAACTTTCTAAGGAATGGTCTGAATATTTTGTTCATAATGCTCTGAAAAGTGGCGGGGGCATTACTCAAGCCAAACTGCATCACAAGGAACTCATAGTGTCTTTTATGAGTTCAAAAAGCAGTTTTCTCTATGTCCCTAGGATGCATGCGGATTTGATGATAACCATCTCTCAAATCTAGCTTAGAAAAAATAGAAGCACCATATAATTCATCAAGTAATTCATCAATGGTAGGAATGGGAAATTGATCTTTAATTGTAACTTGATTCAAAGCTCTATAATTGACACAAAAACGCTAAGAGCCATCATTCTTTTTTACTAGTAAAACTAAGGAAGAATAAGGGCTAGTGCTGTGTTGTATAACCCCTTGTTGAAGCATCTCAGATACTTGTCTTTCAATCTCAGATTTCTGAAAGTGTGGATATCTATAAGCTCTCACATTGATCGGTCCATGACCCTCCTCAATATGAATCCGATGTTGAATCTATCTATAGGATGGCAATGATGAAGGTGCTTCAAACACGTGGGAATATCTGGCCGATAAAAAATCCAAGTCTTTGTTGTTGGTGGTAATCTCAGATGTGTTATCAATTACCTCCTGAGCAAAAAATTGAAAACAAGAAGCTATAGTATTAACCCGAATCAACCGTCTAAACTGATGATGGGAAATCTGAGTTAAAGAGACCCTATCTTCTTATAACTACACTAAAACACCTTGCTTATAAAACTGCATAGTCAATTAGGTATAATCAATAGTAACAGGTCCTAAAGCTCTCAGCCAATGTACCCCCAAAACCAAATCGGCCCCTTGCAAAGGCAAGACATAAAAAGTATCCATAAAAGAAAGACCCTAAATCTGAAACATTTTCGCACTTTCCTTGACTAGTCAATAAACGACTCTGCACAAAATTGTGCGTACTGCCAAAGTTGACTAGAATACTCACAGACTTGTCATTAATAAGTCCAGTAAAGCGAATAGTCTGAGGCAAGTGATTACCTGCTAAAGCGTGGTAACTGATGGTATAAGCATCCTCCAAAGCTGTATAATTCTGCTCCTAGTCAATATCCGGCTCTAGAGTATCCGCATCCTCATCACACATCAATGGTAAAAATTTAGCCTTACATTTGTGAAATCTATTAAACTTTTCATCACAATTATAACACAACCCTTACTCCCTATGAGCATCCATTTCAGCTAAAGATAAGTGTCTGATAGGTAAGGTTGGTTTAGACTGAGAAACAGAGGAACTAGTCTGAAGTGAATTAGTAGGCAAACTTGGCTTAGAAAATTGTAAAGTATTAGAATGAGAAGTAGGTTTAAATGTATTAAAACCTTTACCAAAAGAGGGTGTATCCTAAAATTTGGACTCATATATCTTAGCCAACCAAATAGCATGAGTGATATTAGTTGGTCTAGCAATTAAAACTTCTCTTTGAAGATAAGGTTTCAAACCAAATACAAAACAACTCAAAAGGAAACTCTCTGTTAAACCACAAACTCTAGTGGATAAAGACTCAAATTCTGCTTGATAATCATCCACAGAACCCTGTAGAATCAATTTAGATGACGTACCTTGAAGATCATCAAACTCAGAAGGACCGAAACGAGCCTCTAATGATTTAAGAAAAAGAGACCAAGTAGTAATCTGTTTATTCTGATCCATCCACTGAAACCATTTCAATGCTCGGCCTTCCAGAGCAAAAGATGCAATGGTGAAGCGTTGTTCACCAAGAATATGATGAAAATTAAAAAATTTCTGAGTTTTGAAAATCCACCCTAATGGATCATCGCCATCGAATTTGTGAATTTCCAATTTCATTCCTTTCAACAGATTATCTGAAAGAAAATGATCTGAAAGTGAGGAACTCTGAATAGGAATAGAATTATTATCTGAATTAGTCTGATTCGGATTAACTTTGTCCACTTTACTTTGTAAAGAGTTTAATGAATTCTGAAGAGAATTCATGCTGTCTTGTAACCGAGTATTGGTATTCACTTGTTCTTGAAATTGGATCTACATAGCTTTGATCGATTCAGCAGTAGAATAAAGCAAAGATTGCAATTTAGCAATTTCTTCTTGCGAGCGAGTAGCCATGGACAAGAGCACCAATGTTAAACGCTGCGTTTTGGGTTTGATATAAAAGCAAGGAAAATTTAACCCTAGCTCTTTTACTCTCTTTCACTAGTGTGCAACCTTCAGAACAAAGCTAAGTCTCTCCCTCTCTATATTCTGAAAAACCTTAACTCTCTTCTTCCTCTCGTGTGTGGGTAATGATCTGTTTTAATGATTGCAGGGTATGAAGGATTAAGCATGAGACTGTTTCGAGCAAGTCTCCAGCTCCTAAGAAATAATATTTCTGTAAGCAGGGGTTAATACCCTTTTCTGCCATTTGCTTTTTATTTATATTCAATCATCTGCTCCTTAGCCCAGATACATAGATCTGGCATTACAGCTGTCTTATGTTTGCTATCCCATGTTTGCATGTGTAAATCTGTTATTACAACTATATTGTCCTATAATACATCTACAAATCTGTATGAATCTGTTACTACGACTGTACTATCATATGTTTACATGTATAGATCTATCAAACAACCGTATTTCTATACAAAATATCTTATATTCACAGTTATATTGTTTAAGGATTTTGGATATTGATTACGTAATCTTTATGCCAATAAAGCAATCTTCTAGTCATCGTGTTCTTATGTAGAACATCTAATCACTTTTCCCCATCGGTCTCCAAATTAAAGTCCTTTATTGACGTAAAGAAATATTTTTACCACTAAAGTCTCATCAATTCTTTTATTTCCATCGTTCAGAACAAAAGGTATGTGCTTGGGGATCCCAATCCTTTTTTCGCTTTATGACGAAGCATTCTTAAGTAGGCCCCCCAATATAGTGATGACTTTTGGTTTTGCGCAAAATTTCAGTTACCGTAATTGTGATCTCACTCTCTTTTTTTTCAATTTATATAACTTAAAGTACCATGCATCTATACTGCATGTGTAAAAATAATAAAAAACAAAGAAGTAGAAAAAAATTTTGTTAGAGAAAGAGGAGTAGCATCAAGCTCGGCCATGGATGAACAAAAAGAAAAGTAATTGTCTAATAAGATAAATATAAAAATGATAATTATTATCTAGTTTTTTACACAAATAAATTGAATTCACTTAATAATAATAGATGTACTTTTCATTTTTAACATATTGTGTTGTTATTAACTAGTTAGTCCCACCTGATTAACAATAACAAATTTAATAAAATCATATTATAGTTTTTCTTTTTCAATTTTACAATATAATATAAATAAATATAAAAAATAAAAATGAAAAAAAAAACAAAGGAACAAACTCTCGTGGGACCACAACCACACTATTTCAACCAACCAAGACTATGTTAGCTTTATAGGCTATAATATGCCACAACTAGATATTATCACGGGTCGATTCCGAACTGAAAACAGACCTGACCCATCATCAGCTGTTCCTAAATCAAAAACCGACTCAAGAATGGCGGATTCTTACGGTTTCATCCCTAAAAACAGCATGATATAACAGTTTTGGAATCATCGGTTCAAGAATCGGGAGTTCTAACCATAAAATTTATAAAAAAAAAGCAAGAAAAAAAAGAAAAGAAAATTATAAAAAAATTATAATTATAAAAAAAATATTTAAAATTACTTTCTCATAAATAATAAAAAATTTATTTCCTATTCGCTTATTAACAACACAAGTAATAAATACATTTGAAATCATATATTGTTAAATTTATGCAGACTTCTAACCAAATTAGCCTTTCTTTTTTAACAATGTGTGATTCGTTTTTTGTTATTGGGAATTATTTGTATTCATAACATTTTATAGTGTCACATTGCTAGTATAACAACTAAAAAATTGCAAGTGATTGTATATAACTAAATACATAATTATAGAATTTCTTTTAACTAATGCTATGAACAATTATTGTTAGGCTCAATGTTATTTCAAGTTAAAAATTTATTTTGCATTTTTTCTTAGTTAAATTAAGTAAATTATTTAATTGGTTTTTTATTTTTTTTCATGGTTCTTGGTTCCTCTAGAACCAGAACTGAACCATGGGAATTGGCGGTTCCTAAGAACTAGGAACCGGACTGGCTCCCACAAGCTTGGTTCCGATTCCATCATTTTTGGAACTGGGAATTGGGAACCGATGGTTCAGGTCCTGTTCCAGACCCGAATCGAACCGTGATGACGTCTAGCCATAACTATGATAATGGTAGTACATAAGACTATAAATGAGCCGAATTGAGCTTAGCTTTTAAAAGCTCTAGCTCGGTTTTTTTAAATTTGTCAAACACCAGCTTGAGCCGAGCTTTTTTTATCACGTGTAAAATTTAGGTTCAAGCTCAACTTGTTTAGTTAAACAAGCTTTAGTTTGAGCTTGAACTTCGCTCCTTTAAGAATCGAGTTTAAGCTTAGTCGAGCTTTTTTTTTTTTTTTTTTTTCCCTCGAGTCTGTTGAGCCTAAAATTTAAGCTCGATCTCAACCCATTTAGATAGCCCTTTTTTATTTTTTTCAAACCTAAAAATAATATATAAGTGTTTCTATAAGTTAAAATACATAAATATTAAATAGAAATTACTTTTTGTTATTTTAATTACATATATATATAATATATCGTAAATATAAAACTCATGAATTTAGTGAGCTTGTTTACGAGTCTACTCACGAGGTTATTCATGAGCCAGCTCATAAGCCTAAACCAAAGTTTGAGCTTAGCTCGTTTAGATAAAGGAACTTTTATTTAAGCTCGAGCTTGGCTCATTTACATATCGAGTTTAAGTTAAGCCGAGCTGAAGAGAGCTAAGCTCAAGTATCTCGCAAGCATCTTAGCCTGTTTACAATCCCAGTAGTACACTTAACTTGAGTCATGGATGGACCTACTATTGGGACAGTATGACTAGTAAAGAAAATTAGAAAAAGCATTCGAGGTATGGTGAGTGGCCATTGTGAATCATTGGACTATTTTTGATAAAAAAAAAATTAGATAAATTTATCATAAATTATGAATATTTAAATGTAAATTTATTTAAGTTATTAGTATGTTGAATAATTTAAAAAGTAAAATTAATGTTTAGTAAAATGGATCTAAAGATATACCTGATAAAAAAATAATAGAATTTAAAATATATTAAATCATTGAAATCTTAGATGAACATTGTTAAATATTCATATTTCATTTAATTTACTTTATGAAATATTGATTTTACTTTTTAATTATTTAAATAATTATCAGCTTAAATAAACTTATGCAACATTGATATTTTTAGTATAATTCACTCATAAAAATTTCTATCTTTTCTATTTCAGAATAGCTTCATAGAATGGGAAAAATAAACGGAGAAGTACATGAATGGCTTTATATGATTGGAAATTGTGTCGAACCCATTCATTTTCTTCTCAAGTTGATTCTTATTATATATATCAAGTATTGAATGTGCCTCTAGAAAAAGAAATAATGTATATTTTAGGAAAAAAGGCATTCAAATGCTTTTATTTTGTATTTTCGGAAAAATAGTATCTAAACTTTTATTCTTTATATTTTTAATGTTTAGAGACACTAAAATGGCCAAAAAAATCAAAGTAGAGACACTACGAACATAAAAAATAAAAATTTAAATACTAATTTGCACAAATTACAAAGTATAAATACTTTCGATACCATTTTTCCTATATTTTAACCAATCCGTTGGGTGTGAAATGTTTGCGGATGTATCCATGTGAAATATATAAAATGGAATAATATTGAATTTAATATTTAAATTTTATCTAATTATTTAATTAAATATTTAAATTTTGAGATTGTTAATTTTAGTATCCAATTGAACTTTCTAATATCAACAATACTCGCTATTGTTTTCTTTGTCTAAAATAGTCTGTATGGTTGGTTTTTTTGAGCAATTATGGACTATTGTATCATAAATGATTATTTTCATAAAAATATTATATTTAAGATACATGAAAATAGCAAAGTAACATCTTCAAAACAATAATTGAGAGCATTTTTATTTTTAAAAAAAAAATAATATTTTTAACTGAAATGTCCTCATCAATATAATTTTTTAGGCACATGATTATTTATAATTGGTCAAAATAGCCACTTCAACAGATAGATCAATATAGAGTACATATAAGTAGTGTGAAAATTCTTGAATAGTTTAATTGAATATTAAAATTAATAATATAAAGTATAGATACTTAATTGAATAATTAATTAGAATTTATGTACCAACTGCAACGTTACCCCCATACAAAGGTGGATATGTAGGGCATTTAGTCTTTTGAGCTACGTTTTATTTTGAATTGTATTGTTATTTATATTTTTTAAGAAATGGATCTATTCAAATTTTCAACCTTTAAACTCTGTATCACTTTTTAATATAAAGCTGTGTTTGTTTTGGCTAAAAACGTTATTTATAATTTTTATATTTATTGTGTAATTAAAATTTTAAAATAATTAAATGTTATTACTCTGACAAATTTTCTAAGTTTTAATTAATTTTTTTTCTTGTTAATAAGTGTCGATGATAACCTCAATTAACTTACTTTTTTTAAATATTATGACCTTAAATAAATCAATGTAAATATTATAACTTCAAATGAACTTATTTTAAAAGTTGTGACCTTCCCATATAATATATCCATTAAAAATATGCAGCTATAAATGGCTTATAAGTGCGACTATAATCTATGAACTTTTGAAAGTACTACTATGAAAATTGATAATTGAAATGCTTTAACTATAATATATATAAGAAAGAAGCTGATACGACCCAAACAAGAAGGAACAGAAAGCAACCAAGGTGGCTCAAGGATTATAACTAAACTTTGTATAATCAGTTCATGTAATCAATCATGTAACAGAATCTTTTGTAACAGATTTACTTGTACACATACATGCAACAGCAAAACGGAAATAACAATGCCAAAATAGACAGTTGGCATAACAAAATGTATAAATACATAAACATAATGAAAGGGATGGCACAAGTTTTACTTCCCAAAGTTAGACAGAGGTCTAAAGGAGTTCTTGGTGACTCGAACAACCAAGTGAACCTTTCCTTTACTTCCAGTACCTGCAGATCACGAAACAATTAGGGTTAGAGCAACAACACGAAGAGAGAAAGAGAGAGTCACGAGAGAGAGAAAAAAAGGAGCGGCTAGGGTTAGAGAGATACAGATTTCACCTAACCTCATAAAGAATACAGTAATAGACTAGGGTCTTATCATTTTGGTGCTCTCCGTATTCGATCTTCATCCTCCACTGTTATGGCTCCAGAGCTTCGTAGTTCTAATAATCAAGACACAGAATTTGTTAAACAATCTTTATTAGCAATTCAAGAAAGTCTAGGATTGCTTACATCACGGATTGAGAAATTGGAAGTCGGTCACAATGCTGATGCAAATTCTTCAGGGAATCAGAATCAGAATGATTCATCATCTTCCAAAGGTGGCTCAGCGCTGTCGGATTCCTTACTCAAAGGAATCAAATTGGAAATTCCCAAGTTTACTGGCTTGGATGTTTTAGGGTGGCTATTTCAGGTTGAACAATTTTTTGAGTTCCATGAAGTTCAAGAGGAACAACGCATTACTATTTGTTCGTTTGCCCTAGAGGGGGATGCTCGTGAATGGTTTAAGTGGATGTTCAGAAACAAACAGTTAAGTTCATGGAAGAAATTCACAGAGGCTTTGACTTACAGATTTGGTCCATCTCCTATGAGGATGTCCATGGATTATTATCCAAATTGATGCAAACTACAACTGTAGCATTGTATCAATCGCAATTCGAAACCCTAGTCAACAGAACCGAGGGTTTATCAGATGCTTTTATTCTCAGCTGTTTCATTTCAGGATTGAAGCCTGCTATTAAGAGGGAATTACAATTAGCTCGTCCAAAAGATATGATTGAGGCCATTTGGTTAGCTCGCATGCACGAGGACAAACTGAATGATCAATTCAAACAGTATAAGCCATACCATTTTTCCATCCACATTCTCCTTCTACTCCTGGTACTCTTCAATTTTCTAAACCTTTTAATTCTACTGTTTCACCATCTAAACCATCACATTCAATTCCTATAAAAAAATTAACATCTGAAGAGATGCAAGCTCGTCGTGAAAAAGGTTTATGCTTTAATTGTGATGAGAAATTTCATAGGAATCACAAATGTAAAGCAAAGTTTCTCATATTAATGTCTTCTGATACTATTCTGATGATAATGATTTTGTTGATACATCTGATATTGAGTATGCAATGCATGAAGATGATTCTTGTGCAATTAGTTATCATGCTCTCAATGGATTTCATGTTCCTCGGACTTTACGTTTTTCTGGACAGATTAATCAGAAACTTTTGATGGTATTGGTTGATTCGGGTAGTACTCACAATTTTATTCAGACTAAGGTGGCCAGTCAAATAGGGTTACCCATTCAACCAACTACTAGCTTTCCAGTAGTTATTGGCAATGGCCACAAGCTTTATTGTGATAGTGTTTGCAAGGATGTTATGTTGCATATTCAAGGATTGGAGTTTCTGGTCAATTTATATGTATTACCTATACAGGGTTCAGAGGTGGTTTTGGGGGTAGATTGGTTAGAGACCCTGGGTCCTGTCACCATTGAATATAGTACTCTTACAATGCAATTTTTGCATCAGGGACATTCAGTGGTGTTACATGGATCACAATCTAGATTTGGTGGCCAGATTTCTTTCAATCAACTCCGACGGATGATTAAACATGATTCAGTGGCTTCATGTTTTTCTTTGGAGGCTCAGGGGGATAGTACATCACATGAATTCGCCAACAACACACTTGTCGAGCAAGTGCTGGGCAAATATAGTCACATATTCGAGCCACCCTCATCATTGCCTCCATTACGTACTGTGCAACATCGCATACATTTAAAGGAAGGAATTTCTGCTATTAATGTGAAACCATACAGATATCCTCATTTTCAAAAGGCAGAAATTGAGAAACAGGTCCAAGAGATGTTGGAGCAAGGTATTATTCAGAACAGTACATCACCTTTTTCTTCTCCAGTTCTGTTGGTAAAGAAAAAGGATGGGAGTTGGAGGTTCTGTGTTGATTACAGAGCTTTGAATGAAGCTACTGTTAAGGATGAATTTCCCATTCCAACAATTGATGAACTCTTAGATGAGTTAAAGGGAGCCACAATATTTTCTAAATTGGATTTAAGGGCAGGTTATCATCAGATTAGAATGTATCCTTCTGATGTTGAAAAGACAGCATTTCGAACTCATGAGGGCCACTATGAATTTTTGGTTATGCCTTTCGGCCTTAGCAATGCTCCAGCCACTTTCCAGTCTATTATGAACAATATTTTCAAGCCTCACTTGAGAAAATTTGTTATTGTCTTCTTTGATGACATTCTTATCTATAGTGAGACACTTGAATTACATCTTACACATTTGGATAAGGTATTATCCATTCTTGCTGAACATACCATGTTTTTAAAAAAATCCAAATGTGTTTTTGGCAAGGACTCTATCGAGTACTTGGGCCATGTGGTTCATGCAGATGGGGTGTCTCCTGATCCAGGCAAATTGGTGGCTATTGAGAATTGGCCAGAGCCCACATCTCTAAAGCAACTCAGAGCTTTCTTGGGTTTGGCCGGGTATTATAGAAGATTTATTAAGTCTTTTGCTTCAATTGCCAGTCCTTTGACTGATTTATTGAAGAAGGATGGTTTTCAATGGGATGACAATGCTCTACAGGCTTTTCTTGCACTCAAGCAAGCCTTAAAACAGGCTCCTATCTTGGTCTTGCCTGATTTTCACAAACATTTTGTTATCGAATCAGATGCATCAGGCACGGGTATTGGTGCTGTGTTATTGCAAGAAAAAGACCGATTGCTTTCTTTAGTAAGAAATTACCTACTCATTTAGTCAAAGCATCAGCTTATGTACGCGAATTGTATGCCGTTGTAGAGGCAGTCAGAAAGTGGAGACAATATTTGCTGGGATCACATTTTACTATCAAAACGGATCACAGAAGTCTAAAGGAATTACTTACTCAAGTAATTCAGACTCCTGAGCAACATAAGTATCTAACCAAGTTACTTGGTTATGATTATTCCATTGAGTACAAGGCTGGGAAGGATAATGTGGTGGCAGATGCTCTGTCAAGACAACATGAGTTTAGTTATCTTGCTTTCTCATTGCCACATTTTTCTTTTGTTGACAAATTGAAACAGGAATACAAGACTTTACCAGCATTTGTCAAAATTATTACTGACTTGAATGCTGGTCATCCTCTAAAATGGAATCTTCGATGGTTCAATGATTTACTTTTCAAGGAACATCAATTATTTCTTGTTCCTACATCTTCCCTCATTTCACTCATTTTAGAGGAATTTCACAGTATTCCTACAGCAGGACATTTTGGCGTCAAGAAGACATATCAGAGAATATTGGCTCAATTTTTTTGGCCTGGGGTTAAGCATGATGTGGAATTATTTGTTCGAGGCTGCTTAACTTGTCAACAAACCAAGTATAGTACTCAAAGTCCAGCTGGCTTGTTACAACCATTACCTTTACCGGAATTGATTTGGGAGGACTTATCAATGGATTTTGTTATTGGTCTTCCTCAATCTCAGGGTTATACGGTCATACTATTCATAGTGGACAGACTCTCCAAATACTGTCATGTTGGTCCACTTGATTCTCATTTTACTGCAACAAAAGTGGCTCAATTGTTTTTATAGTTGGTCGTCAAATTACATGGTTTTCCCAGGAGCATTGTCAGTGACAGAGACAGTATTTTTATGAGTAAATTTTGGCAAGAATTATTCCGATTAAGTGGCCCTAAACTTTTCATGAGTAGTGCCTATCACCCTCAATCGGATGGACAGACTGAAGCTTTGAATAGAGTACTGCAGCAGTACCTTAGGAGTTATGCTATGGATAGACCACAGGATTGGGTTTCTTATTTGGCTTGGGTAGAATTTGCCTATAATGTTTCCTATCATGAAGGTGCAGGAACTACACCATTTGAGGCTGTATATGGCAGAAGTCCACCTACTATTCCTATGTATTTGAGAGGCAGTTCCAAGCTCGAAGCTATTGATTATGAGCTTAAAAATAGAGATGAGATTTTGTCTCTTCTTAAAACTCATCTCTTATCAGCTCAATAGAGGATGAAGGCTCAGGCTGATAAACATTGCACTGATGTCAGTTTTGTGGAAGGTGACATGGTTTTTGTTAAGCTTCAACCATACAGACAGGCCTCATTAGCAGGGGATTATCACAAATTATCAAAAAAGTTTTATGGCCCATATAGGATTTCTAAGCGTATTGGCCAAGTTGCATATGCTTTGCAACTGCCTCAGGCCTCGAATCCATAATATTTTTCATGTTTCATGTCTTAAGCCAGCCTATGGCTCAGTACTGCCAAGTCTGGAGTTGCCTCCTAGGGTTTTTCACAATAACCCTATTTTAGAGCCTCTCCGAATTTTGGATTCCAGAGTTCTTTTGCGACATGGTCAACATGTTCAACAGATTCTAGTTCAGTGGTTGGGTCTTCCTCAAGAAGACACAAGTTGGGAGGATTTTCATTTGTTTAAACAAATTTATCCCAATTTTCACCTTGAGGACAAGGTGTTATTTCAACACGGGGAGACAACTGATACGACCCAAACAAGAAGGAACAGAAAGCAACCAAGGTGGCTTAAGGATTATAACTAAACTTTGTATAATCAGTTCATGTAATCAATCATGTAACAGAATCTTTTGTAACAGATTTACTTGTACACATACATGCAACAGCAAAACGGAAATAACAATGCCAAAATAGACAGTTGGCATAACAAAATGTATAAATACATAAACATAATGAAAGGGATGGCACAAGTTTTACTTCCCAAAGTTAGACAGAGGTCTAAAGGAGTTCTTGGTGACTCGAACAACCAAGTGAACCTTTCCTTTACTTCCAGTACCTGCAGATCACGAAACAATTAGGGTTAGAGCAACAACACGAAGAGAGAAAGAGAGAGTCACGAGAGAGAGAGAAAGACAGAGGAGCGGCTAGGGTTAGAGAGATACAGATTTCACCTAACCTCATAAAGAATTCAGTAATAGAGTACTAGGGTCTTATCAGAAGCTTAATAATGTTTTTTATGAAACAAATACACTAGATTATTTTACATTAAAAAAAAAAAGTTAGTGAGGAGTTTTTGAATAAGTGAATCAATTTTTGTGTTATTACAACTGATGGAACGAGGAGAGAATCACTATTACAGCAATAACCTTATCACTAAATTGTGGGGCTTTTAAGAATATTTATGCTTTTTGTCTATGATGAAGCATCGGTCTCGCGATGAAAACATATGTCTAGTACCAGGGCAAATTTAAAGTTTCTTTGAGGTCAGATCTTGTTTGTTTCCCTAAAAGTGGAATTTCACTCATCCAAATCCAAGGCAATAGAAACACATTATTGATTATGGATGGCGATTACGGGATAGGGAATATTTAATCCCATTCTGTCGTGAACCGAGAACCAATATTAAATAAAGGGTAGCCGTAAACACACCTTCTGGTAAATCTCTAAATTACACCTGTATTTTGGGTTGATTTAAACAACAATATACAAATATAAATTGTAAAAAAAAATTACAAAGTAGTGTTTCTATATCGCATCTTGAAGTAGAGATACAAGTATATAGAGATACAAGTATTTATACTTGTATCGCATCTTCGGATAAAGATATAGTAACCTAGGCAAAAATAAAAAATAAAAAAAGAATTTAGGTTCTTGAGTATCGCATGTTGGTTATGCGATACTTTTCTGATCCTGTATCACATAACCAAAGAGTGATACATGTATATTTATATGTGTATCGCTTGTTGATTATGCGATCCGCATGTAAGTGCATCACACAATCAATATGCGATACACTTATAATTTCTAAAAAATCTATATGGCATCATCAAGATGCGATACAACAATACTACTTTTGTAATTTTTTTTATAATTTTGTTTTATGGAATTTTTTCCAAGTACATGATACATGTAATTTCCTTCATGTATTTTACTAATTTGTTCAATTAACTATCTATAATATAAAAATATGGTTTACTACTTATAAATTCTTCAAGTTCATTTATAATACCTAGATGAAGCAATTAATTATAAAAATGAGTAAAGTTCAAGTAGCTAATTATAAATTTTAGCAAAATTCTTATAGTTAATCGTAAAAGTGAACAAATAATAAATTGATACTTTTAAACTTAAGTAGTCAACTATACAAATTAGTAAAGTTTAGGTATGAAATATAGCATTTATCCATTTTTTAAAATGTAATTTTTTTTATATAATTTTAAAAATATATAGGTCCTAAATTGTTACTAAATCTATATAACTATTGGAACTTTAGTAATAGTTTTGGTTTTATTTGCATATCTTTAAGATTTATGTGAATGGTGAGGTCTAGTTTGGAAAGTTTAGAAAATATGCCTCATAAACTAATTGATCAGAAAACACAATTTCTTTACTTGCCAACAAACATTCAAACACAACTTCTCTCTCTCAAAGCTTTTTCACAAATTGTAATATAGATGGTCTCAACTCTTCCCATTATTTACTATCTAAATTCGCAGATCCATTGCTACTACTCTCCATATCTGCAAATCTATCACATCTAATATTAGATCTAAATATTGCATACCATTTTTTATCTATCAGTTTGAAGTTTCCACTAGTGCAAGTCACAAATACAAATCTTGGTGGTTTGAATATTGTAGAGATCAAGGAAATAATATTTTGTTAGTAGAATTTAAAATAAGTGGATTTTTTTTATGTATCTATTATTTTTGTTTTTCTTTTTATTTTCATCGCTTTAATGGAATTAAGCTATCTCTTTGATGGGATTTAATATACTCTTTAGTTGAATAGGTTATATCCCTTATGTGCTACATTTTGACGATAGAAGAGATGTACCCACTAATATGGTTGAGTCTTCGTACCCTCAACTCTGCATTTGTCAATTTTGTATTATTTTATGTAATCAATGTTATTTCTTTCTAATGAAAGAAATTCATCTGTAATGGCTAAACTCTAATTGATCCAATTAGATAGATACTTAATAGCTATAATAGCCCTTTAAAGAAAAATTGTATTGCAATTTTATAACAATGTCATAGTGGTAAGACCATATGCCTATTACAGTATCTCATTGATATAAAAATAAATGAAGTAATTATTGAAATAAAAGTAAAATATCAATTATGTTCTTATTTAATTTACAATGGAAAGATGTAGGTGGTATCTCCGAAAATACTGCTCTTCCACCAATGCCAGTGTCTTATGTATGCCAAGTTGTCATGCCTACTTCAAATCATGTCACTCTTTAAGTATATCCTTCCCTAGGTACAAGGCCCGAGGGTAATTCAGATGGCACCATACCTTTGAATTCTTCTAGTAGCTCTCCCACTTCAGGTAGAACCAAGTTATCTTTCTTCTTCTTATCATCAATTTGAGGACGAAAAGGTATGTGGTTTCTTTATTCTTTAAACCTCTAGCTAATTGCATAGCTAATAAGAATTTGGTAACATGTTTCATCTTCCACATCACCGGAATGACTCACTGGACCTTGTTATCTAACACACATAAACAATTGGCTCGGGGATGATCAAGGCATCAATCTTATTCAAGAATTCCCTCTCTATTACAAATTCAAAGTAATCAAGTGGTATCACTTAAATCTACTCCTTTCCTTTCCATCCACTAATTTGCAACTTAACCTCTTTTAATACTCCAATGGTTAGAGCTTCCTTAGAAATAACAATCTTGAGCCAAATCTTAGTTTTCTCGATTTGTAACTTTAACTTAGTTGCTACTAACTTTAAAATGAAAAGAGGGGAAGCACTAATATCAACAAAGACAATTAATTTCTATACCCATAACCTATACCTCGATGTAAATCATCTTCTGTGCTTTCCTATTTCATGGCCTGTCATAGCACTCATGACGTGCAGTGTGTCAAGTTTGGCATCATCCTCTTCATTTGTGCTTTCCTCAGTCACTAGTGTAGTAAGTTTCTCTTTTTTAGAACATTCTTAGGCAAAGTATAACCTATTGTAGAAATAGCATTTTAACTTTCTCGAATTCTTTTTCTCTCCATCCCTTTCTTTCAATTTTCCCTCTCCTTTAAATGGACTTCCAACTCTTTTTTCTCTGGCACTATTATTTTATTTTTTTTACCATAGGAATTCTTGTGATCTACCTTCTTGAATTCTATCAAACTTTTAACAATCACCATGGCTTTATAGATGTCTTCTACCCCTTTTCATTTTAACCTTAGCTTTGCCCATGTCTTAAGTCCATTAAAGAGCATAATAGGAGCATCATCTGGGTTCAAGTTAGGTATCTCTATATCTACTTCCTGAGTTGATCTAACCCCTTTGAAGTATTCAGGTTTAGGTACACCTACCTTATGTATTGGTTGAATAGTCACATCATTAACCATTGTCATTCCACAGGTTGCCAGTTAGGTCTTGATTTCCTCCATCTCTTAGTGTAATGATGCAATTGCAGCATTAGTTCATGCTAGTGCCCTAACCTTGACCTTGAGGAGTTTCCTCTTCTCCTAAATGGCTTGATCTCGTGCTTTGAGGTCTACCATAGCTTGATTCATGCCTCATTTCTACTAGCCCATAAGGTCTTCCTCAATTTCCTCCTTTGAGGTGTCAATCTTATTGAGTTTGTCCTTGATCTCAGCTATGCTTAGCTCTATCCTTTCCTTCCAGCATTCAATGAGTTCATCATATCTTTAGATTGAGCCTTATGCTTGGTCACTTGGTACTCCTTTTCTTCATTCACTTGCTCCACTGTAGTGTTGTTGTTCTCGTTTTGGTTTCTTTGTGTTGTTTTGTTCTTTAGATTAAAAACTGTTTTTAGAACACAAAGTTAAAGTTTTCAAAATTTATAAAACTATCTTACTCACTCATCTTCCACTATCTAACTAAAGAAAATTTAGAAGATCACAATGGAAAACAAAGAAGTCATACTAGGTGTCAAGGCTCGACTTTACTTCAGCTTAAAAAAACTTCCAAATCTTTGATATACATTGTCGCGAGGCGAACTTTGGCCTGGCTTGGTCTTATCGTCAAAATTTTAGCCCTTGAAGGTTCTGTTTTGCCCTTGATAGAAGTCTGACTTTCTTACAGCTATTGTTTTGCTCAACATATGATCCGACACTTCTTTGTTTCTTCACTTCTTCATTTTAAGGGCTGAAAACAACAATTAAACCATAAAAGCACATTTTCACAGGAATTTAATAAAAAAAAATGCATCAGAAACATGGTCAAAAGCCCATGAAAATAATAGAATAAAAAGCACTTATTAAATTCCCCCACACTTAAACCTTTGCTTGTCTTCAAGAAAAACCTAAATCATCCAGGCAAGGCTTTTCAAACAAAGAAATAAATCATAAATGGCACTTAGCACTTTTAATCACCTCAGCAATTCAATTTTTATCACCTCTTTTAACTGTGCTAATATTACTTTTGTAGAAATCTCAAAACTTATCCATGTAAATTAGCCTTTAATCTTGTTGTTTAATCAAGAAACTTAAAGCAAAAATTACTCAAAAGATCAAAATAAAGTAAGAGAGACTCAATTAACTTTTATCCCCTTCAACAAATAAGTATGTAGTTCCTTTGATCATCTCTCTAAGCATCCTAATCAAGAGTAAATACATATAAATCAACTCATCCCCTGACTCTTCTTCCTTACTTATGCTTAATTTATATTTTGATTATTTGCTATATTTATGTATTGCAGCTTCAAAGGGACGGGTTTTTGCCCGCATCTTTATATTTTTCCTCTAGACAGGTTTTAACCTGCTTCTTTATGTTGTTTTTGTTTCTTTTTTTTTTTAATATAAGAAAAGCATAAGGAAGAATTATCAAGTTACAAGTATCATTTTAGACTTCACGAGCGATTAAAGAGGCTCTCAAAATGACCAAAATTGAAAAAACATACAGATAATTTAAGCTTTTAACAAGTTAGTTGAGTAGTCTTATTAGGAACCTTTAGCTAATTCCAGCTCTAAATTTCTAGACTAAATAACAAGTAAAACTACTCTACATAGATAATGCAAAGAGATTTGAGCATAGTAAAATCAATTTATTCTCAAGGTTGTTTCATTCATTTCATTCTAGTTGAAATAATTGGTGATTTTTGAAAAACTTTTAGACAAAATTGGCCATATCAGTATTTCCTTGTAATAGGAAGAAAAATGATCAATTCAAAACATACTCTATTATTTCAGACTTCTAATTTCAACCCTTCATCTTTCTAAAACCCTTCCCCCACACTTAAGCTAAACATTATCCTCAATATTTTAAGCATGTATCAGTACAAATGGAAATTAAACAACAGACACAATAGAATAGGATGAAAAATGAAAATGAGAAGGTTAGAAACTTCTCTGATTGTTGTCATGGGTTGAAAATCTTTGTTGAGCACATTTATTCCTAAGTCCTTCTTCTTCTTTTTTAAGATTGGAAACAAAAATCATTCTAGAGCATCCCTAAGCTAGTAATGGATACATTTTGAAAATTCATTTCTTCTGCCCCTCCTTGGTCTGAGCTCCCTGGGTTGATCACGTACCCTTCCCCTATTTACCGGTTCTTCCTTCTCTATCCTTGCCCCTTTATTATGGTTGATGTGGTGTCCTTCCTATAGTTGATGTTTAGGGTGGTGTCTTGGAGGGTACAACTCCCTTCTATTTTTGCAAAAGCTCCAACTCTTCATCAAATTGTTTCTGGTGCTCTTGGGCCATTTGAAAATCAAATTCTTCTTGCTGTGTTCTACCCTTATTTAGACTTTGCTCAGGACTACTATCCAAAAATGAATCATCAAACTCATCAGCAGCTAAGCCTTCCTTTCCTTTTGAAGGACATGACTGGGTTTCATTGGGCATTGGCTGTAATGGTTTACTGGAAACATTTTCTTATTGTCTCGCTGCATTTCTTTCCTCATGAGTTGACATTATCTGAGGAAATAAGAAGTCAGCTTGTTGCTGCTTCCTTACTTGGTCTCTTCCTCTCAACCCCCTTAGATAATCATATGCTTCCTTCAAGGATTCTTCTTTCATCTTCTTCAGCACTTCATCTAAGGTTGCCTTGAAGATTTATGCTTCTTTTCTCATCCTTTCTATTTCCACTTCAACCCAGTGGGGTTCTTTTGGAGGTGTAGGTGCTTCTTTGGTATGTGCTGTATTATTTTCCTCCTCAATCTGTAAGGGGTTAGTGGGGTTTACTGCAACTATTGCCCCTAGAATTGCTTCCTCTTTTTCCTTAGGTTCCTCATATGTTGAGGATTTCTTTTGTTGAGGACGTTTCTTCTTCTTTACACATGTTTTTCTTCTTCCCCATGTGATGATAGGAGGGGGAGGAGACACGGGTCTATCTTCCTCTTGTTGTGGGCTAACTTGTGGTTGGGCCATAACTTTTTCTTCACTTGTCTTCCTCTCTATTTCTTTTTCTGCCATCATTCTAGCATAAACAACTTCAATATTCTCCTCATTAAGAATTATTTTCTCTTCAATCTCTTCTTCCTCTTGTCCTTCTCTCCTCTTTTCCTCCTTTCCTCCTTCTCTAACTCTTTTTGTTTTTGAACTTGAGCCAAAAATGGAGCCATTCACTTTTCTATATTTTCTGCCATCCTAGCTCTGGATTCACACAATCTTTCCTCCAATTGTATTATTTGGGAAGTCATAGGCTCTGTTGATCCATAAATAGCTTCATTGGAAGTTGTTCCAATCCTCTCTTCCTTTGTTGCTTCTTCAACAGTAGGTTGTGTTGAGCTGGTCAGTGAGGGGAGAATTGAGTCCTCACCTGATGAATCTGGTTGAAGGATCAACCTTT
This sequence comes from Combretum micranthum, assembly GCA_024138025.1. Classification (NCBI taxonomy): domain Eukaryota; kingdom Viridiplantae; phylum Streptophyta; class Magnoliopsida; order Myrtales; family Combretaceae; genus Combretum; species Combretum micranthum. Next base: position 1,917,008 of record JAMXBD010000042.1, on the reverse strand, counting down.
GTCTCTTTGGAGCTGGAGCTTCCTTAGCTTTCTTCTTGAATACTCCTGGAGTAGGAAGAGTAATTTCGATTTGAGAAGTTATTGAGGCATCAACTTGTGGTGAAGGAAATATGGCTGGCTCAACCATGGCTTCATTGTCCTCATTTACATTCTCATGAGCAGGCGACTCAGCTAATGGTTCGGTTGTGGAAAATATATGGGATGGAGGGTGTATAATTGAGGTTGTATGTATGGGTGAAGAAGGGGGTGTAAAGTGGATCTCAGTGGGTTATGGTGAAGATATGGGGTGTGTTTGGACTGGTGAAGGCTGTTGTGAAGCACGGGACAAAAGTAAATCTTTGATGTTTTGTATGTCCTCATCATGCTTCTTCTCAAATGCAACTTACCTTTTTTGCCAATCCTCAATCTTGGCTATCAAAACTTTTAATAGATCTGCCCCACTCTGGGGTTCTTCAAGTTCAACATTAGCAAGTTGTTCCCCCATAGTTGCTTCTATTCCAACCCACTGCTCAGGCACCTTAGTATGTTCTGGCAGTTGCTCACTGTTGCATGGAGGCTCTGATACATGAGTGTGCAGATCATCTACTGTCGATTGATAGCTAAGATGGTGTTGTTGCTGCTCTTCTCCATATGGTTGCTCAGGCAAAGTCGTTGTTTCCTAAAGAGTAGGTGGTTGTTGTGTGGTGGTGCTATAATAGTTTCTTGCACAACTACTCTTTGTAGTTTCCAGTCTTTAAATGACTTTTTGTGAAGCTCCTTAAATAGGCAGATCAGATCCCTTGGCCCTTCCTCTAGCCATAGCTCTAGGTTCCTTAGGATTCTTGTTATTAGGCCTCCCAAAAAAACTCCTTTACCTTGGGGGCTACCTTGGGCTTTAAGTCTTTCTACTATCAAAAGGCTCACATTCATCTTCTTCTTTTTAATCATACTAGAAAGAGGTGTAAGTTCTGGATCTACTATTGTTGCTGCTTCCTTTATCTTGGAAATTATTCTTCAAGTCAGCATGTAATGTAGCATTCTTACACTGTGATTCTTGAACCTTGAGGCAATGGTCTTGGATGGGGCAAATCTCCTCACAATCTCCTTTGCAATAAACTACTCTTGCTCCTCTTTTGTAATTGCTATGGGAAGAATGCTAAACTCCGCTTCATATAATGTTTCTTCTTCATCATATAGATCGATAGTAGCAATAAATTTTTCATTGTGATATTGTGGTATTGCCCAAAAGCGTAGAACTCCACTGTGTCATCCACGTCTGTTTCATTCTTCTTAGTCTTGAAAGAAGCCGGAAATGACAAAGTAGTTTCTCCAAATACTTCTTCCTTAACTTCAAAAATTCATTCCCAAGCAGGGTCTTTAAAGAAGCTCTTAAAATCTGTTTCCATCCCAAACTCCTTTAATGTACCCTAATTTTTAAATATATTTTCTGCAATTTGTTTCCTTTCTGCCAACTTTTCAAATTTCTTCTTGTCCTTATCGTTCAATCCATCTGGGGTTGCAATTCTCATCATAAAAGTTTGGGGTTGAGCTCTTTTTTGTGCCATAGTTCTACAAATCTGAAATTACTTCAAAATATACTAAAGTTGTTCTATTTAACTTCTATTGGAACAAAGCTAAGTATTTTAACAGGTTATCCACATTTCCTACTATGATAGTAATCCAATGTAATATGAGATAAACTAAGTGTTCTTCAAACTTAAGGAAACTCAAAGGCTCGACAGAGTTTGTAACATATTACATACAAGTGAAATACTTTCTTCATAACTTGAATTAAACAGTTCTAAATGTTCATGGTTATGATCAAAAGCAAATATTTCCAAAAAAATATGTAACTGTGCAAAAATGTGATACAAAAGAAAACCCTCAAAATTATCATTATTGACTATCAATTTCGATATTGTACATTATTCAAAATAAAGAAGAGTATAGATCAAAATGAACTTATCTCAGTTGGTTGATGAAGAAAGTTGTACACAGGTTGTGAATGCAAGCTTATCGAGGATTCACAATTTTCATATCGAGTGCTCGAAAGTTTTAAAAACGATAAAGAAAAGAGGGAGTAAACAATTGAAACATCCATTTTTTATTCTCTTTAAAATCAAGGGTTAACTTTTGGGGTCGATTTTAAAATCACGGTCTCATTTATTGTTATGAAACGAAAAGAATTAATTTGTTTATTTATTTATAGTACGACCTAAAGGATAAAGAATTAAAGAATTGTAATCGAGTGTTAACACAGAGGGCCTCTTTTTTATTACACCCGTAATTAAAGAATTAAAAGAATTGTCGCGGCTTGACATCGTGGGCTCGACTTCAGAGCTCGACTTTGTTATTTAACTATTAAACTGACATGAGGCCGAAATTTTTCAAAGACTACCAGCAAAAACAATTCGGAGCAACAAAACTTAAAGAAACAAATCCAGATACGCAAAAATAAAACCTATGCATTCACCATTCAAAAATTAAAACAGGCTGAAAACAACACCTGTTAAAAGTCCTACAATTCATCAAAATAAAAAAAGGCAATCATCATCCCATCCTTTCTCATCATCATTTAAACAGAATAGCAAAACATCAAAGCGGAAATTGTCTTTTAAGCAAAAAATTCTATAGGATAATTATCCTAGGAGTGAAAATTAATTCTTTGTTGTTTCTCTTGGGTTAGCTTCAATGTTTGAGGGCAGTGAACCTTGAGGTCTTTCAAGAAGCATTTTTGAGATCTGGCCAATCTGTGTCTCCCAATCGTGGATGGAAGCTGTATGGTTCCTCAATGTAGCATCAGTTCCCTACTGCCTATTCTCATAAGCTTTAATAAATTGAGAAATCAAATCTTCCAAAGAACTTTTCTGAGAGATACTTGATCCTTAACCCTAACCTTGTTGTTTTTGATAATTTGGTAGGTTTTCAACATATTGAGAAAAGTTGTTATTACTCCACCTAAAATTTGGATGATTCCTCTAGCCTGGGTTGTAGGTCTGGCTATATGGATCATTTGTTTGTCTATTGAAATTGTTCACATATTCCATATTTTCTAAAGTCATCCCTTCTTCCAACATGTTAACTTGCCCTATAGTAAGGTTCTCCACTTTCCTATTCAAGGCTTCAATCTGGGATGCAAGCTTTATGACTATATCCAGCTCAAAAACTCCTCCTACTTTCTCTTTCTTAGCCCTTGTAGATGACCACTAGTAGTGGTTGTTCACTACGTCTTCAAACAAGTTCAAACATCCTTCTGAAGACTTATTATTCAAACTCCCTCCTGTTACAGCATTAATAAACTACCTGATTGCATAGTTCAGACCATTATAGAATGTCTGGACTTGTGTCCATTCAGGTAGACCGTGGTGTGGGCATTTCCCAAGTAAATACTTCCACCTTTCGTAAGCTTCATAGAGTGTCTCACTCTCTAACTAATGAAAAGAAGAGATATCAGCTCTCAGCTTAGCTATTCTGGAGGGTGGAAAGTATTTTCTCATAAAATTCTCTACCATCTGTTGCCATGTAGTAGTTGAATTCTTAGACAGATTGTGAAACCACTTTTTCACATTCCCCATAAAAGAAAAAGGGAATAATCTTAGCTTGATTGCATCTTCTGTGGCACCATTTATCTTAAAAGTGTCACAAATCTCAAGAAACTGCTGCAAATGAGTGTTTGGATCCTCATCTTGTAATCCATCAAACTGTATAAATTGCTGCAACATTTGGACGATGTTACGTTTTATTTCAAAATTGTTTGCTGCAATTTTGGGTCTTACTATACTAGTACTTGTCCCATCCAAACTGGGTCTACAGTACTCAAGCATTGTTCTGGGCGGATTGTTATTCCTAGCAGGGGGATTGTCTCCTTGAAACACATCTCCTTGATTCTCCTTAGCCATTTTGTTTAAAGGATTTGGTTCATTAAAGAATCGATGTCAAACTCTCCTTATTCGTTGTGGTTCTGGATTAAAGGGAGACAACGAAGTGTTATTACTCCTAGTCATAATCCTGCATTTTATTGTAAATAATCAATCAAAAGGCATAAACAGGAAACTACAAACTACCATAAAAAGAATCACTATGGACATGATAAAATTAAATGAATTAAAAAATCAAAGAATATTAAATAAAAAGAATCTAAAATAACATATATACAAACAAGAAAGAAGCTATTTACAACAATGAACAAAAACAATAGGTATATACAAAATATTTACCAGAGAGATGAAAACACAAAAGTTAGCAATATTTACAAGAAAAGCACAAAGAACAAAAATATGTACAAAAACAGGAATATATACAAAAGAAAATTATTGACATAAGAATTGTACAAAAACGAGTATATACAAAACATGAACAAGAAATATTTACAAAAATTAGTGACTACACCAGTGGAAGACTTAATTTCAAACAATGCCTTGTTGGGCTCCATTTTCATGAATCCAACATGGAAATCCCCAGTAGCGGCACCACAAAACTTAGTTTCTTTGTGTTGTTTTGTTCTTTAGATTAAAAATTGTTTTGAGAACACGAAGTTAAAGTTTTCAAAATTTATAAAACTAAAATGTCCTGTTTAACTTTGATTAGCAATTACCAATACTTTAGGTAAGCGTACCTATCGAAGTAGCATAGAAAACATTAGGTCGGTCCTAAGGGAAATGGTGACAACTATCTTACTCACTCATCTTCCACTATCTATCCAAATAAATTTAGAAGATTACAATGGAAAACGAAGAAGTTATACTAGGTTAGACTATTCATAGGCAATTTTAATGGCAAAATAAAAGATCTATTTGTAACCATGCAAGAGAAAACTTAGGAGTTACCTCACCAACTCTCTATCGTGTGATTTTGATTTAAACTCGGATTAAGTATTTGTTGGTGTATTTGCACCATCAGATTCACAAGTGTAAACTAAATCCTCTCTCAAGCTTAGTAATTCTAGAATTAAAACCAGATTGTTACTCTCTCTCGAGCTAACCATCAACGGTTTTAAATCCGCATAAAGTTTGAGAATCTATTGATTGAAAACCCAGTTTGCTTTTAAAAACAAGTGACAGAAAGTTTCACGGTTACTCTCTCGAGCTAACTATGATCAACTTCTTCAAAAGCTTTAGATCTTATTCATTAAAATCTCCTTTCGGTCTCATTTAATGATAATCAGACATAAATCTAATAAGATGCACCACCTAATTAAATTCACTCAATAAATTCAATCTATTGAATACAAATACCCATGCAATAAACATAAATGTCCAATCGAAATCACATGAATCGAAATTTGGATCCACAAATCTTAAGTCAAAGAGATTACTCCTCCATAAGCTTAGGCACTATAATCAAATATATTGGAGAAATAACTCAATCGATTAATGAATTCAATTAAGTACAAAATTCTCATAGGGAATTACAATACACAAGCTTAAAGTAATTTACCCAAAAAAATTCGAGAGAACCTAACAAAAAAAAATTGATTCTTTCACTAAAAGCTCTCTGCACTAAAAACTAGGTTAAAAAATATACATATGATTACATACATTATAATGCATCTCCTATGCTTATTTAATAGGCTTATTTTAGAAGGAAATCGTTCGATTCTGATTTGCCCACATGGAAGATCTCAATAACGATTTTGCCTTCTCATACTTATGCATGCGTATAGACTAAAGAAATACGCTTTTTATTTGTGTCGTGGGGTGCTGGTCGAGTTATCTCCAGGACTTGACTTTATTTATCAAGACTTGGCTCCTTTGTGACAATCTTTTGTCCAAAAATCAAGGTCGTGGGGTGAAAAAGTATCACATCGAGGCCTCGGTGTCAAGGCTCGGCTTTACTTCAGCTTCAAAAACTTCCAAGTCTTTGATATACATTGTCGCGGGGTAAGTTTTGGCCTCGACCTTAAGACGCGACTTCACGGTATTGGCCTCGACTTGGTCTTGTCTTCAAAATTTTAGCCCTCAAAGGTTATGTTTTGCCTTTGATAGAAGTATAATCTTCCTGTAGTTGTTGTTTTGCCCAAAATCTGATCCGAAACTTCTTTGCTCTTTACTTCTTCATTTTAAGAGTTCAAAACAACAATTAAGCCATAAAACCACATTTTCACATGAATTTAATAAAAAAATGCATCAAAAACAAGGTCAAAATCTTCTGAAAATAATAGAGTAAAAAGCACTTATCACGTTTCTAGACGACATCTTCTCCACCAACTCTTACTGTAATACCACTTGTCACGAGCTTGATATCTATAGCTCTTATGAAGCACTTAACACTCCAAATTCACATGTAGAGGCTAAGTTCATCATGAAAACCATACACAAGAACTTGGAGAGAGAAAATAGAGAGATAAGTTATAAATATAAGCTGCATTCACTTTAATGTCTAGACAATTTACAATCGAAGGGGCCACCCCTACATAGATAAGTGGCTTTTGGAAATTGATGGCTTAAATCGATTCAATTTAATAGTTATAATCAAATCCTACCAATTCATGGTAGTTAAATCTAAATTAATTACCCACTAAAATACAATGTATCTAGATATTTTGCATTTTTTCAAAGTCTTCTACAACCTTCTGAAATCTTTTTGGTTCACGAACCATCATTTGATATGGATCTTGGGCTTCTTGCATATTAAACCTCATGGATATGGTCCGACTCAAAACGTCTGTGACACGAGGAGATCAATGTGAGGAATTGACTTCAAACAGGCTATCAAACTTTCAATTATCCAAAGTAGAGATCAATATTATGCTAAATTGTTAAAATAGAGGATGAAATTTTCAAATGGTTAAAATAGAGAATTAATGCTATATTATATGATTCAATCAAAAGATCCTACCATTCCTCTAAACATGCTAAACCAGCTCACTTTGGTTGTGTTAATGGCATTGTATCAAGATCTCTATTTGAATCATTCAACATAACATTTGGGAGAAATTATAAATTTGACATTTGAATTTTATATAGAAATTTAATTTGATACCTAATTAATGATATACTGCTTTTTCTATATCAACAAATTGAGCAAACAATATTAAGAACATAGTAATAATAGTCATAAAAAAATTTGATTGCGTATTAAATTTATCACTTAAAAATTTAGATATCAAATTGAATTTTTATATGAAGTTTATGTAACAAACTTGACATTTACCACAACATTATTTTCACTATTTAAGTCACTAAAAATTTTGATCCTTTATTTGAGAATTGAGATTAACGAAAACATTGATTCCTCTGTTTTCAATTTTGCTTCAAATCATATATGTGTGTCAGTGTGTGTGTGTACATAAAAGACAGTTTAAATTAAGATGTATAATCAAACCCTGAAGTACCTGAAAATATGAAAAGAAAAAAAAATTCAATTAAAACAGAAAAGAAAAATCCAACAAACATCTCGCATGCTAAATTGGGAATTTGGAGCCAAAACTAGCATAAACACAAGTAATAAGCCGGTAAGCTTTATCATATCCCCATGTGGCATCGAGGAAATGCAATTGGGCCATTAAAATAAGCAGTTATGCACTTCCTAAATCCTAGGTAGATTCATAATTTATCTTTCTTTTTTTTTTTTTTTTTTGAAACATCCTTTATTAATAGTGCAATTTATAAAACAAAATGATTACATATAAAATTATTTTTTATATATTACATATTTAATAAAAAATATGGCTGTAAATAAATAGGTCACGACTTTAATATTTAAATTTATTTGCGGCCTTGACCAGACTATTAAAACTGTAGCTGGAGATAAGTGATGAGGATGGAAGACTCCAAGTCCAGGCTTAAAAAAATAATTCCCTTATGGCTGCTATATCTCTGGACAGGTATTATGGCCACCCTTTTTTCCTTTTGAAAAGTCCTGTGCACAATAATTTGCTGAACCACATGGATTGCTCATTCAATTAATCTTCTTGGAAAAACAAGTCGAACAAGGGAGTGTACCATGTTACCAACTTCATTTTAATAATCACATAAAATTAGAGATATATAAAATAATAAATGTAAAAACAAAATTATGGGCATAATTTGGAATATATGAACAAGTGCCTAGGCTCTGCCAAAAATAAAAAATAATAAAATAAAGGTACATAGACCATATTATATATTTATATATATTTAAATATATATATATATATATATATTGGTGTCATATTTGGTTCAGGTTTATCTTCCTTATGGTGATATGTTTCATTGAAATTATTTTATCCATTATTTTTGTACTTTATATATATACATACTTTTATTTTTGACCTTATAATACCTCTTGTCTCTGCTCACTGCCATTAGTTATAGCACTGTCAAGCGGTCACCGGTGCGCTTGTTACTTTGCTGGCCCCATGTGCTTCCCAGCAATAATAGAGGCCTGAGGACCCAAATTTATTTCAGATGCTGTCTAAAACTTGAATTGGGAATATTCATGCAACATGCTGAAAATCTTTGAATGAAATGGTGAAAACGTTTTATGTAAGAATTTATGAATTGATTGCGATTTTGGTTTGGTCATAGTAAAATTTCATTGTCCCATCATAAATTTTAATTTGCTGTCACATCGATTATTTAAGACTAACATGATACCTGATAATGATTATATTACTAAAATTATTAATATTTTAGTTTTAGTATTTATTTTAATGATTAGATGATTAATTATATGATCTGTCGATATGAAAACTCCCTTATTTATAAATAATTACTGAATGGATTATTGCAGCAAAAAATCATATAACATTATTATAGCAATTTCCTTCCCATTTGGATTCCAAATATATATATTAAATGCCCTTAAATATCGCCAAAAGAAAAAAAAAATCATCCACTCATATATCATGCCAATTTCTTTCCTTCTTCAATATTTTTGCTTTTCTATTAGTGTCAATTATTAATACAAAATCAAGTTTTGATTTATATAAACTATTTCATATTTTATTTATTGGTTTGATAATAATTCTTTCCTTTTTTATATTTTTGTTCTTTTTTTTCTTTTTGCTTTATGTATACGTATCATAAAAGCGTATGTGCGGTACTAATAATATTAATTAACGAGTGGGAGAGATATATTACAAGAAAAGTAATTGTTAATCCGACAACATTCACCGAGATTTTTTCCGAATCTAACCTATATAAATTAAGGTTTTGTTTGGATTATTTTTTTTTTTATCTATATCATATCTAAATTTGATTTCTATCTATAACCTATTCATATTATATTTATATATCATATTTATTTAATCTGTTTAGGAATAAAATATTAATTTTTTATTATTATATATTTTTTGATAAATATTTATTTAAAAATGATATAAATAATAAGATGAAGCTATGGATTAATAAAGGATAAGGTTAAATAACCATATTTATCTTTGGACACGTCACTAGTAATCTACTGTTGCTTTTATATTTTGGGTCCAACTGTCATCATCCATATCACAAACATTATTTGGGTGGATTTGACATGCTAATTATACTTTATAGATTGTTTGGGAAGGATGATTACATCACGACATACATGATTGGTATCGAGTATCGACATTCATGATTCATGCACGAGGAGAAAGAGAAATCCATTTAGAAATTTTGAGAATATATGTGATAAATTGGATTAAGCTATCGATTAAATTTTAATTTGATGGAAAAACGTAAATTCGGATATTTGATAAGCTGTTCTTGAAGTTGTAAATGAAAGAGATTGCAAACTAATAATAAGGTATAATTAAGGCAGTGTTATCTTCTTAATGGTATCATATTGCCATCTTTAAATATTTCAAATGATTATTTACCATTTTTAAATTTTTTTCCCCCCTTTAGAGCCATGATGTTTTCATGACAAACAACCACAACCACCACAACTCCAACGGTTGGTCATTATTGGCTATCGGTAATGATCAGTTTATTGGTTATAACCCCCAGACTAAGTTTCCAATACGGGGTTTATGATACGTCCCAAAATCAAAACACAACAAGGATCAGGAGAAAACCCAGGTAGCTCAAGGAATTTACACTTTAGATATTAACTAAAATCTTGTTGTAATCAGTTCATGTAACAGAATATACACATGTAAAACAGAATAAGCTCAGTACATGTAACAAAATAGAAGTAGATACAAACAGTGATAACAGAATAACATCCAGATCAATACAGCTGAAATACTGAACAAAATGTATAAATAGAAAGAATGAATGAAAGGGATCTCATCTCGTTATCCCCCTAAATATAGACAAAGTGTCTAAGGAGCGTTTGGCAACTCGAACTGCCAAAAGCATTATCCTTTATGCTACCTGCAATCATAGAATCATATGAGGGTTACAAACACGAGTGATTGAGAGAGATAAACACGAGAGTAGAGAGAAACATCAAATTAGGGTTAGAAGCTTATCTGGAGATCTGAGTTTGTGAGGCGGATAACAAGAGAGAGTAGTAACCCTAGGGAGAGTGGGCTGGACTTTGTACACGAGTCCTATCATTTTGGTGCTTTCGTCCCGGATTCAACCTCCATTGATATGGCTCCAAAAACGCGCAGCAATCAACAGCAAGAATCAGAATTTGTTAAAAATTCTTTAATTGCAATATAAGAAAGCTTAGGATTACTTACTTCATGTATTGAAAAACTTGAAGTAGGTCACAATCCTAATTTGAATTCTTCAAGGAATCAGAATCTCAATGATTCATCATCTTCCAAACTCGGATCTGCTTTATCTGATTCTTTACTCAAGGGTATTAAGTTGGAAATTCCCAAGTTCGCTGGCATAAATTTCCTGGGGTGACTATTTCAAGTTGAGCAATTTTTCAAGTTTCATGATGTGCAAAAGGAACAATGCATTACCATTTGTTCTTTTACATTTGAGGGTGATGCTCATGAGTGGTACAAGTGGATGTTCCGAAACAAACAATTAAGTTCTTGGCAAAAATTCACAGAGGCCCTATCTTACAGATTTGGTCCTTCTCCATATGAAGATGTCCATGGGTTATTATCTAAATTGGTACAAACTTCCACTGTAGCAATGTATCAATCTTAGTTTAAGGCTCTAGTCAACAGATCAGAGGGACTGTCAGATGCCTTTCTTCTTAGTTTTTCATCTCTGGATTCAAACCTACCATTAAACTAGAACTTTAGTTAGCTTGCCCTAAGGATATGGCTGAGGCTGTATGGTTGGCGAGGATGCATGAGGGTAAATTGAATGACCAAGCAAAGCAATACAAGCCATATTATTTTCAAGCTCCACTCTCTTCTACTAATCCTGGTACTCTCCAATTCTCTAAACCCTCTAATTCTACTGCTTCAATACCTAAACCATCACATTCACTTCCTATTAAACATCTGATACCTGAAGAAATGCAAACTCTTAGAGAGAAAGGCTTATGCTTTAATTGTGATGAGAAATTTCATCGAAATCATAAATGTAAGTCCAAATTTCTCTTATTAATGACTTCGTCTGATGATATGCATGAGGACAATGATCTTGTTACTACATCTGAGGTAGATTTAATGAGGATGATTCATGTGCAATTATCTATCATGCTCTAAATGGTTTTCATGTTCCCAGAACCTTACGGTTTTCAGGTCAAATTAATCATAAGATATTAATGGTGTTGGTGGATTTGGGTAGTACCCACAATTTCATTCAGACCAAGGTAGCTAGTCAAGTAGGTTTGCCAATACAACCAACTACACGATTTCTAGTTGTCATAGGCAATGGACAAAAGTTGTATTGTAACAGTATGTGTAAAGATGTTATGTTGCATATCTAGGGTTTGGAATTTCTAGTCAATTTGTATATATTACCTATACAAAGATCAGAAGTGGTATTGGGGGTAGATTGGCTAGAGACTCTAGGTCCTATAACTATTGAGTACAGTACCTTAACAATGCAATTTTTGCATCAGAAACACTCTGTGGTGTTGCATGGGTCTAATTCTCAACTTGGGGGTTAGATTTCTTTCCATCAACTGAGACGTTTAATCAAACATGATTCAGTGGCTTCATGTTTTTCTTTAGAGGCTCAGGTGGAAAATACTTCACGGCAATTCACCAACAACACACTTATCAAGTAAGTGTTGGGCAAATATAGTCATATTTTTTAGCCACCTTCATCATTGCCCCCTTTAAGAACAGTACAACATCGAATACACTTCAAGGAAGGAGTTTCCGCTATCAATGTGAAACCCTACAGATATCCTCATTTTCAAAAAGAGGAAATCGAAAACTAAGTTCAGGAGATGCTAGAGCACGGCATTATACAAAATATTACCTCACATTTTTCTTCCCCAGAACTTTTGGTGAAGAAAAAAGATGATAGCTGGAGGTTCTGTGTTGATTATAGAGCTTTGAACGAAGCCACTGTTAAAGATGAATATCCGATCCTTACCATTGTTGAGCTACTAGATGAATTAAAAGGAGCCACAATATTTTCAAAGCTTAACTTACGAACAGCATATCATCAGATAAGGATGTTCTCATCTGATGTTGAGAAGACCGCATTTCGGACACATGAGGGACACTATGAATTTCTTATTATGCCTTTTGGCCTTAGTAATGCTCCAGCAACTTTCCAACCTATCATGAATGATATATTCAAACCTCACTTGAGAAGATTTGTCATTGTTTTCTTTGATGACATTCTCATATATAGTGAGACATTGGAATTACATGTGGCACACTTGGATAAGGTATTGTCCATTCTTGCAGAAAATACCATGTTCTTAAAAAAATCTAGGTGTGTCTTTGGACATAACTCCATAGAGTATTTAGGACATGTGGTTCACGCGGAGGGAGTTTCACCTGATCCTGGTAAACTGGTGGCTGTAGAGAATTGGCCAAAACCCACTTCATTAAATCAATTACGTGCTTTTCTGGGACTGGCAAGTTACTATCGAAGATTCATTAAGTCTTTTACTTCCATCGCAAGTCCATTGACTGACTTGTTAAGAAAAGATAGTTTTCACCGAGATGCCACTGCTTTACAAGCTTTCCTTTAGCTCAAACAGGCTTTAACACAGGCTCCTATATTGGTTTTACCAGATTTGAAGAAACATTTTGTCATTGAGTCAAACACTTCAGGTACGGGCATTGGAGCAGTATTACTACAAGAGGGTAGACCTATTGCCTTCTTTAGTAAAAAGTTGCCTACTCATTTAGTTAAGGCATCAGCTTATGTACGAAAACTATATGCAGTAGTGGAAGCAGTAAGAAAGTGGCACCAATATTTGTTGGGCTCACATTTTACCATCATAACAAATCACAGAAGTTTGAAGGAGCTCTTAACCTAAGTAATTCAGACCCTTGAGCAACATAAATATCTAACAAAATTACTTAGATATGATTACTCTATTGAGTACAAGGCTGGGAAGGAGAATGTGGTGGTAGATGCTCTTTCAAGACAACATGAGTTCAATTATCTTGCTTTCTCTATGCCACATTTTACTTTTGTTGACAAGTTGAAACAGGAATACAGAGAATTGCTAGCTTTTGTAAAACTTATTCCTGATCTGGATGCTGGCCATCCTCTTAAATGGAATCTCAGATGGTTCAATGATTTACTCTTTAAGGATCATCAACTATTTATGGTTCCTACTTCTTCATTGATTCCATTACTTTTAGCGGAATTTCATAGTATTCCTACTGTAGGGCATTTTGCGGTCCGAAAGACATATCAACGAATAGTTGCTCAATTTTTTTTGCTCGGAGTAAAACATGATGTCGAGTTGTTTGTTAGAGGCTGCCTTACTTGTTAACAAACTAAGTACACTACTCAAAGCCCTACTGGTTTATTACAACCTTTACCCTTGCCAGAATTGATTTGGGAGGACTTATCAATGGACTTTGTAGTTGGTCTTCCAAAGTCCCAAGGATATACTGTGATGCTGGTCGTAGTGGATAAACTTTCCAAATATTGTCATATTGGACCACTCGACTCTCATTTTACTACAACAAAGGTGGCTCAATTGTTTTTACAACTAGTGGTCAAATTACATGGATTTCCTAGGAGCATTGTGAGTGATAGAGATAGTATCTTTATGAGTAATTTTTGGCAAGAATTGTTCCGTTTGAGTGGCACTAAACTCTTTATGAGTAGTGCTTACCATGCTCAAGCGGATGGACAAACAGAAGCTTTAAATAGGGTACCGCGGTATTACCTTAGAAGCTATGCTTTGGATAGACCACAAGATTGGGTTTCTTATTTAGCATGGGCAAAATTTGCCTATAATGTGTCTTATCATGAAGGAGCAGGTACTACACCATTTGAAGCAGTCTATGGAAGAAGTCCTCCTATAATTCCAATGTATTTGAGGGGCAGCTCTAAGCTGGAAGCCATAGATTATGAGTTGAAAAATCGAGATGCAATTTTATCTCTTCTCAAAACTCATTTATTATCAGCTAAACAGAGAATGAAGAATCGGGCTGATAAACATCGCACTGATATTACTTTTGCTGAAGGGGACATGGTTTTTATTAAGCTTCAGCCTTATAGACAGACATCATTAGCTGGGGACTATCACAAATTATCAAAGAAGTATTATGGGCCTACCGGATCACTAAGCGAATTGCTCAAGTTGCATACGCTTTCACTAGTCTTGAATTACCGCCTAGGGTATTTCACAATAACCCTATTTTAGATCCTCTATGTATTTTAGATTCCAGGACTCTTCTGAGACATGGTCAACACATTCCATAGATTCTAGTTTAGTGGTTGGGGCTACCACTGGAAGACACTAGTTGGGAGGATCATGGTTGTCAAACTCGAGTTTCTACCTAGAATCGCTAAGGGGTCGTAGAATCGGAATGTAAAATCGAAACGTAGAATCGTAAGATTGTACAACTAATGTAAATTTGCTTACAAAAACCATTGATGTACTTACTAAACTAATAAAACTTTAAATAAATTATGAAAATAAAGAATTTAGTATTAAATTAGTTATATACAACCAAAATTTAAGTTTTATCAATCATAATTCATATACTATCATTAATATATTTAGTGCAATTTTATAACTAAAATAATTATTTTTATGTAATGATGATTCATAATCTACAATTATTAAGATGTATTGCAAATAATTTAAATTATCATGTATGAGTAGCTTGTTTTGTGCAGTAATGAACATTTTCATGTTCACTATATATTTGCATAAAAAAACATTACATTTATGGCAAATAAATTTATACATAGAAAATTATTAAGAAAGGAAAAAAATATAGCACTATATATATTAGTTTAATTTTCATTCAAAATGTTCAAAATATATCAGAGTATGTAACCTAAAAGAAAATAACTCTCTAAAAAATACAAAAAAAAGGAAATAAAAGGAAAAAATATTTAAAAAACCAAAATTAAATTAGATTAAGATAAATATCAAGAACCAACCCCAAAACCCTAAATTTAAATATATTAAATTGATTGCATTTTTAAAGTTCAAATAGAAAAAAAAGTGTAAAATTACAACTTTACGATTTCACTACGATTGTACCACCGATTCTACCCATGATTCTACGATTCTACTTACGAGTTTACTCAAAAAACGATTTTGTATGCGAGTTGAATCAAAATATCATCATCAACTCGTAAACTCGTAGAAACGTACGAGTAGACTCACGAGTTTGACAACCATGGGGAGGATCTCAATTTGTTCAAGCAACTTTACCCGCAGTTTCACATTGAGGACAAGGTGTTTTTCAATAGGGGGAGACATTTGATACGTCCCAAGATCAAAACACAACAAGGATCAGGAGAAAACCCAGGTGGCTCAAGGAATTTACACTTTAGATATTAACTAAAATCCTATTGTAATTAGTTCATGTAACAGAATATACATGTGTAAAACAGAATAAGCTCAGTACATGTAACAAAATAGAAGTAGATACAAATAGTGAAAACAAAATAATATCCAAATCAGTAAAGCTAGAATGCTGAACAAAATGTATAAATAGAAAGAAAGAATGAAAGGGATCTCATCTCGTTATCCCCTTAAAAATATACAAAGTGTCTAAGGAGTGTTTAGCGACTCGAACTGTCAAAAGCATTATCCTTGATGCTATTTGCAATCATAGAATCATATTAGGGTTACAAACACGAGTGATTGTGAGAGATAAACACGAGAGTACAGAGAAACATCAAGTTAGGGTTAGAAGCTTATCTGGAGATCTAAGTTTGTGAGGCGGATAACACGAGAGAGTAGTAACCCTAGGGAGAGTAGGCCGGACTTTGTACACGGGCCCTATCAGTTTAGTAGAAGTTTTCTTACAATAGGACTTAAAAGCTGGAAAATAAAGCTATTAATTGAAAGCAAAAGGCAGCCTGGAATTGGCTAGTCGCACATATTTGATTGTATGTGATAAAAGGTATTATTTTTGGTAAATTAACAATTTCAATTTTAACGATTTATATTTTTTTAATTTAGTTTAAATTTAGTATCTTTGTTAATAGAAAAGTTAATAACCATTATAAATTTTACATTTTAGTGTCTTTACTTTAACTTTAATATTATTCAAGTGTCTATACTTTAATTTTGAAGCATTATTTTAGTGTCTGTGCATTAATTAATCCATTAAAAATTAATATTTTATTTTTCTTAATTGATATTTATCTTAAAATCTAAATGAAAGTTATATATTATTTAAATAAGAATTAATTATAGATGTTTAACTGATATTATTTTAGAAAAAATTTATATATAATAATTTTGATCATGAATAACTTTCTGCATATGATCTTTGATTTTGATAAAATTTTATATCACTAAGAAGCTCTTAACATCAATTTTATTTGAAAATATAATCTTACTATGTTTACTAAGGTAACACAGATCCAATAAAATTTAAAAATGATTAAAATTTGTGAATTAGCTGTCTTTTGTCTTATTAGATGAATTTATGAACTTGTCAAATAATATAGCTCTTTTTATTATAAATTTCTTTTGATTTTTTGTTAGTTTCCTCAAAACCCTTATGAGATTGTTAAAGTAGTCCTTGATTGACTCATGTGTTTGCATTAAGAGTAGACTTCTTTAACAATTTTACAAAGGTATTTGCGGACATTGGAAAATAATATATATATATATATATATATAATAAGGAAATGTTATGATATATAGATGCGTATTATTCATCAACTTTATAAATTCATCTAATAGGAAAAAGACACATAATTCACAAATTATAACAATTTTAAAATTTTATCTTGTTTGTATAACCTTGGAACACATAGTAAGATTATATTTTTAAATAAATTTGATGTTAAGAGCTTCCTAGTGAGAAAAATTTTATTAAAATCAAATATCATACACAAAAAGTTATTTATGATCAAAATTATTATATACAAATAATTTTTTGTTTCTAAAATAATATCGGTTAAACATCTATAATTAATTCTCAATGAATTAATATATAATTTTCATTTAGATTTTAAGATAATATATAATTAAGAAAAATAAAATATTAATATTTAAAGAATTAATTAAAAATAGGCACTAAAATGTTAGGCACTTGAATACAATTAAAGTTAAAGT
This sequence comes from Combretum micranthum, assembly GCA_024138025.1. NCBI lineage: Eukaryota > Viridiplantae > Streptophyta > Magnoliopsida > Myrtales > Combretaceae > Combretum > Combretum micranthum. Next base: position 1,899,527 of record JAMXBD010000042.1, on the reverse strand, counting down.
ACAAACACCAAAATGCAAAAAATATAACGGTCTTTAATTTTTCTAACGAAGACACTAAATTGAAATTAAATTTAAAAAAAACACTAAATCGCTAAAATTAACACTTTAAATACTAATTTACCAAAAATAAAAAAGTGCAAACACTTCTACTCCCTTTACCTCTCATCATCTCATGTGCCGGATTGTGGTTATCCCTCAGCGTCCGCGGTAACTTCATCATCATCTGTGGCTAAATCTATTGTCCTTAAAAAAAAAAAAAAAAAATTAACATGTTAAGAGAGTAGATAGGATGTAGCTTGTATCATCTTTAAATAATCCAGTTGAATGTAGGAGTCTGTTTCGAGTATAATGTTGTCGACTCCCATTTGAAATGCAATGCGTATTCGCTGATAAATGCCCCATATCATTACTTCTAATGGTGAATTTGCAATTATTCTTTTCACAAAACCTCCAAACAGAATCCCTTTTTCATCTCTAAAGCTACCATCTACCCCTTTAAAAAGGCTGAGCTTCCCCTAAAAACACCATCGATACCATCCACTGGGTGGTGGAATCCAGGTAACATCTGTTATCTAGATTGTGTCTTTAACCTTAGCACACTTTGTGTGGCCCAATATTTATGAGCTATATTTTTTTACAGGCTTACCGATTTTCCATTTTGGAAGATCCAACTATTTTTTTTCTTTCTAAACTCCCCATGAAAAGAGAAGGGTACACTTGAAAATCTTTTGTTTGCTTTACCCGGTTTGCCGCACATTTTCAACAATTCTTGTAATGATATTATAGAGATAATGACAAGCCAAATATTTATATTTTTAATTTTCAACAATTCAGTGTTTTATTTTTATATTTTGGCAAATTGATTTTTTTTTTTTTTACTTTTAGAATATGTGCAATTAAGTGTCCTTATTAAATTATACAAATTATTTTTTTTAATGACAAGACAATTGTAGGACAAGTGCCGTAATTTCAATTTTTAGCAATTTTTTTTGTAGTTTAGCACTTTCTTTTTAGATTTTGGTAATTTTTGCTAAGTACCTACCATTATCTTGTCATCAAAATTAATATCCGTTAAATATTATTTAACAAAAACATCGAATATATATGCTAACTTGCCAAAATCTAAAAATAAAATATTAAATTATCAAAAATTAAAAATATATGCACTTGACCAGCATTTATCCTCTCCCATGTGTCGTTTGTTATTTTCCATTATCGCGTAACTATACTCCATCGATATATGCTTAACAGCCTCATCTTCTTCTCTCACGATACATATATATGGTCCATTTCTATATTCACCTCTAAGAAGCACACTCTAGTGAACATACCTTCTCTAAAGCATATCCAAATGAAGATTTATATATCCACATTCGGTTGTTAGCATTGTTTGTGTCATACCCCAATGGTACTCAAAATGTGACAGCCCGTCGTACATAATATTAAAACTTGAGAATGACTACCTTAGTCACTCGAAAGTTTTCATATTGGCACAAGATATACGTTCACAACAAAGGGAGACCGGTGGAGTTATGCATTTTAAGATAATTGCAACGAAACATTCAAGCAATACGATTATGATTCATCAAAATAAAAGGGTATTACAACTTCTACGGGGCATTCTTTGATAAATCTCCATAATAACATAGTCTTACTAAAACAAACAATTAAAACTAAAAGATTTTAGAGGAAATCTAATCTAAGTCTTCAAATAGAATTCCTCCAAAAGCTTCCTAAAAGCATAGTTTCTACCCGGACGATCAGCATGGTCTTGGGTGCAAAAACAAAGATCATGCATTATCATAAATCTATTGGTGAGTAAGCATAACTAGCTTAGTGAGATAATCCTTATGCAAAAGTACTCATAACAAACATTCAAACAAGTCCATTAAACAATCATGTGCAATGCAAACAACCATATGATCAAACAATATATACAACTATCCGGTTTCCTATATAGAATGGATTTACCCCTCTATTGTGGGTTAGGGAATGCTTTGAATGGGTCATAATCGGCCTCCTGAAAATTTGCGCTTGTCTTAGGGTTCCAATCGGCCGTACAACTAGTCCCTGAGCTTTCCTTACCCAAAAGGATCGATCCGGCCCGACTACGCCATAAGGTCGTATTCCCCTGACATCCTAAATCCTCATGATGTAGTTAGGCGGCTTACCTTTTCAGTTCCACAGTGAGAAGTAGTAGCAAAAATGCGAAGATGATATTCTAAGTGATATACATGAGCAATTTAGTTTTAAGGGATTCCCGATTCGACATTAATTCATTTAAGGTGGTCAATCAATATTTGTGCACATAGCAATATACATAGAGGCAATTTATATTAATCAACCAATTGAGCTCTGATATATTTATCGTTTATTGATCACACAAAACGAATCACATACATAGCTCCTATGACAACCTGCATGCATATCAGTTTTTACCTTTTCCTAACATTTAGTGCTCTATTCTACAAGCACATATGCGAATACATAAAACGTAAAAGAAAACTCACTAGGCCATAGCGATCTCTATGAATCGAAGTAATCATCGGGAAAGAGAAGATCTTAGTCCTCGTCATCTAAATAAAGGAAATACCCAAATGAGTATTCATCCAAGTTCTACTTAAATTTTCTAACTCTATGTTATTAAATTCGTCGAAATTCGATTTTAAGAAAATGCCAACTTAAAATTGTCATAACTTGCTCATTTTAACTCAGAATTTCGCATATAATATGTCAATTTTTACCTACTTGAAAAGATTTATCTATTTTTAAGGTTATTTTTAATCATAAAGGGTTATTTAAGCCTTGGAACAGTAAGGTACAGATTCACCACAAATTTCCCAACCTTTGAAAATACAATTTCCCAAACTTTCCTTCTTTCAAAAATCCTTAACCAAATATATAGTTATGTATGTGGTTGAAAAATATTATCGATACATAAATAGACTCATACTTTATGCATGACTTCATTGGTGTTCTCTCAACAATTATTTTTTCTTTCATAAAACAATTGTTTTTTAGGTTTGAAAAGTTGGACTTTGAAAATTTTCTCCTTAAATAGTTTGAAAGAAAACTATAATTCCTTGAGTCATTATAAATAAGTGTTTTCCTTTTATATTCAATTTCCTAACTCTGTAAAGATAATTTCAACCTTAAAATTTGGTCTTTAAGTTTCTCACCAATTTTATTTGAAAGAAAGATTTTAAAAATTTTCTTACGTTGTTGATAATATCTAATGTTTTGAGTTTATCATCTCTATGTTCTCTTATCTCTTAGAAAATGAGTTTACCATTTAGAAACTTACTTTCTTAAGTTGTTGGCAATTTTTTATTTCTCTAAGTGGATTTCTAAACTAGTGAGTTGATTTCTATTTTATATTGAAAACTTGTCTAGTTCTTAGTTTTTATCATAAAGTGGGTAACAACCTTATAAATAAGTTTGTATGATGAATTTTCATAATATAGAATTATCAACATTAAAGTTTTAAACTAAAATTTTCATGTTATTATTTTGAAAAGAGAGTGTGTATCTACTTAGTTAAATCTTTGAAGAAATCCTCTTTGTTGATGCATTAAAGTTTTGTGAGGAGCTTGTCTAAGTTTTTAAAGAATTTATTAAAAACAACATTTAAGTCCTTTGATGGAAAAATCCTTGCTAAGTGACAAAATTTATTTTAGAAAGAATTTAGTCTCATTTCATTAAAGAAAAACTCCTTCTTCCTTTTTGTTAAGACAAAATCAATATGTTCATGCATGAATGAGAATATATAGTTATGAGAAAGATGAGAATATCACATAATAAGATCGAGAGAGATATAAGAAGCAAATAATCATAATAATAAGGTAAAGTATTAGGAGTCTTAACTTCGTCAAGGCTTCGTGGGACTAAGAATAGATTAGTCCCAAAAAGGAAAAAAAAAAAAGAAAGAAAGAAAAGAAAAGGTATGATAATATGAGCAATAATAATAAGATGCTAGGTTAGTGAGCACTTAGACTCTGAGAAATATATATAATAACATATAAAAATTAGATTCGAGCAATAATAATAACAATGCAACAGCAATAAAATAACATAATAACACAAAGAAGTTTTGTGCATGAACAAGAACAAAACATGAACATATTTTAACTTCCTTAACACTATGGTCTTAGGAAACACACATTATGGTCATGTACTGTTGCATGATATGAATAAGAAGATGGTTTAGAACTTTTACTTAAGGTAGGTAATGATGTGTTTAGAAAATTTCTTAAAGAAAAATTGGTAATGTATGGAGATGGAAAGTAAGAGAGTATTTGGAGGAAAGTTCTAGAGAGAGAAATTGAGAAATGATTTTGGTAGAGTTTTGTTAAGGTAAAAAAGTGTGGGAAAAGAATAAAGGATAGAGGGGATATTTATAGAGTTTTGGAGTAGAAATTAGATGTAATAAAATAAAATGAAAAAAAATAAATTGGATATTCATGGGGGAGGGTGACGTTGGTTTTGATGATGGAGGGAGAGAGATTTGATTGTTTTGTATTTTTGTTAATGAAAAGTAATAATGTATAAGATGTGATGTGAATAAAATTTTATGGGAAATGTAAATTGTAAGAAATAGGTATTGTAGAGTGTAAGAGTAGGTTATAAGAAAAAATCGAGATAGCGAAATAGTGATGAATAGTAAAAATAGTATTATGAACAGTAGACTAGATAATTAAAATACCGGTAGTAAAGAAAATACTTATAAATGGGCTATATCTGACATTTTTAGTTACCGAAAAATTCTAAAACTAATATTTTTGAAATCCTTATATTTTTACTAGTCTAATGGTGTCATCGATATATTTTCACTATTTTACTTGTCGGGATCCTAATTTTAGAAACCGATTTCGTTCGGTTCCGAAACGAATTAAATTTTGGCAAATTTGTTCTTTTAAAGTTTTTTTTTCATAATTCCGAACTATAATTAAAAAATATTTCATTTTTATTGTTTTAAGGTTTTATGCGCGAGGTTGCCAGATCTAGATTTACTAGACTAAACATAAAACTAGGTTGACTTTAGGGTTCCGATTTGACTTTCGGTTCTTTGGGTTTACTTATATATACTGTAAAATCTAGGGGCTTACAGTTTGCATTTTAACCCATATTCTTCATTATTTCTTTGTAAGATGTTTTAATCAACACGTCTCCACTTGCTTCATACCCCATACTAATACATCATCTCCCACATTTAATTCCAAAATACATTGCTACAAATATGATTTTACTTAACAGTATGCATAACAACGGTTTAGTAACCCTTGCCGTAGTTTTAATATGTAATAGTCACTACAATGGTTTGTAACTACTGTACTAATTATTTATGTTTAGGAAACAATTCATTAGAAAAATATTGCAGCAAAATTTTAGCCAAGGGTTATGTATAATTATTGCTTGCTTTAGATCAAAGGCAATGGGATAATCCCTTGCCTCATATTTAAAATAATTAAAAAAATAAACACACACGCTATATGTAAAAGAAAGAAGAATGGGAAAATACATGTTCCAAAAACTTTGTTCTAAACTCTCATAATAAACCTCAATTTGATGACCCTAAACCCTAATTCAATCAATCTCTCTCTCTCTCTCTCTCTCTCTCTCTAAAGATATATTTTCTTTTTTCTAAGAGGCATTGAGAAGGTTTATGTTTTACTTTTAACTTTATTGGTTCGATGAATTTGTCCACTTGAGATTTTACGATGTTCATGCAAGAACATTGGATGTGACGATTTAAAATTAGGCTTTTAGGGTTTAAGTAAGTGTATGCATTCGCTGCTCTCTATTGATAATCCATTTATTCCCTCATGTTCCAATTTAAAAGGTTACTTTTATTTTTAACAAATAATCATGATTTTGTAATTTTAAGAAAATGTTTTTGGATATTTAAGTGCTTTGCATTGTATAGAAACTTTACCTAAGAGTTTAAGAAAGGGGATTTATTTATATATATATATATATATGTATTTGAAATAGTTGTTAAGAAAGTGAATCAAGATGCTCAGACAAATATTGTTCATTTTCCCCATTTTTTGTGGTGTTGTTTTTTACTTAAAAGGAAATTGTATTGTGGTTAGACAATCTTCAAATAGCATACATAATCCTCCGACCCAAATAGATATTTTGAGATATGTATAGTATGGATTATTTCAATTTTTTATGATTGCTAAAATAATTGTTATATTATATCCTCCAATTAAATATTGATTATTATTAGCTATATCAAGACCAATGATGAAAATTAACAATACAAATTACTCATAGTTAATTAATGCATATGAATAATTATTCATGTTTTATATGAACATTTTTATAATTACAAACTTATTCAAGTTTTTAGTAAAGATCATAGTGAATTTGTAACTAATTTTGTTGTTTTCTTGTGTTCTTTTCGTAGGATGGTGATGTTGAAGACAATGGCATTTGAACCGGATACATCATAGTTTTTGTTAAATGGCATATTTAAGATGTCACTTAATTTCTACTTATAAATTCTAGAGTTTTTTTAACAATACATCATTTGAAAACATTATTACTAGTTTATTTGGTAATGGTTTTGTAGTAGCTATAAATGTGTTGCGTTGAGAACTTGTGAGATTTATAGATGTTGGTTAAAAGCACAGTTAAAGTTTGCAAGTCTTACTTTGTTAAGTGTTTTTCATGGTGATAAAAATTTTTACAATATTAATAGGTATTCTATTGCTAAAATACACAATATTAAATATTAGTGGTACTTATAATTATTATGAAAATAGTCATTTTTTGATACTATAAATCGTTTTTTTTATTTTTAAATTATTGCCTTCTATGGGTACTAAACATAGCCTAAATAATGAAAACAGTTGTATTTTAATGGTATAAACTGTTACATTAACTATTACAACTGTTGTCTAATTTATTGGTCAAACCATTGTAAGTTAACTTATATATCTTACTTTACATTTATACAAACCGTTGCTTTTTTATTGTAGATTTGTTGCCTATGTATACCTCAAAACTTTTGCTTGATATTGGATTTAGCGACTATTGCCTTTTATATAAGGCAGCAGTTAATGTATCCAACAACAACAATATAAAAAACTTGCTACACCAATATAAAGCAATGGTTTTGAGGCATGAAGTAGTCAAACATGAATTAATCATCGTAATCCATTCATTTGAGCAACCAATGACCTATAATGCAATTTTAATGAAGTCCACACCATTTTATCATATGCTTTCTCAAAGTCAATGTTCCAAATCATCCATCCTTTCTACCAATGTTTTTTAGCACAAGAACTCATGATTTCCTCTAAGATTACCACAATTTTGGAGGAACAACACCCGGGAATAAAATTGAAATACCTTAAACTTCCTACTTAGTTAATTAGATAATGTTAGATAATCAATATAGAAATGTGAATAATTTTAAACCTTGATTTAGACTTAGTATAGAAATTGTTTGTAAATGGCTTAAATGGTAGAACATTTGTTTTAGCATATGATTAAGTAGATGAATATTATAGGAATATCTAGAAAGAATTAATTGAAAATAGAGATTATATAATCTAGTTGTTTCAAACTATCTACTTATTCAATTCACTTCTAAATTCTCATATAAACTTAGGTATCTAAATTCAAGAGAATTTCCATCACAATTTATTTTAAGAACATTTTTTTTTCGAAATAAGTCCTTAATTCAATTTGACTAAACCTTGTATCAATTTTATTTCCTTGATAGATGAATCATAGAAGCCCAAATATGTAGTGAAAGTCCAAGCTTTATTATTTTATAAAGGTTATCTTTAATATAAGCCCAAAGCTCAAGGCTTTTAGTTTTATAATGTATTAATAGTTTACTTAATATTAGATAAATATTTTGGGCACAAAAAATCAAACATACTTTATCTCTACTTAAGGATAATTATCCAAAAGGAGATTTTGCAAAAAAAAAAAACTTTCCCATAAAACAAACGCCACGTGTGAGAGGAAGAACTCATCTTTATCACTTTCACTTTCAAAGTTCATCAAAATTCCCTCAATTTTCCTTATCTCAAGTCAAGTTTAATTAAGATAAAGTATTACTTGCTACTTTTACTCATTAAATTGTCTAATTCTTTCACTAAATCAATTTCTATTTCAATGAGTTATTAATGATTTTGAAGATATAATTTAGAAATAGGTTGAGTTTAGGCTTGAGTAATCTCCTATATAGCTCATAAGATAAGAGTAATAAAGTTTAACTTATTGATTTTAGTAGATAAATGAGTTTATATGATATATATGCTGAAACAGTGTTGATAGTAAGGTTATTGATATTGTTAGTGATGAATGGTAGAGTTTAAGTAATGAAATTGAATAAATTAGAACTTAAAAACATGCATGATAAACTTATGTTTGCTAGATGAAATTCATGTTTTGTATATGCATGTGTAGTGCAAATATGTATGTATGTCGAGTTTGTGATGTAAAACAAGTAATTAAATAAGTTAAATTCTGAAGAATTGAAGAAGGAAAGTCACCAGGGTTCAAACAGCCTGTTTGGGGGGTTTGGTATTTGGTTTTTTTGTTTCTCATCCTAGAACCAAACAGCCCTCCATATAGCCCTGTTTGATTCCCCTGCTAAAAAAATAATAAATACAATGAAAGAATATATAATATATGTAGATATATAAATACTAAGTTGAGTATTTACATAAGATATTAACTAAGTTAAATAACTAAATGTGAATTTAACATATATTTATGAATCTTGTTCTTATATAAGAACTGTTACTTTAGAATAGATCTTTCCACTTGTTTGAACTCATCATCTGATTTATTTCAATATATTACAAATTAATCAGGTACGTAGTGACATGTGTGATGTGTGTTAAGATGGACACTATAAATGAACTAATACTTAAAAACAACCTAATTATTGCATGTTGTTTATACTTGGTCATGTAATCTGGTTCAGGGAGCGACAACCTTGTTTGGTGATGCTAATATGGTAGTTAGGCACTTAGGCCATCCCTATCCATGCATCGTATATTAAGGTGGCTTAGCAAGTAGCTGATAAGGCAAATGATATCGGCGTAACGTTTACCTAGATTAATAAGAAGTAATATAGTAAGGCTTACGACTTATTGGGTCGATTGAGCCATATTATATTATGGGCTGAGATAGGTAGAGATGTATAACGGCTATAAATCTCAAATGAAGCTATTAACTTAGATGGTCATATAAGAGATATAGATATTCGGCCCGTTTATGTTAATTGTAACTGCTCATAACCCTCAGATTTCTAGTAGCTTGATCTCGGAGTGTGAATGCTCCAATGTTGTTTTGTTACACCTTTGATTATAGATAAAATTAAATGAATGTTTCATTACATTAGTTTAGGAACATGTGTTCGTAATGTATGTGTTTTTATTAATGTCATACTAGGCTTGGCTCACTTTTGCTTCTTTTTCAAAGTGTTGATAATCATTATGGTGATACTTATGATTATATGGGTTATGAGATGGACTTTGAAGGGTTTCTAGATGAATGGGACAATTAGGACTCTTGGACTTGTGATGTTATGTTTTATCTAAATTTTTTTTTGTTTATTAAACTTGTAATCTTGGTTAAGGGCCCATGTGTAAGTCCTTGGTGTGTAATTCAATATTCTAATCTACTATTATGTTTTGAGAAACTAAATACTAAATATTTGGAAGTACCAATAGTTGGTACTAGGTTGTTTATATATGTATGAAGATATACTCTTAAGAGTAGCTTTTAAAAAATATTTATGAAATTGTAATTCTCCTATTTACTTAATCGTTTTCTAAGTATAATTATATGATTTCAAAAGTTAAAATCGAATCACAAACGATTATAATAAACCATTTCTTTTTAGATAGCCTGTCAATAATACTTAAGTATTATTTGTGGCTAAGCTGGCTATGTCTTGACATCATTTCAGGACATGATAAAAATTATCCTATGATAAGCTAATAAAAAAATATAAGTTATGTCTCAAATGTTATACTAGAATTATTGTGACAATCTTATATATAGTGGTGCATAGGTTGACTGACTTAAGATCTTTGAGTCTTTAGAGTCAATAATCTTTGGAATCAAAACAATCAAAGTCCTATTTAGTTTTGGATAAATTAGGCTTACTATAAACATTTTCAAGACTATCTTTACCACCTCATCCTTTATAATATGCCAACATTTTTGGCAAAAGCTTGCATGTAAGTCATCTAACATTGGTAATTTATGACCACCTGTACTCTTTATGGCATACCATATTTTAGTTCTCAATGGTATACCCTTCGCATCAGTTTTGGCAATGTTATCTAGTCTAAGTTCTCCAAGTTTCATTATTTTATTTTGAAGACTTACTAAGACTTTATTTGTCTTGAACACTTCATTTTGGTGATAATGTAAGAGGTCTCTATTCCTTATTTATTTGAAAACCAGTTTCCCCTTCATCATCCAATCCCTGAATTCTTACTTTGAACCTTCTGGTGATACCACATGTGTGAAAATATCTACAATTTTGTTGTCCATTAATAATCCACTTAACACAACAACCACCATTAATAGTCAAAGAAAAATATGTCCCCTCTTAACTTAGTTTATAACAAAGTCTTCCTTTATTCCTTTCATGCTTTAGCCTATAGAGTTAAAATTTTTTTAGTAACAATAGCTAGTATTAGGCTATCTCCCATTGTCCTAAAATTGGTTTTTAGGCTGCATTTGGTTGCAAAAATTGTATGGAACAGGACAAGATAAAACCTCTGGTCCCTGTTTGGTTTCTCTTATTAGTTATTGAAATGGAAAAAAAAAAAAATTCTAAGGCACAAGACAAGCTTTAAAAAAGCCGTTCCATATATTCCATGGTACAAAAATCAAATGGATACAACCAACAACTTTAAGTTTAAAAATTCCAAAATTATCCCAGCTTCTAGTCATCCATTTCTTCTTTCTTAAACAATATAATGAATTAATTAAATAAATATATTACAATATGGGTATACTGGTTAAAGTATAATGTCTTGTCATATTCTTGTATACACCTAGACGTCGTCACGGTTCGGTTTGGGTCTGGAACCGGATCCAAACCGCCGGTTCTTTGTTCCAAAAGTGGTAGAACCGAAACCGGAACCGGACATGTGGGAGCTGGTCCAGTTCCAGTTCTTAGGAATCGTCAGTTCCCACGTTTCGGTTCCGGTTCTAGAGGGACCGGGAACCATGAAAAAAATAAAATAAAAAACAATTAGATAATTTACTTAATTTAACTAAGAAAAAATGCAAAATAAATTTTTAACTTGAAATAACATTGAGCCTAACAATAATTGTTCATAGCATTAGTTAAAAGAAATTCTATAATTACATATTTATTTATATACAATCGCTTGCACTTTTTTAGTTATTATATTAGCAATGTGACACTATAAAATATTCAAGATACAAATAATTCTTACTAACAAAAAACGAATCACACATTGTTAAGAAAGAAAGTCTACTTTGGTTAGAAGTCTGCATAAATTTAACAATATATGATTTCAAATGTATTTATTACTTGTGTTGTTAATAATAACACATTAAATATTGTGAATAGGAAATAATTTTTTTATTATTTACGCGAAAGTAATTTAAATATTTGTTTTATAATTACAATTTTTTTATAATTTTCTTTTCTTTTTTTCTTTCTTTTTTTTATAATTTTTATGGTGTAGAACAGTCGGTTCTACCGATTCTTGAATTGGTGGTTCTAAAACCGACGGGTTATGCGGTTTTTAAGGATGAAACCGTAAGGACCCGCCAGAACCGACGGGTCCTTTACTAGTTCAGACCCTCCATTCCCGGGCAGGTTCCTAGTTCAGGAACCACCGGTGACGGGTCAAATCGGTTTCCTATTTAGAATCGACCCATGATGATGTCTATATACACCAAACAACACAAAAATCTTTGTTCAGTATCATACATACCAAACCTGGTACAAGAGTATTATAAATGGATCTAATAAACAATGGCAAAAATTAGAATCAAAGCAATAAAGTAAAGCACACACAAAATTTACATAGTAACCCTTGTGAAAAAAACCACGAGCAGAGGAGAGAGAAATTCACCAGTGTTGAAGACCGAAGTACAGAGGATGTGTATACAAGTGATCTCATAGATTTAAAATCTCATAAAACCTAAAAACAACACACAACATATATATATATATATATATATGTTTTAGTAAGCTGGTGAAAAGGTTGGCGACCTTAATCCTCTAGCCATTATTTTAAGTTCAATACCGGTCGGTGTAAGAGAAGTAGGCTAGTGGCTTTAAGTTGGCCTACATGAATCCTTGCTCTCAAAAATAATTTCCCAAATTGAATGAGATCAAAGACCAGCCCCATAGCTGGCAGTGTACAGTACAAAGGCTACCATTTTTTGACAAAATTTGGGTCATACATCCAATAACCTCCACCTTGACATGAATTTAGGAGCAAAAATACACAATCTCCAATTTTCAACACAAAAAACAAAACATTCTCCTCTTCTTCCACAAACCCCTAAAGGAATCAATCAGCAACAGACACTAACCAAGTGCAGACAGTACTTAAACTTAGCTATAGGAAGTGCCTTGTTCATCACATCAGCGAGGTTATCTTAAGTACTAACCTTGCTTATAGTAATATCACCATTAGCAATCACATCACGAACAAAGTGATGCCTGACATCAATATGCTTTGTCCTCTTATGATACACTTTAACTGTCATAATAAACTGTAGCAGTCTTCAATCATCACTAAGTTCACCAAATAATCCTTTTAGCCAAATAGCTTCTTGAGGACTCTTTAGAATAGAAATTTAATAAGGACTTCAAAAATATAATTGTAAGAATTTTTCGATTTGTAAATATTATAGCTATAAACTTTTATCGTATTTTCATTACTACCAGTAATGTAATTATCTAATATACTTTTTGATTTCTAATCACACTATTCATCAAGTACAATCACCCATACCCTATTCTTACATCTTTACAATCTATTCATATAACTTCACATCATATCCCTTACAATTTACTTTTTCAATACATTTTTATTACTTAAATTAATTAAATTTAAAAAATTACACAAAACACAACACACACACACACACACATATATATATATATATATATATCTCTCCCCTCTTCAAACCGGCGCCCCCTCCCTTGTATACAATCCCATTTGTTTTATGTTTTTCTTTTATTTAACTACACAAAACCCTAATCCAATTTCCTATATAAACTCCTTTATACCTTTACCTTTTCACTTTCTTTCTTTTTCACAAAAATCAAACTTTTGAAAAAGTTTTCTCTTCTCTCTCTTTCCCTTCTATGTCGTGAGCCTCCCCTCCCTCTAACACACACACACACACACACACACACACACATATTTTCTTCAAGCTTTCTTGTTCCAAAACACTAAATAGGTAATAGATCTTAATCCTACCATAAATAAAACATGTAATGACAAGATCATACATGTGTGGTCCACCAAAATCCCCATTAGCTTTATGCTAGGAATGTGGAAACACTTAAGCATGATATTCTTTTCATCACAATGTTGTGGATCTTTACATTTAAGTTGTTTTACTTTATTTTGTAACATTATTGCTATATATTGTTCATATTAAGATTTTGTGCATATATTCTTTTACTAACCTCATCTTCATGATATCTATCTTGCATTTACATACATAACATGAATGGTAACATAGATCTATTTGTTTTGAGTACATAAAGGCCATGAAAACTTTGTTTTATGTGAATAAAGACTTGTAATAGTATGATAATAATGAGAATATGCCAAAAAAAGTTCAAGATCTATTTTAGTTTCAACAAAAGTAATTTTTGAAAATTCGGATAGAAAAAGACACCTATTTTGAAAACCTCTTTTCCAACTCCAAAGTGAAGATTTTATATTAAAAATGAAGAGCTTATGAGATATGTATCATAAAGGAAAGATTTTGATAAGTTAAACTCAGTTTTACTCAGAAATATTTTCAAAATAAGAAAAAAGTTACAAAAGTTAAGTTAGAACTTGTTTCAACCCCAACAAGAACTTGAAATTCATAACTAGGGTGAGTTGCAAACTAAACACCTATTTTCCAACCCAAAAATAAGAGTTTTATTAAGGAAATGAAGGCCTTAATGAGTAGGTTTGATTATGACTTAATTTTAGAAAGATCAAATGAGTTTTATCCAAGAAACAATCTAAAAAACAAATCACAAACTTCGGATTTAGAAATGACCCCCACCTAAACACCTATTTCCAAATTCCAAAATGAGGATTTTAATAGAAAAATAGAAGACTTAGAGAATAGATATAGTAAGGAATTAATTTTGACAAGAATAAATGGATTTTATCAAAGTATAATCCTAAAACAAATAAAGGGTTTCAAAACATAAATCAAACACTACTTTCATTCCTTATAATTTTTGTAAAATTCGTAATTAGGAAAAACCCCTAATTAAACATCTATTTTCCAACTCCTAGATGAAGAATTTTATCAAAATAATGAGGATATTAGGCATATAGGTCATCAAGACTTTATTTTAGTAAGAATAAAGGTGATTTAGTAAGAAATAAAACTAGTTTTTCTAAGTTAAGTATTCTTGAAATATTTGCAAAGTCAAAGTTTTCTAAAATTCTTTTTAATCAAATATAATTAAGAATATACATATAGATAGCATATAATGTAATTCATGATAATAACTTGTTGATACTGCATGCACATATAACATACTTAGTAGAAACAATGCAAGTGTCACAAAACAATTTAGAAAATATTGTTTTCAGCTACTGATAAGATCTGATCCGAGCTTTCCAATACTTAAAAGTTTTCAAAACTTAAAATAACATCATAAATAGATAGATCTTTCAAAGTAGATAGAAATCGACTGTTTATTTGCACAATTCCGAGTTAAAATGACCAAATTATGGCCATTTTAAGTTGGAATTTCCATTTACCACACAAGTTATGAACTTAAAAGTTTTTGTTTGATAAGTTAATATTAGTTATGGTTTGAAATACTCATTTGGATATTTCTTTCGTTTATTTGACTTTGAATCGGAGGATGTAACTAGTAGTTGCACTAGAATAATAGGCAAAGATAAAACTTGGAAATGTATGATGGGTAACTATGGGATTATGTATGCTATCTTGTTGTGTTGAGAAAAATGTGCTAAGTATATCGAAAATAGGTGATTAATTGATGTATGTCCATATGCCATGATTATAAGTGTTTGCAAATTGATTAGTCACCTATGAAATTGCATTAATGATTATTCGGATTAATAAGTAATATGGACATAATCACTTCATGATGGGGATGGTGCATTTAATCATGGTATATTGAATGAGATGAGTTGCCTGTGAGCCATAAAACGGAGCAGTAATTCACGGTAGTACCGCAGGATTCGTTAATCTACTAACCCTAAATGGAAGCGTAAATCCATTTAATATATGATTTCCGGTTGATCATATGTCTTGTTTGCCCATGTGATTGTTGCATTTCATATGGATGATTAAATCAACTTGTTTGTATGTATGTAATTGTAGGATATGTATATTTTGGAAGTATTTACTCACTAAGTTAGCATAGCTTATACCCTCACAGCTTCTTTTGTTGCAGTTCCCGTACCTATGGTTGCATCCCAGGACGTGGCCAACTTAGGTAAAAGCGAGAATAGGGGTTTTCCCTAGAAGTTTATGTTTAGCTTTGTATAAACTTCCATAGGAAACCTTAAACGCTCAAGTTTTTGTTAAAAATTAATACCTGGACTGATTATTATTTTATGGGAGAATGCCCTTTAGTATTTTGTAAATGATCATGAGATATCTGTCGTTTGTATTTTTATGCTTATTCTATTAAGTTAAACTATCTATCTCCAATTGCATAAGTATTATATTATCGTAAGGGAACGCCTTGCATCTAATACAAGACTTTTGAATAACTGTGGTAGTAATTCCTAAGTCTCGTTTAGTATGCGGCGGACTATTCGTATATGATACCTTTTTGGGGCATGACAAGGATCGTCTAGGGTGGCTTCCAGTGGATGTGCTAACTATATGCTGACATTAATTGATGACTTCTCCAGAAAAGTCTGGGTATTTTTTTTAAAGCATAAAAATGATGTTTTAAAAACATTTAAAAAGTGGAAGACACTGATAGAAAAAAAAAAAAAAAAAAACTGGAAAACAGGTAAAGTGTCTTCACATTGATAATAGTCTTGAATTTGGTTCCAATGATTTCAATGTTTTGTGTAAGTCAGAAGGAATTGTGGGCATCTGACAGTTCCTGGTACGCCTCAATAAAATGGGGTAGTAGAATGAATGAACAGAACCATTATAGAGAAGGTCAGGTGTATGCTTTCAAATGCTTCGTTGCCAAAATCATTTTAGGCAGAAGCCGCTTCCACGGCATGTTATTTGATAAATGGGTCTCCTTCAACAGCCATTGAAAAGAAGACCCCATTTGAGGTATGGTCAGGTACACCTACTAATTATTCAAACTTGAAAGTTTTTACTTGTCCTGCATATGCTCATGTTAACAATGGAAAGCTTGAACCAAGGTCTCTGAAGTGTATATTCATTGGTTTTAAACCTGGTGTCAAGGGGTTGTAATTGTGGTGTCCTGAACTGAAGAAAGTTATAGTGAGTAGGAATGTTGTTTTTGATGAAGCTTCAATGTTGAAGCATGACTTGTCTTCTAACTCTACATTTGATGAAGCATACCAGAAAACATCTATGCAAGTGGAGTTTGAAATTAATTCAGGTTCTACATCAGAGACATCTTCCCAGCCTAGATTATAGACATAGAGTACTTCTGTCTCTTCACAACCATCTCAGCAGTAGTATTCTATTGCTAGAGACAAACCTAGGAGAGAAGTCAGGCATCCTTAGAGATATGCAGAGGTAGATTTAGTAGCATATGCTCTTAATGTTACCGAAGACATTAAGTCAAATGAGGAGCCATCTACTTACACAGAGGATGTAAATTGTGATGATTCTAGTAAGTAGATGATTGCCATGTAAGAGGAAATGGAATCTCTTCAGAAAAATCGCACTTGGGATTTAGTGAAACTTCCTAAAAGGAAGAAGACTGTTCGATATAAATGGGTTTACAAGAAGAAAGATGGAACACCAGGTGTTGATGAACCTAGATACAAAGCAAAACTTGTTGCAAAGGGCTACGGTTAGATTCCAGCTTTACAAGATCTTGAATTGGAATAGTTATATGTCAAGACTACTTTCTTACATGGAAAGCTTGAAGAAAACATTTACATGCAACAACCAGAAGGTTTTGTGGTCTCAGGAAAGGAGGACCATCTGTGCATGTTGAAGAAATCACTTTATAGGTTGAAGCAGTCGCCTAGGAAATGGTACAAGAGATTTGATTCTTTCATGACTTCTCATAATTTTAGAAGAAGTAATTCTGACAGTTGTGTCTATTTTAAGAAATGTGATGATTGATCATTTATATGTCTTCTCTTGTACGTTGATGATATGTTGATAGCAGCTAAGGATAGAAGAGAGATTGAAAAACTTAAAATTCAATTTAGTAGGGAGTTTGAAATGAAAGACTTGGGAACAGTAACGAAGATTCTTGGAATGGAAATTCTGAGGGATAGATAAATAGGTTCATTGCATCGAAGTTAGAAGGGGTATTTTGAGAAGATTCTTAGCAAGTTTAATATGATGAACGCTTAGTCTGTAAGTACTCATTTAGCAGCTCATTTCAAACTTTCATCTGCCTTATCTCCACAGTCAGATGATGAAATTGATTATATGTCAAGAGTTCCTTATTTTAGTGCTGTAGGATCTCTTATGTATGCTATGGTCTGCATTCATCTAGATTTATCATATGTTATAAGTGTTGTTAGCAGGTACATGGTAAATCCTGGTAAGGATCACTAGAAAACAGTTCAGTAGATTTTCAGGTACTTGAGGGATACTACTAATGTTTATCTACAGTTTGGTAGAACTAGAGATGTAATTGTTGATTTTGTGGATTCTGATTTTGATGGAGATTTAGATAAGTAAAGATCTCTCACAGGGTACATTTTTACCCTTAGTAGTTGTGCTATCAGTTGGAAAGCCATATTATAAGCTACAGTTGCTCTGTCCACAACTGAAGTTGAATATATGGCCATTACAGAGGCCTTTAAGGAAGCTATTTGGCTAAAGGGGTTATTTGGTGAAATCAGCGATAGCTTGACGAAAGTATTAGTCTTTTGTGACAGTCAAAGTTCAATTTACCTCACTAAGGATCAGATGTATCATGAGAGGACCAAGTACATTGATGTCAGATATCATTTTGTTCATGAAGTTATTGTTGATGGTGAGATTGTTGTGAACAAGATTAGTATAAATGATAACCCTGCAGATATGATGATCACGATACTTCCTATAGTCAAGTTTAAACATTGTCTAAATTTGGTTAATGTTGATTGATGATTAATCCCCTTTGGGGTTTGTGGAAGAGGAAGAGGATATGGTATTGGTTATTGTTGCTTTTGAAGCTAATGTTGATTTATGATTCAGAATTTGAGTCAAGGTAGAGATTGTTGATATTTGTGACTCAAATTTAGTCAAAACTGTCAATTTTTCGGAGTTAAGGCCACTATTAATGTATATTTAACTATACATTCATTAGTCATTTGTTGTATATTAATTATACATTTAAGGGAGATTTGAGCATTTTGATATTCCAAAATGGTTTTTGTGTGTAAAAAACACATTCCCTTTTGAGCATTAGGAGTTTTGAAATAAAAAAGGATCTATTGTAATCAACCTTATACTCCTTTCTTCAACACTAGTGAATATCTCCTCTCATTTGCCCATGGCTTTTCCAAATTTGGGTTTTCCACGTTAAATCTTGTATGTGTATTTTTTCTACCACTTTTTATTTTTTGCCATTGTTTATCATATAGGATCACAACAGAAGCTTTTGTAATAGCCATATATTCAACTTCAGTAGTGGATAAAGCAATTGTAGCCTATAATGTGGCTTTCCAACTAATACCATAACCACAAAGAGTAAAAATATACCCTATGACAGATCTTCTCTTATCCAAATCTCTTACAAAATCACAATAATCAAGCCCAACAATTCCATCTCTAGTTCTACCAAAATTGTAGATAAACATTAGTAGTACCTCTTAAGTGTCCGAAAATCTATTGAACAGCTCCCCAGTGTTCCTTATCAGGATTTGCCATATACATACTAACAACACTCACAGCATATGACAAATCAGGGCTTGTACACACCATAGCACACGTAAGAGATCCTACAATACTAGCATATGGAACCCTTGACATATAGTTAATCTCATCATCTGACTATAGAGACAAAGTAGATAAAAGTCTTAAATGAGCTGCTAAAGGAGTACTGACAGGCTTACCATTCTTCATATTAAACCTGCAAAGGATTTTCTCAATATACCTCTTTTGACTTAGTTGCAATAACCTACTTTTTTTTTCTCTTATAATTTCTATTCCAAGTATCTTCTTTACTGCTCCTCAGTCTTTCATCTCAAACTCTCTACTCAAATGAAGTTTAATCTTTTCAACCTCTCCTCAATCCTTGGCTGCTATTAACATGCCATCAACATATAAGAGTAGATATACAAAATACCTATCACCACATTTTTTGAAAAAGATACAGATATCAAAATTGCTTCTCTTGAAATCAAGAGAAGTCATAAATGAGTCAAACCTTTTGTAACATTGCCTTAGCGACTGCTTTAGGCCATAAAGAGACTTCCTTAACATGCAAGCATGGTGCTCCTTTCCTAAGACCACAAAACTCTTTAGCTATTGCATGTAGATATCTTCATCAAGCTCTCCGTATAAGAAAGCTATCTTCATATCTAACCGTTTTAACTCAAGATCTTGTAAAGCTACAATACCCAGTAATGCTCTAATCAAGCTGTGTTTTACAACAGGAGAAAACACATCAGTAAAATCAATACCTAGTATCTGACTGTAGTCTTTTGCAATGAGTCTTACCTTTTATTTGGGTTCTTTAACTCTTGGTGTTCCTTCATTCTTCTTGAATACCCATTTACACTGAATAGTCTTCTTCCATTTAGGAAGCTTCACTAAATCTCATATACAATTCTTTTGAAGGGATTACATCTCCTCTTACATAACAATCATCCACTTACCAAAATCATCACAAATAACAGCTCTGAGTAAGTAGATGGCTTCAGATTAGAATCAATGTCCTCCGCAACATTCAAAGCGTAAGCTACCAAATCAGCCTTTGCATATCTCTAAGTAGGTCAAACTTCTCTCCTGGGTCTCTCTTTAGCAATAAAATACTATAGCTATGATGGTGTAGTAATAAGCTGAGAAGTAGGCTTTGGTGTAGAATCTGAACCAATCTCAAACTCCACCTGCATACTTGATTTTTGCTGTGCTTTATCAGATGATGTATTAGAAGACAAGTCATGTAATATGGCTATCTCATCAAAAATCACATCTCTACTTACAATGACTTTCTTCAATTTAGGACACCAAAACTTATATCCCTTGAAACCAGGTTTAAAACCAATGAATATACATTTTAGAGATTTAGGCTCAAGTTTTCCATTGTCAACATGAGATATGCAGAACATCTAAAAATCTTTAATTCTAAATAATTAGCATGAGTACCAAACCATACCTCTTATGGAGTCTTCTTCTCAATTACAGTTGATGGAGACCTGTTAATCAAATAACATGCTGTAGAAGCTGCTTCAGCCCAAACGATTTTGGTAACTGAGCAATAGAAAGCATACATCTGTCTTTCCCCATAATAGTTTTGTTCATCCACTCTACTATCCTGTTTTGTTAAGGTGTGCCAGGAGCTATTAAATGCCTCATAATTCTCTCTAGCTTACATAGAATATTAAACTCATTAGAACAGAACTTTAAATCATTATCAATGTGAAGACGGTTTAGCTGCTTCCCAGTCTGTTTCTTAATCATTATCTTCCACTCCTTAAATGTGGGTAGAACATCATTCTTCTATTTCAAGAAAAATATCCAAACTCTTCTAGAGAAATCATCAATAATGGTCAGCGTGTAAACAGTACCTCCACTTGAAGGCAATCTAGATGGCCCCTAAAGATTAGAATGAATATAGTCAAGAGCACCCTTTGTATTATAAGTACCTGTAGTGAATCTGACTCTCTTTTGCTTCCCAAAGACGCAGTATTCACATAACTTTAATTTGTTGATGCCCTGCCCATTAAGAAGTCCTCTTCTACTCAATTCAACCATAGTAGCTTTACTCATATGACCTAAACACATACGCTAAAATCTAGTAACATCTTCATCTAATAGAGAAGAAGAAGTGATGGCTGCATCACCTGCAACAACAAAACCCTACAAAACATATAGGTTAGCATTCATTTTATATCCTTTCATTACCACAAGAGATCCTTTACTGATCTTCAGAACTCCAGCTTCACCAGTATATTTGTACCCTTTTATATCAAGAGTACTCAATGAAATCAAGTTTCTCTTCAACTCAGACACATGTCTCACAACACCAAAAGTCCTGACAACACCATCAAACATTTTGATTTTGATGGTACCAACACCTACAATCCTGCAAGAAGCATTATTACCTAATAGAACAACACCTTTTGATACCTTTTCATATGTTGAAAACTAGTCCGGATTGGAACACATATGGAAAGTACAACTAGAATCTAAAATCTACTCCTCACTCGTATGACAATTATCATTAGAAGCAACAAGAAGTTCTTTAACACTGTTGTCTTCAGCTACATCTACTTCGGCAGATTTTTGTAGTTGTTTCCCCTTTTGATTTTCAACAACTCTCTTATTTTTATTCTGCAACTTATAACATTCAGATTTGATGTGTCTTTTCTTATTGCAATATTTGCATATCTTATCTCTATTTGTTGATTTTGATCTTCCTCTTGAATTACCACCAGAATTGCGTTCTTATCTCCTACCATGAGTAATAGGCCCCTCTGCCCGAGGCTCATATCTAATAATCAAATGTTTCATCTTCTCAAAAGAAGCCAAAGCACCATAAACTTCCTTAATGGTAAGAAAATCATGACTATAAAATTGTCTCTAAAATTCAATAAGAAGGAGGTAGCAAACACAATAAAATTATTGTTATTCATTATACTTAACCTCTAAAGTTTTCAAATCGAAAACAATTTCTTTAAAAATGGTTAAGTGATCTTCTAGAGACCCACCTGTACTCAAAACGGTGCGAATATAGTTGCTACTTCAAATGCAATTTGCTAGTCAAACTCTTTGTCACACACAACTACTCCAATTTCAACCATAACCCAGCAGCTATCTTCTCCTTCAACACATTCTGTAACATCTGATTTGATAAATGAAGATAAATTTGAGAAAGGGCTTTTCGATCCTTACGTTGCTTTTCTTTTGGTGACTATGATGCAAGCATTTTATCAAACCCTACCAGAGCATCATCCAAATCCATCTGTACGAGAACTGCTCGCATCTTAACCTGCCATAAAGAAAATCTTGTGTTGCGATCTAACAATGAGATATCATACTTCACTGTTGCTATTATAGAGAAAACAAAACCAAACCCTTATATGAAATCCAAGGTCGGTAGTGTACAGTACAAAAGGCTGCCAGCTTTGACAAAATTCAGGTCACACATCCGACAAAGAGAATCGTACTACCCATTACTCCTTATATTGCATCGTCAAGTTCCTCTTGTCCTATCTAGTTCTTGCAACTAAACACAATCTTAATGTCTAGAATTTGATTTCTATCATATGAATTTTAAAAGGCCGAGGCAAAGAAAAGAAAAAAAGACTCTCGGTTGTGCATGATTTGATGCTATTTAGCTTTGGTGAATCACAACCAACCATACTTAAAACAAAAATAAAGAGAATAAGCGTGTTAGATTGCATGACCAAGTTTTTGTTGACCAAATATAATAAGATTCTTCTTTATCATTTGTTTTTGAGAAGTAGAGTTATATTTCCATAGGGACCTAATTATTTGCTGAAGATCAAGTTGGACAGATGTTATTTGTAAGTTACTTAGAGTTGATTCATTTTTTTGAGCTTTTCGAGTAAAATTTCAAGTTTTACTCTAGCTAGATGACATTTGGCTTCTTTAATCATGCTTAATTACAAGACATAGTACATAATGATATAAAACTTTATATACTGAGATATTGTTCCCTTTGTTGTTATGCAGCGTGAGGTTTTATTGTTATTGTTCCCTACTTTCGAAGAGATCAGTTATACTATGGTACTCATTAAATACGCTTTGGTTCGAATTTTTATCAACTTCAAATTGTTGTACTAAAAACCATCTTGATGATTAGAGTTTCGTTGGTCTTTATTTGAGAGATACCTATCTAAAATGAATTTATAATCAGCAATATAATTTTGGTGAAAATTTTATTTAATTAAATAGAGTTTGGACTCATAAAGTATGACTCTAAATTAGACTATAACCAAAAATTTCAAACAGCTCAAATTAAATACTACACCATCCTAGCTCTCTTCACTTACCTCTCTAAATCCGCCTAATTATGTATTACTAAGCATTACACGTTGTAGCGTATGATTCGGTAAAATATTCACCCAAATTTGAAAGTTTCAAAAGGCATGCATCACATGGCGAGAAGGCTAGTAGAATCGTACCCTTCTTCCTCTCCTTTTTTTTTTTTTTTTTTTTCCGATCACAATAAGAAGAAAATCGAACCTAATCATTTTTACTTGAGACAAAAAAAAAAAAAAAAAAAAAACCACTAAACGAAATTATATTTCCACACACAGTGATGTTATGCCGGTGTAGTAACAAATAGCTACAGGCCATGGGTTTGAAGGACTAGAGGTAGATTAAAAAGAAGTCCTTGAAATTCCACTAAGAGCATCCACACTTATAAATATTTTCATGAGAAAATTTACGGTTTTATCATGAATTTAACGGAATTGATCCGAATAACTATATAACAGCTTGCATCATATTTAATTATATTTAAAATATTAAAATAATTAATATTCAAATTATTATATTTATTAACAATTATATAATTAACTTGATAATCCCATCGATGAAACCATAGAAATTTTTTTTTCGTAAGATCTTTAAAATATTACATTAGTATTTTAAAAAACTTTTCTTTTCAAGAATCTCACTACTTTATCCAAAAAATTCTCCACATGAGTTTCTGAACTTCTTTGTATACTTTTATGGTTTTTATTTACTTTGCATGATATCTTATTTTTATATAATAATATTAAAATATTTTAAAGGAATTTATATTTTGAGACTCTTCCAAATAACCTTAAAAAGTTAAAAAAAAATCTCTTTATATTCGTAAAATCCTCAAAAAAATGAGATTTTTTACTTGAAAGCTTAATTCAATTACCTCGGATAGGAATGCTTTATTTTAAGAATATACAATTACAGATTCTAACACATTAAAAACATTTGTTGTGTTTAGTGGGGCATTCATGAAAATGTCGAACTAATAAACTTATAAAACCGCAATTTTTGTCGTTTAAGACTTAACAAAATGATTGACATGTCGAATTAAATTATATCACAATACCAATAGTAAATACCTTGAAGCCACTTTAATTTATTATTGTTAATTTAGGTTGGGGATTAACCAAGCCTAACAGGTAAAATAACAATCAAACTAGATAACAATGATAGAAAGTTTTTCTTGAATCGACTGTGAAAATAAAATTTCAAATGATTTGGTAAGCATTGATTTCGAAATTTAAAAAAATAATAATCTTAAAACGAAAAGAAAAGTAAAAATAATCTTTGAAATTCAATGTTCAGTTTGCCCACCCATCGACGCTCAATAATTTTATATATAGGCCTAGGTGTGTTAGTTGAACTTTTCAAATCATTTAGCTACAAGCAATCTGTGCTTGATGATACGTCAATGTTATAAAAATGAAATGAGAAAATTGAAAAGTAGACAATACTAATTTTCCATGTGCATTCATTTAATTTCCATGTGGCCGATCATTATCTACAAAAATTATACATTTCAAGAAGGAAGATGGGGATTCAAAAAGACGGCTTAAAAAAAATTATTGGGTATTACATGTTATGTAATTAGTTATATGTGATGTGTAAATATTATAAAATTTTAATATATATATATATATAAATATGTAAATTATATATGTTAGTTATTTTAAAAATGATTCATTCTACTATTATATGTATCAAAATATTATTAATATTTACATATCACTAATGTTGACATGATATGTAATGCCAAATAAATCTTTTTCCTTGAGTGTAAGCCAGCTGAAGAGGACCACATATATCTTGGCCAAGAGGACCACAGAGAACACCAAATGAGTGTTTCTGCGAGTATTATTCCATTCATTCATGGACTTCAGAAAGGAATCGTGTCTTTATATGTAGAATTGACAAACATTCCTAGTTTTCTACTAACCCTGTCGTCAAAGAAAACCTCATATTCGGCTAAGACGACGGCAATCGTTCATTTTCATGTGGCGTCTTGAAGATATGTTTGAAATTTTGATCCGGAAAAAGAGCTATGACCTTGAGAGGTAATGCGAGAAGGTCGTGACCCTCCATGTAACTCACAACCAGGCAAACAGAACTAGGGATGTAACCGGATAGGTAATTATAGGATTTTCAATTTATCTAATCCATTAAAAACCTTATAAGTTCAATCCTATAATATTTTAAGATCAGATTTGGATCATATAACAAATCTAATGAATATCTGATAACCTAATTTTATAATTTTAAATAAATAAAAAAAAAAAACACTATAAAGGGGAAAATAAAGAAAAGAAGATACAAATAAGCTATCATCTTTTTTACCTTCCAAGATTTTTTTTTTTTTTATGTCTATTAGATTGATTACGAATTTTAGAACTTTTTATTAAATTTTGCTCAATTCATGTTTGCTATAAAGATTATTGTTATATTTTAATCCCAACAAGAGATTTAATTTAACCATATTTTTAAGATATTATATGGTGATAAAAGTAATATATATATAGATATGTGTGTGTGTTTAAATGTTATATAATGAATATAGTCCGTAATATTTTCTATCAATTCCACATGCATATTTTCAATTTTGAATGTATAGGAAACTTATGTTAGGAGCACCATCTTTTATTAAATTTTTAATTAAAATTTGAAAACAGGTTTTAAAAAATAGGATTATAGGGTTGGGTTCCGGGTTCTAAATCAAACTCTGTAGGATGAGTTTAGATATAACATCAAAACCCTATAAGGTTATAGGGTCAAGTTTGGTAGACTCTATAAGGTAACAAGTCGGGCTTTTAGGTTCATATGATTCATCTGAAACCCGACCGGGTTATATCCCTAAACAGACCTAGGGGGTTGATTTCACATATGCAATATATATATATATATATATTTGTAGGGTTAATGTAAAAAATTGTACTTAAATTTTAACAAAATATACAATTAGGTAGCTAAAGTTTGAAATTGGTTAATTTAGTAACTAAACTTAAAATTGATAAATTTAATACTTAAAAGAACTTTTCGTGTACACTAATAGTACCTCCATCAAGTTTTTTCAGGTTAAATGAATTTCAAATTTTTTCAGGTACCAAATTAACTAATTTTAAAGTTTAAGTACTAAATTAATCATTTTCAAAGTTTAGGTACCTAATTGTATATTTTGCCAAAATTTAGGTATTATTTATAACATTATCCCTATATTTGCATGACAAATTGCTATAATTGGTCAATCACATGCAAGTGTCGATCAATTTAGGAGGAACCTTAAAATAATAACATGTATATGTAAGGACCCGACATACACTGTTCCAGAGGCTAAACATGCCAAGTCCCCAACCACATATAATACATAAAAGTATTACACGTAAGGTTGTCTAAAAAGGAAAAGGTTTATGCTAGTTACTTGATTAACCTATTAAGATATAGAACATTACAAAAGCTACTTATATAAGAGTAGATAACTTTATAAATATTAATATAATAGTACCACCAAAATGGTACTTTAAAAGTTACAAAAACCATACTTATAACATATATAATAGAAAAAACACAAGTACTTCGTATCACAAAACATAGGCTTATGAGTAAACCCTTAATCTATACTATTACATTTCAAAAACAAAGTCTTGTATGAGTCTCTTTCCAAGAAAAACAACATGGAATAGTCCGAGAATCCTAGTCATCCCATTCCTTAAGGAATGCTTCCCAATCTGTACCATATCTTTAGTCATCATAGTATTCATCATCATTGACACTTGTAGAGGAAAAAGTGACTCAGAGGCTTAGTACACAGCAATACAAACAAACACAGAGTGGCATACACTTCTAGGCTAATGTAATGGAAGAAGTAATAAAATTATTTATCTTTATTTAAGTAAAACAAATCGACATTAAAGTATTCAAACTCCGATACAATCTTGAGGGAACCTAAGGATCCTAAGTAGCAACAGTTGTTTAAGAGGTTGATATAAGCGGCTTGAATATTTATATCTCCTATATAACTTTATAAAGATAGTAATCTCATCTAGGATTCACAGCCGTTACTCATCTTTATTTGACTTAATCCATAATATCACCTAGTTCAACCATGCCCAGAAACGTGAACTAAATCATATTATTTCCTCTTAAGAATAAGCAAATGTTGTACCCATACCGTTTCTCCTATCAATTACCCACTGAGCCACATATAAATTGTCATTGCATTATGACAGGGGTGGCTTAAGCGCTTAAACTATCATGCTTAGCTCCAAACAAGGTTATTGCTCATCGGACTGGATTAAACAACACTAGCACAACCAATTCAATCATTATTAAGCCAATCTTTGATTACAGATAATTTAAGAATGCATATTCTATCATCCAACAAACCAGTTACTATGTACCTGGATAAACGGAATTATCGGACAAAAGACTAGTGTTTAAACACAACTAGGTATGATAATCTATCAAGAAAAATCATTTCATAGGAAACAATGCTAATCCATGACCAAATGCTAAGTTATTAAACCTTCATTAAACTTAAATAATATTCAACCCATCACATAACTTCATATCCATACACATACAGATATATATACATCACATTGCACTATTCATTCATCTATTATTATTCATTTATTATTTTATTTATTTATTTTATATGAACAATACTATGAGATCTATCACACCCGTGACAAGAGTCGTGATTGTCATCATTGGCACCATCACGACCGTGATCATGGGCCATGGTATACATAACTGGAGTTATCACACCCATGATAGGAGATAATGCCCTCTATCATGGCCATGATATAGATCGTATTAGGATTATGCCCATAGCATAGCTTTATTAAAATTTTTACAAAAAGCTTTTAGAGAGATCATGCCTGGTGTCACGACCTTGATCTAGGCCGTATTGTTTGTAAAATAATGAACAAAGGAGATCACAGGCCCTGCCATTACTGTGATCAATAGGGAAATTTGGATCCAATGAGATAACGGCCTTGAACACGCCCGTAATGAATGGGATGTTAACCCTATGATGTTTATTTCAAAATTTTCGAAGTCCTGCATGCTTTAGCTTCTTATGAAAATATTATTTTTAGTAAAAACATGTTAAGACCTACTTATAAACATAATATCAGACATCATCAAGCTCATTCATACTCATATATTCTTTACACATGCATATACATTACAGTATCTTAACCTAAGAATACAAGTCTATTATATTTGCTTTTTGGAGCCCTAGTAACCACTTAATCACTAAAGTCCTACCTATCTACCACTAGCAACATCAATACATCCATCACTTCACTATAAGCTTTATATATTATTTTCTCAAACACCTAGACTACACATGTATATTTGCATATCTATTCTAGCATACATGTTGGCATATCATCAATTTGTCTAAAATATCAAAATTCTACTTCTACTCAACATCAACATCAACTAGAACTCATATTTAAACAAAATATGGAAGAGATCAACTTCACTTACTTGTTTAACTACTAGTATGACCTAAACTTTCTCTTTCATCTTTCTTGTCTTGATTCTTACTTCTGCTTGTTTCTTAGCTTGATTCTTTATTTAGTATCTTGTATGTTAAAGTTTAGAAGAGATCTTAAGATATGAAATTTGAACTGGTGAAAACATTGATTGTGTTGGGTTTATTTTGGATTTGATATTTTGCAAAAAGTGGCTTTTAACTTATCTTAAAATCTGCCCCTTCCTTTTTGACTTTTAACACATTTGGAAGAGTTTAGAAGAAGCTTAAACATGGGCTTATATTGTATATGGGCTTTGCTTTGTTTAGTAAGAGTTTAGGCTTTGTTTATTAAAAGTTTAGGCTTGGGTTTTTGACAAAAATTTTGCAGCAAAATGACGTCTTCTAACTTAGGAAAAGCAATGCATCATATTATAACATAATTTAACTCAACATACATTTCAATACTAATAATTTATCATACTAACAATTAAAATTTCTATAACCAAAATTATCACAATTTATTTATAAAATTAACAAATAAAACATATATGGTAATTAATTTAGTATATTTAAATTAGGTTATTTCAGTATATAAATAAAGTAGAAAGACACATAGAAGGAGAAACCAGTAAACTTGATCCCAAAAGTGCGTATGTGCACGAAAGAAGATCAAATTCACTAGATTCAACTAGTTTTAATTTGTTTTGATAATTAGATGCTTTGATCTTTCATAGAAGCGTTTTAGCTTAATTTCCCTGTTACTCTTAACCTTAACAATATATAGAATGACCCAAAATAAAGATGGTAACCTATTATTAATAGATACTAGAGACCGATACTAATCATTGATGACATCTTGCATCCAATATAGATAGCTAAGATTAAATATTTTTTATGAAGGCTTAATTCCTTTATGAAAGAATCCATCTTTTAACATAAATAGATTTTAAGGCTTCTTTCAATCTACTAAAGCTCTTTCAAAGTCAAACAAATCCCAAAATCAACCTAAAAGATGTTTTCTAAGTCTACTTTTTTAGACAAGTAAATCAAGTAATGCCAAGACCGGAGAATAACTTATTTAACAATCATGTTTTGAAGCCTCTTAAACTAGATTTCACTAAAATATTTATGATTGAACTTGGTCTTTTTTGGACCTTATCATTAACCAAGACATCAATCTAAGGCATTAAATTGAGCCAATAACTCAATTACCAAAATGATCCTTTGTAACATTAAAAATAGGGGAGCTTCCTGTCACGAGATCGTCTCATCATTAATCTAACCGTTAAAATAAATATAGTAAATGGAATATTAACTATTATAGTGATTCGATCATAGTTAGGTATATGGCTGTAAGTGAGTCGAGACAGCTCGTGAGTTATTCAAGTTCAACTTGGTGAAAGCTCGAATTAAACTTGCTTACAATTGAGTCGAGCTCGAGTTCGAACTACTCGAGCAGTTATCGAGCTCGAGTTCGAGTTTCAAAATACTCGGCCCGGTGAGTTCGCAAGCTTAATTGAGCTTAAACGAATATTAAATCGAGACGAGTCAAGTTCGAGTTTATCAAGTATTAAATACTCTATATAGTTAAATAAATATTTAAAAATAATAATCGAGCTTAATCAAGTCGAGTTCAAGTTTATCGAGTATTAAATCGATTCGAGTTCGAGCTTAAAAATCAAAGTTCGATCGAGTTCAAGTTCGAGTTTTTAATTCGAGTCAAGTTCGAGCTTGGTATCATGTCGACTCGACTAGACTCGTTTACAGCCCTTTTAGTATGGTGTAAGCTATTAGATGGTGACAGGACCAATCCCATCAAAATCAATAGCAAAACCATAGGATTTTCCTAAAAATAGAAAGAGAATGTCTATAGAATATACTCTAATAAGGACGCTTGTGAGATTTGATAGGGGTATGCAAAAAAACCGAACGTTTAAGATAACCGAACCGAAATCGAAAAACCAATTCGAAAAAAGTGGTTAACCGGTCCATTGATTTTAGTTTAGGATTGGAGTTTTTCAGTTTTTAGGTTTTCGGTTTTGGTTTATAGAATAAAAAATCGATAGTTTTAGTTAACCGCTCCGTATTTATATATATATATAATTTATAATATACTTATATAATTATTTTGTTAAAAATATAAATAGTTAGATATTATAACTTGTTGGGCATACTTATATTGAGTTAAATACATCCTCTTTTGGTTTGACATGGAACCAAATTGACAAAAAAAATATGTATATAATATACAAGTTGACAAAAAAGTATATACAAACCAATTGTATGATGAGGTAGGAAGATGTCGGTGAACTTATATCTATTTTTATAAAGATCTATTAATTTTATTATTTAGTGGACGGAGAGAGCATACAATATAGATGAATACGTGATCCTACCAAGGAAATTTGAGATTAAAATAATTTATAATATACATATAAAATTATTTTGTTAAAAATATAAATAGTTGGATATTGAAGGATTCAAACTTTAAACTTTATTTCATTCTCTGCAGACCGCACCATTATGTTAAATGGTTAAAAACTGAAAACCAAAAAAATGGATATTTTAGGATCAAAATATTAAAAAACCGATCATTACGATTAGGTTCAAAAAATAGGACAACAAATTGATTAACCGAATCGTTATCACCCTTAGATTTGGTTGTAAAACCTCATCTAATAGAAATAAGTTAAGCACGTTTAATCTTATAAGTCTTCTTTTACTTTTTTAAAAATACATTTATTACTTTAATGATAGTTTTTTTTCTTTTTGAAACTTTTTTTTCCACAATAACTATTAACATTGAATTTTCTGAAAATTAAAATATATAACGTTAAATTTATTCATCACAAAATTATATTTAATTACATAAATTCTTATGAATTATTATTTTTTATTAATGGTAAGGCATAAATAATAGTCACATTTCCCATGATTCAAATGTTTTGATCTAATGGCTTAAAGTAGTACCATTACATGATTTGTTTTAATATATTTTTTTATAACTAACATTATGACATTAATTTGAATCATTTAACAATTGATTTTCTAATAACTTGTGGTCAAAGTGATATAATATATATATATATATATATCAATAGCATTGGTAATGAAACGATTTGAATTTTTTTTTTTTTTGTGCCATAAAAACGATTTTAAATTATCATGACAAAATTCATAGTATACTTACATTTTATCAATTTGTTATTTTTATTCTATTTTCAATTCCTAATTCGAATACTTTTTTTTGTTTTTTATAAACAAACCTTACACAAGTTAACTGTACTACTTTTACTTTTTTATAAATTGACTAGTAAATTTTCAATTAATATATATGTTACAATTAATGAAAAAAAAAATATTTTTTTTTTAATCTTTCATGAAGTAATGTACCGTTAATCTTTTCTTTTTCATCATACTTTGTTCTAAAATGTTGCGAAGGCAGCTATTAACAAAATCTTATATATACATACATACATATATATATATATATATCGCAGCATAATTGAATTATGTAAACAAATATATTTTGGTCCCGTAATATATTCTAGTCCAAATTATGTTGGAACAATGTTCTTGAGTAGTTCTGTGATTTTCTAAATTCTACACATAATATATAGCATCAACACTTGCTATACTTATTATCTTCCATATAATTAAGCAGATATCAGACAATAGTGCAAAGACTGTTTACAGCTATCAATGTATGTAAATAACTAATACATCTCATACATAAAAAAGTGAGATTTCAATTGAAATGAGATAATACTCTACTTAATTAGGGGTTTCGTTGCAGCCAACAAAAAGTAAAAATTATTGGTTTTGTTAATAATTATCTCCATGATACTCCTCGAAAAAGAGTTTAAAAACAAATATTCTACAGCCATCAATAGATCTTTTTAAAAGCACAAAAGTATGAACTATCATCATCATCATCTTAACAAAAGTTTTAAATATCCATTGATATATGCTCTTATAAGGCGGAAGATTTTATAATTATAAGCTGAATATTACATCTTTTTGTAAGTGGTTGTTTTGGCTTTTCTAATTTGGTGCAATTCACCTGTCGAAGCTCTTCATGAATATTCCATTTTTATAAATTTAATTAAATAAAAAAAAAACATTATTATTGCAGCTAGTTTAGGTTGCTCCAAATTTATGCCCTCCTTCAAACACAAAACCAAGCCAAACAGCTGAAAAAGGATTTATTCATCAATGTTATCATAAATTTTTTATATGTGCATCATGTATAAAATAAAAGTAGCAATTATTTTAAGGCTTACTTATTGCACCATAATACTTTTATTAGTACTTACACATTATGTGCAAACAAAACCAAGCCAAACAACCGAAAGAGGATTTATTGATTACTGTAATGTTACGATCCCAAAAGACTAGCCTATTAGGTAGAAGAATTCTCTAAGTTTAAGTACCATGCCACAATTTTGATATGGGATCGTAACATTACCCACCCCTTGAGAAGCCGACGTTCTCGGCGGCCTACTCTGAATGGTTCAACTCTAGCCCTTTTTCAGGTCGCCCATTCCGCTAACATCGGTCTCTCAACATAGGCACCAAATATTAAGTACCAAGCTCAAAGGGAAAGCTCAATCTAAAAACTAGCCTATTAGGTGGTAGAACCCTCTAAGTTTAAGTACCATTCCATAATTTCTTATGAAATCGATGTGGAATTATAACATGTTATCATAAAATTTAATATATGTTTTATGTATAAAATAAAGGTCGCAATTATTTTAAAGCCTATTTATTTCACCATAATATTTTTGTTAGTACTTACACGTTATGTGTGTGTGCGTATATAGACAAATATTGTTCAATTCTTTTCCCAATCACCAGCAGTCTGTGATTATTCTAGTACTGAAGTGCAACAAAAATGGACCCTAAGCAAAAGTTGTAATGCTGTGGTGAAGAAATATGGAAATTTTAGGATTCTCTCATCTGCCCCTGTCATATGCAAATTTGGAAAATTCAACTACGATGTCACCTCATTTGAGAATGAATTATTTAATCTACTTTTGAACACCTGTCAAAATATACTATTCCAGTGGCAAATTTCATTTTGCTTTTCTGACATATTGGGAGGAGCCTTTCTACCAAAACAAGCACCTATGCATTCCAGTGAACTATATCCGTATATCTTTAACAACCATATTAGTCATTCGAACCAAAATAATCATTTGGAAACTAGGAAGGAAGAACGTTTTTGTCTACATATAGAAAAAAGTGATCAAAGATTTCAATAGTATAAAGAGAAAAATAAGCGTTATTAGAAGCAGTATAAGTGGAGAATATCTGCTGCATGTTATATATGATGCGATTCATCAAATGTGGAAGTCAATCTTGATATGGTATGTGCCAATGATAATCATCTAACAGTTGAAAAGAAATTTATTGGTCAATATCTCATAGACAAATACTAAAATTGTATTGATAATTGTATATCACTTATTAATTCACGTTGGATATTGATACTATTAAATCCTTTCGTCTCATAACTAAATTTATAAAGGTTATCTAAATATATTCTCTATTTTATTACTTTTAATAACTCCTATTTGTACTGCTAAAACTTTTTCATTCTTTATTTGAACTTGTACATAAATATTTATCCTCTTTTCTAATTTCTTCAATCACTTTTAATATCTCAAATATACCTTACGTATATACAGCTTTTCCATGGCATAATTTCCATGTTTCTGTTTATACATGTGCTATTTGTTATATAAATGAGCCAAATGGTAAGTCACTCAACTTCAGTTTAACATTTAGTTGACCTTGATTCAACTACAAGCAAATTGATCTTAAGCTTAGGCTACAAGAGTAATATATCGAGTTGATTTTCAACTGTACGGTATTTAGCTCTACAACAAGAAAACTAATATTTAGAGACAAAAGTTTTGTAACAAAAAATGGATAAAGTAAGTTATATTTCTATAAATATAATCGACAACTATGGTTTTTGTGATGAAAATTTACGTTTAGAAATAGAATTTTTATTTTTAAAACCCAATTTTCTTGTAGTGCCATAAGTCTAATCAAACACATCAAATATAAATCAAACTTCAATTCATGGTTATATATAAATGTTTTTTCTAGTTAAATACCACTAAGTTCAACTTTTGATTTATTTATTATTTTTTATGTTTTTTGTGGATGAAACTCGGAACTCAATGCATACTATATGATCTTCACTTCGCTTATTTAACGTTACGCATTATCGAGCGCATCCAAAAGACAAGAAGTTTTCAATGGACAAATCTTTCATACGACATTTGCTGAGGCAAACTGTTGCTATCCATCCTAATGAAACAAGGCCTTTTCAACTTATATATGACAAATGTTCGAATAAACGCCTTAGCTTTCTAATCTAGTCCTTCTCCCACTCGAAACATGGAAAGGAACAAGTTCATCTCATTACAGATTTCCATGCATAAGTACAAACTTGGATCGGAGATTCCATTCAATCCATCCTTGTAATTCTTAACTAAACTAATGGGACAACTCATGACATAAGAAACTCATCGATAACCTATCATGAAATTAAACTACATCTCGATACGCGTAGCTCGTCTTATTTAAGGAGACGGGTCTTTTAAGAAAGGTCTCAATCAGGAAAATTAAAATGTATTGCGTGAATGTGGAAGAAACGACTAGCTGTGTGGTCCATCAGATGACCATGTGGCTGGATAAAATCATAAGAGACATCGTATTATTGTCTGTCTGTTTGTTTCATCAACGTTAAACGTGGCCTAACGTTATGGAATCCCTTGAATTTTGCCTTCCCCAACGAGCATTTTAGATGATTTTGATTTCTATCCAACATTCAACGCTAGAAGAAAACATGCATTGTCATTTATACATCCTCACTTGTCACTAACACTTGTCCATCTCTGATTTGTATGAGAAATGCTTGGGCCCTAGCTGTTTCATCTTATTCCTTTCATGTTAATTAGGGTAAAACATCTGTTTTTTCCTTTTTCTTTTCTCATTTCATATATCTGTGTTTTGTTTTTCTTTTATAGGTTGCATGCAAGTGTCTAACAATACGAATTTATCGAAGCATCTTCATTTGTTTGGACGCGGTAATTTGCAGTGGGAAATGATTTAGGAGGAATTTCTAAATGTCAGGAGGTTGTCGCAACAAGTTACATAAAACTATTTATTTTGAATTCCGTTTATGTTTACATCGATTATTATTGTTGTTTGTTGTTAATGATACTTTTTATAATATGTATGTATGTGTGTGTGTGTGTGTGTGTGTATAGAGAGAGAGAGAGATCAAATGAAAGGAGCAATTCCTGACTCTTCAGAAAACTATGAAAAGGATATTGAAAAAAATGGAAAAGATACATATAGAGGTGCTCGTTTGTATGATTCGTGGTTTATACTGCTAAAAATAAAAATATACCGGTTGTAATCGTAGGGAAAATCACAAGGCTATTACAAAACAAAATGGTTAGTACTAGCAAAAAAGACTAAGATTTTGCATATATAATTTTATTTAGAACAGTTGATCACGTTATGTCTAGAGAAACGAAAATTGCCAATTATTAGAAAAACTTGTCTCATTATCTGGCATGGAATGAGTAAAATAATAACATAAAATTGCAAATTACACCTTTAACTAGGGTACTAGGCAAGTTAAAACTTCTACTATTTATAAATTGAGGAATTTAAGCAACGCTCAAAGCAGTTCATGGCTAATGGAAACTCCTCTGCGTATGCATAACTATAAAATCCTAATTTTAAGCTAAGTGGTGCAAATATCACGACTCCAAGATAGGATAGACTCATGAGATTCATCAAAACCCAATTGTGAGGGGAAGTCCAAGGAGCAAAGGTTCAAATCCAAGTGAGGATCCAATACCAAGAAGTTTTAAAGTGTTCTGAAAGATCCTAGTAGAATTTATATTATCTTGATTTATTGTATTTTTTAGTTGTTAGATCAAGTAAATGTCCACCTTCATCCGTACAAGCTACTTCTACGCATTGAAAAATTTTACGGCCCATGATGGTTATAATGGAATCGATTCTGTCACATCATTTAATAATTCAAATCTATTTCAAATCCAATCTTTTAAATTTTTTAATACTAATTTTTTATAATTAATTTAATTATAATATAGTGATGATTGGATCTATAATGAGATCCTAGATCAAACTGAAATAAGCTGTCTTTGATGTTTTAAGAGCATTAAATGCTTCATGGGAGCACATAAAATTCTACACCAACTAACACCTATTGCTAGACACCATGTTCAAAAGGCCAGTTGCTAAACACCTCTTACTAAATAACAAACAATGAATCCTCTTAACTATTTGTGGTTCCACATTGGCTTAAATTTGGGCAAAGGTTTAACTCGACTTAAAACTGGACAACGGCCAAGTTCAATTCCGATCTGGTACAAAGACCCATTGGTCCTCTGGTGCCAGTTGACAGGTTTGGCTTTTGAATTGGTCTAATTTATTTTTGTTGTTTTCATAGAGAAAATTTTAAATTTTAAATAAAATAAATTAAACCATTAATTTAGAAGAAAAATTAAAACCTAAAACTCTAATTTTTTAAGGTCTAAATCTCGCATTCGGTCCTTGAATTTAATTTGTTTTTGTAATTACCTACATGAAATGTAAATGTATTAAATTTACTACCTTCAACTTTTAAAGATTATTTTTAATACCTGGACTTATTCCATTTAATTTATTAAATGTTAAATTGGGCAAAATTTAGGTATCAAACTTGAAATTTATCCTATTCTAAAAGAATTGTCAAGGTTGTACACTTATATATATATATATATATATATAGAGAGAGAGAGGAGAGAGACACCCACACATACATCTACTTGTTAATTGAGTTGTAGTATTAGTAACATAAAACAAGTAGAAGATCCAAAAGAGATGAGAAAACAAAAATTTATCTCAATTTGCTAAAGAATGAGAATTTCTTATTAGTAAAAATCTTATGAATACCAAACCATACATCTTTTAAAGGTATATTTATGTCTCATATTAGTAATACATTAAATATTGTGAATGACAAATAAATCGAAGATGTTGCCTTCCAAAAGAATTTATTCAATAGAGGAAAAGGTTGCAATTAACAAAATTGCAACAAGTCAAAGGAGAAGAATAATGACCAACTTGGTATAAAGTGAATGTTAAAATTCCTTTGAAATTGAATGGGATTTTGATAAGATCTTACAGCATGTTCATACTAGCGAAAGTCCTAATAGCCACTCTTTTATAGCTGTTGACTTATAAGCATTTCTTGATCTATTTATTATTTTCTTAGCATCTTTTACTCTATTGGAAATGCTCACCAAATGGCTCTATAAAATCACGTAGATTTTTTATATACGTTGGGCTCAAGTTGGATATGATCGCGCATGGCACTAAATTATTCATACTCTCATACCAATAATACTATAATTCAAGTTGGATATGGTTGTGACACATCCTCATACTACTAATACTATAATTAGTACATCCTAATTCCATATCTACACTAATCTGTTATTTTTCTATTTGTATGATATGGGTGCAATACACCGTGAGCACTTATCATTTCAAACTCATAAGTTAGCAACTCCATTCACTTTCAAGTTTATGCAAATTAGAGGTTAAGTATTTGTAATTTGATAGATTTATGAAAGAAGAATAGATGTATCTCCTTTTAAAGATATGGAATGGAAACCTATTAAGTCCAAGTGGGTTTAAAGGAATCAATGAGTCCCTTATTCTAGGTTACCCATGAACCAACAATCTTTTCTTTTTTCCTTTGAGAAAGATTGGGTTTCAAACATTAAATAAAGTTTGTAATAGCAAAAAATAAATAAATTAAACTTTAAATTCAATAGGAAAATTAAAGTTTGATAGCCTTATAGGTTTTAACTCCTTTCTTAAAAAGATATTAGGATGTGCGATAATCATATCCGATTTGAATTATAGTATTAGCAGTATGAGAGTATAAATGATTTAGTACATATTCAGGATCATATCCAACTTGAGCCCAGATGTATATAAAGTATCTATGTTATTTTATAGAGCCAAGGAAACAAGAAATAGAGCAAGAAATTCTTATCAATCAAGAGCTATGAAAGGGTGGTTATTAGGACTTGCACTTGTATGAACTTTATATTTAATTTCTTTTTCCTTTTCAATCTTTTTCTTTTTTTTTTTTTAATTTTATGATGGTGTTACTTTATAATGCAGCTCCTTGTTTTGAAGGAGCCAAAATTTCCTATCTTCTTCTGAAATTTAGTGTGTTCATGCTATGAAACATGAAAGGAAAAATAAAAAGGTGGATTTTGATATTGTATAATCGACAAAAATTCACATACAAATATCAAATCAAAGTTTCTTAATAGTAAGCTTGTTGATTTTTTTTTTTTTTTTCCGTCAATGATTTTGATGTTTGGCTTATCTATTAAACATTTTCTTAAGTTGTGGATAAAATTAGCTTTATCCATATGCTTTGAATACGAAATATGTCTGGCCCAAAAAAGAATGGGAAATATATGTGTTTATATTTTCGGGGCTCATAAGATTCCAGCCCATAACAAAAAGCCATCCTGAAGTCGGTCTATGGACCGGCTCTTCTCCTTCATTTACTGGAAAAATTAGGCCCAACTTCGTCGTTTTTATTGGGCCTTCAACTTCGACGTTTGTATTGGACCACTAGAAAATAAATCTGAAACATTATCCTGTAATTAAGTTTTTCTTTTAATAATAATTCGGTAATTCAGTTATAGCATCTTAATTACAAACATCTCCACGGAGGACTGTCTCGTCATTAATTTAATCATTAAAATAAATATAGTAAATGGAATATTAACTATTTTAGTGATTCAATCACGGTTGAATATGGTGTGAGCTGTTGGACGATGACAGAAGTAATCCCATCAGAGTTAATGGCGGAACGATAAAATTTTTCTGAGTATCTCTACTACCTAGTTACTATGCGATCATCACCAGAAGTATTTAAATAAAATCAACAACGACAATAAGAAGTAGAAGAAGAAGCACTGGTTTCGTATCCAATTCCATTCTATATATTTTTTACTCGCATATGTACATTCAAAATTTAACAAGAAAATAAAAAATCTGTTTGACATGTTATTTAATTTGTATGAACATTGTTCATTTACAAGATGAAATAAAAATAAACCAATTCTCCCATCTTCCTTGTATAGTATTAAAATTTTTTTATGTGCACAAGGAACAGGTGTGTGTAATGTCAACTGTCAAGTAATAATAAAGAAAGCATGGTTACTCACTTTGTGAGACAGTTCTGCTCATATTTTTTATGCTTTATTTGATTTAATGAAAATTTAAATCCAACGAGTGACACTTGACATTTTACTGAAGTTAAAAATTTCAACATTGTTTAACTTCAATTAATGTAGTTAGGGGTAAGGTCGCCAGAAGCTTAATAATCAGTTGTAAAAAAAAAAAATAAATAAATTATATATTTAAAGAATTTTTTGAGGGAAAGTAGATAATATGTGTCTTATTTAAATTTAACTAGCTTTTTCCTGTAAATATGGATTTTTCATTTTTTTTTTTTTTCTAAACTTTAACTAGCTCTAAATAACTATGTTAGATGAATTTTTAACTTTTCCAACCTAGTTATTTCAGATAATTCCCTAAATTGTTGAATTCTTCTTCCATAAAAGGGAAAAAAAATGAAGTTGATATTGAAATAAACATGGATGCAAATTCTTTCCGAGAAATAAAATTCAAAACGAAAAAGAAAAGTACAAAAGTTTGGAAAGTTTTTTCTTTAATATCACAATTAGTTGACTTTAAAGAAGTTTGATAGGGGATAACTATTTTGTGGAATCACCATTATTGTCAAATAAAGAATTTTGATTCTTATAAAAGATGAAAGAACTAATTGTTCTTCAATCTGTTTTCAGTATTTTTCCATATGTACTCAGCAAAAATCGTGAATGAATTATAAGAAATATTTTTTGTTTTTCTATCTATTCCATAAGAATCTATATTTTGTTCTTTCTTTATTATATTTACCAAATTAAACATGCCTTAACTAAACAATCTTAATCTTTTATATGTTCCATCTTTTCAAATTGTATGATACTAAAAAAAATTCTGTGATCTAATCCATTTTTTTAGGAGACCAATGCAAACCATTAAAAGATCCAAATTTACGTAGTCATAGTTGAATTATTGAATATTCATTGATATGATTGTATCAACTCGTATAATAATTTTAATTGTTAAATAATGGTCTAGATAATCCGTTGATTCAATTGCAAAAGTTTTCTTATGCAAGTCTGTCTATTATCCTTTCCATGTAACTTGCTAAATGCTAAGATTGGCAATTTCCTAATTTACTTTTGCAAGCATAACACATGTCACTAGTACAAAACGGAAAGGGTCATTGTAACATTTGGATCATAATCTTTACTAAATTTTGCAATCTCGTTATTGCATTTAGTTGGTTGAAATTTTGAGTTTGTTTTTGCAATTAACCACTAAGTAATAAAAATGGCATCATAAAGTTTGTACGTATTAAATTTACATAGAAATTGCATAAATAAATAAAAATTGGGTACCAGATATTGCATTTATTAGTTTAAAAATATAGTAGTAGGTTTTAACTCAAAGTCATGAAGAATTCTTGAATATATGGCTTCAAGCCTATTGATTATCCCCTCGGATTTGATTTTCTTTACCCCCTGAATGCATGAATATTTTTTGTTAGCATTTATCTTAGATTCAAATCTTTATTTTAATAATTTTTTATATTTTGCGACATTGACTTGGCACGTGATATTGGCACTCAATTCAGCTTTTTAAAAAGTTGTAAGGCTGTGCTGAAATCATAAGATTCAAATCCGATCGTAAATGCAATAATAATAATAATTTGACATAAATTTTTCGAGTATAAAAGATATTGAATTAATACATAGTTCCATATAAAATTAGATTAAGTTCATTCAAAAAAGAATGTTCTTTAAAGTTTCACTTTTTAAACAAGCAATAAATTATAAATTGGGATTTGGATCCATTTCCACCCAGATTTGGATCTTTCGATTTTTATTTTTCAAAATATTTTATGATATGATTATGTTGTTAATTTTTTTCTTAAATAATTATCAATCACTAATTATGAATGATAATTTTAAAGAAAAAATTATTAGTAATAGAAAGACAGCAAGTGGAGAGATCGAGATTCCATTCATCTTCTTTGCTATCATAGCGTACAAGCCATGATGGTTGCTCGACTCAGAGCAAAGGGAAATGAAACGGAAGGGTTGATAACGTATCACAGTCTCGTGGCCTAAAATTGCCACATAAGTTGGTTGATGAAAAATGTAAAGAAGCACTCATATTGACGCATATTTTAACAATGATTTAGGACTTAAGAATTGCAGATGAGGATCCGGTTATAATAGCTATTGCATGCCTCTTATATTATGTGTGGCTTTGAAGGAATAGCATGCAATAACATTAAAAAAAAAAAGTTAGGCGAAAAAAAAAAATAAGAGAAAGAGTAGACAATTTTAGAAAATTCGAGCGCATGGATAACATGCAGAGGAGCACTATTTGATATTTCCAAAATGCAATCTACCTGTAAAATGGTATTTTTCTAAATCTCTGAACTAGGAAGAGATACAGAGCCATATGATTAGGGTTTCAATTTACTTTATTATAAATATAAGTATAATACATCTTTTTTTCTCATTTTGATATATTATAATAATCAAGTTTTTTCTGAGTTGACAAAGAGGCCAAAGCACTTTTCGGCCCCCCTCTAGGTCTATCCTTCCTCTAAACCATGTCAAATGATGAGGACTTTTGAAGTATAAAGTTTTAGCCATTAACATCTATTGGATCGCATGGATGATCAACAATGGATATAAGTCCTCTTATTAATAATCTTTCTATAGGCTCCTCTAGGGAAGAATGGCAGACCAAGTATTTATATTCTCAATTTTTGATAATTTAGTATCTTATCTTTATATTTTGACAAATTAATACTTGTAATTACAAAGTATGTATAATTTAGTGTTTCTTTTAAATAATAGTTTATGAACGTTTATTTTGATAACATGATATTAGTAGACCAAATGTTGTGCTTTCAATTTTTGGTAATTTTTTTGACAATTTATTATTACATCATTAGATTTTGAAAATTTTTAGTCAAGTGACCATCATTATCTTATCATTAAAATGAATGTTCATCAAATATTATTTAATGAAAACACTAAATTATAAATTTTGAAAGTACAAGCACTAATTTGCCAAATCTAAAGATGAGACATTAAATTGTCTTTATCCTTATTAAGAGAAAGCCTAAACTTAATCACGATAACAAGCAAACCGATTAATCAAACTATGATCAAAGGTTAAATCTTCTCTTGCCAAATGCGATAAATAATAAATAATGCGGAAATATAAAACAGACAACACCAGGATATAACGCGGAAAACCCAATTCAGGAAAAACCACCGAAACAACAGCACGCAATTTCTTCCACTATTAAATATAATGGGATTATAAGTTTGTTCTTCACTAGAAATGTCAGTGGATTACTTAATTATCACCACAAATGGTAGATCGTTGTTTCATCACCATGACGATTGATTTTTGAATCTTCACCAAACTGGTAGATCTCACAAAACTTCACTACAAATGGTGGATTTCAAAACACGAACAAGTTATTTTCCTCTAAAGTTTCTCTCTCTAAAATTTCCTCTCTTCTCTCTATCTCTCTCTAGAATTCTTCTTCTAGACTTAAGAAGAGGCACACACTCATTCCTTACAAACCCTAGGACAAATAAGAAGTATTTATATACAACACAAAGGGAAAACCAATAGACACACATAAGCTGGTATGACATAATTCAAAGCTGGTGGTGTAGGGGTGGTATAGAAAACTTTGACGTTCTAGAACAACATATGCCAATTCGTATACCGATAGTGTACGATGTACCTCCCTACGCCAGTAGTGTAAACCCCAACACCAATAGCGTTGAAGCCGATGCAGACATCCTAGAGCTCTCGATAAGAAATTCTTCAATTTCAACGCTGCTTAATCATTCGAAGATGGCTTGTGGAGTATCTATCCTCTTTGGCTAGTTTACATCAGCTCCTTTGTTTGCAAAACAAATCTCCTTATCTTTAAGTCCTCTTCCAAGTATATACTTTATACTTAGAATATCATGATTTCAAAGTCTTCTAAATATACAACATATATTTAGGATCTTCTTGGTT
The DNA here is from genome assembly GCA_024138025.1 of Combretum micranthum. Taxonomy (NCBI): domain Eukaryota; kingdom Viridiplantae; phylum Streptophyta; class Magnoliopsida; order Myrtales; family Combretaceae; genus Combretum; species Combretum micranthum. The sequence goes on along the minus strand of JAMXBD010000042.1, from coordinate 1,855,255 downwards.
ATAATCTCATATGAGCTGTATCTATAACCCCAACAATCTCCTCCTCTAGAGTATCCACACCATAGTTCTTGAAGAAAGGTAGCTTGTTCCTTATTCCAAACCCCGTTTGATATTTCCAAAGTCAACTTGATAGCACATTTGCATTTCTCTAAATCTATAAATTGTGTAAAAGTTTTTGGAGTGTTTATAGAGATGAGACAACATCTAGATTGTATGGATGATCAACGACAACAAAGATAAATCCTCTTGTTGACAACTTTTCCACAGTTTCCTCTTAAGTTCGGACAATAGAAAGCCCTTTTAAGTTTTAATACATAATCTTTCGTTAAAAAGTTTAAGAGGGAACGTCAAGCCCAGAATAATATTAGATTCAAAACCAATAATACATGTTAACCCTTTATGAGTATATATTGGCAAAGATTTTGAATCCATATGATAGAGGACTGTAAAGGCATAACTTGTCTTCCTTTTTTCCATTTAATTATAACTTTCAGGATTAGGCGCATTTACTGCACACGTCCGTCGGTTATTCCTTTTACTATAGTGGGCCGGTGGCTACGATGTCTTTGAATAATATTAAGATTTCATATTCGTGATGCTTCATATTGCCATGGACGGCGCTCTTCATGGAACATAGTCATTAATCGGACACAAAACCAAGCGGCATGTATTTTTCACTTTCATTTTTCAGTTATCTATGACACACACGACATATGGGTGTAAATTGAGGGGAAAATGTGAAATGGATCGAACCAAGATATTGAAATTCGCTTTCGATTTCAACGTGCAAATTCTACTGCAATTGAGTTTCAATTTTGGAATTTCAATTCACCTGAAAATTTACCTAATATATATTCATCTTCAATTCTATTAAACTTGTTTCTCTATTAATTAACTAAATAATTCAATATATATCTAAGTTTAATTTTAGTTTGAATAAATTTAAAAGCTTATTTAGTTAAATCGACTCGAAGTCAACTAAATCATACACCCCAATTCGGCTCAACTATAACTAAATCAAATAAATATATAGTCGGATTTAACTCCCCTGTTGACCTTGCTTAATTTACATATTGCCTTAGTTAGAAGATTGTACTTTCCAAAAGAAAAAATGAATGGGAACTCGACGCAGATATGCGTGGTTAAAGCCATATCCAGCCCCTATCCAATGAATTAGCTGCACAATAAATTATAGGTTCCATGTGAAACCAAATCTAGCCATTATCCATATGTATATACGTTACCAGCAGAATTACCTTGGATAGGACAAGTCGACAAGCGTGCTAGTTTACTTGATTTAGAAGCGTATGCATGGAGGAATAATTCTTTGAAGACAAAACACTGATACGTTTTCATATAAGAACCTTGTTTGACACTTTAACTACTAATCTAAGATACTTTTATATTTAGAAAAAAATACATACATATATATATATTAAAAGATGGGATTATAGTGCCATTTTATGCATAGCAAGAATTTTTCTCATATATAATATATGCTTAGAGAGAGAGACACACACACACAACATTAAAGTACTAGACGATCTAACATTTCACTATTTCATGACCATACCAAATCAAATACATAGAACATAAAATAAGAAAATTTAGGGTTCGTAAAACGTCAATACCAACCCTAATTAGTCACATGGGTTAGTTTGGATTGTCTAATTTTTATCTATATATATATTATATATCTTATATGTATATGGTCTGTTTGATTTATTTATAAGTAAAAATATATATTTTTAATAAATAACCTGTTTGAAAATGATAAAAATAAGATATCAAATAACCTAAAACGACAAAGCAAATAGAGCTACGATTTAATGTCCAAAATAGAGTTTAAAATTATAACTTGACTGGGGAGCAACCGAGGCCATTTCAGACCAATCACATGAAATCTAAACCTACTCCAGTGACGTATAAATTTCCTAATCTTGGTTAGAACTATGAAAAAAAAAATTCCACTATACACATGACCTACCTTAACAGAAATTTAGCAAACCTATAACCCATCCCGTATGGACTTGATTAGCTTTCTTTCTTTTTTATTTTTTTTAAACAACCAAACACATTAATACTTGTACAAAGACATTTGTAACCATATTAGTAATCTGCATTCTCTTTTATGTTAAGCAATTTTCAACTGTCTCTAATGGGAGACATGCATGTGTGCGTGTAAGGGGTCATTCACACCCTTTCCCCCACATTATAAATAAAATAACATAAATCTTTGAACTAATATAGGATTTTGTGTGATAGAAGCAATGTTCAATTACAAAGTTCATGTCAGATTTTGATGAGATAATACATTGCATAATTGCTTATATGATATAGTCAAGTTATACTTAATAAACAAAATATGTTTATAATGTGTTGAGATTTTGCTTGTAAAATATATGCATTTGTGTTTGTGTTTTGCAGGATCTTGTCGCACTACTGATAGCATTCAAATGCCAAAGTATGATGACTGGACTCTAGCATGATCAAAAAGACTAATCATGAAATTATTGCAACTAGTGTTTAGACACTATGGGGCGGCATCTAGACGGTAATGCAAATTCATGTCCTGAGAGCTTTTGACCATGTGCATTTGGGCTGGAGTTCGGATGTCAAGGCACGATGTCTAAATGGTAAATCGACTTGGTGCAGACAAGGTGCAAACGTTAAGAAAATCAAGTGAAGACGACATGCGTTTTCCACAAGGCATTTGGACAGTAGTAGATGGCATTTGAACGATAGCCGACAATAAAATAATCATTGGAGCTTTTAATGTAAGGGAAAATGAGGATAAAATGGATAATAACTACATTTCTTGAAAGCCATATAAATATGGGTTGAAATGCAAACTTTGATGAAGAGAGAGAGTTTTGATGGAGAAATTAGTTTAGTCTTACTCTCTAAATTATATCTTTGTATTTTCTAATTCCTTGAAGTGTAAGTGGCAATCATTGTGAGATACCAATAATGTGTTTGTTAAGTATTTTTTTTTTTTTTCCAGTATGGTTTTATGTTTGTATCAATTGTGCCTTATGAGTATTAATGTTGAGTGAAAAAAGGCACAACCCATGTGTTGTTTGTATAGATGTGTTTTTGTGGTGTTGTCATGTAGCTTCTTAGAAGTATTTATTTGAGTTGAATGAAGTGTATGTAAAATCCTCCATTGGGATACAATAATGAGATCGTGGAAACTAGAACATAAACCAAACTCCACTTTAAAACTAGTGTTGTTTTCTCTTTCTCTATCTCTTTATTTATGTATTTTACCTATATATTATTTAGTGTATTGCAATTGCAGCATTTAGGTATTAGTTTTGTAAAAGAGATAATAGTTTGTTGTGAAGCACCTTTCACCCCTATTTTTGAGTTTTAATCTAGATGTTTAATCAGTTTTTCAAGAATAAAGATTAGTGAATGTGAGCAAGACAAAGGATAGTATAGTCAATAATAATGTCATATAGAATATAATCATTATTATTATTTTAAAAAATTTAGTGTATTATTCAAAATTTTGAATAATACTTATTCATAACCAATAGGTTTCAAAATAATGCCTAAACCTATTCTAAGAACTTACAAAATCCTTAATGAGTTAGACAAGCCGAATAACCTATAATGGCACGACCCTATTGCATCTTTAAACTTTACATAATTAAGGCCATGGACTACGTCCTAAGATGTGGAAATTACAAAGGTATATTGATACATATTCCAGTGCTTTCACAAACTTATAAGATGTGTTCTGTCTTTTAATAAATACATAAGCAATATTTTACTAAAAAATGTTAATGTTAGATGGGCTCCTCCCTCTCTTTAAGTTAAGAAAAAGAAGAATGCTGCTTGATTGAACGAACATTGTTAGAACCTTTCTAACTAACACCTCAGAGAACCTTCTCGCTGGCAATCACATAAAATTTCACTCTTTAAGTCCAGTTTTTTCATTTGTTGCGAGCTAGGCTGCGGGAGGGGAAGGGGAGATTCTTTCTAATGTTAGATACAACACTTTTATTGGTCTATAATTATAAATTCAATAAAATAATATTATTGAATAATTTAAATTTAATAATATATGAAATATTTAAATGTTGCAAAAAGGAGAATTGTAAAGAAAATGCAAAAATTCGAAGAATACACATTTAAAGTAAGTGGTCAAGAAACGATCATAAATAATAAGTCATAACATGGCAATTAAATTATCCATTCAACCCATGCATATTGGTGGGTGACTAATACTGACCTAAGGGGCAGGTGGCATGACCTAAAATGATAGATAAGTACCACCACCATCATTAAAATATTATATACACAACAATGCACTTAACTTATGGATGGCGCTAACTATTATTTTAAGTTATTTTGTGTGTAACTTAATAGGCTAGGTTTGGTTAATAAATAATTACAAAATAATTAAGAATATATATAAACTAAATAAATTGGGGTAAATTATACTAAAAATATCAATGTTTAGGAGTAAGCTCATTCAAGGTTTCAAAGTTTCAAGTTGTTAAAAAGAAGAATTAACATTTTGCAAAGTGAATTTAATGAGGCATCCATGTTTTGTAAAGTTCATTTAAGGTATTAACATTTTGATTAAGTTTCCTTAATGGTCAAATATTAATGCCTTATTTGACTCACTTTGTAAAACATTAATACCTATTTTTAATCACTTGAAACATTAATATCTTAAATGAATTAATCTCCAAACGTTTATTCTTTTTTTAACCACTTAAAATATTGATACCTTAAATGAACTTACTCTCAAACTTTAATACATTTCTATGTAATTTACCTAAATAAATTGTAGTGAAAAAATGAAAAGATGAGATAAGAAGATAAGGCCTAATATAAATAAAATTTGATTCACCCTCTGGCCTCTACAATTACCAATTTTCACCTTAAGAGGACTTCTTTCATGCTCTATAATCTTTATTGACAGGAATTATAGATTACAATCGCTAAAGTATAGTGCTTAGAGAACTATCTCAATTGAACTCAGAAGCATTATAATTTCTCTCTCTAAAATACTAGTAAATTATATATAGAAGAGTTATTGAAGTAACAATGAAATGTGAAATGATTTGTGCTCTCTAAATTTATCTCAAATTGTTGGGCCTTAGTCATTAATTTATAACTTTCTTGGAGAAATTTATTATTGCCCCTTTCCCTTTCTTAATTCCCAAAATCATAGAGTTGTAACAATTGGTTCTACAACTAAACCTTTAAACATTATGTTAGAGACATCTGGATTTAAAATACTCTAAATGAAAATAATTATAATGAGGAGCAAAACCATGAATTGGTAAATTAAAGAGGGGGCAATTTTGCCTAACCACAATTTTTTAATAGAAGATATGCTAGTTGGAAAACATTTTTAAATTCTAGAAAATAACTCCTCCTTTTCTTTTTACATTCCATTGCTTTTTCTTCTTCCTCCCAAATCCACATTTGTCATTCTTGAAGAATTTCAACAAAACAATAAGATAAGGAACAATTTCTATTTGTTTTCTCACTATTTTAACAAATTTAACTAGAAGATAATAGAGCTTTAGCGTTGCAGTGTTGATAGTAGAATTCTATGGAGAAAACTATGAGTTTAAGAGAGATTTCTGGATAAATCTCAAAAGGCAAAAGTTGAACAATTGTAGTATAAAGAATATTGAAGAATTTCAAACAAAATAACACAAATTCTACATGTTTTCAATCTTTTGTGTGTTGCTTTTGTTAACAATATGTGAATGATGGTTTGCATGCGATGTGGATAAGGCACGGAAGGATTTGAAAATGTTTTAGGTTGGAATTATGACATGTTTTACAAACAACAACAATTTTGGAAGAGCACAACCTATGCACAGCTCGTACACTAAACCGTATACCTTTCGGAGATTTAGAAACTATATATCTAGAAATACATAACCATTGCACAAGCTCATGCATCAAACTACTAATCTATGACTTAAAATTTTGTTTCCGAAGGTGCACAACCTATTGTTTAGCCCATGCACTCAATCGTGCACTTTTTTTTTGCCAATTTGGTTTGTTTAAGAGTTATACGACCCCTTACATGGTCATGTACTTGCTCGTGCATACTATAACCTCTCCAAAATCACCTTTTTACCTCCCAAAAGCAACTAAAATCTATTTGATACTATCTTCTAAGAATTCAATTATATTCAAAGATTTTAAAGCTTAAATATGAGTAGAGTAAGGGCAAGAGGTGCAAGAGTGTAGATCATAATGAGTTAGAACTATAATTTTTTTTTTCTAAACAACTTAATTGCCATGTAATTAGGTTAGAGAACTTTAAAAAATGAAATGGATCAATATTCTAGGTATATGTATATTGTACTTATTGGCTATATTTACTTAAGATAGAATTATAAATTAATTAAATGATTGTCAACACCCCATCCCCCCAAAAGAAAAAAAATCAAAAACTATAAAACTCACATAAATAAAAAAATTAAATCAATTTTAAATTAAAAATACAAAGAATAATATCAAATGAAATTAGAAAAATTAAAATATATATATATATGTATATAGAAGTTAGGATTTAGAAAATCTCCCTTCCTTTAGGTAAATGAACTTAGAAAGTAATCAAAAGTATAAAGAAAAGGGAAAAGAAGAACAATAAAAAATAATACTAAAACACAAGTAACAAAATTAAAAAAATAAATTAAATTAAATTAGTATATATATACATACGTATAGTAATATTATAAATATGATATATATGCACAATATTACATGATTGTAATCTTAGTTTCATTTAGGCATTATACCTCTGTTATAAATTCATTTGGTCTCTGAATCCATGCCCTTTTCTATCCAAATTATTTCGATGCATTATTGGGCCTAACAATGTTAATATATATATATATATATATATATATATTTTACCATGCTACTAAATTGATAATAAAGCCCAACCAAGATGGTCAAGACTTGGGCTAACAATGTTAAAATAATCCCCTATAGAAGCAAAGGGTGTGTATTATTTCTCTTTAGAGATTTATGCTTGGACAAGCTCGCATGTAACCTATGTGTTTTCTTCTCTAATGTCCCACCATCCATGCCTGTCACGCCCCAACGGGTAGTCTAAACATAAAAGTTCACCGCAAGCTACATAAGACTTAGGAATTGTTACCACAAACACTCTAAAGTCTCATACAGATGCAAGGCATACCTTTACAATAATACAATACATGAACCAATGGAGATAAATAGTTTAATTTGACATATTATAAGTATTAGGATATAAACTATGAGTCAACATAATTAATTACAAAAGTTCTTGGGGCATTCCCCTCGCAAAAGAATATCAAGCTTAATAATAGTCTTTTACAGTCATCCGATAAATAATAGGGTTTCCTATGGAAGTCTACACAAAATCAAAAGTAAACTTCTAATGGGAACTCCTAATTTTTGTACCTACTCAATAGGATACCTCGGCCTTAACCATATATAGGTATACTGCAATAAGAAAAAGCTGTGAGGGCGTAAGCTACACTAATTTATTGAGTGAATACTTCCATAAAGACATTTATAACAAATCAATCAATCAAGTTAATTATTCAATCATATGGAATGCATCAACCACATGAACTAACAATCATATGATCAGTCAAAAATCATACATGAATGGATTTACGCTCTCCATTCGAGGTTAGCAGATTAACAAATAATGCGGTACTATCGTTGAATTAATAAGTCGTTTATGGATCACGGATTACCAACTTATGTCGTTTATGGATCACGATCAACCAACTCATTTATGTCATTTATAGATCACGATCAACCAACTTTTAGCCATTTAAGGATCACGGATATTAGTTTATCAATCCAAACAATCATATGATCAGTCGGAAATCATATATGAATAGATTTACGCCCTCCATCCCCATCGTGAAGTGATCATGTCTGTATTAGTTTATCAATCCGAATAGTCATTAATACTAATTTCTTAGGTGATCAACAATTTTGCAGACAATCACTCCTATAATACTCTAAACAAGCATAAGTTAACCACACGATTCCGATATTTTTAATATCATTTCTCAACTCATCAATAAGCATACATAATCCCCCATAACTTCCATCATGCAAGTCCATTTTTATCTTTTGCCTTATGATCTAGTGCAACTATTTGCTACAATCACAAGCAATAAATGAAATTAGGAAGTAATACTCATTCAGTCATTGGTTGCCGATCTCTTAGTAATAGTAATCCGGTGGTAATGAATCCTCGGGATCCAAGTCACCTAAATGAAAGAAATACCCAAATGAGTATTTCAACTCATATCTAATCCATTTTATTTCATAAAAACTATTAAGTTTGTAATTCTCATCATTAGTGAAAATTCCAACTTAAAATGGCCATAATTTGGTCATTTTAACTCGGAATTTTGCAAATTATATATCGATTCCTATCTACTTCGAAAGATCTATCTAATTCTAATATAATATCTCAATTTTGAAAACTTTTAAGTCTCGAAAAGATCCAAACAGATCTGGTCAGTAACCGAATTCCCATTTTCAAATTTGTTTTTGTGAGGAATTATGATACCTCTACTATCCATGCCAAAAATGCATGTAATATTAACAATTTTCTATCATGAATGGTATGTTATGAGCTTCCTATATGCATATTTATGACGATATTCTATTAGAAAACATTTTTACAAATTTCTTCTTCACAAAATATCATGAATACTTAACCTAGTAAGTCTAATTTTGTGTTCTTGACCAACCACACTTGTTTTAGAAATTTTCTTTAATAAAATTTATTTATTCTTTCTAAAATTAAATCTTTATCATATCTATTCCTTAAGGGCTTCATTTTTCAACATAAATCCTCATTTTACATATTGTAATCAAATGTTTATATATTAGCTATTCCTAAATCCGAATTTTGTAAAAATAGTTTCTAAGTGATTTCTTTAAGAAAAACTTGTTCGATACTTTAAAATTTAAGGCTCCATCATTCCTATCCCCTAAGGGCTTCATTTTCTTAATAAAACTTCCATTTTGAGTTTGAAAAATTGGTGTTTACATATCCTCTTTTCCTAGTTACGAATTTCATTTAAGTATCCTAAGATCTAAATTTTCTATCTTGTAAATATTTCTTGTTTGATAAATTTCTCTTAGTAGATCTACCATTAACTTACAAAAATCATTCCCTATTGTTACCTATTCCATAAGATCTTTATTTTTCACATAAAAATCATGTTTTTGAGTTGAAAAATAGGTTTTCAAAATGCAACTCATTTTCCATCCGAATCTACAAAAGTTTGTTTTTATAAATCCAAATTTGTTCTTGAGCTTTTTGGCTTATCTTCATAAATATCTTAACTTTTAGAATTAATAAAACATTCATTTACATAAGACAAAATATTTATGACTATTAACTCATCCTAAACATAATAAGATCTATAATATCATGTAAGAGAATAAATGTTTAAAAGCTAGATCTAAGTATAATGGTCATGTTAAATGCATGAAATGAAATATACTACTTATGGCAATGATATTGTAGCAAGATTCCTATATGAACTCATCACTATATGAACATATGTTATGATTATGAGGAAAACACAAGCTTTAATCACAAGATTCACAACTTGTGATGGCTTGATCTTCATGTTCTAGTGGTTTTATGTCCCTAGCATGAAGCTCATGAGGATTTTTATGAATCCACACATAAATGATCTAGCCATTATATGTTTTTGTGGTAGAAAGGTTTAAATATATACCTAACAAGCTTATAGAACAAGAAGAGTTGAAGAAAACAAAAGTGTATGAGTGTGTGTGTGTGGTTCACGGCATAAGAAAGAAAAGGGAGAGAGAGTTTGTGAAATTTTGCAAAAGTGAAAATGAAGAAAGAGAATGAAGGCATAAAAGAATATATATAGGAAATTGAATTAAGGTTTGAGTGATTAAAATAGAAGGAAAAATAAAACAATTTGAGAGGAAAGGGGAGGGGGTGCAGCGGCCTTAGAAGGAGAGAAAGAATTTTGTACAATTTTTCAAGTTAAATGTGTAATAAAATGTATTGAAAAAGTAAATATAAGGAATGTGATGTAATAAGGAAGGCTTGATTGTAAGGATGTAAGAATAGGGTTATAGCTTGTGAATGTGAGTAGGGTATAGGCTTGTACTTGTGAATAGTAATGAATAGTAGATTAGACAATTAAGTTACCGGTTAGTAAAGAAAATATGATATAAAGGCTATAACTGTAATTTTTATAAACCAAAAAATTATAATAAATATAGTTTAGAATTCCTTATTAAATTCCGGTCTTAATGAGTATTCCGGAATATTTCTCTAATTTCGAGTCCTAGAGGCTGGTTTCCGAAACGAATCTCGGTGAGATTCGAAACAATAATTTCTCGAAAACTGACCTTTTTACGTTTCATTATATTCTTTAGAACTATACTCTAAGTCAACTTGCTCTCATAAGTTCTATGGTTTTATTCTCGGTGGAGCCGGACTTAGGGTTTCTAGGTTTCAGTCTAACCCTAGCTATTTTGATTTAAGGTTTCAGTTTCCGATTCAGTTATCGAAGCCAAGCTTGAATACAAGGAAAACCGAGGCTTGTAATGCCCATTCTCTCTCTAAGATTGAGACCAACCCACACAAACCAAACACCTCCACCAAAAATTCCAAGCCCATAACCACCCATCCAAACCACCAAAATCCTCCATTAACCACCACTCGACCCACAACATCACCTTCTCTAAACTACCACAAAATCCATACGAAAAACCTACTCACATGCACCATACCAAACCACTTCTACTCATCCACAACCACCATAACTGCCCCATTAACACAGGTCCACAACATCATACCACCTCCAATGTGTAACAAACCTAAAACCACTCACTCCATCTCCAAACTCAAACGAAGTCACCACTCTAACAAACCTAAGACCACCAAAGTAAACCAACCCAAAATAACTAGAGAGAGAAGGAAAGACCATCTAACCTAGCTCCTTGCTCAAAACTAACTCGTGATTTGAAGCAAACCACATTTGCCAAAACATGTTCATTTCTTTTATTGTTTAGTTTCGTTTTACTTTTACTTTTATAATTTTTCTTAATCATGCTTAAATTTTTTTTCTTTTGTTATATTATTATCTCCATGAAATTGTAGCATCTGAAAAGAAATAGTGGAAAAATTTAAGCAGTATGTTATATTATATCATAATACAATGCCATACAGTACATAACATTATGCAGACCATATGATATAGATGTTATCAATTAAAAATCAACATATAATATATCGTGTTTATACACATAGGTATTATATGTTTACATTTGGCATGTTTTATTTTTATGTTATCCTCTATGCCAAGTCTATAATGTTAGGGTTAAAATATCTTGCTATGCTTACTATCCTATATTCGCTATTTGATGCCCAAGTTCATTAAAAAATGGGTTATATTCATGAGATTTACTAAAATTTGTGTATAAAAAGACTTTAGGGTATTAAAAACCACATATAGATAATTATAAACTTTAAGGATATAAACTTGTATATAAATTAAAAAATGTAGATCTAGGATTCAGTTATTTCAATGTAAATATTATTTTGTCGATTTATTATAATGAATAAATAAAAAACTTTAGGATATATAATTGTATACATGGAAATTAGAAACTTCATGATATAATATATAATTAATTATAAATTTTAAGTATAGGTTTGAATATAACATGCCATGATTATAGGTTTAACCTTAAAATTCATTTGTTAAAGTAATCTTAGTGTGAATTTTTTTTTTTTTTATTTGATACCATTATGTAGGCTTATATAGTAATTTAGGCTCTATTTGTTTTAAGGAAAATTATTTGTTTATGAAAAAAGTTTTTAGTTTTCCTTAAAAGTAACATATTTTCAAATACATGGCTAAATGAAAAGTCCATGTTTTTCAAATCAAGGGAAAATGTGTTCCATTAATTGTTTTATTTTTCTTAAACAAACACGGAAAAATAAAAAAGCATTTTCCTGAAAAGCATTTTCCTGAAAAATATTTTATTAAAACAAATGGGCCTTATTGTTTTTCTTATTCATTACTTGTAAGTATATACATAACACGTTTGGCATATAAATATAATATAAGCAAAATAATCTTTAGATTTATAAATTCATAAAGATAAGAATTTTCTCCTGTGAATTTGTGCAATTCGGTTTAATATAATTAGTAATGGGACAGACTAATACAAAGGAATTTTATATATAGTTGGCAAATCTGAAATGCTGAACAAATTGCTTGTTTATAATAAATCCAATTAGTCGTTTGTATATACTTAATTCTCTTAATTAATAAGAAAAAATGATGAAAAATATTATAAAAAAACATAAATTTATCTTTCTTTACTTTCTCCCGTATATGGGATATATAGAAATAAAAACCATTTTGTTGGCTTATATAAATATCATGTCATCTACTTTCTAACTTACCGAAAACAAAATAAATGGGGGTGTTGATAGGCTTTATTTGTACCACAACATGGAACAACAACAGTCCCAAAAGCCCATCAAGCATCCCAAACTGCCTCGGCCCCTTAACCATAACCACTAACTAGGGCTACAAACAAGTCAAGCTGCATGTGAGCTACTCAAGATCAACTTGCTTCAGGATTAGCTTGTGGTACTGGTCATATATAGCAAACAAAATCAATAACAAGTTAAAATTTATGCCCAAATCTCCTTATGACCGTACTTAAGACGTATTCTTATCAATGATCAATGATAGCAGTATAGATTTAGAGCACAAGTGTTGATCTTATAAAGGCTAATGAATACTAATATTTACTATTCTTCTATTGTTCAACCTACAAAAGAGAATAGTTAAGCAAAGTATATAATATCGCTAAAATTTGAAGAACACAAGTCAACCAAAGGATATTCCAAATTACAAAAATTGTTTAGATCTTGAATTCTCACTTAGTGATATGTGATTACATAAAAGATAATTCTAATATTATTATTGTTGATTTTGTGAACGATGAAGACTCGTAATGTAATCTAATATCTCTCTCGAGACTGCTGCAATATTATCATTGGTTGATTCCAACCCCTTAGACAAGTTTATCGATCTAGATATCCCTTATTAGGTTTCACCCTAATCTTGAAGAATCATATTGCCCTATCTCAAGGATTGCATTCAACTCCTTTCAATTGTATAGATCTAATCAAGAAACCCAGCAATATATTCAAATCAATGAAGAACAAATCACATACTAAACCTAAGATTCATCAAAATCTAAATAAAGAAATTACTTCTCTATGGGAGAAGTATTCATCATGCAAAAAGATAGATAATCAAGCATAACCCACAATTATAATTCGGAAAATTAAGCACAGATTGACTTGCTAAGATAACTACACAAATTTGCATCACTACTTCTCTACCCTTTATTTTCCTTGGGACTTGCCTTCTTATAGGTGTTCTTCAAGCTCTAAAAGAGGAAATTTCCTTTGTTTAAAAGAAGAAAGGATAGATCTTGAAGAACAGGAAAGTTGTATGTCCTTGATGGCAAGTTAGGGTTTTGATTTGGGAAATAACCTTCTTAGGAATGGTGAGTTGTTGGGTTTCTAAATATAAGGAGCAAGCCTCTGAAAATTCCAATTTTAAGTGTAGATATCTTTATTTCAAAGACTAAGAAACTAACTTTCTTTTTTAGGTTGTTTTCCAAGAAATACTTGTTGTTAGATTGACATGACTAGGACAAGTCATGTCCTTGGTCCGCATCCACTGGATAGGTTATGTCCCTAAGTTGTGTAACTTTCTATGTCACTTCCTTAAACAAGACAACTTGGACAAGTCATGCAGCGGTCGTCCCTTATTATGCCAAATTCCCATATTACACAACCTGTGATGGGTCATGTCACAGTCGTGTCATGCCAAAATTCAAATTCTTGTCCATAGGTGCGCTTTTACTTGATATAACTTCAAGATATATGTTGTGCCTATCATGTTGACTACAAATTGCTTCCAAATTTTGCATTTTTGGCCCAAATTGCTCTTTTCATAAAATATCTCCTTAAAGACTTGAAAGCAAAATTTAATAGTTTTAAGTGCTAAATTTATAATAATTATCAATAAAATACTAATAAAAGTCTATTTTAACACTCATAAAATAGGAATAAATTAGGTATATCAACTCAGTTTAGCTCTAACTTTAGCTCGAGCCAAAGTAAAGTTTGTTTATCTAAAGGGTTATTGTCATAAATGATACCTAAATTTTGGAAAAAAGTGCAATTAGATACCTGAACTTTGAAATTGATCAATTTAGTGCCTAAAAGAACTTTCCGTGCATGTCAATAGTATCTTTGTGATATTGATTAGTATACACGACAAGTAATTTCAAGTACTAAATTTATTATTTTCAAAGTTCAGGTACAAAATTGCATATTTTACCAAAGTTTAGATACCATGCTCAACATTTACCTTATCTAAATGAGCTGAACTTGAGCTTCGATTTAGCTCACGAGCTACTTGAACAAACTTATTTAGGTTCATGAATAAGCTCATTTATTCTCGTGAGTTAGCTCGTTATTAAGTTTATTAATTAGCTCGTTAGCAATTTGTGAATTTTGCATACATAATATACATATATAATTTTTAAAAAAAACTATTTTCTATTTAATATTTGTAGTCTCAAAAGGCAAACGAGGGTGGGGGGAAGGGGGTGGGGTTAGTTAAAACTTTTTCTTAAAGAAATTTAAATTAAATAACTTTTTAAAAAAATTGTTTTCAATTTTTTTGAATTAATTGCAAATTTATAAAACTTGATACTTAAGTTGTTTGTTGATATGAATGCAAGTGATATGTTGCAAATAAAATGACAAAAATGAAAAAGCAAGAAAATAAAGGAGACGATGATTTATAGAGGTTCCTTATTGTGAGTCAGTCCTCTCTTCTAGCTTCTTTATTGGGATTCGGTCTTCCATACCTCCTACTAATCCAATAAGTAAAGAAGAGTTATAAACACCAATAGTGCTTGCTTTATCTTTATAGCCTACCACTCGACTATGTACAGACTATAAATTTTTGTAGCCTCACTTCTATGATAATCCTTACTCAAATAGTAAAGGAATAGTTGTAAAAAAAATGAGAAAATATAAGTTCTTTAATTTAAGCTTATAATCTAAAAGGAATGTGTATAAAGATATGAAGCTCGTAGTGTCCATTAAAATGTTTAGAAGGCTTTTCGCAAAGTGCTATTGGAAACTGCTGTTGTTGTATTTGTTCTTCTTCTAAAACTTGAAATCTAGAATATATATGTGCTTCTTTGAATGGCCTCTTTGATAATATCTTTAAACGTTCATAATATCCCACAAAGTCTTCCAACATTCCTTGGTTGAGTGGATAAAATTGATGTCACTATATTTGTGTGATTTGAAAAATTTATCGGCAAATTCAAAATTTTAACCACTTATCTTGTCTTGGTTGCTGACCTCAAATATATTGTAAAGAATATGTCCTTGACATTTATTGTCATTTGATTCTTCAACAATTACTTGGATATACTTAAATTTGAAGATATTCCTTAAGTTTCAGATAATCTTTAGCTGTATCTTTATCTTTATCTTCATCTATTGATATTGACAAAATATATTAATGTTTAAACTTTATAAAAAGATCTTCATTAAAGTTGAATCGTGAAAGTTGCTGCAACTTATAAACAACTTCCTAAAAACTTAGATAAACATTCCAAGAAAATCCTCATAGATTATTATCTTCACTATATGGAACGAATTAAGTGTATTATTCAAATACACTTAATTAGTAGAGTTAGGGTCTCAAATAATTCTAACTTGTACTTTGATGATCGAGATATACCGTATGACCACTTATTTTGTATAAGAAGTACTGACTATCTAAATGTCTGCTCAAGTGTCTATTGAAGCATCTATAGAAGTTTTTATCTATCTGCTTAAGCGGCTGTTGTATTAATAAAAACCTTATTATACACACTTAAAATGGATCCATTAATTATCTCTTAACCTTTTTGTTATCATTAAAAATTGTTTAAGAGAACTCAACAATATTTACATATATATATTTATGAGAACACTTATATATATATATATATATATATGGTTTTAAAAAATAGAAAACAGGCTAACAAAAGAGTTAAGCTTAAGCTTAAATTTGAGGCTCGATATAAAGCTCAACTTAGCTTTAGCTTAATTCATAAATGAGCCAAGTACAAGCTCGAACTAAAGTTCATTTTAACTATATGAGCCGAGCTCGTGCTCAATAAATCTTAAACGAGTTGAGCCTAATCCTTTTAAAGCTTGTCTCGGCTTGTTTGTAGCCTACCACCAGCCTAAAAGTCAATCTCCTTCCATTGGTATACATAAGGACCCAAACTAAACACCTTGTTTAGCAGTTGCACATTCAATAACATCTCCTAAGCTTGCTACCTTTCCTTGAAGATACATTTCCCTAATTCATCATGTCTCGTCAGAACCCGAAGGTACTCTTAACCTTCCCGACCCACTCTTTCCTCGGAAGTACTAAATTGATCATTTTGAAAATTCAAGTACCTAATTGTATATTTTACTAAAGTTTAGGTACCATTCATGATATTAACCTCCAGAGCAATAATTAAATATTAATATTGTTAAGTCAACTATTCCTTAGCATGATTCTAGTATACTAATTAGGGATCATTTCCTTTCATTGTTATATTAACTATATATTAGCATGATTATAGCGAATTAATGAATGTCTTTTCCTTTCATGTCATAGCTATATTGCATACAAATACAACTTGTATACTAATGAGAAATATAGAAAAATTCAATTTCGTTTTCCTTTTTTTTCTTTCTTCTGTAGGTCTATCATTGTCACACCTCGAATCAGGGTTAAGGTTTGTCCAATCGCCACATATAACACTTAAGTGTTATAGGCACAAGCTAACCTAAAGAGCTTGTGTATGCCGAACAATTACTAGCCAAATTTTGAAATCCTTCAATTAGATTCTGAAGATAACTGGATTTAGCAACGATAAAAGATATTTCTTAAAACATTTCCTTTTTCTACTCTCATGAGTAGATTAACTTTCATAAATGAAACTATGCTGTCAGGTATCTCATATATCTTTCTTGATGGTAAAACAAAGCTTTAAAACTTGTTACAAAACATGGGGACTTCACTAAGCCCTTAAATAATAACAACAAACTTAAAAAAGATAAATTTAGTTCTTAGCTAAAATAAATTCAATGGCTCTGTCGTGCTTTACTCCTCAACAAACTCTTCCCAAGTCATCCTATTCACCCATCTCAAACATCACCACCTAAAGAATCATAGGAAAGAAAATAGCAATGACCTGAAGCCTAGTATGATAGTAACACTAGGATGTAAGCGGGCGGGATTTTATAGGGTACCCGACCCGCCCAGACCGATAAATACCCTATAAGGTAATGCCCTATGGGTTTGGAACGGGTTTTGGGATTAATACTAAAACCCTATAGGGTTTTGGGATGGATGTAAAACCCGTTGGGAACCCAACCCGTTAATATATATATATATATATATATCAGACTTAATCTTTTGATTCTTCTGGCCATCCTGTAATCCTATTCTCGTCCAATCACGTCAAAGGCAGCTTTTTTTTCTTTTTGTTTTTATTAAATTATTAAAAGAAACTAAAAAACCCTAAATCCTTAGTCCTCACTCTCCAATCTCCTCTCCTCTCATTCGCCGCCGCACTCCTCAAAAGTCAGACCTCAGTCCTCCACTCCTTCTCCTCCCAAACCCAGCTTTTATTTTCCTTCTGGCATCACAATCGTAGCTCAAGGACCGTCGGACGTCGCTTTTGCTTGGAACAACAAATAGATCTGCTGTTATTTTCCTTCTCGCAATCGTTGCTCACGGATCTCGGTAATGCATGACTCTAACTGTTTTGTTTTCTTATATGCATGTCATATGAATTTATTTATCTTAATTTTGGTGAACTATTCGTGCATTAAAAGAAGATGACTCTCTCTTTCCCAGATCTGGTGAAAATTGAATTGTTCTTTTTCGTAGATCCGACAAACTTTTTTAAGGAAAAACTAACGGAGCCCAAGGATTGTTTGGTTTTCGCAATTCTTAAAATGCAGTTCTTACGATGTAGCTGATTGAAATTTGTTTAACAATAATCAATTCTTTTATAAGGAATAGATTAATTTAAAAAATTTATTTATTTGTAATAGGACAAATTAATTTAAAAAATTTGGATCCATTGAACACCATCTATAAGAGCATCCCAACTTACTTTTACAAAATATTTTTTAATAATTTTTTAACTATGTTAGTGTAAATAATACTTTATAAAATTTATCAATAAATTATGTAAATATGTAAAACAAGTATAATATATATTATTGATATTTAATTTATTATCATTTAAAAATATAATTAATAAATTTAGTTTTGATAGTTTGCTTATATTGGCCATAGATCATTGGCATTTTCTTCAGAATATTTTAAGGAGCATAACAAAACACCAGGAAAACAAAAATAAATAAATTTACCTATGGTGCAAATGGGAAATATGGAACGGCTTTAATTTGGGAAAAAGAATTTGGCCTACCTAACGGTGGATGTTATTCTGACGCAAGCCAAGTTAGAATTTTACTAAGAAAGATACTTAGGGTTTACAAATTTCGCCAACATCTTAGTCTTTCGGAATATAAGTTTCTAGTAATAGGACAAATTTTGTTCTTTTAAAATTTTGAAAAACTGTAAATGAGTCTGACTTCTTGAATCTTGTTGTTGGAATGAAAACATGACAAGATATAATGCAATGATGATAATGAAGGGGACACAACACCTAAAGTTCATGAAACAAAGACACACTTTAGTTAATTTAATATGAGATAAAACTCTTGATATTTCCATTGATATATTGTTCTTTATTCCAATTCCATTTATATGATATTTAATATTATCCTTTCATGCTGTTAATTTGAGTATGGATGTGGATGAATATGGGATAAATATGGAGGAAAATGTCAATGATTTGATCCTATGGAAAGCCCATCTCTACCACCTAGACCGAGAAAACCAACAATTACATCAGGCTCTCTTGTAGCAAGTAGCGCCAATCAGATAGACAACCTCAACAAGCGTAAGTTGACTTCTTTCGTATGGTCTAAGATGGTGAAGAAGTTGCAATTTGCAACCATTGTTCAGAAAGATTGAAAGCAGTAAGTAAAAATAGCACCAAGCACTTGCATAATCACTTTAAAAAGTGCATTCAAAGAAACAATCATGGAGACCTTAGACAATATCTCTTGTCAATGGAAAGAAACCGAAGTGAGAGTGACAGTAGTAACTTGACAATAGGAAACTGGACTCTTAATCAAGAAACTGCTAGGCAGAAACTTGCAAAGGCAATTGTTGTCCATGAGTATCCTATTTCAATAGTTGAGCATGAATATTTTAGAGAGTACATAGAGAGTATTCAGCCTCTTATTCAGCATGTGAGTCGTACAACCATAAAGAAAGAAATCTTGAGCATTTATAATGTAGAAAGGGAAAATTTGAAGGTGCAACTGAAAGGGCTTAATTCTCGAGTGGCAATAACAACTGATATGTGGACTTCAAATCAGAAAAAGGGATACATGACTGTTACTGCACACTTCATTGACAACAACTGGAAACTTCAAAGTCGACTCTTGAAGTAAGTCTCTATACTTGTATATATTCTATCTAATGTATCTGAAAATTAGAATCTCTTTTAATTATTGTTACATTCATATGCAGTTTTTTGTATGTTCCAACTCCACATACAAATGAAAATCTTGCTGAGGGATTATTTGATTCATTGATGGCATGGAATCTAGATAGAAAATTATCTACTATCACTGTAGATAATTGTTCAACAAATGATGCAATGATTGCAACTCTGTTATTAAAGTTGCGAAAGGATGATTTGATTCTTCGTGGGAAGATATTGCATATGCGTTGTTGTGCGCATATTTTGAACTTAATTGTTAGAGATGGTGTGACTGTGATAGAAAGTGCAATAGAGAAGATTCGTGATAGTGTCCAGTTTTGGTCAGCAACTCCATCACGAGTTGAGAAATTTGGGAAGCTTGCAAGCAGCTAGATGTCTCATACAGTAGAAGGCTTTGTTTGGATTGCAAGACTCGATGGAATTCAACATATAACATGCTTCTTACTGCCATTGGATATAAAGAAGTCTTTTATAGAGTTCAACATTTGGATAGACATTATAAAAGTCTTCCTTCAGATGATGATTGGGAGTTGGCTGAAGAAATATGCAAAAAGTTGGCTATTTTTTATGAGGTATCTAACCTATTTTCAGGTACTAATTATCCGACTGCAAATTATTATTTTTGGAAAGTATATACAATTAGAAATGCATTGATTGAATGGAAGGATTCTCTTGATTTGAATATTAGTGTCATGGCTAAAAAGATGTTTGAAAAGTTTGAAAAATATTGGGGTGATGTTCATGTCATTATGGCTGTATGTACTGTGTTGGATCCTCGCTTTAAGATGAAGGCGGTGGATTTTGTGTTTCGTAAGGTTTTTGGAGTGAATGCTTCTAAAGAGATACAAAATGTCAAGGACACTGCTTATGAACTAATTCAAGAATATCAAGGTAGATCTAAATCTCGCCAAAGTAAGAGCTCAGATGGTAGATCTTCTCCAAATCCTTCAGGAGGTGGCAGTGGCACTAGTGCTCCAACTTCAACTGATCCTATTATGGAATGTTATTTAGAATATTTGAAAACTACCACCACTGATGTCCAGGTAAAGTCAGAGTTAGACCATTATTTAGAAGAACCTGTGGAGCCTTGGGGAAAACTCTAAGTTTGATATTCTTGAATGGTGGAAAGTGAGTGTAATGAAATATCCTACGTTAGCAGAGGTAGCTAGAGATATACTAGCTATTCCCGTGTCCACAGTTGCATCTGAATCTGCATTTAGTACCGGTCGAGTAATTAGTTCACATAGAAGTCGACTTAAAGCAGATACCATAGAGGCATTGATGTGTACTCAAAGTTGGATAGTTCATAAATCAAGTGGTAAGAGACTAGTAAATTTATTTATTTATTTAAAAAAATGTTTTCACCATATATCTAATGTATTGGAAATGTTTTGCTTTTTTTTTTTTTTTGTAGGTATGAAGACAAATAAAGAAGAAGATGAAAATGAGTAGTGAAATCTATGAGGATTTTAAATTTATATTGTAATTTGATGAGAGATGCTTTTGCTTTGTATAATTTTTATTTCGCTTTAAAATTTGTATTGTGATTTGATAAATGTTGTGATGAACATTACATTCTCTTTAATTTGGTTTCCTAAGACACTTTTGATTTTCTTCCCATGAAAATGGTATTTTATAAAGAGGATTGTATAAGTAATGATAAGAGTTTTCTTCTTAGCTTGTGAAGTAGGAAAATATTGGAAATAGAAAAAGATGAAAAAACCTTATAGGGTTTGGATGGGTTTCGGAAACCCTACTAGGTATTGGGTTCAGGTTTTGGTTTTAGTATACCCGTCCCAAACTCGTCCCGGTTGCATTCCTAATCTTATGTCTTATTTATAATAATATCAAAATGAATAATGACATTGTTGCCCCTAATCTTATTATGGATAAATTAATTTATCAACATAAGAATTCTTAGTCCAATTAGTAATTATTATTGTTCTTAAAAAATTATATTTATTTATTATTCTTAACAAATTAAGATTAATAATAAATAAATTCATTATTCCCACGACGTTATGTTTACCCAAATTAAGTGAAGATCGGTGATATGATGTTTACCTGATCCATAACTTATGTTATTACCCTTTTGTCACATGATATCTAGAGTAAACATAAGGCATGGATAGTGTCATCCTTATATCGTTCAATCTTATTATTTCTTGATCTCCAAGTGAACTGACAAAACAAAAGAAATTGATTACACTATCAATTTATTTGAGCACGGCCATGCATTTCTCAGTTTCACTTATCGGGGAACCTAGAGAATCTCTCCTATAACGAAAGGGAAAAATCTCAACTTAATCACCCAAATTCATCTACATGATTCACATTGCGCTTTATCTCAACCTTTACAATTATCCGATTAAATATAACATTTGATTGAATCAAATCATAATGTTCCTCATGTTGAAACTTATGGTGATTTCAGGTCTAAGGATACGTTGATATTTTTATTGTGAGAATCACTTATGACACTAATCCATGTAGCGGTCTCATAGTGGGTCAGTCCAGTGCATAGTCCTCTAATATATGCTTACGAGTTTGATTTATATCCCCATATAAATAGACATTTCATGACTATTAAGCAAAAACTTATACTAGATTTAATTCATTATCATTTTCACAATAACGAGCATCTAAGTATTTTTAGAATAATTAAATTATTCATGAATCCTATTATAAAGAAAACATGCAAACAATGTAATAGAAATGTCTCTATATCAATAATATATTTATATAATGACAATATCCAATAACTGGCCTAGGATACAATCACTAACACTAAGCTCTTCTCCAACAACTTCAATCAGATTCTAGTACTGGCTCTTCTTCCACCTTATCTATCACCCCAAGTACTTGACCTTCCTAGTATTTTGATTCTGCTTATTGTAACCAAATGACTTTAAATTCTTCTATTCTCACATCCTCAAAAACACCATAAGTTCCCCATGTTTTTCACATTGCCAATAATTCTATTTTGAATGTTCAAAGTTTAGGTACTGTTCAAACACCACAATTATCCTTGCTTGATACTTTTCATGTTCTAAAACTTTTGTTGAATCCTATTTCTATTAAACAATTATGTGAATTTGGTGTTGACTTATCTTTTTCAAGCCATGGTTGTACTATGCAAGATCTGTAGACAAGTGAGATCCTTGGGATAAGGTGTAAAGCGGGACAGTTGTTTAAACTAACTTTCTTGCGTCTTCCTTCTAAATCTATTGTTGGTACTGTTACATTACATATTTGGAATTCTTGTCTTGGTTATCAACTACTACTAAATTAAGTTCCCTAGTTTCTAGTGGTTCTTTGGGTTCTATCAGAACTAAAAATTTTGATTGTATTCCTTGTCAGTTGTCTAAAAGCTATGCTTTAACTTTTTCCTATAATGATTCTATTTCCTTAACACCTTTTTGTATGATTCATTCTAATAATTAGGGTTTACCCCTAATGATACTATGAGTGATTTGAGATACTATGTGATTTTTGTTGATGATTTTTCTCAATATACATGGATTTACCTTATAAGAAATAAGTTTGAATTATTTTCCATTTACAATAATGCCATGGGGTACAAAGACATAAACTTCACCCATTTTCTTGCTTAGCAAAGTAATATCATTCAATGATCTTGTCTAAGTACCTCTCAAAAAAATAGCAAGTAGAACGAAAGCATATAAACATTCTTGATATTTTTTTTATCCCTTCTCATATCTTCTTCTTGCCTAACAATTTTTTGGAAGAATAAGCTCTTACTGCTCTCTACATCATTAATTATTATCATTCTCTTTTCTTAGGTAACATCTCTCTTGAATGAACGTTTGTTTAACTGTGCTCTTGATTATCAAAATCTTAGGGTTTTTGGATGTCCTTGTTTTGTTCTTTTACAACCTCATGAATAAACCATGCTTAAACCACAAGCACAATTATGTTGCTTCCTTAAGTATGGTATTGAACACAAAGGTTATAGGTGTTGGGATCCCTTATCATAAAGACTTCATATCTCTCGACATGTTACCCTCTAGGGACATAAAATGTTTTCCACTTTGTCCAAATTTTGTGTCAGTAAGCCTCCTAGACAATTTTTCTCTGATCCTACTATAGCTTTGTTTTCTAACATCTCTCTTGTAGGTTCTTCTAATAGTTTTTGTAGTACAATGGAACCTACATCTAATCCCACTATATCTCCTTCTACTGTAGATTCTACAACTCTACCTCCATCTTCAGTCCCATGTACTTCCTTACAGTTTCCTGATTCTTTACCTATTCATTGTTGTACCACTCAAGTAAATCAACCCTTTGTTTGTCTCATAATTTTTCATGTCAATTCCATTGTTGTTTCTCTATATGAACCTAGCACTTACCATAAGACCAATATTGACCCATTATGGCAAAAAGCAATGGTAGAAGAACTGTAGGCTCTTACCAACGCCAATACTTAGGATTAGGTTGACTTGCCTCCAAATAAATTTGTTGTTGGTAGCAAGTGAGTTTATCAAATCAAGACTCAAGTTGATGGATCAATTGAAAGATATAAAGCTAGACTTGTTGCAAAAGGATTTACCTAGGAATATAGCATTGATTATGAGGATACCTCTGCTCTTATTGCCCGCTCGACCTCAATTCACAATCTACTTGCAATTACTGCTAGCAAATGCTCAACTATTCCAAATGGATGTCAAGAATGCCTTTCGCAATGGTGATATCAGGGAAAAAATGTACATGCAT
The DNA here is from genome assembly GCA_024138025.1 of Combretum micranthum. Classification (NCBI taxonomy): domain Eukaryota; kingdom Viridiplantae; phylum Streptophyta; class Magnoliopsida; order Myrtales; family Combretaceae; genus Combretum; species Combretum micranthum. Next base: position 1,830,769 of record JAMXBD010000042.1, on the reverse strand, counting down.
CCTCCACCTAGGTATGATCATCCCCATCACAAGGTTTATCATCTTTATAAGGCCTTATATGGACTTAATAAAGTTCCTTGAACTTGGTTTGCAAAATTCAATTCCACTAGTAATCTTCTTAGTTTTTCAGTCCAATCCTTATGACATTGCCTTATTTCTTCACGAGACTAATCAAGGATGCACTTTTCTTCTTATATACGTAAATGATACGATCATAACCGGTGATGACACTTAGGGCATCCCTACTCTCAAATGTTTTTTCCATCAACAATTTGAGATGGACTTGGCTAATGTGAGCTATATTTTAGGTTTTGGAGTGTCATTAAATGACTTAGGGTACTATCTATCATAAGCTAAGTATGCTATTGATCCCATCTCTTGAGCCGGCATCATTGACATTAAGAATGCGACTACTCCACTTAACTCCAATGATCATCTTTCAGCTACTGATGGTACTCCACTTAGTGATGGTAGACTTTATCGCTAATTAGTTGGAAGCCTGATCTATCTTGTTATTTCTCATCCAAAAGTTGTTCATGTTGTTCACATTGCGAGTCAATTTTTGTCTGCATCTCAATCTACTTACTTTTTCTATTATTCTTTATATGTTAAGATATATTAAAGGCACTATGTTTCATAGTCTTCATTATTGTTACACTTCACCACTAGAGTTACGAGCCTATTCTAGTGTTGATTGGACTGAGGATTTAATAGATCGCCGATCTACTATTGGTTATTGTTTCTTTCTAGGCACATCTCTCGTTTCTTAATGTAGCAAGAAACAAACAATTGTCTCTCACTCCAATACAGAAGTAGAATATAGAGCTCTTGCATATACTACCTCTAAACCCCTTTAGCTACGATGGTTGCTTCAAGATATGCGTGTATCATTCTCTTCGACATTTCCTCTCTGCTATGATAATCATAGTACTATGCAAATTGCTCATAATGATGTATTTCATGAATGGACTAAACACATCAAGATTGATTGCCATCTTGTTCGACATCATGTTCTTCAATGCACTATACAACTTGTTTCTAACTCATCATAGTCTTAGATTGCTGACATTTTTACAAAGTGGCATTACCTCGTGTTTTCAAGATCTCATTTGATGGGTTCAAGTCAACTATTTATTAGCACAATTCTAGCATACTAATTAGGGATCTTTTCTTTTCATTGTTAAATCAACTATTTATTAGCATGATTCTAGCATATTAATTAAAGATCCTTCCCTTTCATATCATGACTACATTGTTTATAAATATAGCCTTGTACAATAATGAGAAATTTAGAGAAATACACAATTTCCTTCTCTTTTTCTTTTCTTCTTTAGTTCAATCAAAGCTAATAGATATTTTTTTCAAGAAAAATGAAAACTTTTTGAACGAAGGCAATATCTTTGGATGATTGGATCTTGCTAACTAAGAAATGGGGCAGAAAATAGAGAATTAATTGCAACAGACGATGAAGACATTTCCAAGTTTATAAAATAGCTTGCAGAGCCGAAGTGTGATGATTTTTCTGAGCAAAAGACATTATTCACCGACGATAGATCAAAGTCAATTTAATAATTATTCAATATGTTGAGGATGAAGGGGTATGTACCATGTAATGATTCCATTTAGAATTTAAGATTATTATATTGAAATAAACCGTGTTGCCAACTCGAAATTTAGTTGAATCTTCCTAAAGTAATAGCTTAGTTGTCATCGCAAACATGAATTCCTCACCAGCTACCGCTATGTCGTCTAGTTCGTAATCTGTCTCTTACCGCGGTTTTGGCTACTTTTATTTGTATCTTACTTCATTCTGATTAATATCTATATTTTATTTATTTATAATTTATTTTTGATATATTTAATCTATTTATAGTAAAAAATATTTATTTTTTATTGAAAGCTTTTTTTTTACAAATAATTTATTTAAAAATAATAAAAATAAAAATACGTGATGAATAAAACAGACCCTTCATTTTGTGGAAAGTAAGGCATTGGACCGTACACCATGAAGTAGCTGTCAAACCAAAAAAGTTTTTCTTGGTTCGTATCATTACCCAAAAGCATGTAAATATATGTGTGTTGGATGGTATTTTTTTATTTGTATTTATATTTTTTTAAAAATAATATGTATAAATATATCTAATTTATATTTATATTTTATTTTTGATAAAATCTATCAATTTATTTTTATTTATATTTATCTTTTGATAAATAATTTATTAAAATTTAAAAAAAATACCTATATCTATAAAAAAAAAAAAAAAAAAAAAAACCAAACAAACAGACCATAACAAGTATCATGCCAAGATTCAAATATATGTTGGATGAACAATACTATAATAAGTTATGTTCTACGGTCACATCATGACTTTAGTTGTCACATCGCCATATGAATAAACATGTAATGTAACGTTAGCAAGAAAGTGCCTTAATATGATTACAGGCAAGTGCAAGAATCTTTCATAGAATATGCATGGTGTTTGGTAAGGGATGCTTGGACGATTTAGGCTTTCTCCGACTTGTTGCCATACAGTATCATTTCTTTTTGCCTTATTTATAAAAAAGTAAATACCAATAAAAAATTAAAAATTTTTCTTTAAAACTGATTAAATAAACTAAATATATAGAAGATTTAAATATAATACAAATACAAATAAATATTAAACAATTTAAATAAGTTATTAAAAATCTAAGAAGGATTTTATATATTATCAATAAATTAAAATTATTTTTGAAATAATCATTAAAACCATTACTTGGATATGAATAAATCCCTTCAACTTATGAAATAGGATATTTCTTCACGGTAATTTTTGGAGAACATATTATACCTTTCAAAGTATAGATTAAAGTCCTAAAAATCAATACTGAATAGATTACGAATGGGATTATTTTTTGGCTTTAATGATATTTAATAATATATATAGTTTTAAAAGTTACTTTGACCCATAACTTTTATATTTTTTTTACTTTTTTGTTGAAACAAAATGGCTATATTTTTACATTAACAAGTCAAAGTTAAAAAATTATAAATAAATAAGTAAAATTTATGCGGCCCTTCAAAGACGTTCTCTCGCAAGTGAAGAATTTTACTCAAAACACTTCTTTCTAATAACTCCCGGTAAGGTCCACGTCCACTGTTGAAAGGTCACTTGGACCGACTTTTGTTATTACGGGATTGGTTAAGATAACGATAAAAAAAAAAAAACAGTTTTGCTTATAAAATAATTAAATAAATATCATCAAATAAAAATTCAATAATCCAAACTGACCCATGTATTTCCAATGGTGGGTTTGTTTTTGATAAATCAGATGGATTTTAGTGGGCTAATAATAATAATTGTATAATAAGATTATGATAAGTTATAAAGTTTAAATAAAACGATCTAATAAGCTTATCAACTTTAATACATTATGTAGAGTATAGGATAATATATTATTTTCAATTTCATAGCTAAAAGAATTAAAAATAATATATACCAACACACATATATGGTTATGATTCCCAAATCATATGTGTTGTTTATAACTCATCTAATATACCATTATAAAAGAAAGACAAAACCTTCAAAAATTATATTAATTTAAAAGGTTAAACTATCCATCTAAGGAATTTTAGATTATATATGATTTATTTAATTTATTTATGAGTAAAAATATTTTTTTCTATTTTGGTTTTCTCATAATTAGTCTAAACGAAAATGATTAGAGACAATATATTTCATATGATTCAGAAAACAATATAATATATAATTCTACATGTTATAAATGCTTGGACAAGACAAGATGCCCTTTAATAATGTCTTAATGTTTTAAGAAACCTGCATCATAGTAGATGTTGGGGATACGTTTATGCTCTATTGTCACATCAAGGTTCCCATCGCTACATTAAAATATTATGCCCTAACTTCTTTTGCACAAGAATCACCAATCCTCGAGAAAGCATCAGATCCCATGCGGCATGCTGCACCTACATGCATTCTCTCTCTCTCTCTATCTCTCTATTAAATTTTAAATATTTTAATACGTGATGCAAGCCAAATACAAATTAAATAGTTCTACTTGGATGCAAGTACCTGATCAAATACGAACTAGAGAAAATGTCTAATATTCTATAGTAATTTTTGCCATATTACATCAGTATATATGTATTGTTAGCCCTAAGATTTCAGGTGATGACATACATATATTTGCTTAGTAACCAAATTATATAAAGTACTTGTACTATTGATTCTATCATGTGACTTTTTGTTACTAAAATTGTACTAATTTAATAACAGCTATTACACTAATTTAGATATGGTAAATTAGCTATGGATAAATACTAAGGACTAGGTCTAATGGTCTTTGTTATTTAGTTCGACCCACTACAAGGCCCATCGGCCCCCTCGCATTTAGCCTTGCTCAATTTGTTCCCTTGATCGATAGGAGTACTTTCACTTTCATCAACTTCTTTCGTACCCTGTTTTCCTTTTTCACTCGCTTCTTCACTGTTAACTTAATAAATCCTAGATCAATACATATATTGGAAAAGTAAATAAACTGTTCACCGAAAAAGCATAAATAAACTTTATGTGTTTTTATGTAGTTCTATTTGAACTAGCCAATAAAATATATATTTAATTTTAAATAAAAGTTTGAATGATCCACTAATAAAACCCTAATATATTATATGTTGTTCCCCATGGGATTCTTTTCCCATTAGGATGAATTTGGTTAAATACATTGTATTTTTTTTTTTTTTTTAGGGTTCTTTAATGGATACCCTGCATAAGCCAAGAATTTGAAAGGTATATGTAAACTTTTAATACTGATTATGTATTATTAGAAAAAGAATTGCATATAAGAAAGGATGAGATGAGAAGTGTTTTTTATATTTGGCTTTTTATTAAGTTGACCAAGCAGCACTAGGCCATAACGACAAGTTTACATGATTTATTGACGACTTTCACCAACATCGACTGAAAAACAAAATCTATTGTCTAACGGCGTATAGAAGTAAAGCGAGGAAGTTGGCACTTGGTACTGTGGGCCTTATGCTACAGCATTCGGATCCAGCCTTTTGGTCAACAGCCTATTTGATTGGATATTAATTCTAATTCAAACTACGTGTACAATATATATATATATATATAATAGTGATTGAATTTTGTTATTTCAACGTGGATATGTTATGCACCTAAATCTGGAAATCGATTTCAACGTGGATATGTTATGCACCTAAATCTTGAAATCGGAATCAACTTTATGATACCGAATTCTCTATTTTACTTTTATAATATTAAAATTTTGAAGTACATTTTCAGCAACATAAACTTGTCAATAATATATATATATATAATATATAATAGATCAAAATTCTATATCAAATTTAGTACGTGTATTTACGTAGTTTTATCCAAATAAAAGATAACCATTTTACATTTTAACTTCACTCACATTTCTATATATATTGTTGCAAGCAAAAAATCGTCAGTAGAAAGCCCAAAGGTCCACAATAAAAAAAAAGGTTAGTGGTATGTTAGGAGTGATCTAGCGTGGCCACTTTGATGCTCAAGTTAATTATGGCTTTTCGAGGGAGAGAGAGAATGAAAAATCACAGGAATGTTGTGATCAATCTTACATATCCAAAAGAATTGAATTTGAGGATCCTTTACTACACGGCCTCGGATTTTTTATAATCGACGGTCATACCATATTAGGGTTCATAAGATATTTCATGTCCACATGCGACATTCTCAGCAAAAGTGAAGTTAAAAGAGTAACGACCCTTTTATTGTTAGCTGATCTAGACCTGAGATAGTGACGGTAATTATTCGAGGAGAGTGATCGAACAGATAAAGAGTTACGCCTTTAGAGCACTCCTGGAAAGGTTTCAGATACCTCCATGGAGATATGATAAGCTAAAGAGATGCTCTTGTTAGTAGAATAGTTTGGTTAAAAAGGAGCTCGATCTACACCTTTAAAAGTTCAAAGAGGAGATTGTCTTTTGAGTTGAAGAATGGCTAAGGCCCATAAGGTCATATATCTTAGGGTTCTTGGTGGGTTTTGGCAACACCGTTACTAGGTTGTTTTGTTAGTGCTAAGCCTATGAGGTCACAATCAAATAAAATCTATGAACACATACTATTATATCAATACCACGATCGATAAATTAAGATTGCTTAGCCATCTACTAGAGCATTAGCCTATGTTTTAGGGGGCTTTATACTTATTTATTTATTAATTTTTATTAAAACTACTACTCGGTCTAACAAAGTATTATAAAGTATCAAAAATAAAAAGATTGTCAACTCATTATTATTATTATTATTCTAGAAACTTGTTATATCATTTACTGCATGTTCACTTCATTGAATGAATAAAATTATAAAAAAAAATTATTATGGAAGAATGAAATAGAGTTATAATAGTATTTTTCTTATTAATTTTTTATTTAAATTATGATATTTTTAGTATTGAATTAGTATTTATAGGTTTGAATAAAAGATAGATATCCAATATTGAATTAAAATCATTATTTAATCAATTAAATATCATAATAATTATACATAATAAATAAGACTACAATAAAATTATAATCACAGCGGGAGAACCATTAGTTAATAAATTTTCACAGCGAGAGAACCATCAGTTAATAAATTTTCATCAGTTACGTACCGTTTGTGCTAAATAAATGATTATTTCTTTTCCACGCACATAGAGAGGAACAAACGAGGAGGGGATTTTAATTCAAAGACATGGTCCATATATCACGAAGAAGACTCAGCAAAAACCGCGGGTCATTGGGTGGAGAAGATTGTCACAGACCTGTCGAGTTTTAGATGAATTAATACGTCTGTCAGTATATATGATAGCTTGAGCCTATGGAAAAACTACTCAAGAAGACTTTTGCAATTATTGAACCACATGGATAGTGAGAAATCAAAAGGCCTTTTAACTTTCAAAATTTAAAAGTAAAATAAAATTAAAATTTTAGAATTTTTCTTTAAAATATCTTTTTTTATTTATTTCATCCTACTTAAATATTAAATTTTTATAACTTAGTCTTTAGATAATATAAAGTTTCTTTACCATTACAAAGTGTCAAATAATAATATTAAGAATTACAACATCAACATCATAATATGAAAACTTAAATACTAAGGTCATGAACATTATCTGAATTTTATGAAAATATTTAGTTAACTACTTTATTCTATTTTTCTAACCTAAAATGCTACTTTGCGTAACTTCATTAACTCTACGTTCATCACTAACTAGTTGTCTATTCTCGCTCAACATGTTTCTATAGCCTACCTTAATTACATGCCATATAGATTATTGCCAAGAAAATGTGTAAAAAAAAAGAAAACACAATCCCTCACCATAGTTGAGATGAAAGAAACCATACAAAATAATGGAGAGAACTTAGTCAATTTGTGGGTCAAGGTCTAATCTTCCTCCTCCTTAGTTTTCTAAAAGAGGTTAGCTTGTGTTGTGCAATGGGTGGATTTGAGATAGGCACCGTGTCTGGTTTGCTTGGTTTTGGTTTTGGTAAGTCTACTCATTGAGTTGGCAACGAGTTTGGGTTTGGTCAAATTGAAGAAGAAAGCTACGGTAGAGATGGGTTTCATGTGAGGCAACAAAGTTTTGTTTTGGTTTTGTTCATTTGACACCATGTGATGAAGGTCCAATGGAAGTGATGAGGATGGTAGCTTAGTTTTGTGAAGGGAAGTAAGTAGCTAATGGTTGATATGTGTTCGTTGGCCAGTGTTGTGTGTGTGTGTGTGAGAGAGAGAGAGAGAGAGAGAGAGAGTCTTTTGGTTCATTAATGGTGCATGGGATTTTGCCATGGTTAGTGGATGCGGATGGTGTTTGAAGGTTTCTTGTTCTGGGAAGATGGTTTTGATAGAGAGAGTGTGTCTAGGAAAAATGTAATATACAAATAAATATTTTATATTGGAGGGCAAAGATGTCATTTGATATAAAATTAGAGGGTTTTATGATCAACCCTAAATTTGATTAAATTTTGTTGGTTTTTGTTTTGTCGGTTATCAGATGTGTAAATAAGAGACATCATTAAAGATGAAGAGACGTTATTAAAGATGAAGAGACATCATCATTAAAGATGAAGATACGTTACTAAAGATAAAGAGGTGTTATTAAAGATAAACAGTTATTCCTTGTCTTCTATATAAACTAGACTTTCCTCTTCTCCAAAACACAACCCTAATTTAGAAGTTCTGTTTGTAAGTGTTCATAGCCGCCAAGAGGATTCGGTAAACCAAATCAGGTAATCGAATCATTAATTCTTGCTATAGGTTTCATAAATCTATCAAGTTCTTAGGGTTTTTATATTATTTTTGAAGGAGAATTGGAGAATTGCTTTAGTTTGGTTGGAGATCTGAAGATTTGGTGTTTAAGGAGAATTGAGGATAGATCCTGGTAAATGTATAGTCATCTTTTCTTTAAGATCTATAAATATTTAGTTTCCTTAGAGTTATCTATTGTTTTATAAGGGAGATTGAAGAAAACCATGATTATCTTGTAGATCTGAATTTGGTGTTAAAAAGGATTTAAAATTTGAATATAGGTGATTATTTAATGTTTTTAATCTTTATGATTTCATAAAAAATAGTAGTTGTTGATTTATGATATATATGGTGTTGAATGAAGTTATAAGGTTTGAAGAATCTGTAGAGGAGATTGAGTTGATTAAAGGGTTTCTGTATTTCGATCAAGGAAAAAAGTGTAGATTTATATTTATTTTGAGATTTAGGTTTAAGATGTAAATGGAATTAGGTTTTTTGATGAGATGTATTTTTGAATTTGATCTGTTCATGTTATCAGTTTTGTTGAATTAGGATTTGTGTTATAAAAGCAGATTTTGGTGATTTAGAGTATTGTTTCTGGAATTTGATACAGGTACGACCTTACATTGTTTTATTGTATTTGCTTGAAGGTTTAGATCTGTTTGTTGTATGTGTGTAGGGTCAGAATATTAAATCAATCTAATTCTATATGACATATTAAATTGTTTTACTGTTTGTGATTGGTTGCATTTAGTAAAGACCACACAGAGTGTAATACTAACGGGCAACTTAATAATCTATGTGCAAGGTTGTCCCGACTGGACTCGTGCATAGAAATGATTCTGGTATATTAGGTATTGGCAGTATGACCGTGGGTCCTTAGAGAATTCAACACTATAATACGTATATTACTTATTTTATATATTGTTTGTTTTTCAAGAGTCATGAAATACTCCAAGTTTAGAACTAAAGTACTATAGTTCCGAAATGTGTTGTTTGTTGGTTAATTAAAGATATTAAACTGTGTTTATTGCATTAGGATTAGTTGCATGAAAATATGTATATGTTGTGTAGCATATGCATTTTGTGTGTGGTTTGACGTATTAGCCGTTTTCGCTCACTCTTTTATCAATTTCAGAAGCAGGTGAGGATCCAGTAATGTTTGACCTTTCAGGTTATGATATCTATGTAGATGGTGGGGAGGACGCTAGTGGAATGAATTATCCTACTAACTTCTAGATTTTTTTTTTGGATCTTAAAGATAGCTTTGGAAGACAATATGAAGTTTTACAAATTTCTTTTTATAAACTTTGAGAATTATTAAAAAAAAAAATTATTTGATGTTTTTATGACTATAAGATGTGATGGCCTTGGTTTTTGCCAACTAGACTATTTGAAAGTCTTGGCATATTTATAAACAGATTTCTTTTATATGTGAGATTTGGAGATAGTTATTTTGGTATTATTATGGATTATGATTCATAGCATCGGCATGTTCTTATAAAGAAAATGACACGTGGCGGGTCAGGTTGTAATGCCTTCAAGTTAGGGTGTTACAAAAAAGATGGATGAGTGTAGAGGAGAAGACCAAGTCGACTTGATGGAATTGACTTGGTGCTTTGTGATAATTAAAGAGAGAGTGTTCAGGGAGAAGATGGATCGGCCACAAACATGTGTCAAGTCAAGATAGGTCACTAATGGAAGTAGTATTACACGAAATAGTGTTTTGAGAAATAAAAAAGTAGGATTTGATAATAAATTGAATAAATGAAAGTTTAGCTAGTTAATTAAATATTTAAGTAAAATTAAAGTAGTATTTATGACATTGGTCTTTAAGTATATTAATAGGGCATAGTGGGAGGGGATATTTGTTTAAGGAAAGCTATTAAACTAGCGCCAACATATGCTACCAAAGTTTTAAATTTTACCAAAATATTAAAATAAATCATGTTTAATGATGAAGGGTTACAAGTGAAATCATGGAGTGAAACGTATGCCTACCAAATTTAGGAAAAAAAATTACTTTATACAGAGAAAAAATAAAATAAAATACTAACACTATATCGTATATTACAAATGCGACACACACTTTTTAAAGGTATTGCATGTCACAAATACAATATAGTATAAGTATCGTACGTTGAAGTGCAATACCCATATTAATATTTATTCTAGTATCACAATTGCAACATGCGACACCCTAATATTTTAAATATCACATATTAAAAATGTGATACTACAACAATATTTATGTAATTAATTTTATCTAATTGGTATTTATGTAGATTTTTTTTTACATGGATTGGTAAATGAAAAATTATCTCAAAATCACGATATACAAATAGAATGTGAAATTTCAATTTGATTTAGGGTAAAAAAAATTTAAAAATCGATAATATGATTCAACTTGATAGTCTACATCAATGTCCTTACCCTTATTAATAATTTTTATTTTAGGTAGGTGGACGTCTTTCCTTTCCTTTACTTTCCTTTCCTATGCTATTATATCTTATTAACTATATCACAAGTTACTGAGTTAGGCAGTTAGCTCACATACCATTGGTCTTTTTTTTCTCATGGAGACTCGTCTCGATAAATAGGTAAAATTAAACATTGATAGTCCAAGTAAAACCACCTTGAAATAGTGTTACTTAACCCTGGACAAGATCGGGGTTTGTATTGTGTGACTTTTAAGGCTCTTTATAGACCTTTAAATATTATTAGGAAATGACAACAAGTGATTAAGCACACAACTTGATTCACTTGTTATGATACAAGCTTTTTACAATGAAACCAACCCATGCTGAATTGTCCAATGTACATACGGACTTTCTTCAGCTTCTTGAGCAAGAGTTCTACTACAGGCCTATCATAAGGCTAATGCTTACCTAGAAATTTTGGCTTGGTATGTTTGAAATCCCATCTTCCCTTTGAACTACTCTTGATGGGGCAATTGTACCTTACACCTACCTTGAAGCTAATGCTTATGGCGTATGCAATTGCTTTAGCTTGTATGGAAATCATCTTAGATTACACTCCATTAATACTACTATTTTTTTTTACCTCTAAGATAAAGCATTTTCTCAACTTTAAAGTTCTAAAACATAATAAATAATACACTAGAAGGAAAAAAAAAACCACATATACATAAAAAGAAAAATTAGTTTTGTTGAGCCTCATGATAATGGATCGTGATGTTGCTTTACCTTCGTATACTTTTTAAGATGTGAATGTAAACTTAAAGTATTAATAAAGACAAAAAGAGGTAGACAATTTTTGAAAGTCTAATAATAGTTCAGGGTTATTATTTGCATGTGAACAAAAGTTGTGAGAAGAATGGATTGAAAATTCAATCAGCCTATTTTCATAAAACCAATAGGGAAAATTTTAATATAGTAATATATAATGTAAATTTGTTACTACTGACACTAATAATATTTAGATAGGTGAGTTTTATTATAAACTAAAAATGATTCTTTTTTTTTTTTCAAAATATCATCACTCAAGGAAGTTTCATAATCTTATCAACGAAACTATCCAAATAGCTATCTAACTGCTAAAATAAATATAATAATTATAATATTAACCATTTAATACTTCTATCATAATTAAATATAATATATACTGTTGAATAATCAATAAAGCCAATTCAATTAAAATTAATAATAAATCCACGAATTTCCCCCATATCCATATACTTGATGTATTAGTACTGGGGACGGATATGCAAGAAACAGTAGTAAAATCTTTGGAAGGCCGAAATTACCCTCCCATGGGCTACAACAACACGAAATCAATAAAAGAATAGAGAAAAGGACAAAAGCTAAAAACAAAAGAAAATCAGTCTCTGACTCATTTTCTTTCCCTCTTTCCTTCCTCCTTCTGGTCTTAGACCGCGTACCCCAGCTCTGATTTTGTTTTGTTTTTCTTTTTTTCCTTTTTACCACTTCCAAAGTTTTTCCTGTCTGTTTCTGCTTTTTTTCCTATTAACTCATATTCTCGTTCTTTCCTTTCCCCCACACGCGCAAAACAGCCAAACAACTACAACCGACACCTCTCTTTCTCTTGTCTAGTCCATTTCTTAGTCTTGTTATCTTCTTTCACCCCTTTTCGTGCCTAGATTACAGAGCCCAGTTTCCCCTCATTTAAAAGAAAAGGAGGAAAAAAATAAAATAAAACCATAGACAGTTCATAAAAATCATAAAGATATAATCTTGAGCTTGCGTTTATTGTTCACACCAACACCCAGATTTTGAATTTTCCTCATTCTTGAGAATAATCAAGGAAGCCCCTACCTTGCATCATTTATTCTGCACTGAAAATCAAACCATATCAGAAAAAATCACCCTTAAGCTTGTCTTCAATGTTTTAACACCCAGACTTTGAATTTTGCTCATTAGTGGGAAAAAACTTGTAAAAAGTCCATATTGCATCAGTTCCTTTGCAGAAAGACCATACCCAATTGCGTTTCGTTAACACCCAGATTTCGAATTTTCCTTCCTAGTGCGGAAAAAGCAGAAAGAATATATCTTGCGTCAATTTTCTGCAAGACAGCTTTTCCCGGATAAGAACATAACATTTTGAGCTGGTGTTTCATGTTTGCATTGTTACCCAGTATCTGAATTTTGCTCATCTGTGAGATAAACTTAGAAAGATACTACCTTGCATAATTTTTGGGGATAAAAAAATGGATATGGATGTAAAAGGTAGCAGTCATAGTGGCAGAACTTCTCTTGGTAGGAGTAGTGGTAGTAGCGTAGCGGCAGGGTCTGTTTGGGAAAGCAGATTGAAACAAGGTGGGATCAAAGTTTTTGGTGCTTATGATGATTTTGATATTGAACCACAAGAAGACGTACAGCAACAACAACCTAGTGCTAGTGTTAACGCTATTGTTACTGATACAGAAAATGTGAAAATAGATGTTAAGAGTCGTAGAGGCAATGCAAGGAGAAAGACATGGAAATCTGAGAGCTTTGATGGTCATGTTCAGATTTTGAAGGGCATAACTGAGGCAAACAAAGTAAGTAAAGATGCGGCCAAGAAGAGCTTAAGTGAGGGTAAAAAGGGAAAGCTTGAGGTAGAAGGAAGTGAGAGAAGTAGTCCAAGTAAGGGGAGGAGACAGTTGGCGTATGAGGAGAAAGAGATTGGTGTTTCTGTTATGGATTTTGAGAAGAAATTGAAAGAGTTGAGAATGGCAAAGTTGGAATATCTGAAAGGGTTGGATCATCTTAAGGGGAGCGAGATAAAGGAGAAGAATTTGAAGTTAACTCAAGTGAAGAAGACACCTGAGTGTGTTGATGCGAGTAATAAGGAGGGTTGTGATGAAATCTGCAAGGATTTTGGTATGTGTCAAGAAAAGGTCATATCTTGCAATGCAAATGATATTGGCAATGTAGCAGTAGCACAACATGATGATTGTGGTTGTGAGGATGAAGATGAGGATTTTTTTGATAGTGACGTGGTGGAGAAAGTTGAGGATTCAAATGGGGAAGTTGAGATTGGACAGAAGAAGCATTTTGATGTTAAGGAAATTAGAGTTTCAGAACAAAGGCCTAGCAATGATGCTAAAGATAGAAAAAAAGTTGATGCTTTTAATGAAAAGTTAAAACACAATTTGTCAACTATGATAAATCATCCTGCTCCAATTACAAAACATGCCGAGGTTTATGAAAATTTCACGAAGCGTACCTCGAGTAAGTTTTCCTTGAGCCGCACATTGTGTTTAAGTAATTCTAATTGACATTTTGGTAATCTGATTCTTAATTGTTGTGTTTCAGATATGTACCAGCCCTTGTCTCAGAAATGTTTGCAGAATCTGAGTATGTATTGTTTTTTTCGGTTTTTTTGATTTCAGATCTTGCTTTATTTGATTCTAATATCAGTGGATGGATTCGCTTTTCAGTGGATTTGTTGATGTGGAGAGATGTTGTAAAATCAGCTCTTGTCTTTGGAATTGGAATGTTCATCATTATCTCATCCTTTTTTATGAACATCAATATTAGGTAAATATTATGAGATCAAGGGTGTCAATTTTTATGCTAGTCTTGTCATATTTTAATAGTATATCTAACTAAGTCTTTCTAAAATTTCTTTCTGCAGTTTCATCTCTGTGATTTCTTATCTTGGTCTTGCCGGTCTTGGAGCAATATTTCTTTACCGATCAAACACTTGCAGGCAATATATCTGTCTGTCTGTCTGTCTATATCTATATATATATATATATATATATCCAGATATAGTGAACAAATAACATGTTGGACTTTAACTAATAACACTGAGTTATTGCAAATTTGGCCTTTTCTTTTTCTAATTTGTTAATCTATACTTTTAGGAGTGATGTTGAGATAGATGATGCAAACTTTGTACTAGGAGAAGATGAAGCAATTCGTTTAGTCAAAACAGTTCTTCCATACTTCAACAATTTCTTGTTGATGCTGAAAGCTCTGTTTTTTGGTGATCCTGAAATCACAATGAAGGTACTTTCTTTTGCCCCTCTTATGTTTCTATTAAGATTTGTTCGATTTGAAAGAAATACAGGACTGATATAGAAGATTTGCTGTAAGGGCAGCTCGGAGTTCTGCTGTTTATTTTGGCCAGGTGTGGAAGCTCCTTTACCATCTGGCAGATGGCAAAACTAAGTAAGTTTTTCTTGTTGGAATCATGAAGCGCAAGCAATATCTACTTCTTAGATGGTTATTTTGGTTGATTTACTGGCAAAGTTGTTTTTATGCCAGAAGCTTAGGGTGTCGAATTTCTCAAACATGCGAAGCCTGATGCTTTGCTGTTCATACCAGTTGTCCAAAATATTTACGTTACGTTTGGTTGATAGGAATGAAATTAATATTCTGCCTATATCACTACAGAATAATTATTCTCTCGTTTAGTTTGTAAAAAATTCTACCATAACGATTGCCTATTTTATATTACGTGAAATAAATAAGGAATCTTATTCCTTTCTTCTACTAGAAGAACTGCTATTCCTTATGAAAAGCTTTCTTTTTTCAAAAAATATCTTTAATCATAAAATAAAAGAATTGTTATTTCTTTTCAACCTTATTCTATTTCAGTGAACCAAACAATCGTGACTGAACTATTTGGCATTTTGTAATTGGTTTTCATTTGGTTATCAATTCCAGGCTTTATTGGACTTTTTACAGTGCCTAAAGTATGCTCTATGGTCTCGACGTGGACAAACGCACCTGGTGATTGCTTCAACTCAATAAACTTTATCTGTGTGTTAAGCTATGATGGCATTACAACTAGATTTTAGTTGATTTGCAGCGCTTTTGCATTGTGCTAGTGCTAGATTTATATAAAGGAAAGGTTAACGTTTATATGGCCACACTTTACCTTTTTCTTTTGATGATGACGTCTACTGATGGGTACATGTGATGCATCTTAGTGGAAAGATGACTCTCCAGATCAGAGCATTACAAATAGTATTATTATTATTATTATCACCTTTTGATTCATCATTACCTTTAATATGATACTAATCTGGCCTCCAAATGAATTAGTAAGTCTTGATAATAACTTATAAGACGACTATGTGTTTTAACGTGGCATGATTACTGCTATTCCATTGGTTGGAGTAAGGTTGAGTTCACTTGTGAGCTACTGAGCAGCCTGCTTCAAGCTCCTACATGGTAACGTGGTTTAAGTTAGACAACACATTCTACGTGAAACTGCTGTTCGTCCTAAGTTCCACGATAGCTGCTACTAAGTGATTGCAGTTTTAAGAATTCAACTTTTACTTTAGTTGCGGCAGAGTATCTGGTTTCACCTTACATTATGCTTTGTACAAACTCCTCTTCCATTTAACTTTAGTGATTCTTTCCATGGGAGCTGTCTGTGTTCGGATAGAAATCCGTGGAAAGAAATTGGGGCTGGTTACATTTTTCTAAAACATGATGTATTTTCAACCTGTAGGCAATGTATGGTTCCATTGGCTTAGTAATGCTTGGAAATCATGGTCGCACCACATTGCTGTACTAGGTTGTGCCGTCTTCATCCTTGTGCTGAATTCATCTTCGATTTTTGCTAGAGTTTGGGCAGGTAATATTTTCTTTCCTTTGCTTCTTCCTTTTCTTCGTCTTAAAAACTGCACACAAACCACCAATGATCAGTCTTTGTTACCATTAAAAATGATTTTTTTTTTTCAAATGCAGTGTTCATGCTGTATGTGGGATTTAGATACTATCAACAGTCTGTGGTCAGAAATGGCTTCGATGGGTTTAAAGGAATGAAAGGAACGTGGGAAGAACAAGCTAGAGAAGAGAAGGAAGGTCTTAAGACCAGTTCAATGGAATCAACAAAGGAAAAAAAGGCATTTTAAGAATCAGAAGATGGTAACATTAATTCAACAAAGTTTCGGTTTCCTCACAAAATCCACCAATTTTGCTTTTGCGCGGGTGGTATTGTATTTCGGTATTAATAGGAGTGTCAGCGCATCGATAGCATATAAAAATTGCAACTACATTATAAGAGTTAACGTAGTATTTAATTACCAGAAAATTTTATGTTTGCGTGAGATTACAACGAGATGGTTTTATTACATCATTGAACAGTCTAAATCTATTCTAATTGTGAACTAAACCCTTAATTCTTTTATACTAATTTTTTTACGTCAATAAATGGTCTAAATGTATTCCAATCTTAATGTAAACCATTAATTTTTTTTATTCTAGTTTTATTATAATTAATTTACTTTTGTTAATATTTTGATAATAGCAGCGTCATGGTCTCGGGACTCTTATGTTTTTCTTAAAAAAAAAAAAAAACCCTTGATGTTTAGTGCTTTTCTTTTTCCACATAAAAATTGAAAATTGAAATTTGCCACTCCGCAGGGGACCCAACTGCAGGAATCAAGTCATAAACAGGAATCTGCCTAAATTATTAGGGCCAAAAGCTTAGTTTTGGTCCCATGATTGTGGCTTTTTAAGTAGGTGAAGAATCCACTAATTGCGACGGGAGAAAAGGCAGAGGGTGGAAGATTGGGTTGTGATTACTTGTATGAAAATTGAACTTTTCCTTTTTCCATGTAAGATCGTCGAGACAAACAATAAGAGCTCTTTTGTTCCTTTCCATCGCTAAATATAATATTAACATGCGAGGGTCTTAGTCACGGGGTGAAAAATGTACCTTATATTTGCCAGATGTGGGAAACACCTAGACCTAGTGTCCAAAAACATAGGGAAACGTACATGGTTGACGTCTGGTTGACATCTGGTACTAGAGCCAATCGAAGGAAACTCTTTACCTGTAGAAAGTTAAATGGCAAATTCTTGTGGAAGGATTTTATATTTAAATTTTAATACAATGTGTCGTGTATGTTTTTCAAGGATGTCCATATCTTTTCCAATTTATAAATGAGTTAATCATCTAAATATTATTTGAACTTTTATCAAAAGAGTAATTTGCTATCTCAACTTTTAAAAGATCAATTTATTGTCTCAAATTACTTTTTGTAGACCCAATCACTAACTAGACTAACTTTGTTAGATCCATTATCTTATATGTCCTAACTAGCAAAAATCTTCCAACCTATGGCACTTCTCGCATGCAAATCATCCAAACCATATTTTTCCTCTTAATTTCATTTATTTTTTTTTCAAAAAAATAAAAACTAAAACCAAATCAAGGTTAAAACTCTCCTCACCCTCACATGACTAAATCACTTTTTATGTGTCCCCTTTAGGGTTTTGTTTTCCCCAAAAAAAAAATCCATTAATTTTCTAGGGTTTTACATGCCTCTATCTCTCTCTTCTATACTATCATCATTGTTCCTTTGTTTCAAGATCTAATTTTCAACCAATCAACTCATGGCTACTGTTGCTTCATCTGCAAATCGTATCATTTTATGTGCTTAGTTTGGGGTTTTGCTTCCCCTATCTAATTGATTTTGGGTTTGAATATTGTTTCTAGGGTTTGATTCTTTGTGTTTCTATTCTAGATCTATTTGTTATAGGGTCTCTTTACCATGTTTTGTGGTGTTGTGTCATTCTTGTTTGTTTTTTGATTTAGGATGGTTGATTTGTGTGTTCTTGTTGACAAAGTCAATTACTTTTTGGATTAAATGCTCATATGAAATGGGCCTAACATAATTTTTTTTTTTTTGGATTTTTGTGGTTAAATTTTCATACTTTTCGTTTGATCATGAAACTTTCTAGTCTTCTAGGGTGATAATTTGTTTGAATGATGGTTTTAGGAAAAATGGTGTTTCATGTCGGTTTCAATGAATTAACATGTTTTAAAGTTTGCTTTTTGCAATCTAATTTTAATAATTTTATGCAGGATTTTAGTTCAAGTTTATTTTTTCTTTGAAGACTTGAATTTTATTTCCTAGATTAATTGTTTTGTTGTATGGTTTTAATTAGCATGCTTAAATGTTTTTGGCCGACTATTTTCAGTCATGTTCTGTTTTGGATTTTGCCCTATCACTTAGCTGTGGTTTTGAATCAAGTTTGTCAATAGAGGACTGCATGCATTTTCCCTTAATGTTTATGCCAACAGAGTTTTAACTTGGGTTTGGTTTAGTTTTTATTTTAAAAAAAAAAAATAAAATAAATTAAGAGGAAAAATATGGTTTGGATGTTTTGCAAGTGAGAAATGCCACGTGTTGGGAGAT
This sequence comes from Combretum micranthum, assembly GCA_024138025.1. Classification (NCBI taxonomy): domain Eukaryota; kingdom Viridiplantae; phylum Streptophyta; class Magnoliopsida; order Myrtales; family Combretaceae; genus Combretum; species Combretum micranthum. The sequence goes on along the minus strand of JAMXBD010000042.1, from coordinate 1,811,848 downwards.
TATTGGTTGATTATGACACATAGGATGATGAGCTTAATAGAGTTAGTCTAGGTAGTGAATGGGTCCATGAAAAGTAGTTTTAGGTAGTAAATTCATCTTTTAAAAATTCAAATAGCAAATTGGTCTTTTGGTGAAAGTTCAACAAGTATTTGGATCCTTAATCCTTTATAAATTATACCATAGGGCATATGGAATTTTATATATATATATGGTGAATTATACTAAAAGGTTACAACAATTGAGGAAAAATTCATTCAAGATCATAACGTTTCGAATGATTAAAAAGAGGTCACAACGCTTAGAGAAGTGAACCAGTTGAGATTATCATTGACACATATCAATAAGAGAAATATTTAAAATTAAAACTTAGAAGATCTAGCATGTTATGATACGTGTCAATAGAAACCTCAATCGACTTGCTTCTCTAAATGTTGTAATCATTTTTTAACCACTTAAAACGTTACGACATCAAATGAACTTACTCTTAAACATGGTGACCTTCTGATATAATTTACTATATGCTATATATATATATATATATATATAACTTTTAATATGTATTATATATGTACATTAAAATATTAGAAGTGTATGAAGCCTTCTTTCGTTTTTAAGCATTTAAAATCCTAAATAGATAAATTTTTGGTCAACATTACCAAACACATCAATAATAGTCCTCATTCATCGGATTAAAATGTTCGCTCATAATGAGTACTGTACTTAAACATGTCACATACATGAAAAGCGATATGGAGACTGTCTGCCTCAAATTATTAGGCTCAAAGGTTCAATTTGGGTCCCATAATTGCGGCTTTAAGGAATGATGAATCCACTAATCATGAAAGCTGCAAAAGCATAGTCTAAAAGACTAGATGGTAATTATTGATATAAATGTGCATACACATAAACTTTACTCTTTTTTTTTTTTTTTTAAATAACCGCTCATCCGCGATCGATGAAAGATGTCTAGTCAAATAATGTTGTTTGTAGTTGTTCCTAATGAAAAGCATTCATATCAATAGTACGATTAACATCTGCAATAATTAAGGATCAAGATTTGCTAACAAGAAAGCCGGAAACTAACTTTCTAAAAACAAAAGGAAAAGGAAAGAAAAGGAGAAGGAAAACCATCTATATGGCCAACATCTTATTTGAATTTTAAAAGTGTAATGAAGTACTTGAAAATCAGGTGGTTTCGTCTTGATGAGACTGACGGCTCACACTATAATCAATCGTGATCGAATCATTAAAATAGTTAATATTCCAATTATTATATTTATTTAACGATTAGACGGTTGACTAGACGATCCCATTGACGAGACAGTAGAAGCCTCATATTTTTTAGATAATTATACCATGAGATGATGTCAATATTTAGAGGTAAATTCACTTAACATATAAACGTTTTAAACGGTTAAATAAAGAAATCATCTTCTTGTACACGAAGTGATAAATGAAGTATTATCGTTTTATAAAATTCATTAAAATAACAAGATTTAGATTAGTTTTCAATTTTCCTTAACTTTTCACAACATTAAGTTATAAATATCTTATTTAATTCACTTTATCTTAAATAAATTTATACCCAAATGTTTAATTTTTTTTTAACCATTTGATATGTTGATATCTTAAATGAATTTATTTTAAATATTAATATGTTTTGATATAATTTACCTCATTTTTTAAAATAGATATCACATTTGTAACAAAACTTTAGCCAATTTTGAATATAATTGTCTAAAGTTCAAAAATATGAACTTACTAATTACAAACTTTTTTCAGATTATTCATAATACCTAGATGACAATATAGTTAATTTCAAATTTTGATATAGTACAAGTAGTTAATTTCATTATTTTGACAAAATTCACATCGTTAATTGTATAAATAGATAAAATTCAACTATTAAATTAATACTTTAAACTTCAGGTAGAATTATTAAATAAGTAAGATTCAAGTACCAAAGGTAACACTAATCCCATTTCTTATAATTATTTTGACGACTAATGGATAGGAAAAAATTCTAAAGGAAAATAAAAGGAATAACTTTCTTCCATTCTGCTGGAAAGAAATCGTTCCATTTTGTTATTAAGAAATTATCAATTATGAAGCCTTAAAATCTGCTACGGGGATTGATACATTTGCAATTGGCAACTGCAAAGCCATGCATCAATCCCCATCTCTAACGATGAACTCCGGAACCAAAGAAGTGAAAACCACATTCAGATGAATTGCTTGACATATTACCAAAAGATCAACTGAACATACATTTTTAAGGGACTACAATTTCAGCCAACAACATGAAATGCTGCGCATAGGAAAAAAGGGAAAAAAGAACGAGCAAGAACGAGGTGAATAACTTCCTCTGCTAATTTTACATAACATCTTCCTAAGTATGAAACAACATAATGTGACTTAAGAAGCATCTGACCCGGATGCACCAGCGCAGCCTTTTTCTTAGCGAAGTATTCTTCGGCACGAGCTAGGTTCTTTGCAACTGATGGCTTAACCCACTTCTTCCGGCCTGGTAATACTGTTAATGAACATCCAGCAGCCTCAAGCTTTTCTTTAGCTGATGCGGAGAAGGCACGCGCCTTTATATTCACCTTGCAGCTCAACTCACCAGCACCTAGAATCTGCAATTCCAATAAAAACAATGAAGGATATGCATCATAAAGCATGATGAGATAGGATGATCAAACTCACTACTGGGAAGAGAAACAAGTTCAGGAAGTTGAGAGCATAACATAAATTTAGAGATGAATTCATGGCTTACATTAGTACCATCACAGAGCACAGCATACATCAATTGGTAAATGACCAATGTCGCAGTAAAGAGTTTCCAACTTCTTTAAATTTTTCTTGATACTTAAACTGAGAATTCACGAGCAAAATGAAGCCCCATAGCATTCATCATCACTATGCCTTATGGCACACTCTTTTGATGAAAGATTTGCATTGTACAACCTGTTCATGCATAGTTTTAAGAAGAGCTCCGATTGGCTGATTTACATTTTTTTACACTCGTTAAGTTCATAGTAGTTATATCATCATAGTTGAGCCAAGTTATGATAAATTAGTCTACCAATGACCACCATCCAGAAAGTCATCAGCAATTACCTATTGAGGGCTTGGGCCAAAAAAAAAAAACCTATTGTGGGCTTGTGCTATCATTGCTCTTGTGCGGATATATAGAAATCATAGTTTGTTACATCTGATCCATCTCCCTAATTTGCAGAAGAACATCTCGCAAATTTTCAACTATAGCATGTTGTGTGGTGTAAAATTTGCTCTCTAAACAAATATTGCGTCCAAACACCATAAGAGATGTACGAAATGCTATTTGTGACTTTCACTTAATGAAAGAGGATGTTTAGAACATTAAAATTTACTTATACTAATGTTCAAGTGAAAACAAAGTGATATATATGTGGCTGCATATTACATTGGATTCAAGCATGATCTATGGAAATTACTTTTGTTTGTCACAAGCCACAATAAGCAAAAAGCTTTACGTGGCAAGTCTTCTAAAGGACTGCAGGAAAAACTTCAAACAATTGAATGATAAAACTTTGGTGAGATGAAAGCGTAAATCTTAGATAAGTTTTCTTGACCATTGTCCATGCTCAAACTTACACACAATTACTCAGGTCACCTCTATATAAATCGAATTCAATTTGGCTGCAGTCAAGCTTGAGCTTGGCCTTGAGCTACCTAATAGTTTATGGAGTCAACCCTAAACCTATGCTATTTAGCCTGATAAGCTCATTGAGTCTAATCAACCGCTTAGTCAAAGTTTGGTGTCAACAATATTTTATTTAGAATAATTTTTCTTTTGAAAATAAAATGAGCTTAATTGAGTCAAATTTGAGCTTGACAAGTACCATTCAAGATGAGATTGAGCATATACCACGTTATCTTGCTCAAATTGTTTACACCCTTAATTCTACTTCATTCTCCAGCAACTATGGGAAAAGGCTACCTGCCTTCATTTTAGTTCTATTCTAAAATAAATATATCATTTATGTTAGCAATAATAGTTCGTCTAAGTTAGAAGCAGCTTTAGAGAAGATTTAAGGTCAGAATATATCAGAATCATATAAAACATACTTGAAGATTTTCTACATTACAAAGTTGAAAACTGTGCAGATACTACCAACTATGATTGTCAAAAGGCCCAAAGCCAAGTAAAAATATTTACTCATAAATCAGCCCTAAGCTATTGGACCATCTCATAAATCTAGAGAAGGGTATCTCAAATTCCACAAATGATATTTTCAAATGTCAATAGGACTACAGAAAGAAGTATCACGTCCCTAACCAAGAAAAATAAAATTAATTTACGGAAAATTTATTCTCAATTCAACATTCACATACTTCTTCATGTGCACTAACTCAGATCCTATATATTCACTTATAGGTAAATGCCTTCCAATTCAGATGACTAGATAAAGCTCATTCACATCTTTTTTCACTTCCCTTGGAAAACGAATCACTCTCCAAAATGTAATTGACAAATAGTAGACATTTGATTTAGCAGTTGTTCATTCTATGAACTCTATGTATCAATATCTACCTTCAAAATCCTAATTTCCCTTATTCATTCAGTAAATTGACCAACATTTAACAGTGTATTGGTTTTCCTTTCGTTTTACATGTGCATCAGACTTAAAATCACTACTATCCTCAATGTCAAGCCATAGATCATTCCCATATAGTGGTGGTATTGATTGAGCATCTGATAACAATGAGACATCAAGGAATTGATTGAAATATGAATTCTGTTACCTTCAGTGGAAGTTTCCTCTCTCTTCCAGACGGGTTGATGAGGCCCTTCTCCTTCAAAGTCTCCAAAGACACCTCTTCACCATCTTTAAATCCTGCAGCTTCGATGTCTTTTAAGTTCACAGGGAGATACTTTGGCAATCCCGCATGCATACCTAGTCAAAGCATTCCAAAATTAACCAGACCAAACACACGGTACAGGCATGAGTTTACAATCCTAAGAGAGTACCGACTACTCACTGGAGCATGGTATTTACACATCAGGACAGAACCCAAAGATAAGATAACTTAGTGCACTCCAGAGTCAGCAGGATGCACAACTACAGCTAACAATTTCCAGAATTTTATTGACCAATAAAAGCCTCATGCATACAATACTCCCTTAAAATTCATAGCCAACTCGATTTGTAAACAATCACAGTAACAGATTCCCAAACTAATATATCATGACAAGTCTAGCTTGAATTTTATAGAGGATTTGATACAGCTATAAAACAGCTCAATTTATGATATTGAAAAGTGCCGAATATGGCAATGTAATAACACAAAGTTCCACCTCTAATCTGGCATACCGAGGTTTTAATTTCTATATAAAGTTCCACCACCTTGATTCTGTTTTCATAACATTTTAACCTATACATTTGCTGCAATAAAATTGCGATCATGAGGAGATGCGGAACTACATAAGATAGGAACTAAACATATAAGAAACAGGCAAGCATAGACAAGCTAAACAGAACCAAATTTACATGATGATTCCAACATTGTATGAATGAAACGCGGAACTTATCCACAATCCAAAACATAAAAAGCCAACAACAACCAACCTCCAGCAATTCCACGCAATTTCGGAATACGTCTATAAAGGGGCATTTGACCACCCTCAAAACCCTTCCTAACACCAGGTCCAGACCTTGACTTCTGACCCCTCATACCAAACCCACAACTAGCACCCTGTCCAGCCGATATACCTCTACCCTTTCTCTTCCTTTTCTTCCTCGAACCGGGTTGCGGTCCGAGGTTGTCCAACCTGAAACGCATCTGTGGTATCACTGTTGCTGCTGCTAATGATGATGCTTTTATTATTAGAATGGGTGTTCTCCTTTCTGGGTTTTTGTCAAGTTTCAATCGTGCACATGAAAAAACACATCTTTTTAACCCTCCTATGTCCCTCACATTACCCTGTAATTACAACCGACATAAATCAACACAATAACTAAGGAAACAAAAGTTAAAAAAAAAAATGTCATGATAACTAGAGCATGAGTATTGTGAATAGTATAAAGATGATTAATTTATAAAATACATAGTTAGATTGGCATTGCAACAAATTAAAATTGTGATTTCAATGACTCAAATGGATGCATTAAGTACAGAAAATATAGCATATGGATACTTGCCTTGAAAGAAGAACAAGGGTAAGATGGCGCTGTTAGAGAGAGAAGAGATGCCATTGAAGGATTCACTTGGGAGTTGAGTTTAGTACAACGTTGTGCCTTATGCTTTTGCCATTGTTACTGGCAAAATGCTGTTCTATTTTTCTTCCAAATGGATAAGAGAAAAGGGAGAGTGACTAAGAGCACAAAAATGAGACCGTATCTGCTCTCATCTCTATTTTCCTGATGGGTTTAAATGGCTCTTTGGCTTTATCTTCATGGATCATATGGGCTCTGAGATGTAGATGCGTATATAATTAAATAACACACTCCTTAATGGACTTTTGCTGCTTTTTTATATCGCTTTTAATTACACTTTTTTATCCCATCCAAAAATAGTTTTGTTGATATTAAATATGCTACTTGTTAGAATAAATGGAATATAAATACTAAAAACATTTTCCCTATGAATAGTTTTTTAAAAACTTATCCATTGTTGCTATCTTGTGTCAAAAAAGCTAATACTTATACATCATTTACTTAAAGATAAAGGATATAAAACTAATAAATCTTTTCTCAATTCAACACCTTTCAAATATTGAAACACAAAAGGACCACTTCAATTAAAGCATCCACTTCCCATAAGACCTTTGAGAGTTGCTTATGGTATCACATCATCATTTTATGGATCTCATTTTTAGAAAACCTCATCACTTATCCCTAAAAATTTTATATGTGATCTTTCACATCTTTTTAGGTTCGTATTTTTTAAATAATAAACTTGACAAAATAAACAAATTATAAAAAGACATGAAGGACCTTACTTTTAGGGATCCTTAGCATATGATTCCAAAAAGTATCAAGATATTTCTTCATCCCTAAATATTTCAAAAAGTGAGATCATTTACATAGAGTACTATGTCAAGAACTCAAGATGGGGATGCTCTTAAAGTAGTTATATCTTCCACTTAAGAATTAAACATAAAGAAAGAAAGAAAACATGTATGAAATAAATTTATAAAGAAAAAGAAAAAAACTATAGAATTTTATTAGTTAACTGATTGATTTTTCCTACCTATTCAAAAAATTGGATAAGTTAAGCAGAAAAATCCAAAGACTAACTTTTAGAAATATGTAACTAAGTCAATAGTACTTGAATTTTCATAAAAATTCGATTTAATACATAGATTTTGAAATGAGCAACCCAATGCCCAATTAAACCTTTTACAACCATATTTACTACCTTTTTAATAATGTTTATTATGTTTACTGACTTGGAAGTGATTGTATATCACTAAATTTTTATTATTTCTTCTAACACCTTCTACCATTGATAAGTTGCTTCATATCCATTAGGAAACTACTGGAAAAAACAATGTTAATAAAGTAATAGAAATAAACATGCAAAATTTAATTAGGTTTTAGATTGATTACTTCAAAAGGTTAGGTATAAAAATAAATTTTTATGTAAAGTTCATCTAACGTATTCGATTTTTTTCCAACATTAAAACTAAAGTTAGGTGAATGAACCATAGCCTACATTAATGAACAACATAAATTTTTATTTTGAAATGTTAACCCAAAATGGGTTAGAGCATGTATTTGTTAACTCATTTAAAAATGAGCCAATTTTATCCAACTTATTTCACCCATGGACTAAAGAGAGCTAGCTAATGACAAGCTACTAGCAACATTAATGAACAACATAAATTTTTATTTTGAAATTTTAACCCAAAATTTCAAATTAAAAAATAATAATATAACAAAATATTAGTGAAATAGAACTGGAAAAATAGGCTAAATGGGCTAGGCTGGACTAGCCCTCAGGCTAAATGGGCCAAGAAATCTTAGCCCATTTAATAAACAAGCCAGAATTTCTTGACCTTAGCCTAATCCTTTTTGGGCCACAAGTTAAACAGTCAGCCCATTTACTAGTTAAAGCTAAAAAACACATCAAAAGTACGTGGGGTTTAGAATTAAAAATATATGCTTATTATCTTAATTTCGAAGTGTATAGTAAATCAACACTAAATATTTAGTCCATTTTTTTTTTATTTCTAGTCTAATTGACATTTTAACCTTGCTTTTGAAATCAACATTAAAAATTATCAATTATCAATTTCTTCTATGCTAATTTACTAATCATATTAGTCACGAACATGGATCCTAAAGGAAAACAAATAAGTAAATAAAATGAACGGGTATGTTCCACAGGAATTATTATGTTGCGAATGGAAGAAACAGATCTTTTGTTACCTTTAGTTTCATAGAGCAGTAAAATAGATAATCTTTAAGTATCCTTATAGATTTTCAAAGTTTGCGCATCATGTAGCTCACCCTTGTGTATTTGAAATCTCAGAAAGAATCATGAGATGAAAGATTCAAAGTAATGGGCTCCTGCCTCTGCCATGTTTCTTCGATGTAAAATAACTTTCTTATTGATGAGGATTGAGAGCTCTCATCAAGGACAAGGACTTGCACGGTACCGTATTTTTTGTTTTGATTATTTTTTCATACTTAATTTGTCATTTCTATTTATGTTTTGAATTTTTTCAACACTTTTAAGTTTTAATATTATTTATTTTTTATTTAGTCAACATGCCAGCTTGGCCCATCATGGGCCAGCCTCTTTAGCTCTCAGGTTAAATGAGGCCCGCTTTTAAATGAGCTAAAAAAAAGTTGGCCATAACCCCCTTTTTCTAACGATTAAATGGGTAAATGGGCCAGCTTGTGGGCCACGGCTCGTTTGCGCCGCTTTATTAGTGATTATTCATGATATGTTCTGGAGAATGATAGATTGATGAATGTACCACATGCATTATGACATTTTTTTTAAATTATTTTTTGGTTTAAAAGAAATATGATATTCAATAAATTATTTTCAAAATTTATTTTTATATATAAGTAATTAAAATAACAATAAAATTAATCATTGATATATATAATCCTATAATATTTAAATGTTCCAACTTTGACATGAATTAACATAAATATATATATATATATATATATATAATAAATTTACTTTGGCCCATTTAACCTAATGACCAAAGTGGATCAGGTTAGGACCAAGAAATTCTGGTCCATTTAACCTGCAAGCTAATCAAATTTATTCTTCAACTTTTTTTTTTAATTATTTAACATGTGTTGTGCAGTCAAATGATGTTAGTAAGTAGGTTTTTTTTTCTTTTCATTTCAATATGTTTGAAGATTAAAAAAAGAAAGGGAAATTTTATGAGCTTATAATTGATTTTGATAGAACCGTCCCATCAACTATTTAACGCTCAAATCATGCATAATCATGATCGTACAATTAAAAAAATTAATATTTCAATTACTATGTTTATTTAATTGTTAGATGATTGATTAGGCAGTCTCGTTGATAGGATCATAGAACCTCTATAAAAATAAAATAAAATAAATCAAGTCAATAGACTAGTTAAACTTACTTTTTCCTTTTTGATTCCCTTATTGGTAAGATATTTTTAATTTAAATTCACCATTGTATGGTTGATTGGGATTTTTCAATTGACAAAAAGATATATCCATTTGAAAATAAATAAAATACCAATGGCACACAAATGTCATTAACAAACATTATATATTAAGTACTCTAAGGTTAAGGAAAACAATAAAGAAAAAACATGGGTAATTGTCACAAGTGTCTAAACTTTACTTATTTTTAAAATTATCAACTTAAGGGCTAAATGTGTTAATTTAATATATAAACTTTGTCTATTCTTATTATTAACTACCTAACTTTACCAAATTTTATAATTAGCTACCTAAACTTTATCCATTATTACAATTAACTACCTCATCTAGTTATTATAAATGAACTCAAAAAGTTTCTCAAGTAGTAAATTAATACTTTTAAACTTCAGGTCGTTAATTAGAGCATAATTCAACTTTCGAATATAACATTTGAAAAATTGACTAATTACATACTTTAGTGTATTTCACATATAGTAGCAATTACATATTGTGTATTCTCTTTACAAATGAAGAAATTGTAAAGCTTCAATAATTCATCGATAAGTGATTCCAACTAATAAGCCGTCTATATATATGCTTCTTAAACTCTTAAAATCTCTTGAGAAATTTAAATAAAACATCTAATATTTTTCAAGTGTGATTTTATCTTCCCTAAGCTTTCAAACACTTGTACAAACATCCTAAACATTGCTAAAACCCTCAAAGTGTCATCATTTATAATTATTTATGATGGTTTAAAAGCAAAAGCACTAGTTTAGGGTTTATATATGTTTTCAAAAGTTATAAGGTGAGAAAATCACACTTTAGAAGTTTATGAGGTATATTTATACTTCACTAATTGTTTAGAAGGATGTATTTGTGATTATTCCAAACATAAATGTATAGAAGTATCAACATATGAAAAACTTGAAATTTTAATATATATTAGAACAATGTAGTTCTTCGAGCAAAAATCCCAATTTGCTTATAATTATTAATTCATTATTTCTACCAAAACAAAATTTGTCAACAAAACAATTGTATTCTCTAAGATCAATCATAAAGATTTAAAAGGCTAGCAAACTACATTGTAGTCGAAACTTAAAAAACACATCTAATAAATAAAAACTAATAGCTAAAAATTTGGGTTTTGAATGGAGAAATCCAATATCGTACACAACTTTGTGGCAAAATTTTTGTTGATTATCAAACAAGGGACAAAATAGAATACGTATTGTAAATGCATAGGGTTCATTACATCGTATGCATGCAACATAAATCACACTTTTGAGGTCATATTAGTTAAGCAATATAGCTTGAAATGACATTAAGTGAAATGAATTAAAGATGGTTGAGCTAGAAGAAATAAGCGATCTTAATAGGCTTGTGTTCTCTTGTGCCGGTCAAAGGAGCTTCCAAGCTTCAACTTCATCATTCTTAAGCCTCTAAAGTCTAAGGTATAAACTTAATCTCTGAAACTTGATTTGGTTAATAATCAAATGAATTCCCTAAGATAAGGAAGCTAGGTGGTATTTATAGGATTTAGCAACAAATAATCACCACATCATGCATGTGGTGAATGGATGAGATTAGCTAAGTCATCTCTATACTTATCCATAAAGCTTTCGAGAGGTACATCCTTTTAGGTGAAACTACTGATTGCATGAACCTATTAAGAAAGGTTAAAACTAGTCGAGTTAAGTTCTAATTGACCTTATTCCAAGCCCACTAACAAAAAAGTCACTAAACATCCCTTAGTATGGGCTTAATCATTTTTCCTTTATCGATGGCTTCTCCCAATACAATTAAGTCACGATGGCAAAAGAAGACAAAATTAAGACAATCTTTATCACAACTTAGAGTATATTTTGCTAAAATAACATATATTCCATGTTAAAGAACATTAGGATAACCTACTAAAAGCTACGGTAGCTCTTCTGTGATATGATGGACAAGGAAGTTGCGCATATGTAAAGGCCATGATTGCAAAACCTAAGGAGAAAGAGAGCCATGTAGAATCCTTAAGCGATTGTTTGATAAACTACAAAAATTTAGTTAAATGTTGGACCTTGAGAGTATACATTTGGAGCTACATCTAGAAGCTCCTAGGTTGTATAGTTAACATAAGATAGATACTGAGAAAGTTATGGGATTTTGAAAATGCCACCTTCAAAAGCTCGTAAGGAAGTTAAAGGACTTTTGGGTAATTGAACCTAATTTTGTGGATAGATGACACCCTATTTAGGTTGCTTAGATAAAAAAAAAAATGAAAAAAGACATAGCAATGAATGGGACAAAGAATGCATGGAGACCTTCACTAAAATCATAGAATACCCATGAATTATCCAACTTAACTGCTTCTATATTAGGGTTTAACCCTTATCTTATTACTTACCATTCTCTAAGAATTCCTGGGATACATGTTGGGGCAAAGGGATTAATCAAATAGAAAAGGACCATATACTTCTAAGTAAAGAGTTTATTGAAGGAGAGGAAAAGTATAGAGAGGTTAAGTTAACCTACCTTGCTTCGATCTCGATCATATCAACTCACCAATATACTCTTAATTATTAATTGAGCTCCTAACCAAGCATGACCTGTTAAGGCACCTAACAAAGAAACCATCTTGTGGGAAGAATTTCTAAATGGCAAATGTTGCTCTCAAAATTCAACATAACTTATGTAAGCCAAAGCGTAGTAAAAGGGTAAGTCTAGCATATCGACAAATCAAATGTCCTATAGGAAACACTTCTTAAGGCCAAAGAGCCTAATTTTTATTCGAGAACACAATAACAACAAAAGATAAATGAGTGATAGATGAAGAGAGGAATAATCCTGAAAGTTGAGGAAATGAAGACTTCTCCTCGATTATTCTTAGAAATTTTATAAAATATGAAATAAGAGACCACAAATGATCCCACACCTATCAACATATGGTTATGGAAGACTTGATGGGAAGATTCAAGGAAGTTTCCTTTCATATGTATTACAAATGCAAAACTAGTTCATTGAGTGTTAGCAACATTCACATTCATGGTCAAAGCCCCTTACAAGATAAAAATTCAACCCTTAAAAATTGAGAGTGAAAAAAAACCATGTATTATTTAGCATTCAAGAAAGCATCAGTTGAAACTCATTTGGATGCGTTTTCTTGTATTCTTAAATATGAGGGATTCATATAAATCTAGACTATAAAAAATTTATCTCTAACAACATGTTTATTTGGATATTATGTTAATATTTTATTCCTTCTTATTGTTTTATGCTTAAAGTATCACAAATGGAAAGAAATAATAAGAATGCAATTAAAAAATAAGAAAGCTTCAAATTTACTTGATATTACCACATGAAGTTCGACATTGGTTTGGCATTAGTTTTTTTGTTGTTCATTTCAACCCTGTGTTTAGTTGAAAACAATGAAAAAGAAAAGATAGCAATTTAATTTCAGGTATACATTTTACATATAGAATTATGTCTGATACAGTAAAAACTATATGGATTCCATACTTATTAAATAGCATTTGTTGTCGATTCAAGTATGAGAATCAAATTCAAACTAAAGTTGAGCCGAACATATGCATTATAATTCACATATACAGATTAGATGCAGATGTAGATCAAATAAAATGAAAACTATATGGAGTTCAAACTTATTAAATAGCATTAGTAGTCGCTTCAAGTATGAAAATCTAATTCTAAATGAAGTTGAGCAAAACTTATGCAACGTCATTTGGACTTAATGCATTTCAACCATCTGAAATATGAAATTGTACATAAGTGGATCTAGTTGTAGTGATCATGTATATGCAGCGTTTGACTCACATTACACATAGCTTCAGAGCAGTGACTTGATAATGACATGTAAGGATGACTTGTGAAGAGATGGCAAGGAAGAGGAGTAAACAATCTCAAATAGATGAAATACACGTGCAACAAGTAGAGAAGCTATGTAAGATTAACCCCACAATTCTTAGAGAGAGACAATTTGTTCTTCATTCCGAAGCATGTTTGATCTTTGGGATTACAATTTAATTACACGACGACGTTTTTCTAAATCTCTAAAAATCTGTCAAATGAGGACAACCCTTAAGATATTTATAGAGTTTGACTAATGATGATACCCATTGGATCACGTGGTGTATCAATGGTTGAGATGAGTCTTCGTACTAATGGATCCTTCCATGGGCTATATTGAGTTTAAGCCCATAGAGAACCTCTTTTAAGTGTATAAGCTTCTTTGAGAAATATTAAGAGCGGACGCACTGGTCTAACTATCCTTTCTCCAAACCCACCATGTTAAATCTCCCAAAGTTATCCCAGAGCAAAGATTATATTTTGTGGTTCCTGTCACTTAGCTCAAGAGTTAAATTTAGATATTTTATAAAAATAACCCTCTATAGGAATTAATTCATCACCTCATTTTGAATAACAACATCAATAACAAAAGTTAAAAAATAAATATTATAGGGACTTAATCATAGAAAATCACCAAAGGATTGTACATTTCATCCATCATCCATTTCCTCTCCACACTAGGGTTTAAAGAATATAAAAATACGTAAGATTACTATAGGAAAGGTATTTTGAGCATGATAACTAATTGAGTTGAGTTCAAATTACATTAAGCACCAACTTAAGGTTAGATTATAAATTTTCTAATCAAACCTAATTCATCTTAGATTTTAAAGCTTAACTTGACATAATTAAGTTTCATTCAAACTTGATTAATGAGGAGAAAAAATCACATTCATTTATCACACGACACTTGCTGCATGTATTTGATAATGTACTTTTCACTCGCTTTCTTAACTAATACCAAGTTAACTAGCTATGCGAGGTACCTTTCTCACCCAATGAAGCCGGTTTTGAGGAGCTTTTGGACTTCTTCCTTTATGGCGACTTAGTTTCAGCAGTAAAGTGCCTTTTATTATGGTTTACTAGTTTGACCATGAAGTTAATGTTAAGGTGATGTGTGATAATTTCACTAGATATGCTTGGCATGTTAGTGGGCAACCATGCAAATATGTTAGAATTTATTTGGCAAAAGGCAATGAAGCTCTTCTGGAGGTTGAGGGACATGGTTGTTATGATTCTTGTCTTTTGTTTGGAGTTGTTGCCTAGCTGGATTTCTTTTTTTTTTTTCCTCTACCACATTACCCTTACCATCTCTTGCCTATCAAAATTTGTTTTGATTTAGAAGACTTCCTCTTAGGCTAAGGCCCTTAAATATAGATCTCTTGAAAGTGTTTAATCTTCAATATAGATTTTGATTCCCTTAGGTGTCAAGAACTTTGCGTTTAGTTTTAATGGGATTACCAATCGACTATCATGAACTCAACGTCATGTATGGTCATGTTGGTCTCATCAACAAGTTCCACTTCTAGTGCAATGATGCCTTTGGCTTTGATAGGTTGATTTTTCAAGTATTACATGTTATGGTCATATGGCTTAGGTTTTTCTGTAACTTAGTGATCATGTTTTCGTAGGCTATTGAAGATGGTGTCAGTGATACTTTCGATGCCAATCATTACCTTTTTAATGTTGAAACATATGATTTCAACTGAGACAACAAAGGCATCGTAACGAGATATTTAGATGCCTTCAAGATCCTTATTGGAAAAGAAGATGGAGTAGTTTATGTTTTGCTTCTTAGTATGCACATTCAGTACATGTTTATTCTTCATAGTGCCATGAGGGTAGTTCATAGGTGATCCCTTGTAGCGCCCCCTGTTAGGATCTTAATCGTAATCAATATTGTAATTGGGCTGATTGGCTCTCTTATGTAATTACACTCTTTGTGTTATCGTGGGTAGGAAAACACTTGTCATGGCTTAGTTTGATGGTGTATTATTTGAGATATCCTCTTTGAGTCACATATTGTAAGGTACTTTTAAGCGTTGGTGGTATGTTCGTAACGCATACGAAAATCACAATAATTTCCAAAACTTCTTCAACAGGGGTCAAGTCTCAACTTGAGTAGGGGCGGTGGATGTTCTTATGGTGAACTTTAAGGAGCAACTCTCACAATGGTTTGCTTAGGACAGTCGAACTTCGAGTAGGTTGGAAATAGCCTCTTCTTGTCATTGTCCCTTTCTTGGAGGGGTCTTAAGTTCTTCATGCTTCCAAGCTAGTCTTTTATCGAGGAACAATCGCTTCTAAGGCTATTACTATCTACTTTTGGTTTGGGACGTTTTGCTTCCTAGTGAGCTCTTACAACATCTTCTCCAATTATGTATCTTTTAGCCTTTACTCTGAATTGTTCCAAAGTAGTAGGTTTGTTCCTTGCCAAAGATCTGAAGATATGGTTAGACAGATCCACCCATTTTCGAGTTGTTTAGTAGGCAATAGCCTCATTAACACTAGGAATTTCAAGGACCGTTTTGGTGAAATGGACGATATAGTCCTAAAGGGCTTTTTCTTTCCCTATTTTATCTCATAGAGGCACAAAATGTCATTCTTAGGTAGTTTGTTCATGATGAAGTGAGAGTTAAACACTTCCATTCTTTGAAGTTGCGAATGGTTTTGGGGCAAGCGAGTTAAAGGTGCTTGTACTCTTACAAAAAATTATTAGGAAAGCTTTATGTATGATAGCATTGCTAA
This sequence comes from Combretum micranthum, assembly GCA_024138025.1. NCBI lineage: Eukaryota > Viridiplantae > Streptophyta > Magnoliopsida > Myrtales > Combretaceae > Combretum > Combretum micranthum. The sequence goes on along the minus strand of JAMXBD010000042.1, from coordinate 1,795,613 downwards.
ATCCTTGTAAGACCATGCGGGTTTTGAAGTAGGGGACATGGTCTATCGAATCGATCATGCCATCATATTTGTTTAAAGATGGGAGGTGGAGCCTAGTAGGGAATGATTCTTGTTGAATGGCTTTTGAGAATGCGTTATTCAGGTTTACCATAATCTGCCCGCCCTTTTTGGTGTCCTTTGCATTGAGGCTCTCATTGTTGATGTATGCTTCAAATTTTGCATCAGCCATCTCTTAAAATGTTTTTCTTCGTGACATGTGAATCTGATTGGGCATTTGATTGTTGGTGGTCCCTAGCCCCTATTGGCACTAGCGGTAGCTAGCATTCTTCTGTTGCATGGTTGGCGCAACGGTCCTAGCATTTATTGCCAGTGCTCGCAAGTCTTTTCTAGGGGAGCTTAGCTGTAGAAGAGAGTACCTTTGTTTCCTATTGTCCCTTATAGGTAGTAAAGGGTTTGTGTTCTTCTAGGTTATTGTGAGTTCGTTCTTCATTTCTTGGTTGCTCTGGAGTATCTCCTGATATTTGGTTGCCATATACCAATACTTGTTCTCTAGTTGGGTAAATAGCTATTCTAACACTGTCAAGACTACTATCACGACCTCGTGTTGGGGAATATTATTGTCTTAGCCTAGTGCCTTAGGATTTTGGCCTCCAATAGAATTAACCTCCAATGAAACATTTTTGCTTTTGGTTTTCATTATCATGTTCAATTATGGAGAAATGTAATATGGTTCCCATAAACAACATTAAAAGTTCCAACTATATTTTCATCGATATTCTTTATATCCCTTGGAGTTGCAGTCCATTATACTCTGAGTCAAATCGGCCTTGTAGCTAATGATCTACAAGCTTGTAAGATATAAACCAGGTAGTAGGTGTTAGGGTATGCTTAACACGGTCACTTCAATGCTTAAATTAGTAAGCAAGAAAGGGTGCACAATATCAACATAAGAGAGAGAGCAAAGAAAGTGAACATGGTTTCTAAGTCGGCTAGGAGGAGCTTACATAGCTGTATATTTTTTTTCCTTTTAAGAGATGAGATATGTCCAAGAGAGGAAATTACCTCTTAATTATTTAGGGAAGTACCCACATAAATTTTAGGCAAGTGTAGTCCGATTTATGAAGATTCTTTGTAGAAGTGTGATCTACTTTAGGAAAGTATTGAGTTAATTGTCCTAATTACCTAAAATAATAAAGATATAAAACAAAGTATCTTCTTCTTTTAGCTAAAGGCTATCAAGGTGGGACCTACAAATCCCGCATAGAGCTCAGTACCTTATTAGGTCTAGTCATTGACTTGTCTGGCTAGACAAGTCAACCCACATGATGGAGATGTCTGACCGGGCCATAACGAAAATTGGCCATCAACAATTATTATCTAGATATAGATATGTTAACTATGATGGACCAATCAATTATAATTTCAATTTGTCACTAAGATGGCGTGAACAATGAATAATTTCTTTTTTGCACAAAAAAAAAAAGAAAAAAAAAAGAAGGCAAAGTAAAGTTTGAGCCTAGTTTTATTTAGAAATGAAAGGGGGGAAGGAGAGAATATGGCTAGATACTAACTCAAAGGAAAAAAAGAAAAAATCAATTGAATGGCGAAAAATCTAGATGAGAAAAGGAGAGAAGGCATAATTTAGTTGAAGTTTGTTAAATCTGTTTGATTGCATATTCGGACCATTAGATCTTCAATTGTTTAGGTGTTCCTTATTTAATTTTTGGGCAGCGTTTAAGGTGTTATTTAATGAAATAAATAAATTGAGATGATGAATTTCAATATAAATTGAAAAAATCTAAATCCAAGACCATAAGTTATCTGTATGCTGTTTCAGCCGAAAAAATAAAATATGCAAAACTCAAACGATAACTTTTTTGTTCAAACATCGGAAGAATGTTAGTTCTTCAACAGCTAATATCAAAAACCATGATTTAAATTTCAAATCTGTTGCCAGGAATAAATTTTACGACAGATCTCACGTGCTTTCATTAAAAATTAAATTTAAAAGGATCCTGTTTCAACCCGCTAAGCCCTTGCAGTTGCAGATTTGGAAGTACAAAAAAAAAAAAAAAAAGAATGATTCCAGCTTCGATTCCTTCTTCATTTATCGTAATAAAAAAAAAATAAACAACTTTTTTACGGTATTCTTAAATATAATATTCCAGCTACCGATAATGAAAGTTAAGTTCATAATGACAGTCCAGCTATCCAACTAATCCCTATGTGATATTATCTTACAATTTTCACTTTAGGGACTCGAGAGTATTTTGGTCAACTACGTTGTAATTTTATATTGCTTTTGGGGTCTGAATTGGTCTGCAATTGATCAATCCAAGGAGCTTTTAACAATTAGATAAAGACAATCAACATGTTTGGGTTGATAGTATGGCGTTAGTTTGAGGTGTGTTTTATATCCATTTCAATCAAGCTAGTTTAAAAATAAATAAAGATAAAAAAATATGATTTTTTATTTATAATTATATACTATAGGTTAAATATAGATAGACTACATATATAGACTAAATACTGATAAGATACTTATAAAAAACGAAACATCCAAATAAAGATACGTAGTTCATCAATTATGACGTATTTTATCTAAACAAAGTATCATTTTATTGTTAATAATTTTATTATTTTGTGGTATTCATATTGTAATAATTCTTTTTCCAGCGTATTAAACTGTACATTTGTCATTTTTGTTGTACTTGTAACATTTGATTGATGTAAGCTATCACTAACTAAGTAATAACAAGTCACTTAACATTATCAAGTTAGGCTGGAGATAATTGCAAGCCAAGTGCTAGTATTTTTTATTTTTGGTAATTTAATGCTTCGTCTTTAAATTTTCATAAATTAGGGTCCATACTTTCAAAGTATGAGTGATTCACTGCCTCTGTGAAATAATATTCGTAAATATTTATCTTAATGATAGGATAATCGCGTGTCAAGTGTTGTACTTTCAATTTATGATAATTACTTGCTAGTTTAGTACTGTATTTTTAGATTTTGACAATTTTTTACTAAGTGACCATCATTTTCCTATCATCAAAATGAATGTTTATCAAATATTATTTAACAGATGTATTAAATCGCACATATTTTGAAAGTACGGGCACTAATTTACCAAAATCTAAAGATAAGGTATTAATTTACTAAAAATTGAAAGTATAGACACTTGATATGTCTTTATCCTAATTAGGCTCTTTGTGTTATAAATGCCTTTGGGGGGAAGGGGCTCATTTTGATGGTGCATTTAGGTTAATTTAAAGTGTTTATAATAAGGGATAATGAAAGTGTCTTCATAAGGTGCTTATATAAGATAGATGTCATAAAAAAAAATTATGGTAAGATTAGTACTAGATCTTAAAATCCCGTTATATTATCTATGAAAGGCTATCATATAAAATATATTGCTAAATAAATCATATATCTATCTATATGCAATAAAATTTTGTAATAGAGAGAAGAAAAAACTTGAAATAATATTACAAATTTGGAATGAGCATGAAAAATTGCTGATATTTCTTTTATCTTTTCAATATAATGGATGAAATTGGCAAAAACCACATCCAAAGACAATACATGAGTTGGCCAACAAACTTAGTCTATGGCATAAGCTACGCCCATGATGCATGGTGCAATTAAGGTCAATTATTAAGTATGATATGTTATAAGAAATGATTAGTGACATACAAATACTTATATATTGATAAAAAAAAATTTTTGATCTAAAAAGTTTCATAAAAACTATACGTCATTCCTACTACTATCTAAATCACATTACCATTATCCGCCACTAATCCGAACAAGTGAAATATCAGGTTCATTAGTTTTTTTTTTTTTCAATATTTCCAACAATTGTTTAAGCAGATATCTTAGATGTTGGCAAATCTTAAGATGGCATCATCATGGGCATATTTGGTGAATCAGAAAAAGCTACATATAGACAGTTGTGGTACTTGAAGTTAGTTAAAGATTATTGCAAACAAATAATACCATCCTCTTTTATAAGCAAAGTAACACCTAAAATGACTCCTAACTAAATCTTCTGAATCCAATATGTTCCCTAGTAAAGCTTTTTCAACTGCTCACATGCAAGGAATTTTCCTTTTTTAAGATGGAATATCTTTATTTTATCTGGAGCACTGATAACCTTGTTAAAGTAGAGGTCAAAAGAGATAAAAGACCCTGTCTTGTGTTGTGTTTGGCACATCAAAAAGACAAACATTTTAACTACTTTTATCATAAGGCTAGCTCTTCATTTTTAGGAAAACAAATATAATGAGTAAGATTAACATATGAAAAAATAATGGCAGCCGCCATGGGAAGCAGCCTTCGGTATGCCACAAGTCGTTTTGAAAATATCCTATTTGCTCCATGATGTGATGATGCAAGGAAGATGAAACATGGAGATTTGTATTGCATTATGCATTATATGCTGACAAAAGCAATAGTATTGGGAAGTTGAGGTTGACAATCAGTTTCAATTACTCTACAATCGTTTGTCTTGTATACAAACTTAACATAGGATCTTTGTTTAGGTTACATAACAATATTGTTTCAGTATCAACCTCAATTCTGTGACAAAACGAAGAAAGTTAGCAAACTCTATTAACACTCGTAAGCACTCAAATGTCTACCCCGTATCGGATGAACATCTACTATCCCAAGATTGCCATCACAAGGGTATCTCAACCAATCACAGTCTGGATGCAGAGGCGTTCGTTAAGACACCATTAAAACAGCAAAATCGTGATAGTAAATATAAATCCCACTCTGTTGTAACTCAATTCCATCCTAAGATGGGACACATTCAGAAACCAAAAGATGATTTGCCATTGATTAGCAATGAACATCAAAGTATTGAGGCGGGTGGAGTCTCCCAAATGTCAAACACATTTTCTTCACTATGGAGAGCAAAGAGCCTATCTCCACCAATTGAAAAATCGCAAATTGAACCTCCATGACTTCTCCTAAGCCTGGAAGTTAGAACCCAATCAGGACCAGAGAACACAGAAATACAATCATTCATGGAAGAAAACAACTGTCCTTGGTGCAATGAGAGTTTAGGATAACAAGGCTCATCCAACATAAACCCTTTCATTAACCGGCTTCTTGAGCTCCATCGACACTACCGGCACTACTTCTCAGGTCCATGAATCCTAGATCCTCATACTCATTCACCACACATATTGAGCTATTCCCTTCCATTGCAATGGCATCTCGAACCCGCTTCTCATCAATGGTCATGCTAGCCCCAATATCAGACCAAGACCACACCATTTTCTTCTCCCTAAAGTCTAGCAAACTAATGTAGCAGTTGTCCTTTCTAGGGAACAAAGTAGCAACTAATAGGCAGTTGTATCCATCTAACCATTGCAACTTATCAGCATCCCCAAGAGACCAACCCGGCGATTCGTAGAAGAAATCAATCTGCTTTCCTGTCACTTGATCCCAAACTCCAATTCCATATTCATTACTCCTTCCCTTACAACTCGAAAATAGCTTATAATCCGAACTGAAGGTCAGGGCACCAGCTGTGTAACTCTTGATCTGATCCTCATGACTGACACTGAATTTGTACCTCAGTTCACCCGTTGATGAACTAAACAACCCCATACCTCCATCACCAGTCCCTAATCTCTCACAAGCACTGATCACGATATTCTCTGAATCGATCCAACCCGCGTCATTAACCCTTTGGTAATCAAGATTAATAGGATGGTGCTCCTCAAGCATCCAATCATACACATGTACCATACTCCCATGTGCAACACAACATCCTCCATCAGGACCGGCACGAATAGCAGTCCCATCCCCTGGGGCACGGCCTGTAACGGACCGTGAAAGTTGCAATTTATTCCCATCAAATGGACCCCATTTCGCTGCACGAACATGGTCTAAAAGGCCATAGTAAAGAGCTTCTCTATACAGCAATTTTTCAGGCACATTTGGGGGCATGTAAAGCTCTCCGGTTCGGAGAAGATCAAGGAGGACTGCAAAGCATTCTGGGTTTCGATCAATGAAGAATTCGGTATTTGTATCAACTCTAAAGTTCCAATTATCATCAAAGATAGCACCAAAGTATGAATTGAGACCAGCATTGGCAAGCGTTGTTGCAGTAGTTTCAAAGATTTTGCCTCCTACATTGAACCTAACTCTATCTCTCTGAATACCCATGATTGCATTCCTCAAAAATCCAATCGATTTTAAAGATTTTCTCAGAAAGAAACAAAAATTATTATGAGCGATCAAAACTTTATTTAAAAAACAGAGGAATTAGGGAAATTGGGGAGTGTCTAATTTCCTAAAGCCAATAATTGGTAGCATTTTGAATACCCTTTATTGAATACCTTTAATTTTCAAATGGGTTATAGGATTTTCCTAGAAAGGAACAAACTTCACTTCGAAAGAACTAAACTTTACTCAGAAACAGAGGAAGAGGTGTGTGCAAAACTTCCTAATCCCTAAAATAATGGAGAAACAATTGGATTTGATTAAATTTGAATTATGATAAAAACTTATCTTAAAGCAACAGAACTTGGAAGCTGGAAAAGCACCAGAAAAAAAGAAAGGTCTTGCACAGAATGAGTAGTCGTGAAGTCTTGAACCAAAAAGGGGTTTGAAAGAAAAAAATCAGGGGAACCTAAGAGAAAGGAAGAGGATTACAGTTTAGATAGGGATGATATGATGGAAAGCTTGGATTTTGACATCTGGGTATTGAAGAAGGAAGGATTTTGGACATGGGTTCTTAATATACGAGGATTTGGTGGAGAGGAGTTGGAGAATTCGGAGCTGGTGATTTCAAACATGGACTGTTCTGTTCTTTTTCTATTATTATTATTATTTGGTTTTTGTTTCTCTCTCTCTCTCTCTTACTTTGCTTTTATTATTTAACTTCTCTTTCTAGTTTAATGGTTATCTCTCTGTGTCAGTGCTCCCACGGCCACGTCTGTACGCGCAAGAAGTTTTCGTTTTCTGACATAAATTGAGCCTTTTCTTTTACAAATTCAAAGGTTTTCTGGTAGGGTATACTTCAATTTGGGTCCACATTATAAGATATTATTATACATTATATGACCATATGTTTACTTCCGTCTTAAATTTTGCACAGGTAATACCACAATTAATATAGTAGAAGATAAATATGGGAATAAGGGAGATAATGGTAATATAAGTGTTTTTCAATTTTAAATTTAAATATTTAGTCTTAAGTTTTTTTTTTCCTATCACGTCTCGAAGGATATCTTAAAGGTGGCAGTCCGTCGTATACAATATTAAACTTAAAAATGACCGTCTTAGTCATGCAAAGGCTTCCATACTATGTACAAGGTATCTAACACATGGAGGAGACACATCAGAGTGATACATTTTATATTGATACAACTTTGAGTAATAACATAAATGAAATACAATTCACTGTACTTCAATTACAATTCATCAAAGATTTCACTAAATAAAACTATTACAAAGCAATTCACAAAACTTAGCTAATATCTTTAAGTATTCTTACTTCCTGCCGAAATCCCAAGGTCATACTCGGCTTTAGACATCTTAGTCCCCACGCAGCATTCTTGAGTTAACCTGTTTAATCAAACATCTATTGGGGTATAAGCTATACTAGCTTAGTGAGTGAGAAGTTCCAATATCACATTTATAACACATCATACGAACAAGTGATTAGTCAGACAAGCGATATGCATCAAACATATGGAATCAACAAACATATGATCAGCTGGAAATCATATGTGGATGGACTTGCGCTCTCCATCCCGGGTTAGCAGATTAACGAATGCTGCGGTACTACTCAATATGCCATTTAGGATGACGATTAGCCTACTTATAGATTCGTTTGTGGATTATGATTAACCGACTTTTACACTGTTTAGGATCACGGACAATCGAACAATGCTAATGCTCCATCCCCATTTATGATATGAATGAGTCCATATTTATTTTTCAATTCCGAATAGACAATTATACCAATTCTTTAAGTGATCAATCAATAATCGCAGACAGTCAATTCTAATTCATCTATATAAGCAATAGTTAATCATCCGGCTTCGATATTCTTATATTCCATTTCTTATATCAACAACAACGATACATAGTTCCCATTCATCCCCATCATGCATATCCATTTTATTTTTACCAAATATCTAGTGCAACTATCATTATAATCACATACAATAAATAGAATCGGAAGCAATCCTCACTCGGCCATTGGATCACCGGTCTCATAGTAAAGGTAATCCGGTGGTAGGGAATCGTCGATTTCGGGGTCACCTAAAAAGGAAGAAATACCCTAATAAGTATTTCATCACTTAACTAATCCAAACTATTTAACAAAACTAGAAAATTCGTAATTCTCGTCCTATGTGGGAATTCCAACTTAAAACGGCCATAACTTAATCATTTTAACTCTGAATTTAGCAAATTATATATCGATTTCTATCTACTTCGAAAGATCTATTTAATTCTAATATTATATTTAAGTTTCGAAAAATTTGAAGCTTCGAAAAGGTTTGATCAGTTCAGATTAGTAGCAAAAACAATTTAGGAAAATTGATTTTGTGAAAGTTTGTGAAGTTTCTACTATCCAAAGCAAGCATACATACAATATGAGCAAGTTACTAACATAAATGATATATCATGAAATATATATGTACATGTTCTTTGTGATATTTAATAAAAGAAATTTTTAGAAAACTTTTTCCTTGTAAGACTTTATGAAAAATTAACTTAGATAGGCTAGTCTTGTAGTCTTGACAATTCCCATTGTTTTTAGAAAAATTCATCGAAGAAAATTTATGTATTCTTGTTAAAATTAAGCCTTCATTATGTATATTCCTTAAGGCCTTTGTTTTTCAATAAAAATTCCCACTTTACACTTTGTAAACATGTTTTTAAATATGGTTCATCCCAAAATCCGAATTTTGTAAAAATTGTTTTTGTGATGATTCTTTAAGTAAAATTCATTTGATACTTAGAAAATTAAGGCTCAACCATACCTAGCCACTAAGGACTTCGTTTCTTTAATAAAACTTCTATTTTGACTTTGGAAAGTAGGTGTTTTCATGACTTATTCCAAAATTACGAATTTCTTAAGTTGACTGGCAACTCAAATTTTCCCACTCCATTTCTACTCTTTGTTCTACATATTTTTCTTAGCAAATCCCATCTTAACTTATAAAAATCTTTACTTGGTGATATCTATGACCTATACTCTTCATTTTTCATATAAAACACAAGTTTTGAAGTTGATAAAAGGGCTTTTAAGGCATGGTCTTGAAACCATCCGAATTTCACAAAGTTAGGATAAAACTTAAATTTTATATTTTATAATCTCTTCCTATTTTGAGAATCTCTATTAGTAGATCTACCATTTACTTATCAAAAACATCTCCTATTGATACCTATTCCATAAGCCTTTCATTTTTTTAAACAAATCCTTTATTTTGGTGTTGAAAAATGAGTTTTCAAAATTGGTCTTGGTTGAGATCCGAATTTACAAAATTTGTTTTTGGATATATCTTTTGATAAAATCCATCTAAACTTGTGAAAATTTATCCCTTACATATCTTATCCTAAGAACCTTCCATATCTTGAATAAAAACTTCATTTTTGAGCTGGAAAACATGTTTTTAAACTATGCCTTGCCTAAATCCGAAAATAGAATTTTGTTTTGAAAAATAATCTTTGAAGATCACCTTTGAACTATATAAAATGAAGTCTTGATGATATATACCCATTAAGCCTTCATTATTTCAAGTAAAAATTTCATTTTGACACTTGAAAAGTGGTTTTTAAAAATGGGTCTTGCCTAGATACAAATTTCACCATTTTTGTTTAAGTTCAAAACCAAGATCTACACTTTTTATGAATATAAATATAAAAAAAATCCATGGTAGTAAACTATAAACTCATAGATCTAATCTTTACTCATTAAAATCATTCATTTATGTTATCTATTCTCGAAACCCTTCATTTTAAATGAAAAATACACATTTTGAAGTTGAAAAATAGCTTTTCTAAATATGGTTCCTTTTTTATCCGAATTTTCAAAAATGATTTTTGTTGAAAATAAAATAAATCTTGAGCTTTCTAAAACTTTCCTACTATCATTATGCTACTACAAGCTATAAGAATATAAAACAAAAGTCTAATACATTTATGAATTTAAAACACTAGATCTAGTTTACTATACTAGTTATAAATGCATGAATACTATGATGGTTATGTGAATGATGAATATATGCACAAATCATTAGCAATAACAACATAGCTTGAAAATAAAACAAGAAAATAGCAAAATAACTTCAAATAACAAGATCTAAAACATTGTGATGGTAAGGATCTCATGTTCAAGTGTTTCTACATCCCTAGCTTGAAGCTCATGGAGATTTTTATGTGGAATCACACATGAATGAACTTGCCATTACATGTTTTTAAGATACTAAGGTATAGATCTATTACTTATTGGTTGTGTGGAGTAAGAAATTTGAAAGAAAAACAAAGTGTGTGTGTGTGTGTGTGTGTGTGTGTGTGTGACGTTTTGAGAGAGGGAGAGGAGAGAGTTTTTGCAAAAAAAAAAAAATTCTAAAGAGAGAAAGAAGAAGGAAAGAAAGTGGAAAGAAGTTGGCATAAAGGGGTTTTTATAGGCTTGTGGATTAGGGTTTGCTTTGTTTAAGGAAAAGAAAATAAAACAAATTGGAGAGAGGGAAAGAGGGAGAGGGTAGCGCCGGCCTCCCTTGGAGTGAGAGAGAGAATGAGTTGTTTGAGTTGTGTTGTGTTGTGTAAGTTTTGGAATTAATTAAAGTAATTTAAGTAGTAAAGTTGTATTGGAAAAGTAAATTGTAAGAAAAATGGTGTAATTGTAAGAGTAGGGTGTAAGGATGTAAGGAATAGGTTATGGGTAGTTGTACTTGTAAATAGTGTAGAAGAAATAAAAAAATAGATTAGACATTTAAAGTACCGGTAGTAATGAAAATACGATAAAAAGTTATAACTGTAACTTTTATAACCCGAAAAATTATATAACTGATATATTTGGAAATCTTATGAAATTACAAGTCTAACGGTACTAATATCATATATATAATATTTCGAGCTCCGGGACACGCTTTTCAAAGTTTGTACCCGATCGGGTTCGAAATAGATCGAAATTTGCTAATCTTATTTTTTAAAGGATCCTAGTATTATAACGAACCAATTACACCCTTTACTCATATTCCGACTCCTTGGTTTAGGAATACGGAATTGCCGGATCTAAACTACTAGAGTTTATTGGGAATTTGTTGACTTAGGTTTTTTCGGTTAATTTCTGGTTTAAGGTTTGAACTTGATATTACTCTAAAAATTAGGGGTTTACATGAACTACTATATTCCACTTAGGGTTCCCAAGTGATTTTTCGATTTAGATCTTTGCCAATTTGGAAACTGAGGTTTCTGTTTATACAACACATTTAGCTTGAGAAATTTATTTTAAATTTACTTTTTTTAAGTATTTAATATCTCTTAACATTTTCGAAATTCTTGAATTGAGTTTTATTTCCAAATGTTTATCGTTATCTACTTTTTAATAATTTGTTTTTGGGTTCTATATTACCCGATTTTACAATTCAGAGTTAAGTATGGAATTTGTCGTACGTAGTGGTTTTGAATTTGAAGACTGTTAAGTTCTTATTTTATTTTTAAGGAATCTTATTTTCTCAAGATTAAGAAATTTTTGGATTCGTTCATGATTTAGGACTAGTTGAAGTTCGGTTTAAATTTGGAGTCATTTTTAGAGTTTATTTTCGATGTTTATTTTGAAATTATTTACTGAAATTTTCCGGGGCTTACACCTCTCCTTTGGTTGGAGTTTTAAGGTTTTATTTTTATAATTTAGTATTTTTACTTTAAAATAAAATAAAATTTGAAATATTGCATTAAACTTTATCTTATCTTATAGCTGGAGAACTAAATTGTAGAGAGCAAAATAGTAATACTAATAAATTCAACTTTGTTTTAAAGTGAGAATGGTGAATTCTAAAAATTAAAATTTTAAGCATTAAATTATCTAAATTTAAAAATACTCACACTTGTATATCCTTTATTCATGATGAATATTAGGAAACACATTAAAACTTAAATCAAAAGATTTGGCTTCTATCTTTGATAAGAAAAAAAGAAGAAAACTTTGAATTTATAAAATAATTGTACTTTGTTTATCATCATATTGATATATATATATATATATATATAAGTTCGGTTTTTTTTATGTTCTTGTTCCAAAAAAAAATTATAAGTGGAACAATATGTACAAACTAAATGGGTTAGTTTTAGATATCTTATTGTGAAAAAAAAAAAAAACATTTATATGCAGATAGTTCTAAAGTTTTTTCTTTTATATCATTACTTTTCCCCTAAAAAACAGTAAAAGAAGGTTTTGTCTGCTCTAGGATCAAATTAACTAATGACCGATGAAGAAACTATATAGCATCAATCCCACTGTTCTAAAGAATAAGTTGAGTATTCTTCGCTTTGAACTTTATTTGATTTGTTATATTGTTAAGCATATCATGTAACTTAGTTTGTCGTAGAATTTAATATAAAAAGTAGTTATATTGTTCAATCATAGTAAGATAAAGATCTAAGGCCCCATTTGCTTCAAGCAAACCATAATTATTATTGGAAAAATATTTCACCCAAAACATCATATGTAAATAATTTATTATTAGCAAGGTATTATATAAATACATTATGCAAAACATTTTATTTACAATATTTATTTACAAACTCGATTGATATTTATAATTTTTAATGAGCTTTCACTTTTTTCTGTCCATTAAATTGTTTCATGTTTAAAATATAATTTATTGTTTAATTATGATAAAATCAATTTTACACCACATTTCTAAAGTAGAACACTTGTAGAGGTTAACTTGAAATATGACTGTCCGTTTGAAAAAATTATGATATTCTCCTAGTGGATAATTATTTTCCCTATAAAAGATAAATTTTTCTACTTAAAGTGACTATTTTAGCACAACAAATAAAGAAAATAAATAAAATATTTTCCAAAAATTATTTGTTATGAAACAAATAGGCCTGAGTTGGTTAATAAATTACAAGCTAATCATATAAAACAATATTTAAAAAAAAAAAGGTTTGATACCATAAAATTTTCCTTAATATTTGGTAGCTTATTTATTTCCCATAGCTTTACATTATTCTTAAGTATATATAAATGTTTATACTTCATTTTTTTTATAGTAAATAGGTAAAAACAAATAAGACAACCTATCATAGAAATACTTAAAATTGCTAAGTTCCCATTACTCTGTAAAGCATCATCGTATTTACTATTTCATCTTACTCTAGTTTGGATTTCATAATTTCAATTAAACTAGTAAGTTTACTATTGGTTATAATTTTTTTTTTAATATATAATTTCTTTTGAAATACTATGTAGATGGGTAAGTTAGATGCATGGGTTCCTTAAGCCTAATCCAACCTCTTAAGGTCTTAGAATACAAATAAGTAAATAAATAAATACAAATTAGACAAATATAATTACCAAGCCAAAATTGCATGCAGGTCACGTGATTTATAATTTAACAGAAACATCATTCTTATAAAATGCGATTCAAGGAAAGTTATACATCGTTAAATCGCATCTAAAATAAGCGATTTACAGTAAGTACTAATGCGTCGTGTATTCTATTAGTGATTCACATATCAACAATACATCACAAACTATGCATACAGTTATATAATAACACAAATGATGTAAACATCCTTTTAATTATCATGCTTTTTTCCTAGCTTTTGTTTTAACTCCCTAGACAAGTTTCTAATCGGTCAACGACATTAACAGTGATGTGATTGCCACTGTTTGAACGCTTTTTTCTTTTTCTTTTCAATTTCTAAGGTAGGTCTTTGTTTTTCTTATCGATGAAAGACTATAAACAGTGATGGACATAAGTCGCTCATATGACATGCGACTTACATGTAAAATATTAGAATCATGTCTACTATATGTGATTTTGCATTGATATTTTAATAATTATTTTTATGTCATTTGTATTTGTATAATTTTTATTTAGGCAATTAGTAATGCTACAATTTCTTCCATTCAACCTATTACATGGCTATGTGACTTATCATATGGTTTAGTCAACTAATAGATGGTCAAGCTAACCAATGTCCGAGTTGACCCACTTGATGGTCGAGTCAACCCATTTGATGCTTGAAACGATGGATTGACTATACAAGTTATAAGTAGCTAAGCCGAGTCACCACTAGTCGACCTAGTGAGCCAACTTGCCCAACTCCTCCAGCACTTAGTCAAGAATCCTAGGAAATGATTTAATGGATAGTAGCATTCTCTTATAATCTTGTAAGCACCTCCAATGATAAATAATCAATCTCTATAACCACTTGGAGCCTTTCCTCCATAAATACCCCCTTTATGAGCCATGGAAAACATATAAGAAAAGTATGCTAAATCAATAATTCTTATGTTTCTTTCATTATCTCCAATATATCTAGGATGCATTATAACTTAGATGTCGATGTAATCGTGTTGAACAACCTCCTAACACACCACTAATAGTATTCTATTTTGCATGTCTTATTTCTTAAGTCCAAAATCAAGCCCATATATTCTAAAACCTACTATAGGCTTTGAACTAACAATATTTGGTGCTATATGTGGAAACGAGTGAACTTTGCATTTTCTCTTTAAGCATTTTGTTGTTTTAGTAACAACGACAATAGTTTCAAGATCGCTACAAGGGCTCTTCAACCCTCCATCTAGAGCCAAGACACTTTAAGAGCACTTCTTAAGCTTTTCAGGCTTAGGAACTACACCAAAGCACCCATAAGTATGAGTTGAATTTAAAGGATTCCCACTCTTTCTCCTCTTTGAGCCCGCTAATCAATGATCTTGGATGACTTCAGTAAAACACTCATAAACTCTTCGGTTTGGAGTAAAATCCAAGGATCACCGATTCATTGGCCTTTTGAAGTCATCATAAGGCTAGCTCTAGCTTATTGGATCTCTTACGGCTCTTAAAGAGCTCTCTTTAGTAAATCCATGCTTTTAAACTTTAGATAATTAATTACATGAATTGACAAAGTTTAGATATCAAAATGTGATATGTTTTACAGGAATATTTATGTGCAATATTTAACATAATTTATGATATTATTTTTTCAACTATTCTCAAATATATTTGACTGCCAATAACTCTAAATCTTCTTGAAATTGCCGCCAATAATTAGTAGCGAATATCCAACGACTTAATGGGTGATTACTAATAAAGAGATAAAAAAGAAAATGCTAATATATCTTGAATGAAACCCCTTAGTTTTCACTTACCCTATTTTATTATTAAATCTTTCAACAAATCAATTATGGAAAAGAGAAGCAAAAGTGTACTTCTTTGTATGTTCTAAAATTTAATGGTAATGAAAATAATGTTGTGTATGTCTCATTCTTCCTCTCCTCATTCCTTCGGTTTCTTTCTAAGAGAACACCAATGTGATTATAATGTAATTTTGTCTCTCTTGGTAACCCATCAAAGCATACCTTCAATTTTGCAACCACAAGCTTAAGCTTGTCTTTACCATCCATGTTCACAAGATGTCTACAAGGTTCCATGTTACTATCCATGGTTGACCCTAGCATTATTCTTCTTTAGATAAAAAAATGTGCAAAAATAATTTGGTATCAAATTTCTTCCTTAGTACTTGGAAAATTTTCTAGTAAGTTTTCTTTATAAATGTAATGTTGCTACAGTTGCAAAATAATTATAAATTATTGGAAATTAGACATATTGTTGATTAATCTAGTGTGATTTTTGTTTGGCTCTCTTGGGCATCCTCAATCCCTATTAAGCTGAGCTTTAGTTCGTTTTTTTATCTCTTAGTTCTCTAAGAGTTCGCTTTAGCCCTTTCCAACCCCCTTGCGCTAAGCTCTTCAGCTTATCTAGGCTCTTAACCTACAGAGGCTTACATTGTACATAGCTACATAAGTCTTGCCACTCAGCATAAGCTCATAAAAATCATGACATGGCTGGTTCAATGTTAATTACTCTAGACTTATTGGTTCAAGTAACAAAGCATGTTTCGACTCTTAGTCTAATAAAGCTCAAAGGAAGTCCTAAGAAACCCCACCATGAGCATACACTCTTCGTTAATTATCACTAAAGAGAGTAAGGGGATGAAAAGAGCTTGGAACTAACCTGGATAACGCATTTTCGACACTTATTATCCTTTTTGACATGTCTCTAAAGAAAGTAAAGGGATATATGTTCACAAATAAATTTGGCACATGAGTTCCCTAAGCCTAAAATGATCTCTTCAAGCTTTGGAAGACCCACTGGATGACCTATTGAATCTACCAAATGTCCCATTCAGCCTATTAGAATGTCTAGCCAACCTATTGGATGGCCAAACTAATACATTAACTTGCTAAGTCATACGTAGCCTAACAGAGTCGTAAGTAGTAGAGCCGGATCACAATTAGCCTACCCCTTTAGTATGCTAGAAAATCTCAAGACATATTTTAATGGACAATTCCACTCTCCTATAATCTTTGAAGTTTTCCTATAGTGGACAACACTCTCTTTAACCACGTGGAAATTTACCCTTATATACATCACCTTTTGTAAGCCATGAAGGAAAAGTAAGGAAAGTTAGCTATACCTGTACCTTTATACTATTTAATTATCTCATGGATATTTAGTCTATACTTTAATTAAGTGTTGGAGTGGCTGTGCTAGATAACCCCTAGCACACCGCTGATGATTGTCTATTTTGCAAGTCTTGTTTCATTAGTCCAAACACTATAAACCCTACTACTGGCTTTGATCTAACGATATAATGTAAAGGTGTTTTGAGTTCATATATCTTCTACATTATTTGCAAACTCCCTTAAAAATTATAATATAATTCATTGTTCATAATTTACTAACAATTCACATAAATTATAACTTATTAATTGTAGGGGTGTGCACAATACATTTTTGTTTTTCTTTTAACTTTGAACATAATCATACAGTTAGTTTTGTAATTTTTTTGAACTAAAAAAAGGTGTGGTACAATTTGGTTTGTGATTTGAACTATTTTTTGTTATTAAAATTAAAATATATTATATTGAAAAGCTCCAATTACATATTTCATATCACTAATACAAATATAAACAATAATATTTAAAATTAATTATTTACCTAAATAAACATTTAAAAACTTATTGCGAGCGAGAGATTTGTTCAATTATAAATTTATAATCATACAAAACTATAATGATATTACTACATTCGATAAAATGAGAATATGCTATCCCTATAGGAGATGTAGATTTTAATTTTTTTGTGTAACTCTAATTAATACATTATCAAATATATATCAACAAGCAATTAAGTAATAGAAGCAAAATAATTGGTGTGGTAGGGGAGATTATCTTATTTGTAGACACACCACAAAAACATGATATGATCATTTTAATTACATTATCATGAATGATACATATTTAAATTAAAAATTAAAAATAATTATTTTCTAATAAAACAATTAAAAGAAGAAAAAAATATGTTTAATTTTTTTTAATATGTGAAATGATTCGGTTCAAGGTTTTAAACCAAACTGCGAATCATGTACTTATCATCGAACAAAACCATGAATCGAGTGGTATTAACAAAAAGAAAAACCAAAATTTCAATGTGGCCAGTTTGGTTCACGATTTAATCAAATTTTTTCATAGTCCTACTTAATTGTAATATAGGTTCATCAAATAAAACTTCCTCATAGATGTCGATAAAAACTCTTATTAACCATTCTTAAATTCAAGGAGGACTACCATATATTCACAACTTTAATTAGATTTTGTACTTTGCTTATGCGCTTCATGAAATCACACAAATGTTTGTAAATGCTATGTATATTATAATTTTACTTTATAGCTTATAAATTTACTTTGAACTTTGCAATAACACGAAATAATTCATAGCAACCATAATTAAACTTATTTTCCATAATTTTATTGCATTTATTCGTGAAAATATTAAAAACTTCATGACATATGTGGTGGGGTAGATCCGATCACAATGGTCATGTGCATGTAGCGTGTGTCACGCACTACACATGGCCTTAGAAAGTGATGTAGAAGCACATACAATGAATGACTAAGAGTGAAATGGCAGGGAGGAGGAGCAAACAGTCTTAGGGAGCTCGAACGCACTAGTGACAGATGAATGATCTATATATAGTATCAACTCCACTATTATAGAGAAGAGGATGTGTATTCTTTACTTCAAGCTCTGTTTTATCTCTTGTGAGAGTACTCTGGTAGCATGATGACGTTTTTATCAAATTCTAGATATGCTAAAGGGGGACAGGCTCTGGGTAGTTATAAAGCTTGGCTCCTAATGATGTCTATTATGTCATATTAACCATCAATGAGTGAAATGAGTCCTCCAGATGATAGATTTCTCCATGGGCTTTCTGACCTATTGATGACCTCTTTAAGTGCATGAGCTCCTTGAGAAAGGTTAAAGCAAATGGGTTGGTCCAGTATAACAGTCTCTGCTCCAAGCTTACTATGCTAAATCCACTTTAGTCATCCCAAAATTCATGGACTTGACTCTTTGGGTCTATCACTTAGCCCAAAGAGCCAAGATCTAGATTTAACCCTCTACATTTTGCCCCCTGAAAAAAATTCTTTGGACGGAGTTCAAGTATTTTGGGCACTAGTTGTATTTATGTATACTTTCATCAATACTCGACGCATGATACTATTAAGTGCTTTCACAAAGTTGAAATCTCCACTTGTCATGAATGACTCAATAAGTAAAAGTCAAGCATCAATGCTGCAACTTGTTCCATTAATATAGTTATATTATAGTGTGTAAATTTGTAGAATCACTTTAGTTGCGTTACATTACACTCTGCATGCTAACCCTTATATATTTGCATCAAGTACAATTGCTACTGCTAGCTAAGCATTATCATCAAGTCCTATGAGATTAAAGATACTCCTAAAGTTAGAAGATTTAGAAGAGCTACCATAATGGGCTAACATTCAGGTTCCTTAACCTACTAAAGTTGAAGCCTTGATCATTTCCATTGTTGTAGGATCATAAGTGATAGCATTTGTAGCACTGTGTTGATTATTGTGTGCGAGCAAAGGATTACTCTGGACATCTTTATTTTCAATGATAAGTTCTATGTTATCCACTCCCTCGTTAAATATTCTCTTTAATGTCCAACAATCTTTTATAGGATAACCTACACTCTTGTGGAATCTAAAGAATTTAGGGTCATGCTTCTCGTCATTAGTAGGCATATGTTCGACTCTCGAGAATTTAATATTTTCATCTCATAACCATTGGTCTAGCATAGCATGGAACTTCCTCATTGGTCAAGGGAACAACAAGGACGATGTAGAGCCTTTAGGCTTCTTATTTCTCGATTTCTTCCCTCCTCTAGAGTTCTCACCTTGAGCCATGCTTATAAACGATGTCTGCTGGTTGAACTTTTCATTATCCCCTCTTTATCATGAGACAGAATTGTTGGTCCTTTGTGTATTTTCAACTAATGCGGTAAAGGAGACCAATGACAAATTCTCTAAGTAGACAACATATTAGGTGAACATCCTTTATATGCAAATCTTGACTAGCTCCTTCTCATCGCATATGTCCTACATATCTAGAAAGTGTTCTTTGAAACGCTCAATATATTCCATCAGGTCCTCTCGAGAGTTCTATCATATATGCCCTATATCAGTGAAAGTGACTCGCTCTTTTGTAAAGAAAAATTTCTTCAGGAACATCTTGCACATGCTCCTTTAAGAATCTATTTATCTAGAAGCGAGATTTATATACCATGTGTATGCCCCATGTGTAAGGGATTCAAAGAATTCCTTCAACTTTAGGTCATCATCTAATCTATAAACTTCCAATGTTTTGATAAATTTTAATAATTGATCTTTGGTGCTTCCCTTTTCACCATTGAATAACATAAACTTAAGACTAGCTTAGTCTTTGGGATACTGTTTAGCAGCAATGCGCTGATTGTAAGGGAGTTTGAGATCTAATACTCTATTGATGACTTGTTTTGTATCTCCTTTCAGTACATGTCCAGATCTTTTTTTTTTTTTTTGTCTCAAAAAAACCTCTTAGAGTAGAGGCTGTAGCTTCAATTGGTGTAACAGGAGAAGGTGCAGTATGGACTACAGGTCCTCTAATTACAACCTTTGGTGTAGCATGTGATGATGAAGAACCTCTAAGATGAACTCCAGTATCTCTTGTCTCAAGAGTAGGTTACAGAATGACAGTCGGTTCTCTAATAGGAGTTGGTTCATTAATCCCAGGAGCAATTCCTTCATTTATTACAGGAAGATTGGATTACTGGGGTAGTTGGGTGGCCTATTGTAGCACAACAACAACAGGATTCGGTAGAACCATATCTTGTTGCACAGTGGCAAAGGTACCATAGAGGCATGAATCAATTCATCATTGCCATGAATTGTTCAAAACTCTTGTAGTTTCTTTCATAGTACACATCATCTATGCGTTACCAGAGGTATTGTCATGAGTGTTGATAGTAGGATTGGCAGCTTCAAGTGCTGATATGTTTTTATCAACATTATTCATATTGACCTCATAGTCTTAGTTGTTGTCGTTAGATGGGCCAACTGTCCTCTCCTTTGTGGGTGCAATTGACAAGTTATCAACTTCCTATGTCCCCAGTGGAGTCACTAAAATGTGATGAGGTGGATGCGACTACAGTAGTCATGTGCATGTAGCGTGCGTTTTGCACTATACGTGGCCTCAGAGGAGTTACATGGAATCACACATAAGTAATGACTGAGAGTAAGATGGTAGGGAGGAGGAGCAGGCGGTTTCAGGGAGCTCAAACGCACTAGTGATAGGTGAAGGAGTTATATAAGATCAACTCGACTGTTACAGAGAAGAAGGTAGGTATTCTTTGCTTTGAGTTTTGTTTGGTCCTTGTAAGAGTACTCTAACTAGACGATGATGTTTCTATTTTATTCTGAATTTGCTAAATAAGGAGGAGCTCTAGGTATTTACAGAGCTTAGTTCCCAATGACATCCGTTGGATCATATTTACCATCAATGGGCGAGATGAGTCCTCCTAATGATGGATTTCGCCATGGACTCTCTAGCCTGTAAAAGGCCTCTTTAAGTGTATGAGCTCCTTGAGCCAAGCTTATCATGTCAAATCTCTCTTAATCATCATAAATTTCATGGACTTGAATCTCTAGGCTGTTACTCAGCCTAAAGAATCGATATCTAGATTTAGCCTTCTATAACACCGTGTCTAATTAATAAGTTAAATTTCATTGAATTGATTATAAAGCATCCTTATCAATAGTTTTCAAATAAATCCTAATAAGTTTGGCAAAAAGAAAAAAAATCCTAGCACTATTATATATAAACTGTTTAAGTTAATAAAAATCAGAACTAGATACCTTCAAATCCATGTTAACATTCGTATTTAATAACCTCACCCTTTATCAAATAGATCCCATAAATAATTAAACTAAGAGTTTAAATTTTGCACCCGTTTAATATAATTAATATTTTTATTTTTATTTTATTTGTTATTGCTTATATTTGTTTATTTTTTTTATTAAAAGCTGTAACAAGAAAAAAATTAGCCAAAATAATCAATTCACTTCCTCTTGAGTATCATCTTTGGTGTTATATAATAAATTTTATAATATTTAAAATACATTGTTGGCTCACATTTCTCTTGTATTATAATAATTCAAAGTTAGTGTGTTATTAATGATGGGGATGGCAATGATGGTGATGGTGGTGGCAAAGTAATAGTGGTGGTAGCAAAATTGAGGTGGTCGATAACTTATATAATAGGTAAGAAACATTATGTAAAAAGAGAGAGGATCTAACCTATAAATTTTGTGTATGATTATATCATAAAACTCTTTTGCACAATGAGATGAAAAAAAAATTATAAAATTATTTATATCTAATGGTTAAATACTTCATTTGATAGTGCCTTCACATAGATGTCAGCACAAGGCTGAACCGGCTCGAACCTATCGGATCATGGGTCAAAGCCAAAGCAATTTGAAACAAGTCTACCAATGCCCGAGCTAAGCTAGTTTGAGCCAACTTACCAGCTGACGGGTTGATTTTATGGCCTTTGAATGGATCATATTAATTTTTTTAAAAAAATAAAATAAAAGATGTGAAAAAAACTCTCTTATATAATATGGAATTTTAAATTATCAAAAAATAAAATAAACATAAAATTCTAAAATTGAAAAAAAAGCTTAAATTAAACGATACAAATTTTCAACTTGAAGCAAAATTGATCCTACAAATACTACTCTTTAGCCCATTTGATGGAAGAGTAATAATGTGTAAAATTAGTAATGTGTACAAAGAGAAGATAAGCCCTACATTGTTACAACTAAAAATCATTCTTATTAAAAGTCTATAAAAGTCTAATAAGATAATTTTTTAAATTATATTTATTACATGTGTTCACAATAATAATAACACATTTAATATTATAAATAGATAATACACATGAAAATAAATTTTAATATTTATTTCTTATTTGATATTTTTTTTATTCATCTCTTTTTTGGTTTCTTCTTTATTTTTTTCTTTTTATTATTGAGAATTTGACTTGGTCCGACGTGGCAAGTTAGCATATCATTGGCCTTGACCCACTAACTCATGAGGTTGGCAAGTGAATCATGACTAGTACAACTGGACAGGCCAATAAGTTAGGCCTACTGGTGTTGGGTCAGATCGATTCACGGGTCTGATCCCAACTCGTGTCAAGGCCTACCTTCATGTAATAATACAGCTCCATACGAATGGGCTTATTTGCATCAAGATACATGTACAAACCTATCATTAGTTTATTGTGTGTGTATGTGTATATACATATATACATGTGTTTTGTCTTTTACAATTTTATTTAGATCTTATTGGTATGACTATACGAGCTTCAAAACTTTGAAAGTTATAATAATCAATAATAAAAAGTGATTATATTATACAATTATTATTTAGAAAAATATTAATCCCCAGATCATAAACACACTTAGAAAGCACCTTCCTTAAAGAATTAATTGAAAATGTGTTAAACTTAGAAATCAGAATACTGATATACTTAAGTTAATTTAATGATTTAATGAACTCAATAAATTTTTGGATTCATTATATTAGATTAGAATTTACTTTCAATTTTTTTATTTGTAAGTATTCAACTTGGACATAATATACTCATAGTGATCTTCTACGATCTCCTCAGCGGGACTGTCGAGTAAATCATCTAACCATTAAAATAAATATAGTAATTGAAACATTAACTATTTTAGTAGTTCGATCACGGTTGGATATAATGTGAGCCATTGAATAATGATGAGACCAATTCCGTCAAAATTAATGATGGAACTATAAAATTTTTTTACACTCATATTAAGGGTTTGCTTGAATTGTCTAATTTTTATCTATATCGTATTTATATCATATCCACATTTGTAACTTACCTATCTTATATATATCGTATCTATTTAATTTATTTATAAATAAAACTATCAGCTTTTAATCAAGATTTGTTTGTTAATAAATATATATTTAAAAAAGATAAAAATATGATATATATGAGTTTCATTTTATAAATGCTTTTTGATGGAGATATAAAGACAAGACGTGATAACAACATCAATTATAAATGCTAAACATGATAGATATCGAGTAAAAAAATGTTAAAAAAGGAAAAAAAAAAAAACAAAAAACAGATAAAGGGATAAAATTGAAGATCAAATAATTTATGTTGCGTCTTGCCGGGAAAAAGAAAAAAAGGACGTTGTCGTGCCCCACGTCCATGCCCATCCCATGGGCAGACGCAGACCTTGCTAGTTGCTACAATCCTACTTTATTTCATTGATTTTTCTTTCCCCAGAAGCAAAGGCGACATGGACTCAACTGTCTCTTTGTGGAGAGTTTGTGAGTGTGAGTGTGACCAGTGGGGCAACATTTCATCCCTTATGTCTTGCTAAATATACAAATTGCTATCTATGTGATTGTAATCGAGGATGCATTCGTTAAGATATTGTTTAGTCACAGTGAACTTATAATTCTTTAAAAATATATATATATATATATTGTTAATTTTATTTTAAAAATATTCAAAAAGACTTTCAAAATAATTGTTGGAACTTCAATTATAAGTCACTAAAAAGAATCAGAAGTAGTACAGGGTTTTAGATGTGTGTATACATTTTCATTGGTTCAATGTGGTGGTTTACACATTAAGTTTACATCTTATAATTGTTAGTAAATGAGAAAGCCTTCAATGAGGAGAAATTCTTTAAACGGACTTTGTGAAGGAATACATAAATGAGCTTGGCATAATCCGTAACTCAAAACCTTAATGTGTTAGATTAATGGATATTCCCTTTTATAAGCTCTTCACATAAGTCTCATATTTCTCATGTGAGATTTTTTTAACCTCACATTTGCATCCTAACAAATTTTCTTCTTAAGTGTGAGTCTCTATAATGGGCTTAGGTCTTATTCTTTCTCAATAAGTGCTTGTCAAATTGACTCTACTAAACCCGTTTTGTGAGTGATCTGTTTCTACCTACTCACCATATATGAAGAGTTTCACAAATGAATCACACCATAAAGGAAGCCTTTAGATGGGAGAAAATATTCGAACGGGCTTTGCGAATGAATATACAAATGAGCTTAACATCATCTATAATCTAAAATCTTAAGGTATTAAATTAATGAGTCTTCTCTCTTATAAACTCTTCACTTAAGTCTCATATTTTCCATGTGAGATTTTTTCTACTTCACACTTACACCTTAATAATAATTATATACTTGAAATTTGAAATTGATAATTTATATGCATAATTAGATGTTTAGTTCCTAATAATTATAATATGGTGCATGTAATATTTTATTTTGTATTATATATTGATATCAAGTCTTATATTATTAAAAAACCCACACCATCAATATAAAGTAGGAGGAGACAAGATATAAATACTACTGGCTAAACAATTAATTAGATGTATAAATTAATAATTAAAAACTTAGATTGTTTATAATTGTTAAAAAAAAAACGTAAAACTTAAAATGTAACTACGATATTGTCCTTTTTTTACTCTTAAAGTGGAATTGAGATTATTATCCTCTAAAAATTTGGGAAACCGTCACACATATGGGGATGTCAATACTTGCTATTTATTCTAATACTTTAAAAAAATACCTTCTTTAAGAGAAGTCAAGATTTTAGAGATGAAAAATGGTATTTTTCTTTTCTTTTGGCCACGATGAAAAATGGTACTTGAAAGCTCTTGAGATCATGCTCATAATAAGGAGGTCCGTCTGCCACATACATTGCCAGGTTATTTCTTTCATGATTTTCCTTTTTGTCTTTTCCATCTAAATTTTTTAGCTGCTCCATTACAATTAAAAAAAAAAAAAAACAATCTGGTCGATTTTACTAGAGTTTTCACATTCGTGTTTATATTACCTTGTTATAAAATTCACATTCGTGTTTATATTACCTTGTTGTAAAATTCACATTCGTGTTTATATTACTTTATTATAAAATTCTTTCTTTTAACTAACCCGTTTCTTTCAATAAAAATATTATTCAAGAAAATACTTTTTTTTTTCTATATTTGTTTTAAAAAAGGATAATTAATGAAAATTATTTTTTCTTATTTTGGAAAATATAGACTTTTCATAGTTTTTTTTTTTTGGAAAATGACTTATGAAATATAAATTTATAAGTCATTTTTCACCAATTTACGAGTCCATCCACCAATCATTACTAACCAAAAATTTATTATTTATTTTTTTAAATCATTATAATATATTAATATTTTCATTTTTTATATTTAAATATATGAGTTACCTCAAAACTATAAACAAAGAAAAAGTATCTTCATAATGTTTATCAAATATTTGAAAATATGTTACTTTTTTCAAAAAACTTTTCGAAGAAAAACTATTTTTATCAACTAATACTTTTTCTTAAAACAAATATGACCTAAATTACGTACTACATTAAGAGATCATTATTCATGCCTCGAAACTACAATACTCTTGGTATTGATAAATTCCTTTTCAAACTTTATTTTAATTGATATATTGACATAAAATATGAGAGATTTCTTTAACATTTTATTTTCAATTAGATTTACATAATGTAACCTAAAAAGAATAAAATTTATCAACAAAATTTTCATGTCACTACATTATATTTTATAATAATCTTGTTCTTAAAAAGTCCATATTCAAACTTTATTTTAGTTGATCATTCCTTTGGATAGGAGAAAAAAAAAAAAAAAGATGTTATTTTAATTGGCATATTGGCACAAAATACGAGATATTAACATAAATGATAAGAGGAGCTCCCCACTGACCAACTTACCATATGATCCAATTCCCATCGCTTGTTGGTTTCCCTTCGTATAATTAATGCAACCATTTGTTTGCATTACGCCGTCTGGAGCCGCATGACGAGTATCTAAATAATCTGTATTTCTTATATTAAATAAGCGCAAAAAAATTCTTACCTCTATATTTATACTTTTACGTAAATATTACACGTCATTTTAGCTTTTCCTTAATTCCATATATTTAGTACTCAATTTCTTTCAAACATACAATTAAATACCTTTTTTTAATTAAATATCTAAACTTTGAGATTTTTAATTTAATATCCAATCAAATTATCATGAATGGACACTCCTAGTGAATGAAAAACCGACACATGTCAAATAGACAGTAAAAAACTAGAAAATTAGATAATTGAGTAGGTAGATTGTCACATATATTATCTAATTAAATAAGCAAAGCCTAGCAACTTTAATATATGTATTAATCCGACTACTTAATTATTTAATTTTCTACTTAATTTACTGACTATATCACATATTGTAACTCAAAATATAAAGTTAAATCTACTAGCTGGCGCATCAACTGTTGAGCAAGGATAAGAGTCGGCCTTAATGATTCGACAGTGCTGAGTGGAAATGTCGTCGCTTAATAGATAAAAGTGATTCTAAGGATGACAAGCTGATCTTCTTCAATAGCTCATATCGACGAGAAAGCTTGGCACCTCAATATTGGCTCTTCACCACCAGTGGCTACAATATGTTCCAAGGATTGGGCTATTCTCGCATTAATATTATTTAACATGGAAAATTTTAATTAGGTCTAAACTTAATTATCTTAAATATCAAGTAATTGATTGTACATTAGAAGAAAATTTGGATACCAAATATGGTATTAACCATTTTTTTCCCTTGTTATCACTTATGGTTCTTAGTATTATTATCTTCTAGCAGTTGACAATTAACTATGATTTTCCAAGGACGGGATACAACGATTGCTGTGGATATTAAACTGTAATTTTTTTTAGCTGCTAAAGATAAAACCCATTAAGCCATGTTTGAATTATAAATTACTTACAGTATTAAATAAAACTTCTTTATGATATTAGCAACTTATTAAAAAATTATACTTACATTTATTGACACAAAATTCTCGAGACAAGACAAAAAGAAAATCTTCTTATGAAACTGTAAGCTATATTTCATTTTTACCACTACACATAAGTCCAAACTGAATTTCTTTTTATCACCTCCTCACCACGACATCACAACTACCATAATTACTAGCGATGGACAAAAAAATCAAACGAAACGAACCAATCAGTAACCAAACTAATCTAAACCAAAAATATGATTTTTTAATGGTTTGGTTTAAAATTTTTCAATCTGAATAAATCCATAAATTTATGATTTGGTTTGGAAGGTAAACCAAACCAAACCGTTTTAGAAAAATATAATAATATTTTCTTATATGTTAATATGATTTCATTTAATATTTATTATTTGGTGCATATTGATTAAAATTAACTTGTTTATTTTTAATTTTTTTAGACTCATAATATGTATTTTTTTTATTGATGATGAACTATTGTTTTTTTAATAGCTTTTAACTTTATAAAGTATAAATTTATTTACTCAATTATAAACTCTTATTATGTATTAAATGTTTAATATATTTTATCAACTGATCATTTTACTCATTGATAAATTTTATTGATAGATGGTTTTTTATTTTAGCTAAATTTATTGATAGATAATTGACTTGATGGTTCTATTAAAAACTATGAATTATTACTTACTATGTATTGGTTGGTGAATATATTTTATTAATGGATAACTGATTTTATAGATAACTATATATTAAAAGTATGATGAATTTATAAAGTATTTTATCGTAGTTTATAATATAAACTTGTAAAATTATATAAATATTTAAGAACCTACATAAATGTAAAAAGAAAAATAGAACAAAGAAAATTTTTAATTAGAATTTTGATTTAATCCATAATCCAAACTGAATCAAACTGTTATTTAATAGTTTAAAAAATTTCTAATATGAACCAAACCGTTACTTAACTATTTGGTTTGGGATGGAGAAAAAAAACCAAACTGATCCGTGCCCACCCCTATATTACCACAACCATCACTACCATCTTGCTATCAACACCTCAATTATGCTACCACAATGATAATCTTGCGACCACTATCACCGTCATTACTATACCCATCATTTAAACCTCACTAACTACATGTGATTATTATATTTATTAGTCATTATTTTGTGTACAAATGAATCAAGCTAGTTCACAAACAATACGAGTTTGAGTGGAGAATCATTGAATTGAATTCAAACTTGAGTTATTTGAGTAGTTTATCGATTCGAACTTGAATTTTATATATCTAGCTTGATAGCCTAATCAAGATTTATCGAGCTTGAGTCAAGTATAAATGTTAATCGAATTCAAATCAAGTTTAGATATTAATATTATTTTAATTACAATTAAAAATATATATTTTTATAAATCGATCTTAAACAAACTTAATTGAGCCAATCTCGAGATTATGATGTATTACTTCAAGCCGAATTCAAATTTAAAATGTTAAGCTCGGTTAAGCTCAAACCAAGGTGGAGCTTTGAAATTTTAAATTGAACTCAAATTCAACTTGAGCACTATAACATGTTAACTTGACTTGTTTCCAGCCTTTATGACCATCATTACATCATCTTGACTACCACCATTATTGTCAGTTCAAAAACCCCATGCATGACTATTAAGGTGATCATTATAATACATTAGCAATATTACTACCATAACTTCATCATCACCATTGCGTATGATCAATGGGAACTTATACGGTCCTATTGATGAAATCGTTTCACTATTAATCTAATCGTTAAAATAAATATAGTAAATGAAATATTTAATATTTTGGTGATTCAGTTACGGTTGTGTGAGCCGTCGGATGATAACGGGACCGGTCCTATCAAAATCAATAGTGAGACCATAGAATTTTCCATGATCAATGTATTAATTAAAACTCCACAACACCATACTATAATTTTTGTTGCTTCTCCTACATGAGCATTATTAAATATTCATCATCACTTTTGCTACAAATATTAAACCAATGCGCACTATTCTCACCTTATTGTGCTAGATAGGTAGTAAGGAACCAATAATATTAATTAGAGGTGGGCAAATGGGCCTAGCGGGCCAGGCCGGCCCGCATCGGCCCGTAGGTTAAACGGGTCGGATTATTTTGACCCGCTTTTAAACGAGCCAAAATTTGTCAACTTGGGCCCGACCTACTTTGGCCTGTGGCTAAACGAGCCGACCAGTGAGCCAAATGAAAATTTTTTATTTTTTATTTTTTTGTTTTTTATGTTAATTTATATAAAAATTAGAGTATTTAAATTTTTAAGGTTTTTTACATTAAAAATTAATTTTGTTACCATTTTGATTACTTATAAATAAAAACAAATTTTTAAAATAATTTATTAGATATCATATTACATTTAAATCCATAAATATATGCTTAAAAAATGTTATAATGCTTATGATTCATGTATTAATCTATTTTCTTCCATAATATATTCTATATAATTATAAATACGTTATTGTATTATTCTTTTTCTTACATTTTCCTCTTTTTTTTTCTTTTTTATTTTAACTTCTGGCCCACAGGCTGGGCCGACCCATCATGGGCCTGCCCGCTTTGGCCTGCATTTAAACGGGCAAAAAAAAAAATTGACCTCGGCCCACTTTCTCAAGCAAGTAAACGGGCCGGACAGTGGGCTACGATCCTTATGCCTAGCTCTAGTATTAATGATATTATAGTAGTGGTGGTGGTGATACCGGTAGCAACACAGTAATAAACGAGTGATAGAATGGAAAGATATTTTGAAAATAGATATTCTAACGTAGTATTTATGTTTAACAAATCGTACTATATTTAATATACATACCAAATACGATATAAAAAAAAAAAAACTACTATACTATTCTCCTTATTCTATGTGAGTTGCATTAAAATCAAATGCTACCACAAAAGAGATAAAATGCAAAATGAGATAAATTCTTGATGCATGACCTTTTCTCTAATTTGAAAAATTGCAATACTTCTAAAATAGTTTATTATTATTATTATTATTATTATTATTATTATTATTATATGAATTCCCATCCTGTAGAGGAATATCCATCATTACACTCTTATTTAGAAAAAAATTACTCAGGTATTATAGTAATTATTACATTTGCGGTGATCTATGTTTTTTTTTCCTTCTTTTTTATTGCAAATAAAGCAAATATACTATTATAAATTACATATAAAAATTATATGAGTTTCCACGATCCAATCGATGGAACTATACAGTTAATCATCAAATCATTAAAATAAAGATAATAATTAAAATATTAACTATTTTAATAGTTAAGTCATGGTTGATAGGATGTGAACTATTGGATTTGGATAATGATGGAATTAATTATATCAAAATTAATAATGGAAAAATAGAATTTCCAAAATGATATAGTACATTTTCATGACTATTACTAGTATTGCTATGAACTTACTATATTTAACGTGATTCCATAAATTTCTTTATTCTTTTTTCAAATTAGATAATCGTTTCCCCTTTCTTTTTTCTTCGTTTTTTTTTTTTTTTTGGCCCTTTATTGTGGGTCATGGACGGCACCCCATGGCGTCATGACACGTTCAAAGCTTTTTTTTTTTTTTTTTTGGGCGGATGCCTAGTAAAATTGAGGATAAAAGTATAGTCGTTTGTATATGGGATAAAAGTACCTAGAAAATGGCTATCGGGTGATGAATGGCGTAAAATGTCATCGTCCAAGCAATGGTATGGTCGTTTATATGGATAAGCATCGCATGGGTGGGCCAGAACCCTTTTGCAGGCCAGCAACTTCCATCTTATCTCCATTTCCTTGAACTGAATTTGAACTTTTCTTTCACCTACTTTTATCCCCAGTTTGCTAAGATTGATTGAAGAAGATTACTTATAAAGAATATCAAAATGGACTGGAACAAGCAAGTGGATTCGTCCTTTTCAGCTTTAGTATTTTTATATTTATTTTTTTTAAATAGATAATTATTAAAAAATACTTCCCTTATTTTAAAAAATAAAAACTCATCCATAACTTATTATTGGGAAAATAATTTGTGGATTATAAAACTCTAACTTATTTTTCAAACTCTATCTATCATTCATTTACTATTAATGGCATTTATTATTAAATTTTTAATGTCTTTTATTTAGATAGATTTATTTCTTATTATCAAATGTGTTTTATGATTAGTTATCTTGGTATGTTCATTATTCAAGTATTTGGAAGAAACAAACAAATCAAAACATTTTTCATAAAATTAGTCCAACATGTGAAAACATGCTGCTCTTTTGGAAAAACCTTTTCAAGGAAAAATATTTTCGATTAACAAATAGTTTTCCAAAAAACAAATAGCGCCTTAAACTTATTTAATTGTTTAGAATATTTTGTATTAATAAAAAAAATAAATAAATAAATGAACGAACCTACAAATTTATAACAAAATTAGGAAGGGGTAATAATACTATTCTAGGGTGATAGATTGTTCACCCAATTCCAGTACCCACTTCTACTAAGGCCGAGCTCAATAGGAGCAAAAGAGTTGATGGCAACAACCTAAACGAAATATTATTTAATCGTGGAAATGGCATGTCAGGTCTACCTATTAGAATCGGAACAAACCAATTACCAAATCCACCATTCATCATTTGCATAACCTTAAAAAAGATCATAAAAAAAGCATAAGCCATTATTAAAACATTATAAAGTTGATGATTTCCACCAAGAATATGATTGTTAAACTGTGTTAATTGCATACGAATCAGTATTGAGAAGCATGTGTGCATCACTCCAACAATGGCATTAAAGATGAAATATGGTCTCTATATCCTTATGGTTAGTTAAGAAGGGCTCATATATGTCATAAAATTGAGATTCTTTTGTTTCCTTCCTTATCAGAGAGCGGCCCCTTAAAAAGTGGGGCTTCTTTATTAAAAAAGTAGGGTGGGGAAGGACTGAGAAGCCCTTACCTCATTGATTGGACATTTTATACCCTTTTCATCCCCTTTCCTCGATCTGGTTTAGCAAAGGATCTAGGCAATGATCTTACTTTGAAGTAATCTCTAGAGTTTCCCCTTATCTAAATAGATTCTTCTTTTATTTCCCCCATATGGATTATTAGGTTACTTACATAAGGGGTACTCTTCATACAGAAGTAAAAGAAGGATAAACTTCATAGACTAGCATCTTGCTGTGTCTTGAAATCCTAATTGTCATGGTTCTACTAGTAAGTTCAATTGGAGACATGGTTAGGGATTGCAATTTTAGGGAATATGGTTTCATTTTTTTATCGTGTTAACGTACCTCCTATATCTCTTGATCTAATAGCAGCTTTTGGGACGCTTCATAACTTCAATTTCACTCTTTAAACTACCACAGTTAGAACACCATAATATTCCTCCTTTTGAGGCTAATCCTCATAATAGTTAATCGATCGTTAAATATCTTTCTTTTTCTTCTTAATTTGAAATGACGGAATGGAAAAAAAGTAAGGAAACCTGCGATGGCTACTAAAAAACCTCTTTTTCTCTTATAAAGAAAGCCTTTGACCTTTCTATTCGTTCGCCAAATCTTGGTTTCATTCAAGCTCGCTTTTGTCTGAATCTTCGTGGAAGAAGAAGAAGCGGTTCACCAGCCACTACATCTAGGGATCCCACCAAAGCATTAAACCTGGCGGCTGCTCGTTCTTTGATCTTTGAATCACCGGCCACTAAATCGATGAAGAATCTTTGCAAAATCCGCTTTCTGATCAGTGATTCACTAGCCACTCCATCCAAAGATTCCACCTTATTCTCAAACCTAGTGGTTCAGTTGCTCATGCTAGTGCCCCTAGAAATTCTTGGATTTCTTTCAATATGAGATTGCATACCATAAATCTTATTTGTATTTTACTTCTTATTGGTGTTGTTGAGAAATCCACACAAATAGGATCACATACTTGGTCACCCAATGCTATGAAGGGCCCCACCAGTATTCACTTTGATTCGCGCACCTATTATGGTAATAGTTGAGGTTTTCATGATAGCAACATGCTCCCCTTTATTTGAATAACCACATATGGCATTGATTGCTATTACTTATGTAGGAGTTGTGACACCATTCCTTGTGGCAACCACTAGAATATAATAGAACGATATAAAGAGCGTCATAGCTTATTCAACTTGCTGTCAATTAGGTTATATGATCTTTGCTTGTGACATCCCTAATTATACGATTAGCGTCTTTCACTTAATGAATCCCTTTTATTCCCTTTGTACTTATGTCATGATCGTCATGGGTAACTTATCTCTAATTGTTATAAAAATAGAGAATCTAAATAAAAAAGGATTAGGATATTGATTTGTTCCATAGAAATATATATTTAAATCCTCTATTTTTTTCGAATTGAAATAGGACATAAATAAAAACAAATAGAAAAATCGGCTATTAGAATTGAATCGATGAGCATTGCATTCAGACTAGACTTTTTTCATGAATTTCAATTCTTCTATTATTTTTCATTGACTTGCATGAATATAATCTACATGAACAAATCCAATACGCCAAAGAATTCTATCACTATTTGAGTAATTTCAAAGTTCATGCAATTTCTTATTTATATGATATTTCTACTAAGTCAAACAAAAAATGAAAGAAATGTTTTATTTTAAGTATAGTTAACAGTAGTGCAGAAAAAAAATTACCTGCATTATTGTTAGATTACTTGAGAAATTCAAACCCAAAAGAGGAATTACAAAATAGAAGGAACTTACACATATAAAAACTAAAATCTGAGGAAAATTCTATGGTCTCATACTTGTTTATGGTGAGATTAATCGAATTGGCTTTGTAATCCAGTAAGGTCGTTAAACAACTTAAACTTATATCTTATAGTGATTGAACAATTAAAATATGTGTTGTATTGAAATCTATAATTGGTTTGATAGAATAATGGATTAGATTAATAATAAATTGGATGGTCCATAACAAAACCATAAAAATTCCCAAAATGTAATTATTATCTAGGAACTTTATGAGCTTCTGGGATTTATTTATAACAAGCTTCATCTTTAAATTGTCACATAGGTGATTTAAGGAAATCCATTCTTTAATGATCTTTTCACTTTATTCATAAGATGAAAGAGAGCTTCTTAGTGTAAATGTTTTTATTAGACCTAGCTTTCACATAGTAAAAATATTGATTAAACTTAACAAATCTTGTTAAGTTTTATAAACAATTTTATGTATTAAAGCTAAATACACTAGCCTACTTAATTAAGAACATTTATTTGATCGTTCTTAGCAAAAGACCTTTGGAAAAAAGATGGCCTTACATAATTTATAATTTTTTAATCTATATTTAGAATTTCACAAATTATAGTAAAATTACAAAATATTTGTGACATTCGTAATTCTACAATAATTAGAATATATACTAGGTAATTAAAAGGTAGCTACATAATTAGGCCTCAAACATATAAAAAACCCTAACCACTTACCGTTAAACCCTAAAAATATAATAGATCATAGCACATAACAAAATCAAGAAATAAAGCCATCTAGTTAGGAATTATAAGTATACAATAATGTGTAGAACATTTAATTCAGTAAGCACATAGATTTTTGTCTAAAAATATCATAGGAAAGTTTGTTATGATAGATCATTGCTTCATGCATCAATCATACATGAGAAATAAAATTATCCATTTCTTTTTCATGGTCATTTGATTTTAAACTCATTAAAGCCTATCATTCCAACTTTTTGTGAATTTGTAAACGGGTAAATCACAAAAGAAGGTCCCAATGTTTGAGGACAAGTTCATTTAAGATCCTAGCATTTCGAGTGGTTAATAAGAGCTCTCAATGTTTAAGGATAAGTTCATTTAAGGTCTCAACGTTTGAAAAAGTGGATCAATTTGGGTCTCCAAAGGATACGTGCCAATAGGAGAAGAGTCTTCTAAGTTTTAATTAAATATTTTCTCTTGTTGACACATATTATTGAAGACAAAAATTGACCCACTTCTTTAAATATTGGGATCTTAAATGAAGTTATCCCCAAATATTGGGATCTTTTTTTAACCATTCGAAACGTTAGGATTTTAAATAAACTTACCCCAAGCGTTGCGACATTTTGGTATAATTCACCCATTTGTAAACCTTAGCATCATAAAAACTAAAATTTACAATCTCTATAAACCTCTTACTTCCTAAAATTCATATCTTTGAGAATCTTCAGGTATTTTCATAACTACAAGCTACATTGAGATCATGACTTTGCATTCTACAAAACAAGTATAAACTTGATGAGGCTCTGTTAGTTTCTGGTTTTATACAAATATGGATGTTGAAAAACTCGATGACAACGTAAATTTAATCCGTTCTAAAGATTTTTTTTATGTAAACTCTTAATTTAAACTGACATAGTTGTGCTTTAAGCTTAAAGGAACAACATTTTCTCATGTGTTTTAGTTGAAAACTTCGATTTCTTAAGCAAATTGTTGAATTGATTTGGCTAAGACGATATGACGACATGGTAAGTAATAATTCAATGACTCACTGCTCTTTTTGTGTGTATGGTGCGTTATATTATTGTTGTATGCTACTTGTATTATTGGCAATTTACAAAGTGAAGAAATTGAAATCAGCTTTGA
Source organism: Combretum micranthum (assembly GCA_024138025.1). Lineage (NCBI taxonomy): Eukaryota > Viridiplantae > Streptophyta > Magnoliopsida > Myrtales > Combretaceae > Combretum > Combretum micranthum. The sequence goes on along the minus strand of JAMXBD010000042.1, from coordinate 1,759,440 downwards.
AAAATAAGTACAAAACAAAAAATTGTGCGAATGAGGCGATTACCAATTTACCATCTTGGTCTTCACCTATCATTCGGCTAGTCTAAGCCCCCATCATCCCACTGGTCTTTGTTGAATTTGTATATACAATATAGATTTTGATGAGATAATATGATGTACAATTAACTATCTAATCATGGAAAATTACACTTAATTAATCAAACATATGATGGATAATGTGCGAGAATATATATGTGCATGTTGTGTGTCTTTATGGAGTTTTTGCAGGTTTTTAGCAAGAACAACCCTAGTTGAAGGTCAAGTTGAGAGCTTGACTACTGCATTTAACAAGGCAAGATAAACTTAAGACCAAGCTCAACAAGCCTAAAAATACAAAGTTAGTGGCCGAAGGTTACATCGGGGGCTCAACGTGCTGATCAGTTAGGACGCGACAAGCTCAAGTCCAAAATTTAACAAGGTCAAAAAATACATATGCTTGGTTGCTAGGATCGTTGAGGGCTCGACCAGTCCATTGTTTAAGGCATGACGAGTTCAAAATCTAAGACTTAATAAGATCAAAGAAGCATAGCTTCGGTTAAGGGTCAAGTCTAAAGCACAACAAGTTTAGGCGCGATGCTCTGAGCCCGATAAGTTTGAATTTGAGACTCATGGAGTTAGCTAAGCAAAGACTTGGTCGATGGCTAAAATAAAGGCGCGACACCTTGAGGTGCAACAAATATTAGGGCGCGATAATTTAAATGAATTAGCCGATGTGGCAAAAAGAGCCATTGAATTGCATTTAATGCTTGGTGACTTAAAGACGTTGTCTCTAACGAACATTTGAATTTTTTAAGGATACACACACACACACTCGCTCTGTCCTTGGAAGAAAAAAAATATAGAATAGTGAGTGTAAAAAATTGATAAAGAGTTTTATTTGCAAAAGAACAAATCTTTAATTTTCTTATTCTCTTGTTTTTTAATTTGAAAAATTTGCAAGAGAGAGAAATTCATTCTAGTACTCTGCTCTCATACTTGTAATCTATACAAGAGTATCTAGAGAGAGGAAGAAAATATTTTATTTCTTAAGTGTGTTGTAAAAGCAGTGTATTGCTCATCTTAAGCGTGATTATTTGGTGATTAATAAGGTGTGGTCAAGTTCTCAATTAGAGGCATCAATAGGTCGTTTAGAGTAGAAAGTGGTTAGACTCCATGTTAAATCTGGACTCAAATTTTCCATCCCTATATTTTTCATATTTCATATTATAATCTGATTATATTATCCACTGCTTTTAAAATTAATTTTGATATGCTTTAAAATTAATTATTGGAAATTTTAAGAGCAAATACTCAATTCACTAGCACCCCCTCCTGTTTTAAGTATTTTATAATGCATTTTCACGTTTTCATTTGGTATCAAAGCTAGTATCTATCTTTTCTATACTTAATCACATAATAGAGTAAATATCATGACACCTAATGTACTAGGGTTTTTAAACAGGCAAGCTATAAATAGATAACTGCTTCTAAATGGAAGAAATTACCCATATTGGAAGTGCAAGATAGAAATTTTTCTTAAAGCTCAAAATAGATTAATCTAGAATTTTATAGAAAATGGGCCTCTCGAAATAGAAGAAAAGAAGAAAAAAATTACAGTGAAGAAGACAAAAAAAATAGATTTAAACGAAATTGGTATGAATATTTTGCATTGTGGTTTGAATGAAAGCATTTCAATAGAATATGTATATGTAAATCTGCTAAGGAAATACAAGATGAACTGTAAAAGACTTATGAAGAACTTCTAGAGTTCGAAATGTAAAAATAAGTCTTTTATGTGGACAATTTGAAATTTTCAAAATGCTTCCTAATGAATCTATAATGAAATGTATAACACATTCATTAATATCATAAACTCCTTAAGTGTACCTGAGAAGAATTTTACTAACTTGGAATTAAATTCTAAACTTCTCAGGTCACTCCTCAAGGATTTGGAAGCGAAAAGAGCTATCATAGAAGAAGCACGAGACCTAAGTGCTATGAGCAAGGAAGAACTCCTTAGAGCGCTTAAAACGCATGAGTTCATTAAGAGTAAAGGGAAGAATCAAACAAGAAGGCTGTTGCTCTAAAAGCCATAAAACATGATTCCAACGATGATGATGATGAAATGAAGAACTTGTTTTGATTATGGCTAAGAAGGTTAAAAAGTTCATGGGCCCAGTTTCAAGTCAAAGAGAGTGGATGATGACAGCAGTTCATGTAAACACAAAAAAAGGATGTGATAACTTGTTTAAAATGCCACAAACTTGGACACATCCAACAGTATTATCCATTGCTCAAAAAGACGTCCAAAGGATCTAAAAAAGAAGCACTTATCACCATTTGGAGCGATGATGACTCAAGTAACTCAAATAGGTATGTGTGCTTCATGGCACTAGACGACGAGGCAAATTCCCTCTCTTCCCCTTCTTATGTTGAGTTGTACACCATGTATGATAAAGTATGCTGTAAGTTAGCTAAAGTAGAGAAAAAGAATAGCATGCTTAAATATTTAATGATAGAAGTAGGAAAAGAATTAGAAAAATTTCAAACCAAGCATGAAAAGATTAAATTTGAAAACGGAAAATTGCATGAAGAAATAAATAATTTGAAATTAGATAATGATAAGAAGAATAATAAGTGTAAGAAGCTAAAAAGTAAAAATGATGACTTAAGCAAAATCAATGAAAAATTAACTATTGAGAATGACTTGCTTGATATAGAAATTAAAACTATAAATAATAATAATAATAATAATAATAATAATAATAATAATAATAAAATAATAATAATGTTAAATGTGCCAACAGTAGTAATGAAATCCAAACAGAGCTAGAGAATATAAAAAATGAAAATGTATTATTAAAAGCTGGCTTAAATGATTCAAAAGCACCTATAGCTAAGGTCACAAATAGTAAAAAGAATTTGAATACACTTCTTGAAAATCAAATGTGTAATTCAAATAAACATGGAATTGGTTATAGTAGATAAAGTAGCTGTAAGTTTCGCAAAACTCGATTTGTAAAAGCCACCTATGGGACATATAGTTACTATAGAAAATTTAGTCATATTGCACACAACCATGCAATAAAAAAAACTATGCCTTTGAATCATAGAAGTAAGCTAGTTTATGCTCCTAAGAGAGAGATTCTTGCCCCACCTAATCAAAAAGGATTCAAACTCAAATGGGTACCAAAGTAATAATGCTCTGTTTTGTAGGGATCTTCAAGCTGGAACAACAAATAATACTTGGACAACGGTTACTCTAGACACATAATTGGAGATGCATCCAAGTTCACATCTCTAGACTTTAAAAATCAAGGGAATGTTACCTTTGGAGATAGTAAAAAATCAACTGTTCTTGATGAAGGTAACATTCTTGTAAATAAAGATTTAATTATTAAAAATGTGTTGCTAGTTTACAATCTGAAATATAACTTGCTTAGTGTAAGTCAATTGTGTGATAATGGTTTTAAAGTAACATTTCTTACCAATAAATGCTCTATTGAAAGAATTGATAACAACCAAGCGCTTTTTAAAGGATATAGATAAAGAAATATTTACAAAATCAATTTAGATGATTTTAAATCATCAAATAAAACTTGTCCATTTTCCCAAAATGACAATAGTTGGCTATGGCATAGAAAATTGGGATATGCTAACATGGATGTAATTTTAAAACTTAATAAAAAGAATGTTGTCAAAGGTTTCTTGAAAATAATTTTTCAAAAGGACATGATTTGTCAAGCATATCAACAAAGAAAGCAGACTAAGATTTTTTTTAAGTCCAAGGATGTTGTTTCCACCTCTAAACCGCTATAACTATTGTATATTGACTTATTTGATCCTATTCAAACTTTAAGTTTGGGAGACAAAAAAATATACCTTGATTATTGTTGATGACTTCATTAGATATACATGGACTTTCTTCCTTGCATCTAAAGAAAAAACAAATCATGTCTTTTTTAAATATTGTAAGAAAGTCCAAAATAAAAAATGTCTTAATATTATATCTATTCAAAGTGATCATGTGGGAGAATCGGAAAATTATGAAATGGATGATTTTTGGTGTAAATATGACATTGAACACACTTTTTCAACACCTATAACTCCACAAAAAAAATGGTATAGCCGAAAGAAAAAATAAAACCTTAATTGAAATGGCTAGAACCATGTTGTGTGAAACAATTTACCAAAATATTTTTAGGCTGAAGCTATAAATACTACTTCTTATATCTCAAATAGAGTTTTTATAAGATCTATTCTCAAGAAGACCCCCTATGAGCTTTGGAAAGGAAAAAGATCTAACATATCTTATTTCCATCCATTTGACACTAAATGTTACATCTTAAACCATGGAAAAGAATAAGTAACTAAGTTTAATACTAAAAGTGATAAAAGAATTTTTCTAGAGTACTCCTTGTCTAGTAAAGCATATAGAGTGTTTAATAAGAAAGCATTATTTGCAAAAGAATCCATTCATATTGCTTTTGATAATTCTTTGCCTTATTTATGCTCAAGTGACGATATTGATGATGTTTGTGCTGATTTAAATAAGTTTTCTCTTTAGAACAATAATATAGAAAAAAGTGAACATAATAAGAATGTTGTACATGAATCTGTTAATAATAATCTTCCTAAAAAATGGAAATATGTAAGATCGCATCCAAAAGATCTAATAATAGGTGAACCTTCTAATAGAATATAAACAAGATAATCCTTAAGAAATATGAGTAATTTGGTTTTCCTATCACAACCTCAACCTAAAAATTCTGAAGAAGTTTTAAAAATGAGTTTTTGATTCAAGCTATGCAAGAAGAATTAAACTAGTTTACAAGAAATTATGTTTGGAAATTGGCTCCTAGACCTTATAGAAGACTAATTATTAGAACAAAATGGGTTTATAGGAACAAACTAGATGAATCTGGAATAATAATAAGAAATAAAGCTAGATTAGTTGCTAAATGATATAATCAAGCAAAAAAGATGTCAAAAAGTACTTTCTTAAATGGTTTTATAAAAAAAGAAGTATATGTATAACAATCATCAGGTTTTGAGAATAATGAATTCTCTAATCATGTCTTTACATTAAACAAAGCTCTTTATGATCTCAACCAAGCTCCTAGAACTTGGCATGAAAGACCTAGTAGCTTCCTTTTAAACAATGGATTTTCTAGGGAAAAATTGATACAACTCTATTGATTAAAAATCACAAGTCAAATACATTGATTGTGAAATCTATGTAGATAACATTGTGTTTGGAGCTACTAATATAAGTCTTATAAATGAATGTTAAGTCCCTGAAGAAAGAATTTGAAATGAGCATGATGGGAAACTCAACTATTTTCAAGGTCTTCAAATAAAGCAATCTGAAAATGGAATCTTCATCAATCAAATATGAGAGAACTACTAAAAACACTTAAAATAGATAATTACAAAACAAACCTACACCTATGAGTACAAGTATAAAACTCGATAAAGACAAAAGTGGGAAAAATGTGTGTGAAAAACTTTATAGAGGCGTTATAGGTAGCTTATTGTATTTAATAGCTTCTAGACTTGATATCATGTTCTTAGTATGTGTATGTGCATGATTTCAATCTAGCTCAAAAGAATCTCACTTGAATACAATAAAATGCATATTCAAGTACATTGCAAACATGATTGAAATTGGCTTATGGTATCTAAAGTTTACCTCTTTTAATATAGTTGGATACTTTGATGCTAACTTTGATGGGTGCAAAGTTGATAAGAAAAGTATAAGCGACACATGACACTTTCTTGGAAATTCCCTAATATCTTGGTACTTAAAAGTAAAATTCGATTGCACTTTCAATTGAAAAAGCTGGGTATATAGCCGTCAGTAATTGTTGTACACAAGTTATATGGATGAAACAAACTTTGCTTGATTATGGTTTAAAATGTGAAAATGTTTCAATTCATTGTGATAACACAAGTGCTATAAATTTAATAAAAAATCCAATTCAACAATCAAGGACCAAGCATAGCAAAATTAAACATCATTTCATTAGAGATCGTCTTCTAAATAGAGATATCAACTTGAAATTTATTGATACAAACAATCAAATTGCTAATATTTTTACAAAACCCTTGGGGAAGATCGTTTTTGCTCCTTACAAAGAGAATTGGGCATGATCAAGTCAGATGAGTGCTATAACATCATGGAGCTAAGATGATCTAGAACTTGATCTAAGGATAAAGAAGCTATTAAATGTTCATATCTACTCTGTAATGCTTGTGATCTATTTTGTTTGTAAAAATTTGTTATATGTGTGCTTGCTCAAACCAATGTTTTTGCTAAAACTTGGTTTTGAATGTCTGAACATGCTTCGTGATGCTCTTTCTCTTTAGTATTGAGAATATTTGATTTTTTTTTGACAAAATCGTGTATGACCGTCTATCCATGTCTCCTATTTGCAATATTATAAGTCCATCATTTTTTTATGAGTATAAAGGGGGAGAATTGTAGAACGCACAATTAACATGCAAGCATGTAGTATGTTTTTTAATGAGTATAAAGGGGGAGAGACATGTTGATGTGTTGATTGGTTTAGTTACCTGTCCAAAAGGGGAGGAAATGATGTATTAAGTGTACCTTGCATTTTTCCTATAATTAAGCATCAAGTATTTGAATCAAATTTAAAAAAATTCCTGTAAAACCTAGATACTTAATTGAGGGGAAGCGTGATAAATTGAAAATGAGTTAATTGCGCATAATTGTCTTCATAAAAAAGGGGGACATTATTGAACTTATATGTTCAATGTAGATTTTAATAAGACAATATGTGCACAATTAACTATTCGATTATGGTAAATTGCACTTAATTAATCAAACATATGATGGATAATGTGCAACTGCAAACGTATATATAAAAATAAAGGAGAATTCTTCTAGCAAGTATACTAGGTCAGATTGAGTAATATAATGATAAATAGAGTATCAATCCCATGAGGATTATTTAACTACTAAAAGGTATTAGATTATACTATTGTTTAGGTAATCGATTTAAGAGAATTGACCATTTAACTATTGCTAAGCTTATATTATAATTATCACTAAGAGCAGAGAAAGAGTGTTTGAGAAAGATATATTGATTGAGTGTGGGAAAAATAGAATTCCACCCTGATTTCACTAATCATATTGCTATCATGTTATAATAATTATTAGCTATGTAGATATTCATATGGAATTATCAAAGACCTTAATCCTTTTCCAAGTTTTAAAATCTATAAAACCACGAATTAATCCATTAGCTTCCACTACACAATTAACAGTGGAATCTAATTCACAATCATGAATCTTCCAATTCTATGATTGACTAATGCCCTAAATTAATTTCTCTTAATCCCTTAGTGAGAAACTAATCTAAAACATTGGATGAACTCTTAGGATAATTTCTAAATCAGATTAAATATTGCCACTTCCACAATTGTTATTTAACCTAAATTTAAGAATTCCTTATGAATCCTAATTTTCCTTCCGAGTTATGTAAATTCCTATAAAACTAGTTCAATTAAGAAACACGATTTATAGTTGGAATTACAATAGAAATATTCCACAAATCTAACAATTCTATGACAGTATTACAATCATCCTATTAGCAATCCTAGGGTTTCGTCATATTCCAACAATAAAAATTAGAACAACATGAAATAATTCAAACAATTACAAATCAAGAGAATAACAAGAGAATTCATTTGTGAAATAAAAATCAAAGACTGAAATTGCATAAAAATAATAGATTAGAAGTCACCAATTTCAATCACCAATGTATGAAAGTCTTACTGTAAAACTTCAACAATTTCTTTGATCTTCAATTCAATGTAAGCTTCTCAATCAACCAAATCGGATACAAAACTCTCTCTCAAAATTCTAAGCTTTTATTTTTATGCAACAACACAAGGAGTTTTATAAGCAAAAACCAAGGCATTCCATCTGTTGCAATGTAGGTCGACAATGATGAATTGTACGCCGATGGTGTAGAGGCGGCATAAAGAGTAAGTCAATTAAAAAGCTGGCAGCGTTGATACTCGCTCTAAAGTTTTTGATTCTGTTCATGTACAACGTCACTCAAGGCCAGTGGAGTTGGATCTTTAAAAGTTGGTGTATGTTTAAAAATTTGAACAATGATGAGATTTTTTCAATTGAAAGCTGGCGCTCTTGTTTGTGTTGAAGGCTGCCTTTGCTGATTATTGAACACCAGTGGCTTAGATTTTAAATTTCTGGTGTACAATGAATTTTTTGAAGGCTGATTGATTTTGTTATAGTAAGCTAGCGGCCTACTTTCCATATTTGCTGGCCTTTCTTTGTTTCTCTCTAAATTTGCATAAATCTTCTTCAAAATACCTTGTATTTGTAAAATAAGCCCTTCATGACCTAAAATATTAAATTAAGCACATTTAAGTACCGATTTCTTATGATTTCTATAAAATCAACAATAATTTAGCATGAACTGTTTAATGAAAAGTGTGTAAAATATGATTTTATCATATATATATGCATGTTGTGTATCTTCGTGGAGTTCTGTAAATTTTCAGTAAGAACAGCCTTAGTTGAGGGTCAAGTTGAGAGCTTGACTACTACATTCACTAAGGTGAGATAAACTTAAGACCAAGCTCGATAAGCACAAAAATGCGGAGTTAGTAGTCGAGGGCTCAAAATGTTGACCAGTTAGGGTACGACAAGCTCAAGTCCAACACTTGACAAGCTCAAAAAATACACAGCCTTGGTCAGGAGTTTCGTCAAGGGCTCGATAAGTCCATTCTCTAGGGTGTGACAAGTTCAAAATCTAAGATTTGACAGGATCAAAGAAGTACAGCTTTGGTCGAGGATTAATTCTAAGGTAGAACAAGTTTAGGCACAGTATGGTCCAAGGCGCAATAAGCATTAGGGCACAACAGTTTAAATAAATGAGTTGATGTGGCAAAAAGAGCCATTAAAGCACATTTAATGCTTGGTAACTTAAAGACGTTGTCTCTAATGGATATTTGAATTTTTAAAGGCTATACGCACGCTGCGCACCCACACACACTCTATCATTAGGAGAAAAAAATATATAGAATAGTGAAGTGCGAAAAAAGTGATAAAGAGCTTTTATTTATGAAAGAATACATCTTTAATTTTCTTGTTATCTTGTTCTTTATTTTAAAAAATCTGTAGGAGAGACAAATTTATTCTAGCACTCTGCTCTTATACTTGTAATCTATACAAGAACATCTAGAGAGAGAAAGAAAATATTTTATTTCCTAAGTTTGTAGTAAAAGTGGTGTATTGCTCTTCTTGAGCATGATTATTTGGTAATTAATAAAATGTAGCGAAGTCCTCGATTGGAGGGATCGGTCAATCATGAAGAGTAGGAAATGGGCCGAAATCCACATTAAATATGGACTCAAATTTTCTATCCCTATCTTTTTCATATTTCATATTATAATTTGTTATATATTATCCACTACTTTTAAGGTTAGTTTTGATTTGGCGCATCAAAATTAATTGTTTGAATTTTTTTTTTTGACAAATGCTCAATTCATCCTCCTTCCCCACCCCACCACCCCCCCCCCCCTCAAGTATTTTACAGTGCATTTTCACGTTTTCAATCTTCACTAACCATTTCAGCAATGCCCCTCCCTAACCATCTAGTCAGTGCCTTTCCCTAACCATCCGGTCAATGTTTAACTGTCCAATTTTGGACTGGCTATTCAATATGACTGGAAAATTCCTTACTAGAACTCGACTATTAGTTCAACTTTGATTTTCTAAATAAAAATAAATTTAATAAAAAAATTTAGATAAGTTAAAACAAATAATAATTAATTACTACCTGACTAAAGTAACAAAATATAGTCAAAAGCCCAAACTTTAAGTAGTAATTAGTATGAGATCAGTATGACTATAAGATTTGAAGGGAATACTCTAGCTTATATACCTACGTAGTGAAAATGATTCAATGGTAATGGAAACCGTAAACAATGGTTATACAAGAGTCACTTAGCTAAATGAGGTTAACGTTTTAAGAATTGTTGATAACGCTCTTTCTACATGCCCTTGCCTAGATTGAATTATGTATTGATTGATCACACTATATGTATTAATGACTATTCAATTTAAAAATAAAACTGCACATGCATTGCATGGAAATTGCATCAATTGTTACCATCTAATCATGAAATAATGGGAAACAATCATCAAGTCAATGATCATAAATGATCCCTACTCAAATTACTTTATACCTATTTTTGTTTCTAGCTTCGTAGAACGAACTAGATGATAAAGGGAAGTAGCAGATTATGAAACCATATCCGAGCCACCTAGGTTTTATCATAAATCTATAGAGATTTTGACCCAACAAGACTGCATTTAAGGTATCTTATATTACCTCTAAACTATCTTTAGGACATCCATGAGGCAAGAGAAGTATTTGGATGATCAATCCCACTACAATATTTAAAAATATCCTAAGAACGGTTGCATTTAAGGTACCTTGAGACTTATGATAGAAGTGAGTGAACATTGGATGACCAGAGCATTGATGAAACTATAAATTCCTTAACCTTGGATTAAGGGGGGGGGGGGGGGGGGTTGGGGGATTAGTTGTATCCTAAACTTCATGTTGGTTAGTAGAAGATTATGTGTGATTATTATATTGCATATAATTGTTCATACAGTGCACATATTTGATAACTTGCTTGTTTTTACTTATTGAGTAGTAATGAAGAAATTGCAGTCCGACCTAACTATGCTATGTCTTTTGTTCATTCGCCTATGGTGTAATTCACTTTATAGCTATAAAGAAGTCGGGCATAACTTAGTTTTCGAAGGCTCGGACTTAGCTCGTTTAACAAATTAATGAGCACGAGTTGAGCCGTAACAAGGCTGAAAGGTATTGGCCTGAGCTCATTAAAGATTTGTAAGCCCAAGGTTAATTATATTCTAAATATTATATTAATATATTAATACACATAATTATCTATAATAAAATAATATCATAAAAAAGCATTTTACGAGCTCTTAATAAGTCTATTCGCAAGCCAACTCATGAGTTTAAATAAAAGTTCAAGCTCAGCTCATTTAACCAAACAAACTTCATTTTGAGCTCGAGTTTGAGCTAAGCCAAGCTTAAAATGAAACTAACTCTAGTATCTTGTAAATAGTTTGGTACATTTGCAGCCTTAATTTACTTTATAAGTACACCAAAGGGGGTTTACGACCTAGCTAGATAAACCACTTCGTTAAGGCTAGTCGCTTTTTGGGATCTTTGGACTTTTGCAAAAGAGAGTAGAAGTAATTATTGTATTTTTGCTATATTTAGTTATGAAACCTTTCAATAGTTGTACTTAAACTTTCACTGCCATATGTAATTTCCTTAAGCTAAACCTAGAGTGTTTTGTACATGAACTTTTGAAACGCCACTGTCTCAGTCAAAGTAGGTGCTTTAAATAGTTGATATGTTATCATATTAATGCTTCGTTGGTGTTTATATGACGAAATAAGTATTTGTAGTGGGTTGTTAATTAGGGTACCTCCAAGAAGTGAAATTATATGGGAATATATTATGAACATTGAGATATATAATAAACTTCGTTGAATAAATTTTTTGTATATATTTTATAAGATAAATTTTATTTTCTTTATTTTTAGAACATTTTTTAATTGTACTATGAGCAGTAAAGCATTTACAAATGTATCTAAGAAAATAATAACTTTTTAGCACATGTTATAAATAGGGCTACAAATGAGCTTAGCTAAGCAAAGTCGAACTATTAAAGACTCGGGTTTAACTCATTTGAAAATTTTTGAGCTCCAAATCAGGTTGAACTTTTTAAATATATAAATGTTGCTATAAATATATACATAGATATTATATAGAAATTAGTTTTTGTTATTTTAATTATATAGTTATATCTAATATATCATGCATATAAAATTCACAAATATACTTATGAGTTTATTAACGAACTTATTCATAAGCCTATTTACAAGCATAAATAAGCTTGTTCACAAATCGGCTCGTAAGTCTAAATCAAAACTCAAGTAGAGCTGATCCTAAAGCGAGTTAAGTTTGAATAACTTGCGAGCAACTTGACTCGTTTGCAACCTAATTTTGAAGCATTTTGCAAGGACAAAAAGTCACATTATTTACAAATGTAAGTATTACCTTCAATGTCATGACTTCAAGTACTATGAACTAAGAAGTTCTATTAGAGAAGTTTAAGTGGATTTCCGTTTACGAATATAAAAAATTTTGAACTAGCGTAGAGAATACAAATATTCATATCATTTTATTGTTTCTCTTCTTTTCCTATCGCTACCCATTACCTTTTATTTCACCTCTTCTATCCAAACGAAAATAAAAAGTATATTTTCTCTTAGTTACAATAGTTTAGTTTATTTCAAGAGGAAAGGTATGTAAGAAGAAAGGAAGAAAAATAACTATTCCTAATGTTAACAAAAGTCATGATTATAATTGAAGATGGAAGGGTTCGATCGATCATCAAGACAGCAGCTCTCAAACGTCAATTTTCGATGTAATATCATGGAAATTAGTAATTATTTAGTGGAAGGGCTTGTCCCAGCTGGTGGTGGTCAGAAAAGAAAAGTCGAGATGGTTAAAGTGGATGATTGCCCACCAAAACCGCCATTGGCTTGAGTAACATTCCAAACACGAGAATAATCATTTCTTCTTTTTTAAACCTACCGAGAAAATGGAAAGGTTAAGCATAAGCTATCTAAGCTAATCTTAAATTCAAAGAGACATAAATATATCATCATTGATTTTACCCCATGATTTAGTAGGGCGTGCAGCAATTATGATAGTTAAATAAATTTTCTTAAAACATTGATAGTAGCATCTTATTTTCCTATACATATTGTTATACATATACATATATATGTATGATATACTAGATAGGTATATGTTTGGAGAGATTGAACATAAGTTATGTTAAAAGGGTTAGAAATTTTTCTAATTTCCATGCCTTAATTTGCTTGAATCCAGTTTGGTTATGTAAAGTGAATAATATGATGTATATGTATACAAACTACCCAAGTAAAAAATAAATAATTTAATTAATTAATCATTAATTAGTTGGGGTTAATCTTCGGCCCTCTAAGGTAAAAGACATGTTTTTAATTTAAAAGATAATTAAAGAAATGTATTAGTGAAAAGTTAATTTTTAAGTGGCCTAATAGCAAAATCAATATCTTACACTTTAGTTTTCTATAATAAATCTAAATGCTATTATTATTTCAATCGTTTTCCTTCTCTCTTTCTTGCCCACCAGGTTGCGTAAAGATTTGATTCATAATTCAAGTCATTTTCTTTCACTGTCTTTTTCTCACTTTAGTGTGTATAATATGATATTCTTGGATGGCGGAAGATGTTATGTAACGAACTTTGTTCTTTTGTTATATTGAGATGAGGAAATAATCTTGTGGGAAATTTTTTCTTAAGAAATAAATGTTATTTCATGTTTTTATATTTGCCGTTCATGTATTACTTATAGTTTTAAAGTGTTTATTTATCAAATTTATCATACATTTTCTTTTTATGAATTAAATGGTAAATTTCATATTTGATACCTAAATTTTACTAGTTTGTGAATTAACAATCAAAATTTTAAAAGTATTAATTTACTACCTATGAACTTTTTGAGTTTATTAATAGTACTTTGACGAGAAAGTTAATTGCAAAAAATAGTAAAGTTTATGTAAATAATTTTAAAAATCCGACAAAATTCGGATAATGATTGTCAAAATGGCGATTTTACTATTCAATAGAATATATAAATAGAGAAAATAGGCTAAGATCGTGCAAAACTGATAAAATCGTAAACACGTATTAAACCATCACCTAGATTCATAATTCCACATAAAATATGCACACAAATATTTTTGCATCAATTTTAATAAAAAAAACATCTAAAATCATAAACGTGTAAAATCATATATTCGACTGTTGATTTTGATGAAGCTTAGATTGGGAATCGATACATTTAAATTTCAAGTGATTAATTGTATAAATTAAAAAGTTCCCATGGCATATCACATTTACCCTAAATTAAAATCTACTTGAACTTAAAATATAAAAGAATAATTACTTAAAGGGTAAACCAAGATACAATAATGACCCAATATCAGTGTTAATAGATGGCTGCCCACCAGTATAATGGAGCTGACCATTTGTAACACGAAATAATAATAATAATAATCCGCCTGGCAATAATTTCTTAAGAAGCCCTTCACCATCCATTATATATGAGTTATTTTATTATATATGAGTTATGATAGGTGGTTCATGTGGCTCTGCGGATAAAATAACTAGTATATGGCCTTTAAAGTTCAACTTTTCTATTTATATGTAAATAAGCAATCCATTGGTATTTCAGTTTAGTGCAAATTGTCGTATATAATAATAATATGACCAACTCAATCAAAAGGTTCCAGTGCCCATCAGACTAGACTTCTCACTTCCATTCTGACACAGTCAACCTTCTCCTTCGGCTTTCCAAGATCATCCCTTCATTCTTTCTTTGTCCCGATCGCATCGAGTGAAATTTAAATGAAACTATATATATCTATATCTATATCTTTGTCTATCTATTTATCTATCCATCCGTAGGCATCCTTTTTTCTTAATTTAATGAGAAATAAGTTTATTTTAATGTAAATTTTATTATATGATAAAGAACAAGATTCATGTAAAATTTAATAAGTCTTAGGAAAAATTACATACGTTTAATACAAATTTTATTTTATAATATAACTTAGGAGTTATTTGATTAGTCTTAAATTGGAATAAAAAAAATTAGTAAGGGATTTAATCTAAAGCTTTATTAAAAAAAATGGGAAAAGGAAAAAAAAAAATATATATATATATATATATATGTGACGTTAGCACGATATTAGCGCATCATCTTCAACTTTAGGACAATCAAAAAGAGCTTGAACCTCTCTTTTTGCGTCCATTTTTTACTAGCTCTAAATTCAGTTTCATCAAATTGATGGAGAAATTAAAAATACTAGGCACAAGAGCTTCCATTTGATGCCAAATATGTGCATTTTCATGAATATCAACTATGTCAATTAAAGCTTGAAAATTAAGAAAAAACAATATTCAACCATCCTAAAAAAAGGGTAATTTGCCTCAAAATGGAGTAATTTGGGTAAGTTGGAATATATGAGAAGCCTCTAATAGGCATGAAAGATACATATATCACATTTAATGAGAAAGTTGCATCTTAAATTGATCAAAATCCCAATTTCGCACAAGAACTTGCCTCAATAACCCTAAATTCGAATTTTTTTAAATTGGCAAGACTTGAATAGTAGTCCTCATCCTAACACTATAAATATGACACACTCTAGCTACGAAAAATGATTGTTTCTCTTAATTTTCTCTCAATTTCGATTTTGTTCTTAATGCTCTAAAGTTAGGTTTGAAGGCAAAACTTGAGCACAGTAGAGTGTTTAGAAGATCAAGATCTTCAAAACTCACCAAGTGGTTGTCTTCGACAACCATCAGATACCCTTTGTCGAAGAAATGTCGGTTGTTGCCGCCACACCTAAGACTTTAAACACCCTCGCTCGATGCTCAATAGCTCAAACAGACCTCACCGGAGTGGTCGTCAGCATCCTTAACCTCCATCTGCTGCATCCCCAGTAGCTCTACTGCCATCTAGTTGCTGTAACACCACCTCGCTGATCATCCTTCACCATTGCTATCGTTGTTGTTCAACTGGCCCTCCCTTCTTTTTTTTCCCCTCCATGTGCGCATTCTTGGTTGAAAATAGGTAAGTTTAACTCTTTTATTATCATTATTATATTACTAGCAGACGACACACCCACATTGCGGGTATAAAAATTAAATAAGAAAATAAACTTCTACAACAAACAACATAGTTGAAGTAAATTACATGTAAGATCGGTAGATGAAGAAAGAAACTAAAAACATTGCATAAAAATACATGAAAAAGAAATCAAAAAATTAATGAAATAACGCTGTAATACACTGTAAAGTTTATTACAAAGTTTATAATACATGAATCGTAATCATAATTATTTTTCTTCATTGAAGATGTAATCCTATACCTACAAAACAAATGAGACATTAGAAAGAGAATTTATTTAATTATATTATACTTCTATATATACACTTAAGTGACTTGGTAATTAATTTATTGAACTCCTTATATAACAGTTCATTTGTAAAAGTTTTATTCTTGAAGAATTGCATATTAAATGAAATATAGTGGAGTAAATGAAATAAAAGGTTTATACTTATTAAATTGAAAAAAAATTATAGTAAGACGGAACTTTAAACCTTAGCAAGACAGAATTTGACATATGTAATAGTTTTCACTCTGCAAAATGAAAGAAGCAACGTATTTAAATTAAATAAAAGCTAACATATAAATGGGATGATATTTGATAATATCATACTATAACAACAATCATATATGATAATCATAATTAGATTTATCATATCATAATTAGATTTATCATACATATCATATTCCACAAATCGTTCATGTTGTACTTGATGATTAGGCCTATCTTTATCTGCAAGTAATTGACAATATAATGAAAAGAAAATCATACTTTTGTGTAATTCGCAATGCAATATTTGAAAAATATATAATGGAAGTTACGACCTTTGTTTATATAGTGTCTATTACTTGTGACGTGAAGCTTTCCAATTTCTTGTTTTATTATCTTAATGAATGTTCTTTGATCAGTTTTAATAGAGAATGCCCTACTAAAAATAAATCCTCAAATAATATCTCTGCATAAGGAAAAGACTTATGTAATCAGTAAAATTTCATATCTTCTTGGAATTGTAAAGTTTTAACCCAAAAAGGAATAACATACAATAAAAAGAAAATATACGTGATAGATATAGATATCGTATAAGGGGATTGTTGGAAACATATTATGGAAATCTCTAAATTAGTCAATCAAACATCAAGAGGAATTACATAATTTAATGTGAATTAAAATAAATGTGGGATAAATTATACTTTATTGTTCCTTCAAACAAGTGCCGAGATGAATGAGAAAATTTTTACTTAAATTATAAAGATGATCAAATAATAATATTAGAGAGATTGATAAATTACCATATAAAACCATATAATAAAAATATGTGATGGATAAAAGGGTTCTACCTTGAATTATGTAGATATAGATATAGAAGAGTAGAAATAATAGATTTAAATAGCAATGATGATTTTTTGCTTTAATCAATATTCTTAAATTCAATGATAACTTTATTTTCTTAAATAAAATGATAAAATAACAATATTAGAGGGATTTATAAATTACCATATAGAGCCATGTGATAAAAATGTGTGACGAATAAAAGAGTTCTGCTTAAATTATATAGATAATAATATAGAAATAATTAAAAAAGAAAAAAAAAATCTGGCACATTAATGACATGATAGTGTTTGCCGTGAAAACCTATAATACTTGTAATTAAAGACAATGATTTTAATTTTTGTCTTATAGAATCATCTTTAAAAAAAAATTCATGAATAATTGTATTATGTGTTTGCATGAGAGTTGTAATAAAAAGTGCCTTCATGAATTAACATATGATTATATGGAATGTATACATTGCCATAATCATAATTTAGTAGATTTAATAATAGATAATAGTTTTATTTTGTACCTTGATGACAAAATGCTCCCTGTAGAGTTATTAGCACTAAGTCTGGATTTTATTTTAATTTAGTATAGTTTTGTCAATATGAAATAATAAACGCTTCGTCTTTGTCATGATATACGAAATAGTCCTTTTCTTGATATTCAAATAATAGGATATAATGTGTGACAATACTACGATATAAATATATATGTTCAATGCGATGCTTCATAGTATATTGAAATATATGAATTTTGAGATGGTATAATATATCAATATTGATTATGTCATGTTATTCGGTTTGCTTCAAAGGTTTCTGGACACTTAGAAAATTTGATTTTCATAACATTATCAAAAACCTAATTTAATAGATTTAGGACACACAACAAAAGAAAAATCTTTTTTTTTTTTTACAAAAATTAGAACTTAATAAGCCTAAAGTGATAATATTATAAAGTTACTAAAATCAACCATTAAATTAGAATTTTCATAAATTTGAAAGATTATCTAATCCTCACTAAGAGCTATTTAAGCATCTAAGAGGCAACACAAAAAATGTCAAAATCTTTTGTTTTCTCTTTTTGTAAAATTTGATATGATGTTGTGAATATCCTTTTATAGCATGTAAATTATGTTGTCTTTTAAAGCTATTTCCTGTGAATTCGATAAATTTGTATAATGTTGTAAACCTCATGCTTGTTCAATATTTCTTTGTACATGACTCAGAAATTCAAATCATGATATAGTAGGAAGTAATTTATAATTGGAAAATTAAAAGGTGGTAACCGTTTAAGTTTTAACAGGATAGACTCCAAACTCATTATTTTGGTTCCTTTTAAAAATTGATTTTACCAAAGATTAGTAGCAAAATTAGGATGAACCCAGTTATTGATCATGATTTGTCTTTTTTTTTTTTTTTTTTTTTGCGATTTTAGTTGGATGTTGACTCTAAATATTTTAAAAATTAAAAAGTTTCCTTTAATTCTTAGTTGATGAGTCATGTCAAACGAATTAAGGTTTGATGTAAATCGAGTTAAAGGAAATCGAACTGGAAATCAAAATCTAGGCTCGACAATCAATATATTTTAGAAATTATCCAATGAGTTAAAATCCAAATTCATGTAATTTTTTTAGACGATAAAAAATGTAAATGTTAACCCCTTAACAAAATTTATGTGGATTCGATTCCTTCCTCTAATAAGCTGTAATGAGTAAAACTTAAAAAAAAAAATAAATCATAATAAATAATTATGTTTGCTTTGCAGTAAATACATTATTTAAACTCACTTGAATTATATTTTTGCAATCTATATTATCTCATTAAAATTATATTTTGAAGCCCTTAAGTTCAACAATAACTCCATGACCCCCCCCCCCCCCCCCCCCCCCCCCCCCCCCCCCCCCCCCCCACGATTTAAGCATTATGGAATATAGCACATCTCCCTCTACAGTCTAGAATCTTGACCACTATCCATTATTTGGTCAAACAATACATTTCATATTCTTATTAGTGCTTGGTTAAGTGGGTCGACAATTCAAGTTAACGGGTGTGATTCATATTTTTATATTGTATTCAAATTCATGTGAATGCTAAAATTACATAAGATTGATTATAAATTACAAATAATTAAGTTATAAGATAATCGTGCTTCTTCATATCATAGCCGTATCTCGAGTTTTCTCTCTATAATCATGTTTTCATTCATATAGCACCATAGCTCTGTTATCATATCGTATCAACAATTGCCAAGCTACTTAAGGTGCTATTCAAGTTGTACATGTAATTTCATAGCCTCATGCCATCTTCTACTGCTTTTTCTTTCCCATCCATGCCATCTTCTCGTAAATATGGATTTTTAGTGAATTCATAATTGTCAATATTTCATCGATTATTAATATGAGATTCTAAACTCTTATTAAAATAGAAAGACTTATCGAGATAAAATTTATTTGTGGAACAATACTCTTTTATAGCTAAACAAAAAAGGAGAAGGAAAAAGAAGGATTGCATTTGTTATATTGAAGCAGGAGAGGAATAATAATTTCTTTGAGCCGTGAGGGCATTAGTGACTCAAAAAACTTAGGATACTATAACTCATAATTAGGTTTTCATTAGTTTATATAATAGTTATCTTTTTTATATTTTTTCTTATAATGGTTTCAAATTGCTTGCTGATAAAATATGGAATTAAAAGAATAATATTATAAGCGCATATTCACATTTGTGTGCGTGTGCATACTTATACACATGTATAATTAAATCCGGTTCTGAGCTTCAAGCCTAAAAGCTAAATGGGTCGACTCTTTAGACGACGAAAGTGACAGGATTAAAGTGACAAAACTACAAGAGATAAGCCCATAAATTATTTGAAATGATCAAGGTGGAATGATGGGCTTTAGGTAAGGCAAGCTAGACTGGGTGTTTGTCATTTAACATTTCACAATAAAGTTTAGGTACTTAAAAAAAAAATATATATATATATATATCTATATATATGCCCTTAAGAAGCTTAAGTTTATAAGGAAGCTCGCTAAATATCTACTTGTAAAAAAGACTCATCTTAACTTTTCGTGGTTATCATAATTTGATAAACGATAATGATGATCAAGTTTTATAAATACTCAATTATCTACATTTCGTTTGATATGAATTTTTGCTAGTGATGTGTCTTAGGCTATATGGATTCTATGTCATTTGAATATTTATTATTTTATAATATAAGTCATTTTCTTTATCAAAGTTGTTACTGGCCTTTTTGCTTTGATGAAAAGCATTCCTTCAATAAATTCATTATTCCTTATGTTATTAAAGTATGTGACTTTAATAATAAAACCATAAGGCAAGAAATAACTTTATTCTAAATTATCCTTAGTCGTTCATTATATGGAATACTAATGAATTAAGACTAGTATGTTGACCGAATGATGATCATGTTTTACTGATTATAGATATGAGATATCGATTTAGCACATGGATACATCTAAGAGTACATTGTGTCGGAATGACTAAATATGAGAATGCTATATGGATCAATGCAATAAGTATTTCTCATTGTAGTGTTATTTTAGTCCTTTGACCTAATGACACCATGGATTCCTGCATAGCGCATTTCATGTTTTGATTATGTTTTTCATTATCTTTAATTGGATAATTATAAAACTGTAATTGGACATGGAATAAGTCATGTAGAGGAATGTGAGTGTTCATGAATTAATTTATTCCTCTCATTAATTTGAGAGAGATATTTTCTGGGTCTCTTGATAAGCAAGATTGAGAAATGTATGGCCATGCTCAAATAAATTAATAAGGAGTTCTCAATATCATTCATTTAAATCAATCATATGGATTCAAGAAATATGTTATTAAACAATATAAGAGTGTATTGATCTACACCTTACGTTTAATTATAAGATATCATGTAACAAAAATGATTGAATAATTGATTGTTAATAGGTAGAGTCGTATCACCAATCTTCACTTAATTTGGGTAGGCATAATATCTTACTAGAGGCCAGTTATGTGTTGTAGGCTTAAAGGTGTTTTAGAGCTACTACCAACATCAAATGAACCTACATTGTCACACACAAAGAATGAATCGATCGAATCATGAGTTATTTTAGATAACCATATTGGGAATTATATACTTATATATTATTCTCAATCAAATTAAGAATAATAAATAATTATTAAATAATTTTTTTTATTTTACAAGACACGTATCGTTTTAATGGAGAAAAACCTTAATAAGATTAGATAGATAACCAACAAACACATCTTCTTATAAGTAAAGGATGATGGTCACCTCTAGGGTTAACTGACGCTTGCCGTCACATTAGAATTACAGAAAAACTCTATAACTCAAAACATGAGAGACTCTTTTTGAGAGAGATTCCCAAAATTTGAAATTGTTCATATGTGCTAGCACATGCATAGAGATCCGATTGAAAATTCATTTATGTGGATACGATAGAGGGTGTTTGTGTTTATAACATCTCATATCCGAATTTTCGAATTTTAAAGCATCAAAAGGTAATTTTGTGCACTCTAATTTGATTGAATCGCATGGATTCGAAATTTGGGATTTAGAGTTCGTTTTATTTTAAAAAATATTTCTATTACTCTTTAATCCCTAAATTCCCAACAATTTTGAGCATCATCATACTGTTGGGTTTCTATTTCAAAATATTAAAGACCTTATTTCAATAAGTCTAATGAGGTTTGATACTTTTCTTTCCTCACTTGTTAAACATGTATTTAAGCTAATTGAGATCATCTACTTCTCCTTTTTTATACACTTCTCTGATGTTCAATCCTTGTTGTTAAGTTTTCTTATTTAGCTTTGATGATAACAAAATGGGTGAAGTATTTCTAACAGATTTATTAACTGCACAGTAAGAAATGATCGGAAAAAAATGAGGTAAATAAATAATAAGAACAAGTGTAAGATGTTCTATTAGAATATACTTTCAAAAGTGTTAAAGAGTTATCAGATGACTTATCAAAAGCATGATTAGAATCATGATGTTGGAAAATTAGCAGAACACTGATCTTTGAAAGTTTTGGTAAGACTAAGTTGGATTAACTCATGAGAAGACCCAACTCCACTAGTTAGATGTATTTAGGTAATATATCTAATGTGTTCCACTGAAGTTGGAAATATATCTAATTGGAATTCTCACATTATTAACGTTCACGACATTTCTAGAATTATAAGTTTTTTTAAGATGACATGGGTTCAATTTCAAGATAACTTCATAATGCTTTAGTTTTATCCATACACAATAAGTTTTGAAGAGAAGATAAGGTTAACTAAATATCTAAAACTTATGAGATATAAAACATGGAAGATAACACAAAGATCAAGATAATGTGGATAAGTGAGGATATAACGCTGGAGATATTTTTAGCTATGAAGATAATGCAGATTTATTCTTCAAGATAATTTACT
The DNA here is from genome assembly GCA_024138025.1 of Combretum micranthum. NCBI lineage: Eukaryota > Viridiplantae > Streptophyta > Magnoliopsida > Myrtales > Combretaceae > Combretum > Combretum micranthum. Next base: position 1,736,816 of record JAMXBD010000042.1, on the reverse strand, counting down.
ATATACTTAGTTTCTCCTAGGGAGATGGTCATTAAGTAATTGTCCTTCAACCTTGATGAGAGGGCATAAATCTCTTACCTATTTGGATTTTAGATCTTCAGTTTTGTATTTTGAGCATTTGTTTGATTGTTGCATTACATATGATTGTTAATGAACTTGCTTGATGTGTATATCTGGTTATTCATTGAGTCTGGTTTCGCTCACACTCTTAAAGACTTTTTCAGGCTTGCTTTATAATCTTGGCTCGTTTCTTCTAGAAGCACGACTTTAGTAAGATTTAGAAGCTAGAAGAATTGGGACTTTTGGGATAAGTGGTTTATTTTAACTTCTTAGTTATAAATTGGTTAGGATTTGAACTATCCATTTATGTATTTGGAGACTTATGAGATAGGATTATGGTTTGTATTATTGTATTATTCAAGACTTGTGATGTTGGTTATTTTATTAATTTATGGCATACATTATTTGCCATTTCTTATTGATGCAATTAAAAGATCATGTTTATTTGAAAATATGCTATCTCTGAAGGTATACTAGTAATAATATACACATGTGGATTGTATGGTACTACTAGGATACCCTCGAGACGTGATAACATTAGCTAGCTACCCTCTCCAATTCCAACTCCACTTTACTCGCCTCCCTCTACACCATCCCCTTTAAAAGAAGAAGCATTTGCCAAAGCCTCCCCTAAACAAGTTATCAGAAAGCCGAGGTCAAAATCTAGATTCCCTCCAATAACTCCTTTTTTACTAGCTTGGTGGTATCCGTAACGAGCTTCATCTGGCGCACCTCCACTCCTCGTTCTTAAAGAACTCTCTTAAAACTCACTTCTGAGTAGCTTTAGGATGGGCCAACCGCTCTCCAAGTCCTTCATGCGGACCTATAATAACAACGGGAAAGTAAACAAAGTCAAAACACAGGCAATGATCGATAATCACGCACTAAGAATTCAAATGACCTTACCCTCAGATTCTCCCGGTCCATGTTCGATGATCGAATGCTCTCCTTCAACTTACCAATCTACAAAGTGGTGAGCCTAAGCTCCCATTTTTGCCTTGCAACTCCCAATTGGGCATCATGTAACTTAGGAGAAGTCTCATCTCACTCGCCCTTCATAATCCTCCATTTACCCTTGAACTTGGCAGCCGTTGTTTCAGCAAGAGAAAGTTTTCTCCTCGCCTCAATCATGTTAGCTTGACTACATAGCCTTATCTTTTGTTTGCTTTAGCAAGCATAAGCCACTCACTTTTGCATTGTATCTCGCTCTGCCTAACCTCAGTGAGCTCCTTCTCTAATCTTGCTTTCGTTACCTCGAGCTCCCCTAAACCTTGAACAAAGGAAAGCAACCTTAAATTATAGATCATGGAGAATTTGGCAAAAGAGAGAAAGGAGCAACACAATATACTACCTCAAATTTCTCCGTCAACACTTTAAAAGCCTCAACAATCATCACCAAAGCCTAAAAACAAACAATAAAAGAATGTGAATAACTGAAGAATAAAACTCCAACTTGAACAAACATCGTAACCTCACCCAATACATCTTCTTTGTTGAAAAATCTACAGTCGAATCTACTAATGACAGATCACCATAAAGAGCCCTCAACCTCTTCCTAGCTTCCAAATAGGCCGAAAGAAGGCCATTCCATAGGTATGTCATCCCACTTTAAAGCCCTCCCCTGAATAAAGTCAAGAGGACCACAATCAACCCCTCTACTAGGTTGAGTCCCACAACCTACAACCCTAGCTCGATTAGCAAAAGCACTATTACTGGTCCTAGGAGCCTCCATTGTAGGAGATGGCATGCTACGAGAGGCCCCTTTTGAGTGGACGATAGAGCCAGTCATTCCAACCTCGACAATAACAACTCCAGCTTCGGCTACCACATCTTCGGCCGTGACACAAACACCCTTTGGGTCTTGCACTTCCAAATTAATAACCTCAACAGCCCGAGGCTTTACCTCAATAAGATGCTTCCCCTAAACTACCCTTTTCTTGGTCGGAGCCCTCTTCCTTTTTTATGTGGAGTAGAAAGAATGCCAGTCACCTCTAACATCGACATCTTAGGCTCTAAAAAAATATGACAAAAATCAACCAGTAATAACGAAATAAACACCTGTCCAGTTAAGCTCAACAACTCGAAAATCTCGAACCCTCTCTCATAACAACGTCTCTCTAGAGCTTGACTTGACAAGTGGTGGGAGGGAGGGAGCGATAGAAAGAGAGAGAAGCTACAAGTGCATAAGGAATTAAGCCACACCTCCATCAGTGATCGGCTTCCCACTCAAAAAGTTCTTCACCATGAGCTAGGCATCTAATTACTTCCTGTCTCGAGAGCTCATATACCCATTGATAACCTACTCGACATCAGTATCATGGGCCCCCAACCTCAGAAGCATCATATTATGGATAGGCTTGCACTAGTTCACCCAAAAGCCAAACTGATGTTGGGTATCCGCCTCGGCTCGAACGATCCAAAACTTCTTATTCTAATGAGGACCATTGGAACTCGTAAATCCACTAATGAGCATAAAGGAGCTCTTAGGTCGCCTCACGAGATACCGCTACCCCTCATTAGATCCATTAACATAATATTATTTCTGGAGCAGAACCTGAGTAGGCCTCACAACAAGATTAAGGCACAAAGCCTTAAAGGCCACCAGCATTTGCCAAGAATTTGGAAGCAATTGTGTAGGAGAAAAACATGTGATGGTTATAAAACCCCTCCTGGAATGAGAAGAACGACATTCGTAAACCAAAACTGAAAGCTTTCTCATTTAAGGAAAAAATCTACCTTGCTAGCAAATAGACCTAGTCCAAAGAAGAAGGAAAGACAACCTTCCAGTCTTCTGGGCAGCTTTGTATCTCACTCCTCCAGTGCTCCTCGAGCTCCGCACTAGTAAGCATGCTGCAAACTCCTTGAAGACCATCACTAACAACTACCTTACTATGAAGAGGTACCGTAGGGTTTTCCCTTTGCCATCATCTGCATACTCATCCAAGGGAATCTGGTATACCATTTTGGCAACTTCGGCCAATCAACCAGCAAAAGAACCATTGCTTGTTGATCTCCCATTATCATTATGGATGGTGGAATCTTGGCCGCCACTTGAAGCTTCACCACTAACCGAAAATAATCGCATCACCTTACTAGCTTGACTTTCCTAAGCTAATGCTTACCTCTCTCTTCTCCCTCCTCACCTCATCCGCGAGCATCAGAGTCATGCAAAAAAGATGGGGTGTCAGAGTTACTTAGGCTTGACATTGCTAAAATCTCAGACACGTAGAAATATAAAAAGAAAACGATAAAGATTCACAATGATGATTCTTTTAACAAGTTACGGAAGTGATGTGAAGAAATGACCACGAAATACAGGTCTTTATAAATGAGTAGGGGAAGATGTAAAGGCCCAAATCCCTTAGAACGTGTGAGTAGGCCTCAAGGTCCCGACATCATAACCAATAGTCATAGCTGTCAAATCCAGGGAATGGTTATTAATAAGACTTTTCAAATCAATAGGACCCCTCGGGAAACCACATGTCCTCGATTGCAACAAGGCATACTAAGTACGATACCTAGCAGGAACTCAAACGACCCTTACCACAAAATATCTATGACATAGGGATGCCACTCAAATGAGAAGCGCATCTCCCCCAAAATTAGTAACAACCACCTTAAGCTAGTGACCTCATGTGTTATGAACTCTTCTTGCTATCCCGCAATGAGAGTGAAGGGAAAAATATTGACAGTAAAATACAGCTCTCAGTCCACTCGGACTGTTAGGCTTTGAGGCTTAGGTATACCAAAGGGTCCTAAAGGGAGCCCGTGCTTATGATGCCCAAGAAACCTCACCTTAGAAAGGCTGGTCGAGCCACACGAACTTGGCTATCTAGCGAACTTGACCTCTTGACCTCATGATATCCAACCAAGGCAAGTGCTTTAATTGCATATCGCAACCGGGGAGGATACCATTAGCTCGATGCCACTCTAAGAAGCCATAACTCTTCAGCTCGAGTATCCTCACTACATCGGGTACCAAGTTAGCTATTGAGAAATGACCTATCCTTATATGACCCTAAACATTTTAAATACTCCCCACCCCCTCTTAAGGAGGGAGACAATAAAACAAGTAAACAGAAAAAGAGAAGTAGACTTATCTACCTCTTTATAGACACACTGTCCTTATCCATAAACTGACTTAGGCATCAGAGTGACCATACCGGGCAATCACTGACGCCTCTTTGACCTTTCTTTGGTGTTTGCAAGAACTATCTCTACTGATCAGAAACAACTCGTGCAACACACATCTTATATATTAATGAGAATCCTATTAATGATTTCACTATGATATTTTTAATAACTTTATGAAAAAATATTTAAATAATAATTAAAATTATTTAGTGTATTTCATAAGTGATTATGTGTATATATATATTACTCAAAAATTAATTAATAATAAAAAATATAGAGTTATTATCAATATAAGTTTTACCATTAACAAAAATAAATCATAAAAATATCTATATAGAATATTTATTCAATAATTCATGTTTATTTTCTTAATATTAATTGTAAGAAAAATGTCATAAAATCAAATTATATAATTAATGTGTTATATGATTGCTTTTAGTACAAATAGATGATATAATATATCTAGATATGATCGCTATTCTATTATTCATGTACATATTAATAACATTATTTGGAGAAAAAAGTAATTAAATCAAATTATTTATTAGTGTGTGATAAAATTTAATTCTAATATGGACAATAATTATTTTTTGTGGTATACTTTAAATAAAAAATAGTTATTGATAAGAATTTATTTACTTAGATATAATTTTATAATAAAAGAATTAAATACTACTCATTATTTTGAAATAAAAAATTAAAAAGAAATAAAAAAATGTACACAATGTGATTTAAACCCATGACCTCATTAATGTAAAAGTAAATATTTAAGCATTAAACCATACTTGTTCTTATGTTATAGTTTGCCCTTTACAATACACATGTAATACATAATTTTTTTCAATTGGCACCCTCCAGATCTACCCGTAATGTTAATGGCATTGTAATATAGAAGTATTATCCTGGTCTCACTTCTAAATGGGAAATTTCAAATTTGATTCTCTCACCCTTTATAATGACCAAAAATATATACATGTTTATATGATATGCTTTATATTTGACATACTCATCTATAGTAGTGTATAGTATGGATGTTTTCTCACCTTCGTTTAACGTAATAAAATTCGAAATGGACATATGATCCACAAAAATGGAATTGAAATTGGGACAAGTGCACATAACTGAGCTAACAATGAATTTGATGAGGAATAAAATCGGAACACGTTCATGGGATCAGATTCAATGATTATAATGACCAAAAATTAGGTTTTACTTTTTCCAGTTCTACTTATTTTTACTGTATTGTATCTTAGTTTTTATGGTCTTAGGTTTTTCCCAATATCTGTGATTTGTATTAAAATTTATATTACAAATATTATGAAGATTTATCGAAGTCTCGTTGACTAGTAACCGTGGTGATCAGACTAATAACACCTTAAATGTTATTAACAATATCAAATTATAAAAAATCCTCCATCATAAAATAAAATATTAAAGTATCCAAAAATTAAAAAAAAAAAAAAATGTTTGTATGTTTCCCTAATTTTTCACGTGGACTTGTTGTTCTTCAAATTACATGGTCCAATGAAATTGTGGTTATGCTATTATACCTTTTATAAATTTTATAATGTTAACCTAATTTTTATAATAAACGTTACAAGTTAAAAAATAATAACAATATAATATTGACATTGTTACAATATCTATTTACATAACAATCACATCATGCAAAGACTGGTTTTGAAAATATATATATAATATATATATGCAATCAAATAATTTATCCAATATGTCAAGTTTTAAATAGAAATAAATTTTCTAAACATGTGATTTTAAACAAAAACATATCTTTGCTCCAACTAATCCAATAAACTCACAGAAAATCATGAGTGTGGCTGCTAACAAATTCAATTACTTTGCAAATGGACCATTCTTTTTTCATGAATTTTGTGGCTTATTATAATCCAACAATATCTCAAAGTAATCCAAATACTTTACATACATATTTTCTCTTATTTTCATGATGTAATCCATATCGTGGTCATTTATATTTCCATAATATGTGTTGGTAGATGATTATAAATGCAACATAAATAATGTCATTTGATTTGATAAGTACATATTACATGATTTTATATAACCAGTGATGATCATATATAAATTTATACAAAATAACTGCGTATTTTTATTTTATTGTAGGATAGAACCAAGTATGACATTTTCGATCTGTTAACTTGACATGAATAGTTATTCACTCCTTCCTCGTTCGACGTACAGAAATGGCAATTCATAATGAATTATTGTTACGTAAAATGATGAATAGCAATTCATATCCCCAACCCATGAATTGTCATTTAATGTTTATTTTTTAACTTTCTCATAAATACCCATAGAAAATAACACCTACACAATTATTCTTTTTCTGTAATAAATACATGGGGCATTACAGATATTTTATCTTTTTACTCTAATAATTACTTATTTTATTTTTAATACTAAGTAAACATTGTAATAATGATTATGATCCTATTACATTCCCTTTGAATTGGAATTGTATTTATTTCTTATTTCATTCAGCGAAGTGAACGGGTTGACGTATGATATATGTTTTAACAAAATGGATATTTTTTAAAAGCCTCGATAAATAGTTTTTATTTAAAGACACACTAACACCCATCTTAATTATCAAAGTTGTAAAAGCGGCTTGCTAGGATAGGTAGACCCTTCCTCCACTTCCTATAATTGTCAAAATTACAGAACACAAATCCTATCCTACGAACAATCCAAATAAACAAGATTGCTATACGCTTCTCCTGGCAGATATGCGACAGGAAACTGCCATGCGGGATACAGTCATCTGTTACTCAATCAAGTATGTAATACATTAGTATCGGTGGTTTTCTCTTTTTCCTTTCCCAAGTGACACAAATTAATTATTCAATGGTTTTTTTAGTGATACCATTTAGCTCATCATCATTATTATATTTTTTATTATATGAACTTTTTATAATCCTTTGAGTAGTAAAATGTGAACCAGAGAATATTGTGTCCATAGAATAATAAAAGTTTCCCATGAAATACTAAAGGGAAAATTATAATCTTTAAAAAAAAAATGTAAATGACAAACATAAAAGTTGAAATGGTAAAAGCCCTAACAAAAAAATACCATACGATGGATGAAGCGACTAATATATATATAATAGCAAATAAATAAATAATTGGTAGCGAAATCTAAATGTTATATAATATTTATTTTGAGAAAATGTAAATAATTTTCTTTTAGATGCTATATGATATTTATGATGAGAAAAGGTAAATAATTTTCTTTACTTTAATCTAGATATAGGTACGTGGGTCTGTTTGGATGGTCCATGTTTCATCAGTATTTGTATCATATCTATTTCATACCAGTATCGGATTTGTTTGATTATATCTATTTTATATCAGTATTGGATTTGTTTGATCAATTTATAAGTAAAGATATAAGTTTTTTTATCTTACCTATTTTTGACAAACAATTTATTAAAAATGACAAAAAGATAAAACCAAAATGAAATTTAGTTAAAATTAATAAAATAGACTTAACTAAGATATTAAAGTCATAATTAGTCTATAAGTCTGCAGGAAAAATTAAGGAAAACATATAAACATTTTTCTTAGTGGTTGGATACTTTAATATTTTATTTTATGGTAGAAGATTTTTTTTTTTTATATTCTGATATTGTTAATAACAGTTAAGGTTGGAACACATGTCTAGTTTTTTCTTGGAAAAAAATAAACAAATACAAATTATCCAAAAAATTTACCAAAATAGTGTTGTTATGTTTCATCTTGAAATGGAGATATATCGATCTAGGCAAAAAAAAAAAAAAAAGAAAAGAAAATTTAGAAGCTTGTGTATCACACAATGATGGTATGATACAGGTCATGCGATATGTCATAGGACGGGAGTTTCACCCCTCAACGAGTTCCCGTGCGGCGCTCAACTATCCGTCATATCATCGTTTGTTGCTAACCTGGATAGCGAGCTAGTCTTATCTTTCCTGACTCGCCATGTCAGTTCCGATCCCTACATTCTCATAAGGAACGCCCTCTTGGCTTTGCCACGATCCTCCGTATGTTTAGGAGGTTAAACTATATCAATTGGTTTCGGCCTATCTTGGCCTCATCAGAAGAGCGACATCAACTCCTAACCAGCTTGCCTACAGGAGGCTAGACCCGCTTTCAGATGTAACCCATACCCTGAACAAACCCTCTACTAATACCACTCATACTCTATATGCCCAAGTTAAATACCGAGATAAAGCCTTCAACTCTTGGACCGTGACACTCTCCCTTACTTAAATTCATAAAGTCCTCGTCATGAGGTAAATTTGCCGCAGTCACTATCCACTCTCTAGCTCTCATCCCTTCTCTACACCCATTGTCAACACACCCAAGATCATCTCACTAGGACTCCGGACTTTCACAGGCTTCCTCTCGCCCTCACCCATTCATCCATTCTCTGAGATCGCCTCTTGTTGAGTTGTCCAACGATAGAGTTTGAGCATAAGATCTTGCTTTAACCCCAACTTGTCATATGGCTTCCCTTAAGCAACGATGTCCTCACTCTAGTGGCCGCTTCGCTTGAACTTCATCTACACAAGCTGAATTGACAATAAGATTAAAGTTAAATCTTGTTTCCACAACTCACAACACAATTGCCCTCTGGCAACAATATCCTCTCTCTGGTGATTGCTCATCTTGAGCTTTGGCCACATGAACTGCATCCACAACAAAAATTACCCACTCGTTAAGAACTCTGAGTAGCATCTAAGCGGTCTAATTGAGCTAGGAACTTTGGCTCTGATATCATTTATCACGAGACAGGAGTTTTACCCCTCAACGAGTTCCTGCGCGGTGTTCAACCATCCCTCATATCATCTTTTGTTGCTAATCCGAATGACGAGCCAGCTTTATCTTCCTTGACTTTCCAAGTCTGTTCTGAGCCCCACATTCTCATAAGAAGCACCCTCTTGGTTTTTCCACAATCCTCCATATGTTTAGGAGGTTCAACTATATCAACTGATTTGGCCTGCCTTGGCCTCATCAGGAGAGCTGTATCAACTCCCAATCAATTTGTTCACGAGAAGCTAAACCCTCCTTCAAATGTAACCTATACTCTAAACAAACCATCTGTTGATACTAGGGGTGGGCACGGATCGGTTTGGTTCGGTTTTTCCTAAAACCAAACCAAACCATAATTTACGGTTTGGTTTTTTTTCCATCCCAAACCAAACCATTAAATAACGGTTTGGTTCGGATTATAGATTTTTAAACCATTAAATAACGGTTTGGTTCGGTTTGGATTACAGTTTAAATCAAAATTTCAACTAAAAATCTAGTTTTTTTTTATATTTGTGTAGATTCTTAAATATTTATATCATTTTACAAAGTTGATATTATAAACCATGACAAAATACTTTATAAATTCATCATACTTTTAATCTATAGTTCTCTATAAAATCAATTATCCACGAATAAAATACATTCACTAACCATTATATAGTAAGTCATAATTTATTATTGTTAATATAACTATCATTGTCAATTATCTACCAATAATTTAGCTAAAATAAAAAATCATCTATAAACCAAATTCATCAATGAATAAAATGATCAGCTGACAAAATATATTAAACAACTAATACATAATGAAAGTTTATAACTGAATAAATAAATTTCATACTTTACAAAGTTAAAAGTTATTAAAAAAACAATAGGTTCATCATCAATAAAAAATTGCATATCATGAGCTTAAAAAAATTAAAAAAAAGGACAAGTTGATTTTAATTAATATTCATCAAATAATAAATATCAAATAAAATCATATAAACATATAGTAAAATATTATTATATTTTTCTAAAACGGTTTGATTCGGTTTTACGGATTGGTTTGGTTTACCTTCCAAACCAAACCATAAATTTACGGATTGGTTCGGATTTGAAAATTTTCAAACCAAACCATGAAAAAAACCATATTTTCGGTTTGGATTGGTTCGGTTACGGATTGGTTTGGTTCTGTCGGTTTTTTTGCCCACCCCTAGTTGATACCACTCATAACTCTATATGCTCCAGTTAAACACCCTCATAAAAGTCTTGAACTCTCGGATCGTGATACAATACACGTTCAAAGTGTATCGCATGATCTACGTGCGATACACATGCGATATGGCAATGCTATTTTTATTTTTTTTTCACAATTTAATTTTATGAAATTTTTTCTTAAAACTACATTATACATGTGTAATATCCTCAATTAAATGTTATTAGTTTATCACCACGATCACTAGTCAACGAGACATCGATAAATTTTCATAATATTTGTAATACAAATTTTAATACAAGTCGCGCAACCTGCTTATGAGTTTGTAATCGAATCTAATTGTACTTGTTCCACTCTTACGTGACTGCGTTGCAATAGCCTTGGAAAAAAAAAAGTAAACCCTAACTGTTGATCTTGGTTCTCTGTCTCTCTCGTGCCCCATTGCCAAGGCTGCTTCATCTCCTTCGGTGTGTGCTGCTATATATAATTTAGTGCTGCCTCCGGTGTTTACAACTGCTCCGACCGTCCTTCGACGTCTCGTTCCTCTTTTACACCAAATCCATTCAGGTATTCTCATTTTCTCCTTGCTTTAGTATCGATATTCTCGAAAATTCCTGTAAATTTTCAATTTTTGAAGTTATAATAGAACCGCACAAGCGTTTATCCAACAGAAGTAGTTTTTTTTTTTGGGTAAAAAAAAAAAAGAGAGGAAGCTATTTAGTGGTGATTTAAGAAGATTTAAATGGGGGGAAGTGGTTTCGGAATATCAAAGTAGGTGTTAATTCTAGACATTGAGAGTTACAGTTTTAGCTGTTGTTATTGGGGAAGTAGTTAGTATTTTGGCTTAATCTGTTATCCGAGCTGAACCAAACTTTGGAAAATTCTTAATCCGAACCAATATTGGTTCTTTTAAGCTTAAAATTTACCAACCCTACATTGTGTGATTTTGGAACGTGTCGGGAGTGACAAACTGAATGAAATCACTGAGTATTCGATATAATTCGGCATGTAGGTATGCCTAAAGGGAAAATTTCAAAACCAGTTGAAGACTACAGGAGAAGACGGTTAAGACGGAAGATAAATAGAAACCTTATTCTTCTTTAAAGAAATCAAATGATGAAATTGATGAGTGAGACATTGAAGCGAACCAGCAAGGAAACGACTTCCCCGACATCCCTCTAACATTACATTACCCACCTTTACACCAAGCAGAGTTTTTTCTTTTCTTTTCTTTTCTTTTTTTGCCGATCAACTGAAAACTTTTATTTATGAAACAAAGGAGGGGTTTACAAAAGCTCCTTCGTCTGCGTTCTCCAAAAATAACCCGCATTATAGTTGTTACAAGTAGACCCATCATCTTCCTTCCATCAGATACAAAGATTCTACTAACAACATCACTAGGGGATACAAAAAGAAGCATTTCCTCCCTAGTGTCTTCACATGCAACCTTCTAGCCAAAAAGTGTTCAACTCCATTTGCATTGCCTGGAGATGAACTGGATCTTGACACCTTCAAAAGGTCGGGAGTTTTCCCTGCATGAGAGCAACACATCAAGGTATTTATTCATAGTGAAAGATCTTCCATTTAACATTTCTGCTGCTATTAGGGAATCAGTTTATATATTTATGTTTTTGAGTCCCATTTTGCTGGAGTAGTACAATCCCCATCTTATTGCTCCTAATTCGGTATTAAGAGTATCAAAAGAGTTAATTTTTCTGCCCAAATCTGTAATCCAGCCTCCGTTTTCATCATATAAGACTCCACCTTCTGCATTGACATCATTTAGGAGTGTTGCATCATTGTATAGATGCGATCCAGGTTGCTCTGCATATAGTGAATTAGTTACCTTGTCTGATCCTATATTCTTATTTGACCCATTTCCTGCAGTATAGAACCAATATTCTTCACTGTACACTCTAATTTTTTGTTTTAGGCCATTTCTTGTTTGATTATTAAAAATCCTCTGATTCCTGGCCTTCCATATATGCAGCAAGGCAAAGGTGAAGGTAATTCCCCAAGGTATGTTGTTCCTATTCAATTTTTTTCTATTTATTCTACTTTAATACTTTATCCAATCCTTTATTTGCAAGTTTTCAGCTCTGTTCTGTCTGGTTGGCCATATTGCACCCCATAAGTCTTTACCATGCGAGCAGTCCTAAAGACATGATCTATGTCTTCATTTCTTTTCCTGCACCTAGAGCAATGTACATCTGGATCCATATTAAAATCTTTCATTTTCTGGATCATAGGCAATCCATCAATATTTATTTTCCAAAGTAATATTATGGCTTTTGGAGCATAGGGTCCCCTTCATATCCATTCAAGGTTTTGGTTTAGTGATACCTTCCTTCTTTCTAGTGATTTGTGAATGATGTTTGGTTGAATTTTCTTGATGTCTTACCCCTGTGGTTTTTTAATGTTAAACCATTCCCCTTCCATGTTTTCCATGTTAACCGATTCCTTCCATTGATTCGACTCACTGTCATTATAGAACCATTTATTTGAGCACATTTTCTTCTTATATTTTGCTCTTAGGACCTCCCCCCATAAGGTTTTCCTGTTCTCAAAGTCCCATTACCTTCGATATTTCCATGCTTCATTCCTCAACTTTAGGTCATCTAACCCTAATACACTGAATTATTTAGATAGTGCAATCTTGTTCCAGTGGATCCAGTGTACTTTTCTCTTGTTTATCTCATCCCCCCAAATAAAACCCTGGGCAATTCTATCTATTGATTGAATAATTGAGCATGCAGAGTTACTTGCCACATTTGGGATTTGGAGCCTGAAGCCCTAAGGTTTTCACCCATGTAGTTTTTTCCCATATTAGGAAGGAAAAGGGAAAAAAAAAAAATCAGCAGCAGTCAAACGGCTCTGCAAACTGCATCCCTAGTTGGTAAAAGCTACCGATATATATATATATATATTTATATATATATAGGTTTTGATTGTTTCATCTTTTCTACATCATTTTGTATCATTTTTCTGTTATTTTCAAATTGATGTTTATCAAAAAGCTGATACCAATGAAAATACTGATAGTTTTACTCATAAATTGATTTAACGGAACTGATACTGATATGATATAGATATGACATAGATAAGTTACAAATATTGATCTGATATAGATATGATACAAATAAAAACCCATAATCCAAATAGATATAAATTTTTATATATACACAATAGTGCAAAATTTGGCCAACCAGAGTGAAATAAATTAAAAGAGAGTGAGAGAGAGAGAGAGAAGAAGAAGAAGAAGATTACTAGGTTTTTGAAAAAAGAGCAGCACTACCGTCCAAAGCAAAACAAGCAAAGGCAGTGAACACGAAATAACCTCTTCTTCTTCTTCTTCTGCTTGCTGCTTCTTCTTCTTCTCTTTCTTCTTATCTGTAAGTTTCATGCTCTTTATCATAGTAGAAGTCCTGTTCTTCTATATATAAATGATTTTCCTGTGAAATTGAAATGGTTTAGAAACACACTTGCTGCCCTCTTTTGTTGCTTGATTGTTTGTTTTGTTATTTTTCACTACTTGTTCATGGCTTTTCTGTCGTAAATTTGTCATGTTTTTAACCAAACACAACAACTAGAAGTTTTAAAAAGATTCATTACGTTTTTGTCTTTTTTTTTTTTAAGCTTCTTTTCTTAATAATGATAAGATGGTGGGATGAGATTCTAATTTAATTCCTGGGTTTTGGGTGTGCTGTAATTGTAAAAATTTTCTCTTTATCTTAGCCTTATATTTTTTCGGTTGGGTTGGTTGATTGAGGGTATTGATGGCCAGGCTGAGACTGACTTGCTCTGTGCACTAGTGTGGTTGATGGGTCGAGGTCTATATTGCGTGGTGTGAGTATAGATGGAGAGTACCTTGTAAAACCTGAATGCTACCGCTGGGGCAATCTTGAAAGTATACTTGTTTGATCAACTCAGGAACCTAAGCAAGTGACTTTTGTTTACTTTGTTGTTATAGCAATTCTGTTATGAACAGTAATAGTTATTGCAGTGTCTAGCTGCAGTAATAATAATTCCATAAGGACATATATGAGAAGCGAAGTTTTTGGTTATTCAAGTATTGGTTTTTTCATGCCCCCCACCGCTCCTTCCCCCCTGCCCCACCCCAAACACAACAAAACAATGGGTTAACAGTCCAAAAGAAAGAAAGAATAAAAAAAACTTTCAATATCTTCATTGCAATCCGTGTTATACATGTGCCAAGTGATTCGCATTGGTTATAAGTAGATTTAAGAAGTGTCCCTGTGTCAATGATCAACAGGAACTTTTTATTTGTTTCATAAATTCTATACCAATGTCCAATGAGTTTGTGTATTTTCTGAAGACTCTTTGTATGTGAGAGTAGTTGGATGGAAGATTTTTCATATATCAGTTATAACAGCTTCAAGTATTTCCTTTGTAGGTAGGTATACATCTTGGATTTGGTGAAAGCATTAGACACCAGGATGCAGGCTTGTGGAAGTAGTTCCCTTACTGGTTCGCTTCAAAAACCGGGATGGGCAAAGGCATTGCCATTTCCTTCAAAAGGATTTAATCTGACAGGATGTCCAAGTCAGTTGAAACTCAACACCCTCAAACCTATGCGGTATGCTTATATTGAAGGAAGTATGGTGGCTGGTGGCCAGTTGCATCGGGCTCTGTGGCTGTTGAAAAAGGTAAATACCTACAACAACTGAATAAAAATGTTACATTACCCTTGTGAGGATAAAAATAGGTCATATAGTTGGTAGTCCTGTGATATTTTCTAGCTATTGCTTTCCAATGCAATGCTTTTTGGTATTGATGCTGCTGGTGCCATAGAGTTGTTACTCATTTATGTATGGTGAAGATGGTGTTACACATCGCACAACCCTTTTCTTCGTTCAATCTAACATAATTGCTCAGTACATCTAGTACTTTTACAGCTGAAACGAGGCATTCTTCTTGGTATTTGCATGCCTTTTCCTTCTTCATACTGATGATATTTGTTTGTTTGTTCTCTATGGCTAGTTTCTATGTTTTCAGACAATGGTCTGAGTGAAGCGGATCCTAAAGTGCACTCCATTATTGACAAGGAGAAGAAGCGGCAGTTCAAGAGTCTAGAACTTATTGCCTCTGAGAATTTTACATCGCGGGCAGTGATGGAAGCAGTTGGTTCATGCCTCACCAATAAGTATTCTGAGGGCTTACCTGGGAAAAGGTAAGTGTGTGCTCCAGATTTGCCATTTTTTTACCCCATCTTCAGCTCCTGGCTTTCATATGAACATGTCAAAAATAAGTGATATGCTCATTTTGATTCATAGGTATTATGGTGGCAATGAGTACATTGATGAGATGGAAACATTATGTCAGGAAAGGGCCCTGGCTGCATTTCACTTGGATCCTAAAAGTGGGGTGTCAATGTTCAGCCATTATCTGGATCTCCTGCAAATTTTGCGTTTACACTGCTCTTCTAAAGCCTCATGACAGAATAATGGTAATCCCCTCCTCTCTCTCTCTCTCGACACACACACACACACACACACACACACTCACTCACACACTTGTTGTTTTAGAAGTGGCATTTTATGTGCCTCTGGTCATGCATGTACAGATATTTTTATGATATATGTATGCATATAAATATTTCCATTGAAATGTGCTTAATTTTCTCAATAAATCAACTCAGGGTCTGACTTACCTCATGGAGGTCACTTATCCCATGGCTTCATGACTCCAAAGCGGCGGGTATCTGCCACATCGGTTTATTTCGAGTCCATGCCTTATAGGCTTGATGAATCAACAGGTGCTGTACTAGTGACATGAGTGGGTTTTTAATGTTTACTTTTTTGGTAGTATCAATTGTCTGACCCTTTGAAAAATTCATTACAGGCCTTGTTGATTATGGCATGCTTGAGAAAACGGCAAATTTATTTAGGCCAAAACTCATAATTGCTGGTGCAAGTGCATACCCTCGTGATTTTGACTACCCTCGAATGAGGAAGGTGAATGCTCCATTGTATATTATTTCTTGTAATTTTGCTGAAGGTGAGTGGTTTGGCTTGTAATTTGCTTTGTACCTGTTACTAACAATACTTTATTTGCACTCAAAGATCGCTGATGATGTTGGGGCTTTTCTCATGATGGATATGGCTCACATCAGTGGCCTTGTTGCTGCTTCTGTGGTTGCTGACCCATTTGATTATTGCGATGTAGTGACAACAACAACACACAAGGTATTGTTTAAATTTATATTTATCTGTTAAATTACGATGGCTCTGTCTGGTTCTTTGAATGATGTAGGTTTTGGTTTGCAAGATGTGATTGAATCATCTGTCTAAAGTGGCTGAACCCACATATGGGTCTGCATTCAAGTATACTTCGGACATAAAATTGTGCCTTGGCATTTAGCCTCTCAATATATGAAAACCTCCTTTCTGCCTTACTCAAGATGAAACCATTCTGTGACCAATGACCATTCTTTTTTTTTTTTCCTCCCAGTCCTTGAGGGGTCCAAGAGGTGGCATGATCTTTTTCAGAAAGGAGCCAGTTCTTGGGGCTGACCTTGAATCTGCAATCAATAATGCTGTTTTCCCTGGTTTACAGGTATGCTAGACTTACTTTATTTTATTTTATTCCTTTATTGCTATAATCCGGTTTGGAAAACCATAATACGAAAGATAAGTTCTTTGGCATTATTAATTTGGAATTTTTTTACACAGGGTGGTCCTCATAACCATACAATTGGGGGCCTTGCGGTTTGTTTAAAGTTTGCTCAGTCACCTGCATTCAAGGAATACCAGTGCCAGGTAATTCTATTTTCCTATTTTGTTGCTTCTTTCAGAGGCTGTTGAAATTCTTGCCTAATTATAAAATTTTTCTGGATAATTTTTTGCTCTAATTGTAGAACTCTCTAACCCTGTTCTCTATTTTGTTGCTTTATAGATCAGAGGGTGTCGAATTCTTACCTAATGCATTTCTACTGAATGTTGATAGGTGATATCTAACACCAGAGCTCTGGCAAACCGACTGGTGGAACTAGGATACAAACTAGTTTCTGGCGGGAGTGATAATCACCTTGCTCTTGTAGATCTGCGACCCTTGGTAAGTTTAACTTATTCTGTATATCTTTTACTGCTTCTGTTCATGTGCAGATAATGCATGGAAGATAAAAGCTCTAACAGCTTTCTAGTTCTGCGTGTTACTAGTTTTTCTTTACAAGATTTGATTATACGTGTCTCTGTCCATTATTGAAAAATAGAATACCAAATTACCAGGGTATTGATGGTGCTCGGGTGGAAAAAATTCTTGACATGGCATCCATCACCCTCAACAAGAATTCTGTACCAGGTAAGTCATATCTGGAGCATCTTTTCTTCTGAAACCAGATTTCCAGAATCTATTTCCATTTGTCTGAGTGCCCCTGAATGATCTTTCATCACTTGGTCTTAAAGGTGACAAAAGTGCCCTTGTGCCTGGTGGTATTCGCATTGGTTCTCCTGCAATGTCCACCCGAGGATTCATGGAAAAAGAATTCGAAGCAACTGCAGATTTTATCCATGAGGGTGTACAAATAACTCTAGAAGCCAAAAATCTAGCCAAAGGATCAAAGCTCCAAGACTTCATGAAGTTAGTGGAGTCTCCAGATTTCCCTTTGATGGACAAGGTGATAGATCTACGCAAGAGAGTTGAGGATGTTACAACCAAGTTTCCTATTCCAGGAGTATGATCTTGGTCTTATAAAAGCTCATAGTCAGTACTCATAGGCATGTTTGGCCAATTCATGTAATCTGTTTTGGGCGGGGGGTGGAATGTTAAGGAAGATAACATCCATGCTGTAATGTATTTGATAATGTTAGTTGCCATTATCTTTTCAGTTATCTGGAGAGGAAGGTCTCCATGGTACATGAATGTATCCCGGCATGGAATTTTCCTGTCGCATATCTACCTGGAGAAGCATCTAGCAGTCCTGTTTATTTGGATTGTTCTTAGGATGTGATTTGTGTTCAGTAATTTTGACACTTATAGGAAGCGGGGGAATGGTCTACCTATCTTAGCAAAGCATTTTTACAACTTTGGAAGGTTAGTGGAATTATTTATTCCAGCGCTTTTATTCTCTTGGAACTTCAAAATTTTATTAGTTAATAAACCTCCGGGTGATTTGAAGAGGTTGGAGAAAATGTTCTGTTAGTAGATTTTAAGAATATGAACTTAAAGAGCAAAGGTGGTTAGTCTACTTACCCTAGATAGGTTCATTTCTAGATATAAGGAGGTCAAGGTAACTTGGCATCTTTTAGTATTAGCACGGTTTTTAAAATAGGAAAAATGATGAAATGACTGAATTTTTTTTCAACCCACCAACTTCGTTTTGTGTGTTTGCATTCACAAACGAAGTGTAAAATCAAAATCAATCTTAGCAGATCGATGGTCAAGCAAATATCTTGATAAAATGAGACAAATTTCTTGACAAAATCACCCATCATCATGTTTTTAAGATGATTATGTAACAGCAATTTCAATGATTTGATCACCAGCGAAGTAGTCCAAGCTAGATGTCGCCGCTGGTTCGGAACCGGATCGAACTGGAACTGCTGGTTCCGGTTTTTGAACTGGCGAACTGGTTTCTTTTTTTTTTTTTGCCTCGCTCCAAACTCTAAACAAACCTTAATTAGAAGCTTGAACGCTGCACGAAGCAGTACCTTCTAGCTTTTATAAATTCTTTAATTATTTTTTTTTCTCCCCATCCGTAAGCCTCTGACACCATTTCGAATGATATATCTCTCTTCTTTATATAAACTGAAGGCTTGGATTTTTATTTTTTTCTTTATTTTTATGTTTGGCCAAAAGATATATTTTTTTTCCTCTTATAGACCATTCTTAAATTTATGGTCTGCATTCCTCTTTCTTTCTTTCTTTTTTTTTTTTTTAATTTACGTGGGTTCTATAAATTTATATTAAAATATATGTTTAATATCGTTCGGATCTAAGTAAGAAAAGTTCAATATATAATAATATCTGTTATTATCAAATTATGATATGTTAAAATAGGTGGAATTATTAAAAGTTCAGCTGCATCATGCAGCTAGGTTTATTTATTTATTTATTTTTTTGGAATCGGCTTGATTTCATTTGGAATTAAGTAATAAAAGTTCAATATATAATAACATCCGTTATTGTCAAAATATGATCTATTACAATTGATGGAATTATTGGGAGTTCAACCGCAGCATGCGGTCAGATTTTTTTCTTTTTGGAACTGGCTTAGGATTGCTAGTTCCACCGATTCCAAGCCATGGAACCGGTGGTTCCTTGCCTATTCTGGAATCGACTTGCACAACCCGAACTGCGCAGACCACTAGTCCTAGCGATAAAACAATAGAAAATCATTGGTCGGGTTGTACATATGATTTTAGATAAACATCTTGTCTGATGAGCATTTATCACTTAATCTTCCTTAGAATGACGGGATGGTAATTTTGATAATTAAGATGTGTGTTAGATTGCCTTTAAATAAAAACTATTTATTGGGGCCTTTCAACAATATCTATTTTGTTAAAACTGATCCATGCATAAAATGTCATACTTGGTTCTATCCTGCAATAAAATAAAAATACCTCTTCTTAGTGGCAGTTATTTTATATAAATTTATAAACGATTACCACTGGTTATATAAAATCATGTAATATTTACTCAACAAATCAAATGACATTATTTATGTTACATTTATAACCATCTACCCACACATATTATAGAAGTATGAATGACTACAATATGGATTACATCATGACTATAAGGGAAAATATGTATGTAAAGTATTTGGATTACTTTGAGATATTATTGAATTATAATAAGCTACTGAATTAATGAAAAAAGAATGTTACATTTGCAAAGTAATTGAATTTGTTGGCAGCCACGCTCATGATTATTTGTGAGTTTATTGGATTAATTAGAGCATTATTGAAGATATGTTTTTTGTTTAAAATCAAATGTTTAGAAAATTTATTTCTGTTTAAAACTGATACCATGTGGAAAGAACCAGATATTTGTGAAAGAAAATCAAGAATGCGGAATAGAAAGTATTTTGCTATTGATCTAAAAATGTACAATTGTTTAGATATTTTAATTGAAGTTTCTTGTTTGATAGTATATTCTGGAAAAATGTCAGTTCTTTAACGGCTAATATCAGAGATTATGAATTATGAATTAAATTTTAAACCTACAGTGTGGAATAAATTTTTCGTATTTTACGACTCGTCTCACGTTCTTTTAGTGAAAATTAGATTTAAGGGATGCTGTTTCAGCTTTCATCCCGTTAAGCTGAGCTCTTGCAGATTGAAAGTACACAAAAAAAAAAAAAAAAAAAACAATGAGATGAGGGGACATTTGGCAGATAAAACTATTTAATAAACAACTTTTTTCACAGTATCTTTGAACATAATATTCATGTTAACGATAATAAAAGTTAAAGTTCATAATGACTTTCCAGCAACCTAACTAATCCCTGTAGGATATTATCTTACAATTTTTTTTAGTGACCCTAGAGTATTCGGGTCAACTAGGTTGTAATTTTATATTTCTTTTGGGGTCTGAATTGGTGTGCAATTGATCAATCCAATGAGATTTTATTCTAATAAACAAGTAAAGACAATCAATAATTTTGCCTTAAAGTCCTCAATTATTACCTACTTCAAGTTAAATAGGTATTATTAGTTTATTACTACTGTTGTTGTTGTTGTTGTTGTTGCTTTTGTTGGTCATATATATTAATATTAGTTTTTAAAATATCTATTTTTATTTAAAAAATAGTTTCAAGTTTTTTTTTTTTTCATTTCATTTTGATGTCCAAACTTAAGTTTCTGCGCTGGTGTGCAACATTTCCTAACAGATTAAACTATATTTTTGTTATTTCTTTTGTACTTGTTATATTTGATTGATTTAAGCTTATTACCAACTAAGTAATAACAAGTCGCTTAACAATGTCAAGTCAGGATCTTTATGCTGTGAATGCATGTTATATCTATATATATATATATATATGAATGTATGTATGTATGTATTTGTTTTTCCATTTTTTATAAATAAATCTCATTTTGTAGTCCATTTAGGTTAATTTAAAGTTGCTATAATCAGGGATAATGAAAAGTATCCTTATATGGTGTTTAAATGAGCTGGATATCAAAAAATAAATAAATAAATAATATAGGAAGATTGTTATTAAATCTTTTTTTTTTTTTTTTTGTGATTACAATAAGGGAAGAAGGATTCATACTCGGCACATCCCACTTAGAAAAATGATAATACCATTAGATTATAAGACCGTTGATAGTTAGTACCAAATCTTGAAATCATATCTATAATTTGGGACAGATTATCACATAAAATATATTGCTAAGTAATTACTCATAAATTCTTTATCTATCCATATGAAGGAAAAATCCTTGTAATAGATAAAAGAAAATTCTAAAGATCGAATTACAAATTTGGAATGAACATACAAATATGGTTGATACTTCTCTTATGTTTTGAATTGTTTTACCAATCGACCGCTTATCAAAATATAACGAATGAAATTTGAAAAACCACATAAAAAAGAACATATAAGCTGGCCAAGAAACTTATTTTGTGGCATGACCCATGTCGAACACGCTCGGTGCAATTAGAGACAACTAACAAGGATGATATTACACTTCAAATAATAAGTTACAGATTACCAATAAAACTTTTATATGTGAACAGTTTTATAAAAATCATGCATTATTCCTACTACTTGTTTAAAATATATTGGTACTTATCTGTAATGTCTATGCAATCTTTATTTAAGCAGATTCTCAGGCGTTGGTAAATCTTAAGATGGCATCATCATGGGGTATATTTGGTGAACCAGAAAAAGCTACAATCAGACAGTTGTGGTACTTGAAGTTAGTTAAGGATAATTTCAGACAAATAATATCGTCCTCTTTTTAAAGCAAAGTTGCACCTAAAACGACTCCAAACTAGATCTTTTGAATCCAATTTGCTGCCTAGTAAAGCTTTTTGGCAACTGCTCACATGCAAGGAATTTTCTTTTTCTAAGACAGAATATCTTTATTTTACCTAGAGCACTGAAAGCTTTGTTAAAGTAGAGGTCAAAAGAGATAAAGAGATTGTCTTGTATTGTGTTTGGCAACATTAAAAGACCACCATTTTAACTACTTTTATCATAAGTCTAGCTCTTTAATTTTAGGAAAACACAACATAATGAATAAGATTAACAAATGAAAAATAAATGGCAGCCGCCATTGGAAGTATGCCTCAAGTCGTTTTGAAAATTTTCTGTTTGCTCCATGATGTGATGATGCAAGGAAGATGAAATATGGAGATTCGTATTGCATTATGCATTATATGCTGACAAAAGCAATAGTATTGGGAAGTTGAGGTTGAGCAATTAGTTTCAATTACTCTATAACAATCGTTTGTCTTGTATACAAACTTAACATAGGATCTTTGTTTAGGTTACATAACAATATTGTTTCAGTATCAACCTCAATTCTGTCACAAAACGAAGAAAGTTAGCAAACTCCATTAACACTCCTAAGCACTCTAGTGTCTAACCTGTATCGGATGAACATCTACTATCCCAAGATTGCCATCACAATGGTATCTCAACCAATCACGGTCCGGATGCAGAGGTGTTGGTTAAGACACCATCAAAACTGCAAAATCACGATAGTAAATATAAATCCCAATCTGTTGTAACTCAATTCCATCCTAAGATGGGACACATTCAAAAACCAAAAGATGATTTGCCATTGATTAGCAATGAACATCACAGTATTGGGGCGGGTGGAGTCTCCCAAATGTCAAACACATTTTCCTCACTATGGAGAGCAAAGAGCCTCTCTCCACCAATTGAAAAATCGCAAATTGAACCTCCATAACTTCTCCTAAGCCTGGAAGTTAGAACCCAGTCAGGACCAGAGAACACAGAAATACAATCATTCATGGAAGAAAACAACTGTCCTTGGTGCAATGAGAGTTTAGGATAACAAGGCTCATCCACCATAAACCCTTTCATTAATCGGCTTCTCGAGCTCCATCTAACACTACTAGCACTACTTCTCAAGTCCATGAATCCTAAATCCTCATACTCATTCACCACACATATTGAGCTATTCCCTTCCATTGCAATGGCATCTCGAACCCGCTTCTCATCAACGGTCATGCTAGCCCCAATATCAGACCAGGACCACACCATATTTTTCTCCCTAAAGTCTAGCAAACTAATGTAGCAGTTGTCTTTTCTAGGAAACAAAGTAGCAACTAATAGGCAGTTGTATCCATCTAACCATTGCAACTTATCAGCATCCCCAAGAGACCAACCCAATGATTCGTAGAAGAAATCAATCTGCTTTCCTGTCACTTGATCCCAAACTCCAATTCCATACTCATTACTCCTTCCCTTACAACTCGAAAATAGCTTATAATCCGAACTGAAGGTCAGGGCACCAGCTGTGTAACTCTTGAGCTGATCCTCATGACTGACACTGAATTTGTACCTCAGTTCACCCGTTGATGAACTAAACAACCCCATACCTCCATCACCAGTCCCTAATCTCTCACAAGCACTGATCACGATATTCTCTGAATCGATCCAACCCGCGTCATTAACCCTTTGGTAATCAAGATTAATAGGAGGGTGCTCCTCAAGCATCCAATCATACACATGTACCATACTTCCATGTGCAACACAGCATCCTCCATCAGGACCGGCTCGAATAGCAGTCCCATCCCCTGGGGCACGGCCTGTCACGGACCGTGAAAGTCGCAATTTATTCCCATCAAATTGACCCCATTTCGCTGCACGAACATGGTCTAAAAGGCCATAGTAAAGAGCTTCTCTATACAGCAATTTTTCAGGTACATTTGGGGGGATGTAAAGCTCTCCGGTTCGAGAAGATCAAGGAGGACTGCAAAGCATTCCGGGTTTCGATCAATGAAGAACTCGGTATTTGTATCAACTCTAAAGTTCCAATTATCATCAAAGATAGCACCAAAGTATGAATTCGACCAGCATTGACAAGCGTTGTTGCAGTAGTTTCAAAGATTTTGCCTCCTACATTGAACCTAACTCTATCTCTCTGAATACCCATGATTGAATTCCTCGAAAATCCAATCGGGTTGAAAGATTTTCTCAGAAAGAAACAAAAACTATTACGAGTGATCAAAACTTTATTTAAAAAACAGAGGAATTAGGGAAAGTGGCGAGTGTCAATTTCCTGAAGCCTATAATTGGTAACATTTTGAATACCCATGATTGAGTACCTTTAAATTTCAAATGGGTTATATAGGATTTTCCTAGAAAGGAACCAACTTCACTTTGAAGGAAATAAACTTTACTCAGAAACAGAGGAATTCAGGGGAAGAGGTGTGTGCAAAACTTCCTAATCCCTAAAATAACGGAGAAACAATTGGATTTGATTAAAGCTGAATTAGGACAAGAACTTATCTTAAAGCAACAGAATTTGGAGGCTGGAAAAGCACCGGAATAAAAAAAAAAAAAAAGGAAAAGTCTTGCACAGAATGAGTAGTCGTGAAGCCTTGAACCAATAAGGGGTTTAAAACAGGGGAATCTGAAGAGAGAGGAAGAGAATTACGGTTTATTCGGGGATGAAATGATGGAAAGTTTGGATTTTGAGATCTGATGGGTTCTTAATATAGGATTTGCTGGAGACGAGTTGGAGAATTTGGAGCTGGTGGATTTCAAACATTGACTGTTTCGTTCTTTTTTCTTTTGTTTAATTTTCTTTTTTTTTAATTATTATTATTTGGTTTTGTACTTTTGTTGCTCTCTGTCTCTCTCTTACTTTGGTTTTATTATCTAACTTCTCTCTCTAGTTTAATGGTTATCTCTCTGCGTCAGTGTTCCCACGGCCACGTCCATACGCGCAACAAGTTTTCCTTTTCAGACATAAGCTTGAGCTTTTCTTTTACAAGTTCAAAGGGATTCCGGTAGGGTATACTTCAATTTGGGTCCACACTATAAGATGTTGTTATAAATTTTGTATTTACTTATGTTTGGCACGATTAGAACCGCAACTAATATAGTAGGGGCTAATACCGGATTAAGGGGGATACATTTGGCTTAAGCCATCAAGTTTTATCTTAATTTTAGGATGCGATCCAAATTGTTAGATCCTACACAATTAAGTTATGACTATTGAATTTTGGTAGACTAAAAACATTATATTTTTCATATGATAATTTCGTCACATTTTGATAAGTTTATTTGATTATGATAAGTAGTAAATTTATCACATTCCGATAAGTTTGTCGCATTCTAGTAGTTTGCATGCTAGTTTTGTCTTTCAATACTAAGTGATAGTTTTGTTTGATTATGATGAGTTTATCTATTTCGATAGATTGATTTAACACTAACTTTTGAAAATGGTAAGTTCGTTGTATTTTGATAAGTTAGTCTGATTGTGATATGTGTTATTTTGTTAGATTTTGATAACTTATCGCATTATGGTAATTTTGTCTGATTTTGGTATGTAGTAGATTTTTCATACTTTTGTATGTTCATTATATTTTGATAGTTTTATCTGTTAGTACTAAATGATAGATTTGTCGTATTCAGATAAGTTCCTCGCATTCTAGTAGTTTGTTTGGTAGTTTTATCTTTTAGTATTAAGTGATAAATTTATCATATTTTGGTAAGTTTGTTGCATTTTTGTAGTTTATCTGTTAATTTGCCTATTAGTACTAAGAGGTAGATTTATCATATTTTGGTAAGTTTGCGCATTTTAGTAGTTTTGTCTTTTAGTACTAAGTGGTATATTTGTTATCCTCTGCTAAGTTTGTTGCAATTTGATAGTTTATCGTATTTTGATATGTCAATTTTATGCATACTTTTAGAAGTGATAAGTTTGTTATATTATTGTAAATTTGTCCATTTGTGGTATGTGTTATTTTTATTGGATTTTGCTAACTTCGTCATATTTTGTCTAATTTTAGTTGTAGTAGATTTGTTATATTCTTATATTCTAGTAAGTTCATTGCATTTTGATGGTTTGTTTGTTAGTGTTAAGTGATAAATCTGTCATATTTTGATATGTTTGTCATATTATGGTAAGTACATATTGTTCATAACATTTATGCGTCGTATATTTATCATTGTGTTATGGTATATTTGTCACATTGTGGTAATTTTATCTGATTTTGACATGTGGTAGATTTGTTGTATTTTGATAATTTTTTTTCGATTATGATAACACTATAAGGATATGATCGGTTTACTTAGTCACATCCTAACATGAAGTTATAAATACGCAACTTAAGCCAAGTTTTTTTCGAACAAGGGAGATTATCAAGAGTTTTTTTCTTAATTTTAAATTAGAATAATTTATTTTCAATTTTTACTTTTTATACTTTGTTGTTTTTACATTAAAATAAAGTTTAAATTTGAAATAATAAATTGAACTTTATTTTATAGTTGGAGAATTAATTGTAAAAAAGAAATAATATAATAACGTAAACTTTACTTTAAAGTAAGAGCGGTGAATTCTAAAAAATAAAATTTTAAACGTCAGGTTACCTAATTTAAAACTACTCACACTTGTATTTCCTTTATGCATAATGAATATTAGGACACACGTTAAGATTTGAATGAAATGATCCCGTTTTATCTTTAAAAAGAAAAAAAATTGAATTTATAAAATAATTGTACATTTTTTAATCATCGTATTACGAAATATATATAAGTTTGGTTTTTTATTTTTGTGTTTAAAAAAAATTATAAATGCAACAATTAGTATAAAGTAAAGGGGTTTGTTTTAGATATCTTATTGTGGAAAGAATTATAAGTTTGGTTCGCTCTATAGTTTTTTTTATAACATTTTTTCTCAAAACTTAAAAAAAAAAAGGTTTTGTGTGCATCTCAAGAAATTGTAAATTTATAACTATATTAAAACGGTAAATTAATAAATTCATTTAAAATATTAATGAGTTTTAAAAAAGAATTAATGTTTTGTAAAATAAGTCAAATATTATATAGAAATTGAAGAAAATTAATAAAAATTATCAAAATATTGATATTTTAAATGAGATTTATAAAAGTTGATATTTGTTTGATTTACTTTTATGGACATTCATTCCTTTAAAAGAAAAAGGAAAAAATCCAATACGTTAATTGTGTAAATAAACATACCATAAACGTCAATACAGAATTAGTGATAAAAATTAATATAAAAGGTTATCGCTCAATCATAATAGAATATAGATCTAAGCTGTTCAATAAGTTACGAGCTAACCCATAAAATAAAATAAAAAGAAAGCCTAATACAATAAAATTTTCCTTGAAGTTGGTCATTATCTCACAAATACTTAAAATTGCAAAGTTCTTATTTCGCTATAAAAAACATTGTATTTACTATTTCATATTGTTCGATTATGGATTTCATAATTTCTCTTACACTGCTAAGTTTAATATTGTTTTTAACTTCCTTTTTTCAATTTTTGAGTCTCTGATTTGTTTTCAAATATTATGTTGATGAGTAAATTAGGCACACTGTTCCCCAGACCTAATTTGACCTCTTCAAGCCTTAAGAAACCTACCGAATAACTCATTCTACCCGTTACATGATCGGGGTGACCTATTGGATATTCAGGTCAACCTATTGGATTGTCAAATTGACTAATGGCCAAGTTGACCGACTTGATGGTTGAGTCAACCAATTGGCTGACCAAGTCGTAAGTGGCTAAACCAAGTATCCATTGGCTGACCTATAAAGTTGACCCACATAACTCCTCCAGCGCGTAAGTGTAAATCTCAAACATGTCTTAATAAGCAGTTGCAATCTCCTATAATCTCAAAAATACTCTCCTACGATGGATAACTACTTTCTATAACCACTTGGAGTCTTTCTTCTATAAATACCCTTTTTAGGAGCCATGGAAGACAAATAAGAAAAGTATGCTACACTATTAACCCATATGCTCTTTAATGATCTCTCGCATATTTGTGACGTACTCTAACTTAAGCGTCAAAGAACATTAGACAATCTCTTAGCACACTACAAGTGGTGTTTTGCTTTACAGGCTTTATTTCTCAAGTTCAAGATCAAGCCTAAATACTCTAAAGCCTACTACAGGTTTTGAACTAATGACATTTGGTGTTGTCTTTAAAAAATAATGAAAAGTTAACTTCCCATATTCTACTAGCATATTAGTTATATTAATGACAATGACAACGGGCTTAAAACAGCTCCAAGAGCTCTTCAACCCTCCTTGTAGTGCCAGAATGCTCCAAGAGCACTTCTCAGTCTTTTTAGGCTTTAGTAGCCTCAACAAAGCATGCATGAGTATGAGTTGTGTTAATGGTTTAATCTAGAACAAAGGCCTCTCGAATTGAGTCTAGCCCATGAACCAACTAAGTCGATCGCTTTGGCCAAGGCCCTGTCCATACTTGCTACGACCTAAATACCTATCTAAGCACCCTTCATCTTAATTCGACACTCGACTAACTTCCTCAGCACTTATTTAGCACCTTATTTCATGTCTCTTAGCATATCTCCCCTAATCGGGCTACAAACATTAGAAAGTGGATTAGTGAGTTTTCCCATGTCTATTATAACCT
This sequence comes from Combretum micranthum, assembly GCA_024138025.1. NCBI lineage: Eukaryota > Viridiplantae > Streptophyta > Magnoliopsida > Myrtales > Combretaceae > Combretum > Combretum micranthum. Next base: position 1,708,014 of record JAMXBD010000042.1, on the reverse strand, counting down.
TCATCAATGGTCTACTATCCAATGATCCCATGATGCACTCAATCGCCAAAGGTTAACCTACTACAAAAAACCATTTTCCTTCCATCGGAATGGTCACTCCATACGCATAATTGGCTTGATTCTAAATCTTAGCATGTTACGTGTTTTATTTTGCTGGCCCATACTCTTATCCAATCCAATCAATTTCCAATGTCTAACCTTTATTAGATTTGAACTAACGACAAGTTGAATATGATTACTGACTTAAGTATCGAAATGAACAAGTTAAGCCCAATCCTAGCATGTTACATGTTTTATTTTGCATGCCCATACTCTTATCCACTCCAATCTAGTTACAAATGTGTAACCTTTATTAGATTTGAATTAACGACAAGTTGAATATGAGAGATCCCTACTCCTTTTCCTTTTTCCTTTTTAGGCTCACCAATCCAATGAGATTGGGTAACCTCAACGAAATACTTCATAAGCTCTTTAGCGTGGAGTTAAACCTAACGAACTCCCACTTATAGACCTTTTTAGGCTAACGTAAAGCGAGCTTTAGCTTGCTGCACTCTTATAAATCTCCAAGAGCTCTCATTGGCCTCCTTAGGTCCCTTTTATATCTCTTAGAAAGCTCTCTAAGAGCTCTCATTAGCCTCTTTAAACCCTATTAAGTCGAGCTTTAGCTCATTGCATCTCTTATAGCTCTCTAAGAGCTCCTTTTGGCACTTTCAGGCTCCTTTTATGCCAAATTCTTTACGAGTAACAAAGATCTATTTGACTCTTAATCTAATAAAGCTCAAAGGAAATCTCACCATGAGCATGCACTCTTTATCGACCTATAATAAAAAAGAGTAGGGGAATGAAAAGAGCTTGAAACTAACTTTAAAAACTCATTTTCAACACTTATTCTTCTTGCTAACATGCCTCCAAAGAGAGTAGAGGGACAAATGTTGATGAGTAAATTTGGCATATGGATTCCCTACGCATAATCTAATCCATTCAAGCTTTAAAAGGCTTACTGAATGACCCATTGAATCTACTAAATGACCCATCTAGCCTTTTAGATGGTCAGGTCAACATATTGGATGGCTAAGCCAACTCATCTTGATGGTCAAGATGAGCAATTGATTACTCAAGTTATAAGTGGTTGAGCAGAGTCATAAGTAGCCAAGTCGAGTCACCACTAGCCAACTTACTAAGTTGACCCACCCATCTCCTCTAGTACATAACAAAGAATCTCAAGACGTGTTTTAGTGGATAGTTACACTCTCTTATAATCTTAGAAGCATTGTCCTACAGTAGACAACAACTCTCTATAATCACCTAGAACCTTTCCTCTATATATACCCCTTCTAGAAGAAATGTGAAATGATCCAAACACCAATCATAAGAAATCAAAATTAAATAAAGTCAATAGAATCCAATTGGATTTATGTATAGATTTAGTCAACTAAATTTTTTTTTTCAAAATTCCCAATTTAGCCCAAACCAAAAAAACCTAAGTATTGAAAATTCAAAAGCAATGCAAATACTAAAAAAAATTAAATTATAATTTCATAAAAATTCTTTAAATGAAAAGTTTTGTAAGAAAATCAAAACAATGTTGTTAGAAGCCTTGATTTTGCAAAATTAAAATTTTACCTTCGATCGAAAACTTATGCATATTAAAATTTTAAAATTTGCGAACAAATTAGACTTGGTTGATATATTTAAATTATTATTAGTCTAAGAGGTCAATTAAAAACAATAGACCATCTAAAATTAGCTAAGGGTCTTTGCATATGTAACATCTAGACGCACCGGATCATGCCATGAGGCAAAAACCCGAAAAAGAGACCCTTTTCCTTGTCTAAAACCCTAAATCTACCTTTTCCTCTCCCATATAAATATCTCTTTTCTTTTTTCTGCCTCCTTCCCCTTTCATGAAGCTCTCCCAAAACCTAAGGTAAAGTTCTCTAAAACCTAGCTCATTCTTAGTGCTAAATGATTGGAATTAGCTAAAGTGTAGCACTAATTAGCTTATATGGTGTCTCTACACGAGGAAAATGGAGAGGATGAAGTAGTGATAGAAGAGAAAGGAGACCCACCATCCCAACAAAATTCGTGTCAAGGTAAGTACGAGATCTTAAGACCTTATAATGTAAGTATTTCGGTATTTTAAGCATGAAAACTGACTTGGATATGTTGGTTCATGATGTGGGTTACAAGAAATCAAGTGTTAGAGTGATTTTGGAGTTTAGAATCATCATTTATAGCTGAAACAAGGGAAGAACAATACTTTGAAATAAGCTAAGGTCTAAAACTAACTATTTATGTTAAGAAATTTCAATAAAAAGGAGATTAAACTACCTCAATGGGGGTTTTGTTATAAGTTGAAGTTAGCAAGGTAAAATGATGAAATCTTGATGAACATGCTGTGACATTGCAGAAAAACCATAAAGATGCCCAAAATAGATGTTTTAGGCTTTGACCTTAGATTAATCCTGTTATAGCATGTTAGAGATGAATATAGTAAAGTCTAGACGTAAACATATTCATCTAATGCCTTTAAGATCAACCAAAATTCGTCCCCAAACCGTTTTGAACAAAAATACACGAAACCTAAAAAAGCACTACTAGTACATGATGCCATGTTCGAGCCATGCTTCATTCTGATCCTTAAAACACGAAAAATAAGTGAAAACTAGAACAGTACATGGGAACACGATGTCGTGTTTCCTATCGTGCTTCTCCCTGTCTGAAATCACAAAGGAAAGAATAATCCTAGAAAAGCACGATGGGAATACGACTCCGTGTTTCCCCCTTGCTTCTCTCTATCTCTAAAAATACCTTAAAACCCAAAAGAAACATAAGAGATACAAGTAGCCATATACCTCTGTGCTTCTCTCTAACCCCTAAACAAAGAAGAAGCACATGGAGATACATTTCCTCGTGTACTAGCTGTGTACCAGAACACAGGGTAATACATTAACCCGTGTACCACCCGTGCTTCTTCCCAGCCCCTCTTAACTTCAACTTTTCTTACCCGAATCATGTGAAACTTGACCCGGTTCTTCCCTTAACCTTAAGTGACCTTCTAAGACATTCAAAATATGTATTTAGCAAGTTGTAATACCCTATTGACGGTATGTATCCTTTAAACACATTTAATCCAAATGTCTTGCATGAATGAAAGTAATTTATACTTAATAATTAGAGTAGGACACTAAGAACTAAACGAAATTAGTGGGCTATGGGAACCTATTCTTGAAAGGTCAAGAATCAAGACCCATAAAGGATAGCCCACTAAGGATTGGTTAACCTAAGCCTCAAAACCAACCATAACCTGCATAATTAACTAGATGACTTGGTTAGATGAAACAAATGACCCCTTTAGATATTATCTTTAAGTAGATATGGTTAAACTAGAGTAAATTAGATGTAACAATCAACATAAATGAAATAAAAGTAGTAAAACTTGAACTAATTCCTTATTTCAATTATGAACTATTATTGATTATCAAGCTTGGAAAGGGATAGCAAGCTCAAACTAATCTATAGTTATGTAGTAATTGCGTGTTGCTTGTTAGGATAGTTTTAGTAACCGAGCAAAGAATTCAAACTCGACTTAATTGAGTGTTGGTTGCTGCTTGGCCGCTTTCTATAGGAGTGGTACCCTAGACTGGGTTGTGAATCTAATTGTAACTTCGAGATGATACGGTAGTTGATAGGCACTTAAGCCTCTATGATGCGTAGTTAGGCGCGGCGGATAGTCGATATGGAAATTTTCGAGATCGGGTGGTTGACTAGGAGCTAACGCGAAGTTGCAATGGAGTTATGTGGGGTTATGGGCTTCAGCATAAAACATTGCAATGGATCGTGCTCATCGGTGGCAGCTTATGAGGAGATGACTCGGACGATACTATTTTTTTTATTTTCTTTCCAATAAGTACTGAAGACTTATTGAACCCCCCTCTTCAATGCGTGGTTCGCTAAGGGAACCCTGCCCTTTTTGTTTGGAGGGATTCATGAGTACTCTTATGTGTGTTGATATTTCTGGGACGCTAGGAATACCTTATTTGTTGACTTTAAATTAAATATATAAATTGTGGTTGATGCATTAGATTAGGAGTGCGTGCATGTGGTGTGTGCTTGTATCATTGTGTACCAGGCTTTGCAGCCCATTCTTTAATATTCCAGGTTTGTTAGTGGTACAATAAGGATAAGTGCTATGCAAGATAACTTGGTTATATGGCAATGTATGAGATATAATCAAGGACTTTTGTTTGATTTAACATGGACCTTTAAGTCCAAAAGTTTTGCGGTTAAGTCATACTTATTTTATGAGCCCTATGGGAAATCTTTATAATGACTATTTGTAATACTTATTTTTTAAGCAAATTGAATTTGTAGGTTCTGATGAACCTAAACCATGAATAATCAAATGTTACTCTACTGGGAATTTTTATAAAAAGATTAATAATGATTTCTCAGTTTAAAACTTAATTAGAAACCCACTCAATAATAAAATGCCTTGCACATATTGCTTTGAGGTGATGTGTGCAGCAAAACAACCTCATCCTTAAGCATCCTAAGGGTCGGATCGTTTCGAAATGAATGATAAGTGAGAAAATTTAGACGCATCATTAACCCTTATACTCTTTATGTTACGCCCTGAAACTCTACCTATCAAGATATTATCTGCTTTAGCGACACACCGCATGGTTTTATCCTTTGGTGGCAGTGCTTCTCAGGAGATCACTCATCCTGAGATTGCTCTACCTAGGGCACTCTTAACTTTAGAATTCTAACGAACTTCAAGTCATTATACCAAAAAACGCTTTTGTAGACTGTAAATAAAGTTCCACCATCTATGTTTGAAGAGGTAACACATACTCCCGTACTTATAAAATTGGCATCCTCGTTAACTTCGTTATATAGGTCCAAAATCACACTAGATAGTAAGAACACCTTCCTCCACTTTCAGCTAGTGAACTGCTCTGATACCATCTATAACACTACGGAATTTCACCTACCACGGTATTGTCCGCTTTGGTAACACGTTGCATGGTTTTGCCTTTGGTGTTAGCTCTTCCAAGGAGGTCACCCATCATGAGATTGTTTTGCGTAGAACATGCTTAACTTTAAAGTTTATATGAACTCTGAGACATTACACCAAAAGGTGTATTGTGATTAGAGTTCCAACATCTATATTTAAGGAGTATCACACTTTAATTATTTCCCAAGTAATAGGATATATTCCAACTTAAGTGTTAGAGTGGTTATTTTAGAAAATCCTCAGTATTTTGTTTTCCAAATCTTGTTTCTTAAGTCTTAAAATAAGTCCAAACACTCTAAAGCTGCTACCGGTTTAGAATTAATGGACATATCGTCAAGGTATATAAGTTGATAAATCTTTTGCATTATTTGTGAACTCCCCAAAAAATATAATATGATTCATTGTTCATAATTTACTCACAATTCATACATAGAATAACTTCTTTGTATATAAATTCATCAGATCAAACTTCCTCATATATGTCAATAAAACTCTTCTTAGCGATTCTTAAATGCGAGGAGAACTACTGCATGTTCACAACTTTTTTTAGATTTTGTAATCTGCTTATGCCCTTCATGAAATCGGACAAACGTTCCCAAAATTTATATATTTAGTAATTTTACTTTATATCTTGTAAATTTACTTTGAAGTTTGAATAAAACGAAATAATTCGTAGCAATCATGATTCAAGTTATTTTTCATAATTTTATGGCATTTATTTGCGAAAATATATTAAACTTCGTAAAATCGTGTCCAAGTAAGTCAATTTTCAAGAATTTATCATAAAAGCTCCTTATTGGTATTTTTCAAACAGATCTTATTAGCCCAAACACAATATGACCCGATTATATATAAACGGTTTAAGTTAATAAAAATCACTATAAATAGTAAACGGTCAAATGAAAATTAGATACATTTAAAAATTGTGTTCAGGGAATTTGTATTTAATAGCCTGAGCCTTTATTAAAGGAATCCCATAAATAATTAAACTATATCATGTTTGTTTTATAGGAATTTATCTAGAATAAAATTACAATTTAGGTTCAATTCCATTTCTCAGCTTTTGATGCACTTTAAAAGCTAGAATCATTATCCCTTAAAATCAACAAAAATGATATAATTAAGTTAATTTAATGATTTTATGAACTTAGTCAATTTTAGGATTCATTATATTACCTTAGACTTTATTTTGTTAAAGCTTTTATTCATATTGTAATTTTATATTAAGTATCAAGGCCGTTGTTTTTATTTGAAGAAGTTAATCTTATGATTTTTTTTTATTTGTAAGTATTCAATTTTGACATAATATACTTTTATTAAATGTATCAAGTCGTGAGTTTAGGTTTTTATATAAAATTGCTATACATTTTATGTCATGATTTTCAAATATAAAGATATTTACATAAAGATAGAAAGACATGACATGATACCAATGCTAAATCCTCTATAGAGATATAAACTAGAGAAGAGCAAATGGTAGATATTTAGTAAAAGAATGTTATTAAGAAAAGATTAAAAAAAAAGAAATAAACCTCAAAAACAAATAAAGGGATAAAATTAAAGATAAAAAGTCAATGTTGTCTGTTGGCCAAAAAAAAAAATCAATGTTGTGTCTTGCCGGGAAAAAAGGCAAAAAGATACTGTGGTGTCCTACGGCCATCCCCATTCCATGGGCAGACCTTGCTAGTCCTACAATGATCCTTTGCTTCATTGATTTTAATTTCCCAATCAGTAACAGTAAAGGAGACAAGGAGTCAACCGTCTGTGTCTGGAGGGTGCGCGACCAGTGGGGTGGGGCACCATTTCATCCCCTATGTCTTGCTAAATGAACAAATTACTAATTACGTGAATATAAATTATAATTCTGAATGTATTCATTAAGAATTTAAGAGGACTGTTGTAAAATCCGCGTAGATCCTCTGATTAAACTCAGTTAAAAACCCAACCTCTTATTGAAGACGGGCTAACTAAATCAGGGTTTGAGTCCAGTTTAATCTAATTTTATATTTTTATCTATTGACTATCGATTCTCTAATATAATTGGATTAAGCTTTTGGATTTAGTATGACAACATTAGTTATGATATTATTTAATTACATATGATCTTCTAATTCTTTAAAATAAAAATTTATGTTTTCATAATTTTAGTTTAAAATTATAAAAAAGACTCCTGAGATAATTGTTAGAACTTCAAATATAAGCGTGCTAAAAGAATGCGGTTTTGAAAACGTATGTATACATCAAACATGGTTTATTTTATTCAGAGATCATTATTCATGCCGTGAAACTACAATAATCTTGATATTAATAAATTCTTTTCAAACTTTATTTTAATTGATGTATTGACACAAAATATGAGATATTTCTTTATTTTTTTTCAATTAGACTTGCATAGTATAATTCAAAAGAAGAAAAAAAAAGTTTGTTTGGATTATCTAAATTTTGTTTATATCTTTTTATATTTAATGTATTTAAATTATATATCAATAAAAATATTTATTTTATATTTGAATATATTCTTAACAAATAATTTACTTAAAAATAATATAAATAATATATTAAAACGATCTGAAAATAATAAACCAACTATATGAACTATTTTATGGGAAAAGCATTATTCATCTTACTACATTATAATAATCTTTTTTTTAATAAGTCTATATTCAAACTTTATTTTAATTGATCCTTCCTTCGGGAAAGAAACATATTGACACAAAATACGAGATATTAATGATGAGAGGAGCTTGCCACTTGCCCCATGACCCAATTCCCATCGCGCATTCAGCCGGTTCGTTCGCTTTTCATCATCTGCAGCGTCACCGTAGATATCCTTACCCCTATATTTTTTTGCCTTTTACGCAAATATCATACTTCACTTTTCCCTTTTTTTTATATTTTTAATATTATGTATGGTACTCAGATTTTTTTTTCATTACATATTTAATTATTTAAATTTTAAAATAATTAATTTAATATTGAATCACATATTCATGATCCAATAATTCTGATGAATAAAGAATTAACACGTGTCAAATAAATTTAAAAAAAATAAAAAATTTAGATAATTCATCTAATTAAATAATTAAATAATTAAATAAGTAAATGAACTCCTATCAATTTGAATGTGCGTATACCTATTTAATTATCTAATATTCTACTTCTTTTATTAAGTACTTGATACGTATCACTTCCGTACTCATTGGGAGTGCAACTTAGCATATAAAGTTAATTCTCCTAGTTAATATAGTATTATTGAATAAAAAATTTTGATTAGGTTTAAACTTTTAAGTATAAGTAGTTCATTGTATATTTGAAAAAGAAAAAGAAAAACTAGATACTAAACATGACATTAATCCTTTTTTTTTTTCCATTATTATCACTTATATTTTCTACTATTATTATCTTTTGGAAATTGACAATGGTTTCATTTTAACTATGTTATAATTTTCCAAGGATGGATTGCCTTAGATATTAGATTGTGATTCTCATGAACGGCTTAAGATAAAACCATTAAACTATGTTTTGTTTATAAAACAAGTTTTTATTAAATAAAACTTCTTTATACTATTAGAGAAGTATTAAAAAATTTATACTATTGTTTTACTCACACAAAATCTTCTAACCAAACCTCTAAGCTAAATTTCTTTTAATCACTACACCAAAACTCTAAATAAAGATCTTTGTTGACCACCTCACATCACAACTACCATAATTACCACCACCACTACAACCTCACTATTAGTATCTCAATTTTGCTAACAAAATGTTATTACCATTATTGCTATCCGCATCATTAATACCACACTAACTTCGAACTATCATTATCATCATTGTTATAATATTATAATCTTTATTGCCGTCATTCCTACCACCATTATTACATTATTTTTACTACCCTTATTATCAACTCAAAAACCTTATACACCACTACTACCAAAATTATTATACTACATTATAACTATTACTACCATAACTTCCTTACTAGCTATTTCTATGATAAAAAAAATTTCATGTACTATACTAATATTAACATTGTTGCCCTCACATAACCACAATTCAATATTTATTATCACTATTGCTATAAATATTAAACCAATTTATACCATCATCACTTTAGTAGCGCTAAATAGGCAGTGAGGATCAATAATCTTGATTATAACATTATAGTGGTGGTGGTGCAACTGGCTTTAGGAACAATAATAAATGAGTGATGGAATGAGAAAATATTTTAAAAATAGAATTGTAACATGGTGATTGTATATGTAACATTTAAATTTTATTATATATATATATATATTATACTTAGTATATGCACCAAATACGATATAAAAAACCTACTACATTATTCTCTATATATTATATGGATAAATTATATAGGAAGGTTAAAATGTTTGGAGGTAAATTTATTTGAGTCATAATATTTCAAGTGGTTATTTGATATCACAACATATAGAGAAGTGGGTCAATTGAAATCACTATTGTATTTTTCAATATGAGAAAAATTTAATTAAAACTCAGAACATCCACCATATTGTGAAACATGCCAATGATAACCTCAATTGATTCATTTCCCTAAATGTTGTGATCTCACATAAACTACTCAAAATATTTAAATTTTAAATGAACTTACACTCAAACGTTGTGATCTTCTAATGTAATTTACTCTATAGTATATGTGTTATTTTGTTTTTCCTATTATATATTGTATTAAAAATCAAACGCTACCACTAAACAGATAAATGCAAAATGAGATAAATTCTTGATGGTGCATGAGCTTTCCTTCAATTTGAAGAATTACAATACTTTCAAAATAGTCTATTATCCTTTATGTATACAATAATGTGGATTCCCATCTTATGGACGAATATCACTCATTACAAACTTATTTAACAAAAAAAGAGAAATAGAAAAATAAAATTACTCAGATAATATAGTAATTATCACTTTTGTTGTTGGAGTAATCTATGTATACCTTTTCCCCTTTTTTGTTTCAAATAAAGCGAAAATACTATCATTAAATTACATATAAAAATGATATGTTACAGTTTTATATATGACTATTAATAGTATTTTTATGAACTCACTATTTTTTATGTGATTCCATTTTTTTAGTTTTTTAACTTTTTTCCTCCCTTAATTGCGGGTCATGGACGGCACTCCATGGCATCATGACGCGTTCAAAGTTATTGCGTGCCAATATCAGAAAGCTAGTGCCTAGAAAAATGCTTATGGCTTATGGGGTGAAGAATGGTCTAAAATGTCATCGTCCAAGAAATCGTATGGTCGTTTATGTGGGATAACCATCGTATGGGTGGGCCATAGTCCTTTTGCAGGCCAGCAACTTCCATCTTATCTCCATTTCCTTGAACTGAATTTGAACTTTTCTTCCGCCTACTTTTATCCCCATTTTGTTCAGACTGATTAAGGAAGATTAAATATAAAAAATATAAAAATGAACTTGAACAAATTCAGAGTTGTGTGTGGGTTCGGCTTTTTCAGCTTTAGCATTTCAATTGGAAATCTCATTCATAACTTACTATTAGGGAAACAACTTACAAATTATAAATGTGCAAATCATCTTTCTATTGATTTGTGAGTTTTATCTACTAATCATTTGCAACCAACAATACTTATTATTATTATTATTTTTACTCAGTTGGATTCATTTCTTATTATAAAATATATTTTATGAATTATCTTGATATGTTCGTTACCCAAGAATTTGAATGAAACAAACAAGGAGAAACTATTTTCATAAAATTAGATGAAACTTGTAAGTATAGTTAAGAGTAGTATAAAAAAAATACTTGCATTGCCGCTGGATTTATTTACTTATTTATTTTTCCTTTGCATTGTTGTTAGATTACTCAACAAATTTACATCTAAAAGACAAATTACAAGATAGAAGGGACTTTACACGTATAAAAACTAAAAAGCAAGGAAAAAATTTCATGGTGAACTTATGTGTTCAAAGTAAAATTTGATGAAGAAATTAGTTACACAACCAACCATTCAATTGTGTTACACTTAATTAGTCAAATAATTTGAATCAACAAAATGCTTAAAAATATATATAATTTGTGTTTTGATTGTGCTTTGTTTTTGCAGGTTGTTTTAAGAAAGATTTAAACCTTGATTCTTTTAGAATCTCTTAAAGGTTAAAACATGAAAATTGTAGAGCTTTCTTCGATCTTTCCGTAGCATCTTGAATCACCTCAATCGGTGTTAAGATGATAGAGATATGACCTAAATATGAAACAGTGTCAAGACTATTAAAACGTATCGGCTTGCCATTCTAAACTAGAAAAACGCAAAAAACCAATCAGGATTGATCAAGGGGAAAGTCGAGAGCTCGACTTGGACCAGCTAGCTGATACGGTGAAAAATTAACAGTTAGGAGTTGTTTTATCTGACTGTTGGAAGATCTTTTAAGGGATAACGGCTAAACTTCTTTTGGAGCTTATAAATAAAAGTTTGTGGAAACTTTTTGATGGTTGAAAAAGCTCACTTCTTGTAATAAAAATCTTATAAACATTCTCAAAGTATTATTTGTGATTTGTATTGTTTGAGAGTAAGAAACTTAGTATAGTGCTATTGTTTTGTAATTATGATCTTTGTAAAAGCACTATACTATAGTTTATTCTAAGCTTGTTGATAAAGTCTTAAATTAAGTCTAATGAGTTGGATATTGTAAAGACTTAACTCAAGCATTTATTGTTGATGTGTTGAAGTCCTCTATTGAGGCAAATTACTTTGTGTTGAATAAAGTGGGTGAAGTCTTCCATTCAGGAAGGCAATTGTTATGAATTGTGGAGATTAGGAGGTAGATCAAACTTCATATTATATCCTGGTGCAAGCTTTGCTTTTTCTATCTCTCTATTTATTATTATTGCTCTTTACATTTGCTATGGTACATGAATTATATTTTTAGTTTGGAAAAGAAATCGATATTTGACATAATCTACTTTTCCTTAAGTGTTACCAGCATTTTGCAATTCATGTTCCCTGCTTTTTTTAACAGGATTAATAGAACCAACTCTGTGATCTCGTAAGGTCATTGAACAACTTAAATCCATATCTAATAGTAATTGAACCATTAAAATATGTTTTTATATTAAAATCAATATCCAATTTATTAGAATAATGGATTGTTCATAATAAAACAGTAGAAATTCTCGAATATTATCTAAAAATTTTATGAGTTTTTAGACCATTTCTATCAATAACAAGCTTCATCTTTAAATTGTCACATTATCGATTTAAGTAACCCCCTTCTTTAATGATTCTTTTGCTTTATTCATAAGATTAAAGAGACTTTTTTTTTCCTATATAAATGTTTTATTGGAACGAGCTATTATACCATAAATATGCTTATTAAACTCCAATTTTGGTCAAGTTTAATAAAAATTTGTATGATATTAAAGATAGATGTGGTACTAAAAATTTAGCTTGATTGATTAAGAACATTTATTACAAACACCTTTGTTAAGAACCAGGGGACAAAGATGGCTTTACACAATTTATAAATTTCGAAGCTATATTAAGAACTTTACAAATTATAGTTAATTACAAAATAGGTGTGTAAAACCTTCATAATTTTACAATAATTGGAATATATTAGGTAATTAAAAGGTAGCTACATGATTAGGTCTCAAAATATTAAAATTCATAACTATTTAACCCTTAAACCCCAAAAATATAATAAATCATAGTATATAATAAAACCAGGAAATAATGTCATTCAATTAGGGATTCAAAGTATACAATAGGGTCTACAACATTTAAATTATCAAGCACGTAGATTTTTGCCTAACAAATATTATAAGATGGGCCATTATAATATAGTACCGCTTGCCACTTGGTTGTCAATCAAACTCAAGAAATGGAAATTATCCATTTCTTTACACCACCATTTGATTGTAAACTCATTAAAAATATATCATTTGATAAGAATCATTCATTGACATTTATTACCAAAGCTCATATCAAAGGAAGTCAATGACTCATTGTGCATTAACTAAGGAAGCAATAAGGACTTTAACTGATTTAGCTTGTACACCAGCAACCAAGGCTGGCAGCCTTTCAACCTAGGCCGGCGTGTTTATTATCTTAGCTAGCAGCTTTCTTCACCATGTTTACTTGTTGTTGAAGGTTGGATTTTCAAGGCTAACAGCTTTGCTCCACTAGGCTGAGGCTTATCTATCTTGGCTGGTAGCCTTCTTTACTAGCTTTGTTTGTTGTTGAAAGTTGGTTATCCAAGGCCGGCAGCCTACTGGCCGACTTAACTCAAACCGCATTTTTCTTTAGTCTTTTTTTTTTTTTTTTTTGTATTTTCTTTTTGTACTTTACTACACACACACACACATACATGCTCCTTTGTAATTAGAACTCATTAGTTTTTGAAAATTGATAATCTAATCGGAGTTTTCTCTAATTTCCTTCTCTTATCAATCGTATCGATTGTGGTGAGATTCCTCTGTTCTTATCGATTCTTTGTAATCGTGACGAAAAAACCATTCCTACTAATTTGTGTATCATATCAGATTGGATAGGGTGTAGTTCGGGTTATTCTTGGTGTGTCATAACATCGAATAACCTATCTACATCGTAATTTGGATTGGATCTTGTTATGTTCTTGTTGTTTCTAGATCGAATTTTCTGATTGTTCTTTGTTTGGATCGATTGTCTGGAATTTCTCATTCTAGGTACATCACCTTCCCATGATAAAAACTAAGATCGATGAACTCCATAAACTTCCAATTTTCCAAAACTCATATCTCCCTTAATCCTCAAACATTTTCATGACTGCAAGTTGCATTGAGATTGTGGCCTTGCATTTAACAAATCAAGAGTAAGCTTGATAAGGTTCCATTAGTTTCCGGTTTCATACAAACACGGACTTTGAAGAACTCGATGAAAGCATAAAACTAATCTGTTTTTAGGATTTTTTTTTTGTAAACTCTTAATTTAAACTTGCATAGTTGTGCTTCTTAAGCTTAAGGGAATAGCATTTTCTCATATAGTTTAGGTGGAAACTTTGATTTCTCAAGCGCACTACTAAATTAGTTTGACTAAGATAATTTGAGGCCATGGTAAGACAATATGATAATTTCAATGATTAATTGTCATTTATGTGTGTATGGTGTTATATTGTTGTTTATATACCATCTATAACATGATTTGTGCAACTATTGAGTTATTCATGATTTATGAAGTGAACACATTGAACTTGGCTTTGAAATAAGTATAGAAGATAAATTTTTGCGAAAGAGGAGATTGTCATTCGGGTCTTCACCTAACATTATAGCTATTGATCTCGAACTTATATTCCATAATGTCCGTGATCATGCATGATTGACTTGTTCCTTTGCTTCAAAGTGGATAATTTGCAATAACTTGTTCAAAAAATCACCTGAAATGAATACGTATAATAATTAATACTAATTTCTAAATAATTCCTCTAAATAAGTGGTAAATTGTACTTAAAATCCTAAGAGAATCATGAATAATTTATGCCTATCAATATGTGACATCAACGCAATAAAATTTTATATATTTTTTATAAAATAAAAAATTTATTTTCTTTACTTTTGGAGTATTAATTAATTATACAATGAGCAGTAAAGCATTTACAAACGCATCTAAGAAAATAATCATTTTTTAAGCACATGATATGAAGCATTCGAGAAGGACAAAAGGTCGTATCATTCACAAATGTAAGTCTTACGTTAAATGTCACGTGAAATATTATGAACTAATAAGTGACATTAGAGAAGTTTAAGTCCATGTCCGTGTACAAATATAAGAAATTTTGAGCTAGTGCAGAGGATACAAATATTCAAGTCGAGCTACGAAGTGCTTTCCCTGTTAGTTCTTTATTTGTTCTACTTATCAGTTTTCAAAAATATGAAATCATTATAATTTTATTTCTAGTATTTATAGACCAACCAGGATATATAACAAAACATACCAATATACAAACCGGATGTCGTTTGCATCAAGTCACTTGATGTATAAACCTACCACAAATACACCACACCTAGCATTTTTTTTTTTTTTTTACCTAACATAAATGCATTAACTTAGCACAAATACATCACACCTAACACTTTTAATATAAGATCTAACGATAAATCTTGCATTTTTTTATGAGTCATATGTGCACGATTTAACCTAATAATTTTCAATATACTAACTTAATTTTATGAACATTTGAACATGATTGGGGGCACCTACGGCCTCAATGAACTTGAATGGGCCCTATGTTGTTTAGGTAACTTAAAATGCGTTTAAATTGGTGGAAAACTGAGGAAATTAAAGGAAAGGAGTGAACATGATGGGGAAATATGTATGTAGCCAGTTCAATGAGTGGTGGAAATGTGTAAAAATAGGTGAAAATATTTCCATCCAAGAGCCTTCCTTTTTTCACCACCACCCCAACCACCCAATAGTAGAAATTAATGAAAATTGTATAAAGCTGTTAAAATATCTTTAAATCAAATCTATCTACTGTTCAGCTTTCAGGCAATTTATAGATGAATCATTGTATTATTTTCTTCTTTTTCATATTTCTACCCATTTCTTTTTATTTCCCTTTTTCGATTCAAACAAAAATTAAAATTATATTTTCTTTTATTGCCTTTTATTTTCGAAAGCTTCCTTCTATTTCTACCTTAGTATGGGTCTGCCAAACAAAACGTTAAAAACGATTATAATACCTTAATGGGTAAAGGGAAAGGGAAAAAAGAAATAAAAAAGGGAAATATTCCTAAAGGTTAACAAAAGTCATCATTGTAATTGAAGATGAAAGGGTTTCGATCGATCAAGACAGCAGATATCAAACGTCAATTTTCGATGTAATATCATGGAAATTAGTAATTATTAGCTGAAGGACTTGTCGCAGTTGGTGTTCAGAAAAGTCGAGATGGTTAAAGTAGATGATTATCCACCTTAACTGCCATCGGCTTGAGTAACCTTCCAAACACGAAAATAATCATTTCTTCTTTTTCAAACCTACCGAGAAATTGGAAAGGTTAAGCATAAGCTACCTAAGCTAATCTTAAATTCAAAGATCATCATTAACTTATTACCCTTATGATTCAATAGGGCATGCAGCAATTATAATAGTTATATAAATTTTCTTAAAACATTAATAGTAACGTCTTATTTTCCAGGATATTGTTATTTATATATATATATATATATATATGAGTATACTAGATAGGTAAACGCTTGCGAAAGGTGTATATAAAATAAGAGAGAGATTAAACATAACATGTGTTAAAAGGGTTAGAAATTTTCTCATTTCCACGCCTTAATTTGCTAGAATCTAGTTTGCTTTCGTAAAGTGAAGAATATGATGTATACAAAAGTAATAACTTCCAAAGTAAAAAATGAAAAATAAAAAAATTACTAGTAATTGGGGTTACTCTTCGGGTAAAAGGCATATTTTTAATTTAAATGAAAATTAAAGAAATTTATTAGTAAAAAGTTAATTTTTTCAGTGGCGTAATACCAAAATCAATATCTTACACTTTAGTTTTTTTATAATAAATCCAAATGCCATTATTATTTTCATTCTTTTCCTTCTCACTTTCATGTCCACCAGATTGCAGAAAGATTTGATTTATAATCGTGTCATTTTCTTTCACTTGGTCTTTTTTCTCACTTTGGCGTGTATAACACAATATTCTTGGATGGTAGAAGATGTTTTGTATTGAACTTTGTTCTTTTGTTGTATCTGATGAGGAAAGAATCTTATGGGAATTTCTTTCTCAAGAAATAAATGTTATTCCATGTTTTTAATTTTTTGTGTTAGCTGTTCATGTATTATGGGTAGGTTTAGAGTCAATTTTAGCATAATTTTTCTTTTTATAAATTGAACAAATAATTGCCATATTCTCCACCTAAACTTTACCAATACTGTATCAATATATGCAATTAACTACTAAAGTTTAAAAACGCTTATTTACTACTTACAAACATTTTAAATTCTATGAGATAGTTAATTAAAAAAAAAAAAAATGTAAAATCCAGGTAGGTAATTATGAAAATTCATAAAATTTAGACAATCAATTACAAAATTGAATAAAATTTAGGTAGTAAATTGATATTTTTAAATTTTAGATAGTAATTACTTGAACCGACAAAGTTTAGATACCCAATATCACACTCACTCTAAATTAGATTATACTTAAAATTTTAAAATATAAAAGGAATAATTACTTTAAAGTTTAAAGGGTAAACCAAGACACAATAATAACGCAATAACAGCGTTAATAGATGATTGCCCACCAATATAGTTGAACTGACCCCTTCTACCACGAAGTAATGATAATTTTCCATTTCCACTAGGCAATAGCTTCTGAAGACGCCCTTCACCGTCCATTATGTATGAGTTATTTTATTATATATATGAGTTATGATAGGTGGTTCCCGTGGCTTTGCGGATAAAATATCTAATATATGGCCTTTAATGTACACCTTTTGTATTTACAGTAAACTATCATATCATGCACCCGCATTGGTGTGTAGAAAAAAAAAAAGGAAAAACAGTTATTTTTAAAGAAAATAAAATATAAAAATAAAAAGTGCACATTGTCATATATAATATGACCAAGTCAATCAAAGGGTTCCAAAGCCAATTCCCCTTATTCTTTGCTGTAGACCAGCCTTTTCGATTCTGAGAAAGAGTCAACCTTCTCCTTCGGCTTCGTATTAAATTTCCAAAACCAATCCCCCTTATTCTTCCTTCTTATAAGTTGTAATAAGTGATAATTAAAAAAATAAAATAATAAGGAATAATTATGTTTGTTTGAAAATAAATACATTACATAAACTCACTTAAATTATATTTCTACAATCTATATTATATGTCAAAATTGCAATTTGAAGCCCTTACTTAAACAATAACTTTATTACCCCAGTCCCCACGATTTAAGCATTCCGGAACATGGCACGTCTGAGTCTAGAATCTTGACCATTCATGTCCATTGTTTAGTCGAACGATATACATCATCACTTTTTCACATTCTTCTTATTGCTTGGTTAGGAGCGCTTGCTCGCGGGTCAGAATTTTGTTTTTTTTATAGCCTCATGCCATCTTCTATTGCTTTTTTTTTCCCCAAGCCATGCCATGTTCTCATAAATATGGATTTTTAGTGAATTCATCTTGTCTAATATTTTATCAATTAGTAATCTAAGATTTTTAAACTTTTATTAAATAATAGAAAGATTTATCAGGATAAAAATTTATTGGTGAAACAATACTCTTTTATAACCAAAAAAAAAAAACAAAAATTACATATGTTATATTTCAATGAGGGAGAAATAATAATTTCATTGAGTCTTGAGGGTCTTAGCAACTCAACAAACTTAGAATATTATAGACTCATAATTGATTTGAATCGATATTTTAAATCATTCCATTATAGATCCCTTTTTCTATCAAAGTTTCGGATTTCTAGATTCTCATATTTTATTGGATTATATAATAGTTATCTTTTCTTGTATCTTTTATTATAATGGTTTCAAATTGCTTATTGATAAAAGATAGTATCAAAAGGATAATATTATAAGTGCATATTCACATGTGTGCACATATGCACCCTTACACTACATACACATATATTTACATGCATGCATGCACGTGCACGTGCACACACACACGCATGCACACACGCACACACCCACACATATATAGAATTAAATCGAATTTTGAGCTTTACGCTTAAAAACTAAATGGGCTAACACTTTAGACTAAAGTGACAAAACTACAAGAGTCGAGCCCATGAATTATTTGGAACGGTCAAGATGGCATGATGGGCTTCAAGTTAGGCCTATTGGATTAGTTGTTCACCATCCAACATTTCTCAATAAAGCTTATGCACTTAAAAAAAGGGGATATTAACAAAAATGGTACATGAACTTTCGTAAGAAGAATAATTAGGTATTCGAAGTTTAGTTTTAAACAATTTAGTACCCGAAAAAAAATTGTTGGCTTTTTTATTTTTGAAGTTTGGTACCAAAATTGTCAAAACCAAACTTCAAAAAAACAAAAAAGTCAATGAAAACTTTGTTGAGGTACCAAAATTATTCAAAATCAAACTTTAGATACCAAACTTTAGATACCTAATTATTCTTTTTATGAAAGTTCAGGTACCACTTTCGTCATGAAAAAAAAAAAAAAATAAAAAACAAGAAGTTAAGAAGCTTAGCTTTATAAGGATGCTCACTAAGTGTCCATTTGTAAAGGGGACTCATCTTAACTATTGATTGTCATCGTAATCTAACAAAAGGCAAAAATGATGAAGTTTTATAAGTCCCTTAACCTATCGACGTTTTGATCAAATTGAAATTCTGAGCATCATCATACAGTTGAATTTCTATCTAAAAATATTAAATGCATTATTTCCATGAGTCTAATGAGGTTTAATACTTTTCAGCTCCTTTACCTATTACTATGGCTATATAAAAAAAAGGGACTGAAACACGAACCGAACAGCACTGCACCGAAATTTTAGTTCTTTTTCAAACTGATTCGATTCATAGTTTGGTTCGATAAAGAGTAAATGATTCACAGTTCGATTCGGGACCCTGAATCAAACCATATGGTTTGAACCAAACTAAATCATTTTACATATTTAAAAGAAAAAAGAAACATATTATTTTCTTTCTTAAAATTGTTTTATTAAAAAATTAAATTATTTGTAAATTTTTTATTTAGATATGTACTATTCAATAAAAATAAAATTAGAATGACCAGATCATGTTTCGATTATTGTGGTGTGTCTATAAATAAGATAATTTTAGATTCTAACCTCTAGTATTCTAAACATTTTTTTCCTTTATCCTATTAATTAATCTACTTTTATTACTTAGTTACTAATTGATTTATATAAGTGATAGTGTGTTAACTAAAAATATGCAATGAATTAAAATTTGTGTCTCATATTAGGATAGCATATTCTCATATTATCAAATTTAGTATGTCATTATAATTCCGTATGATTATAATTTTATGATGGATGAAATATCTCGCCCATTATAGCCTTGACATATTTATTTAGTTAAATAATTAATTTTAACTATTATTGTTTATATTTGTATAGGTGATAAAAAAAATTTGTAATTGAAGTTGTTTGATAGAATGTATTCTTATTTTAAGAATAAAAAACGATTTGAACTATAATCTGAACCATACCGAATCATTTCTTTTTTTGGTTTAAAAAAATTACAAATGAAACCGTATGGTTATGTTTGAATTTAAAAAAAAAAAACAAACTATAATATACAATTTGTCTCGGTTTAGGGAGCAAACCGGAAAGAACTACACACACCTTTACCTATTACTCATGTATTTAAACTAATTGAGATTGTTTCCTCCTCTTCCCTATACACTTCTCCCCTTTGTATTCCTTACATATTGTTATGTTTCGTTTCTCTTACTATGCATGTGGCATGATATTTATTAGCAAGCATGTAACATCTCAAATCGAATCCATACACCTACAATATATGTGTATATATCTATGATTTCTCGCAAAAATAAGTTTGATGAACACTCTAAACAAATTAGACTCCATTGTCCTTTTTCTTTTTCTTTTTTTCTTTAATATATATTTATAGAATAACTTACTAAAATTTCCTTTTACATAAATTAATTGTTCCTACACATCTATCTTGGCGATATCAAAAGGGATTGGAAGACCTTATAAACACATTCTTCTTATACTTTATCGGATGTAGATGTGGAATTAAGGGAAAAGCTTCAAAGGATCCTAACCCAAAAGGAACTTTTATGGTAGCAAAGAGTGAATATGGAGCATTTTTCTTTGGGGGATGGAAATACCACTTATTTTCATGCTAGAGTCAAAGCAAAGGCGAGAAGAAAAAAAATTGGTTTGTCAGTGTATTAAGATGTTTGGTGCACTAATTAAAATGTATTGAGAGAAGTAGCAACAAACTATTTTAAGAATTTATATTTCAAGAGGTTGTGAAGGGGAGGATTTCGTTTACTTACGGGGCGCTTCCTAAGTATTGGTAAGCTGGATAAAAGATTTTTAGACGAAAGGATATTGAATGAAGAGATCAAAATGGCTATTTTTGAGATGGTTCCTATAAAAAGCATCAGAAGCAAATGGTATTCCAGTAGTTTTTTCCCTAAAAAATTGGGCGATAATGGGAGAGTTAGCATGCAACATGGATAGGAAGGTATTTAATTCGGGGTCAAGTTGAAGAAGGTTTGAATAGGAGGATTTTGGCTTTAATTCCCAAGATGGAGAATCCTAATAGGTTATGTCAATTTCATACCATAAGCCTATGTAAAGTGAGGAACAAAATCATGAAAAAAGCCATTTCTAATGGACTAAAAAGTATTGTGCCAACCCTTGTGAAGCATTATTAGATTAGTTTTGTGGTAGAAAGAGTCACTGAAGAGAATATTATGATTGCATAAGAATATGCATTTATGAAGTTGAAGAAAGGGACAAAAGGTTGGAATATGATTAAAATGGATTTGGAGAAAGCGTATCATCGGTTGAGCTGAAATTTTATCCAAGAAACTTTTGTGGATATTGGCATTCCTGAATTCATGTCTAAGGCAATTATGAGTTTCGTTTCTACTAATAGTTTGTAGGTTTGTTAGGATAGGGTTTTGTCAAACAACACATTTAAACCTACTAGAGGTGCGCTTTAGAGAGACCTGATGTTTGGAAAATTTTCCGAACCGAACCAAATCATTATTTAATGATTTAGAATTCTAATCCGAATTAAACTATTACTAACTTGTTTAGTTTAAGATGGGAAAAAAAACAAACAGCAAATTATGATTTAGTTTGGTTTTTAGTAAAACCGAACCAAACCAATTCGTGCCCGTTCTTAGTTGATTATGGTCACTGGAAACCAATTTGGTTTAGTAAAGAGGATGTTATGATTTCTCTTTTATTCTTCTCGGACAACTTTATCTTGTTTGCTAAAGCTAATATATCGCACATCAAAGTCGTAAATAAAGTCTTCAAGTTTTTTTTCTTGTTTTATTCATCGGGTTAGTAATGATAAATGTCATATTTTCTTCTTTTCTAATGTGAATTTGAGGAAAGCTAAAGAGATGAGTGACGTATGGTGTATATAAAGCCATAGATAATGCAATAAACAAGCATATAGTGAGATGGTTAATAAAATCAAGATTAGGGTGGATAATTGGAATGCTTAGTGTTTTTCATTGGTTGACATAGCTACTATCTGCAAATAAGTTGTCTCAGCCATGTAAATTTATGTTATGTAGTCTGGTTCATCCCATGGGGTATTTGTGATGGTATGATCATATTTACAGAAAATTTTTATGGGGTTCTTCAAATAGGGGCAAAAAGTTCATCTAGTTAGTTAGGATATGGCATGTAATTTGAAAAATAAAGGGGGTCTTGGATTGAAAAAGATATGGGATCAAAATAATATTCTTCTTATGAAGGTTGCTTAGGGTCTATTAACTACTAATAATACTTTATGGGTGAAGCTTTTGCAGGCAAAGTACAAGATACGAAATCTTCTTTTTCCTAAGCAATTTGTTTTTAAGAATGGCTTTAGCTTGTGGAAAGGAATTAAAGTTGTTTGGAATGATGTTCTCAAAGGTATTTGTTGAATTGTAGGTAATGATAGACGAGTTAGATTTTGAATTGATGGCCGGAGGGGGCTAGGAGTTAATCTAGAAGATTTGGTGGTAGTTAAAGATGATGTGGATTTTGATTTGAAAGTAGTGGATGCAGTGAAAGGTAATGATGATTATAAGAGGGATATTCTATCTTTGTATTTTCCCATCGATATCTTATGGTTATTGGTGTTATCAAACCACTAGCAGAGGTGGAAGGGGTGATCAAGTTTATTGGAGTTTCAATCCTTCGGGCAACTTTACAATTAAATATACTCTCAAACTTACTATAATTGGGAATTTAACAGGGTATAAAGAAAGATGGGATCTAGCCTCTAAGTGGGATGAACTGGAAAGGATAAGATATTTTCTCTAGTTGCTTATTCATGGAAAACTGTTCACATATGCTGAGAGAATGAGGAGAAATATGGTTGATGATGATAGCTGTTGTTTGTGTGCTTCGAGGATTTAATTCTTGAATCAAGTTTTTAGAGATTGTGTTTTGGCTATTATTATGTGGCAAAAATTTAATCCTAGCATAGCTTTTCAACATTTTGTCTAAATATATTTTGTGGACTAGGTAGGTAAGAATATGGATAGTAATGAGTTGTATTTTTTGTCTTGTTCACTAGATTCTTTTGCAACAAAGCAATAAGGAATTATTTGGGGAGAATAATAGCAGTGTCAATTCAATTCTTACCATTCTTAAAGCCAAAATCAAAGATTATATGTTCACTATTGAATTTATAAAGAATAGACCTACTGGGAATAGGAAAGTGAAGCTTGGATTATATGGATTCCTCCTTTTTTCGGCCGAACATGTGGATTCCTCCTTAGTAGGATTAAATTAAGCTAAGTTTAGATGGATTTGTGAAGGATAGAGGGCATATTACAATAGTTGGTGGTGTCTTGAGGGATATCAATTGAAGTTGACTATGAGGTTACATTGTAAATTTAGGGAAATATTTTCCTCTTTTTGTAGAACTTTGGGGGTTTATCATTAACTAAATATGGCTTAGGCCACCATAGATTTAGGATGATTATGGTAGAAAATGACAACTTAAATGTAGTATGACTTCTCTTAGATAGGAGAACTCATTATAATAACGTATGGAACTTATGCTGACCTATTTTTAGATTATTGGAGGCAAATTGGGAGGTATAGATTTGTCATGCTTTTAGAGAAGCTAATCAAGTGACGGATTGGCTTGCAAATGCATTAGTCCAAAGGGTAACAGGTCTTCATATTTACCATGAAATTCCCTAGGATTTAAACAAAATTTTAGAAGAGGAGAGGGCTAGGCTAGCGGTTAGGCATATTTGGTGTAGATGTTAATTTTTTGTCTCTCTATTTTGTTTGGTTTTTACCCCTTCTAACACACACACATATATATATAAACAAGATTATATGATGTAAAGACCGATTGACTTTTTAAACATATCTATCCAAAATAGATGTAGAATAAACACCAAACATTGGCATGCTGAGAAAATATGATAGGCAAAATAGGCCTTTTATACATGCAAATTAATTTGTTCAAGTACATGCAATTTCTTTTGGTCGCTTCCCTACTTGGTCGATCCATGCCATTTTACTTTTGTTGGTCGGCAAAGACAATTTTGTTTTTTCCTTTTTTGATTTGCACTGTAGATGACTATTTATCACCTAAAACAGGTGTAGTGTAATAACATTACCTCCGATCTTCTTTTCAAATGGGATGTTGTAGGCTCCTATCCCCTCGTTATAGTCACCAAACATATATATATGATAGCAGTTATAGGACAGAATTTATTGATTCTGTCGTCTTCGTTTAAGTTAATGAAATTCGAAATGGACATCTGATCCATAAAATGGAATCGAAATTAGCACGAGCACCACATAACTGAGCTAACAATGGATTTGTTGTGGAATAGAATCGGACCATGTTCATGGGATCAGATTCAATGATTATCTGGACTTTTTTTTACTGAACTTTGAAAGACGTTAGATGGGCTTTGCATTTCATGAGAAAAGCATTACCTGTTCGGGTCAAAGGACCTTAGGCCCTTGAAAAAACAACAATACTTAACTTGCTTGCATTTTGCATAAAGAGGGTTTAGTCAAAATCTTCATTCTTTTACCCAATAAAACCGAATTGTAAGATAATTTTATATTATCTTGAAATTTTTACAGTAGAAAGAGGTAGTTTAAGACTTCCCTTCTTAGGTCTTTATAGTATAGTACTAATATTGCACACATAATATTGATATTGTAATCCAAAGCTCAGCTCATGTTAGAAATTGTGGATTTTTTCCATAAGTGGATGTTATGTCAAATGATTTGAAATCTTAAAAGAGTGGAAAGATGATTGAAAGAAAAAAGAGAAGGGGGCAATTTCAATAGACAGAATCGCATAAATATCATAATTATCGGAAAAAAACTAAAAGAAAAAAAAAGTACATATTTCATTTTAATTTCAACCAATCGTAATTAAACACCTAATAGTTTAAAAAATAAATTATAATCCATGGAAATACAATTAAGACGCTAACTTTAGAAATTAGAACAACAATTTTTATCTTATGGCTTTGTGTGGCTCATATTCCTATGGTGAGGACCGTGGACTATTAAGGGCTAACATGATTGAGATATATTCGATTTTCCTTCGGGATCTGGTAAATAAAAAATATATATTGTTTAACTTTTATCATTTTGATTTCAATCGGATGATTGGGTTTAGAAAATTTTTCAAAACCATAAAATTTTTGTTTCGTTTGATAGGTTCGGTTTGTGAATTGAACAAATTCATAATTTAAGAAAATTATTGCATGATATGTAATGTCATTTAAAAGTAATAGAAAACATTTACATTAATTTTATATAAGATTTTTTTTTGTCTATATAAGAAAACTTAATGCAATTGAGATATATTTTATTTTCCTTCTTAACCAAGCAAATAAATAAAATCTCGTTTCATTTTTTTATTATTTTGATTTTAATCATATGGTTCGGTTTAGAAATTTTTTTCAAAACCAAAAAACTTCTCTTTGGTTTGGTGTGATAGGGTTTGCGAATTGAAAAAATTCATAATTGAAGAAAAAAAACTTAATGCATGATATTTAATATCATATTAAGAGAAATAAATTGATTTAATAAATACATTAGTATTATATAAGAGGTTTTTTTTTTATATAAGAAAACTTAATGCGATTGAGACATATTTGATTTTCCTTTTAACTAATCAAATAAAAAATATATATTGTTTCATTTTTTATCATTTTGATTTCAATCATATGGTTGCGTTTAGAAAATTTTTCAAAACCATATAACTTTGGTTTGGTTTGGTTTGTGAATTGAAAAAATTCATAATTTAATGAAACCTATGATATGTAATATCATATTAAAAGTAATAAATTATTTTAATAAACAAATAAAGTATTGTAGAAGAGGCTTCTGTTTTTTTAGTTATTACAATGAGGAGGGGAATTTAACCTATCCCTCTTGCTAGCTGGTAGCAATATTATTACGCTACAATGTCATTGGGTATAAAGAGGATGATGTAGTTAAAATATATTTGATAAATAAATTTCAATTGTCTTAACAATTGGATGGATTGAAACCCATTAGGCGCTTGTATTCTATTGTCCTTAATTTGTTGTTGGAATATGGAAGTGGGTGGTTAGAAGATCAAATAAAGTTTGAATACCTAAAAAAAAAATCAATTCAAATTAGAGTCACTTCCAATGTGCATTTGCATGATTATTTGAGGGCTGCTATTTTTTACTATTGAGGATTGGACTCTTGGGATCAATTTGCTTAATTATGGTTGCGTAGTGTGAATTTTTGGAAAGATAACAAGGTATGATGTGTTTTCTTTCCAAAGAAAGAGCTTGAAATTTCACAAGTGTCTTTTTTTTTTTATTTTAATGTTAGGTTAACTCAAACTCATAACACCATATTTATAGATTTATCATTAGCTTCGAGTTAAGAAGCATAACCATTTTAAAAAAAAAATTGAATCTTTAATAATCTCATTCAATTTCTTTTTTTTTTTTATTTGTGGTCTTCATTTTTATGCAAATCTTAGATTCAAGTAAAGATTCAAATCATGTCTTAAATTGCTCATATACCCTTTTTTTTTTTTTTTTTACTTCTAGAATAGATAGAATTTCATTAAGCATAGTAAAATCACATAAATCAAATAAATTGACAAAAGAATTGACTAACAAAGAGTTGGGATATAAGATTCTGATTAAATGAGCACATATCTTCAAGCATAAAAAATGTCCTTTATAGGGGATCCAATCTTTCCTAAAAAATAAAACCCATCCTACTAGTAAATAAAATAAATCCAAAAGAAAAACAACAAATACATTTAAGTCCACTTATTCTAAAATACTACTGACAAGCAATATTAATCGATCTTCCAATCTTAAATCAAATTAGATTTGGAACCAAGTGGACCTATAAGAATTGTGATTCTGATAGTAATGATAGTAGGAGTGACAAATAATTTGAATGGTCTAAGATAAAAAAAAAAAATGGTTGATTTGAAAATATTAATATCAATAATGATGAATTTATAGATCAATGGTGGTTAATAAAGGAAAATCCACTTAGAAAGGAGGGGCAGCTTAGTTGTTGCCTTACTATGCAATAGGTTTTTTTCTTTTTTCTCCTTTTGGAGAGGGGTACTACTTATACTCCTTGTTTATGCAATTAAATTAAATGTAATTGTATATGGTTATTTCAGTAATTGGGCTTTTGGCCTAATTTAATGCCATGGGTCGGTCTTCTAGGCTAGTGACGGGGTCTAAAAGACTGAGTACAATAAGAGATGTCGAAGAGAGATTTGGCGTGGAACAGGGATTGTCGAATTGGTTCATTCTACCATTGGCCTAATTCGATTTTCTTATGCACGAAAAGTAGATTCCAAAAATATCTTCCTGGGTTAATTTGGGCTTTATTTGACTAAAATTAATCTTAAGCCATTGTACATTGAAAATACTATTTTTAATAAATAATGGGCTTCTTTTGTATTATAAATTTATTAGGCTCTTTCCAAGCTCATTTGCAAGCACAGTTTATTGCTAAATAAAAGAAGGCTTTTATCTCATCTGTTGGATCCTTAGGAATAATGCAAAGGCTGGCATCAGCTTTTAACATCTGTAAATAGAAGGCTACTCTTCTCATTCAAAGAGCTTATGTCTATTGCTAAGATCAAGAGCAATGCGGAAACTCTATCGAAATAAGACCATAAAGAATTAAAGCAATTAATTCACAAAGAACGAGTCAAGAATGATCAAATCTATCTGACTTAATCTTCTGTCATATTGCACACTCAAGAAACTAGGTTTGCCTGTTCCTCCTCCCACACCTCTCTTTGCGAGATCCATACATGTGTCATCAGTTTAGGACCTCTCTCATGTCGACGTTATGCTTATTGCACGTGGTGGGCTAGCTACAACAACCCCACCACATAGTAACAAAATTTATATGAAAAACCAAATTAGCTTATTAAATCTAAAAAAAATCCTAAAAATATCGGATTGGAAAAAGAAATATCCAACATTTTTGAAATATTTTTTTTCTCGATAATGAACGAAACTTAAAAAGGAACTGTTTTCTTATTAATGAATACTCTTGCTATTTGATATGGCCTATGAAGAGGAAAGCTGGAGGAAGATGGAGAGATAAGAGAGAGAGGATCCAGTGTTGAGAGAGAAAGGAGGGTCAGGGTGAGGAAGAAGAGAGAGTAAAGAAAAAAAGGGGAAAAAAAGCTAACATGGAAGTAAAAAATTAGTTTTTAATATAAGTACCCTGTCACGTTAGCATATCTCTGAAATTTTTGCTAGATTTCGATAAAAATACCGTGGGTGAATGATTTAAAAAGTTTAGGTATTTTATTTTAAGAAAATCTTATTTCAATATATTTCTGTTAAAAAAAAAAGAGTTGAGGCATTGTGAGTGAAATTAGCTCTTTTGTATAATGATTATTATTTGTCCAAAAGTTTCAAATTATCAATTGCTTTGTTAAAAATCATGCATGCTCATATTAATGTAACATTGACTAAATTTATAGTTTTGCCTCATCAAAAACAAGCGTAACTTTTTAGGTTCAACCTTGTTGTAAGAGTTGAAGACAATAGTGGCAAAACTTCTAACATTGGTTAGCTTGGAATCGAATTTGATTTTAATCAGAATGTAAATATTCTTACATTCTTTTATTCTTTTCCCAATTACTATAAACTATAACTATTTGAGAAAGATGGGATTAAACCCAATTAGTTCCATCAGAAGATTAATATCCATGCCATTCAACTATAGTTGCCTATTTACTTCGTTAAATGAATAAAGTTGTATTAAAATTGCTATTACTAAATAATGCAATAAAGTTGTAAAAAGATTTTCATTTATTAATTTTTTATTTAAATGAGAGTTTAGAAAAAAAGATTAATTTCAACATTGAATTGTTATTCATATATTAAATTAATGAAAAGCTATTCTTTTTTTTTTTCTTTACAATGGGAATTTCTTATGTAATTGTTGTTACGATTAACTAAACATTATAGTAGCTATTTATAAGAAAAAAATTGTAATGAAACTATTATTATAGTAAAGTGTATGAACATTAAGAATTTTGACATTGTCTTTTCTTCGAAAGTAATATTTTCTGAAAGTTATTATCACTTTAAGATGATATGATACACTTAGAATTCATCCTCATATATTTGTGTTTTGAGCAAAATGTATACACCATCAAACTATAACCATTAGAATTTTGTTCATTAAGAACACTATCACCTTTTCGAGAAATCCCAATAGTTTGCTCATTAGAGTGCTTTTGTCTTTTTCTAGAAAATCTCAATAACATGCTCATTAGAATGCTATCATCCTTTTAGAGAAATCTCATAATTTGCTCATAAAAATGTTGTTGTCTTTTTTCAAGATAAACTTTGATAGTCTACTCTGTAGAATGCTATTCTCATTTCAAAAAATTCTTTATGGCCTACTAATAAGAGCACTACCCATTTTGTGTAATCTTCAATAGTATGATTGTTGGAGCTCTAAACATTCATTGATAATTCCTTGATAGTTTTTCTTATTAGAGCACTATCTCTTGATTACAAGATCCACTTGTATGGGCAAAAATGGTTGCCTATTTTTGGTCTTTGTAGTAAAGTTTTATTCAAATTTCACTACAAAGAGGGGACAGCCATACCTACCTTTTTTTTTTTTTTTTGCCTTTCTCTATGTGTTTCTTTTTGTATGAATTACATCGAAAAGTCTTAATGTTTCAAAAAGTTTTAAAGAGGTCCCAAAGGTTGGAGAAGTGGATCAATTAAGGTCATAGTTTTTTAGTAGTTCAAAAAGAGATCTCAACATTTGGAGAAGTTGGTCGATTGAGATCTCGATTGACATACGTTAACAAAAGAATATTTAATTAAAACTCATAAAACCCTTCTTATAAGGTCTCCATTGATATGTATTAACATAAGAAATATTAAGGTAAAACTTATAAGACACTTTTCCAAATGCTAGGACTTCAAATAAATTTCCCCCTTAACTCTGGGACTTTCTAATGTAATATACCTTTTCTTTTTGCCATGTTTACATAAAAATATAAAAGAAGGTTAAAAATTGGAAAAACCCAAAAAATAAAAAAAAATTGAGAAAATCCCCAAAAAAATTACATAGTTGAAAAAACAAAAAAAAAAGTAAAAGAAAATTGGCTCAGAATCATTTTTTCAAGGGTCACAACGGCTTCAATGGAATCCTAGTACGTATATGACTAAACTTGAGTTGATATGTAAAAATTAATTCTTCTAAATTTAGTATGTTTTTGTTGCCCTTACTTTTAATTAAAATAAATTTGTAATTCAGTCAAATGAAAATGCTTTGAATATACATTATAACATTTATGTATTAGGATATTATATAGCAAGTGGTTCAATTTAGACTCGAAATAAAACAACCATATTAGTTTTGGCCCATTTAGTGTCCAAAGTTCAAACCAAATCATTTTACGGATTATATACAAAATGGTATGTTACGTAACTGCAACAAAGAAGAGCTAAGTGGTTCGATCTCTACGAAATTGCCCATATATTCTAACTAGTAACTACATACAAGATTTACGCAAAAGTAAAATCAAATGATCGAGTTAAATCTTGAGAAGAAAGATCTACATTTACTTGTACAATAATCAAGATCAGATTTGAACTTATTAGAATAGAAATTCATAAGAGATATTAGAATATCGAAAAAGGAATAGATATTGACTAAGACAACGGGAAATTACTGGCTTAAGTTGTCATAGTACAACTTAAAATTAAGATGTAATCGGGTAAACCAGTCATCTTAAGTAAAATTATCACAATCAAATAAAAATCTATCAAATTACAATAAATGTACCACATATCAAAATAAGACAAAGTTACTACAATACGATGAACTTACCATAAGATTATGATAAATAGTACGACAAATGAAAAATACTGAACAATACGCACTTAACACAATGCGACAAACTTACTGGATACCCTATACCATAATTAGATGAACTTATCACCATGGAACAAATTTACCCAAAAGTCAGTGTACAATCAACCTACAAAAATACGATAAAGTTACAGGAACCCGACAAACCTACCACTTAAAACAATAAGATAAACTACCAGAAAGCAATGAATTTAGTAGAATACAACAAATGTACTACATACAAAAATCAAACAAAGTTATCAAAATGCGTTGAACTTACCACAATATGATGATAAATAGTATGACACGTGTTCAGTACTGAATAGTACGTACCTACCACAATGCACAAACTTACCAGAATCCAACAAAAATACGATAAATCACAATTAGACAAACTTACCGGCATGTAACGAACTTACCACTTCCAAAAGTTAATGTACAATCAATCTATGGAATATGACAAATATACCAGAATCCGACGAGTCTACCACTTACCACAATTGGATGAACTTACCAAAATACGATGGACTTACTATAATATTAAAAATTTTATTTTTAATTGTATGGTCATGGTTGAATTATTTTGATTGAACAATCCTGAATGTATCCTAAAATAAGGTCGCCATTTGACAACTTACGCAAATACCATCCCCTAAAACATCTATATCCTCTCTTGACTTTCATACTTCTTTCTTCATTAAGTCACCAAAGTCGACAACTCAAGAACATCACCATCCCATCTCCCTTAAATCTATCTTGACTCAGCCTCATACAATCCAATTAAGTCAACTCACTACTAGTGAGTCATCGTAGACCAATAACCAAAATAAGACTAAACATAAATCGACTCGGTACCTCCTTCCACCAATACTAAAACTTCCATCTTCACCAACTTGCCTCCAAGGTAAATACGAACTCGGTTCAACATCTCAAACTCACCCTTGAGCAAGCTGAGTGAACTCATTATCATAAGTCAAACTCCACAACTCATCAAACCAAACCAACACGAGAAAAAAGATCCTACCTTTCTCCAATGAAACCCATATTGAGCCAACATCTCTATCACTGAGCCTGAACATGCACTGAGCTTATGTTCATCACCAAATCCGAGCTCCAATTCTTACATCTTCAATTATTTCAACAAAACCATCGACGTGAGTCCAAGCCATCACCATATCTATAGGCTTAAGAAATTCCAGAGCTTCATGTACACACATGCAAGTCACTCCATGATGTCATTCTCTACATTTGCTTACGAATTGAGGAAGAACTCAACATTCTCCCATTCTCTACGATATTACGCTAATCCACCATTCTTGCACGTTAACTCATGTGGAAGAATTAGATCCAACCCACGTGTGAGACTGGTCCAGTATTTAGCAATCTGGTGTAAAACACCAAACCAAACCCATTAAGTCTAATCCATGCTTTATGTGGTTTTTATATGGATCTGTGTTAATTTCTAAAACTTAATCTCGAAATAGGTCACATCTAAAACTTATTCATAAAATAGGTGTGCGAAGGTGTAGGTAGAGCATGCGCATTCATTGTAGCAAAATTTCTAAGAAGAAGATGCAAGTAGAGCTTATGCCTTTTGTGTTAATTTATAATAACATTGAAGGTTCATGCTCTACCTGCTCCTTCTTAATAACGATTTTCTCTCTCTACTCTAAAAACAATACCCATAATCTTCTCTATACAAATTCTTTCATTTCCAGCAAAATCGAAGCATGAAGTATCATTTATGCTAGAGATGCGAAAAAAAAAGAACTTTTTCTTCGCTCTCTACACCTAAGATAAAACCCACAAACTTCTCTCTGAAAATTCTTCCATCTATTGTAGAATTGGAGCATGAAATTTGGTTTATGAGATTTCTAGACGTCCGTCAATGTAAAAAAAAAAAAAAAATTAAAAGCTGCATCAACTTTAATCTTTAACGTCATTCCACTTGGCATATTTTAGCAAAGATCTTCATTACAATTACGCGAACCTTTTAGCTTCTGGGTTTTTGCCCAAAATTTGGGAGCACACATATGAATGAAGTAATTCCTTAAGAGAACCATGTTTAGTTTTGCTTCTAGCATTAGTCTCTAGCCGATCCGTAAAAGGTAGAGAGAAAGTGGATAGGAAAAGAAGAGATGCATTCAAGGACCTCCACTTGTCTTTTGTCCATCTACAGTTCATAAAAAGATGGTTATTGTCTTCTAAATCTTCACCACATAAAGGACAAAGAGGATCAACATTCATACCTCTTTTCAATAGTTGTTAGCGAATGGGAATACAATTTTTTTAGCACCTCTAGAGAAAGAATTGGATCTTAGGATAAGTTTTAGTTTTCTATATCCAATTATTCTTATCGTGCACAAAATTTTACATATGCTCTTTCATTAGGAGATCATAAGTTGATCTTGTGGTTACCTCTCCACTCACATCTATCCTCCAAGCTTATATATCTTCTCTAGAATTTGGCATAAGAATATGTGAAACAAGCTTTCGTTTAATGTTCTCATCAATGGGATATCCTATAACCTCCTCTTTCCAGCTATCCACCTCTGACCAAGCAACAGCTATAGATATTTGCATCATATCCTTCGTTAGAATGCTATATAGAAAATTGGCAAGAATACTCTCATGGGCCCAATTGTCATACCAGAAGTTACATTGGTTACCATTTCTTAGGTGACAGCTGTAATTTGATCCATCCAATCCATAGTCTTTGCAATTTCTCGTACTATTTTTTATCCCTTTACAGAATTATTGCTCCCATAACTTCTTAATTTCTTCTTAATCATCCCAGTCCAAATAAGATGGCAAGTTTTTAGTCACTAGCGCTGCTTTGCAAAACATGCTATGTTTCTTTCTTGAAGACTCCAGAAGCCCATGACCCCATTATCCTTAGGTTCGATGAGTTCCTGTCACTTAATCTCATGTAACTTTTGCTGTCATCATCACCCTAGAAAAAATTCCTGATCAATCTCTCTGCTTTGTCTATTGTCTTCTTTGGAATGCAAGGAGCTTGAAGGTAATAATTAATTATTCACTCTCTAGTGGATTTGATGAGGTTAAATCGACCTGCCATAATAAAAATTTTAGATTTCCAACCTATTTTGTCTCAACTTATCAGAAATACAGGTAAACATTTCTTTGCTTACATCTCCTCTTTCAAACATCCTCATATTTGTGATATGGCATATCCTCTCCTTCATAATGCTCGAGGTACTTTTAGAGAAACGAATGCGAGATTTTGAGGGATTGATCTTTTGCCCCGAATAGACACTAAAAAGATTTAAAAGATCAATCATATTACTTGCATTTTCCTCTGTTGCTTCACCCATTAAAATGAGGTCTTCAACAAAAAAAAAGATGTCAGAAATCCATTTCAACTCCTCTTATTCTGATGGGTTTCCATAGC
Source organism: Combretum micranthum (assembly GCA_024138025.1). NCBI lineage: Eukaryota > Viridiplantae > Streptophyta > Magnoliopsida > Myrtales > Combretaceae > Combretum > Combretum micranthum. The sequence goes on along the minus strand of JAMXBD010000042.1, from coordinate 1,673,477 downwards.
CCTCTGTTTATAGCAGCTTGAATCCATCGACTTAGCATTTCCATTGCTATAATGAAAAATAAAGGGAGAGAGGACAACCTTGTCTAACCCCTCAAGAGCTTATGAAAGGATCAGTCATTTCACCATTTAGAATAACCTTAAAGGAAGCAGATGAAAGACACAAGCTGATCAATTTTATCCAACTTGTAGGAATATTAAGCGTCTGAAGAGCATTGTGAATATGGTTCCATTCAAAGCAATCATATGCTTTCTCCATATCAATCTTCATTATCATCTAGCCCTTTTTTCCCTTCTTATGATTACAAGCATGAAGCATTTCCTGTATGAATATAATAGATAAAAGATAAGTATATTTTTCAAAAGAAAAATTAAATAAATAAAAATTGTTGAAAATTTGATTGAGGAACTTTGCCTTGGTAATTGTACATGGAGATGGTCGCCAAAGTAATCTACACAACAGTAATATGTAATATTAAACATTATATAGAAATATTAGTAAAAATCTTCAATTATACTATTGATCCATCCGTATTAAAGTTTAATTTATTCTCAAGAGATGATAATGGGCTAATAAAAAGGGTTAGCCTAGAAAAATAATTAAAATGACCAATAAAAATGGATTTTATATATAGTAAGTGAAGAGAATTAATGATTAGTGATTTCTTGAAAATAATAGGTAGAAACAAAACATCATTCAAATGCTTCTAAAAAAATTGTCACAAAAATGAATTGAAATACAAAAAAATTATATAAAACTAAGCTTAACTCTCACTTTAGTAACGTGCATCAAAAAGAAAAAGATGAAAAGACAATGTATATATATATATATATATATATATATATATACGTGAAGAATAGAAAATAGAAATTGTTTAAGAGGAAGAAAAAGCATTATTATCACTTTACCTAAAGGTGAAGCATGGACGATTTACATTCAATTTGACTAAATTATAGCTTCAAAAAGTGTTAATGATGATATAAGAAATAGAATAATAATGGCTTGATGAAAATGTGAAAAGAATGTGTAAATATTAGAAGTTAATTATAGATAGTGCATCCTAAGAAAATTGCTTTTTTTTTTAATGAAAGTGGGAATAATGGAATAATAATTGAAAAATAGTTTATAGTAGCCATTTACTGTACACAATTTATAAGAATGATCTTCTGAATTAACAAATAGAAAAAAAATGAGAGGTAAAATGTAAAATCCTAAATAAAAGAATGATATATAAGTATATAAGATACAAAAGTAAAGTAACATGTTTAATGATACAGACGTGCGTGTGTGTGTAGTATAACATATTTTAAGCTTGTATGCATATTCATTTGTGCATACCTTACTAAGTTTTAAAGTGGTAACTCTTGAAGTAAGATCATTTGGTGTTATTGGTAAAAATTAAATTGAATAGATTATTGTTCCAGTAAGCCTCGTAACGCTTTGGATTGCAAATCAATCATCTTGTAAAATTTTAACTAAGTTAATCACATGCTACTTAAAGTCTAAATTAATGTATGGATTCTTTGACTATTATGTTTTTATCGAATTTATTCATATATTTAAGAGTAAATGTTGCATTTGGTACCCAAATTTCGATGAAAAACAAAATTAGGAACCTAAAGTTTCAAAAATTCAGTTAAATTCCTAGTTGAACTTTTCATGATCATTTTCAATAACCCATTTAATACTATTAACTTTGTATACCTATGTGGACTATCTAACCAATTACAATGTGACACATGCTAAAGTGCTTAAAAAAATCAAACTAATTGAGATCACTAACCTAACCACGGTAAAGATGAAAAAAAAAATAACATGAGCATTTGTGTAGGTGGAGAAATACCCAATTTTGTCAAAAGTGAACCTTAAATTTCAATCAAACCTCATTGCACTGTTAACTTCACTCTCTTACTAAAATAGATCTCTAAATTAAGCAACTTTTCATGAAATCCTCGAACCTAATGTAACTAATGTGGAAATCCTATTATGCCAAATGAACCCTAAGTGGATGCAATTGAAGTAATAGTGAAGTTGCTACTGTAATGTCCTAAAACTCCGCCCATCGAGGTATCATCCGCTTTGGCCACACGCCACACGGTTTCGTCTTTTTAGTGCCAGTGCTTCCTAGGAGGTCACCCATCTTAGATTGCTCTACATAAAGCATGCTTACCTTTAGAGTCTTAATAAACTCTAAGCTATTACACCAAAAGACGCCTTTATGATTAAAGTTTCACTATTTATATTTGAGAGGTATCATATATTCCCTCACTTATAAAACTAACGTCATCGTCAATTTCGTTACATAGGTCTAAAACCATACCAGGCAGTGAAGACACACTTAACTGGTGAACTATTCCGATATCATTTGTAATGCCTCAAAACTCCGCCCTTTGAGGTATTATCTACTTGGGCCACACGTTGCACAATTTTTTTCTTTTTGGTGCTAGATCTTTTCCAGGGTGCACCCATCCTGGGATTACTCTGCATAGAGTATACTTAACTTTAGAATTCTAATAAGTCTGTTTTACTCTATTTCATTCATAGGAATTTTGGCTCAATCTGATACGTTTTTAAGCAAATTCCTAAGAATTTTGTGCTTTTTATTGTTTAATGTTGTTTTTCAGCTCATAGAATCAAAAGAAGAATAGATAAAGTTTTTTGGATCAAATTTGGAGCAAAACAACAACAACTGTACAAAACAGAACTTAGCAGAGGCTTACAAAAGACCCATCGTGGGCAAAATAGCAAGGCAAAACAAGGCACAATTCCTAGTCGCACCCTATATCGAGCCCTCGACATGACCTTCGACTTCTCTCTATTCTGTATTGAGGTGATCGAGCCCTGGACTCCATTATACAGCTATAATCATATCGTAATGTAGAGCCCTAGATTCAACCTACGATTGAAGCTGGACAAAAATCACACCTTTGTTTAGAAAAGCTCAACTTGGATCAAGGCCAACATTCGAGCCCTTAACAAATTCAATGAAACCCATGCATAGAATATGGACAACAAGCTTTTTGAGAAGAATACCACATATTAGATCGAGCTCTAACATTTGAGTATCCTTCAAGCACTTGATTAAACCCGCTAAAAGTGACTCGATGATCTAGCATCCATGATGCACGCATAAGAATAGGGACAAATTATATTATAAAAAATCTGTCACATCAGCGAATAAAATCTTCATGATTTTCTATGCTTGTGGCCTTTAAATAAACATGCACAAATGCCCATTAAACATGTAGAGTACCATATTTAACATATTTCTAACGTAAAATAAGAAGAGAATTCTTGGGCAAAAGAACTGTTTCTTCTTACTAAGAGATTTCAAAGTTTTCTAAGTAAATTTATTGTAAACTTGATGTTTATTTTTGCAACTCTATGCTTAATTTGTAATTCCATATTTAATTCCATATAATTTCTTCAGAATTTGTGCTTAATATCTGCATCCATGGAGAAATAATCATTTAACTTAGGGTTTTGTGAATCCAATACCTAATCCATGTGATTTCAAAGTGTTTTAACGAAAATCGACCGAGTATTTGTAATTAGTAGCTAAAACTTATTTTCATGGGTTTAAATGAGTGGTGCACCTTTTAGATTCATTTAAGAGATCATTCTTTTGAATAGATCTGAGCTACTAATAAAGTTGTTCATAATCACCTTAAGAGAGGGATGGTAAAACTTTTTGTCATTTGTTTTTAAAATTCATTAGTCTGCTTTTAAAACAAAGGATTGTTAAACTTTATGCAGATCTAGGTTGCTGATAGCTTGAAAGAGATTCCATTGGTATGGCATAAATCTAGTGTCACTAACCTTGAGAGAGGCTTTCACTTAACCTAGTGAATCCGACGGTGCAAATGCACCATTGAACAACTCTATGAGTTTGTTGAGAAATCACATGATAAGAACTTGGTGAAGTAATCCTTAAGGTTTTTTTTTTTTTTTTTTTTTTTTTTTGCATTAACAAACTTATCCTACAATTTGTCTTGAAAACATGTACATGCTTAGCCTTAACCTTAGTCTAACTTTTGTTTTTATTATGTTTTGTTGAATCTTCTTTGGCTAAATAATAGATGAAAATGAAGTAAGGTAGATGCCAACGATCCCTTGGAATATGACCTAATATTTCCTACTCCACTTTGGTAGGTGCATTTGCCTAATGTTGGTAGTTAGAACCGACGTTGAACAGAGATTATTATCATATTTTACAAATTTTTGAAAACTTCAACTTTATGTTCTTCAATATTTATTAATCTAACAAACCAACCAAGTTTCGACGAACTCCAAGTTATTATATCAAAAGTTGCCTTTATAATTAGAGTTCTATAATCTATATTTGAGTGGTATCATAACTACAGTAGAGAACGGCGAAAGGAGAAAAAAAAAATGGATACGGAGCTAAGACATTGGGAAAGAGGGGAATATCATTTGATTAACGAGTAAGTCTTGGAATTCCTCAATGTCTTCAACATGCCATACATCAAACATTAATGCCGATTATATACAGTGTGAATGTGTACTATGCAAATGTGCATGAGGTTAATTTGTGTACAGTGTTACTATGGCAAGATTAATTTTTTTTTTTCCTTCTTTTGGGTGGAAATGTCATTGGTGGAATATGCTATAAGTGGGATGTTTTAATTGTTCTTGGTTTAATCCTTTTTAGACTTTCTTCCCCTATGTTAAATATTTTTTACTAACTCCATAAATTAGCTATGAAATGTAGTTCATATGGCTAAGTGATGGATTCACTTGCTACCATTTGCATCTTCTATTATTACATCGAGAAAGATGAAATTTGAGAGTATCATGGCATACTTGTTGCTTAGGGAGTAGCAAGTGACGTGAAAATGTATGATAGAAAATGGTGTTTCTTTTTTGTTTGATCATTTTTTATACGTTTTGTAATGATTTTGCATTATGATATATATATATTATATATTGTTGAAGTCGTTGAAATTTTAATTGAAGGATAGTATCGTTGTTAAAGGGTTGTAGGTGATGACAATCCAAAACACATGATTTTTTTTCTCTTCATTTTGTAAATCCTAATATAGTTGGAAAATGATTCCCCTTTTTGCTATTTGTACATTATTTCCCTCTCAACTCGTTTGACTTTTTAAAGCCTTTTAACACATTTCATGTAGTAATTGGTTAGATATTTGATTGTAGGAGCTCTAGCATAGCTCAAACATTGTCAAACCATCATCATCTTCTTGAGTTTCTACTCGAGAAGAACCTTGCAAAACATATAAAGAAACACTTGTTAGTAATAAGTATTTCGTAGTGTAAAATCATAAATAGATATAAGGTTTCAATACTACCATTAAGAGAAGAGGCTGAGAATGTAATGTATGAAAATATACACTAGGAATGATCAAGAGGGTATTTGCCTAAAAATAGATTAATTTGAAATTAGATGACACAAAATAAAAATATTGCAGTAGAAAATCAAAGAACAACAAATATAATATGTTAAATAAATAGATAGGGATAGAGATAAATCAAGCCTATAATAGGTTAAATAAATAGATATGGATAAAGAGAAATCAAGCCAATATTTTTTAACATGAAGTTCGACCCACTTCACACTCTTCACAATCCACCAATTGCCTCTATCAAGGTCTTCACCACCACTTTATTAATCACCACAAAAGTTCGCTCAAGATGAGCAATACAACACTTGTGATTACACTTAGAAATAAAATATTTCCTTTCTCTCTCTAGAAGCTCACTGATAATAAGTAGGAATGAGAACAGAGCTCTAGATAACTCTTACAAAAAATTTACAAATTAATGAAAGAGAGAACAAAAAATTAAATGAGTAAGCTAGTTTGTTAGTTTGCATATGAAAGCTCTTTTTTTTTTTTTTAAATATCTCATTGGAGCCTGTTAGATGGCTGCATTTAATGCTGCACTAGTCAGATCAAATGTCGCTTCCAAAACTTCTTCGTCAAGTTTTTGTCGTGTCCTACAAATTAGCCCTCGAAATGTTGATGTTGGGAAGAATAGTGGATTCGTTCGCCAGTCCCATCTGCACTGGCTTGCCAGTGTGTTGAAAAGCATTCTTTGTGTCTTTGATCGAGTCTAAAAATTTGGACTTGACATCAGTATAGACTAAACTGGTTCGCCTATCTTAAAGGCACTAGCTCGCTGATCCTTTGTCCCTGTTAGAGTGCTTTCTGGATGGGAACAAGAACCGATCATACATTGGTGGAGAAGGGGGTATGGAGCCCTAAATCTTGATATGTCGAGGCCTAAACTTGACCTTCGACTTGATCCTTGACATGCCCCTGTTTTGTGCTTGACATGCTCCTGCTTTGCTAAAAGTTTACAGAAAAAAAAAAAACTCTACAAACATGCACAACACACACACACACATTCATGACTAATTAAGTGTAGCTTATAACAAATAAATAATTGATTATGCATTAAATTGTCTCATCAAAATTCACATTGAACTCTTAAGTTCAACAGTCTCCCTCATTTTGATGAGGACAACTTATGCGCAATTAACTTATATTGACTACAGCATACTCCTCCTCAATTAAGCATCCAAGTTCTAAGAAATTTTTCAATTTTACAGTTTTAAAACAAATTTTTTAATCTTAGCTTTGGGAAAATACAAACTACACTTAATATGTCAAAATATCCCCTGATCAAAACATACTTCATGCATATTGTCAATTGTGCACCCACTTCTCCCCCTTTATACTCATAAAAAATACATACATGCCATATTTATTATATGCAAATAAGGAAGGATACGCAGATATGCAACACAAGCCAAACAAATGCCTTAACAGAGGACTTTACACAACACTTGTCTATGTTCACATAGAACTCTACCACACTTGCCTATACTCCGATAGGACTTTACTATAATTGCTTATACTCTTATAGCACTTCACAAAAAATAGTAAGCCCACATATACGAAATCACATTAAATCATTATCTTCACAAAACTAGATATGCAACAATCAAAACAAATCGTCACAGAAATAGATTAGTAGATTCAAAATAAGCACAAACAAGATTTTTAGGCATATATCATATTTAACAACTCATTTAGCCTAAAGTGTTGTTTTATGTCAACTTAATTCAATAATAAGTGCAGAAATGATCTTCACTCAAGGGTTTAGTAAAAATATCTACAATCTGATTATTTGTATCAATAAATTCCAATCTAATATCTTTGTTTAGAACATGATCTCTAATGAAATGATATTTAATTTCGATATGCTTGGTTCTTGAGTGTTGGATCAGATTTTTAGTCAAATTTATAGCGCTTGTATTATAAAAAAGAATTGGAACAATATCAAATTTTAAATCATAATCAAGCAAGGTTTGTTTTTAAGCATAAATTTTTACATAACAATTACCCACTGCTATATATTCAATTTTGGTAGTTGAAAGTGCAACCGAATTTGCTTTTTGGAGTGCCAAGATATCAAAAAGTTTCTAAAGAAATAGCATGTGCTACTAGTGCTTTTCCTATATACCTTGCACCCATCAAAGTCAGAATTAGAATATCCAATAAGATTAAAAAAAGTAAATTTAGGATACCATAAGTCAATTTCAATTGTGCCTGCAAGATACTTGATGTGTCGAATCTTTTAAGTTTTAAAATTTATAATCTTGTAAATTCTACATCCACACAAGGTAGTGCACCTATCGTGTAGTATAGAATTTAACTCGGATATCGTCCTGGGAATCAATATGCAGCTACTATTAATTACCCTTTAACTATTATCTAGCCAAGTCAAGAGTGAATTTTATACTAAACTAATCACTAATTCTAATCTAAGATAAACCCAAGAACCCTAACTCAAGATATGCACAATTAAATAAAGATAAACGATTCACAACAAAACCCTTGGTTTTGATCAACCCTAGCCTCCTTCATCTCTAAAAGTGGATTCACTTGAATGAACTTTGATTTTGAACTATCGGGTTACTTAAATAGATTAATTACTCTCTTCAAGTTAATTAAACCCTAACCCTAAATTGCAAAAGTGGGAATTTCTTCCGTCACAAAGGTCAATTTAGAATCGCTTAAAGCTCATGAACCCTAATCGATAGAAAGTTAGAAAAACCCTATTTCTAGGTGGATTCCTTAACCCCTTTGCTCATGAGAGATCATACTCATTAATCGAAATCTTCTTTCAAATTAACAAGAATCGAGTTTGTAACAACTTTGACCTAAAATTATCACAAACAACAATATATATCATGAAGCAAATCTAAAATCAATTTACATTCAAGTGATTGACAAGTCTTTACATGAAGGCTAGGGTTTCTCAAAACCTAGGGTTACACAACTACTCTTCCATAGAAAAGATAACAACACAAGTAATAAGTATAATGGAAGAAGGAAAAAGAGAAATCATCAAGATAAAACCCTTGTAGATGTGCAGTTGAGAATCTTCAAGTGGAAGCACGGGTTTTCCCCTTCAAGAGCTCTCCAAAGGCGTCCCTAGGGTTCTGGGATAAAGTTTCTATATTGAATGAATGAATCAATTTCGCAAGAAGGCATGTATATATATACATTAATGCCTACACGACCCGTGTACATCGGGGTCGTGTACTCATTAAAGTAGCATCTTTTTCCTTTGTTGGCACATGTACACAACCCAATGTGCACAACTAGTGTATGAGAGGTCGTGTACCCTTGATTCTTGGCTAAATCTTCAAAATTTCTTCAAAAAACGCTCCTCCAAAAGTACACTAATGGTGTGAATATCACTAGTGTATGGGTAGCAACTCCGCAAAAGCTCCAAAAATCTCCAAACTTGGCTTCTTTCCTTGATAATCCCTTGAAAAGCTCGATTGTTTGATGATTATCCCTAAAACAAAAGATTAACTCAATAAAGATCCTTTTCCTCAATATTTAAACAAATAGCATATAAAATATGCCCAATATAGCACCAACAATTCGGGTCTTTGGACATTTATCAAACTTCCCCACACTTAAACATTTGCTTGTCATCAAGCAAACAACTTAGGACAAAAAGAATCTATCATCAAATATACTCAAAAAGTTTCTTTTCACAAAATTAAGATCCACATAGCATTCATTAATTCCTTGAGATACTAGCGACTCACTTCATACCTACCACTCTAATCCATCACATAAATGTAATTAGCATACTAGAATCAAAATTTTAAGGCTAATCCTGGTAAGTTAAACTTTATCCTCACCATTTAAAAGCAGATTCCTAAGTCACAAAGTAAAAACAAATTCAAGCATAGCAAAAGGGACTTAGTTACACTTCACCACCAATTAACAAGTATATAAGCCCTCCAATCACTCCTCCAAGCACAATAACCTAGAAAGAAAGCATATGACATCTTTTAATCCCCTAGATTTTTTCTAATTGGTTAAAATCTCTTCAAAAATAATTTTTTTTTACAGTCTTTAGAGGGGGTAGGTTTTAGCCTCCATCTTTTCAATTTCCTCTAGGTGGGTTTTTGCCCACATCTTTTTGACTCAATTTTATTTTATTTTTTTTTATTCAATTGTGTATAAGAAGCTTGCTTAATCAGTAGCAGGGTCAAACTTCGCTCTTCTGAGGGACCAAAGCCCGCCCATACTAACTAAGCTTTTCATTTAGCACAACAATTGATTGAAAAATTTTCAAAGAGATTATTGCAAAAGGATCACCAAGAGAAAAATTTCATTTGCCCCTTTCTTAGAAGGTTAGAAGGCTTTCAAAGCTTTTTGAAAAAGAAAATATACTCATTAACAGGCTTAGAAATATAACCATTTAGCTTTTAACTAAGGACTTCGATCTACTTCTAGACTCGAGATTCCATTACTAAATAGTAAGTAAGATCAACTCACCTAGATTTTATCTTATAATTTCGACTAAGTATGCTAACCATAAGATAAGTGAGTAAGGCATTGTGCAAGTTGCTTTTTCTTTTCTTGATTTGAATGCTAATTTAATTTTTTTTTAGAGCATATTTTCAAGATTTATCAACTAAAATCAAACTTTTAAAGCACAAATGAAAGTGGGGGACTTTTGAATAAGTTCAAATTTAGCACACACTGATACACCAAATGATATGTTCAACTAAGTGCATAGAAACCAGTATCATTCAAGACCCGAATATTCCCTTCAGAATTACCCCCTTCCCTACACTTAATTCAGACAGTGTCCTCAGTGTCTATTAAAACAATCAAAATAAAGGGGAAAAGAGGTAAAGAAATAAGAAGAAGAAAAGGAATTGAGAACTTCCCCAATACAGCATTGGATTCAAGGACAAAAGTTGCTGCACCAGGAGCTTGCGAATAAAGACCTAAAAAAAGCAAACGAACAAACAACAGCTATACAAGTTACCCTATTCTAAACATCCATCAGGAAAATAAGAAAAAGTAACAAGAGTCTTCCCACAAGGGGGCTCCCAAAAAGAGACTACAAACTAGCCACAAAGTCTTAAAACAGAAAACATAAATATAGACAACATGAGCAACAACAAGAGAGGTAAATCATTTGTCCTCATCTTCTTCCTCCGAATCCTCATCCTCATCATCATCATTCTTGCTGTCGTCTTCTCCAGCCTTGCTATCCTCATCTCTAGCATCAGATGTGGCCTCCTCATCATCATCATCATCCTCAGTTGTTGCCTCCTCCTCATCATCATCACCAGCTTCAGTTTCTACTTCGATTTCCTCTTCAGAACTTAAATCAACCACTTCCTTGTCTGAGCTAGATGATAGAACTAATGGAGCTTTACCTTTTCGATCAACCACTGGGGGCGGTTCATTCTCTTCAGAAGTGGTCCCACCGAGCGAGGATTCGTAGCTTGGAAGGTTCTCAGGGGGTTTTGAGAGGCAACCAGCCATTGTTTGGAGAAAACTCCAAACTGTCGCTCTAAACTTCTTGTTTTTCTTCCACTCCTCCCTATTCTTTTTCTTTTCTTCTCGAAATTCTTTCCTAAAGGATTTGCATTCCTTATCCAAGATCGACACCTGAGGAGTGGATGATCCTGAAGCTGGAGAGCTCAAAGGAGCTCTAGGGGGTGTATAATACTGCTTGGAAGGAACTAGCCTCTCCCTAGAGGCGGGCAAAAAAACCGGTCGAACTGAACCAATCCGTAACCGAACAAATCCAAACCGAAAATATGGTTTTTTTTCATGGTTTGGTTTGAAATTTTTCAAATCCGAACCAATCCGTAAATTTACGGTTTGGTTTGGAAGGTAAACCAAACCAATCCGTAAAACCGAACCAAACCGTTTTAGAAAAATATAATAATATTTTACTATATATTTATATGATTTCATTTGATATTTATTATTTGGTGAATATTAATTAAAATCAACTTGTTCTTTTTAATTTTTTTTAAGCTGATATGCAATTTTTTTGTTGATGATAAACTATTGTTTTTTTTAATAGTTTTAACTTTGTAAAGTATGAAATTTATTTATTCAGTTATAAACTTTCATTAGTGTTAATTGTTTAATTATTTTGTCAACTTATCATTTTATTCATTGATGAATTTTGTTGATGGATGATTTTTTATTTTAGCTTATTGGTAGATAATTGACATGATAGTTATATAAAAATAATAAATTATGACTTACTATGTATTGTTTAGTGAATGTATTTTATTGATGGATAATTGATTTTATAGAGAACTATAGATTAAAAGTATGATGAAGTTATAAAGTATTTTATCGTGGTTTATAATATCAACTTTGTAAAATGATATAAATATTTAAGAATCTACACAAATGTAAAAAAATTAGAACAAGAAAAATTTTTAGCTAGAATTTTGATTTAAACCGTAATCAAAACCGAACCAAACCGTTATTTAATGGTTTAAAAAATTTATAATCCGAACCAAACCGTTACTTAATGGTTTGGTTTGGAATGGAAAAAAAAACCAAACGGTAAATTATGGTTTGGTTTGGTTTTAAGAAAAATCGAACCAAACCGATCCGTGCCCACCCCTACCTCTCCCTGACTCTACAAAGTCCCCAGTGTCTAAAAGGGCCATCCAGTACTTGCTTGACCTCCACCTTGATTGCTTCATTGGAGGGTTCTTCCCAAATCTTCATTCCATGCAACAACTGAGTGATGTAGCCTCCGCAAAAGATTCCCTTAGTGCTTGTTGAATGATAAAGTGGGCCAATTCAACACCAACATTAATCTTATGCTTGTTGGCAATGCTGTATAGATGCCCTAGTTCGAAATTATTCACCACGCCATTGCTGCTCTTCCTTGATCCAATGGTATGAGCAAGGATGTGGTGAATGATCTTTAATTGTCATCCACAATACAAGAGGCTTTTGATCTTGATGGCTCATATTTCAGATTGCTTTGACACAACTCTTGCTAGACTTCCTGAGGTTCCATTCCTTTTGGTAGTCCAATAGGAAGTGCGCGAAATTCAGCTGTCTCAACTTCCTCCTTGGTATACAGGCCCATGTAAACACAAAAGTCAGCCAGAGTAATTGTATGTACCACTTTAAAGGCTTGGAAAGTCAGAACATCATCCACTATCGACCGCCCACACTTTTCTGTAAGTTTCAAAGTGGCTAACACCTCCATAATGATGTCCCTATAGGCAGCAGTGTATATGGCAAACAATTTCCCCCACGGCCCAATGGACAACATCTCCTTAATCTTCTCCCACTTCCCATAATCTGCCAGCATACTCCAATCTAAGTACTTGTGAGCTTCAAAGGATTTTTGCTCAAACCGCCTCAGGTTTATCTTAGCCCAGGAGTTTCAGAAAGTAGAGTAGCAAGTCTTGGTCTTGGTTGTGGTTGTGGTTGTGATACTTTTTGTCTCTTCGTCGATGTAGGTGAGGATTGGGTAGACTGAGCTTTTGATGTGCGTCGGGATAGACCAGGTCTTCTAATTGGTTGTTTGGGTCTTGCCATCCCTGTGACAAAAGATCACACAATGGTTGAGAAAAAATGGGTAAACTCGATCTAAAATTGACACAATAAAGCACTAACAGACCCTACACTTATAGAATACAAGTACCAAAGCTTTGGAATGCAATTGACATGAATAGGTACATGTTTCACATAATCTGTGCATACACTAGTAACTGTACACGAGTAGTGTAGGTATAGTGTACAACCCAAATTTTGAAAAATTCAATTCTTGTGCACAAAAACTCATCTTGATCATCCTAATCACCATTCTACCCATTATTGTGCATTAGTTTTCACAAATTCCTTCAATTTCTTCAAAAGCCCCAATTTTCGCACAAGAACCTTAATTTTGCACTTGACGAATTTTGTCATGGATTTTAGTAAAATAAACAGCCCAACACGTTTAAGAAGCAGTTAATTTCATGAAAATTACAAAAGCCCTAATTTATACAACACTTGAAAAAATCACATAAACCCTAGATTAGTTGAAATCTATCCAATGCATGTAAGATCTAAAGAACTTTCAAGTTAAATCACTACACCAAGCATGTAAATACACCATATACAACAAGAATCAAACCTAACAACCATTCAAAACCCATTTCTAGGTAAAAGAAAAATCCAACTACACCCTTGCCTTAGCTCATTTTCGTGGAGAACATGCAAGGAATAGAAAGAAGGAAGGGAAATCATACCTTTCTTGGGGCGATTTGGCACTTGGAGGAGATGGAGATGAAGATGAAAGTGCGTGGGGGAGATGGAATGTGTTCGTGACCAAGAGAAAATGGGGGATTACGCGCATGATGGAGGAGAGAATGAGCTGGTGCACGAGTGTGTAGCTTATATAGTGGAGGAGCTTTTAATGAGTACACGACCTCTACACGACCCGTGTAGGGGGACTCATGACTCCACAGATTGCGAAATGGACATACACGACCCCTACACGGGTCGTGTAGTCCCACTAGTGCGTCCACAGCTTGTGGAATTTTTGTACATGACCCCTACACGTCCCGTGTAGGGGAACTCGTGACTCCACAGGTTGGGAAATGGACATACACGACCCCTACACAGGTCGTGTAGTCCTGTAAACCCTGGTTTTTCAAGTAGCCAAGATAACCCTAGAACCGGAAACCAAAACCCTAAACCGGAATAGCTCAAGTCTGGAGTGAGAACTAGGAACCCTAATTCCGGCTTTTCCTCGGTTTCCAATTAAGAAACTTTTATAAGAAAATTTAAATTTGAATATAGTTCCTAATTATATTCCAAACCAAGAAAATATAAGATTTTTGGAAATTTTCAATTCCGGGTCATCCCGAGACCCATTATAGAAAGACGTGCCCCGGAACTAGAATTTCAAAAATTTGCTTATGAGTACTCATTTGAACCGAAATAAAATAAGGAATTCAAAAATATATTTTTCATAATTTTCCGGGTTATGAAAAATACAGTTATAGCCTTTTTATTCGTATTTCATTACTACCGGAAATTAAATTGTCTTGTCAACTATTCCTCACTATTCATAAAGTACCACCTAGTCTACCTATTAGCACACTCTACAACTCTAACTCTTACCATCACTCAAATCACTCACTTTTCTCCATAACTTTTGTCCCTTAACTTTCCTTACAAATCATAACAATTTCACTTCAATGTTAAATCAATCAAACAAGTAAAAATTTTTCAAACTCCTCCCTTCCTCCATAAGCACATGGCCGGCGTGATGACCCCCTTCCCCATGTCCATTTTGCAATTTTTTTTTAACTCCTTTTAACCTAAACTCATTTCCTATTTAAACTACACTTTCTCTCTCTTTCCTCATTCTTTCACTTTTCAAGTTTCATAAAGTAAAAAGCTCTCATTTTCTCTCCCCATTTCCCCTCCTTGCCGTGACCTTCCCAAGCCCCACACACACACACAACTTCCATTTCCTCTTCACATCTTCTATTTTTTTTTTTTACTTCAAGTAAGTAAGCTTTCACTCCATCCACTCATAGATCTTGTTATGGCTAAGTGATTCTTGGATATTTCAACTAAATGTCCTCATGACCTTTTGGTAGGGACAATGAAATATCAAAACAAGAATACCGAACCATTACAAGTAGATCTAAACTTTTAAAGGAGCTTTCATGACACAAGCTTTATGTTTATCCATCAAAAAGTGTTTTAAACAAAAGATCTTTTATAAAAATATAGTTTTTATGTTTTCAAAACTCATTTGAGCATATGAAATAATAGATCTACCATTTTGCTACTCATGATCATGTAGGCATTTAAGGTTTCATTATTATTTTGTGTCTATGTGCATTAATAGTCTTTAATGCTTTTCTCTTTAGTAAATAACCTTCTTAATATATAGATCTATGGTTAGATAAGTTAATAAAGTCAAAAAGGAAAATACTTTTCAAGAAACAAACTTGTGTAAATTCGGATGACTTTGTAAACCTAGGTCAAAAACACTTTTATCAACTTCTAAACATATATTTTATAAGAGAAATGAAGCCTATAGGTAATAGATAATGTTTGGTGGTATTTTTCATGAGTCTAAATGAGAAATTTCTAAGGAAAATGTTGGAAACAAGAAATGAAGTCCAATAGAAGTTTTGACCTAAAAGTCATGAAGACAAAATTCGTAATAATGGATGTATGGTTAGAAAACACTATTTTTCCAACTTCAAAAATAGTATTTTCTTAAATAAATGAAGTCCTTAGGGTATAAGTATAATAAATACTTAAAGTTTTAGGTATAAAACATATTTTTCCTAAAGGAATCAACGTGAAAATGGACTTTTGTAAATTCGGATTTTTAGAAACCCCATAGCAATTGACCCACTTAAAAGTTTATAAATGAAGATTTTATTTAAGAAATAAAGGCCTTAGGATATAACTAATATGAGGGTCAAAATTCTTTAAGCAAAATAGATTTTTCCTAAAAGAAAATCCTTGCAATATGTAGGTGTAACTAAGTGTAGTAAACTCACTTGTGAAACATTAATATGAGATGGTTTTCTAAGAAAAGTTTATGTAAATTCTTTAAACATAAAGAGCTATAAGATCTTAGGCTCATTAGAGTTCATATCACGACATTCATGATAGGGAAAATCATTACCATGGCATCTAGTTTCATCTTGTACTTAGGAATCACAAATGCATTCATGAAAACCGCATTTTTGGGATCCATGTACCCGCTGTACAGATCTGATCCCTCAATTCCGAGGCTTAGATATTTTCAAAACTTGATTTAAACTTCATATTTAGAAAGCTCTTTCGAAGTAGTTAGAAATCGATATAAAATTTGCGAAATTCCGACTTAAAACGACCAAGTTATGGCCATTTTAAAACGGAACTTCGGAAATGACGCGAATTTCGATTTCACTAAGTTTTCTTAGAATTTTAGTGTCCTAAGTTGGTAGAATACTTATTAGGGTATTTCTTATGTGAATAGGAGAACCTGAGGACGTTGAATCTTTGCCTCCGGATTACTATTACTAGAAGAAAGATGTACCGATGGCGGAGTGAGTTTTTCTTCCCGATTCATTTATTGTATGTGCTTATAAAGTAGTGCACTAGAATGTAGGACACATGAATGGAATATGAATGATGGGGATTAATGGGAAATTATATGATTGATGATGATGTGAGAACTCAAATTAAGAATATCGAAATCGGGTGATAAACTTTGGTTGTGTAGTTAGCTATGATGGATTGTCTGAAAAATTGTTTGATCGCCCAAGTAAAATGGCTTAATCAACTACTTGGACTAACGCTAAATTGACATGTGCATATCACAAGGGGAAGGAGCATTAACATCGAATAATCGTAGGTTAGTCGTGAACCATAAACGACATCGAATAATCGTAGGTTAGTCGTGAACCATAAACGACATCGAATAATCGTAGGTTAACCGTGAACCATAAACGGCATATTGTTAGTACCACAGTAGTCGTTAATCTGCTAACCCGGGATGGAGGGCACAATTCTATTCACATATGATTTCCGGTTGGTCATATGTAATGTTGAACTCATGTGTTTGATGCATCCACTTGCTTGATTAATAACTTGATTGAATTGCTGTGACATAATGTTTTTGTGGGAGATTACACTCACTAAGCTAGTTAGCTTACGTCCCTACAGTCCATTCCTTTTGCAGCTTTCCTACTTATGGCTTAGGCGACGTGACCCGGCTGAACAGGTACAGAAGCTAGGAGTTTTCCCTAGAAGTCGAAAGATTCTGTATTAGACTTCCATAGAAAACTTCTAAGACTTGGATGACTGTAATAGACCGCTATTTATTCTTTTGCGGGGGAATGCCCCTTAGATTTTTGTAATATTTATTTATGTCTCATGAATTATATCCTACTGCTAATGTATGCCAAATTAAGCTTTTATCTCCATTCGGATTTGTACTCTATTGTTGTAAAGGTACGCCTTACATCTATATGAGGCTCTCGAAAGACTAAGGTGGTAATTCGGGAATCTTATATAGTATGTGGCGGACTGTTACGTTTAGAGTACCCTATGGGGCGTGACAAGTCCCACTAGTGACTCCACAAATTGTTAAAATTTTTCACACAACATGCACTACTCATACACAAGTCGTGTAGGACAGCTTGTGACTCCACGGATTGTTGGAAAAATTGATACACTACCCCGTTACACATACATGAGTCATGTAGGGGTAGTGTATACTTGGAAAAATTTTTGTGCTCGGAAAAATCTTTTGAAAAGTGATTTTCATGAAAGTACTTGAGGAGGATGACTTACCTGCAACACTTGAAAAGTGTTTGTGTCCTTTGATTCATAATTGGGAAGCTTTTTCCCCACACTTAACTCAAAACACCATTTCTTCATGGAGTTGCCCCAAAAACTGCAAGAAATAAGAAATCCAAAAGAAACAAAACAAAAAAAAAAAGAAAAAGAAAAAAAAAACTATTTACAAAGGAACTAACAAAGTTAGTTAGCTGGTGGTTGGAGTCGAAACTCCTCTCGGCCTTCAAATTCCGGGCTATTACCCATGTAAAGCTTCACTCTTTGGCCATTCACCTTGAAAGTACCGTGTTCCGGGTGCTCTAACTCCACAGCTCCATGTGGGAATATTTGTTTGACCAGATAGGGACCCGACCACCTGGACTTCAGCTTGCCAGGGAAAAGCTTCAACCTGGCATTGAATAAGAGAACTTGGTCCCCTACTTGGAACTTCTTCGGGTGACGGATATGTGCATCATGAAATCTCTTGGTCTTCTCCTTATAGAGTCTCATATTCTCATAGGCAATAGCCTCCACTCGTCTAGCTCATTAAGTTGAAACTTCCTTTGTGACCCAGATGCACCCAAATCGAAGTTCACTTGCTTGATTGCCCAATAGGCTCGATGCTCGACTTCAACTGGCAAGTGGCATGCTTTCCCGTACACCAATCTATAGGGAGTGGTCCCGAGTGGTGTTTTGTATGCAGTCCTATGCCCAAAGGGCATCATCAAGCTTATCGGCCCAATCCTTCCTGTGGTGGCTCACTGTCTTCTCAAGAATCCTCTTGAGCTCTCTGTTGGTCACTTCTACTTGCCCACTAGTCGGGTGATAAGCAGTTGCTATGCGATGTGTCACCCCATATCTCTTCAAGATCCTATCCATTTGGTCATTACAAAAATGTGTCCCCCTATCACTAATAATAGCTCTAGGGGTTCCAAACCGGGCAAATAACTTCCTCAGAACTTGCATACCACTCTTGCGTCGTTGGTGGGTAAAGCCTGAGCTTCCACCCATTTCGAGACATAATCCACTGCTACAAGTATATACTTGTTCCCGTAGGATGGTGGAAGTGGACCAACAAAATCTATGCCCCACAAGTCGAAAACTTCACATCCTAGAATGTAGTTTTGTGGCATTTCATCTCTTCTTGATGTAGTTCCCACTCTTTGGCATCGATCACAAAGAGAGACTAGATGGTGCGCATCTCTAAATATAGATGGCCAATAAAAACCGGCCTCCAAGACCTTGTGGGCAGTACGATTTGCACCATAGTGGCCACCAACAGGGCCCGAATGACAATCCCCTAGAATTTTCCACCCTTCAGCATGAGACACACAACGACGAATTATCTGATCCGCACAAACCCGAAATAGAAATGGGTCTTCCCAATAATAGTGCTTGAGATCTGAGAAGAACTTTTTTCTTGCATGATAATTCAATTCACTAGGGAAAACTCGTGCAACAAGATAGTTTGCTATATCAGCAAACCAAGGTGGCTCCGTGATGCCAAACTCAAAAGTTGATAAACTGCATACAACCTTTCTTCAGGAAATCGGTCATTTATGTCATCCTCTCCCAATTCACCTCGGTGTGGATCTTCTAGCCTTGATAAATGATCGGCCGCCAAGTTTTCGACCTTCTTATCATGAATTTCCAGATCGAACTCTTGTAGGAGCAATATCCATCGAATCAGTCTTGGTTTTGCATCAGTCTTGGATAATAAAAACTTAAGGGCCGAATGATCAGTATACACAATAACCTTCGACAATACAAGGTAGGTCGAAACTTATCAAAGGCGAAGACCACCGCCAATAACTCCTTTTCAGTAGTATAGTTCTCTTGTGCACGGTTCAAAGTTCTACTGGCGTAGTGAATGGGCCTAAAGTGCTTATCATGTCTTTGGCCAAGAACCGCCCCAACTGCGAAGTCACTCGCATCACACATGAGCTCGAATGGAAGATCCCAATTAGGAGCAATCATGATGGGAGCTTGAGTCAATTTCTCCTTCAGCAATCTAAAGGCTTCTAAACAATCTTGATCGAACTCAAACACCACATCCTTCTCCAAAAGCCTAGAGAGGCCGGGCGATTTTGGAGAAGTCCTTGATGAACCTTCTATAGAACCCCGCATGTCCCAAAAAACTGCGAATAGCTCTACAGATGTTGGAGGTGGCAATCTTGCAATGATCTCTACTTTAGCCTATCCACTTCAATCCCTCTCTGCGAAATTTTGTGCCCAAGTACTATGCCTTCTGTGCACATAAAGTGGCACTTTTCCCAATTTAGCACTAGATTGGTTTCCTCACATCGGATCAAGACTTTCTCCAATTAGCTAAACATTGTTCAAATGAGTCTCCAAAAACTGAGAAATCATCCATGAACACTTCCATTATGTCTTCAACCAGATCTTCAAAAACACTCAACATGCATCGTTGAAATGTGGCAGGTGCATTACAAAGTCCGAAGGGCATTCGTCTATAAGCGTAAGTGCCATAAGGACATGTAAATGTAGTCTTCTCTTGGTCCTCTGGGGCAATAGGAATTTGAAAGTACCCCGACATGCCATCCAGGTAACAGTAATACATGTGCCCTGCAAGCCTTTCTAGCATCTGATCAATGAAGGGCAAGGGAAAATGATCCTTCCTGGTGGCTTCATTCAATTTTCTATAATCAATGCACACACGCCAACCAGTAACTGTCCTCATGGGAACAAGTTCATTTCTTTCATTAGGGACCACAGTCATTCCCCCCTTTTTAGGCACTACTTGGGTTGGGCTCACCCAAGTACTATCAGAAATCGGGTATATCAAGCCGGCATCCAGAAGTTTGATGACTTCTTTCTTCACTACTTCCTTCATTTAGGATTTAGTCGTCTTTGAGGTTGAATGACTGACTTAAATCCTTCTTCCAACAAAATCTTATGCGTGCAAAAAGACGGATTGATACCCTTTATGTCCTCTATCTTCCAGGCGATAGCACGTTTATGTGCTTTGAGAACCTTCAATAACTGCTGCTTATACTCACTTGAAAGTGCCGAAGCAATGATCACAGGAAGTTTGGAATTTTCCTCCAAGAATGCATATTCAAGGTGTTTGGAAGTTGTTTCAATTCGAGTGTAGGTGGCTCCTCGATCGATGATCTCAACCGCCTCTCACTATCAAGCTCAAGTTCCTCAAACCCCTTTATGGGCAAGAATTCTTCAGCAATATCCAACTCCCTCACAATCTCCTCCACTTCAAGATCTATTAATTCCTTCCCCTTGTCGGAAACCAAGCTCAATTCAACCTTGTCCCGTGAAAGTATCTCTTCTGCATGTTCAGCCACTGAAGAATCAATAATATCAATATAATAGCATGAATCATCCGATCTCATAGGCTTCTTCAATGCTGCAGCCACAGTAACCACAAGCTCCTCATCTCCTACCCTGAGAGTTAGCTTCCCCTCCTCCACATCAATAACAGCTCTCGCGGTTGCTAAGAAAGGCCGACCCAAAATTAATGGAACATCCCCCTCATCATCAATATCAAGCACAACAAAGTCCACGGGTAAATAAAATTGCCAACCTTTACTAGCACATCCTCAATGACTCCTCTAGGGATTTTCACCGAACGGTCCGCTAGTTGAAGACTCATGCGAGTTGGTGTGGGGTCCGCCAATCCCAATTTTTGAAAAATGAGTAGGGCATCAAGTTAATGCTCGCCCCCAAGTCTGCTAGAGCTTTCTCCACACATAGCTCTCCTACCCTACATGGTATGATGAAGCTTCCGGGATCCTTCAGTTTAGGAGGCAGCTTGTTCTGAATGATTGAGGAGCAATTTGCTCCTATCTCCACAGTTGACACATCTTCTAACTTCCGCTTGTTTGAAAGGAGTTCCTTGAGGAACTTAGCATATTTGGGCATTTGGAGAGGGCTTCCACAAATGGAATGTTGATGTGGAGTTGCTTGAACAGATCTAAGAATTTCCCAAACTGCTCCTTGTCCTTGCTTTGGTTCAACCGGGTAGGATATGGTATCCTTGGTGTGTATTCTTTACAAGTGGGGTTGTTTCTCCATTGGTGAGGAGACCTCCTTCTCAGCACTTGACCTTCTCACATGCCTTCTCAGGCACTACTGTAGGTGTCTCTCCACTTTACTTGGCAACTCTTTGCCGCTTCGCAAGCTAATAGCCTTAGCTTGCTCCTTAGGATTGTTCTCAGTATTGCTCGGGAGAGAGCCTACTTGCCTTTCTGAAAACATCTTGGCTAGCTGGCCAATTTGTTTTTCCAAGTTGTGAATTGAGGCTTCTTGATTCCTGTGCCTTGCATCTGAGCTTTGTATGAATTGGCTAAGTACTTCCTCCAAGTTGGATTTCTTCTCAGGCTGGGGTTGTGGATTTGATGATGATGATGGCAACTGCTGGTATGGAAGCATCTGTGGCCTTTGAAACCCTGGTGGAAAATTTGGCCTTTGAGCATTTTGGTTACTCCAGGAGAAATTAGGGTGATTCCTCCATCCTGGGTTGTAGGTACTGCTGAACGGGTTATTTTGCTGCCTGTTTTGATTCCCCAAGTAGTCCACTTGCTCAGGTTGCTCTGGATGATAACCACCATCAAACATCCCTTCATGGTAAAACTGTGATTGTGGTGATTGTTGTTGATTCTTGATGCTCATAACTTGAGTACCAAGGGCATCCATCTTAGCGACCAAAGAGGTAAGCATATCTACCTCATACACCCCAGTAGCTCTTTGCTTCCCCCGGTTGTTTCCCCATTGATAATTGTTTCTAGCCATTTCCTCAAACAATTTGAGGGATTCTTCTGGGGTCTTTGAATTCAGAGTACCACCGGCAGATGCATCAATAAGCTGGCGAGTGATTTGATTCAACCCATTATAAAATGTTTGAACTTGCAACCATGGTGGAATTTGGTGATGAGGACATTTTCTAAGAAGCTCTTTCCATCGTTGCCAAGCATCAAATAGAGTCTCGGAATCATTTTGCCAAAGGATGAGATATCATTCCGGAGCTTAGCAGTTTTGCAAGGTGGAAAGTAGTTGTCCAAAAACTGCTTCACTGTTTCCTCCCATGTGGTAAGTGCTCCTGGTCCCAATGATGTAAGCCAAATTTTTGCTTTCCCTCTCAAAGAAAAAGGGAATAGTCTAGTACGAATGGCATCATCATCCACTCCATTCATCTTGCAAGTCTCACATATCTCCAGAAATGTTTGGATGTGAGAGTGGGGATCTTCATCGGGTAGTCCATCAAACTGACAATATTGTTGTAGAAGTTGAAGCATGGTCCCCTTGATCTCAAAATTGTTTGCCCCAATTGGGGGTTTCACAATTGTTGGA
The DNA here is from genome assembly GCA_024138025.1 of Combretum micranthum. Taxonomy (NCBI): domain Eukaryota; kingdom Viridiplantae; phylum Streptophyta; class Magnoliopsida; order Myrtales; family Combretaceae; genus Combretum; species Combretum micranthum. Next base: position 1,650,509 of record JAMXBD010000042.1, on the reverse strand, counting down.
GCAGTGCCTTGAAGAGAAGGTCTTGCATAATCCATATTTGTTCTTAGCGCATTAGGGTCCGCCATGTTGATTTCTTGTTGATGTTCTCCTTCTGTTCCTCTTGTTAGATCTGGATTAATGCTGTTTCGTCTAAGTCTTCCAAACCCAATGCTCTTCTCCCTCAAATCCAGTGTTCTTCCCTCAATATCTGCTTGTCCAGAAGTGTTGGCACTTGTATTCCTTCTAAGTCTTGTGAGTGTCCTCTCGATCTCAGGATCTAATGGAGTTGTAGATGAGGAAGAACTCCTGGTCATACACTGCAAAAGAGACACACAAGATTAGGATTCCACAATTAATTCCTCAAGAAAAAGAGAGAAAAATAAAACAAAGAAAGAGAGAAAAGAAAAGAAGAAAGAAAGAAGGAAAAAAAAGAAGAAACAAAAGAAAAGAAAAGACTAAAGTAATAGCTACTAAGGCTTTCCTAATATTGCTTGATTCCCCGGCAACGGCGCCAAAAACTCTGATGTGTCGAATCTTTTAAGTTTTAAAATTTATAATCTTGTAAATTCTAGATCCACACAAGGCAGTGCACCTATCGTGTAGTATAGAATTTAACTCGGATATCGTCCTGGGAATCAATGTGCAGCTACTAGTAATTACCCTTTAACTATTATCTAGCCAAGTCAAGAGTGAATTTTATACTAAACTAATCACTAATTCTAATCTAAGATAAACCCAAGAACCCTAACTCAAGATATGCACAATTAAATAAAGATAAACGATTCACAACAAAACCCTTGGTTTTGATCAACCCTACCTCCTTCATCTCTAAAAGTGGATTCACTTGAATGAACTTTGATTTTGAACTATCGGGTTACTTAAATAGCAATTACTCTCTTCAAGTTAATTAAACCCTAACCCTAAATTGCAAAAGTGGGAATTTCTTCCGTCACAAAGGTCAATTTAGAATCGCTTAAAGCTCATGAACCCTAATCGATAGAAAGTTAGAAAAACCCTATTTCTAGGTGGATTACTTAACCCCTTTGCTCATGAGAGATCATACTCATTAATCGAAATCTTCTTTCAATTAACAAGAATCGAGTTTGTAACAACTTTGACCTAAAATTATCACAAACAACATTATATATCATGAAGCAAATCCAAAATCAATTTACATTCAAGTGATTAACAAGTCTTTACATGAAGGCTAGGGTTTCTCAAAACCTAGGGTTACACAACTACTCTTCCATAGAAAAGATAACAACACAATAATAAGCATAATGGAAGAAGAAAAGGAGAAATCATCAAGATAAAACCCTTGTAGATGTGTAGTTGAGAATCTTCAAGTGGAAGCACGTTTTCCCCTTCAAGAGCTCTCCAAAGGCGTCCCTAGGGTTCTGGATAAATCTAATTGAATGAATGAATAATTTCGCAAAAGGCATGTATATATATACATTAATGCCTACACGACCCCTACACGACCCGTGTACATCGGGGTGTGTACTCATTAAAGTAGCTTCTTTTTCCTTGTTGCACATGTACACGACCTAATGTACACAACTAGTGTATGAGAGGTCGTGTACCCTTGATTCTTGGCTAAATCTTCAAAATTTCTTCAAAAAACGCTCCTCCAAAAGTACACTAATGGTGTGAATGTCACTAGTGTATGGGTGGCAACTTCGCAAAAGCTCCAAAATCTCAAAACTTGGCTTCTTTCCTTGATAATCCCTTGAAAGCTCGATTGTTTGATGATTGTCCCTGAAACAAAAGATTAACTCAGTAAAGATCCTTTTCCTCAATATTTAAACAAATAGCATATAAAATATGCCCAATATAGCACCAACAATTCGGGTCTTTGGACATTTATCAATACTTGAAAATGCGTTTTAAGGCATCCAAGTGTGATTCTTTCAGGCAAGATTGAAACCGTATACATATACATACAAAGAACATGATGTTAGGTCTAGAAGTTGTTAAATATAACAAACTGCCTATCATGCCTCTATACATCTTTTTCACAAATATTTTTACCTTTTCCATCTTTATCAAGCTTAATACTTGTGCTTATAGGTGTTGGTTTTTGTCGAGCCTGAATTTTTTCATTTCTGGTTTAATTTCTTTTTAATCCGATCTGTATTAAACCCCAACACATTTAATATGAACCCTCAACTAGAAATTAAAAGAAATATAATTTTTGAAAATATTTTGAAGTCGCCACCCAATCAAGACCGGCAAAAAATATAAGTTAGAATCAATGGGTTGGTTAATTATAACTTAGCTACTACTCTGCGAAAAAGTTGATTTAAAACCAAATTTCGTAAACCAGAGATTTTGGATTCGAGGGCTTTTCTATTAAAACCATATGGTTACCATTTAAATTTTATAATTCAAAGTTTATCCTTTAAATGCTCAATAAATAAATCAAATTTCATAAATTCCTATATTTACAACTTCATTTACAAATCAATAACAAAATTATTTAACATTTACGACTAATTAATTAATTCAAAACTTCAAAATAATGGAACAAAAAATAATTTTTTTTTTTCAGATTATATATCGCCCCGGAGGTGCCTATGTACCCGTTAATCGGGATCAGACAAAACATAGTTCTTTTTTTTAAAACTTTAATTTGTTGTTTTCTTTTTAATTTATAAATTCTTTTCAATTTAAGTTCTTTAAAATTTTTCCGTTTAAAAAAATAAAATTCTATGTATGAACCTATAAACTATCAATTTTATTATTTAAAAAAAAAATTCTAGGTGACAAAATACTTTGCATGCATATTTCATATTTTTATTTTTATTTTTTTCCAACTTTTTATCATTTTTCCATTGTTTATAATAATAATAATAATAATTATAATAATAATAATAATAATAATAATAATAATAATAATAATAATAATAATAATAATAATAATAATATTTAAACATACCTGGATTGGGTCGAATCTGGTTGGAGCTCTGGTTGGGTCGAGTTGTCGGAGTTAGCGTTAGAGAAGTGTCGGAGCTTATCAAGGAAGTGCGAAAACCACCAATTTGGCAGTTTGGGATGGCCAAAACTTGTTGGATTGATCAAAGGAAGGATGGCGAGTGCCCTCGTGGTGGTTTCTTGGCTTGGAAACACTTGAATTGGTGGCTTCGAGTTTCCAAAGGTGGTAGCAATGGCGATTCTTTGCGAAGGCAGTGGCTGAGCTTTTGGACAGAATCAAAGCTACCAAATGATAGCTTTACTTACCTGGAACCCACTTTTGGTGATCAAAAACCTTAAAATTGACTGGGAAATTTCATATTTAAATTTTCTTCAAAACCAAAATTTTCGAAAATTTTTCGAATATACTCTTGGATGCTATTTCTTGTGTTTATAGTATTTTTGATGATTATGAATGCTTGTTGATGCTTGGAACAGGAGAATGGAGGTCGTATTTATAGTATATGGACTCGTGGTGGGTAGTGGCCATTGGAGGATCGGGTTGATGGAGTGCGCGTAAAATCCTTCTTCTAGAACGAATTAAGGGATTAACTACCACTAGGATTTCTAAAACATGGATAATATTAATAGATTTGATGTTATAGAAGCTCGGAATGAATTTTTTTGAAAACCCATTTTGAGCGACAACAACTTTGAATAAAAATTCAAGGACTAAATCTTAAGCTTTGGATTTAGTTTTTGATTCAAAATTGTAGTATCCTATATATTCTTAAATATCCCTCGATCAATTTAATGAAAAATGGAGTGAAAATCAACAAAAAAAGAGCTCAAAATGACTCGACCATGTGGAGAAACTGAAGCCAGAGGTAGTAGACGACGCGCATGTAATGCACGCGCTTAATTGAAAAACAAGATTTGATCCTGGGAGTCTGATGCGTGTGTGTGTTTGCTTTACCAACAGGCCATTTGGCTTGTGCCTCGATTTGTTTTGCATAGAAATTATACTTAAAGGCTTCCAAAATATACTTAATTAAATAAGTTATTTAATTAAGTTCAAAAATTAATTTATAATAAAAAAGTAGTATTATATCAAGCAAAAAAAATTAATTAATTTTTTATTTTTCTTTTATTTTATTTTATTTTCTTTTCTTCTCTTTTTTTTTTTGTTTTTCTTCCTTTTTATTTTTTCTCTTTTTTTGTCTCTTTTTTTCTTTTTTGGTAATTTACAGGCTTAAAATAATATTTATTTTTACTACAAATTGAAGCCTTAAATGGACAAAAATGGGATGTCTATAGTTTTGATTTGCATTTATCCATCTTGAACCTTTTTAATAATTCTTTTGTATATTTAACTTAAGTGATAAAGGTTGCACTTTTAACTTATTTGATTTAGAAACCAAGAAAATAATTAAGTTCCCCCATCATACTCATTTCAAATTCATTTTTTATGGACTCAACAAATTCTTTAATAAGACTCATTTTTATAGCTCCAAACACAATGTCATCTACATAAATTTGAACAATTAATGTATCAGACTTGTGATCTTTAATTAATAAAGTTGCATCAACTTTTTCTCTTGAAAAACCGTTGTTTAATAGGAAGCTACTTAGTCTTTCATACCAAGCTCTAGAAGCTTACTTTAGTCCATAAATAGCTTTATTCAATTTAAAAACATGATTGGGAAAATCACAGTTTTCAAAACTAGGTGGTTGCTCTACATAGACTTCTTCTTTTATAAAACCAGTTAAAAAGGCACTTTTGACATCCATTTTAAAAAGAGTAAAATTCTTAAAAGCAGCAAAAGCCAAAAGCATTCTTATGGATTTTAATCCAGTAACCAGGGTAAAGGTCTCATCAAATCAATTTCTTCTTCTTAATTATAACCTTTAGCAACCAATCTAGCCTTATTTCTTGTTATTAAATCAGTTTCATCAAGTTTGTTTCTATAAACCTATTTTGTTCCTATAATAAGTCTATTTTCAGGTCTAGGAACAAAAAATCATACATCATTTCTTATGAATTGGTTTAGTTCATCTTGCATTGCATTAATCCAAAATTCATCTTTTAAGGCTTCATCAACATTTTTAGGTTTAAATTGTGATAGAAAAACCATATTGCTTAAATTCTTTAAAGATGATCTTGTTTGCACAAGATTAGAAAGTTCTCCAATTATTAAATAATTATGATGTGATTTAGCATACTTTCATTCTTTAGGCAAATAAGCATTATTAGATTAATGCATATCAACATCCAATTTTTATTCATTAACTTCTTTGCTATTGTTTTTAAGATAAATACTATTCAAATCAGCACATACATAATCAATATCATCATTTAAACATACATTAGGCAAATAATCATCAAATATAACATGAATAGAATCATCAGCAACTAAAGATCTTTTGTTAAAAACTCTATAAGCTTTACTTGTCAAGGAATATCCTAAGAAAATTCCTTCATCACTTTTTGAGTCGAACTTAGCCAATTGTTCTTTGCCATTGTTTAAGATATAACACTTTATACCAAAAGGATGAAAATATGATATGTTAGGCCTTTTGCCTTTCCAAAGCTCATAGGGGTTTTCTTTAAAATTGGCCTTATAAAAATTTTGTTGGAAATATAACATGTTGTATTCATAGCTTTAGCCCAAAAATATTTTAGCAAATTATTTTCATGTAATATGGTTTTAGCCATTTCAATCAAAGTTCCATTTTTTCCTTTCGGCTATACCATTTTATTGTGGGGTTTTAGGAGTTGAAATAGTGTGTTCAATACCAAAAACATAGCAAAAATTTTTCATTTCATGATTTTCAAATTCTCCCCCATGATCAGTTTGAATTGTAACAATGTTAAGACCTTTTTCATTTTGGACTTTCTTGTAATATCTAAAATAGACATGATTTGTTTCGTCTTTAGATGTAAGTAACAAAGTCCACGTGTAGGAATAAAGGTACATGAAGTGCCTGTACTATTGAAGTATGGCAATTTGGTGGCCAAATTTTATTTTTGGGTAAAAAAGTACTTGTACTTTTAAAATGGTGGCAGTTTAGTGCCTTTGTTAAATCCAAAAGTAACATCCATTACTTTTATCCCTCTATGGCTAACGTAGCTTTATTTGTCTTTGTTAAAATTTGCAAAATAGTGGATAAAGTGGGGTCAAATGTCGACCCTCTAAGGCTGGCCTATAAAATGCTTCATTTGTCCACTATAACTTCATTCCCACCTCTTCCTTTCTTCTTCCACCCAACTATTTTGTGCCATTTTTTTATGTTAAATTTCTTCAATCATAGGTAAGTGTGAGAAGACCACCATGAGCAAATGTAGTAGAACCATACGTCGCAACGAACAACACACGTCTCTAGCCATTTCATTGAACATCAATAGTAACGGTAGTGGCATCGAGCATCCATGGTGCGGTTGCAATATGCATAGCTTGTTGTTGACATCTTGGACATGCGATAATCTTTGACGTCGTTTCTTTAGATATCCAATGTATAAGGAAGACAAGTGTAGCTTCTTTAGATAGCATAATCCAGCATTTTTGGACCGTGCAAACGATGTTATTAACGACCTCTTCGATGGTAAACCACCACCAACACATAATTTAGATGATGGATTGAGGCATAGCAAAGTCGGTTGTAGTTGAATGTTAATGTACAAGTGTTTATCAAATTGACTCCCCATGTGCATTTGTATTATGTAATGCTTAGTATGTGTCGTAATGGCTTAGCTTCTTCAGCATGGTCAGAAAGGTGTATCTTATTCATTTTTTTATGAATGAAATGGGGAAAGTGGTTTAATGTTTATTTGTGTTCTTTATGATCAGAAAGAAGTCCATTCATGTGCCTTTTATCCCGACCTGCACTATTAAATTTACAATCTAAATCCAACATGGTTGTTGTTATCCCAACACCAGCACATACGCTATACCATTGCACACCCAACACGAGCAAACTCCTAACACTAGCACACACCCTACATAATTAATGAAGCTAATTCATGGGATGTTTGTTGTAACTTGTACTAGCAAGTTAACATGCTAAATCCAACACTAGCAGACACCTAACACCAATACACACCCTATAGTAGAACACACCCAACAGACCAATAAAAACACGAACTAGACTCTCATAGACATAACAGATATATAAATTGAAATGCATATATAAAACAAATTCATAACTTCATTAATGCAACATGGCTGTTGTTGTCCTCCACCTTTCCACTTAACACCAGTACAGACACTACACCATCACACACCGACAAACCAGCAAACAACCCATACTAGCATACACCCAACACTAGCAAACCCCCCATACCAACACATATCTCGCACCAACACACACCTCATACCAGCAAAGACGATACACCATCACACACCCATACCTACACATACCCAATAGACCAATAAATACCCAACACTAACACATACCAAACAACAGTAGTCACCCTACCAACATATACGTAACAAACTAGCACACACCCCACACCAGTACACACCCCACCAGCACATACCCAACAGACTAGCAAACACCCCGCACTATCACACACCCCACACCAACACATACCTAATAATAGTAGACACCCCACCAACATATACCCCACACCAGCACATACCCAACAGACTAGGAAAAACATAAACCATGTGCCTTCATCCCTTTATTGAAATAACATGTATAGAAAATTGAAATGCATATATATATATAATAGACTCATAACTTCATTAATGTCAACACAAAATAACAGTTCATAGTATCTCCGGATGACAACCAGACAAGCAAAAAAATCAACTATCCAGGTGGTAATTGAACTAATTAAGGACGACAACGTCGTTGTACTACTTCTTTTTCCCTTACACTTTCTCAGAGTAATTCTTACGTGCTGTTAGAGTGAGCCAGCTGCTCTTACGCCTAATAAAAGACACAAACTTAGACTTCATGGTTTGCTTCTTTGGTTTTATGCCCTTTCCCACATCAGATTTCTTAGCCACCATCTCACTATCTTCACCCTCAGCATCATTGACATCATCTGATTTAGCATCATGCTTATCATTGCCAGTTCCCTCATCAGATTCTTCATTGTACCTATCCCCTCCATCATCTTCATTCTCTCCATTTTTTTCGTTAGATTCTTCATGTGCTACATCTCCAATAACATTAATTGATTGTGGTTGTGTGTTTTTTCCAATACAAGTTTAGTCTTCTAGTATAAGAAAAGGTGTGGTTTCAAAATATTGTCTAATAGTCTTGTAAACTTCATTAGCTTTGGAAGAAGTTGTAATCCATGGCTTCAACCTACAAAAAGGAGTTCAATGATTGTAGTTCATCCAACTCGTACTGAAATAATAGATGGTATGATTACCTCTGTTTGTTATTGTTCATGTTGTGGCCCTTATTGGCTATAGTACTCCACCGACCTCTTAGATCGCTATAATAAATCATTAGCACGATTGCACAGTTACATTGCTTAACAAAGCTGGCAAATATACAAACACACTAAGATTGTACCTGCTCATATTGTCTTTGCTTTGAGCTTCACATAGTCAACATCCCCTTCGATTATGCCCGATTTGCTTTCATTTGGTGCAACACAAAAGCCTACTACACCTACTCATTTTGTGAAGACTTGATTGCTCCGCATCCTCCTTCTTCCAATTAAATCCTTCCTCTCTTGATGCGCTTGGGAAGTGGTTCGAGACCATGCACACCAGTTTTTGTCCAAAATTTCTACCCTCAAATTGATGCGATGGTATGTAAATATATATTCTTGAATGTGTCCTTGTTGTAGCAAGAATCCATATAGTCCTCAGGATCTTGACATAAATTTACAATTACACGAACATCATCACGACAAGGAATTCCAGTGAGGTCCTGCGAATTTAATAAACACATGGCATTAGTGTAGGGCCATATCATGGTATACAACAACACACCACAAAAAGAAAAAAAGGCAAAACAACATGAACAAAGGCATAACAAAGGGACCATGTCAACACTATAAAACCTGAAACAACATCCTATTCCTACAAGGGGACCACATGTATGCTATAGTTTTTGAAAACAATATGACATAATGGTAGAACGACCATCAAACGTACATGTCTCACTTCCAATCGACATAGGGACATCTTATTCCTCAAATTATCAAAAACATTGGTGTAACACGTGCATGCCACAGGTACTAGCAAAAATAGGGAATAACAACACAAATGGTTCATACAAATAAATCCATAAAACAACATCCCATTCCTAATACTACACATACAAATAAGGGACCACAAAATCAATAAGAGAAAGGAGTACTGCGACTAATCATAAAGTTAATATAAAACAAGTCCATATGGGACCACATCAAGGCACCACATACCACTATAAATCTTTGAATTCCATGTCCACGAAGTTGACAAAAGCAAATAGTAAACGTGCATATGACATAGAAGTAAAAATAACATACCAGTTTTGTCGCTTCAAGTAGCCTTTTTCTCTACAATGGAAAGTAGTGTATTAATCAAAGAACCAAAATAGTCAGTTTGATAGTGAAGTTTCTACTACCTTCGCTGTCAAATGGCAGAGATAGGTTCCGATAAGGGGGAAAAAATTAGGTCCTCTACTACTACTAAATCGTAAATGCCAAAGGTAAGAGGGAAGTTGGATTATTAAATGAGTGTTTTAATTACCTTAGAGGTAGTTGAACGTCAAACCTTCAAATTTTAATTTTCATGAAATTTTTTTAAATGGGGTTCGGACAGTTTTAAGGATAAACAAAGCTACGTCGACCATAGAGGGATAAAAGTAACGGAAGTTACTTTTGGATTTAACAGAGGCACTAAACTGCCACCATTTTAAAAGTACAGACACTTTTTTACCAAAAAATAAAATTTGGGCACCAAATTGCCAAACTCCGATAGTACAGGCACTTCATGTGCCTTTGTCCCCCATGTGTATCTAGTAAAATCATCAATAATAACCAAAGTATATTTTACCCAAAAATAAAATTTGGGCACCAAAAAAGATCAAATTGCACATGCAACATTGTTGTTCTTCATGGTTTTGATTTCAATGTCTAGTAGAAATCTTCAACTCTTAATTTTTCATTTTTATTATTTAATTCATTGCTATTGCTTTTCAAATTTTTATATTTAATATTTAGCTTTTCATTTTCTATTTTTAGATTGTTAATTTCATTGCTTAGCTTTTCATTTTCAAATTTTACTTCTTCATGCTTAGTCTAAAAACTTTCTAGTTGTTCTCCAACTTCAGTCATTAAATTTTTCAGCAAGCTATTCTTTTTCTCAGCTTTCATCAATTTACAACATACTTTTCATACATATCATGTAACTCAGAATATGAAGGAGAACAGAGAGAAGTTATCTATTGTCCAAAGCCATGAAACGAGAAGTAATCTATTGTCCAAAGCCATGAAACATAAATTTTCATCATCTAAATCAGATGAATCCTCATCATTCCATGTTGCTACGTAGGCTCTCTTCTTCTCCTCCTTTGATCTCTTTTTGAGCAATGGGTAGCATTGTTGAATGTGTCCCGATTTTTTACAGTTATAGCATGTGATTACGTTCTTTTTCTTACATTTGGATGAGCTGCTTTCATCCTCCATCTTCATGGATTTCGTCTTCATAAATTTTCTAAACTTTTTGGCCATTAAGACAAAATCTTCACTTTCATCTTCATCTTCCTCATCACTTGATTCTTCTCTAGTGGCTTTTAGAGCAATTGCCTTTTTGGGTCTGTTTATTTTGGCTTTTTTCCGGCAAATACAAACACTTTTTCAAACTTTTTGCTAACAAATTATTTATCAGGAAATAGATATAGATAAAAAAAAGTTGACAGTTCTCATCAAAAGATCAAATAGAACAAATATAGATAAAATTTAGATACAAATCGGATATATTTACACATATCATTTTAAAAAAGATACAGATACAGATGAAAAACAGACAATCCAAACAGACTCTTTATTTCCTTCTTTGCCTTGCTTCTTGATGAGTTCATGGGTTTTGAGTGCACTCAGAAGATCCTCTTTGCTCAAGGCACTAAGATCTCTTGCTTCCTCAATTGCTGTCCGCTTGGCTTCTTAGTCTTTTGGAAGTGACCTGAGAAGTTTAGAATTGATTTCCAAGTCAGAAAAATTTTTCCCAAGCACACTTATAGGATTTATTATGTTAATAAATCTATTGTGCATTTCATCAATAGTTTCATTAGGGAACATTTTAAAGTTTTCAAATTCACCACATAAAAGGCTTATTTTGGTGTCTTTAACTCTAGATGTTCCTTCATAAGTCTTTTTATAGCTCATCCCAAATTTCTTTAGTGGAAGAACATGTACAAATTCTATTAAAATCACTTTCGTTTAATCCACAATGTAAAATATTCATTACAATTTCATTTAAATTAAGCTTTTTCCAATCTTCTTCTGAAAACTTAACTTTGGATTTTTCATCGATTTTAAAATGTCTATTTTCAATAACATCCCAAATCAATCTGTTTTGAGCTTTCAAAATTATTTTCATCCTACATTTTTATTAGGGGTAATTACTCCCGCATAGAAGTGGAAGTCTATTTATCACTTGCCTCTCTAGAAATCCTAGTGTATTTGTAGTAATGATCTTTGCTCTATTTCGCGGTTAAGCGTATAAATATAGAGACAGACTTTGATACTAATTGAAAATATACACTAAGAATACTCAAGAGGGGGGTGAATTGAGTATTTACCCAAAAATAGATTAATTTGAAATTGGATGAAACGAAATAAAAATATTGCATTAGAAAATCAAAGAACAACGTATATAATACATTAAATAAATAGATAGGGATAGAGAGAAATGAAGCCAGTATTTTTAACATGGAGTTCGACCCACTTCTTACTCTCTATGGTCTACCAATCGCCTCTATCAAGGTTTTCACTGTCGCTTTATTAATCACCACAAATGTTAGCTCAAGATGAGCAATACAACACTTGTGATTACACTTGGAAATAAAACTATTTCTTTTCTCTCTCTAGAAGCTCGCTAACAATAACCAGGAATGAGAATAAAGCTCTAGATAATATTTTCTCTCTCTTACAAAATATTTACAAATTAATGAAAGAGAGAACATAATATTAAATGAGTAAGCTAGTTTGTTTATTTGCAAATGAAAGCTCCTTTTTTTTTTTTTTGAATCTCCAGTCTCATTTGAATCCGCAACTTAAGAAGTATTTATTGCTTTTCAAAAAACAAAAAATCCCATTTAATGCTGCAACCATCGAATAAGATGTTGCATGCAAAACTTCTTCGTCCAGCCTTTGTTGTGTCCTAAAAATTAGCCCTCGACATGTTGGTGTTGGGAAGAATAATGGACCAGCTAGTCGGGTGCTGAAAAGCATTCTTCACGCCTTTGGTCGAGTCAAAAAATTTGGACTTGACATGAGTATAAATTGGACCAATTCGCCAATCCCAAAGGCACCGGCTTGTCAGTCCTTTGTTCCTGTTAGAGTGCTTTCTGGATGGGAATAAAAGCCGATCATACGCTAGGGGAGTAGGGGGTGACAAGCCCTGAATCTTGATATGCCGAGACCTAAACTTGACCATCGACTTGACCCTTGACATGCTCTGTTTTACCCTTGACATGCTTTATTTTGCTCTTGACATGTCCCTGTTTTGCCCTTGAAATGCTCATGTTTTGCTAAAAGTTTGCAGAAGAAAACTCTACAAACATGCACAAAACACACATATATATTCATGACTAATTAAGCGTAGTTTATAACAAATAAATAGTTGATTGTGCATTAAATTGTCCCATCAAAATTCATATTGAACTCTGAAGTTCAACAATGGAGTGCTCTAGAAAGGTGACGATAGAAACAAAGTAGGGTTAATGTTAAACAAAGGTTAGGCTATGCTTGTTTAGTGGGTCATGTCTAACATTTGGTGCTCTCATCACCATCTTGATCAATTTCTTTATCTTGATCTTGTTCTTCAATCTTTCAAGTTGAAGCCAGTACCTGATATAAGATACATTGCAATGGCAGAAAGTATAGAAAATACAAAGTTCAACATAAATCAAGAAAAAAAGTTAGAAATTATGGCTTATACACAATAAGTGGATATGGAAGTATTGACAACATCTCTAATGACTATTCAAGAAAGTTTGTTCAAATTAAATGCAATAATGGACAAAATTGATAAAAAAAAAAATTAAGATGATTTTTCGTAACCAATTTTAAATTGAGAAGAGTTATCATATTCCATTTTTTAACGAGGATTCTTCATTTTCATTAGTGGATTAACCTTAGAAAATGAAATATTAGACTATGTAGCAGCATCAGGAGTATTCGACATCATCAACAACAATTTAAGTATCATTAAAAGCAAGATGATCAGATAAGTCAACAAAATTCATCATCATTAGCATTACAATTTTAATTTCCATCAACTGAATTATAAGGTATCCATACAATAAGTGGCACTAATTTATCATTGCAATTTGTCAATTCTAAGTTGGATAGATTGAGACTCAATCAGTCTTGTTACAAGATATTGCAAGCATCATATTTAACATCATTCCATTCATCCATAATAAACGTAATTAAGCAATATGTTCCAAGATTTTCTGGTCAAGATCCATTTTCTTAGGTATTAAAAGTAATTTTTTTTTTATCATTACCATATGGATGAAAAATATCATCCAAAGCTTGTATTCTTTGCTATGCAAGATGTGGCTATTATATGGTATAAATGTATGGATGAATTCAATCATTTTCAAACATGGGATGATTTTATTAAGCTATTTTCATATGTTTTGGGTTATTTGAGTATGATTGGATCGAAGATAGATTTTTTTCTTGTTAAAACTCTAGAGGGGGTAATTCATGATAATAAAAAGAAGAGAAGGTTGTGATAATGGATATAATAGGTTTTATTGCTACTAGATTGGAAGTTAGAAAAGTCAAGGAGCCTGATAATGACCCTACAGATATTGACTAGATAGTTTCTTGCTTCAATAAGGATGTATTTGACCACAAAGGTTTGATCCAAGTGACTTTTATGATAAAACAAAGCTTGACATGAAACGTAAAACTAAGAGTATGGAGCAAGAAAAGAGGAGGAGTCAACAAATTCATTTTGTTTTTAGAGGACTCAAGTAGGAATCATTACTCCAATTTCTGAAGTGAACATTCCTATAGCAGATGTGTAGACCCTTAGATTTTATGTTAAGTTTATGCTTAAACCCTAGGATTAGAGGTCAATCGAAAACCTTAAAGGTCAACAAAGACCATAATAAACCCTAGTGTTTAAATCCGGTAATCCCGTGCTCTTAACTCTAGAATACTAAAATTGTGATAATCGTGGAATATGATTCGTAATAATATAGGAAAGCCTAAAAAGATTAGATTCGTCAAAATTTAATTTATTATAAACTTAAACGAGATCAGTTTTCGAAAAACGTGTCTATGACTCAAAATAGTAAAAATATTTCTATAATACGATTAGATGTGTAATAATATAAGGATTTTAAAAATATCAGTTCTATAATTTTTCAATGACTAAAAATATCAGATATCGCACTTTTACGTGTATTTTCTTAACTATGATATTAATTTGTCTTATCTACTATTAATTACCATTTACCTATCTTTACTTTTTCTTATTACCTATGTACCTATTTCTTACATTTTTCATTTTCAATACAACTTTATATCACTCACATCACACATCTTAATCGCTTTTCATTACAAAAAATACAAAATAAATAAAATTTACATGCATACATACATCTATTTTTTTCTTTTTTATTTTATTTAATTACAACTAATTTTTCTTCACAAAACTCTATAAATACCCCATCTCCTTCCATTTCTTTCACACACTTCATTTCCTTATCAAAAGTCTTCCAAAATATCACTACAAAATTCCTCTCCACAAATTCCTCTCTACAAGCCCTTTCTAACTCTTTCTTCTTTTTCTAACCAATAGGTAATAGTCTTAATACCTTCTTTATGTTCATGTAACTTAACATCACCATAATGTGTGTTTTCTAATACTTATAAGAGTTAAGAAAGCAACAATATGTTCATGTTTTATTCTTGTTCATACTTAAATTTTTATGTTGTTGTATTATTGTTAAATGATTTCTATGTTCATGTAACTTAGCATAACCACAGTGTGTGTTTTCTAAGCCTCATAAGAGTTAAGAAAGCAATAATATGTTCATGTTTTGTTCTTATTCATATATAATTTATTTATCATGTTGTTATATTATTATTACTCTTATTATGCTTTTTTTCTTTTCTTTCTTTTCTTTTTCTTTTTGGAATTGGTTTTTTCTTAGTTTCAGAATATCTTGATGAAGCTAAAGCTCCCAATACTTGTCCTTATTATTATGATTATTTGCTCCTTATATATCTCTTTCTATCTTATTATATGCTATTACTATCTTTTCATGGCTACAAAATCGTATTTATTCATGATTAAGATGTTGTTGTCTTAATAAAAATAAAAAAGGAGTTCTTTCTTTAATATAGAAAACAAAACTAAACTCACTTTGAAACGAATTTTAGTTACTTAGCAAATATTTCCCATAAAAGATTTAGAAAATTGTTCATAATAAATTCTTTTCAAAATTTGTATAAACTCATCATGAAAGTCCAAAGTGTCAATAAAGAGGATTTCTTTTAAAATCTAACTAAATGGAGATACACTTTCTTTTCAAAATGGTAACATGAAATTTTTTTGTTAAAACTTTAATATTAATAATTCTTTGTTATGCAAATTTTTTATAAAAACTTATTTATAAGAGTTTTAACCAACTTCATAATACACACCAAGAACTAGATAAGTTTTCAAAAATTAAAGTAAAATCAACTCACTAGTTTATCAACTTACTTAGAAAAATAAAAATTGGCCAAATAAAGTAAGCTCTAGAAATGATAAACTTATTTGTTAAGGACTAGGAATATAAAGAGGAAATATATTTATAATACAACTCAAAACCTTAAAGATAATCAACAACTTGAGAGAAAACTTTTGGAAACTTCATTTTCAACCATTAGAAATAAAAAATGGTACATATCTTAAAGAAACCAAGTTTTTGAAAAACTAATCTTTGAAAAAGTTAGGAAATGAAATTATAATAAGAAAACACTCACTTATAATGACCAAAGATTTTTTAGTTTTCCTTTTAACAACTTAAAGGGAAATTTTCAAAGTTTTATCTTTTAAACTCTTAAAGAAAAATTTATTTTATGAAAAATCGATGTTGAGACAACACTGCTAAAATCATGCATATAATATGAGTATATATACATATATTAAAAGGACTTTTTAACCATACAAATGTCTATGTGTTTGTTTAAAAATTTTGAATGAAGAAAAGGTTAGAAGATTATTTTGTCAAGGGCTGGAAAATTCGTGGTGATTCTGTACCAAACCATTTCGGGACCCAAATGACTTTTTATGATGAAAATAATGTTATAATTAGATAACTCTTTTTAAGTAAGTAGAAAATGTTATATAATATGTAAAATTCCTAGTTAAAATGAGCAAGTTATAGCCATTTTAAGTTAAAATTTCCACAAATCCAAATTATACCATAAATAGAATATAGAGTTAGAAAATTTAAGTAGAAATTCTATGAAATACTCATTTTGGGTATTTCTTTTTCTTAGGAATCAATGAGGACGAGACGTTCTATCCCAAAGACTACTTTAACTTGGGGAACTATCATCAAGTCATGGCTGAGCGAGTTTATTTCCCTCTATTTTTCATACTCATTTTGTGCTTGTAGTTTAGTAGCACTAGAAATAGGAAAAAGATAAAATGGAAAAGTGCATGTGATTTATAATGCTTGGTGAATTTATGTTAAGCATATCGAGTCTCGAAATGTCTATAATAATTGTATGTTTTACTACCATGTTTGAGTGCCTAAAAATTTTATGATCATCCTCAAAATAATGTAACTAAATGCTAGACTCTTAATAAAATTGATCATGCACTTCACGAATGGAGTCACACTGCATTCACTATTATATATTTGGTGAAACAAGTGTATGATAGTGGTGGTTGGCATAATCGGTTGTATTTACATGTGGCGAGTAGTAGCCGGTAAGATTTACATGTTTTAAGTGGCGAATAGTAGCCGATAAGAACTATAAAATTTATTAGTTGGTTGTAATTGGCCGATATACCCAACCCCGAATGAAGGGCGTAAATTCATTTAACATATGGTTCCGATAAAATATGCCTTATATGCTCGTGTGTATAAATAATTAAACTTGTTTGATATCCTTTGTTCCGAGTATGGTAAACCGGGAATATTCTCACTAAGCTAGTAACGCTTACACCTCTATAGATTTGTGTATGCGTTGGAGCATTTGCTTTTGTACCCACGATCTCCATTTATCCGCGTAAGTTATCTTTTGGGGGAAATCCAATCATGGACTTAGATCGGACTTCTTTTAAAATCTTTTAGTGAAATTATTTAAGTTTTATTATAAAGACTTAGCATTTATGATTTGATCTTTAGAAAATATTTAGCGGGAAAATGCCCCTAAGGCTTTTGTATTGAACTTATGAATTATATCATGTGGGTTAATGTTTATCTAGATTCTTTCATGCTTTACATTACTTGCTCAAACTATGCATTCCAATGGCATCTCCTATTACCGTGTTGTACACCTTACATATGATATTGAGATTTTCGTGTGACTAAGGTAGTCATTCTTATGTCTTAATATTGTATGTGGCGGACTGCCACGTTTATGGTATCGTTTGGGGCGTGATAAGGTGTTTCAAATTTTATTGTTGCTAACTTGTATTTTGTTGATATTGTTCTTAAAGATGGTAGACATAATAAGAAATCCAAATGGGATAATGTAGATGGGTTGGCTTAGGAAGAATTTTTTCATTACATTACGATTACTGCTAACAATTTTGCTTTTCAGCACAAATTAGGTAACAATCGTATACTATATCCTATCCCCTCATCATCGTTGCTATTAGAATATAGGATCTAGAATGAGACTTAGACATTTAGTCCACTAACTTCAAGATTCAGTGATTTTAAGGCTGAACTGCTTACAAGCCAATAGAGGGCAGCGATTGTGTTCAAGTTCTAAGAAGTCTTATTCCATTCATTCTAAAATTGATAGTGAAGTTGTTGTTTACACAATTACAGTGCAGCAATGTGTGGTTTCACACGTTATTGTTTGGATTGTTAATGTTACCACCGGCACGTATTAGATGGGGCCTGATGGCATTGATAATTTGACTCAAGATGAGGTGTCGAGTTAGCCGAAGGCTACTGTATTGAAGGCCTAAGCTAGGATGAAAAAGTTAGTAGACTCGCCTCAAACTAATATTTCATTTTACCTTGGTGACCTTATGCTTGTAACACTACAACTTTACAAACAACTCATTGCATCTAAGGGTCATTTCCCTAAAATGGATAAACAATTTTCTCGTTTTCTTAGAGTGATTCGACAAATTAATCATACAACTTATGAGTTGGATTTGCTAAAGGGAGTTAAAATACACAATGTTTTTCGTATTTTCAATCCTGAAAAGAGCTATGGGACGGTTTATCGTTACATTGACACTATTGAAGGATATTTATCTAAGTCATCCACTACCAACACCATTAGTTATTGTTGATTTACAAAGAACACTGAGAAGTAATGAGAGGGTGTCTTGGATCCTTAATCAGTGGCAAGAATTCTCATTGGAGGATCTACCATCGGATGGATCTATTAGGGTTTCAAAGTTATGTCCTCATTTTTAACCTTGAGAACAAGGTTGCTTTCAACAAAGGAAAAAAATTGTTATGACTAAAGTAAGAAGGCAAACAAGACAACCTCTGGAGTCTAAGAATTTTGTTGTTACATAGTTATTCGTTGCAAGTATTTGTACAAAGAATAAGTAGTTACAACTCAATAGTATAGTTTAACAGTTTTGCAAGAAAAAATAATAGAAATAATAACAACACTAGTAAACAATATAAATAAGAAATAGAAAGAAGAAAAAAGGTACTGATAGAACCATTTCAAAAAATCACAACAATGTGATTGTAGGAGCTCCGACATAGCTTGAACATTGCCAAACCATCATCATCTTCTTGGGTTTCTACTGGAGAAGTACCTTGAAAAACATATAGAGAAAGACTTGTTAGTAATCAGTAGTTCATAGTGTAAAATCATAAACATATATAGGATTTTGATAGTACCACTAAGAGAAGAGGCTGAGAATGTAATGGGGGTGTTTTGTAAAGGTAATGATAGAAACAAAGTAGGGTTAATGTCAGTCAAGGGTTGGACTGTGTTTATTTAATGGGCCATGTCTAACAATATTCCACATGAGTAGACAGAGCTAATGGTGTTATAAAAATTTTTAATTATGTCTTAAATTAAACTTTTAAAAGTTTAGATATTAATTGCATTTTTCATCAAAGTTAGGGTACCAAACTAAACATTTACTCTATATTTAATTTTAAAGTAGAAAGTTATATTTGCATGCACCTGTATAGTTTTCCATTTTAATTTTTGTTACAAGTATTAAGTAGACGGAAGACAATATTACAATTTAATTTTCAAATGGAGATCGATATTTAAAATGTACTTATGTTAGAATTTTCTTGATTGATGAATGGGTTAAAATTAGATAATGTGTGGGTATGATTCCGGATGCAACGATCACTTGCATGTCGCGTGACTATCACGCTACATGCAACTTAGGAAAACAACACGTGCAAGGGTAATCAAAAGAGAATCGTGTAGGGAGGAGGAGTAGGCAGTCTTAATAGGCTCTAATATAGGTGTGACAGGTGAGGGAGCTAGAAAGCATCAACCTTACTAGATACCATGAATGTCGTGTGCGTTCTTGAGTAAGTCAAGTAATTGATTCACAAAGATGGAAATCGATGGCATGACGGTATTTATCCAAGATTTTACTCCTTCAAATGAGGTAAGGACTAAGAGTATTTATAGAGAATCTAGCTGTCGATGTCATCCGTCAGACGAGACAGACGACCAACGGTCAGGATGAGTCCCTCTCGTTATGGATATGGATGTGGGCTCCCTTATGGACCCATGCCCATTGAGGCCTTCATTGTAATGTGTGTGAGCCAATTCGAGAAAGGTTGGAATTGGGTAGGCCAATTCCAATGGGCCCTACTCCAAGCCCTCCGTACCAATTCTCCCATGATCATCTCAATATAATTGGGCCTAACTCTCTAAGCCCTGTCATTTTAACCCAGAGAGTTAAATCCAAATAATAAATTAGGCTTAAAGCCTTTATGATGAAATCCATACATCTACAGATAACAAACATGGCTATGAAGTTAGGTTTTATAGACATAAATTTTTTTTAGGGTTAGATATGAATCACAATTTTGTAACAGTAATCACTAACTCTAGGATAGATCAATAGATAAAATTTATTTTTGAGAATTTAAACAAATTAATTAATACGAATTATAAATTAAGAATTAAGTTATTAGTTCGAGCATGTTTTTATTATGGATAAGAA
This sequence comes from Combretum micranthum, assembly GCA_024138025.1. Taxonomy (NCBI): domain Eukaryota; kingdom Viridiplantae; phylum Streptophyta; class Magnoliopsida; order Myrtales; family Combretaceae; genus Combretum; species Combretum micranthum. The sequence continues at coordinate 1,630,080 of JAMXBD010000042.1, read as the reverse complement.
TATATCGTTAACGCCTTATATCTTGACAGTATTTTTCCTATTCTATTAGATTCGATTCCCCTCCTGTTGTAATAATAATAATAATAATAATAATAATAATAATAATAATAATAATAGTAATATCACTTTTTTAGTCTTATGATTTTAAAGACATTCATATGAAGTTACATATTATGTTGACAATAAATCTAATTAACATGTACATACTAATGAGGTGAGAATTCCCTTATTTATTTATTCATTAAGGATATGTTTCCTTAATGAGAATTTTGTTTATATCTTTATTTTTCTCAATAGAAAAAAAGATATTTAATTAATCAAGTTAAATCAATATTTATTATATATTCATAAATTTATCATTTTTATATGAATTTAGTAGAAATATGAAAAAATAAAAAGGATTGGGTTGCTTCTTTTCTTTTTTTGTTTTTCCTTAATTCACTATAAGCGGACGATACCCTTGATGAGCGTGCAAATAAAATTACCTAACATATATAAATTAAATAAATATATCATTTTGACAAGTTGGAAGAGGACAACCTTAATTAGTCTTAGAAATTAGAAAATTAATTACAAATCATAATTACAATTATATTTTCCACATATAACTTCTCCATGAGTAACTGCCATGCATAAATATGGTATTGGAACTTTAGATCGATATATAAAGATACATGCTTAGGTTAAAAAAGGAAAAAACTAAGTCTATTCAACTCTTATTTAATTCCATTCAAACCCTATTTAATTTCATGATTTTAGTTATACCAAAAATATTTCACGTCTATATGCTAAAAAAAGAAAAGACTATATTTATTCAACTCCTATTTAATTCTATTCAAATCTTATTTAATTTCATGATTTCAGGGATACCAAAATTATTTTACGTCCATATGCTAAAAAAGGAAAAAACTATATTTATTTAACCCCTATTTAATTCTATTTAAACCCTATTTAATTTCATGATTTCAAAGATACCAAAAATATTTTACGTCCATATGTTAAAAAAGGAAAATATTATATTTATTCAACCCTTGTATAATTATATTCAAACCCTATTTAATTTTCATGATTTTATTTTATGCCAAATGCTAAAAAATCTACACCAAATATTAAAGATGCCAAAAAAAGTGATTTTACTTTAATATTATAGATATTCATCCAATGAATTTTTGCTGGCCATCTATAAAAGCTTTTACTAAAGCTATAAATATGATGTCTCAACTTTTAACTCAACTCATAGGTTTGGACAGCAATTGTAGAAGTAATATAATAAGTGCCATTTTCTTTTTCGCTTTGGAATCCCATAGAGATTTGAAACTGACGAAAAATACATATAATCACATTAGAATAATCAATTGGTAAGCAAAACGAGCTTCACAAATTATTGTCAAGTGAATTGACCAACTAGCCCCTCTTTGCCTCCCATTGGTGCCGGTGGGGTTTTCTTTGTAGGGTTTATTGCTTTGTCTCACTCTCTCTCTGTCTCCCTTCCCCAGCAGAAGCCGAAAGAGCTCTCTGCGTTTTCACTTGTCCCCAAATCCACTCGGATCCAATAGCCAACTCCCATTCCTATTCTTTTCCAGAGAGAGCAAACCCTAAAAAACGCCAATTTCTCTAAATCCTTTGATTCGAAAAAGCTGAGCTTTGTTTTTTCACCTGTTTCAGCTCTCGCTATGTTGTTACAGGAACCGGAACCTAATCGCATCCGGAAACCCGATTCGGCTCCGGGTCTTCTGGGTTTATTTGGAAACGGATCTTCCTCATCGTCCAAGTCTGTAATTCCTTTTACAAAGAGGATTGAGTTTCATCCAGCGAGAAAGCCGTTCAATGGGTTTGTTAATAATAATGGGGATTTCAAAATCGAAACTTTAAACCCTAGCAGTAATTCGAATCCTAATTTTAAGTCTGGTTCGAGTGATGCGTCGGTTCAGAATGGAAAGAAAGTAGACGGGTCGGAGATTCTGGATGGTTGGCTTGATCCTGAGTTCAGTCTTGGTGCTTCTGTTCAGAGAATTGTGAGTAAAAAAAGAAAAAAGCATTAAAACCTTAATCTGTATTTATAAGCTAAATACGCGTTAGTGTATAGATAAATATTTGTTTTCTATGCTTTTGGTGATTATGAAGTCATGTCATGTCTTTGGGGTTAATCTGTTAGAACATAAGAATTTCATCCAATTGCAGTGTAGCCCATGTGATATATATACAAATGAGTTGAAAATTTTTTAACTGATGATCTTGTACATATTATTTTTACGTGCAAATTATTTGAAATTTAACCTCTCAACGAATTTAATGGTGGTGGTATTGATATGGATGATTTGCAGGGTGCTGGCTTGGAAAACCTTGGAAACACTTGCTTTCTCAATTCAGTGTTGCAATGTCTTACCTACACAGAGCCTTTGGCAGCTTACTTGCAAAGTGGAAAACATCAAATTTCTTGTGAGCAATCTTCTTTCCTGCAAAGCTCACATATATATTTTTTTCCTCAGCATTAGACATTAGATTAGACATTGCCCATTGGAGTGGTTTATGCCTGCACACTTTTAAGTCAATACCATGTCTGTAGATTCTCTTTGCCACAGTACCTATGGTGCTTTTGCCTGTAGGGTGATAGTCTTATCTGATATTTAATTTATGCTATTACAGTAGGAGTCATTATTTGTTAGTAATTGCCAAACTGTATTGTGGCATCTGGCGCTTTTGTATAAACAAAGAATATTTGAGGGTAGTAGCATTTATGGGATAATGAGCCGGGAGATGATGTAGATCAGGATGGTGGTCATGGATCAATTCCTTTATGCTATGCCAGAGGTAACTTCATATGTGACATAGGTGGATTTATAATATCAATATAATGTCGCAGTCTGAGATTGTGAACTTATTAGCAAGGACTTCTTTAAAGATTATTAGAAGTTACCAGTATATGTGTGCAGTTTGGGTGCATATTTAAGAGCTGGTGATTTTTTCAGACATGCAATACTAGTCTTACCCTCTTTATTTGAAAAACCTGTAGGAAATATTTTGAATCTGCTTATAAACTGTGTTTTTAATGTTCTCACTGATCAAATTTTTATAATTCATGAAGGCCGGATAAATGGGTTTTGTGCTTTATGTGCCATCCAGAAGCATGTCAGTCGTGCTCTAAAATCAACTGGAAGAATCTTAGCACCCAAAGATCTTGTCGTGAACCTGCGGTGTATCCTCTTGATGTTTGTTAAGTATTATGTTGTGATATTGCAGTTCATGTACAGGCTTCACTTCAGTGTTACTCTACACGTTCACACTACAACAGGGACTTATGGTCCAAAAAATGGTGGTAAAAGGAAATGGGTCTTAATAAGTTCAACAATGAAAAATATTATGTTTAGGAATGGTCATGGCGTGGGAGGGGAGGAAAAAGAAAAGTTTGAAATTTTCAGTGTCCCATCCTGATGGAGTAAGACAGGGCAAGGCACCAATTAACACATAAAGCAGATTATGTAAGCCAAAATCTGCCCTGTTTGCCATGTGGGGCAAGTCTTGGTGTGAAGCCTTTGCCTGATGCAGCCATGCTAAAGAAAATGAAAATTTAGTTCTTAACATTTCATTACTTCTTTATTTGATTTCTTGGCTCTTTTTAAAATTTTAAATTTCTTTTAGTTATTATTTTTTATTTCTTTATAATATTTACCATGTATTAAAAATCTTGATTCATTCCGTTAACTCCATTTATTTTTTCACTCAAAATACTCCATTAAATCCCATCAAGAGTAGACATGATTGGGGGTTGGCCAGCCAGCATGTAGGTAGGGTATTGAATAGGGCATTTTCATTTAAAACCCATGCTGCAAGAGATTGGTTAAAGAATGATAGTGAATAACCTAGAGAAGAATGAAATCCATGATGAGCAAACGAATTTCTTATTGACACTATCCATTATATCTCTTAATTAACTCCCTTCAATGACTCACGGATTAGATTGGAGCACTGGGGAATTTTGTTTGTGCATAGCACTGACGAGACTCATACTATGCTAGTCCTATTAGAATAAAGCAAACCATGGCACCTTTATTTGAAAGAAGATTATGTCACTTTCCAAAAGTCTTGTCTCCTGACCACTGTAGACTTTATTGTGGATTTAAAACTTTTACTTGCACCAAATGAGAAAATGTCAATGAAGGCTTTTTTCCTGTTTCGGCTTTGCTTGGTGCACCTTCCTTTAAACTTTAGTGTTCTTGCTCTCTATTACTTGTCACCTCCTTAGGCGGCCGCTGGCCCATGTGGCTGCCTCCAAAAGGTTTTTCTTTTTCTTTCCATTTATTTTTGTAATGTATAATTATTTTTGTTATATTATATAATTAATATATCTAAGAATATTATTTTATTTAATTAATTATCGTGAGCCTATTGGAAGTTGATTTGTGTCAACATAATCTTTGATGGAATTAATAAAATGACTCAAATGGAAAAGTCTTAAAAAGTCAAGAACTCAAATAGGGGGAAAGAAAAAAGTGGTTAGAAATGCTCAAATGGAAGAGCAATTGGGGTCCAAATATATACTTTAATCCAAAATAACGCAATTATTTCAAAGGATGATAATAGAAGCCTAGCCTAGAAAAAGTAACAACATCCTAATGAAGGATTTTATTTCAAAACCCCCCACCCTAGTGGCCTGCGAAAAACAAATCTTTAAGAGAGAAGGATTTTATGCTGTGGGTCAATGGTGGTAAATGTCTGATGTGCCCCTATTCTGTCCCAATCTGCTTAGGACCATTCCTATTTAAGCTAGAGTGTCCTGAACTTGCCCTTTTCTCTAACGGATGAACGTGCCCTCCTCGAATAATGGTCATATTACTCATAAAAGAAAAGTGAAAGGCCATCTATAGTTATAGCTTAATCTGCGGTCAGGTCATCTTTTTTTTTTCTTTTATTTTTTGGTGCCTTAACATTAATAAGGTATATCTCGGAACTTTAGAAATTGTCGACAGGAGGATGCACATGAGTACATGGTAAATTTACTGGAATCAATGCACAAATGCTGCTTACCTTCTGGTGTGCCTATTGAATCTCCTGGTGCATATGAGAAGAGTTTGGTGCATAAGATATTTGGTGGTCGTCTTCGGAGTCAGGTATATTTTGGCATTCTGTTGTGGGTTTGTAATGTTGTTTTCCATTTCACTGGACAGCCATATCCTGGCTGTGGTTTATAAAGTGAAATCGACCTAGAGGCTCATCCTTAACTCTACCAAATACCATTTTGGCATCATTGTATTAGTATGCATATTCTTAATTGTTGACTCTTTTAGGTGAAATGCATGCAATGTTCCTACTGCTCCAACAAATTTGACCCATTCCTTGATTTGAGTCTTGAAATAGCCAAGGCTGATTCAGTAGTGAAAGCACTTAGGCATTTCACTGCAGCGGAGTATCTAGATGGAGGGGAGAAGCAGTATAATTGCCAGCACTGTAAGCAGAAAGTCAGGGCACTAAAGCAGCTGACGGTTCATAAAGCTCCTTATGTGCTGACTGTACATCTCAAGCGGTTTCATTATCATGATCCTGGACAGAAGATAAACAAGAGTGTGCAGTTTGATTCCACATTGGATTTAAAACCTTTTGTCAGTGGTAACTATGTAAGTCTGTATCTTCTTATATTCCCAGTTGTATCACAGAAGAAAGTTGACTTAATTTTAAAAGCATATTTACATTTATCTTCATTATTTGCAAGTTTGATCACAAGCTTTTTCGAAAGGCAATCAAGATTCTGCTTCACAAAGTATCAATACAATGTATGGCAATATAATGGTTTTAATATCCAAAAAAGAAAAACATAATAGGTTTGAATAAATGGTTCGAAAATTCTAATAGAATGATTAAATGGTATGTTCTGCAGCAATATCTGGAGCTGAGATTTTGGTGGAAGAACTTTTGCCATTTTTCCTTGCTAAATATAAACTGCTTATGCAAATTTAAGCTCAGTTGTGATTTTTTGTATTATTTTTTCCAGTTATACTGAGTTGGTAAAGAATGATAATTAATTTGGATTAAATAAAGATGTTCATAACTACATAAAAATTTTTCCAGAGAGCTGTAAACTATTTCCCTTATATTGTCTTGCATTAACTTACTGGAAAAAGGATTATAATTCTTCACATGTAGATGATTTTGTCGTAAATTTTTAGTGGATTTACCTTTTAATTGCTTGGATGCTATTTTGAAATTGACCTGTTAGAGTGCTATTATTGGTACACATTCTTTTGTCATAATTCAACTTTTATCTTTGCAGGAAGAAGATTTGAAATACACCCTTTATGGGGTATTGGTGCATCATGGTTGGAGCACTCATTCTGGCCATTACTACTGTTATGTCCGAACATCAACTAATATGTGGTACTCCCTTGATGACAATCAGGTATGCTTGGAGTCTGAACAGAGAAATTCTTCCCGTCACATTCTAGACTAGACAGAGAAAGAAGTTGGGATTTTTTTTTTTTTTTTATTTAGGGATTACTTGTGATTTTAATTCACAGATGAAGGCTGTAGTGAATTCTAATGGCTTGCTGATGTTTTCTGTGTTAAAATCATTGCATAAGTTTAAAAGGATAATGTTACACAAATAATGTGAAATCCAACCCTGGAGTGTTAGATTTGTGGGCAAAAAATGATCTGGAATCAGTAGCACCATAAACCTTGTTCTTATAAATTAGGCACACTTGCAAAATTTCATTTTGGTGACTGAAAGCGAATTTATGCTATGGGCAATCTTATAAAATAGTCGACGATGGAAAGTTTCTGGAGCATTAAGGTACTTATGCTGGAGACTAAGAAACTATTTATTTTTGATATTACAGGTCCGCCAAGTGAGTGAGTCCACTGTTTTACAACAGAAGGCTTATATGTTGTTTTATGTTCGAAATAGAAGAAATGCTGCATCAAGAAAACCTATAGACGTTGCTTGGAAAGAGAATGTGAAAGAAAATGGTGGGGGAATCAGGATGCCCTTTGCCACTAATCAAAATTCAGGAGCACCTTTCCCAAAAAGTCAAAATACTAATTTTGGCATTAAAGCTTCTTCTGCTAATACAATTTTGAGAGATGCATCAAATAACAATTCATCGATCATTTCGAAGGAAGCATCATTCAAGGAAAACAATCCCTTGGGGCGCACTGAATGTCACGTGCACAAGAATGCCATCATGAATTCTCCTTCAAAAATGCAACCACACAAAGAATCTCTGAAAGAGGCTGCTACTTCAAATCCAATTTCACCAGAGTCTACTCTGGTAAAAGTGAAAAATCATAATATTGAACATCAAGACAGAAGATCCAGTGAGTACGGTGAGAAGGGAGATCCTAAAAAGGATCAGACTGTTGCAACTTCTAAATTAAGGGATGCTTCTGAAATTTCTGCTGCTGAAGATGATAAAGAATCTCAAAAGGTAGACCCTTCTCTTGGTGTCCTGGATAAACCCTGTGGAATGGATAAAAACTGTTCAAATGCAGCTCTATCCACCATTTCTTACTACTACTTTCCGACCACTTTTATGTGCAGAATGCTGCTCTATCAAATTCAGGCATTTTAGGCACTTCTTCAGCAAGTAATCCTGGTGATGAGAAGACAAAGAGGGTTTTTAGCACTGGAAGATCAGCGGATGAAAACAATTCTAAGAGTAGTCAGGTGCTTACTTTGTCTACAGGAATGATAAAAGATGTTTTTGTTAATTTGATTCATTTCTTAGACCTTACTACTTCATGGACAGGTTGCTGTTGAGGATGCTTCATGTTCCCAACTGCTTGGCGATAGTGGACAACAAATGGCCCTTGATGGAGCAGCTAAATCATCTTTCTCAATTAGTTCCAGTGGATCTACCTATGGTGAAACACAAGGATTGAAATCTCACAAAAAAATCAGAAAGAAGCTTTTAAAGACGAATGTTGTTACCCTTCATCTTAGCTCTAACATTCTTTTTGGCTCATCGTTGGGCTTGCGTTATAAGCATAAGAAGAGCAAGAAACTCTTGAAGAGAGTCAATAACAGGGCTTTGGAGGATGATAATATGGCATCAGATTGGGCCATCTACGTCAGAAAGAACCAAGCAAGTTTCATTAGTGCCAGCCCGTCCTCCTAAGAGAAAAGGTTCAAAGAATCAAGCCCATGATATGATGGCAAAGAAGGCAAAGCAAAGTTCTGATTCTTTGATGAATGACAATGGTGAACTTGGTGAAAGAACCGGAAGTGGTCCTCTGCTTGTTGCTGATTACCCATTAGAAAAGAGCTTCAGATCCAACTTGGCTGCAGTGGATCAGATGGGGCAGACGAAAGAACCTCAAAGTACGACAGATATCAGACGAGACACAATGCAGAATGGTCTGATGAGTATGCTAACACGAGGACTTGAGGAAACACTAGGTGAGTTTCTGGGTTTTGCTGGATGTAACTGCCTGTTTGCATGGGAAGTTCCAAGGAAAAGAAAAGTTAGCCGAGGAAAAGAAAATTTACCTAAAACTAATGCCTATCTAAATATATTCCTATTAATTAACCAAAACTTTCTGTGTGCTTTCATTTATTTTTGGCTAAAAGAAGTCTCAGATCATTTAGCTAGAATATTACCCAAAACGGCTATGCATAATCCATCCTCTTTTGTTACAGTTGCACATTGGGATGGAATAGAGTTGTCTCCATCTCCACCTCCTGAATCGAATGGTGTTGAGAATACAAGCATTGGTTATGTTCTGGATGAATGGTAAGTATTAATTTGCAAATTTGTGTTATCAGCTGGTAACTCATATATGAATGTGTAAAAAACATCTGTAATGCATGCTCAAATCTTCATTGCATGCTTCTGCTGGAAAAATTAAGCCTTGCTTATTCTATTCTCTGTTAGGGATGAGGAATATGATCGTGGTAAGAGAAAGAAAGTTAAGCGCTCAAGGCAGGAATTTGGTGGCCCCAATTATTTTCAACAGGTTTCATCAGAGAAATTTAAATTGAAGAAGACTAAGTTGGAAAGGGCAAGCTCTGGTAACCAACCGTTCAGGATATGAGGGAAATGAATATCTTAATGCAGGATCAACTTGCTGCATTTCATGATAATCTGGTTGAGATTCAATTTATTAGTTAGTTGCCCTTGTGAGAGAACATATCGGATGAGGCATTTTTCCCTGGTTGTATTCACCAGGCTGTGTGCTGTAGCCTTCTAGTAAAATGTTGTTCCTTCCCCAACACCACCCCACCCCCCCCCCCCCCCCTCCCACCGAAACAATTTTTGAGTCACTATGAACATGAATTAGATTCTGATGAATGCATTAGCTCTATTAGTAATTTCTTCCTCACGTGGATGGCTGCTATTTTCTGGAAAAGAGAGTTTGTATTAATGCATAATTATCTTGTATGAATGTGAGACGATGGGATGTGAACTACTTATGGTAACTGAGAAATTGAGAGAATTACAACTTAGGGAGCTTATACTTTTGATGCATAAGGGAGGATTTCCAGTAATGGACCAGCCTACTATATAGGCCATAAACGACTGAGTCAAGATAGTGTAGTACCAAGTTCGAACATGATTTGAATGAAAAAGAGTTCGGCTTGAACTTGATGGAGCTTTAACTTTTAGATTCCAACTCGATTTGAATTGATACTTGATAAGCTTGAGCTTGACTTGATTAGTATCTACTATTCCTATGTAAATGAATTAGATTAAAAATAAATTATGATTTGGAAATAAAATAGAGCTTTTAGTTGACTTGGTCTTAAAATATAGTACATGTAGGCCATTGGATTGGGGAAAAAAAAAGTAAATAAAACCAGAGACCGTAAATAGGCTTTATAGGAAAAATACATAGTTTTATAATTCTTTTTTTTCCTATAAAAATATAAAAAGCTCAAGTAGAATTGCAGGCTACTCAAATTGAGTATTTTAAAACTTGAATTGAATAGCTACTTATGTATCTAGCCCGAATTTGAACTACATTTGATTGTGATTCAGTTGAATTTGAGTAGCCTGTGCCTTGTAAGGACTAAGGAGTCTTGATCTATGTGTCTCGATTTGCTTATAGCATTGCAACTGTTTTATTTAGTGTTTATTTGATGTAAAATAACATAAAATAGCCTTAATCATGCAAAAGCTGGAAACATCTTTCTTCCTTTTTCATCTCCCTTGCTTCCGTCCCTTTGGCTGTGTCTTGAAGTTCTAGGTGTGGATGCTTGCTGCAATTGGTCTTTTACCTATTGGGTTGCATCCATGCGTGGAATGTACAACCAAAAGTGACCAATAGTCCCTGCCATGTGTGAGCCATGGAAATGCATCGGATGCCACCATTCATCCCTTGGGGTCACAGCCAAGCACAACCCTTTTTGTGATACCTGAGGAGCCTGCTCCACTGTAAAGAGAGGGCATAAAGATAGAGGGAGAGAAGAAAAAAGTCCATTAGTGGTGGTTGGTTTGTCGATGGTGGTTTCTAGTGTGTTGGTTTGCCGATGGTGGTTTCTAGTGTTTCTTTTGAGGTGTTTCTTGCATTTATGGAGGTAAGTGTGTGTGTGTAGAGATATGATAATTTTAATAAAGGGCTCTATAGCCATTACTTGCGTAATGCCAAATAATAGCTATTTGGCACAAGACAAGATTTCCACCTTATTGAATAGCTATTATTTGTACAAAAGTGATTTGATTAGAATTTTCATCCGCCCTTAATTTTAGAAATAAAAAGTATATGATTTCGTCTTAATCCGTTATGGTATAAAATCATATTATGTTTACTTGATTTGAAGTGTAAAGGGCAGCTTGATTCATTATGGGCTGCACCTCAAACCGTGAAAATATATTACTAAACTTGTATAAACTGGTGATGGGTTATGAAATGGTTAAGATTGCTGTTCATCTATAATAGATGATTTGTGATTTGGTTTTCTGTTGGTCCAACCACACTTTATGGTTCATAATTTCATATTTTGAGGTCTTTGATATAAAAAGCATACAATATTCCATAATTTGAACTAAATAGTAAACCGGAACCATAGAAAGCCAAATGAAGTTCAGTCATGATGTGCTGTTTGTAGTATGATTTCATTTAATTGATTTTTTTTTCCCTACTCAATGGAGATATATCCTGCATAAGCCAGCCCTTTTAAGGGTATGCACAATTTATGAGACATTTTCGAGAAAGTGGGTATTTGAATAATCGTTATTAATTAAGGGATTTTTTTTTTCCGGATTGTCCTTATTTCTCTCTCTCACATGTCTATTCTGTGTGTGTTTAAATTTTGAAGTTTGAAAAACTATTTTATCTATATATTATTGGTTTTTATTTCATAATTATAATAAATGTATTGATTGGGATGTGAAAATTTATGTATTTTCGAAAGAAAGGGTTTTAAAATATGTATATTATATATATATATATATTATATTTTAGATATTTGAAAAGAAAATTTCAATTGGAATTTTTGTAAAAACAGATAAAGTAAAGAATAAGTAAGTTCAATTTTATAAGGATTTATTGGACATTTAATTAAAAAAGGGTGCGTATATGCATTCTCATTTTTCGTTTCTTGGCATTTGTTTCTTGGAATGAACCTCATGTTTACCATTATTTTTTTAAGAAATCACTAAAATATTAATTATACAAAATTAATTATAAAAATATCAATCTAATAGTGGATACATAAATGTTGCACTTAGTATTTGCGATACAGCGAAGCATTATCATATGATAAATGGAACACCAAAGTTCATCCGCAAGGTGGCTGAAGCAAGAGACATCAGGTGTGGGTTGCACATATGAGTTTGGTTTGAAGCTCGAGTGGTCGATAGAAAGTTACTCAATGTGGTTTTGGCTCCTGGGTGTATGATTATGTTTGTCTCGGCGGTTCTTGGCTTTTGGTGAGTCGAATTCTGATGTGGTTATTGAATGGGTTCAATTTGTTTGGGTATTCGGCGAGAGGCGAGATGGTGCCATTGTACTTGTTTGGGTTGTATGGTGATAGAGGGTGACGTGGGTTTTGGAGATGAGTTTGCGGTTGGGGTTGGAGAGAGAGGCTGTTGGGCAAAAGAAGCTAAAGAGAGCATGTCGAGTTCAACTAATGTAGATTTTTTGAGGGAAAAGCACTTGGTGAGGAAGATGAAATTTATAGAGAGAAGGAGCTTCTAATCTCGCATTCTTCAAGGGTGACATATGACCTGCGATACCATCACATTTCTTAACTATCGATATTAATACCACATGTTGGTATTTGTGTAATTAATTTTGTGTAGCTAGTATTTGTGTATTTCTTTTGAGTAGTCCGGTAAAGAGAAAATTATCTATATTTCTTAATAATAGAATGAATTATACCGGAAGATTTCAACGTTTGGAGTTAAGCTTATTTAGGTCATAAAGTTTCAAGTGGTTCATTTAAGGTCATAACGTCTAGGGAAATGAGTCAATTAAGACTATCATTGGCATGTATCATAGCATGGTAGATCTTTTAAGTTTTAATTAAAATTTTCTTTTGTTAATTGTGATTTGAGTTGACTCATTTCCATAAATGTGATATCAAATAAACAACTCAAAATGTTATAACTTTACATGAATTTATTCATAAACATTGTGATATTTCGGTGTATTTTATCCTAATAGTATCATCCTGATAGTATCACAGCATGGTGGATCTTTTGAGTTTTAATTAGAATTTTCTTTTATTAAATTGTGTTAATAGCAATTTGAATTGACTCACTTCCATAAACATTGTGGTATCAAATAAACCACTCAAAACTTTATAAGCTCAAATAAATTTATTCACAAACGTTGTGACATTCCGATGATAAAATATGTTCCTTTAAAAAGACAGCAAGTGGACGAAAATAAGATGAATTAAATAGACTCTAAAATAGTTTAAAAGGGCAATTGACTCAAGTTGAGGTGGTGGTATACTTGAGCTCAAAGTTGAAATCAATTCTAAATTTTAAATCTTAAATTTGACTTAAGCTTGATGAGTGTAAAATTTTAAGTTTGTGCTTGAGTCAAAGTGATACTTTCTAAATTCAAGCTCGATTCAAGTTGTTTAGGCTTGAAATAATATTAATATCCAAATTTAACTCATACTCGATTTACAATGATATTTAATTTAAGTTTAATTAGGCTAGTGAATTTATTGAGCTAAATATTATGAAACTTAAAATTGGCTCGATAAATTACTTAAATGACTCAATAAACAATTCTGGTAACTTAAACTCAAGTTTGATTCAACTATATTTGTGTCGAATTTGAGTAAAATCCAAGCTAAATTTGAGTTATTTATGAATTGGCATGATTTGTCAACGTGTCTACACCGGTACCTCATGTCTATATTGGTTATGATGTGTTTTGGGTCAAGTTATGGCAAAGTAGGTAAACAATAGGGATAATGTAAAAAATGGTATTTAATTTTTGCAAAAAGTTCACTTAGGTATCTAAAATTTGGTTTTGAACAATTTGAAACTAGTATGCATTTTTCCTACTCGAAGTTTGATTTTGATAATTTTGATTCCTAAAACAAGTTTTCGATTACATTTTTTCTACTCAAAGCAAGTTTAATCAAGTACAAAAAATGTACACGAAAACTTTCTTTAGGTACAAAAAATATCAAAACCAAACTTCAGTTAGTTGATTGACTTTTTGTGAAAGTTTAGGTACCAAATTGTTCAAAATAAAACTCCAGATAGCTCATTGAATTTTTTGTGAAAATTCAAATACCATTTTTGACTAAGGATGGGCAAAAAAACTATAAAACCAAAAAATTGAACCGAAATTGAAAAGCTAATATAAAAATATAATTAACTAGTTCATCGATTTCGGTTTAGGATCATTGTTTTCATTTTTTATTTTTTTGTTTTAATTTTGGTTTGTGACCATGAGAAACTGATGGTTAATGATTAACTGTTAAAAAACCAATAGTTCAAACAATTATATTTTAATAATTATATTGTTGTTTTAATTTGAAAAAATTAAGAAAACTATAAAGTTTTAGTTTATGTAATATTGTATGAGAATTATATTCCTAATTTGTTGTTGGTTTTATAGTTATTTAACTTGTTGATTTGTAAATTTTTAATGTAATTGTGATATTTAACTTGTTAATTTTCAATATTTGCATGTAATTATGAAACAAAAAAGTTTAACTTTTTTTAGACTAACTAAAATTATGACTAATTTTAACTTTTGGTTAACCATTATGTCAAATAATTAAAAACCAAAAGCCAAAGATATTAACTGAAAAAAATGGTTAACCATTAATGATGGATAGATTTAAGTTTGAGATTTAAAAAAACTGATTATTTTAGTTCTATTCAAAAAATAAGGTTGTTGATTGGTTAATTGAACCATCCCATCCCTATTTTTGATAACCACCCTAAATAATAATATTTATCGGGATGGAAAAGGGGAAAGGAAGGAGTGTTAAAACTGCAGAATTTATTACTATTTCTTCAGCATATTTTCACGTTTTGCTTATATCCTAACTACATGTCTTGCCTCGAGTCTTTTAAGGAAGCATTTGGGGCTGTTTATTGGACGCATCAAGGTAGTCGTTCCACTGGACCGACGAATGATTTATCAGGATTTCTATGATTAAAGAGTGGTGACTGGTGACTATCAATAAATGAAATTCAATTTTTTCTTTAACTTTAGTTTTAGCGTCTCAAAATTATAACTTTATAGGATTTTATCTTATACTGAAATCCTGCTGAAAAAAGGGCCATGAGGAGAATTCAGATTTAAATGAAATAAAGCAAAAAAAAAAAAACATGACATTACTAGTTTTGCCAACAAAGAAACTTTTGACTTTTACCGTAGCTCGTCGGTTTTGAACTTGAACAGGTTTATCATGGTGAGCAATTTCCTTTCGATACACCATCCGGTCAATTTGTTTATACACGACAATCTATCAAATGAAGTTAGAGGCATAAATGGGTCTTTATTCATAGCAATGAAAAAACTATTCAACTACCAATAAACCAATAACATTTAATAAATCAACAACTAAAACTGAAAGTTTAAGGGCAGTATTCATTATTTATAAATCAACGATAGACTGAAAGCTAAAGAACATTATTCAATATCTATAAATCAACATCGCAAATTGAAAGCTAAAGAGAATTATTCAACTCTAAATGTAATAATAGGCGGCTTTAAGGGCACAATTTCCGCATCGTGGCTTTAATAGGTATACAAGTTAGGTGCAATATACACGTGATGACTAATTATTAATAATTTTTTAATACATAACTGTATTGGTGATAGTTAAATTTGGTTGTGTATGTATTCCTATTGAATTTGTGGCCACAAATATGAAAGACCATATGAGTTAAATTTACCTAGAAAATTACCACCAAGCAGTCTAATACCTATCATAGGAAGCGCATTTTTAACATTCACGGTTTGCTCTAGCATATTTTATTCTTTTATACTATATAATTAAGTATATTTATAAATATTGTTTTGTTAAATTATGGACCGACGAGAAATTGTTTTGTGTTTGTTGATTAATTTTGGCGGACAATATATGCAAAGTCTGAAAAATAAAGACATAGCATGAAAACTAGAATTAGATCCGCATGTCCAACACCATGCAATGACTCGATTTCATAGTTCCAGAGCCAGTGAACGATAGAAGGAAAAATTGTGAGGATAACACTGTGATTAAATGGATGGTTAAGATGAATCAAGATTGGCAGTAGTTCTAGATTTGTGATGTTATTGATATGATTTTTTTGAGTTTAAAATTAAAAGGGTTCTTTCTTTTTTTTTTAAATTAGACCATTTATAAAAATTTATTTTATATATAATATGGTAGAATCACAAGTCTACATGTTTAACTCAGTAGAATGTGGCGTCTTCAATTGAATTTATTGATTTTATTTGCTAAAAGAGAGGAAAAAAAAAAAACAATCAGAGCCCATCCACTAGCAAAATGCTTCATCATTTTTCTTATCTTGCTCCAATTGTCTTTTCTTTTTTCTTTTTTTTTTTATTTTTCCCTCTCCCAATTGCTTATGAGATGTTTGAAGTTTGATACAAATTTTAGCTCTAGTTACAAAGACTAAAAAAAATTTATTTACCATAGTTTATTGTATTATTTGATTCCCTTTATTTCTTAATTTTTTCAAAAGAAAAAGGAAAGCAAAGAGCCAAAGACTTACTTTCAACTCTATGGTATTAGATTACGTATTAAGGGTTTTATACACCCTAACCTAATGACATTACAACCCGCCACGTATCCTTCACTTTATAAGAATACGCTAAGGCTATAGAACTCTAAACCATAATTAAACAAAATATAAATTTCCATAACTCTCTTAAAGGGTATCTATTTAAGATATCTCTTGAAAAACAAATATCTTGTTAGCATAAATCAAAGCCAACTAAACCTAAAATATAATAATAAAGGAGAAACTCTAAAACAATCTTAACTCGTAAAAACACATAAAAATTTTAATTTTAATCTTCCACAACTATCTGTGTTCCAAAGCATTTCTAGAACTCTGTAAATTGAATTCACTAACGTTCCCCCAATCATCTACA
This sequence comes from Combretum micranthum, assembly GCA_024138025.1. Classification (NCBI taxonomy): domain Eukaryota; kingdom Viridiplantae; phylum Streptophyta; class Magnoliopsida; order Myrtales; family Combretaceae; genus Combretum; species Combretum micranthum. The sequence goes on along the minus strand of JAMXBD010000042.1, from coordinate 1,613,562 downwards.
AAGATATCATATCCTGAAAGATCATATCCATCTAAACCCTAATCTCAACAAAATCAGAAATTCACACATTTCTCCTTTAATCAATATATCAAACTCCTCCAAAATAACAAATCTCCTCAAGATCTTCCTAAACCTTAGAATTTTATTCAATGATAGAAATTCAAAAATCAACACAAACCATAATATCTTAAAGATTATAAATATGTCAAACTTACCTAAATTTGATCCACAATCTTCCTTAAACACCAAATCTCCAATAAAATAGATTTCTCCAACAATTACTACAAACCTTAAAATTCTATTTCACATTGTTCATGGCAAAGCCATTAATATCATTACTTTATAATGATAAAGATCAAGGATATTAAAAAATTACCTAAAATTGATCTCAAAATCTCCTTTGATCAACGAAATCAGATCTCCAAACCCAATAGAGATGTTCTCCAATTCCACCTTCAATTTCAATAGAAAAACCTTAAGAAAAATCGATAATCTATGTAATACTAAATTAAAGATAGTTATTCAATCACCTGATTTGGAGTTCAAAATCCTCTTGCCAGCTAAGAGCACTCATGAGAGAACTTTTAAGTTTAGGGTTTGTTTTGGAGAAGGAGGAAGTCTGGTTTATACAGAAGATAAGGAATAACTGTTTATCTTTAATAATGCATTTTTATATTTAATAACGTCTTTTCATCTTTAATAACGACGTCTCTTTATCTTTAACAATGATGTCTCTTCATCTTCATTCACATTTCTGATAATCGATAAAACAAAAACCGACAAAAATCAATTAACCTTTAGGGTTGGCCATACAACTCTCTTATTTTATATCAAATGACATCTTTATTCTTCAATATAAAATATTTATTTATATATTACAGGTGTGATGGAAAAGTAAATTAGCTTCTTTATTTCTAAGTATTTAATGACTCTTGTATAATTTTTATTAAAGTTATCTTACATAGATTATAAATATTTTTTTTATTGTTTCAAATTTACATTTGAATTCCACAAACCTTCCTCCAATTTTGAGTAGTTACACTAGTTTAACAACCTTAATTAGTATATCTAAAATAAAAAACCTTGTTTAGTCCTGGAGAGTACTAGGGCGGACTGGCTTGGAATCGGCTTAGACCTACCAGCTCACACAGCTCAAGTCAGGCCAGCTCAAAATTGGCCCACTTATGCTCAAGATGGGTTAGTTCCAAACCAACTCATCAGTTCATGAGATAGTTTATAGTCCATTGAAACAAAATATTAATTAATTTTAAAAAGGTAAAATAAAAAATATGTAAAAAATTATTTAATAAGATAAAATAAAAAATTAGAAAAAAATTAAAGATAAAATAAAAAAAATTAATAACAATAATTTTTGACTTGAAACAAATTTGTACCTAAAATGATAGTTTTTAGCTCATCTGTTGGAAGAATAGTTTAGGATATGCATTCATTTATACATAAGCACATTCACATGTAGTTGTAAATTAGTAATGTGAGACTATAAAATATATATTAGAAACTCCCATAACGACAAGATAAGTCCCAAATTATTAAGAAACTCGAAATCACTTTTGTTATAAGTTTATAAAAGTTTAACTAGATATCCTTGTGAGCATATATAGTTTATCTGTTGATAATAATAACAACACATCTAGTGTTATGAATAGGTAATAATGTTAATAATTTGCATGCAATTAAGATTAAATATTTATTTCCAATTTCATTTTTTTTCTTTCACCCTTTATTTATTTATTTTTTTTTTTTCAGTTTTAGGCTCAATCTGGCTGACTTGGCAAGTTGGTAGATCATAGTTTTGAACCAGCCTTGACTCACCAATTTGTTGGACAGTTGATGAGTTTGACTAGTCGGTACTAGATCGGACTTGTTCACGGATCCGGCCAACCTGTCTAATTATACTTGGACGCTTAGACCGACCTAACTTTACCTATTGGAAACACTATATACAACTGGAGGAACAATTTCTGATCGTACAACTTTTTATACAACAGCATTGTTCATCATCCAATTATTTTATATATTCCTCCAATAAATGAAGATGATCTCTTCAGATTTATTGCCAACAAAAGATTGTGGAACCCATCATTTGATTTTTGAAACCCGGGGGAGGGTAAAAAAACATAAAATCCTACCAGCTGCAACGGGTTAGTACTTTAATTATTTGGCCCATGTTGTGTATTAAACTCGGGTACAATTATCACCTCATTCATAATGTGTAGTAGTTGAATTGAAATTCGAATCACATGAAAAATTATATTTGCTTTCTCTATACGCGACAAGGATCATAATGTCACACAGCCAAGAGTAAAATTCACATATGACCTACTTACGAAAAATGATGAGGAGAAAACCATTATTATAATATCCGTACAAATTGAGGAAAATAACCTTTTTTTTTTTTTTCATGATTCATCTATTTTTCATTTATTATTATTTTTGGTGATTATTAATATCTATTATTAGATGTTATCTTTATCAGTTATCTTCCACCAATACTTGTGGCTAATTAACATTATAAAATTTCCAGATTATCATTGTAATATATATGTATGTATAAATATTGGGCTATTATAACGAGGAGGGAGATTTGAATAGTTGGCTTATCGGTATTTAATATCAGTAGGTTATAAGACTATTGACTATTATGCCCATAGAAAAATTTTATGATCCCATGGTAGTTAAATAAGACTGATACCATCACATCAATAAACATCTAGATTTTTTCTAACCATGATCAAACCCCTTAAATTCTTTATATTAATTTCTTTTATAATCAATTTAATTTTAATATTAGTAATGATATGGTCTTGTAATTGGATCATAAAGTTCTTAATATCATAATATTTTTAATTATTGTCTACTTTTCATTATAACATTTATAAATAAATATATATATATTTTATTTGATCCAATTCCATAACTTTAATATAAATGTAATATTATATATATATTTTAAAATTTAGAATGTTTTTACCAAAATTCGCCACATGCCACAACAATAAATAAGAGTAGAATGCTGTGTCTGCGATTACGCATATGTGTATCATAATAAGGAAGCATTGGTTGCGTTCCCGTGATGATTTCTCCAAGTGAGAGCTTGCTCGTGAACCAAGTAAAAATCATGCCTTCTGGACCCAAAAATTTCACGGTGACTTGTGATTGTAATCATATTCAAAACCAACATTTATGTGTCGAATATCATTTCCTAGGGCCTTTTTCCCATCATGTGAGACATTAAATATCATGCATTTCGATGCTTTATGATTATCAACATTGTTGCATGTAATTAAAAATTGATATCATAATAATAAAACTTATATTAACATTATAAGATAGTTACAAGATTTAGATAATTTCATGTGAAAATTGCAAATAATCTGCTAAATTTTAATAAATTGGTAAAATATTAGTATTTGGTTTCTTAGTTTAATAGAAACACACTAAAATCAAAGTTTAGGGAGTAAGTACTTTAATAAGTTTGAGAGGTGTTACTACACTAAAAAGTAATTATAATGTCATTTATAACTTTTGGAAATAATTTACTGATTTATCAAATTTAAGAGTTGATTTGCAAGATGTAGGAAGGAGGAATAGCTCTTCCATTTCACTTTTATGAAATGAGTCAAATGTTTTATCAGTTATTACACTTTGGGGGAAAAAGGAAAATCAAACATAACATAGTTACAACTTACACAAGTATAAAGTTGAGCCAAGTATTTATAGTTAATTAAGAGATAAATTATGGGAAGCAAGTTGTATTTGTCTATTTATTTTTTCTTACTGCTTCAGAAACATTTCATCCATTTCTCCAATTTTTTTCTATTGATTGTTTGCTTATTTTTTCCGGCCATATTTAGCTCATCAATTATATTTGACTTCTAAATCTATTGATAATTATCGGTATCAACGTTTTGCTTCATAAAGGCATTAGCTTTCTTATTTTGAATTTCTATTTCTTTCGGGTGAATCTAGGGGCTAGACATATTATGTTCCGTTTGGGGAAGATGATAAACACCTTTTTCAAACTTCTCTAACAAATTATCTGTCAAAAAATATATACAAATAAAAAACATATAAATTCTTATAAAAACATCAAATAAACTAAATATAGATAAAATATATTGTATAATTAGACACATTTATATATAAAATTTAGATATAAATATAAATAAGAAACAGAGAATCCAAATGGACCAATATATATCGCAGGAGGAGGAGGGAAGGCGAGGGGAGGGGATATCGATCCCATTCTGTCCTAATAACAAAGCAGAGAAGATAGGATGATTTCAGGTTTGTTATTTTATTTTTTCCCTTTGACTCTTGAGCAAATATGTAGATTATTTGAACAATCAAGAGGTCAAATAGGGTCCAAAGTGAATTAGGCTAAAATGTACTTTTGTGATAATTTGAGGTACTTGTAATTTTAAAACCCATATAAATTTGAAGCTTAAATTATCATATATCTATGGTATGTATATATATATAATATATATATATCTCGAGTTGAAAAAGGGGAATTGGTGCATGGTTGTTAACCTAACACATGGAAACCTCGGAAAATCTGTTGATGTTTACACTGCATGCAGTATGCATAATTATATATCCAGATGCTCTTCCAAGTCAAGGGTCTACATTAAAAAATTGTCTTGTTGAATTTTATGTATGCTTGTAAATTGAGAAACATCACTGAATGTTATAGGACCAAATCCAGCTAGACCGTAAACAATTTATACTAATTAACAAATGATTTGGAAATTGTTATATCGGTAGGAAGAAAATGCACCGTTGGCTATGCAATGATTAACTGTGCAAGACAATATCTATTAATAAATGGAGTTAGTATTCAAATACGTGTTCGGTAAGGACGAAGTTGTATTTAGTTTAATAGATATAATATTTTATCATAGGATGTGTTTGGATGGTCCGTTTATCATTTATATCTATATTTGTATTTGATCTATTTGATTTATTTATAAATAAAAATATCTATTTTCATTTTATATATTTATTAATAAATAGTCTGTTTGAAAATATCTACGTGTCATCTCCACACTGAAGAAACAACTAGATCCTTAGTACATGTGTGTGTAAAACAGCTGCATATTTTGTGATAGTCCTAGGGTTTGAATATTTTCTCATTTGTATTTAATCATAACTATTATGGTTAAGTGAATATAGAGTAGGTAAGGTATACTTTACTCAGTTCTATCCTACAAGGAATAAGTTTTAAAATTTTATATTTGAAACTTATCTTGTAATATCATAGAATCATCCTAGAACTTGTACTTTATAATTAAAACCTTTAGGGTATAGAGTTATTATGTGAAATCTATAATTTCTTTTCTTTCTTTCCATAAACTTTAAGTTTATGTGGCATTAAAAAAGATATAGGTGTGTGGGTGATAAAATTATAAGTTCTTCCATATACAAAACTTTCTAGAAACCTATTGTAAAAAAGTGAAACTAGTAGTAAAGCCTATGATATTAAAAAGTAAATTTTCTTATCTTTTTTATTTTGAGGTTATGTGATTAAAGAGGGGGAAAAATAGATTGTGAAACTTGTAAATTAGGAGAAGAAATGTAAAATATAAGTGGTGTCCTCATGTTTAGTTATTTAAGGCTTTTATCTCATGGGCTTGGACTCTTCCTCTTCTTTTTCCCTAAAACATTTATTGCTCGAAAAATATATAATCATTATTTATTATTTGTATATTGAATATTATTTAATAACTTTTTATATGATAGATATTATGTTCTTTAGTACATGATATATGCTAAAATATAGATTTTAGAGTGAGTAGAGGGTATGAAAATCTCTTATCTATGTTCTATCTTGTGAAAGCATATCAAATAATTATGAAAATCATGTTGTATGATCAATTAGATTAAACACATTCGGAATATAATGATGTTTTAGATCTCTAAACTCTATTTAAGTTGGATTTTAGTTTTACTTTAGACAATATCATATCATAAAATGACCATAAACTTAGTAAAACTCATTGAATCGACACACGCACAAATAACTAAAAGGATAAAGGTCACATGGGAATTGTAATTCAATACTTTTCAATATATATTGTTTTACAATTTATGTCAATTCTACAAAATGATAACAAACAGGTAACTTAATTGGAGCTAGAACTTTTTTAATTATGCATGGTTGAATAAATCTTGGATGAAAATTAATGTTATAAGGTAGTTTTTAGCTTTGATTTTTTGGAGCATACTTCCACAAGATAGGATATGGGTATAACAACTTCATATCCCATAACCTGAACTTTAATATATACATGGTATAAATTCTAAGGTGGGGGTAAAGTAGTAAGGAACTAGCCACCACCTTTAGGTTTGAGCATAGGGCTGAGAACTGGATAGGCATGTGTAATTTCTTCAACTAGGACCCTAAACATTGGGTAATATTCTCTAAATGCAATGTGCACAGTAGTCTTTTATAAGTATATGTAGCATAACAAGTCAATTTGGAATGCGACACCATAAGTTGACACAAAACATTGAAAGAAGACAAAAATGATGCATACTGCGAAGTTATTGTCTTACTTGTATTATGGCATCACCCAAGAATGTCAAAATTTATTTTTAACTTTGATAGAAAACAACTTCCATGAATACTCTAGTTATTTTTTCATTTTTTCCTTTTTTTCCATGGCTATATATAGGTTAGTAACTACAAGTGTATTGGAAATTTAAGGATATGAAAAAAACAAGTTTTGTAGTGGATTTTTTTTAATTAAAATATTTGGAATCCCTAAATCTTCGATGGGTCCATGTGGTAAATTACATTGACAAGGGACGAAGATCTTTTACCTTATGTGAATTTAAGTCACATTGGTGATGCAGATCCATAGGCACTGCAATCTTGTGAGCCTCATCTATGGTATCTACACGAAGGAATGGATCAAAAGTTTTTTCGTCTGTTAGCCCTTTAGAACAATTCTAAAACGCGCGGGAAATCCTCACAAGAGCTTTAGTAATTCCTTTTCCTTTATTTTTTTTTTTTGGGTATGTGGAATTTCTCTACAAATTTAATATGGTGGCTAGCATCGTTAACACTTAATGAGACCTTTTGTGTTCTATTTATAATATCCTCATGATTAAGGATATTATCATTAATAGAATCCCTAATCCAATTAAGATTATAAATTATTATTTTTTATTATTCTTAATGAATTAAGATTAATAAAAAATTAAATGTTTCCTGCTGGGTTTATTCAAATTAAGCCCATGATTCATTCTTTATGTGTGATCATATAGGCTCACTTAATGGTGGCAGTAGACCAAACGCTCTTTTCAGCTCACAAGACATAAGTGGCCTCTCACAAAATGTTATATCTACCCAAATTAAGTGAAGACCGGTGATTTGATTTTACTTGATCCATAACTTATGTCATAATCCCTTTGTCAAATGATGTTTAGATTAAACATAAGGTATGGATACTGTCACCCTTACATTGTTCAACCTTATCATTTCTTGATCTTCAAGTGGATTGATAAGACAAATGATATTAATCATACTATTAATTTATTTGAGCACGACTATGCATTTGTCATTCTTACTTGTTGAGGGCTCTAAAGATATCTCTCTCATAATGAAAGGGTCAAATCCCATCTTAATCACTCATCTTCCTTTCCATGATTCACACTATGTCCTATTACAACCTTTATAATTATCTAGTTAAAGATAATGTTTGATTGAGTCGAATAATAATGTTTTTTTTTTTTTTTTTTATGTTGGAATCCATGTTGATTTTAGGTTTAAGGATACAATGACATTGTTATTATAAGAATCACTTATGGAATTAATCCATGTAGCGATCTCATAGTGAGTTGGTTTGGTACTTAATTCTCCAACATGTACTTATAAGTTTGATTTGTATCTCCATAAACACAAACATCCCATGATTATCAATTAAACCTCATACTAGATTTAATTCATTATTGTTCCACTAATAATGAGCATCTAGGGATATTTAGCATAATTACATGATTATTCAAGGACATTATTATAAAGTAAACAATATAATAACAAATGCCTCTTTATTAATAAAATATAAGAATGACAATATCCAATGATTGACCTAAGGCACAATCACTAGTAAAGTGGACCCACATGAAGAGGAGGGAAGATAACCTAATTGGAAAGTGGTCATTGAAGGAGGCTAAATGAAATCATGTAAGGTATATATGTTAAAAAGATTGAACATCAAGGTTAAAAAATCAAGAGGGGGGATTAATTGATTTTTGTAACAATTTTTATTTTTACAAATTTACGCCTAAAAGATACAATTCACTAAACTTAAACAATATAAGAGTAATAATGAAGTAAATTGCAATATACAGAAAAGATGGGGATAAATAAACAAGTTGCAATTTAACATGAGTTCGGATGTCTTGTGCTCTCCATGATCTCAAATGCCTCTTAAAGAGGACTTCACACACCATTTTTATTTGACTCAATCAAATTGCTCACATGGAGCTAGATCACAACGCCACAACAATTTCACTCATAAATAATCACTCAAGTTGTGTCTTTCCCATAAATTACAAACTGCACCTAAGGTGTAACTTTCGCTCTCATTAAATAACACAATTATCCTAGATAAGTGTCTTACAAAAGTATTTGCAAACAAAAGTTTAATGGCATTACTATTACACGCTCATGAGAAGGAAAGCAAATAAAGTATAAGAGCAAGTTCAACAAAGAGATTGATATAAAGAGATTAAATGTAACTTAATAAGCTCAACTAACTTCTTAAATTTTGTCCAACAACCTATGTTTATACTTTCTTTAAAATGTTTGGTCGTTAGCTTATTTCTCACATTTTTGCCATTGCATTAAAATGTTCCAACGGTTAGTTTTTTTTGCTACCTAGCATCCGAACACTATAGCTATCATCTGGGCACCATTTAGAAATCTTCAACTGTCTCCTTATGCTTAATGTACCATCAGCACCTTGTTTAACATATTAAGCCTATTAGCTAAACGCCATCCCCTAACATCTAAACCCTAACCAAAAGACACATAGTTAAAAGCGTTTTGATCATGTGTATTAGCCTTACTGTTCAGAAACCAATCTTAGCAATTGGATGCTAGTTGCAAACACATGATTAATCCTTTTGATTATGCTAACATCCGATTGCTATACCCCGGCATTTGAATGCTAGCTATAGTGCAACAAGGTCTCGCAAAACATATATTAACACAAACATAAACACATAATATATTGTACATAAAAGCAGATTAAATTACACACTTGTTTTGCCAATTAAATGTAACTTAGCTATATTATTTAAGTAATTATGTAATGTAATTCTCATCAAAATCTAACTTGAACCCTGTGGTTCAGCAATATGTTATCAAACTTAGAACATATCTTACATTCCTTTATTTGATTTTTTGATTTTTTAATTTTTTTTCTAAAGGTTAACTATTGAATTACATTTCTTGTACAATTGAATGATATAAAGATAGAAGGAGAGGGATGAGCAAACCTTCAAATTGTTTAGCTAGTTATAAATGGTATGGCCAGCATGGAGGAGGTACATGACCATAGATCTTGTTATCAAAGGGGGATAAGGTATGGAAGTTTGATCACAGAGGAGTTGTGACCCTACTTTGAGTAAGAGGTAGATGAGGTCACAACAATAATATTAGCGTGTGTAGAGATAGCCATGAGGAGAGAATCAATGTGTTACAGCACGATCTGCATGAGAACATACCACCCCCATGCCATATTACCCTTGGCTTGCCTATTTATCTCTACCTTCACCTACGAGTTTGCCTGTCGACATCATAGATTCAACCTAGTAATAATGCACTTTAGTGCTTTCCTTCTAGTACCTTATCTTTATTGCTACTATGCTTAGCTAACCTAACCACCTCCATAATCCCTACCCCCATCATTGGTCAAATCGTTGAGTAGCTCATCCCAGCCTTAAGGGTCTCCTCCATCACTAAATCAATATCCTTAGGCTTCCGTTCTGCCTTAAGTACATCTACTTGATGACCAGATAACCCAGAACTGGCTAATTCCTAACTCATATCCATGACCTCTTACCCAACAAATAGCATTGTCAGCTCAACAATAGTAGCAACAGTCTCTACAATAGTAGTAGCATCGGCCACGGCAACGACCTTGGTAGCCTTACTACCTACCTGCCTTATTGTTGTATAGTTTTTACCTATTCTAAGCGAATTCTAGCTGGTATACTATGAATCTTTTGCAACCATGGTCTACTCCACTTTGAATTAGAGGGGTCTCAAGAAGCTGGCTATCTTTAGGCCTATAATGTATGAAAAAGTTAGTGGAAGCACGAGGTTTGTCTGACACGACCACTTTGGTGCTTAAGTTAGTAAGTGGGCACTGATGCACAATAGCTAGATTGAGAGTAAGAGTGGAAAGAATGAACCTTTCCCTTAGGAAAGTGCCAACTCATCATGTGGAAGAACATCATCCCTTTTCTTAGAAAGTCTCAGCCCCTTTCCCTTTTCGATAGTTTAGGGCTTTGATTAGGTAACTTCCTCTTTTCACCACCTAAGGTGACAATTGATCTTTGCTGGTCCTGCTGGTTACTGGACTTGGCAGGTTAACCAAAGCTATTATCAGGTCGGATTGGGCCCAATGGGCTTCAGAAGAAAAATAGCTATAAATGTTACTGCTTAATTAAGCATACAAACGAGCCAAACTGCTCACAAGTTAATCAAGCTTGGCTTAACTAGTTAGTGAAAGCGTAAAATTAAGTAAAACGTAGATGGGAAGTCTAAGTGGCCAGTGGACTTATCACCTTTGCCTTAAGCTGGAGATTTCAAGGCTAAATCGCTAGCCATAGGCTGCTTTGCATCAATTATGCCTTATAGAATTTACATGTTACAAAATCTTGTGTGGAACCGATAGCTACGTTTTAAGTTATATTATTATTTATTATTCATGTCTAAAATCATAATATCTAAATTATAAATAAATATCCTTTTTATATGCAAATTATGATAAATATAAACCACAATACCATATTAAAATTGGAGATTATATATATGACTTTGATAAGGATTGAAAGAGCTAATTAATTCAAAAGTGTAACCATAATGTCTTCAATCAGTCGTCGTAAAGATCGCATAAATAATGAGCTATAAGTTAGGTTAATATGTCATAATTATTTGATTAAATTAAAGGGAAAAATTCAAATTTGCTGCTCAAACTTTATACAAAAATTTAATTTGTAGATAAACTTTAAATGGATCAATTTAATATTCAATTAAAATTTTCGTGATTATTTTTATTATTTCACTAACACGTTTTGCTTTGTTTGCTAGCATAGAAGAGACAATCTATTAATTCTAGATAAAAAAATAATAAAAAAACTCAATAATAGAGCGACTCTTCCACATCATCAAGCATAGCAAATAATGTTAAGAAAGTAATAAAAATAATCATAAAAAATTTGATTGAATATTAAATTGACTACTTTAAAGTTTAAGTATCAAATTGAATTATGAAATTTTTTTGTAAAGTTTAGGCACCATATTTAACATTTAGCGTATATTAAACATTAATTATAAGCCTAGAATTCACAATGTATAAAAATATAAAGAGAAGATTTTAAGCAGGGCAAGGATGGATAACGGTCATGCCACACACTCTATGCTAAGCTGCTACCAATACTATAATATTCAACTTAAAACCTATCACCTATGTGGTTATTGGATTTTAGAATTCGATAGATTTTGTCACCATCACTGGCTCCTGACGTCAAATAGCATGGCTCAATATATATTGATTTTCACTTTTGATGGCTCTCTCTCCTCGTAGCAAATTGTTCTATTTTTCCAAATCAACCGAGAGTGTATTTTATATTTGGTGCCGTCCTGCCATCGGATTCAACATACCTAGCTTGATAAACCTCTAATTTATTGGCACCGACTTTAGAGGTATTGTAGAATTTTATTTTTATCGTTTTTAAATAGATATTTATCAATAAATATATATAAATTAAAAATAAATATTTTTATCTATAAAAAAAATCAAACATATAAGATATAGATATTGTACAATAAAAACATATATAGATCAGATATGGATACAATACAGATAAAAATAAGATAATTTAAACAGACCTTGATAAACTATTTTTCGTATCTTCCCAAAATTTACAGCAGCATCTCGACATGACGTGTTCTAAATTCTTACAGAATCTATCTCAAAAGATTGGTTGTCAATGAGTAAAAAATTTGCATTATTTTTAGAGTATTTCCCACAGCTAGCAAGGGAAAGCAAACATTGATTAATAATATATTCATCTTATTGGTCTTATAATGCTAAAATATAAGTTTAGATTCATGCTTTACAAGTTATAATTTTAAGATGGGGTTAAATTTTTCATATGATACGAGAACCTAATTTTAGCACTGACTGTTTAATATCATTATGACAATCATCACGACATTCGTAACGCAATCATTCTAGGATTTATTGTCATATTCAACTGGTTTAATAGTAATGTTGGAATCTTATGATATATCCTTAAAAATTCTAATAATGCTTGTAATTATTATTGAAAAAATGTTAATGTATCGTAATAATAATAATAATAATAATAATAATAATAATAATAATAATAATAATAATATGTATTTTCATTAAGTTTAATTATAGTCATAGACTTTATATTCATCTATGTTGATACGACTTTATAAAGGACAAAATATAGAAAAGCAATGCGCAAAGGATAAGCATGTTAACATGAATACAATAATAATACTTGAGGGCGTTTCATTAATCTGTCGATTGATTGTGTCTTACTCCTCTCGGTCTCAATCAATGCAAATCATGATGATTCTTCCCCCGCTTTTTAAGCGTTGGATTGCATTGTGAGTGGGGAGTGGGGACTGCCCAAACCCAGTGGCCCCAGAACAAACCAAATAAAATGCCCTCCATGTTCATCAATTTACCTCAATGTCTAGATCTTAATTGCATAAATCTTTAATTAACAACTGCTTTCGACATATTTATCAAGTATTAAAACGAAATTTTCACCCTTTTCAATCACAGTCCCCACCCATAAAAAATCATATAAAAAGATGAGGTTTTCTAATGTAAATTGTTCCCCTATTTTTACAAAAATATAGATTGAGATCCAAACTTATCTCTCGCCTATATTTGTCTCAAAAAATTTTCAATTATACATATAGATATCCAAGTATGAGTAAGTATTAAGGAAGGCATGATTAAGTTCAATCATGCAAACCAAATCGGGAATCATAAAAACTATATTTTAAATTTGATAAATTGATTTGGTTTGCTTGTGGTTTGTTTTTTGTCCGCATTTTGAATAAGAATCTTAGTTCAATTTAGGTTGAAAACAAAAGTATTTCATTTTAGTTAGATCTTGTGAACTACACATGGAAACAAAGTCCAAAATGTATCAGGCTATCATGAACCAATGGATCATAAAGCAGCTAAATGTAAATTGGGTAGTTGATTCGAGGTTAGGAAGAACCCCTTGGTTCTATGATATTAGTTCACGATCCTTCAACCTATCAAACTCACTAAATTAGTTTTTTTTTTCTAATTTCTAATCTTGTTTTTATTCTAATTCAATAACTTTGAACCTAATAACCAAGTAATTCTAACTCTCTCTCTCTTTTCTTTTCTTTTAAGGTTGAAAATGATTTACTTTTCACCTTATACAAAACTATATACAAAACTACATCCAATATTTACATTGTGGCACCGCCAATAGATGAGGAAAAAAAAAGGAAAAACAAAAAACAAAAAATGATCAATTTCCCTGCATATATTAAGTGTATATTTAAATCTTATATAATGGACAAGTTTCTTGCTCAAGAATGTGATTTAAAAGTTCATTACGGGGACCTAAATTGTCCATCCCTAAAATTATCGTATAGAATTGAAGACATTTTTTAGTTTTGGTTTTAAAATCTTTTGAAGTTTTAACTTGGGTTTTGGAAGACCTTGTAAGGTATAGGGGTAGATTTAGGCTTTACTAAACCCCTTCCAAACATACTCTACATTGCATCTATGTTATACATATATATATATCTATATATGTTTGGGAAAAAGCCTCTTTTGGTACCTGAACTTTGGTCAAAGGGACAATTAGCTATTTGAACTTTTAAGAAAACTAATTTCATACTTAGCTAAATTTTTCCTATCCATTTTCACTATCTCACTCTTTTATTGTCTCTTAAAGTAGCAGACACATGTCAGACAATGATTGGGTGAGATAGTGGAAAAGGAGAATGAAAAACTTGACTAGCTATAAAATTAATCTTCTTAAAAGTTCAGATACCTAATTATCTATTTGGTAGAAGTTTAGGCACCAAAAAAGAATTTATCTCTATTTTTTTCGTTTTAAAAATCTATAACATATTGCATAATATTCCACATATAATTCATGAGTTTGGACAGACTGGGTTGTAATTGTCAATACAAGCTCCGACATAGCTCATTTAAATTGAGTTTAAGCTAGAACAAAATTAGAGTAAAGCTAAACTAAAATAGCTTTTGCTAGTACCCGATTATTCTGCAGCTCTAAATGTATCTCTAATACTTCACCTGCTATTGCGGCTCCATATGTGTTAGGATTCACAGTATAAAGACATTTTATCATCATCGATATATGCGTGTACATGCGACAAATCAAATCTGAGTGAACGCATTTTTACTATATAGGAAACAAATTCCCGAAAAGAAGACATTCATTTTTTATTTGAAAAGGAAAGGGCATGCATGTTTATAGAACTTCCATATAAACAATACCTCGTACTAATAGGATTTAGGAACACAATTATTATATGATTTAAGTAAAAAACTCATATCATGCATAGTATAAAAGAGGAAATTATAATATAAATAAGCATAATTAAAATGTAAGTTATTATTTATAGTTTCATTTAATTATATGTATTATTAATATTAATATAATTTTAGCATGAGATAAGCGAAGAATTGATTGTCAATTATATGAATTAGGGGCAATATCGTATTTGGTATCTGAAATTTGATTATATTTTTTAATAATTACCTATTCATTTTATATTATTAATCATAATATCTAATCATACTTTTCAAAGTTATCAAAATTACCTATATTAACTCTACATTGAGTTGTTTAACCCATTGGCTTTTATGAACAACTATACACTACTAAATGTCCAAGCCATTACTTAGCGAAGATACTTCACTTAAAATATACTTTTTTGGATAATTATATATCCTCACCCATGTCAACTCCATTTTATTAGATGTTATTTTCACCATAAAATTACATTGTAGGTAGAATATCTTCATTGCAATAAGTATTTAGGACACTTGGTAGTTCATAATTGGTTAAAAATAAGCTAACTTAGTACAAGGTTTTAGAACAAGTTAACATAGGTAGTACTATTGACATTTAAAAAGTTCAATGAGATGTTAAAATATAATAATCTTAAAGTTCGTATGATTAATTAAAAAATCAATAAAAATTCAAGTACTGAATATAATATTATCCCCGTTAATTATATCCTTTCCTCCGTATGATACTCCAGCCAACAGCTAATCCCACAAGAATGGGATTATGATTAATCATTAAATTAATTAATTAATTACATGACAATGATTACGTTTGGACGCGAAGAGACTAGAGAGGGATCTTACAGTTAAAAGAAAGGTTTAGTGGGGCCAAAGCCAACTCAACGATCAAGACCACTGGGCTTGTGCTTACTACTTATTAACTCAGCCAGACCGTTTAATTAAATCTATGCAATATAAGATATTCACATTTAAATTAATTTAAAGGTTGCAAACAATCTATGGATATCGCAATTATTAACATTTGTCTTCACGAAATCATATTAACTTACTGGAAAATGTGTCTTCAATCGGCAATTGATTGTAAAATCAAAATTTTCAATTTTCAAAAGATAATTTCAAGTGTTGTAAGGACTAACTTAATCTTGGAAATTAAAACAAAAAAGGGAAAAGTTTTGTTACTTTATTTTTATAATAAATGTTGAGTAGATATATCGTTGCTCTATTTTAATAAAAATACTAGAAAAAGAAAGAGGTTTTGCATTTCAATATTATAATTCTTCTATTATTCAGGTAATAATTGTTTCAGACAATTATTTGATGAAGAGGCTTCACAAATAGCCTCCCACTTCCTCCGAACTAGAGGGGGCCAAAAAAAAAAAAAAAAAATCTTTGCTTTAAAAATCACAGTTTTTTTTTTTTTTTTTTTTTTTGAAATGCTTATGTTGAAATAACCATTTTGAAGTAACCACGATGTTGAAATATAGAAAAATTAACTTACAGCATAAAAATAAAAAAAAATTGCATTCTTTGTCTTGTTTGTAGGTATGTCAATAATATTTCATTATTTCGTTTTAAATTGTTTGTCAAAAAATAAATACAAATAAAATTAGATATTTTTATTTATAAATAAATCATATACATATCAATTATAAATAAAATACAAATACAAATCAAACATAAATAAAAGCTATTAAAGGAATCAATTTAATTTTTTAATATAAATATAGACCACTTCTCATGTAATTATCTCGAGTCAAAGAGACTCCGGTGTCGGCTCTATACTAGTATAATATACGATTATTTATTTATTTATTTATTTGTGTGTGTGTCTCTGTGCATTAGAAAAGGAAGTGATGTTGATTCTTCTTCCAGACAAGCATGCATGTTGCACAGTAACCTGGCGTTCGTCTTTAATGTCAACGGCCAAGCATTAATTTCCATCGGTTGCCCCCTCTCCCTCCCTCCCAAACTTTGTCTGGATTAATATTAGACAGGACGAGGGCTTTGAATGGTGCTAAAAAGGTCGATTTTTCTTTTTAAAAAATTTAATACTAATATTTAAATTAATTATTGAAATAAGCTTTGATTGATAATCTTAGCAGAATACCTTCTTGAAATCCCATATTGAAGACAGGTTTGTGTAAAAGCAGAAATCCCATGTTCACATGCAATTTTACTTTTCTTTTCTTTTCTTTTTTTTTTCAATTTTCTCATATGCAATTTTTGTTAAAATTATACAAATAATAATTTACATGTTATACATGTGGTTTCTTTATAAACTCAAATTGTAAATTTAAAAGGCATTTTAGTAATAATTTGATCTTAATCCTATTTTAGTAATTATATTTTACAGAAAAAGGTAAATCTACTATTCACTCGAAAAAGAAGTCGAGAAAAGATAAATTCTTTAAACTATATCTTTCTTTTTCGACTTAGTTAAATATATTTTCCTTCAGTATGTTTAAATATTCTAGTCCATTTACATTATTTTGTGATGCTTTCAAGTTACTTTATTGTGATCAGCCAAAGCCAAAGACATACAATTCACTAAATCTTAAATATTGAAATTTAAAATTAATATATATTCTGGATAACTTTTACCGACAGTTTTCTTCTATTTCTTCTTATTTTCTTTTAAATAAAAAATATAAATCATGAAAAGATGAGCCATCTAAATAGTACTGTTCAATGTTTAAAACCTTCACCTCCATTAGAAAAAAAAAGTAAAGGAAATGAAAATAAAGAAAGATCATATTAATGCGTTTGGCTTAGGATTTTCTGTAAACAATATGAATTTTTGTTTTGTTTGTTTGTTCATTTTTTTTTTTTTTTTTTTCCTTTTTTTTGCCAATCTGTAAACAATATGACAATGGTTTGACATCTCGGTCCTTTCCTCGGGCAATAATTAAAAATAAAAAGGTTTCGTTAATAAATCTCAACAAATGCACCTATGCTGCATTAACATTTTGCCAAATATTTATATGTTTATCTAAATTTAAAAATACATTTTGGAGAAAAAACAACTATATAAGAAAGTTGATAAAAATTCTGCTTTTTAGCCTTAAATAATGGGTACCTATTAATATTTGATGTAAAAGAACTAGAAAGTTATTGATTCACAAGGAAGTCCTTGGTAGAAATAGAGCACAAGGAAAGATGACAAATGTGGATGAGAGTGAAAAATAAATTATATTTTTGTAGCTAACTTCAAGTATTTATACATGAAAGAAACAAACATGACACATGTCAATAAACCAGTAAACATTTATTTTCACACATGTATACAGTGTCCATCCCCCCTCAGGTTGGTGAAAATAGTCAAAAGTTGTCATTCGGATGCCAAATTGTGAGAAAATCTACCACTTGACAACTTGAAGCAACATACTTAAGCTAAAGGAAACCAGACAAGATGTAGTCGCGAGTGAAACGAATATCCAACTCCATCTGCTTGATGCATCCGTGCTGAAATATCGTATATCCTAGCTAGATAAGTTAGCAATGGCATAAATGAATAAAATAGTAGGTAGTAAATTTTGCATCTACGTTAGAAATTGAATTTAGATAATCTGAATAAATAAAACAAGTAAACAATGAGAATGATTAGACAACCTAATATAATCATCTGAAAAATTTAAGTTATAAAGCCCTTACCAGTAATTATCATTAAAAATCTTTTAATCCTTATCCATTTTTCCTTTTCTTTTCATTTGTTTCTCTTGCCTTTCCTTCCTTTCCTAGTCTTCTTATTTTCCTCTTTTCTTCTTTACGTTCCTTAAAAATCTTTTAATCATTAATTAAAAAAGTTGGGGTGATCAAAGGTTTGATAGTCTCTGTTTCTTGAAAAATTTGACGAACAAGTGATCAAGGGCGTGATGGGCCATCAAACCCTCCATCACGAGTGTGATTAGGCCCCATGTTAAAAAAAAAAAGGACAGAAAAGAAAAGAAAAGAAAATAAAATGAAATGAAATGAATGAATGATAGTTAATATGATATGTTAGTTAATTTATAATTAAGAGGGAGCTAAGAGAACTTATCATTAATGACTAATTAGATTAAATATGGAAGTTAAATATAAAATAAACTTAATTAATAAATCTAAGTTCAACTTGATTAAATGAACTTGATGAACTAAAATGAATTAGATTGATTAAGTCTAACCGACTTGGCTAAGTTAAGTTAATATAAGTTTAATGATTTAAAATTGGCTTAGATTAATGAGTTATGTTAAACCATAAATAGTAAAGGGAATATGTTATTTCAAATGTATGTTTCCTACAAAATGAGTATGTTGATAGTAACAATATAACGATGATGCTTTTATAATAAATGATTATAAATTAAGAGCAAAGAAATAATTTGACAAATAATGCAGAATTGTCCTTATCTTGATCGGGTGATTTTCGTAGCCATGACAGGGTTCCTACTTAGTGTCTAATTAAATAGGTTTTAAAATAAGTTTGATGTGGGTGGATGATTTATTTAATTTCTTATATAGTTTAATTTCTTTAATAGATGTTTGCCTCTAAATTCTCTGATCTACCTTCTGAGATGACTTTTAACCTACCCTCTATTTCTATTTTGATTTCATACACTATGAAAGATACATAATGACATGTTTGTTATTTATTAGGATAGATATTCCTAATGAATTGAAGGTTAAAGATGACCTAATAATTAAGTATTGCTTGTGCTTGTGTTTTGTCTTTTAATCCGATCCAGGGAGTGATAACCTTGTCCGGAGTAGGGTACGGTGGTTAGGTGCTTAAGCCATCTCCTATCATGATGCAATGGCAATTCTTATGTGGCTTAGTGGGTGGCTAATGAGGTAAATGGTATTGGCATAACGTTTGCTTAAGCTTGGGGTGAAGTAATATGGTTTAGTTGACGTTTATGAGACTGAGTGAACTAACGATGTCATGGACTAAATAAGTAAAGCTGTGTAACGACAGTAAACCCTTTATGAGGCTATTACTCTTTTTTGGTTAGATATAGAATATTTAAGTATCCGAGCTTCTTATATTAATCTCCTGAGTAGCTACTGTTACTCAGGACCCCCAAGTTCCTAGAGGTATTATTGGAGTGTGAGTGCTCCATGTTAATTTTTTTAACTTTAAATTAAAGATATCAAATGTTAATTGATGCATTGCATTAGATTAACCTCATATGTCATTTTGTGTGTACTTGTGCAACTGTTGTATTGGGCTTTGCTCATTGTTGTTATCTTTCCAAGTGATGATGATGACTTGATGATGGTGATGTTGATGATGATAATTGAATTGGGAGTATGAGATGTCTCGGGGAGACTTTGTTGAAGGATAAGATGAGTTAAGCTCACTGCTTTTATTTTATTTTGTTTTAGAACTAAATTTGTCTTTTAAAGTCTATATTTCCTTTAAGAGCTTAGCTGAAAGCCCACATGTTTTGTAATGAGCTTTTAAGCTTTGTTGTACCATCATAAAGGTATGGAAGATACTTGATGGTAAGGTTCTATTTTATGAAAGTTGTATACTCGTATGAGTAGAAGTTAGAAATGCTTTTATAAAGTTTTTTTCATCGCTATTGAATCCGATTATCTTTGAAAATCTAATTAAATGATTGCAGAATCTAAAACTGATTAGCAAATGTTTGCTATAAACAAATCTTTTAAGGAAGCTCGTGCATTTAATATTAAGGTATTATACGTGGCTGGAGATTAGGCATGCTTGAATTTAGATTCGACCTATGTTGGGTCTTTGCACATGTAAACATGAGTTTTCGACTATCATTTTAGTAGATTTACTATGATGTTAAGATTTATAGGAAGAAATATGTTAACATGAACCTCACACAGGATATAAGAAAGTCATAAAAGTTCCTTAGTTGTGGAAGCAATACTGTGATACTCTGCTTTGGCCTATAATAAAGACACTATTGTTTGCTTCTAAGAGATCAAAGAATCATCGACGAAAAGACAAAATCTATTCAATGACTTCATATTAACTTGATTAGACCCCTAATTGGCATCAGTGTAAGCTTGAAGAGATAATGAGCTTCTAGAAGACAAAACAACTCACGATCAATATACCCTTTCAAATATCTAAACATATGCAAAGTGGCTTGAAGGTGGCTTGAAGATGGGCTTTCCTTAGATTAGAGACAATTTGACTTAATTGTTGAACCAGATAACTAAGATTAGGCCTTGTAAATGTGAGATAAAGCATGCGACCAACAATTTTTCTATAAACAAATGGATCAACCAAAACATCCAAAGTTTCATTATTGAGTTGCAAACCTATAGGAAAAGGAAGTTTTTGTGGTTTTGCACCAATTAAACACATGCCATCCAATATTGTAAATAAAACTCCCTTTGCTGAAGAAGAAAACCTCATCAGTATGATAGATTTTAATGCCAAGGAAAAACCTAGCCTCACCAAGATCTTTGATTGTGAAAGCACAATCAATAGCCTATTTGACAACATCAATGTCCTCTAAATTAGCACTAGCTATCAAGATGTCATCAACATACACTAAAAGTGCAAGAAACCACATGCACTTTCTTTAACAAACAAAGAATAATCATGTTTGGATTGAGTAAATCCTAAAGATAATAAAAACCATGAGAATTTTTTGTTTCATTTGCATGAACTTGCTTCTAGTCATATAATAACCTCTTTAATTTGCAAATCTGATTAGGAAGCTGAGTATGATATCCTTGAAGAGGTGTTATGTATATTTCCTCATCTATATATTCTTGTAAGAACACATTATTGATATCAACCTGATGGACAATCCAATTTCTCACAGCTATTAATTGATTTTATGTATATCATAGCTACTACAACAAGAAGTACTCGAATAGTGTGAGCTTAACAATTGGAGAGATTCTATGTGTAATCTATCCCCTCAACTAGATTATAGCTCTTGGCTACTAATTTTGCTTCTTTTTAAACCTCTCAATTGAATTGTTACGTTTGTATTTAACTTTATATATCCATTTACTTCCTATAGCCTTTTTGTTAAGTTAAAGGTTCATTAACACCTAAGTATCATTCAACTAAAATGTCAATAATTCTTTATTCATGGCATCAATCCACCTTGGATCCTCTTTTTCTTGTTGGTATGTTTATGGTTCTCGGATAGCAAAAACATTACAATAGATACATTGAACTCTCGTGGTAAGTAAGCAAAGAGGCATATGTAAATAAAGTGCATTTAATATGTGATGAAGGTGACTCTAATTAACCATTAGCATTAGTAGATTTAGCAAAATAGACTTGGTGAATAAAATACTTTAACCATGTTTGACCAAGAAAGGAAAAGTACTACTATGTGGATCCGAAATAGAATGCTGATAAGAAACGTCACAATTGAAAACACGAACTTTATGAATGGCATGTGTAGAATGATCAAAATCAATACTAGAAGACAATAGAAACAAAGGAAACTCGGATATTGTACCAACTGCTGAATTCTTATCATGAAAAGGAAATTGATTTTCAAAGAAGATTACATCTCAACTGACAAACATAAGTATCAAGATGAAAAATTTATAATGCTTGGAAAAGGATCTATAGACATAAAACTATTTCTAACACTATCATATACATGATTTGATCCTATGAGGAAATGCATTAACTTGTTTCTATTGTCTCTCTTTTGACGTTTTGCTTTTAAATCACATACACATTTATTATAAGCACCACATGAGCATTTAGGAATTTCAAAAAGTTTTGCAATTCATCCCATAATTTTTTCAACTTATTGAAGTAAATTGTCATATCTAAAGTTCCTTGTTTAATGTTTGATACCTCAGACAATAGTTGATAGAATAGAGGACCATTTGTATGTCCAAATCTTTCATTAATATTGCACTTCTCACTGGCAAATTGAGCATACATGAACACCTTAGATAAAATCCTTAACTATAGAATTTAACAACCAACACCTTATCATATGGTCTCATCTAATCCATCGTTCCAAATATACTTTATTCTTAGGTTTCACAAATGTTCCATCAATGAAGCTGTATTTCGATTTAGCATCTTAAGCTAATCTAACTAACCCATTCCAACCGAGAAAATTATTGTCATCAAATTTTATATTTGTAATCAAAATACCGTAATTATCTAATCCTAGGAGATATAGAGGACCATCATATGTAGGTTCTATCAACTGCAGCAAATTATTCATTAAATCCATAACTCAATCAGAGAAGAATAAATAAAAACCCTAGCTAAAACCAAATCCAATTATGTCACCAAAAAGCAAAGAAAGAATTAACACTAAATCGTCCAATCGAGCTTTAACACCATATAAAAATCTAACAAAGTTAAAACTAATGTAAAAGAATCAAAAACTTATTGATTCACAAAGAAGTCTTTTGTGAAAACAGGATGCAAGAAAAGATAATAGGATATGAATGAGAATGAGAAATGAATCATATTGTTGTAAGTAACTCAACAAGCTATACAAAGTATTTATAAAGGAAAAGAATTAAATATAACACATGTCAACAAACCATTGGACTATGTTTTCACACTTGTACATAATGTCAACAAACCACTCATTAGGAGTGCTTGTTGAAAGATAGAAAAAGAAGGAAAAAAAAAAAAATTCGATCTCCAATTTCCTTTCACTATTGCGATATTAACGATTAACGTTTGAGAAATGAAAAGTTTATTTTCAGATTTATAACAAATATCTTGGAACATATGTTTATAATACTCTTAAAATTTGCCATTTGATGAGACTTCGTTGAATTACTGGGTAAAAATATATAAAGTGTGACAATTTAACGGGGCACCAATTGGCCTCATTATGCAGGGTGATGATTTTATGGAGGGAAATATGCATAGGAATTAGGATATGGGTATAAATAAAACTCAACAAAGGTACAATGAATCCAAAGAGGAAAGAATCTTTTCCTGTTACCTTTTACCATGTTAGTTTTGACTTCAGCAAAAAGAACCTGCGAAAGGTTAGAGTATAGAGTAGACGTGAGGGTAGGGTGACTTCGCAAATTACAAAGACACTTTTTAACCTTTTTTTGCATTCAAAAGCTGAAATGAAAAAGTAAAACCACCGCCCCTTTCAATTTTTTCAGCTGAAATTGGAAATAGTAAACCAATTAGATATTATTTCTTTGTTTCTTTTAGGGAATTAAATTTTAATTCTAGTCCTTATGCTTTTCTAAAATGATTTTATTTCAGGTATAACAATAATGTAATCCTCCACGAGTCAGAGAAAATTACAATAGGCACAGTAGGAAAATCACTAGAAATTTTTTTTCTACTTAAATCCTTCAAGTTTGTAATTGAAATTAATCGACGAAATCCTTGGCTCATTTTTAATTAATTGTCGTGAGCTTTGTGCTGGCCTCGGGAAAATCGCGAAATCAAAATCTTGGTTTTTGTAAAGGTTCTATCTAAATCCACAAAATTTGTAAAATTTCAGCAAAAACTGACATATATTCCATGTGTTGAAACTTAATTTGCTTAATTTAAAAACTTCAGGAATTTTAATATAAAATCTTAAAGGGATAGATTTTTTTTTCCGATTAAATAAAGGGAAAGATTGCCTTTCATTTTTTCTCCCCGAGATATCATATGTAGCATAATCATATGAGAAGATGTATTTTTAAGGGAGTAAGTATGGGAGAGCCTATGATTTCATCGATTGATTATATTATTTTTATTGATTCGATAAAAATTAGATTAGTATGAGTTATTGGATAATGATGAGATCGATCCCGTTAAAATTATATATACTCACAAATTTAATTTATTCGAGCATGTATATATTTTGAGTATATTATTTAAATTCGATATAACTGCGTTCGAGTTTCACATAAAAATAAGCCTCGTTTTTGTTGTTTTGCTTCATGGCATTTATAAACACTGACATGGACCACAATATTTATCTTTTGACATATAGATCACTACTTTAATCTAACAAAATTTTTTTTTAAGTGCGAGGAGATTTCGACCTCCAAATAATTCATAATCTTGTCCGGTTACCATTATTAGACTCGCATGCAGTGGTGACTTTAGAATTCCGCAAGAGGAAGGCGAATCGATGAAGGAGAGGTAAAACCAAAATACTATCTAAGGATAGCGTTTGGTTGTAATATTTTTAATGATACTAAACTTATATTATATTTGATTTATAAAATATATTTATTTTTTAATTTGATAGTACAAAAATAAAATCTATTAATAAAAATCTATCCATTATTCAATACTCTATATATACTAAACATAATATAAGATAATTATATTATGCTGTTGGGCTTTCCTTATTTTGTTTAGTCCTGCAACCAAATGCTAAGTTCAACATTTTTTCTAGTTTTAACGGACAAGCGTCAATAAAGCTTAAAGTTTAAAGGTATTTCCATGGGTATAATTATGACACGATTGAATCAAGTTTAATCATAAAGCCATTTGAATTTAATTCAAATTTATCTCTAGATTGATTATAAAATACCAAGATCATATTAACTTGATTAAATATAAATAACCATTCGATTGAGTGTAACTAATTATTTTCTCAATTTTAATTTGACAATAATTAAAATCAAGTTCAAATCATTCGAATAATTTATTAAATTACCCTCAAAGTCTCAAGATATTCAATCTAACCGATTTGCGAGTTTGATAAACTAGAGTGGAAGGTACATACTAATCGAAAAATGTGACTGCATACCCACTTAGAAAAACATTATAATCAAACCACTGTCTAGAAGGTAGCTGTCTGTATCCATCACCAAAGGAAACAAATCAATTTCTTCTTTATGTGAATGGCCAAAAAAAAAAAAAAAGAAAAAGAAAGAAAGAAAGAAAGAAAGATAGGAATTCCTTTATATGGTTTGCCATGCACTTTTGGGAAATTAAATTAATAATTTAGGTCAAAATCCTTAAGGAGTATTCAGATCTGCCATCCATCCAAAATGTGGAAAAATAAATAGAAAAATATTAGTTATAAAGACTTTTAAGGAAGGCACAAGATCATCAATCATCATTAGCCAACTCGAATAAGTGACAACCCACGACCAGCAGTCAATAAATTTTAATCCACCAACCCATCAGAATCCAACCCCATTTATTTTCAAACTCCTTTTCATCTTATACAATACCGCATACCCTCGCCTTCTCTACACACACTCTTTGTCTCTCTAATTCTCTCTCTAATTTACACTTCACACTGTGTCTTTCTCTTCTTCCCCCATCATAAACAATTTCAAACCCACTACTTCTTCACTAGTGAAATTTCCATTTCATTTCATATCTTGTTCTTGTCCACACTAACACAACACTGTTTCTTCTCTTCTGTTTACCCCCCCCCCCCCCCCCCCCCCCCCCCCCCCCCCCCCCCCCCCCCCCCCCCCCCCCCCCCCCCCCCCCCCCCCCCCCCCCCCCCCTCCCCTTCTTCTCCTCAGTCTTCATATGTGACAAAGCTTTAGTAGCCTAGCCTAGTACTAAGTTGTCTAGTAGACTAGCACCTTTCACTTCATTCCCATTTCATCACTATATTTTCTAGTTAATTTCGTCCTTTTTGGTCTTTTCTTTGCATTTTCCACTTATTTCCAAAGGAAATTTAAGCACCCTTCAGTCTGTTCTTGAGGTTGTTTTCAGGAATTCAAGAAAACCAACTATCTTGCTCTCACATTTATGACATGAATTCATTGGAAGTTGATAGTCTTATCTAAAAAAGACTGAAACTTCACAGTGAATTCTGATAATTTTTCACTTTTTCTTCCTACTTTCCATCCTTTTCCCCTTTAAATCTCAAATGGGTCCTGGGTTTTTGAGTTTTGTTGTGATTTTAACAATGTTTTGTGTTCCTATAGTTTCTCAGCAACCAAACACAGATGGGTTCTATATTTCAGATTTTTTGCACAAAATGGGGTTCTCAAGTTCCAAACTTTACAATTTTTCATCACCAATTTGTTCATGGGTTGGTGTACTGTGTGATGAAAAAGAAGAGCATGTTATAAAGTTTGCTGCTTCGGGTTTAGGTTTATCTGGTCCTATTCCTGATAGCACTATTGGTAAACTCAGCAATCTTCAGTCTTTAGATCTTAGTGAAAACAATATCACTGCTTTACCTTCAGATTTGTGGAGTTTAAGCTTGTTGAAGTACCTGAATCTTTCGTTAAACTCGATTTCGGGTTCGCTGCCTAGTAACATTGCGAATTTTGGTTTACTTGAAAGCATTGATTTTTCAAGTAATAAGTTTTCTGGTGAAATACCTGATGGTATTGGTTCTTTGAATAGTCTTCAAGTGCTTAAGCTTAATGGGAATGGTTTCGGGTTCGGTATCCCTAGCGGTATAAAAAACTGCAAGTCTTTAGTTTTCATTGATCTTTCTTCGAATCGGCTCAATGGTACACTTCCTAGTGATTTTGGTGTTGCATTTCTGAAGCTTAAGTTTTTGAATTTGGCTAACAATGAGATTCATGGGAAGGATACCGATTTTTCGGGGATGAAGTCCATTACCACTCTTAACATTTCAGGGAATATGTTTCAAGGATCAATAGTGGCAGCTTTTCAGGAGCAACTAGCAGTGATTGACTTGAGCAAGAACCAGTTTCAAGGCCATGTCTCCGAGGTACAATTCAATTCAAGTTATGATTGGTCTAGATTGGTTTATCTTGATTTATCTGAAAACCAGCTTAGTGGAGAGTTTTTACATAATCTGAATGGAGCCCAGAATCTTAAGTATCTTAATCTGGCACACAATAGATTTACTAGGCATGAATTCCCGAAAATCGATCTGTTATCTGGTCTGGAGTATCTCAACTTGTCGAAAACTAGTCTTACGGGTCAAATTCCTGCTGAAGTCTCGCAGCTGAGTAGTTTGAAAGTACTTGATCTGTCACAGAATCATCTTAGGGGGCGGATTCCCTTTATGCATGTTAGAAATATGCAGATCGTTGATGTTTCACAGAATAACTTGACTGGTGAAATCCCGATGTCACTTTTGGAGAAACTTCCTTGGATGGAGAGTTATAACTTCTCATATAATAACTTGACACTCTGTGCTAGTGGATTTTCGCCTGAGACTCTTAGTAAAGCCTTCTCCGGGTCAATGAATACTTGTCCCATTGCTGCTAATCCGGAGCTATTCAGAAGAAGAGCTGCAAAACACAGAGGCTTTAAGCTTGCTATTGCTTTGACCATCTCAATGGTCTGCTTGCTCACGGCGGTGCTAATTTTGGCTTTCAGTTGTAGAAAGAAATCCAACAGGTGGGCTGTTAAACAGTCCTCATACAAAGAAGAGCAACAGATTTCGGGCCCGTTTTCATTTCAGACAGATTCAACGACATGGGTAGCTGATGTTAAACAAGCCAATTCTGTCCCTGTAGTGATTTTCGAGAAGCCTTTGCTGAACATTACTTTTGCAGACCTTTTGTCTGCCACTTCGAATTTTGATCGAGGAACACTCTTGGCTGAGGGCAAGTTCGGTCCTGTGTACAGAGGATTTTTACCTGGTGGAATTCATGTAGCTGTGAAAGTTCTGGTTCATGGATCAACATTGACGGATTATGAGGCTGCAAAGGAGCTTGAGTATCTTGGTCGAATCAAACACCCAAACCTCGTCCCATTAACCGGATACTGCTTGGCTGGGGAGCAAAGGATTGCAATCTATGATTACATGGAGAATGGCAACTTGCAGAACTTGCTGCACGATTTGCCTCTTGGTGTACAAGCAACGGAGGACTGGAGCACTGATACGTGGGAGGATGATGATAACAACGGCATTCAAAATGTGGGTTCAGAAGGATTGCTGACAACATGGAGATACCGTCACAAGATCGCAGTTGGTACTGCCCGAGCATTGGCGTTTTTGCACCATGGATGCTTTCCGTCAATCATCCATAGAGATGTGAAAGCAAGTAGTGTTTACCTAGACTATAATCTGGAACCTAGACTGTCTGATTTTGGATTAGCCAAGGTTTTCGGCAATGGATTGGATGAAGAAATCGCTCGTGGCTCGCCTGGATATGTTCCCCCTGAGTTTTCACAGCCTGGAACCGACTTCCCTACTGCAAAATCAGACGTGTATTGCTTTGGTGTTGTTCTTTTCGAGCTGATCACGGGGAAAAAGCCAATTGGAGATGAATATCCAGATGAAAAGGACTTAGATTTGGTGAGTTGGGTTAGAGGATTGGTAAGGAAGAACCAGGGTGCAACAGCCATTGACCCAAAGATCCGTGAAACGGGACCGGATGAACAGATGGCGGAAGTTCTTAAGATTGGCTACCTTTGCACTGCTGAACTTCCATCAAAACGGCCTAGCATGCAACAAGTAGTTGGATTGCTTAAAGACATTGAACCCATTGCATCTTAGCGGAAACAAGAAAGAAAGAGGTCTAAAGTTTTAACCCTTTTATTTTCTCAGTTTTCATGCATTGCTGAGTTCTTTTATGCTACCATGGATGAAGGAGTTGTACAGCATCCGAATTCATGCCTTCGGGCTTGCTTTTGATGAATTCTTCATCTTTCAGTTTTCTTTCTTGTTCCTTGCCCTTAAGCTATTATTTATACATGCCGTGCCGAGGTTTATTTTGATTCTTTTGTTCTTTCCCATTATAGTGCTTGTGTTATACTTTTCCATAACATCTGGCTTATGTTATGCTCAATTTTATGAGTTAATTTTTGGGGCTCCTAGATGTTGGGATTTAAATAAATTTAAACCCTGATATGAAAATAACAGGGTCAAGTGAAAATTAGGGTCATATCTTATTCCATTGAATTACATCAATTCCAAATATGGTAGATGGTTTTCTATTTGTTATGTGCGCAAACTCTACAAGTAATGGTAGAACTCCATAGAACGAAAGAGTGAAAATGATATAGTATAATTGGACCTCTCATAATATGTTTATATGATATAGATGCAATCGGGACTATAACCTAGCAATAAAAATTATGAGCCAAGCTAATGAAAGAGTCATCTATTTCAGTAGCAGCCTACGGTATTTACACAATATTATATATATATATAAAATATGACTCCACACTTATATAAAGATTACAAGGGTCCTATTATAATATCATTAATTGATCACTAATGTAAGTGCTAAATAATTTACTTTATTTATTATAAAAATGTAACTTTTTATGCAATTACATGTACATCCACATGCCGATATGCATTAAACCCACAAATGCTACACAGCCAGCATTCAAGGAAGAGAGGTGTTTTTTTTTCTTTTTTGCCTTGCATATATATTTTATTGAAAATTTAGTAGATGTAATTTATCATTTGTGTATACATGATCGTACATTGTGAGTAGTGGAATTTTTAGAATTTCTGGTATGTTCCAAATTACACTTGGGGGACCTGTTTTGGGTTTGTTTTACAGCATGTCATATATTTAGAATACATTTTTGGTGCTCATGTTGGATGTTAGTAAGTATATTCCTCCTGTTGACATATTTGGTTTTAGTTTTAGTTTTATTTTTAGATAAGTATAAAAATGGATAGGGTAGGCCAAAGTGGTGGTTGTGAGCAAAGACACCCATTGAGACTATTTTAGGGCGTGCCTTAACCACCCTGCAACTAAACATGGACCACTTGGAGACCTTTTTCAAAGTTTTTATCGAAATAGATTCTCTGAAGGTCAAAAAATGGGACATGTGTTTGTCTCCAACGCTTGCTTTTTTAAAATATCCAACTCCCCTTCTCCCCTCTGAGTTGACTTTCCGATCTCCGGCCACTGCATCTTTATCAATAAAATTTTCAGAAATTTTTTTGGGTAATGAGCTTTTTTAGATTATTTGTTTGTGCTACGCCTAACATTTTAAGGAATATTTATTTTTTTTAAGATATAAACAACGAAAATTGCGATTTCTAGTAATAAAACTCAAGAACTTTCTAAGGAGAAATCTGTTTACCGTCATTAAGTGGGAATCGTATCTAAAGGTGTTATAATGTCAGCTTCTGATTTTCGTATGCTTATATTATAAGTTAGAAGAATGAAATATCATTAGATTTATTATATATTTTAATTATTTAAGCTGAGCAATCTTTTGGTGTCTTTTCTTCTATTTCCCATATTGCTTCTAAAATAATTTTTTTAATTCACAAAAAAAAAAACTTAAAAAGTTAAAATCTACAATTTTTCAGACATTTTAGTAATAAACTTTAAAAAGTTAAAATCCATAACTTTTCACGTTTTAGTAATTTCGACTAACTTTCATATATTTGAAATATTTTTCAA
The DNA here is from genome assembly GCA_024138025.1 of Combretum micranthum. Lineage (NCBI taxonomy): Eukaryota > Viridiplantae > Streptophyta > Magnoliopsida > Myrtales > Combretaceae > Combretum > Combretum micranthum. The sequence goes on along the minus strand of JAMXBD010000042.1, from coordinate 1,582,504 downwards.
ATAACTCACTAGTTTCTCTCTCTTCGTATCTTTTCTTCCTGGCTCTCTTCTCTCCTTAAAAAGTTTACATTCTAATAACTGCTTTTTTTTTTTATTGGATATGACAATAATTTTTCTTTTCCCCAAATAATAACTGCTCTATCCAATTCTAATTTCTAATTCTAGCAAAATTGCTTTTTTTTTGTTTCTTTGTTCCCCTCAAACTTGCATTATAATTTTGAGTGAAAAAAGGAAATAATTCTATGTATAAAACATTTTTTATTTAAATCAAAACTACATAGTTTCTTTTGCCAAATATTTTAATATTTAATAATAAAAGATTTATGATATTTTAGTTAATTTTTATAATTTAATTGTAGTAAATTTATAGATATTTTTTCAAAATAATTTAATTATTTTTTATTCAAACTACATAAAAACTTTTTTATAATATCTCCTCCCTCTCTAGTCTCTTCTTCCCCACTTGTATGGTATGAGTACTAATTTTTCAACCCTAATTAGTTCCACTATAGCTACGGAACATGGCCGCATCACATTGTTGATGAATAAAAGTGTCGTGCACATGACGAATTTGGGCATGATTCCATTCCATGGTCTATTCCATATGCGTAGACTACGAAATTAGAAATATGAAACCAGTCAAGTAAAGTGGCCAAACAAATGAGGGGTAAGAAAAAAAAAAGAAGTGGACCACACACGCTTTAGCAAAGCTTGCAATGACTGAGGGGTGATGAAGTAGCAATGTAAAATTAAACAGTAATTCTGATTTATATTAATTTTTGTTAAAGCATAAATAAGAAAACACGCCATATCTACCGGTTTAAACTACCATAAATTTCCAATCGGCTAAGAGTCCTATGCAAGTTGCCTTAGAGGAGGATATTTTCGTTTCAATTCACCATGTTGTCATTTGTTTTTATATTTAATTAATTTCATATGATAGATGTAAAAAACTATATTATATCCATGGGCTTAGGTTTTTATTTGAGTTTTCTATGAAGTCAATTTTAATTTAAACTATGATTTCTTAAACTTATACAGCTATATAGCGTTGGCTAATTAGTATAGAAATACGAATAATTTTGAACTTTGAATTAGATTTAGTATAGAATTGTTTGTGAATGACTTAGATGTTAAAATACCTATATTAGCATGTGTTTAAGTAGATGAAAATAAAAGATATTTGTGGAATGATTAATTGAAAATAGAGATTCAATATTCAAATTGTTTAATTCAATTTGTCTACTTAATTATTTCACTTTTAAATTTTCATTTGAACTTAGATTCTTAAATTTCAATTCCTAAATCACAAGACTTTTTATCATAGCTCTTTACAAGAAATCTTTTAAATTAAATAAGTCCTTAATTCAAAATGACTAAACTTTCTATCAATTTTATTTTCTTGGTACATGAATCATAGAAGCCCAAATTCATGGTGTAAGTCCAAGCCCTACTTCCAAAAACAAGCTCATGAGCCTATAGCCACAAACTCTTATCATGCACCCACATGCACTAAATTAGTTCATTAAAAATAAATAATTATCAATGGGATAAAAAGTCAAAGTTGGTGATACCTATTTCTTTTAAGAGATAGTTATCTTGCTAAAACTTGCAAATTGAACTTCCAAAACATACCCTAAAAGTTTGACGCTATTGTCAAGCAAAAGAAACTCCCTCACCTCATCAAACTTTTCTTCCAAAATTCTCAAAAGTTTTCTCAAGTTTCCTAATTACAAGTCAAAACTAAGTTAGGTAAGGTACTACTCACTCTTCCAATCCAACTACTTACTTAATCTTTCCATTAAACTAATTTCTATTTCAATGAGTTCTTAATAAGATTGAAAATAGAATTTAGAAATTGGTTGAGTTTAGACTTGAAAACCTCCTATAGCTTAATAGAGAAGTGTAATAAAGTTTATGATGTATACTTAGTAAGATAGGTGATTTTACTTAAATATATAGTGAGCTATTGTTGAAGGTAGGGTTGTTGATGTTGTTAGTGATAATAGGCAAAGTTTAAGAGATGAAATTAATAGTCTAGAACTTAAAAACATGCATGATAAACTTATGCTTGCTAGATGAAATTAATTTTATGTATATGCATGTGTAGTGCAAATATGTATTCATGTTGGGTTCGTGATGTAAAACAAGTAGTTAAATAACTAAAATTTTAAAAAATTGAAGAAGGAAAGTCGCAAAGGTTCAAACAGCTTATCAAACAGCCCATTTGGAGGGACATTTGACTCATATAGGCTCGTTTGGAGGGGCATTTGACTTTGTGTAAAGTCTCTGGGTTGAAACGACACGTTTGGAGGGATGTTTGGTTTTTTGTTTCTTGTTCTATAACCAAACCGCCTTTCATACAAGCCCTTTATGAAAAGGGGGGGGGGGGGGGGGGAGGGGGGTGTTTGCTTTTTGGTTTCTTATCCTAGAATCAAATAGCCCTCCATACAGCTCCGATTGGTTATCCTATTAACAAAAATAATAAAATAAAATGAAATAATATATATAATATATGTGTAGATATGTAACTACTAAATTGAGTATTTACATAAGATCTTTCCTGAGTTAAATAACTAAATATGCATTTAACAATATATTTATGGATCTTGTTCTTATATAAGAATTGTTACTCTAGAATAGATCTTTCCACTTTTCTAAACCCATCATCAATTTATTTCAAGATACTTCAAATTAATTAGGTACACGGTATCATGAATGTTGCGTGCTGGGTTAGGCATAATAAATGGATTAATACTTAAAGATGACTTAATGAATGCTTATTGCTTGTGTTTGGTCGTTGAATTTGGTTTAAGGAGCGACAACCTTGTTAACGATGTCAGTATGGCAGTTAGACGCTTAGGCCATCCTACCCATGTGTGGTCTTTTGAAGTGGCTTAGTGAGTAGCTGATAGGTCAAACAATATCGGAATAACATCTACTTAAACTTGAAGAGAAGTAATATAGTATGATTCATGTTTATAGGACGATTGGGCCGTATTATATTATGGACTGAGATAAGTAGAGATGTGTAACGGTTGTGAACCCTAGATGAAGCTGTTATTCTTAGATGGTTATATAGGGAATATAGGTATTCAGACTGCCTATATCAACCCCCCAAGTAGTTACTACTACATAGGACCTCCAAATTTCCAAAGGCTTAATCTCGGAGTGTAACTACTCTAATTGTTTTGTTACTCCTTTAATTATAGATAAATTTAAATAAATGTTCTATTATATTGGACTACGAATGTGTGTTCATCTTGTATGTGTTTGTGTTACTGTCGTACTGGGCCCCAGCTCACCTTCATTCCTTTTCAGGTGATAATGTTTATGATTATATGGGATATGGGATGGATTTTGAGGATTTTCTTGATGAGTGGGAAGACTAGGACCAAGAAAACTCTTATGTTATGTTTTATTTAAGATTTTGTTTTATTTATCAAACTTGTATTTTGATATAGGGCCTAAGTGTGAGCCCTTGTTTTGTAAATTTATAAACAAACTTATTTTCATGTTTTGAGAATCTAGACACTCAATATTTTTTATGTACCAATGGTTGGCACTAAGTTGTATAAATGTATGATGATCCACTCATGAGAGTATATCTATGAAAAATGTTTGTAAAGTTTACTTCCGATGTTTACTCAATTGTTTTTCCAAATTTAATTATATGATTTTAAAAATTAAAATCGATTAGCAAACCATCCTAATAAATAATTTCTTTTGGATAGCTTTGTGTATAATGCTTAAATATCATTTGCGGCTAGGCTGGATACACCTTGGCATCATTTCTAGTTGTGACAGCCCTATTCTTAATCTTTAAGCACAAGATGCTTGATCAATATAATTGCTCATTTGAACTGTGTTTTCCTAGTACAAAATCTAGCAATCTTTGAGGAGCTTGACCCGCAAATCCTCATTAACTAAAAGTAAGAACCTATATTAAGGAACAATTGAACAATAACCCTATAAATGGAACACCATTAATTATTAATATCCTCAATAGATTATTTTCTAAAAAAAGAAACCGTGCATTGGTAAAGCCAATAGTTGATTTTTTTTTCCAAAAATCAACATTTGATTATATACAAAAGTAAGGAAGCTTCTAAGGCTTCGTCGATAGGACCGTCTAGTCAACCATCTAACCACTAAAATAAATATAGTAATTAAAATATTAATTATTTTAATCATTTGATCACAGTGGGCATGGTGTATGTAATTGGATAATAACAGGACTGGTCATATGAGTTATGAGGAAGCTTTTACGGTCCTATTGATGGGACCGTCCAATCAACCATCTGATCATTAAAATAAGTATAATAATTTGAATATTAACTATTTTAGTGGTTGATTACGGTTGGATATGGTGTGAGCCGTTGCATAGTTGATAGGACCATTGAATTTCCTAAGTTCCAAAGGCTAATTGAATTTTCTAAGTCTTGTTTTCTCCCATCTATTTGTAGTTAAACAAAGCCTTGAATACAAACACATGTCCCGTTGTGGAATTTAAATTTCCAACACTTCTTCAAATAAAACTCTTAGGTGCACTTCATATGAGAAACAAACTTTTATAATGTTATATTAATTCCTTATCTGAATATATAAATATGATTAATGGAAACACATTAGAGATAGGGGAGTTTTACGTTATGTCAATGAGATCGTCCCCATCATACCCTAAAGGTACCTTAGTAGTAGCATACAATTCACACATGTATACTATTGCCAATTAGACCTTCAGGGGTGATATATATTCAAAAAACAAAATCTTTTAGTTGCATCGATAAGAAATGACAAACACATATAAGCCATAAATTAGTCAAATAACTGACAACATAAGTCTTGGATAATATAATATTACAAACCATATTCTTATCTCAAAGTCTCCAAATACATAAACTGATATTTTAGATACTAACTATTTCATAACTAGGAATTAAAAGTAAATAATTTATCCCTAATATCCTATAAAATTCTAGCTGCTAATTCTTACCGGAGTCATGCTCCTAGAAGAAACAAACTAAGATCGTAGTGTCAACCTGAAAGGTCTTTAGGAGTGTGAATGAAACCACAGGCTTAGTGAATAACTAGATATATTACACATCAAACAAGTTCATTAACAATCATATGTAATGCAATAATCAATCATATGCTCAGATACAAGCTTAGATGATCTAGAATCCAAATAGATAAGAGATTTATACCCTCTCATCAGGGTTGACGGACAGTTACTTAATATCACACCTGCCTAAGAGAGATTAAATATACAAGAAAATCAACGATTTCTCATTTTAGATTATCATTTTAATTTTAGGATATTTTAATTGATCATTTCTTGCATAACTCCTTAGAAACTTCCTAAGTATCAGTAATTTCAAAGCAATACCATGAGCAGTGCCCTTCATTGCCACTTAGTTCTCATGAAATCGACAGAACAAAAATAAGCTTAGAAGAAATAACAGTTTTAGAAAAACCAAGCATTAACAGAGAATCGAAATACTAACACATAGCAGACTGTCACACTGTTAAAATATTCAACTAATGCATGATCGTTTTAATTATATAGCCAATATTTCTAAATCAGGTTTATGGTGATCATACATTACACACAAACATACATTATGCCTTTCTCAAGTCATCAAACAATTTATATTATCGTTTTTATTGTTTTAGTTTGTCATCACAAACAAATAACTTGTATTACATACTCATCAGGCTTCCAAATCAATCATATTATTAGCTTTGCATTACATATGTCACTAGTTATAAACATAAACATTGTAATAAATCTACATTACTCATCAAACAATTTATATTATTGTTTTTATTGTTTTAGTTTGTCATCACAAACAAATAACTTGTATTACATACTCAACGGGCTTCCAAATCAATCATATTATTATCTTTGCATTACATATGTCACTAGTTATAAACATAAACATCGTAATAAATCTATGTTACTCATCTACTCATGTTGATTAGTCGTAATAGTCTTTAGGAAAATCCACTAACTGATCAGTATCACCTATTGAATGAATGACTAATTACTAAATAGATATATGAATATATTTGTATAAATAAATTCTATTGGTTATCTAAGTATCCTAAAATCAATCATTGTATTTTCTAGATCAATATCATCTTGTCTAAGTCATTATTTATCGATAGCTAATGGTTTTAAAATATTTTATTTTTATCTAGTCATTGTAGAGTTTGTATTTAATAACTCAATACTTTGCTACTACCGTCATTATTATTTTTATATCATTCTTTAGTTTGACCATCTTATAGTAACTAATATTATTTTTTTATCATTTATTTTCATCGTGTTTCTATTGATCTTATTTAATGTTATTAACTATTATTTTTGGGAATCACATTATTCTTAGTTTTAATTTATTTATATTTTCCATTCTTATATATTTAACTATATAAAATACTTATCATAATCTAATATTTTATTTAATTTAACTAAAGTATTTTCTATTTAAAGGTTATTAAAGTTTAACACTTAACAATATTTAAACATAATAATCCTAAAGTATATATATATATTTATTAATTTTTGTCTCCTGCTTTCTTTTTCTTTATATATATATATAGGTATATATATATATACTATTACGAACAAACTGATTTCGTCCAAAGGTGAAATTTGCATGTATGCCGGTATCAACGCCGCCGTCATTGAACTCTAGATTACGGCTTTCATGTAGCTCTTATGTAACTTGCATCTAGTGAGCACTAGCTCAAAGGTCGCCAGCTTTTCTACATATGTGGCGGTGTAGAGAACATACATTGTCGACGTTCATGCATTTTTATGCGAAATAAAATTTTACGTAGCTTTGTACAGTGCAAGCTGGCTCAAAAGTCGCCAGTCTATCCCCGTACGCTGCCGACGTAAAGCCAATGTAGGTACTGTGCATCATCTTATTTGTTTTTTACTGGTTTGAACTTCATTTTTATCATTCCATATGTGCATTATACTAGTGTTTAAGCTACTTTAAAGTGTCTTTCCATGATTATCAACTACTATTCATGATATATCTATACCTGCAACATTTAAGAATCACTACACACATGACTTTTAATAGTTTCTATGCATGTAAAGACTATAGTTAGGGTTTTGGCATAAATTTTACCTTGTTTGAGCTGATGTGGTGATGTTATACTCCTTTCGTTGGTCTGACTCGATCCTGAGATTAGCAAAGACATTAGTTAAGCTAATATTTTATTTGTGTACTAGCTAAAAATGAATTTACTTACCTTAACTTGATGGTTTCCTAAGCTTGTATTTGTCTCGTTGAAGTTGATTAATAGAGTTGTGTTTTGTGTGTGTTTTTGTTGCTATTTTGGTGTGTTTGTACTGTTGTTTTTAGATTGATTTTATGTTCTTTGATGGCCTTATTTGTTAGTTAATCAAGAGTTGTTTTTATAGACAAGGAGAAGGCAACTTACAAGGATATTTTTAGCTAAGAAGGAAATTTGCTCCACCGAACCCAACTTGTTTGCATGATAATTTGCTCCATTAAATGGAATGTAAATTTGAGTGCTTTTGATTGGTTTATTATCTCTTTATCTTGACTTTGTTGATTCTTTTTGACCCATTTGTTCTACAAATTTTGACTGGGGAAATTTTAGACAATTTTAGCCTCAAATCCCACACCATTTGCATCGAATTGTGCAATTAGAATTTATAATTTTATTTAATTGGTTATTATCTTAGTTTTATGATAGTTTATTAAGCTAAACGGGTATACATATGTCAATTATTTAGGAGTTTTGCCTCCAAAAATTTATTTAATGCTTCAACAGATTTTCTAGATTACCTTTGAAATCAACTTTGAGTTTAATATTTATGCGATTAATTATTTTTAAAGTTTTATCTCATGCAATTAGGGATTTTCTAAGCTTAATAGAACAATTTGGGTTCCAGTCTTTAAGAGCTTCATAATTTTCTAACTAGAATAATAGTGTAATCCAAATATTTATTTGATGTCTAGATTGTTAGTTATGGATATGTTTTTATTTTCATTATGTATTTATAACCTTAACAGTTCATCCGTAAGTTATTGGTTTCTAACTATAAGTTTTATTGATTATTTACTTTCTAATATACTTGAAATATTAACTTAATTATTTTTATATTTTGAGTTTTCGATATCCATTATGAAATCTTGTCTTTGGTATCTGTTATATCTAAATAAATATATTTTAGGGTTTAAAGTTATATATATATGTTCATTACTACTCATAACTTTATTATAGGGTCTTTGTTGAGTCCTACAATGACCTTGTATTTTCTATCTTTGTAGTCCTACAATGACCTTGTATTTTCTATCTTTGTATTTCTATTTATTTTTACTAGTATGAAAATTCTCAGGGTTTACAGTCCCACCATTAATCTAACCGTTAAAATAATTATATTAAATATAATATTAACTATTTTAGTAATTCGATCATGGTCGGATATGGTGTGAGCAGTTAGACGGGGATAGAATTGGTCCCATCAAAATTAATGATAGGACCATAGAATTTTCCTAGAGATAGGAACGAATTTCATGGTAGCATTTATCTATTCTTAAATTAATTATATTTGTCTATATACAATTTTGGTTGCTTGAACCGCTGTAAACTATGATAATATAAAGACACCCTTAATTTAAAAATTCAATGCTTACACCTTTTGTTAAATTACATTCCCATCTCTAGTAAACTTTAAATATTATATAGGAACCTTGAATTTAGAAAATCCAACACTTGCACTCTTTGATAGAAATAGAGATGCCATTGCTTTTGTTTAGTTGGCAATTGGCATACACTAGATAAAATAATGGAAACTGATTTATTTAATTAATGTAAATTTCTAGAATACGTTGGGTCGTTTTTTTTGTAAGAAAGTGATATATATGAAAAAAGAATTGCAAAGATTCTTTAAGTAAACTTTGAATGTTATAAAGACACCTTAAATTTAAAAACTTCGCATTTACATCCCTTGATAAATTACACAAATACCCTCCGTAAATTTTAGAGTTTATAACGACACAAAAAAATAAAAAAACCCACATAACCATTGATAGAAAATAGATCTTATTGTTTTCATTCCTCAGTGATTTTTTTTTTTCTTTTGAAAAGTTGACTGTTGCATCAACGTAATACAATTTTTTTTTTTGGGTTAAAAAAGCAACCTCAAGCATTTGGTAAAACACTTAAGAGCAAATTACAAAGATACCCTTAGTAAACTTTAGATATCATAAACACATTGCAAATTTTAAAAAACCTCAATGCTTGCTTGCTTGATAAAAACGTGCCTTCTATTATTTTTGCTTAATTGGTAGGTGAATAGATATAAAAAATGTTGACTCAATAATTTAATTTTATCTAGGAGAAAGGACGAGCTTTGGATTTAATATTTTGAGTTTTCTTTAATTGTTTTTTATTGGATTGAGGCAACAACTTTTTATCATTTATATTTTTAATAATATGTTGCTTTCTGTCTGTCTTTCTTTTTTTTTTTAAATCAATCCAAGAAGTTCACATTAGCTAGATAAATGATTTGTCATATTTTAATCCAGTCATATGCCAACTAAACAAAAATAGTGATACTTATATATCTATAAAAGAGTGCTAGTGTTGAATTTTTCTTATTTGGAATGTTCTCATGATATTTAAAATTTACAGGGGGTCTCCATAATTTATTAAGAGGTATAAATGATGGATTTTCTAAATTTGAGGTATATTGGTGATATTTATATTTTTGGTGATGTCTTTATAATTTCTCATTCACACACACACACACACACATACATACATACATACATACATACATATATATATATATATATATACACACTTCTCAAGAAAACCTAAATTTTATAGCATTATGCAAGATTTGATTAAGGGCCAAAAAAATGGATTTGAATGTTACATATCACTGGTATACGGAAGTAAAAAAATGTATAACTGTAGTGTGCATTAGTTTGTTTGTTTCATCACATCTGTTTGTAAATAAATATATATTGATGAAAAACTTATAGTTTTACTCATAACAATTTAAACAGATATGATACAAATATATAAAAATAAATTACAGATGCAGATATGATATAGATGCGATACAAGTAAAAATCAGACAATCCAAATGGAGTCATATAACACCAAACATCATGGTCGAAACCATTTATATATCGTGTTACTAGTGCTCTATGGCCACTATCATGTTAAAGCCAATCCAACGGCCCTAATTGAAAATAAACCCTAAGTTGCAATCAACGGTGGAGAACAATTTAACAAAACCAAAAATAAACCCTCACACACAAACAGTTATTCTTACGCCCCCAAGGTACGATTCTAAACTCTCTCTTTATTGTTGTTCTTCATTACTAAACTGGGGTTTGATGAATCTACTAGAATCTATTGCATGCATTCATGGATCTATATACTATGTGATTATTCTAACTCATTTCTTCTTATTGTACCGCAAGGAAAAGCTAAAAGAGAATCTACAAGATAAACTGGAATTCGAGTTTCCAAAAGGACTCCTTACTCAAGAATGTTTTTGGGTTAGAAATTGCTGCCCTTGCTTTGTTCTCCTTTCATATTTATGTTTGTATGTTATAGACTACAAATGCTATGATCTGTACAAGTTAGTTATGAGATGCTGGTTACAACTCATGATATTTCCTATTCTGATATGTCACTTATACATATCTATTATGAATTACTGAATACAACTCATATTATTTCCTATCATGATCTGTTAATAGTACATGTTCATTATGCTATCTATTGCTAGTATTTCCTATTTGAAAGTACTGTGTACAGTTATTTTATTCAATGTAATCCATCAGTTATTGTGGTCTCCTTCTGATCCTAGAGTGTGTATTCATAACATGTTCCTCTAGTGATAGAAAATTGACCTTGTCTCCAAGGTCATATTCTGGGTAATCCCTCTAAAAATCAGAAAAATTGACCCAAGATGCATCTTCCTTAGGTAAAGACTCCCACGGAACCAATAAAGGTGGAATCTTTCGACCCCTGTAGATAATAATTCGATTGTCCAAAATCACTAATGGTTGCATCATATGAAAATTCCCAAAAGACTCCAATGGTAATGGAGATTGTTCAAACGTGGTCCCAAAAGCTCTCTTCAAAAGTGAGACATGAAAAACTGAGTGGATTTTAGAAGAAGAAGGCGATTCTAAATGATAAGCAACGTTGCCTATTATTCTTAAAACTTTAAAAGGACCAAAATATCTTCGTGAAAGCTTAAAAGAAAGCCTATTGGCTAATGAAGTCTGCCTATATGGCTGAAGCTTTACGTACACCTAATCACCTCCTCAAACTATCTGTCAACTCGATTTCTATCTGATAGCTGCTTCAGACGGAGCTGAGCTTTAGCTAAATTAGCTCTGAGAGTCCGTAAAATTTCATCTCGTGTCTTTAATTCTTGGTCAACAGTTTCAATGGAAGAATGACCTTGAATGTAACGAGGAACAGTGGGTAGAACACAACCATATAATGCTAAAAGGGAGTCACATTGACACTAGTATGGTAACTAGTGTTAAAGCAAAATTCTGCCCATGGTAGAAACCGTGGCCAAGCCTTCGAACAATCCATAACATAAGCTCTAAGATACTGCTCTAAACATCTGTTCATGACTTCTGTTTGATCATCAGATTGAGGATGGTAAGCAGAACTCATTCTCAAAGTAGTACCACTCAATTTAACAGTTCCTGTAAAAAACGGCTCATAAAGACTTTATCCCTATTAGATATAATAGACTTGGGAATGCCATGTAGCTTAACAACTATGTCAACAAAGAAAGTAGCTATTATTGTAGCTGAATAATAGGCAGTCTAGACTCCAAAATGATAATATTTAGTAAGACGATCAACCACAACTAAAATCACTAAGTACCCTTTAGAAATGGGTAAACTAGTTATGAAATCCATGGATATATCCTCAAATACAAGTTGTCGAATAGGTAGTGGTTGAAGCAACCAGTAGGGGATGTTGTCAGATATTTAATTTGCTGATAGACATGGCAGTGCTTCACAAAGGAATCTATATCCTTCCTCATAGAAGGCCAAAAAAAAAAAAAAAAAGAGTCACTCATTCTCTTATATGTTTTCAAGACTCTTAAATGTCCCCCATAGGGGAAGTATGAAACTCTAGTATCAATGAGTTGATAATAGAGACATGAGGAGGGATAAAAATCTTGTCATCGAAAAACAACAGTCCCTCTTTGATAACAAGCAGCCACTGCAATTCAATTCCTTTAATGCAATCATTCATAAGTTTTTTCCATTCCTTATTGTCTTTGTACTTTGTTTTAATTAGTGTAACAAAGCCAAAAGACGGTAAGGATAAAGAAAGCAAATGAGGTTCCTCTGAAAAACTTCGAGAAAGGGCATCAGCCACTTTATTCTTAAGACCTAGTTTGCATATTACTTCATAATTGTACCCAAGCAACTTAATCAAATGCTGCTGCTGTTCTGGAGTTTAAATTGCTTGAATTAGAATATCTTTCAAGCTCTTCTGATCCATGCGAACAATAAAGTGTCGACCCAACAAATGATGTCACCACTTTTTAATAGCTTCAATCATAGCTACCATTTCCATCACATATGCCCTTGCTTTGCGTGATTGCAAAGAAAATTTCTTACTAAAAAACGCAATACGTTGAAGTCCCTAACGTAGGACAACCCCCACATCTTCACTCGAAGCATCAAATTCCACCACAAAAGTCTTAGTAAAATCAGGTAGAGCTAGGACTGAAGAACTCATTAAAGCATCCTTTAAATGCTCAAAAGCAGTAGTAGCTGCTGTTGTCCATTGGAAGGCATCTTTCTTAAGTAAGTTTGTCAAAGGTGAAGCCATACTAGCATGATGGCGAACAAAGCGCCTATAATAGCCTGTAAGACCAAGAAAACCACGCCATTGTTTAGGATTTAAAGGCATAGGCCAATCTTTGATTGCCTGTACTTTATCTGGATCTGGACTAACTCCATCAGAGGAAACAAAATGGCCAAGATAGTCAATTTTGTTCTGAGCAAAAGAACATTTTGATTTCTTCACAAAAAACTGATGAGTGGCTAAACATGTAAGCACTTGTTCCAAATGAGCCAAATGCTCCTCCATAGATCTGCTATAAACCAAAATGTCATAAAAAAAAATACAATAACAAATTTTCATAAGAAAGGACGAAATATGTTGTCATCACAGCTTGAAATGGTGATGGAGCATTTGTCAAGTCAACTGGCATTACAAAAAACTCATAATGGCCTTCATGTGTATGAAAGGCAGTCTTATGAATGTCCTCAGGACACATTTTGATTTAATGGTACCCAGCTCGTAAATCCAATTTAGAGTAAATTTGAGCACCATGAAGTTCGTCTAAAAGCTCATATATAGCTGGAATAGGAAATTTATCCAAAACTATTTCTTGATTCAAAGCTCTATGGTCATCACAAAATCGCCATGAACCATCTTTTTTCTTCCCCCAAAGGATTGAGGAAGAAAAAGGCCTAGTGCTAGGATAAATAATCTAAGAATCTAACATTTCTTATACAAGTTTTTCAATCTCAGACTTTTGAAAATAAGGATAATGATAGGGTTGAACATTGATAGGATTTGACTCATTTTTCAAATGAATATGATGCTGCATATCTCTCAAAGGAGGCAATGAGGAAGGACACTCAAATACACTCGAAAATCTAGCCAATAAATCCTCAATTGATGTATTGTTGGTGGTATCCGTGAGTAAAATATCCTTTTAAGCCACCAAACTAAACATACAAGCAACATGATTAGATTTCAACAATTTATGAAACTGATGATGTTCCAACTTTTTTGGCTCCATAACTGAAGAACCCCTGAGAGCAATATGCTGACCATTGAACTGAAACTTCATAGTCAAAGCAAAATAATCCACAATAATAGGCCCTAACGTAGTTAACCACCGAATACCTAAAACTATATCAGTCCCTTGAATAAGTAACACATAAAAATCAACTGAAAATTCAACACTGTTCAACATTAAGGGAACTGCAGAACATAAACCAGAACAAGTCAAATGTTCCCTATTACCTATCATGACTTGAAAAACTTAGAAGCAAGGATAGGGAAATTCAAACTACAAGCAACATGAGCTTGCATGAAATTATGGGTACTACCCTAATCAACTAAAATTGTAACTTCTTTACCCAACGTTGAGCCTGCCAATTTTAGAGTTTTAGGTACGGGAGCACCTAATAGAGCATGATAACTAATCTCCATAGTCTTAGTAATCGAAGGAACATCCTGACTATCACAAAATTCATCTGAATCATGGTCTTCAGGTTGAATAAGCATAAAAAACTTAGCTTTACATGCATGATTTGGACTAAATTTATCATCACAATTGAAACAAAGGCCCTTTGATTGTCTTAGAGCCATTTCTATAGGAATCAGTCGTTTGAAAGGTAAGGGTTTCTTTAAAGGAATTAGGGGGTTTAGAAGAACTAGCTATGGAACTTGTAGGAAAGAGGTTTGGGTTTAGGAACAACAGAAGTGGCTGGGGTATAGGAGGATTGGATGGAAGATTTATATGAGGGTAAGGAAAAAGTGTTTGGAAACGGATGTTTAGAAACAAAGGATAAGTGGAAAAATTTAGACTTATGAAGTTTAGCAAGGCTAATAGCATGTAAAAGATTAGTAGGTTGAGATGCGAGCACTTCTTGTTGAATAAATGGTTTAAGCCCCGAAATAAAGCAACTGGTAAGAAAATTCCCAGAAAGACTAGACACTTGATTTGACAAACTTTCAAAAGCATGTTGATAATCTTAAACTAACTCAGTTTGGACCAACTTAGAAAGTTTACCCTAATAGTCCTCAAATAAAGATAGACCAAAACGCGACTCCAAGGCTTTCAAAATAGCTGAGCATGTGATTAATAACCATTACAAAAAAGTCATTAATACCAATCTACAGCCGCGTCCTCCATAGCAAAGGATGCTAATTTCAAGCGTTCCTGATCAGGAACATGATGGAAATAAAAAAAATTGGTTGGCTTGAAAAGTCCATGATAAAGGATTAGATTCAGAAAATTTAGACAACTCCAATTTAATATTGCGAATGTATGATTGAGTGAAAACGTATTCGTAGTATCATTTGCAATGGATGAAGATGATGGATTATGTGATGAAGTATTATCAGCATGCGAGTGACCATTCTGATTCTCCATTTGCATCTTCACAAAAACCAAAACTTGAGACATGTCAGATATCAACCAATCCGTTTTAGATTCCAAAGCAAGAAGCTTGCTTTCATGTTGAATGATCTCTTCTTGTAACTTGGAAACACCTCTCGTACCATCAACCATGGCTGTATAATCACAGGAAAAAGAATCAATGAAAGCGCCAATGTTAAAGCCAATCCAACGGCCCTAATTGAAAATAAACCCTAAGTTGCAATCAACGGCGGAGAACAATTTGACAAAACCAAAAAGAAACCCTCACACGCAAACAATCATTCTTCCGCTCCTAAGGTACGATTCTAAACTCTCTCTTTATTGTTGTTCTTCTTTACTAAACTAGGGTTTGATGAATCTACTAGAATTTATTGCATGCATTCATAGATCTGTATACTATGTGATTGTTCTAACTTGTTTCTTCTTATTGTACCTCAAGGAAAAGCTAAAAGAGAATTTACAAATAAACCGGAATTAGAGTTTCCAGAAGGACTCCTTACTCAAGAATGTTTTTGGGTTAGAAATTGCTGCCCTTGCTTTGTTCTCCTTTCGTATTTATGTTTGTATATTCCAAATTACAAATGCTATGATCTGTACAAGTTGGTTATGAGATGTTGGTTACAACTCATGATATATCCTATTCTGATCTATTACTAGTACATATCTGTTATGAATTTCTAGATACAACTTATAGTATTTCCTATCTTGATCTGTTACTAGTGCATGTTCATTATGCTATCTGTTGCTAGTATTTCCTATCTGAAAGTACTGCTCTGTGTATAGCTATTTTATTCAATGTAATCCGTCAGATATTTTGGTCTTCTTCTAATCCTAGAATGTGTATTCCGAACATATTATCGGTATCCCAATTGAGAGAACTCTCCTTTCCAGTTGTAATGGAGAAAGGAAAAAAAGATTCATGTTATCCCTCATGTCATTGCATGTAAAAAGGAGCTGTTGGAAGACGTTTAAAGCTATTGGAAATGGTGACGATCCTTCGAACAATTCAATATGATAAGAGTTTAGATTTCGAGAAGATAAGTTACGGATATCTGTGTTTAGAAAGTACCACTGACATTTCATTTTTATAGAATATAACATATGAATTTACTATATTATTTTATATTCTATTTTTATAGAATCACGCTATATACATACATATATATACACATTACCATTCAACTTTTAATAATCAAATTATTATAAACAAATTAAACAGATACAATATTGATATAATACAAAAAAGTTACAAACATAGATCAAATATAAATATAATATAAATAAAAATCTAATGATCCAAACATACCATGAATTTTGTACTTTTCATGCTCAGTCGACACTTTACAATCTATTTTGACAAGAAGAATTTAATGTTTTATCATTAGCAGCTGAACATGCATACATGAGTCTATATGATTTGGCAGCTTACATTTTAATTGCAGCGTTTCTCACCCCCCACCCCAAACCCACCACCACCCTCCCAAAACCCACACCTTGTTCTTCAACTCTTATACCCAATTATTTACAGTTTATCAAAGTGGTTATAGCTGCTTAATATAACTTAACCAATGGAACATTTTTGCAGAAAAATGATAAAAATACAAAAGAAAAAGCTTAAAAGTCTGATGGCAATGGGGCTGCAAAGTATTTTATAATCTGGGTATCTATTATTGTAAGATTCATAACACATTAGTCATACTAAGTTCGTAATAATTTTTTCTTATTTACAATGTTTCAATACTCACTGGTCTACAATTCGACAGATAGGATAAATTTTATAATCATCATCTTGCATGTAATTTAAATTAGATACTTTTAAATTTATTAAATAATATAGATGTTTTAGTTTAATTTTAAACACACAATTCAGATACGTCGTATGCTAGTCTACGAAAAATGTCGGCCTTGAGTTTCTTTCCTGCTATATTAAGGTATATATTTTATATATATGTATATATTATCTGTGTGTAGAAGCTAACAGTTAGAAAACGACTGGGGAAAACCCTAGCTTCCCTCATGGTCACAAGACTCACAGTTAAAAAAGTCACAAGCCACACGATTTGAAATGTTTTAATAATGTATCGTAGTGAAGACAAAAAGTTTTTAATGACAACCGGAGTGGGAAGACTTTATATTGGTTTGGCTGTCGTGCATGTCGGATGTTTTGTTTGACTTGTGGTGCTCCCATGTAAATGAACCAGATAACTTGTTACAGCTCTCTAGTCCCCTGTAGCTACATATTAATGAATGTTGTATGACATCTCTCTCCCCAAGGAAATTTATGTCTTGTATGGAAATTAGGGTTTTATGGAAAAGGATCATAATATTGATAAATTTAATTGTTGTTGATTCATTATGTTTTAGTATTGAAGCTTCTGAAATTTTTAGTTAATTATAAATATATTGCGAAAGCCTACTAAGCAGTTAACACTCACGTCATCCACAAATGAAATTAAATGAAATTAAATATCTTGAGAGAGCTAATCAATTATTCTAAGAGTAAAAGGCCCATCCATATTAGGTGACCCCTCTATTGAGGATCTGTCATGTGAAAAAATGGTACCATATGTGGAACCACTATAGTACACTATTTCCACTTGAATATCAGCCTTACCCTACTTTCTCTAATCACGCTTCTCGATTGCTCTTGCGCTTTCAAGATAAGAAATCTTAACATGATCTTCTTTATTTTTCTTTCACGCTATTAGTTACTATTATGTTTACTAATGTATTTGTATATGTTTTTAGAAATTTTGTAGGTGTCATTCAAGAACTATAATGGCTATTTTGAGCTAGCAACACACCTTAGGACCCCAGATATTTAGGGATGTAATTCCGGCCATCCCTTTCTTTCTTTTTCTTAGATCTATTGACAATTAGTTACAATCAACTACTTGTAACAACTATTAACAATTTTACAACTACTATTAGATCTTATTGTTAAATGCAACTGTATCACCCCAGTCCATGTTGTAATGCTTAGTCCATGTCAAAATCCTTCTATTTCTAGTCTCTTTTTGAGCTGTAACAATCACCCATCAAAACTTATTTAATTGCATGGACATCTCAAAATTTCAAAACCGAGCACTTTTTCCCTCTTCACATGTGGACTTTACTACATTTGCTATGCTAACATGTATTATTACATGACATAAAATTGACATGGAAAATGGTATGTTATATATCTAATTGAAAAGTTCCCATGTAAATACAAAAAAAAAAAAAAGGAAAAGAAATACAACAACAACAACAATAATACTAATAATAATAATAAGAAAAGAAATGAAATGAAAAAAAAGAAAAGAAAAGCCGTTGCCAATTGCCATCTTATCTTAAAACTTTCACTAAAAAAAATTAACATTGTTTTATTATAACTCATGCAATCTACATTTGCCTCTATTTTTTACATATGGAGTAACCATTAGTTAGGTAATTATTAAATTCAATATTAATTTTCTCAATTCTTGTATGTTGGTTAGAGTTTGTAAATAGGCTTAAAAATTATATATATATATATAATTTATTTATTTATTTGAGTTTGACTTGTGGGTTAGGTAATATGGTCCAACAAGTCCAGTTCAGTTATTGGAATGGCTTGAAAATTTGGTTTGGTGGACTGTTGGATTAGCTCGCCGCATCCAACCTTTCATACACATAAACAAGATGGATATTGGTCTTGACACATGAGGAACTCATTCAAAATAAACATGAATTTCTTGCTTCATTTCATCAGTCAATCACTCAGATGATCTGACGGTTGCCATCTATGCCAAATGTTTATAAATATTTAGCTACTCCTCATCTCAACTTTTGAAGAGAGAAGATAAACAATATTACATAGGGGAAGCTTTGCTGTAAAGGATCAAACATGCATTATTAGTCTAATTTCACTACAACTGATCAAGAACTATAATGTTGACATATAAGGTCTATTCAAGTTCTATCACTTGTATATTTGAGATACTGAGATTGTCTATTCCTCCTTTCCGTTATTCCCTTCAAGCTATTCCATCATCAAGTATCATCTCCTCATCAACACTTCAAGATCACATGCAAGGTTTGAGATCCATGTGACTGTGTGTGAGACTATCCCCGAAATAATCTTGCATTTAATGAGCCCACCAACAAAATTAATGAGGATAAAAAATCTCTTATGTCGATGAATTTAGTTTGAAAAAGAGAAATACATACTTGGGATAATTTGTTTATTAAGGAATGAGCAAGCATGACGCGAGGGAAAATAAGGTAAGGATCGCCTCATTATATATGTTTGATGTATAATATTGTAACATTAATAATATAATGTTCATCTAAAGTTTTAACTTTCATATCATATTTGTCAATATAAGTCGCTATCATTGTTACACTGAACATTTAAACTGATGAGTTATCATTGTTACACTGAGTGAAAAACTTGTGTTTAAAATATCAAATTACATAAATTTTGTGTAAAATTACATATGCATCGATAATTTCATTCAAAATCTAAAGATAATTGGTGAATACGTATGATAAAATTGTAACTAGGTGTATACTTCTACTAATATATATTGATTCCGGTAACTAAGGTCTCTAGGGATTAATAATTTGCGGATAACGATTTTCATTGGATGAATGAAAATGTCCATTAGTCAACAGTAAAGAATTATTGATAATTCGTCTTCCTAACCGTGGGTGGTAGGAATCCTTTTTGCTCTAATATTTGTTGATCACCTCGATTGAAAATAAAAAACAAAAAATTGTGAAGAACTATTTAAAAGAAAAATAGATACACAGTGCGTTATTTATAAAAAAAAGAAACTATTATGAAAAGAAGTATAAATGAGTAGCAGAGGTTATGTGTGTAATTATCAATTATTTTTTAATACGCGGTTATTTTAGAAACCATATACTATCTTTTTAATATGTTAAATTATGATTAATAGTTATGCATACATATAATATGTATTACCTATTCAATATTTTCGTAAAGTTTACACTGACTATCCCTTCACTTCATTATAATTGTAATTTTATTATAGTCTTATTTCTTATAAATTGCTATTATGGTATTTAGTTATCTGCAATAGTAATTTCATAATAAACCTTTATTAAAAAAATTAAATATTTATTTTTTATTTAAACCTATGAAAAATAATTTAATGTCGGAATTTTCTTTTTTTTTTCAAAAAATACCCTCATTAAAAAAATTAATAAAAAAATTTAATTACAACTCTATTTCATTTTTCAATAATAGAAATTTTATTATAATTTTATTCATTCACTAAAGTGAATAAGGCTACCCTGATGAACAGTGAAAATCATTTAAATAGCGATTTCTAAATAAATGCTCTCAGATTGGGCCAAAAATATAAATAAATGCTCCCAGTTTCAGGTAATATTGAGAATTCCATACCTGGAGTGGAGGCCGGGAACTTCAACATGGCAAGAGGCCACCAAGTGTCACATTTACATATAGGTTGCTCAATTTGATTATATAAATATATGCAACAAATATATGATAGTGTATTTATAAATTATAATACATTGCATAACCATAAGACGTTGGAAAATATGAGGCATCAATTATAACGTGTGAAGAACAAACAGGCTTATGTCGTGGACCGGCTAGACTGGAGCCCAAGGCCTCTGGCCCGAACCGCAGTGAAACATGGGTCATGACTGAAACATGGATGTCGAGTTTAGGGTTTTAATATGGTATCCGAGTGACCCTTATTAATCCTTCTTCTTCTACTTTTATTTTTATTTATATTTTTTTTTTCCTTCTCACATCCCACTTATAATACCACTATTAATACAACTAGTCTATAAGTTAGTGGAAGTTTGACTGTTATATTATAGTAAGGATGACAGATATTATGAGATGCTAAGTATTGTTGAGGTGTCCATATAACACACTCACTCTATTATTATATACTTATAAAATAAGTTAAAATAATAGGATATTATAATATTTTATTATATATTCTCTTCTATTTACTTACATTGCAAGAATATTAATTTCTCAACCCTAATAAGTTCCACCACACCTAGGAGCAAGGCATTATATTGTTGATGAATAAAGGGTCCAGCACATGATTAATGTGGGTATAGTTCGATGGCCAACAGACTCCATATGCATACACTATGAAATTTGCTCAATGGCTCTAGTCAAGAAAAGCGGCCAAAAAAAGGAGGATAAAAAAAAAAAAAGAAAAGAAAATTAACATACAAGTGGAATGTACACTCTTTAGCAAAGCTTGCAATGAGTAAGGAGATGTAGGAATGTTAAATCTAAAAGGTGATTTTGATTTTTCTCTATTTTTATTAAAGAATAAATATTCATGTTATATATATACATATATATGTATATCAAAATGATCCAAATACTAATCATAAGAAATTAACAATTATTTGAAACCAATCCAAGTCATGCATGAGCTCAAACAATCAATTTTTCAAAATTTCTAATTATGCCCAAAACCAAGAACTTAAATTTTTTAAAATTAAAAGAAAAATCCAAAAATGTCAAAATAAAGTAAATTAGAATTAAATAGTATTTTTAAATGAAAATATTACGAGAAAAATCAAAACAAAGCAATTCGGAACCTTGTTTTTGTAAAATTATAATTTTGTTCATAACTAGGAACTTAAATGAATTAAAATTAAAACTTTAGTTAAAATAAATAAATTAGAAGTAGTTGAACTATTTAAATCATTATTAGTCCATAAGATTAATTAAAAACCTTAAATCTACACATATAAAAGGTGGATACTTAGGATTGCACCATGTATCAAAATGAGATAAAAAAAAAAAAAAAAACACCTTTATACCCTTTAAAACCTTAGTAGTGGTTGTCCCATTTTCTTTATCTCCCTTTTTATTTTCTTTTCTCCCCTCTTTCCTCTCTTATAGACAAGGAACCACAACCTTTAAGAGGTAGGTGAAATCCTAATCCTAAACACATATTTAGCACTAATTAAGCTAGATTAATAAGATGTTAACATTAATTAGCTTTTAATACTTCCTAAACTTTAATCTACATGTAGATTTATCCCTTGAACTGTTAAAATGAGCTTTTTCACTTCTTAAACTTTCAAAAATTAGTACAGCTATGGACATGTAACATTTTCCATTAAAACAAAGAGGAAGGAGTTCCAAAATACCAATTTACATAAATTTTATGTAATATTACATATGCATCGACAATTTCATTCAAAATATGAAGATAATTGGTGAACACGTATGATGAAAATATAAATAGGTGTATACTTGTATAATACTGATTAATAATTTGCGTATAACGATTTTCATTCGATGATTGAAAATATCCTTTAATCAACTATAAAGAATTATTGATAATTCATCTTCCTAACCATAGGGAGTCGGAATTCTTTTTGCTCTAATTATATTGATCTCTTTGGTTGACAACAAGGAACACAAAATTGTAAGAACTCTTTAAAATATAGAGTAAAATGTAAAAACATCCCCTGAACTTTAGGAGTGGCGCGGATTAACTCCATAAACTTTAAAAGCGTGACATTTGATCCTAAAACTATAAAAAAAAATTAGCAAATTAATCTATTTGATACATTTCTGTAAAAAAAAAAAAAAAAGAAAAAGAAAAGAAAGTTTAAAAAATTTAATATTCCAATTGTACTTTTTTGTACGGATTTTGTACGAAAAAATATATATGGATGTGTACAGATAAAGGACAAAAAAGAGGGACAGGTTGGACTTATTTGCTAATTGTTCAAATATCTAAGGGTCAAAAGTCACATTTTTAAAGTTCAAAGGGTCAATTTGTGCCACCCTCTAAAGTTTAGGGATGTTTAGCATTTTCCCCTAAAATACGCACACACACATACACAACTGCGTTATTTGTAAAACAAAGAAACCATTATAAAAAGAAGTATAAATGAGTAGAAGAGGTTATATAAGTAACTACCAATCGTTTTTTTGATACGTGTTTATCACAATTACTTAGATAGACTTGGCCATTAATTATGAGGTCCATGTGTCTTTTAATGTTTGGTCTAGTTGTCATAGTTTATTATTTTATGTTGCTATCTATAAATACATTACTGTAACAACTAAAATCAAACAAGCTATTTTGTTTCATTCTTCTTTACTGCATAACACATTTTATTCTTAAACTATATACAGAATATGGTTCTTCACATGGTATCGGAGCTCGGTAAGACACAATTTTGTTCTTGATTTGTTCACGCTGATTGCATTGATTTGTTCTTGGATTGTTATTTCATTGTATGTGTTTTCTTGAAGATGGGAAGTTCAATTGAGCAATCAAATGTTATGTCAAATGATCTGATTTATAATGATCCTTTACATCTTTCAGGATTGGATAATCCTAACATAGCTATAGGTAATATCATTTTTGATGGATTGAATTACTTACAATAGGCTAAATCTATTAAGATTGGATTATGTGCAAAACTGAAATTACGGTTTGTTCATGGTAGTTTGCTTAAACATGATTTAGGTTCGCTTGATCTAACGTGATGGGAAAGAGCCGATTATATGGTACGTATCTGGATTTTTCAATTCAATGATGAAAGAAATCGCTCAAAACTATGTGTTTACTTCCTTTGCATTTGATTTGTGGAATGAAGTTAAGGAGCAGTACGATCATAGTAATGGAACTTTAGTGTTTCGGATTCAGTATGATATAAGCAATTTGAAGTAAACAAATCATTCAATTGCTACATATTATAATAAGATGAAGTGTTGGGATGAGCTTTAAGTTTTGCATGCCTATCCTTCATGTACTTATAGGGGATTTAATCAATGTGATTGTTGTCTTAAAGAAAGAAGTCAAGGTTTTGAATCAAAGACTGGATTAATCAAATTTCTTTTGGGATTAAACGACAATCATGAAATGGTGAGGAATCAAATACTAGTTATGGATCTTGTTGTATGAGTTGATATCACTGTGTTGGGCCTGAATTTTTCATTTTTGGTTCCGTTTCTTTTAATCCGATTTGTATCAAATCCCAACCCATTTGATTCAAACCCTCGACTAGGAACTAAAAAAAAATTGAATTTCGTAAGAATTTTAAGGAGTCGCCACTCAATTGAAATCGGGAAAAAGTTATAAGTCATCATCAATGGGTTGGTTAATCCTTACTTAGCTACTAGTCTATGATAAAAAAAACATTGATTTAGAAATCAACTTTAAATAAACTAGAGATATTATAGGTTTGGGCGCTATCATATAAAATCATATGGTTACCACTTTAATTCTTAATTTAAAGTTTATCCCTTTTATGCTCAAAATTTCATTAAGGTTATATGATATTTACAATTAAACCATAATTTACAAATCAAGACAAGATTTACAATATTTACATTCAATTTTTAAAAATAAAAGAAAAAGAGAAAAAACTTTCATTTTTTATGCTGCCTCGTAGATGCCTATGTACTCGCTAAACAGGATTAGACAATACGTAGTTCTTTTTTAGAAAATTTTAGTATGTTTGCTATTTTTTTTTTAACTATTTTCATTTTAAGTTCTTTAATTTTTCAATTTTATAAAAATGAACTTTTCATGTGTAACTTTACATGCTATCAAATTGATTTTTTTATTTTATTTATTTCTTTTTGAAAAAAGGATTTTTCTATGTGTCAAAAGTTCTCTTTTCTTTTCATCATATTTCTTATATTAATACACTAATTCATTTGTACTACTTAATACACACCACTAATATTATCATATATATATATTTTAAATTTTATTAGAAGAAATTGATCCAATATTCTCATTTTAATTATATTTTATTATATTTTTTAACATTAGAAAAAGAAATAAAATAAAATAAAATATAAAGAAAAATAAAATAAAGCTACCTAAGTTGGATCGGAGCAGGGTCCGAGTTAGATTATCGGGTTAGATCCAAGTTAGACTCAGGTCAAACTTTGAAGCGGATGATAATGGCGACCGACGAGCTCGAATTCGCCAACTTAGTGGTCCTAGGTGGTCTTGGCCATGTCGGAGCAGTCAAGTGAATGCTAAAGCAGGTGATGGAGGAGGGAGATGGAAGGTCTTATAATGCTGCTCTCGTAGCAAAAAGTTTTTTGGGGGATATGCCTATTCATGAGGGAGAGAAGGATGCTCTTCCATGAGGTATGGTTCCAATTTGTGGATGTGGATCCTCTCTCACTCTCCCCTCTCTCTCCCCCTCCCCTTCCCCCTCCCTTTCCCTCCTCCTTTTTGCAGGCTGTTTAGTCGAACTCTCGATATGGAAGACTTTGTCTAGTTGTTGTGTTTTTCCTCTCTTTTGTACATGGGCTTGACTAAGTAGGCTTCGTAATTTTTGTTACTAACACTTCTCGTGGTTCTTTTGCAAAGGTACCTATGAAGATGATCAACATTGTTGACTAGTTTCTAGGTGCTTCAACTAAGAAGAGAAAGAAGAATGGTGGCAAAAGGAAGATGCCTACAAAGAGGCAGGTCATCGATGTTGAGAGGCTCGATGAACTCAATCTTGTTGTCGAGGAGCTTTGTCTTAAGTTTTGTCGAGCCCTCGAGGGTTTGAGCGAGCTAGTATCGAGTTCATTGTGGATGATCCTTGTTTGTAAATTATGCATACTCCATCGAGTCCTCGATCACTCGAAGTGCAAAGTCAACCTCGTTGTTCCCTTATTGCTATAACTCTCGTTAGACGTGGGTTGCTAAGGGTTGAGGCTACTGGCAACACCAGCAACCCGATTAATTCGATTGCTAGAGGTCAGGTTATAAGTCTAGACTTTGGTGCTCCAATCGACATTACAGGGGGTAGGGCTCTCAAGTGGAGCGAAGTCAGTGTTGACAAGGATAAAGCCATTATGAGGATGCTTTTGGGCGAGTTGAAGTCAAGGAATGAAGTTGTCACGCCCCATAGGGTACCCTAAACGTACCAGTCCACCACATGCCATATAAGACTCACGAATTACTACCTTAGTCTTTCGGGAGTCTTGTATAGATGTAAAGCATCCCTTTACGACAATAGAATACTTGAACCGATGGAGTTAAAAAGTTTAATTTGGCATTCAATAGCATTAGAATATAAATCAAACACATATATAATTAGTTACAAAATCTAAGGGGCATTCCTCCGCAAAAGAATATCATTTAGAGGTCTTTTACAGTCATCCAGAGTCTCTTGGTTTCCTACGAAAGTCTAAACAAAACTGAATACAACTTCTAAAGGAAACGCCTAGCTCCTGTACCAAAGCTGTAGGTTGCCTCTATCTAAGCCATATGAACTCGTGCTGCAATAAATAAAAACTATAGGGACGTAAGCTATACTAGGTTAGTGAGTGAGAACTTCCAAGATCACATTCATAACATATCATACAAGCAAGCGATTAGCCAGACAAGTGATATGCATCAAACATATAGAATCAACAAACATATAACTAGCCGAAAATCATATGTGGATGGACTTTCGCCCTCCATCCCAGGTTAGCAGATTAACGAATACTGCGGTACTACTCAATATGCCGTCTAGGATCATGGTCAACCAACTTATAAATTTGTTTGTGGATCACGATTAACCAACTCATTAATTCGTTTATGGATCACGATTAACCAACTTTTACACCATTTCAGATCAGAGGGAACCAACCAATGCTAATGCTCCATCCCCATTTATGATATGAATGAGTCCATATTTATTTTCAATTCCGAATAGTTAATTATATCAATTCTTTAAGTGATCAATCAATAATCGAGACAGTCAATCCTGATTCATCTATACAAGCAATAGTTAATCACCTGGCTTCAATATTCTTATATTCGGTTTTTCATATCAACAACAACCATACATAACTTCCATTCATCCCCATCATGCATATCCATTTTATCTTTACCATATATCTAGTGCAACTATCATTACAATCACATACAATAAATGGAATCGGAAGTAATATTCACACGGCCATTGGATCACCAGTCTTTTAGTAAAAGTAATCCGGTGGTAAGGAATTATCAATTTCGGGATCACCTAAAAAGGAAGAAATACCCTAATAAATATTTCATCACTTAACTAATCCAAACTATGTAACAAAACTAATAAATTCGTAACTCTCGTTATTTGCGGAAGTCTCAACTTAAAACGGCCATAACTTGGTCATTTTAACTCGAAATTTCGCAAATTATATATCGATTTCTATCTACTTCAAAAATCTATCTAATTCTAATATTATTTTCAAGTTTTGAAAATTTTTAGGTCATGAAACAGTATGATCAGTTCTGATCAATAGCAAAATCCATTTCCAAAAGTAGTTTTGTGAATATTTGTAATGTTTCTACTTTATAGGTCAATTATACAAGCAATATTGATGATTTCCTATCATGAATGGCATGTTATGAGCTTGATGTATGCATGCTCTTGGCAATATTTGCTAAAAGGAATTTTAGAAACTTTTTATTTGTAAGACTCCATGAATAATTATTTTTAAGAAAACTAGTTTCCTAACTTTGATCATTTCCATTTGTTTTGGACTTATTTCTTAAGAAAAACTAATTATCCTTGTTAAAATTGAGTCTTCATTATACCTATTACTTAGGACATTCATTTCTACATGAAAATTCCCATTTTACACTTTGTGAACGTGTTTTCAAATAAGGGTTATTCCAAAATCCGAATTTTAAAAATTTTGTTTTTGAGTGATTTCTTTGAGAAAACTTGTTTAATACATTAAAAATTAAGGCTCTATTATACTTATCCCTTAAGGACTTCATTTCTTAAATAAAACTTTCATTTTGAGTTTGGAAAATAGATGTTTTCATAACAATAATCCAAAATTACGAATTTCTTAAGTTGATTAGTAACTCAAAATTTCTTATCTTATTTCTACTCTTTGTTTTACATAATCTTCTTATCAAATCTCATTTCAACTTATAAAAATTACTACTTAATGATATCTATTACCTATACCCTTCATTTTTTCATATAAAACACAAGTTTTGAAGTTGATAAAAGAGTTTTCAAAGCATGGTTTTGAAGTCATACGAATTTTCATTTGAACATTTCAAACAAAAATTTTTCCTTTTTAAGTTTCTTGTCTCATCTAACTAAAGATCTACTAGCTACCATATTTATATATACAAGGCAAAACCTTTATGAGCATTAATGTATTAAAACATAAAATATTCATGAGATCATGAATGTCAAGTATAATATGAGCATTTAAATGCTAGATCTACTACTTATGATGCATGAAATAGAGTTTGAAAACATGAGCATGGATTTTTATTTAAGATCACTACTTTAGTCTACTTATTATATGCATGAATATGAAGATCATTAGATGAAAACACATTTAAACATAAGATTCACTCTTGTGATAGCTTGATATTCATGTAGTAGTATTTTCTTATCCCTAGCAAGTGCTCATGGGGACTTAATGTGAAAATACTCATGAATAATCTTGTCATTACATGATTTAATGGTAGTAAAGTTAAAGATCTATCACCTAAGGCTTGAAATGGAAGGGAAATGAAGAAGAAATGAACTTGTGTGTGTCTGTGAGTATTGGTGAAAGTCATGGCAAGGAGAAGGAGAATAGAGAGGGTTTGTGTAATTTTTTTGAAACAAATGAAGTGAATGAAGAGAGAAAAAAGTAAAAGAATATATATAGTAAGTAAATTAGGGTTTGTTTAATTATAATAAAGGAAGAAAATAAAACAAATTAGGGCAAATAAGGGGGGCTTGCGCCGGTTTGGAAGAGAGGGAGAGAGGGGAGAAGTTGAGTTTGTTTTATTTTGTAATTTATGTAATAAAAAGTCTTAAATGTAATTTTGTTAAAAGACAAAAATTTCTTGGAAAAGAAAATATAATTAAGTATTTGTAAGGATGTAAGAGTAAGGAGTGGCTTATGAGTGTAGTAGGTTGTACTTGTGAATAGTAATAAATAGTAAACAAGACAATTACTTTACTGGTAGTAAAGAAAATACGAGAAAAAAGGCTATATCTGTAATTTTTATAAACCAAAAAATTATAAGATTTATATTTTTTAAATCCTTATCAAATTTTGGTTTTAAAGCGTATTCCGGAATATTTTTTGAATTTCGAGTTTCGAGGCTCTCTTTTTCGTAATGGATCTCGGGAAGACTCGGAATAGAAAATTTTTCAAAATCAGATCTTTTTATGGTTTGAAATATACTTTAAAATAATATTCCACATTAAATTATTCTACAAAAGTTCTTTTAGTTTGAAATCGAAGGAAAGCCGGATCCAGGGTTCCTAGGTTTCTCTCTCAAGCTTAAGTTAATCCGATTTAGAGTTTTGGTTTCCGATTTCCGAAGTTTACTCTGTTACTAGGAAAATCGAGGTTTATAGAAGTTTTCGACTTCTTAGCTCGTAATTTGTATGAGCTATAGTCGGTTTTTGCTGTCCCATCCTTCATTCTTCTTTTTTCTCTCTCCACTTTTTGTTACATTTATTTTTAGATGTTCTCGTTTGTTGCAAGCAATGGCGGTCATTTATGAAGTTACGAGATATGTGCAATCGGGCTTGGGCATCGTGAGTCATGCTATCCCTTAATTGTTAGGTTTAAAAATTTTAATATCTTGTTTGTATTGTTGATATAACATTTCTAGGATATGGGCATGGAGAGATGGAGCAGTTGAAAGCTCGTTTAGCCGAATTGGAGAAGGCGGCTTGTAAAAAGAGGTAGGAGAGGGTCAAATTGTAGAGCAGCATTACTGAGTTGATTGATGAGAGGTGGCAACTAATTCAGCATTCTGAGATGGCATCTGTTTGGAACTAGCATGAGGCAAACGAGATATTATTAGTGCAATCTTCTCTAAAGGAAACAATTGCTGATTTAGAAAATAAGTGGAGGAGTGTGAGGTAGGAAAAAGACAACTTTTCCTTTCGCATGAAAGAGCTCACGGTAAGAAGCTGAGAGCAGAGAACTCTTGTCTAAAGGTTTCTTGTCCCTTCTTAGGTTTTTTGCCCTTGTAGACACCTCAATTTTGCCCATCTAAGGCTTCAATTAATATTATATTAAGCCAATAAATTACAATAAAAAAATAAATAATAAAAAAGAAAAAAAATTATATAAGAAAAACAATAATATAAATAAAAGGCCTATTACGAATTTTGGTTAATGAAAAGATAGTTGAGAGGGTAGGTGAGATGATAGATGAGCGGGTAGGTGAGATGTTAAATGTCTATGAATACCTAGCAACAATCAAAAGAAAAACACACAAAAGAAATTCACTCTAAAGCTTGAATCAAAGAAATTCTTAAAAGTTAGGATCTGAAGGAAAGGTTCTTCGATTTTGAATTTCTGGGTTATCAAAGACAACCACAGAAGCATCTCCATCACTGACCACCATTGCCGACCGCCCATGTTCATTTGCAAGCAACTAGTTTGGTTGTTCCTTTGCTTGGATAGGTAGCACCAGAGTGTTCAGTATACTTCAATTACTTTATCTGGCGTCTTCCCTTGCTTCAATAGCAACCAAAGAGGCTATATTTGATCCCACCATCATCCAGCCAATAAAGCCCACCTGACTCTAATCCTATTGCCCGCTGACAACCGACCTATGTCCATCCACTAGCTTCACTCCGCCTAAGTCATCTTCACCAGGTATGTTCCTTCTTCTTCTTCTTTTTTTAAATATTATTTATACAAATCCATGATAAAAGAATAAAAAAAAAACAAACAAGAAAATAAATAAATAGAAATATATATGAATGACTTTAGACTTTGCATTCAATCTACTACAACACCAACTTTGAATTTGAATTCACTTAGTCCGCATGCATGATTTCTTGAATTTGAGTTCCGAGGACGTCACCACAATGGAGACATATTCCAATTTCCGTTAAGTGTATATACAAATATGAATAGTAAGAATGATAATGGAGAATAATAAAAAACGTAATATATATATATATATATATGAATGTATATGTATAAATTTATAGACATATAAATCATAAAGAAATTAATCATACTGAGAAAACGTATTTTCTATATATGAAATTAAATTGGTAGTCTTTAGGATCCCATTTTGATTTTTTTTTTGTCAAAAAGTGAAAATTTAATAAACTTAAAGTGAGAAGAGTTCAAAACTTAAAAGAAACCAACACACTAAAGTTTTCTTAAAAAGAACTACATATTGTCTTATCCCAATTAGTGGGTACAGAAATATCTCTAGGGCGATATAAAATTTGAAAAAAATTATTTTTTTCATCACATTCTTTTGTAAATATTGAAATAATTAGTTAGTTGTA
This sequence comes from Combretum micranthum, assembly GCA_024138025.1. NCBI lineage: Eukaryota > Viridiplantae > Streptophyta > Magnoliopsida > Myrtales > Combretaceae > Combretum > Combretum micranthum. Next base: position 1,551,036 of record JAMXBD010000042.1, on the reverse strand, counting down.
AATACTAAATGATTTTGTCTTAGATTTGTGAATAAAATTGCAAATACCATGGTTTATAAATTTGATAATTTATTTTAGCATTAAAAAGGAATGAATTTTAATTTAAGAATTTTAAGTGGTAACCGTTTAAGTTTTCATAGGATAGCCTCCAGATCTATGAAACTTTGGTTCTTTTTTTTTTAAAAAAAATTCGTAGATTAGCAGCTAAGTCAAGATTAACTAACTTGTTGATCTTAACTTATAATTTTTCCCGACTATAGCCGGGTAGCAACTCCAAAATGTCTTCAAAAGTTATTATTTTTTAATTCTTAGTCAAGAGTTTGTATTAAATGGGTTAGGGTTTGGTACAAATCAAATTGAAAAAAATTAAACCAGAATTGAAAAATCTAAGCTCGACAGATTGGCGACTTCACTAGGGGTGCTTATAAGAGATCTAGCCACTTAAAATTCTTAAATTTAAAGTTTATTTCTTTTAATGCTAATTTTTTTATTATTTGCATGCTACTTAATTTGTATATAGTTGTACTAACTTTTTCATTTATATGGTGCAGATATTAAAAGTACAATATATATATATATATATATATGAGACAGCCCAAAAGGGCACCTTGGTCATTTTAGGCGGGAGGCGGATTTTATAAAAATATGTGCTAGGTACGGTCAGAACCAGGCCATCTTAGGATCCTAAGTAGAGAGATCGCTAGTAAGATCCAAGGGCTGTGGTTTTTCCATCCTTTGGTTTTTGAAATGACCTCCCACTCTGATTTGGTGTTGATGCATGATCTACCAGATTGGGGAACCTTTAGAACACATGAGGTTGCATTCATGAACATGGGTTGGTAAATAAATAATAATAGGGCATAGCTTAAAGAATTATGATCAACTAGATTGTCCCATTATTAATTAGTTGTCAACCCACATATCTGCATCTGTGTGATTTGAATGTATGTGAAATGTGTAATGATAATTTGTGTATATTTTTATCTTGTACCCAAAAAAAAAAAAAAATTACATTGTAAGTAATGGTTTGTTATTTGTACTTACTTGCAAATAGTCCTCTCTTTTTCTTACTCTTGTAAAGTCGTACAAATCTTTGTAATATATATTAAAAAAAAGATTTATTTATAAATTACTTTCACTTTTTTGCAAATAAATAAAATTTCTTTAAAAAAATGCTCTCTAGAAATCATAACATAAAACATGTAGATAAATGTTGTAAAAAATGTATAGTAGACTTGTAAATATCTGTAAATTGTATGTAATTCGATTATCCATTAGATTAATTCTTCTTCTAGATAGTTGTAGGTCTTTTTTAACTAGAATCGCTTTGTCATAGGTGTTCCATTCCTTTAAACTCAATTCTATCATGTTGTAAATGCCAATCTCCATCTCTGAATATTTAAAAAAAAAGGTCATCATTACTTTTTACAATTATTTACAAAAAAAATAAATAAAAGAAAAATGTTAATTTATAAAATAGGTTTTGGTATGAAAATTCCACCAAAAAAAATCATCTTTGTAAATAAATTCTCACTTTAGATTGTAAGATGTGGTTCATCAATCCCTCTTTGTAAATACCCATTATCATTTCTATAAAATAGTTTTTTAATAAATAAAAAAATTTAAAAAAATAAAAAAGAGATAGAAAATGAGAAATTTGCTAACAGGTAAAGATCCTTTGAATTCTAGGCTCGATGATCACTCACTTTAAGCTAAAGGTGAATTGCAATGAAATCAAAATTAACGAGCAACCAAAAGGACTTATACTAATTAAGGGCATTAGTTGGGCTCAATTTCTAAAATATAAACCCAATACAAAAAGTGCATTTAGTAAATTACCTTAAGGCAATTGAAAAGTGGATGATTGAAAACCAAGAATGAAACCTCATTATTTTAAAAATCTAGATTGATAAGAGGCAAGATAAATCCTAAACACTATAATCCTAAAAACTTGAGAGTAGAGTGACATTAAAAGGAGGAAATGGACTCATTCCTTAAAGGAGGTCCACTTCAAATTTGATACTTGAATCAAAATGACATTAGGCACTTATTTCAATATCCCAAATACACTTATCCTTTCCCAACCCGTTTGAGCCTATTAAGGAAGTATTTTAAAAAATAAGCCCTATCAAGAACTACCTCATAATGTGTTGCACCCCATAATGGGGCAATTTAGAGGTTAAGGATATTAATTAGAAGAAAAACGATTAATTAATATGTGCTTATCCTAGTTGTTTCAATTTAAAGCAATCAACTGATATGAATAATTCATTTCCTTTGAAAGGAAGAAGAGTCTCTATTTCATAACAAATACACAACCCATACACATTGAGTTATAAGTCATCCAATAAAAATTAAAGAAATACAAATCACCTTATGTCATGCTTCAAAGGATACCCTAAACGCAACAGTCCACTACACTCAATCTTAAAGTTTAAGTATGACAATCTTAGTCATCCTAAAAGCTTAGATATCGAGTACAAAGCGTACTTCACAATCATAGAGGACCAACTTTAAAATAAGTTGTCTAAGAAGACATTCATATAGCAATTAAGAATGGAAATCATAACATGAGCATCTTAAATATGGAAATATAAAGGTCTTACAATTTATCAAAGAGGCATTCCCCTATCAAAAGATAAAGTCTATTCAAAATAAATACATTGGAGATTTACTTAGAAGTTTAAGTCTACAACTAGTCCTTGACTTCATCTAAAAACTCTTTAGTCCAAAAGGTAGTACCTGAGAGAAATATCCCTGGGGCATCAACCATAGGTAGGGGTGCTGCAGAAAATATCTATAAAGGGCTAAGCTTCTTACTTAATGAGAATTAATTCCACAAATAAAGTACTCAACCAATCAATATTCAACAAGCATATGAGATGCAATCAAACATGTAAGCAAATAATGCATATGATTTTTTAAGAATCATATATTGAATAGATTTACCTATCCATTCAGGGTTAGGTGTTCCAGGCAACAAGGCCATAATTCGCAAATGAGGTTTTTGTAGTTTTTATACAAGCCACTACTAGCCTCTAAAATGTAGTTATTTTGGGTATCCAACCACCATTTTATTATGAGCGATCAATTACCATAGAGTAGAATTTTAGGTTCTACAAGCCTCATTACTATGCCATTGTCCTACCAAGGGTATAGTTATGAATGCAATGTGACTCACTACGTGTCATGCATAAATCATTTTATTTAAGAAGTCAAGGCATGATATTAGATATTTTAAAAGTGATCATAGAGTTCATAAACAAATCATTTCTATACTAAATCATATAATGATTAGTTAACAATTCCTTCATCGATATGCTTAACATAATTTTAATCATATAAGTAAGGCACATGCTATCATGTTTTTATCTTTTCTTAGTCTCGTGCCGCTAAACTACAAGAAAAAACATAAGTACAAAAATGTAAGAATTTAAACTCACTTAGCCATGGCAATAGATAGCTTTTATTCAAAATAATCCTCTAGGTAGGGAAGCTCGGACTCCATGTCACCTTGGAAGTTCTACTTAAACTTGTAACTCTATTTCACTAAGTTCGTCAAAAATCGTGTGGAGTGAAATTCCAACCTAAAACGGTCATAACTTGTTCATTTTAATTCGGAATTTCGTATATTATATATCGTTTTCTACCTACTCGAAAGGATCCATCTATTTCTAATATTATTTTATTCATAAAAGGTCATTTAGGTATCTAAAAGATATGGTACATAATCAATACGAAAATCCCAACCTTTAAAACATGATTTTTCTAACTTTTTATTAACCAAAAATCCCATAGAACTCATGTAAATATATATATATATATATAGTTGAAAAAAATCCTTTTAATACATATTCAACTCATATTATACACATGATTATAATGATGTTGTCTTAACCAATGATTTTTCATAAAACAATCTTGTCTTGGTAGTTGAAAAAGTGAAGTTTGACATGATTTTTCTAACTTTGTATCAACCAAAAATCCCATAGAACTCATATAAATATAAATATATATATATATGTATATAGTTGAAAAAATCCTTTTAATACATATGAAACACATATTATACACATGATTATAATGATGTTGTCTTAATTAATAATTTTTCATAAAACAATCTTATCTTGGTAGTTGAAAAAGTGAAGTTTGACAAAATTATGTTAAGTTGTTTGGAAATAAAACTAAAAATTTTTAAGTCATTAAATATGTGATATAAATTGTTTTCCTTAATTCCTAGAAGATAATTTTTTATTCAAAAAATTTAGTCTTTCTAAGTTATTCTCAAATATTATTCCCTATATATACTTTACCTGGTGAATTGATTTTCAACTTATTTTGGAAAGCTTGCTTTGGTCTTTGTACTTACTAAAAATATTAATAGGAATTTTATAATCAAGTTTTTAAGAAAATCTCTCATAGAAAAGTATTATCAACGTTAAGGTCTTTAATGGTAGTTTGAAAATAAAAGAAAGAGTTTCTTAATTACTTTTTATAAAGGCCTTGTATGTTAACAATACTAGAATTCATGGTGATTTTTGTCAAAATCCTTTGAAATGTATTTGGTTAAAATAAAATTCTAAATCTTAATGAAACTAATTCTAAATCTTAATGAAACTTTTTTCTAAGTGGTAAGATCATATTTTTAAAGTAAACTGAGCTTATTTTATTTTATTTTAAGAAAGGACTTTTTATTTCTATTAAGATAACAATCAATATGATCATGCATGAACAATGAGTATGTAGCTAGTAACACAACAAAAATAATAATAACAAGAAAAATGGAAAATATAAGGATGAGCAAGAAATAAATATCAAGTATTGGAAGTCTTAACTTGATTTCAAGGCTTCTGGAGTCATGGGCTAGCCCAAAAAAAAAAAAAAAAAGAAGAAAAACAAAAGAAATAAGAAAATCGTTTTGACTTGATAAAGACAAGTCTAAGACTAGAAAGACTAGTCTTAATATTAAAGCATGTAATAAATAAATAAATTACAAAGCATAATAAATAAATAACAGTTATGTTAGTGAGCTTATATGCTCTAAAAATAAATATATATAGATACATAAATATAGATCATATAGTATAGGAGTTAGATTAGAACAATAACAATAGCATGTAACATAATAACAATAGTAAAACAACATAATAATAAAATGAAATTTGTTCATGAACTAGAACAAAACATGAACATAGTGGTGCTTCCATAACATTTAAAATGTTTAGGAAACATACACCATAGTCATGTTAAGTTACATGACATGATAAGAAAAAATAGGTATGAGATTTACCTAAGATAGAAATATGGGTGGTAGTTAAAGAAAGGTTTTAGTAGTATGTGAGTAGAAGAAATGTGGAAAAATTGGAAAAGTGAAAGAAGATTTTTGGAGAGAGGATTTGAGGAGTGATTTTGAGAGAGTTTTGTTAAGGTGAATGAGTGTATGAAAGAAATGGAGGAAGATGGGGTATTTATAGAGTTTTATGGACAGAAAAATTGTTTGAATTAAATAAAATAAAAAATAAAAATAAATAGATGTAATAGAGAGAGGGGGTGACAATTTTGAGAGGAGAGAGGTATTTGTTTTGTATTTTTATTAATTAAAAATAATAATTTGTAAGATATGATGTGACTAAAAATGTATTGGAAAAGTAAAAGTAAAAAGTAACAAATAAGTATGGTAGAGTGTAAGAAGAGGTGTAGAAAAAATATAAATAGGCGGATAGTAATGAATAATGTAGAATAGTACTATAAATAGTAGATAAGACAAATTAATACGGTAGTAAAAAAATACACGTAATTAAGCTATATATGATATTTTTAGATACTGAAAAATTCTAAAACTTATATTTTCGAAATCCTTGTATTTTTTTTTTTAAATTTAATGGTGTTATCAGAATATTTTTACCTTCCAGTACATCAGGGTACGGTTTTCGAAAACTGATCCCGTTCGGATCCGAAACACACAAAAAATTAACGAATCTAATATTTTTAAGCTTCCCAATATTATTATGAACTATTATCCACTTATCTCAATTCCGTTATTTATGGGTTAATAGTGCGGGATTGCCGGATTTAAATCTACTAAGGTTTAATATAGATTTATTGATTTTAGGGTTTTCGGTTGACCTCCGGTTTAAGGTTTAAGCATAAACCGTAGTATAAAATCTAGGGGCTTACACCTTGAATTCATGTTAAATAGAAGAAAAAAAAGAGATAAAAAAGGGAAGAAAAATAAACATGAATAAAGTGTAAAAAAATGATTAAACCTAAGGACTGGAAGCATATGTTTAAAACCACCAAAACACATCAAAATTCAATCATGGACCCACCCACAATACCACCCTTTTAGAGACTCTTCAAATAATAGGACCTAATTTATTAATGTTCTTGAAATTAGGGACAAGCGCATTATTAGTTTTCCTTAAAGGGTTCTTGACTTATAACCTGTGAAGTGTTAAAGATAAATTTCAAAATGACCTGTATATATGGTATCCTTTTTTATTAAAGCCAAAAACCAAAAGTCTATATTACGATCCAAAAAAAAAAAAAAAACCAAATAGATTGGCCAATATATGTCACTTACAATTCGGACCATAATTTTTAGAATTCGAGTCTAATGTGTGAAAACAAGCTTAAGAGAGCATAAGGAAGCCCTCTTTGACTAGACAATTCAAAATTAGATAACTAACCCTGGTATGTAAATCATTTATAGGGGCATAGAAAATCATTTGCCCCAATTTATAAGGTATCTACCTTAAATTTAAGAATTATTTGCCCTAAAGTTAAAAGACAATGTCCCACTAAAACAAATTAAAGTCCTAAAGAGAAAAGTTTTGCCTCTAGTGTATAAAGTTTTTTGGTTCAATAGTGAAGCCCAAAGCTAGACTAAAATGAGTGATCAATGGAGCAAGCCCACCGCTCATTTAAAACATTTGAAATTCTCATTTGTTAGCAATCATTTTTTTTTTTATTAAAAAGAGGTATTGGCTCAAAGTTTTTAAAAAATGGATTTGATAAAAAAAAGGGAGTTCTTGAAGCAAAGTTTTCCTCAAAATTGTCCATAAAAAAAGAGGCTTTCAAAAAAAAAATAAAGAAATAGAGTTTTAGTTTAAAAACATTTCCAAAAAAATAAATAAAAAAAGAAAGTAAAAATATTTTTTCGAAAAAAAAGGGTTTCCTTAAGACTTTTCCATTAATAATAAAAAGAGAGATAGAGTTTTTAGCTCGAATATTTTTCAAAAAAATATAAATAATAAATAAATAAATAAAAGGGGCAAAAGTTGTAAACCCCGGTTTTCTTAATAATCGAGTAAACTTCGAAAATCGGAAACCAAAACCCTAAACAGGATTAGTATGAGCAACCTAAGAACCTTAGATGCGGCTTTTCTTCGATATCTATATAGAAGAACCTCTATAGAATAATTTAATGTGGATTATTGTTTTAAAGTATATTTCAAACCATAAACAGTTTTGATTTCGAAAAATTTTCTATTCCGGGCTTTCCCGAGCTTCATTACGGAAAAGCGAGCCCCGGAACTAGAAACTCAGAAAAATATTCCGAAATATTCTTTAGAACCGAAATTTTATAAGGATTACAAAATATATATTTTATAATTTTTCGGGTTATAAAAAATTACAGTTATAGCCTTTTCCCGTATTTTCGTTACTACCGGTAAAGTAGATATCTTATCTACTATTTATTACTATTCACAAGCACAACCCATCACACACACACCTATACCCTAGTCTTACAACCTTACAACGACTCATTAAATTTTCTTTTCCAAGAAATTTTTGTTTCTTACTAAATTATTACATTTAATACATTTTATTACATAAATTACAATTTCAAATAAAATCAAATATCTCTCTCTTCCACTTCTAGTGGCTGGCGCATCCCCCTCAATTTTCCCCCCCAATTGGTTTTATTTTATGTCCTTTTTATAAAGAAAACAAACCCTAATTTCATCTAATATAAATAGCCTTTTATTTTCTCTCTCATTCATTTTATTTCATTTGTTTCAAAGCTCTCAAACTCTCTCTTCTTCCTCCCTCTTTGCCATGACACTCCACTCCCCACACACACACACAAGCTTCATTTTCTTCTCCATTTCTCATCTATTTCAAGTTTTAGGTGATGATTCCTAAGCCTTACTACCATTTAATCTTGTAATGGCAAGATTATTCATGAGTGTTTTCACTCAAAGTCTCCATGAGCACTTGCTAGGGACAAGAAAATGCTACTACATGAATATCAAGCCATCACAAGAGTGGATCTTGTGTTTGATTAAGTTTTTTTTGAAGTATTTTCATGTTTATGCATGTAAAAGTAGGGTAAAGTAGATATCTAGTATAAAAACCCATGTTCATGCTTTTAAACTTCATTTCATACATCATAAGTAGTAGATCTAGCTTTTAGATGCTTATACCATGCTTGACATTTAAGATCTTATGGATGATTTATGTTTTCATGCATTAATGCTCATAAAGGCTTTGTTTTGTGTATATAAATGTTGTAGTTGGTAGATCCTTAGGAAAATAAAACAAGGAACTTACAAAGGAAAAGTTTTTGTTTGACATGTTCAAAGACAAATTCGTATGATTTCAAAGCCCTATTTTGAAAACCCTTTTATCAACCTTAAAACTCATATTTTATGTGAAAAATAAAGGATATAGGTAATAGGTATCCTTAAGTAGTGATTTTTATAAGTTGAAATGCGTTTTGATGAGAATAATGTATAAAACAAGAAGTGGAATCTAGATGGAAAATTTTGAGTTAGTAGTTAACATATGAAATTCGTAATTTTGAATGTAAGCCATAAGAGCACCTATCATCTAAGCTCAAAATAGAGGTTTTATGTATTAAATAGAGTCCCTAAGTAATAGGTATCTTAAAGTCTTAAGTTTTAATACATTAAGCAAGTTTTTCCCAAAAGAATCATTCAAAAATTTAATTTCAAGAAATTCGGATTTTTGGATGAACCTTATTTGAAAACATATTTACAAAGTGTAAAATGCAAGTTTTTATGTAGAAATGAATGATTGGGTAATAGGTATAATGAAGACTCAATTCAGACAAGGATAAATTGATTTTCTTAAGGAAATAACTCCAAAACAAATGAGATGGTCAAAGTTAGGAAACTAGTTTTCATGAAAGTGTATAGTCATGGAGTTTCACAAATAAGAAGTTTCTTCATTTTTCCTTTTGGTAAATAATGTCAAAAGTATGCATGCATCAAGTTCATATCATGTCATTCATGATAGGAAATCATCAATATTGTTTGTGTAGTTGAACTATGTGCTAGAAGCATCACAAACATTCACAAAACTATTTTTTTTTTTCGGAATTGGAATCTTCCACCGACCAGAACTGATCAGCTTTTTTCGTGACCTAAACATTTTTGAAACTTGAAAATAATATTAGGAATAGATATATCTTTCAAAGTAGATAGAAATCGGTATATTATATGCTTAATTCCGAGTTAAAATGAGTTAGATATGGTCATTTAAAGTTAGGACTTTAGCTTATGCGAGAATTGATAAACTTAGTAGTTAGAATTGTTAAGTTATTGGAGCTTTATAAGAAATACTCATTTCGGGTATTCTTTGTACTTAGGTGAATTGGAGGACGGATTTCCACTCCTTGAGGACTACTACGACTATTGGATTTCTCTCCATGACCGAGTGAGTTCATTTCTTAAATAGTTGTGCTCATGTATGTGCTTGTAATCATAAAGGGATTAGAATTAGGAAAAGATAAAATTACGATGATTTGTGACCTAATCTTGGTTGAATAAATGATAAGTATATCGAGACGATACTTATTGATAAATCATTGTATGAGCTAGTATAGACTTGGATTGTTTGGAATTCTCTATGATCGCACTTAATCCGTCTAATTAATATGCCACGGTTATATAAATAAACTGCACATGCATATCACATAGTGAGTCACATTGCATAAGTTATTATACCTTTGTGGGAGGAAGGCACGATAATTTAGGCAACGAGGGGCCTGTAAACTCGGTTGTTGGCGTATGAGCTGAAATTGAAATGTACGTAGGTGGGCACCTGTATAAACCACAGTAAAAATTTAAACGTGGTGGATGGGCACCTGTATCAACCATAATAAGAAGTAAGAAGTATTTAAATGATGGTCGTATGGGCCTGAAACACCTAACCCCGAATGGAGGGCGTAAATCCATTCAACATAAGATTTCCGTATGGTCTTATGTATTGTATGCTCACGTGCTTGTGCATTCATATGGTTGCTAATAACTTGTCTGTTTATATATGATCGTTGAGTATTAAATATTTAGAATTGAATCTCACTAATCCTGTAGCTTATGCCCCGATGGTTTTGTTGTGGTATTCCTATTTTTTGTTGTTCCGAGAGAACACATTTCACAGGGTTATCTTTTGGATGAAGGAGCTTTTGAAGAAGTCAGGACCTAGCTAGAAGCGTGGACTTCTAGAAAAATCTCTTTAACATAAACCCTAATGATTGTAATATGGTTTTATAATGGATAGACTTCCATTATTATTTTGGCGGGGGTATGTCCCCTTGACCTTTGTAAAGACTTAACTTATTTTTCTCGTTGTGATTTCTATTCTTAATGCTATTGTATGCCTTCTTTAGGCTATTAGATTCAAAGTGTGATCCTAAAAGTTGTGCAAGTACACCTTACACCCGATATGTAAACTTATGGGATGACTAAGGTTGTTTTACTTAAGTTTAAATATCGAGTGTGGTGGACTGTCGTGTTTTGGATACCTTTTGGGGCGTGACAAAAGTTCTTCTCAAAAAATTTTTTATCTGAAAGCTTTCAAAACTCAATTTTTGACAAACCTTCCAAATCAAGTCAATAGTGAATCATCATTTCTCCTCAATTCTTAGGGTCGCTTGCTTAAAAGAGCGCTATCTTAGTTTTAAGGTTGCTTGCTCGTAGGAGCGCCACTTGTCAATGTTTTAGGATCATATACTCGAGAGAGCATCATCTACCATAGTTTTAGGATCGTATGCTCGAAGGAACATTGTCCTAATTATTAGATCACCTGCTCAAAAGAGCGTCATCTACCATAGTTTTAGGATCGCTTGCTCGAAGGAGCGCTGCCTAGTTTTAGGGTCGCTTGCTCTTATGAACGCCACCTACCATAGTAGTAAGATTGCCTGCTCGAAGGAGCGTTGTCCAATAAAATTTTTAGGATTGCCTATTCAAAGGAAGGCTATCCTAGTTTTTGAATCACCTGCTCAAAAGAGCACAATCTTAGATTTTGGATCACTTGCTCATTGAAGCGTCATCCATTAAAGTTTTAGGATCACCTGCTTGAACGAGCGTTGTCCTAGTTTTAGGGTTGCTTGCTCGTAGGAGCATCATCCTAGTTTTTGGATCACCAGCTCATAGGAGCATCATCCACTCAGGTATTAAGATCACCTGCTCGAAGGAGCGTTGTCTTAGTTTTAGCATTGTTTGCTCGTACGAGTGCCATCCTCCATAATATTAAGATCGCCTACTCGAAGGAGCATTGTCCTAGTTTTAGGGTTGCTTGCCCGTAGGAGCACCATCCGCCATAATATTAAGATTGTTTGCTTAAAGGAGTGCCAGATTAGATTTTGGATCACCTACTCAAAGGAGCATCGTCCAGTAAAAGTTTTAGGATCACCTACTCAAAGGAGTACCGTCATAGTTTTTGGATCACCGTTCTAGATTTACCCCTTTAAGGCTTCAATTAATATTATATTAAGCCAATAAATTATCATAAATAAATAAATAAATAAGAGAAAAACTTTTACATAAAAAATAATAATAATAAGATATAAATAAATGACCCATTATGAATTTTAGTTAATGAGAGGATATGTGAGAGGGTAGATGAGAGAGTAGGTGAGAGGGTAGGCGGGATGTTAAATGTCTATAAATACCTAACAACAATGAAAAGAAAAACACACACAAAAAAATTCACTCTAAAGCTTGCATCAAAAAAATGCTTAAGAGTTAAGGTTAGAAGGAAAGGTTCTTTGATTTTGAATTTTTGGGTTGGCGGAGAAAACCACAGAAGTAGGGGTGGGCATGGACCGGTTAACCCATCCATGACCTCATTTTTTTAACCTAACTATTACAATCAGTTTTTTAAAACGCCAAACCTAAACCGATCCATTATTAACGGTTAGCCGTCTTAACGGCTAATCATTTTTTTAGGTTAATATTTTCGGTTTTTGGTTTTTAACCATTTAGTATGATGAATTATATATAATATTATATGTCTATGGATATTGATTAACCATTAACCATTGGTTTTTTATGGATACAAACAAAAAACCGAAACCATTATAATATTATATATTTATAGTCACAGGTTCTATACATTGCATGAATAAAACTATATCTATATTTCATAGAATTTTTGGACGATTCCTTCAAAACGTGTGCACATAAGAAAGAATCAACTTAGCTTATTTGAAAAATACTTGGGCCAATGCTGTCGTGAAAGCTCATTTGAAATACACAATGAGCATGTATTTTTACCTATTAAGACTTATACCCATTGTGTTTGACTTACTGTAGACAATTAACTATTCTCATCTCAAACGTGCTCACAAAAGAAAACAGAAAAAAAAAAAGAAAAAGAAAAGAGCAACTTGGCTTTTATATTTAAAAAGCATCATGGGTTCAATACAAGAGTTTCCGACAATGGAAAGTAGATTAAAGAGGCAAATATAAAAGCTTCCAACCTTGAGTGAATTTTGAAAGGAGTTCATTCTTTTATCCTTAATTTTTTATTGGGCTTATCATAACTGGGAAGGAGAAATTATTTTTTTTATAAAAATTAATTATATATAATATCATATATTTATAAGTATCGGTTAACCGTTAACCATCGATTTTTCATGATTACAAATCAAAACTGAAACTGAAAACCGAAAAAAAAAAAATTAAAACCATGAACCTAAACCGAAACCGATGAACTGGTTAACCATATTTTTCGGATTGTTTTCCGGTTTCAATTTGATTTCTTGGTTTAGTCGGTTTTTTTCCCACTCCTACACAAAAGCATCTCCATTGCCAGCCACCATTGCCAACCACCCATATTCATTCAAAAGCAACTAGTTTGGTTGTTCCTTTCCTCAAATAAGCAGCACTGAAGCGTTCGGTATACTTCAATTAGTCTACCTGGCATCTTCCCTTGTTTCTATAGCCACCAAAGAGGCCATTTTTGATCCCACCGTCGTTCAACCATCAAACCCGACCTAACTCAAATCCTATTGCCCACTAACGACTGACCCCTGTCTATCCACTGGCTTCACTCCACCTAAGTCATCTTCACCATGTATGTTCCTTCTTTTTGTTTAATTTTATTTATACGAATCAATGATGAAAGAATAAAAAAAAAGTAAATAAATAAATAAATAGAAATATATATGAATGACTTTAGACTTTGTATTCAATTTGTTGTGGCACCAACTTTGAATTTGGATTCAATTAGTCTGCATGCATGATTTCTTGAGTTCGAGTTTCGAAGACGTCATCACAATGGAGACATATTCCAATTTCGATTTAGTGTATGTACAAATATAAATAGTAAGAATGATAATGGTAGAGTAATGAAAAACGTAATATATATATATATATATATATGAATGTATATGTATAAGTTTATAGACATATAAATCATAAAGAAATTAATCACACTTAGAAAAATGTATTTTCTATATATGAAATTAAATTGGTAGTTTTTAGGATCTCATTTTGAAACTCATTTTTTTTGTCAAAAAGTGAAAATTTAATGAACTTAGAGTGAGAAAAGTTCGAAATTTAAAAGAAACCAACACACTAAAGTTTTTCCAAAAAGAACAACGTATTGTTTGATCCTAATTGGCGGGTATGGAGACACCTCCAAGGCGAAATAAAAAATTATTCTTTTCATCACATTCTTTTGTAAATATTGAAATAATTAGTTGTTGTAAATACTAAATGATTTTGTCCTAGATTCATGTTTAAAATTTGAAATAACATGGTTTGCAAATTTGATAATTTTTTTTTCTTTTTGAGCATTAAAAAGGAATTGATTTTAATTTAAGAATTTCAAGTAATAACCATTAATGTTTTAATAGGATACCCTCAAATTTGTGAAACTCTGGTTCTTTTAAAAAAAAAATTACATAAATTAGTAGCTAAATTAGGATTAACCGACCCATTGATTTTAACTTATAATTTTTCCTAACTATAGTTGGGTGGCGACTCCAAAATGTTTAAAAAAATTAAAGTTCTTTTAATTCTTATTCAAGGGTTTGTATTAAATGGGTTAGAGTTTGGTACAAATGAAATTGAAAGAAATTAAACCAGAAATGAAAAATCCAGGCTCGATAATCCCATTCAATATTGACTTTTTTTTTTTTTTTTGGTTGCCTTGTCTCCTTTTCATCACCCCCTTTTTTTTTTTTTTTTTTTTTTTTGCAATATTGAGTAGCTAACTTTAAGGCGGCCAGATTATTCCTGTTGCGGTCAAGAAGTGCGCTCAGCAGGAGATCTTTGCTAGCCAAAGGTGGGGAGTTTTACATCAAGCCATCGTGAAGGACAGTGCTTGGATCATTTGTGATGAGGTATTGGAGGATCATTTGTGTTGGGCTCGATCTTGGCTTCTTAGTCGTCCGTTTGGGGGAAATCGCTCTAGGACATGATTGGGGGGGGGGGGGGGGGGTGGGGTCGTGTGTGTTTGAAGAAGGCGAAGGAGGAAATGTAGCAGAGGTTGACGAGGTCGTTGCTACCGCGGATTAATTCTAATAGTGACACCATTGGCAAGGCGCAAGTAGTCAAGCAGCGCGAAGGCATTCCTCCAACCGCAACCCCAGGATCGAGCTTATACCCCCCAAGGACGTGCTTGCGGTCAAGCCCTAGGAAGGTGATCAAGGCAAAGCAGTTGGTGATGATCGTCTAGAGGGTTGGGAGTACGCTGCTATCGTAGCCGCTTACCTAGTAATAAGTGAGGAGATTTTTGCTGCTTGTGGAGCAAATTGATTCCTCATCTTCTTGCCCTACTTTTTCCTCCCATCATCATTCATTTCTTTTTTTTTTTCTGGCAAGCTTAGTCATGAGCTCATTTCGTTCATAGTCCCTTTCGTAGCTTTGTAATCTTATGTTGAATGGAGTTTGCTTTTTCTTTTCCCACTCTTTCTTTTATTTTCTTTTTCAACTTTCATGTTTCCTTTTATAGTTCATGTGCACGAGCTAACCTTTTCCTAACATAAGTTAACTTTTCCCTGTATTGTTCTTGGCTTTGTGCAACACTCATACTCTTATTAAGTTTTTGAATGTATTGTCATAGTGGTGGTGGTATATTTTAGGCTGGGTCCACTAACCTCGAACCTAATCTTGGGTAGGTCAATAGTAGCCTTATTAAAGATAGTGACGTTTGTCTGTAAATGAGATTGTGCATGACAAGGAGCTTTCCTTTCCAAGATATGCACGTTTTCAAGGTATCATTAGATAGTTGGGGCAATCATATTTGAGATTCCCAAGATTTGGTGGCATTAAATACCGATTTTGGCGTAATCCATTTTTCGCCTATAAATAGTCCTCTTTGCAAAAGGCCTTCATCACACCCTAATCTTTGCATTCGTTCTGCATTTTTCCCTCATGAGACTCCCTTTATTGTGTCCTTATACAGTTCATAGTTAATTAACTCATGCAGTTGTTCTTAATCGGCCTTCTTTGGTTGGAGAGGTCGACTCCTTGAGGGCTACGACTACAAACCGATAGCTCTAATATCCCTGTTTAGTGGAGTTAGCAGCTCTACAATCCCTGTCTATATGGGTCTGTCACTGAGATCGGGCAATGGGTTGAGTGTGTTATCCATGCTTAGACCTCCATTTCTTCCTCGGTCATTTAGCCTGGAGTTATGTTTCTCTTCTAAGGCTCTTAAGTCGATGTTAGGTAGCCACAGTGATTATAGTAGTGGGCCTGAGGCTGTTAGGGTTTGTCCCCCTTCTACAGCTTTAGTCTCTTAATAGCTTGTTTAGGGGCGAGGTGGTGGTGAGGATTATCTCCAACGCTTTCTTCTACTTCCAAGCTCCTTTCTTCAAGCAATTTTCGTAGCCAGTAGGGTGGAAAGGGGTAGGGTGTTTGGAGATCTTGCAACTAGTAGCATCAAGTCTAGACACTTCTTATTATTTATGTCCACTAGTTGCTTCTCAAGCTGGATTTCTATTTGAACTCTATACTAGGCGTTTTGTCAACCTTAGTCAACTTATTGACCTTAATAAGTAGAAGCTCTGACAAATTCATGCATGAAGTCACCTAGGTTGAGTTCGTGTTCATCTTGGACCTATGGAATTGCCAGAAGAGCCTGAGTACTTCTAATTTGAGGTTCAAATCCCTCTCGGGGTTCTCAGTTCAGGGCTTAAACATTTATAAAGATTGTCATACCCATAGAAAGTTTACTAAGTATTTCTTTGGTCGGGACACCAATCAAAACTAATCTTGCGGAAATGCCAATCGAAACTGCTATAATCATTTTTTGCTTTAAATTAATAAACTTGGCTCTTTGCTCATTACGTGTGTTTGTTTTGGCTTACAAATGATGTGTCGATAGTAATTGCCGAATAATTTGTGTGAACTATTTCTTCTAATGTGGCCTTGATGTTTTGTTGTGTCCTGTCTTCAAAGAGAAATGACCTTGAGCTTTTAGGGGGGAGTTACTCTTGAGAGGGAGTTACCTAAGCTCATCCAACACATGAGGGCAAAGTCTTTTAGGCTTTGGGACCCTTGCTGAAAATATACTTTCGCTACTACCTCGACCTCTACCCACTTCATGAAGTAATCACACCTGACTATGATGAACTTTCTTTGCACCGTTGAAGGAAGGAAAGGGCTAAGGATATCAATTCCTCACATGGCAAATGGCCATAGGTTCATGAGACATAGCAGGTTCGTGCTGGGGTATACTTGATAGGAACAATTTTTTGACTTCGCTCACAACACTATATGGACTCCTTGGCATCAATTTTCATTGTTGGTTAGAAGTAGCTAGCTCGTACAACTCGGATGTGCAGTGACTAGGCTTTGAGATGGTTGATACATTATTGGCATAGAGGTTATCTAAGACCCATTGTCCTTCCTCTGGATGCAAGCATCGAAGTAAGGGGAAGCTCAATCCCCCCTTGTACAACTCTCCATTGACCATCGTATAGTTAGCTACCATGAATAGTATTTTTTTCACTTTAGCTCTATCTAAAGGCAGGGTGTCATCCTTGAGGTATCTTTCTATTGGTGTTATCTAGCTTGGTGGTGATGTTGTTTGTCGTAGTTTGAGTACTTCATGGGTTTTGTTTACAGTGGATTTTTTTCAAGAGAAATCCCAAGAAAACCTTTTCCCTAGTGTTTCCTAGGTCCAGAACTATCATGGAAGCGAGCTCAGAGAGCTTGTCAGCCTTTGAATTGTCAGCTCTAGGTATTTTAATGATATCCTAAGAGGGCAATTCATTAGTGAGAGACCAAACGATCTCTAGATATTCAGCCATTTCTTTGCTTTTTGCTTCGTAGGTGCCTTTGACCTATTGGACTAAAAGATGGGAATCTAAGAAAATTTTAAGGTCCCTCATTTATTTATCGATGCTTATGGTAAGCTTGAGCCCAGCTAATAGGGCCTTGTACTATACTTCATTATTGGTTGCGGGGAAACCGGAAGTTAGGGCATGGCAGATTTTGATCATGTGAGGTCACTCCAGGACTAAGCAACCCCATACACAAGCGCCCCCGCCGCCCCCCCCCCCCGTGTGGAGGTTCCATCAACATAGAGAGTCCATGCAATCTTTTGTTGATTTTCAGGTTCTGGGGTGTTGGAGTGCTTAGCTATGAAATCTGCCAACACTTAAGCTTTTGTTGATTCTCTATCAATTAAGTTTTGATAATAACAAAATAGTCAAAGAAGCTAATTATCTTATTTAAGTGCATAGGAAGTTTTTACTTAAATAGAAGATTTTATAGAACTTTTGGTTAATAAACAAATGAACTAAGTTAATAGTATCGAATATGTTTTCAAGATCATCATATGACAAACATCTCTTGGACATGTTAACAAAGTATTTACAAAAGGGTTCAAACGTAAAGGAATCAGGAAATCTATTAAATTGTGTTCACAAGAGGTTAGTTATGAGTAAAATGAACAGTATCAGGAACACATAAGGTTTCCATAGCCTTTTCATAGCAAATAGTATTGATGCAATTTTACTGTCCATCTTTCCAAAGTTGATCAAATACATTCCAAATTAGTACAAATAATTATCTTGAAGACCTAGCTCCGAGATAATAAGTATATTTGGGTAGTATACTTATTTGTTCCACTTAAGTTAGTTAATATCCAAGGGGATTTAAGGCTTTTCAGAATTTTCTCTCCTATCGTGGATTATCTATCAAGAGTATCTTCAAGACATATTACATGAGAATTTTTAAGACAAGCGGACTATTAGTGCTTTCAATTACTTGTATCTACAATTTTCAAGACAAGAATAAGTTGATCTGTTATCTATTTTTATGGGATCTATCAAAACTTAGAAAGGAACGTTATCTACTTCAAAGGATAAGGAACATAACATATTTGATGATCAAGTTCGAATTTCAAGCTTCAAGGGAAGATAAATATCATCAAGATATCAAGAAATCATTCTTATCTATGAATAACAACTTTATCATGAAGATTCAAATTTTCTCAAATCAAGAAGAAGATCACCACAATATTTGGAAGATTATCTACAAGAAAACAGGAAAATATATTCAATCTTATCTGCTACCCAATTCAATATCGGCAGGATTTGAATTAGAAAAAGGGATAAGGAACTTAAGATATCATCCGGGGTTTACATGGGAAGATTTATCCATCAGTTTTTTAACGTTGGAACTTGAATTCAAAAATTACAAAGTATTCTCTACAAGATATAATATACTCGAAGGAAAATAGAGGCATATGTAGAACACTTGATTTTTCTCTCTTACTCTCCTGCTTCTTCAAAACTGATTTTTCTCTCTTCTAGAAAACTTTTTGCCAGGAGAAACGAAAAGAAGAATCACTGCTGCTTATAATCCTTCACGAGTTGATTTGTACAAATCATTTCTTTTATTTCAATTTCTTGATTTTAATCTTTTACTTGTGTAAAAGAAGGAACATGCTGTTGCCTTCTTAATTGCTAGCTTCATTACAAGATTAGACTCTATAGGATCGATTGTTAGCTTAAGAAAAGCTGTGAGAATCGAGTAAAGAGAATTGTATTGTCTTGTAATTTAATTTATTTGGATATAATGGAACAAACCCATGTGGATAACGGGGTCCCCAGCTCAGAGCTGGAAGAGTGGACTGTTTGGATATAATGGAACAAACCCATGTGGATAACGGGGTCCCCAGCTCAGAGCTGGAAGAGTGGACTGACACACGAGGCGGAACTACTATACATTGCTGCCTGATTCTTTATTCCTTATCTTTTAAATTTCCACAATATATTTTTATAATTGTTTAATTGCTTATTTTGTTCTCATATTTAAAACTGAAGGGGAATATTTTTAAAAGGTGAAAATTTCTATTTTCATTGATAATCAATTCAACCTCCCTTCTTGATTATTACAACGGGACCAACAGCTTTAATAACATCTCGGGGTTAGTACTGTACCCCATATGTACTTAGTTCAATGGCATATTTCATCATCATCCTAGACGTTTCGGGTTTCTAAAGGACCGACCTAAGTGTTACGTCAATGAGGACGATGACCTGGAGGGCTTAGAAGTACGATCATATATGGTGAGCCGATACTACCATTGCTAAAGCAATTTTTTCTAGCTTTGTGTGTCTTTGCTCTGCTCCTTAGACAACGTGACTAATATAATATATAGGATGATGTTATTTTCTCTCTGCCCAAGCTAGAACTGACAAGAGAGCTCGATCACTTACAATGAGGTATAGGTACAAAACCTCGCTTGGGATCAAGTCAACAACATCGGTGGCTCTGCTAGGAAATGTTTGAGCCAGTCGAAAGCTTCTTGTGATTTTTCTATCTATTTGAACTTATCAGGTTTCTTGAGGATCTTGACGAATTTAGAGCATTTATTAGCACTCCTGGGAGGAACCTGCTCAGAGCAATTATCTTTTCGCGAGTTGTTATACTTCTTTAGTTGATGAAGGCAGTCTCATCTTGAGGAGTGCTTTAATCTTATCCGAATTGGCTTCAATCCATCTTCGAGACACAACATAACCGAGAAACTTTTCTATACAAAGTGCCAAAGATGCTCTTCTATGGGTTAAGTTTTAGATTGTAGAAACGAAGGCAATTGAAGGTCTCTTCGAGGTCATTAATGTGGTCCTTTGCCTGTCTACTTTTTACGATCATATCATCCACATAGACTGCCATGTTCTTGCCTATCTGAGGTTTGATTAGCTCAATGACCAGTCTCTGAAAGGTCGCTCAAGCTTTCTTTAATTCAAACGGCATCACTTTGTACTAATACGTGCCCAAAGACGTAACAAAGGAGGTGTAAACAAGGTTTATTTTATTCATCTTGATTTGATTATAGCTTGAGAAGGCATCTATTAAACTTAACAATTTGTACCTTGAGGTGCCATCCATGAGCTGGTCGATTTGAGGTAGAGGGAACCGGTCCTTCGGACATGCCTTATTCAGCTCGGTGTAATCCACACATCCATCATTTCCCACAAGGTTTCTTGACCAAGACAACATTGGCTAACCAGGTTAGATATTTCTCTTCCCTAATGAACTTAGCCTAGAAGAGTTTTTCAAATTCTTCCTCAATATTGGCATGTCTTTTTGAGGCAAAGTACCTAATTTTCTGACGGACTGGTTTTTGGGCTTTGTTGATATTCAACTTGTGTGTGACCATAGTTGGGCTGACGCCTGTCATGTCAAAAAGCATCTACTTGAAGATATCTTTGTTTGCCCATAAGAACACAATTAGACCTTCTCTTACATCAGGGGATATTGATCTCCCCACCTTTGTAGTATGCCTAGGGTCATCGTCTAAGGCAACAACCTTGGTAGGTTCAGTTGATTTACCTCGAAGATCAAACTAATTCTTTAGCTCAGCATCTATGATGCATATGCAGTCTCCGTTTAGCTCCTTGAGGTATAGTTTCCTTTATTGTTCTTGGTCCCCTTGGCAAACACCTATTCCCGTCGGGATGAAGAATTTATCTTTTAGGTGAGGCTAGGAGACAACCATGCCATAGATAGATTGAGTAACCCTTCCCAGTATGGTGTTATACAGGGACCAACAATGGACTACTAAGAAATCTATCTAGTGTGCTGTGCAGCATGTCCCTTTGCCAAGCTTGAGGGCTAAAGTGATGATCCATCGGGGCTAAACAGGTTGATTGTCAAATCTATATAGCTCATGATCACAAGGCTTTAATTTTGGCCTTATCTTGTTCTTTATCTGTTCATAAACTAGGTTGAAGAGGATGTCAGCATTGCTACCCGTGTCGATCAACACTCTCTTAACTTTCCAACCTGATATGCGAGCGCAAATAACTAGGGCATCTTGATGCAGGTTTTGAATTCCTTCAAAATCCTTGTCTGTGAAGGAAATGATGGTGTCGACCCTAGCCCTCGTAAGCTTTAACCTCATCACTTGTCGAGACCCATTCGATCCTAATGGGGACCTTGCCCTAGCCAAGGTCAAGGGCCCTCTAACAATGGTGTTGATTTCATCGTGGCATTTTTGGTTGAGTTGTGGTTGATTCAATTTTCTCGTGTATTAACTGCCCTTTTTCACTCATTTGTCCTACGCTTTTGGGTAGGTGGCTTGGGTTTGGTGTTGTAGTCAACGTATTACTTGAGCCAACCATATCACTCTTAAGTTGCCAACAATTGTTCGTGTCTTGTTTGCAATCGCAATGATACTTACAATGTTCCTTCAAGTCCTTTTGTTTCTAGCTAAGCCTTATCGAAGATGGTGTCGGTAGCAGGCTTTGGTTTCTTATTTCAAGGAGCACGTCATGCACAAGTAGCTTTAAAGGTATAAATTCATCGTACATCGGGGAGAGCTTCCAATTATCATTGTCTTTACAATCTAATCTTGCATCGAGCTAGTTATTGAACTTGCAAAGTCCTTTTAATGCCCTTTTTCTTAGGGATAATTGGTTTCAGCTCGAGAAGGCTCGATTCTGACTTTGGCCTCTCTTCTATCATTTCTGGTGTCCTCCTAGTAGACATATTTTTGCGCCTTTTCTCTCACTTGTTCAAATGTAGTGAGCTAACATCTTGAGATGGAGTCGAAAAATAGGCTGTCCATGAGAACCCTTTGCTTGATAGCTTCCAAGGCCACTCCCTGGTTAAGGTTTGGGATTTTTAGGCATATTTTGTTGAATGTTGCTAAGTAATCCCTCAGGGGCTCGCCTTGTCGCTGTCACATAGTGTAAAAGTAGGAGGCGTTCTTCTCTAGAGGTTTGCTCGCCATAAATGAGCCACAAAGAGGATGTTAAGCTAGGCGAACAAGCTAATTATACTTAGCTTGAGCTTGTTGAGCCAAATTCGAGTAGTACCTTGGAAGTTGGTGGGGAAAATTTTTCACCATATGGTGTTTGAGAAGTTATGTATCGCTATGGTGGACTAAAATTGGGCAATGTAATCTTCTAGGTCAATAGCCCCATCGTAGGATTCCAAAGTTAGGAGCCGAGCTCCATTCGGGAGTACTTTAGATTGGACTTCCGCCATGAAAGACATCTTCTTAGGGAGCACCTTGATAGTAGGCTTCCCCTTAAAACCTTCCTTGATGGTCAACAACCTCCTCATCATATCCCTGATTTCTTCAAAGGCATGATCTTTATCAGGACACTGTGGGGCTTCATTGGCGAGGGCCATGGGTGCAGCATCCTCGTGAGCTCGAGCCATGGGTATAACATCCTCATAAGCTCGGTCCGAGCCAAGACTTGCACGTTCCACCTTGGTCCATCGTTCGTCATTCACTTGGTATTTCAAGGTGCGAGCTGAGTGTTTTGATGTCATGAGTCCTCAAAGGACGCTGTGAGGGGCTCTTACAGGGCCTTTGGGAGCAGCGAGTCTTTAATAAGTGTTTGGGAGCGACCTCGAACTTTGAGACCTTTTGGCAGTGGAGATACTAGCTAGCAATGATACCACAAGACGCCTATTGTTTCTTTCAGGTGATTCTTCATCACATTCAGATGGTGGAGGGTTTGGAGAAATGCTCCGCTATGTACTGGAAGCCTATTCTTCTATATGTAAGTTCTTTAATCTCTCTAGTTCTGCGATCCTAGCTTGAAGGAGTGCATTAAGACACTCATTTTCCACTTTTTTTTTTATTACAAGTTTTCTACATAAATTTTCTAACTCCAGGACGCGCCCTAGGTCTAACGAACCACGATTTGCAACTGCCATTTAGTTAGGTGCAGTGGCTCAAAGGCCCCATCATTGCCTATTTGAGTGGTTGTAGGTAGCGTGGGAATGGGTTCAATTTAACTCTTGCTCCACTATAGCCTTGGCATTGTAGGAAACAAAAGTATTTTTTGTAGTAATTCTTTATGGGTTTTAGAAGGGCTTTAGCAGAAAAGGCAATGGAAGAGAGGGGTTTTAGTTGGCATTTCCCACAAATGGCACCACGTCTTGTAGGAGTTGATTGCACTTATAGAGTTAAGCTTCTACTAACACAGAAGGAGTAGTCAATGGTGCATCGGGGAGGTTGCTCGACGGCCCACTCCGATGTTTAGGTTAGTCAATAGGTTCTTCTTCCTTTAGAAAACAATAGTACATATAGAAAATCTTATGAAATTCCCCTCTCCCCCATTCCCAAATGGGAAAGAAGTATTTATAGTGTTTAGTGTCATACCAGAATGGGCCCACTAAATCTGTTTAGGTTGGAGGTTGGGTCAAATCACAACTTGGTAATTGACTTGGTACCCAAGGTGAAAGGGTACCCAAGTTGGGGAGCGACTGCGGTAAAGAGTCTAATCGGGCTTGTTGTGTCCCCTTGGTCCCTAAATTGGACGTGGATGCTTCATGGCTCTCGAACCTAGGAGATCTGGTGATTGTTACTCCTGGTGAGTCGAACCCTGTGAAGAGTGGCTAGAGACTGAAGGAGTTTACCTTTGAGCCCCATCTTGCGAAGCGAGCTATCATGTAGCTCATGAAAGACCTTTATGTGGATCACCTCCATGTTGTTATGAGAAACAATTAGGGTTCTCACATTGGGCTGAGCTTAGAACTTTCTCAGTGGAGGGCTTTATTGAATAGATGAGGTGGACTGCTAACTAGGCTGCAGGGGCCCAATCGTGATGATGGTAGGCAAAGCGAGCCATAGTTTGTACTTCGCTGTTAACACATAGCAACGATAGACATATGTTAAACTCGATTGACATTTGATCTTTTATTAAATTTGCTTCATTTGTCCATATAAAAATAGTGAAAAAAAAAACAATATTAATGAAATATTAGTTTTGAAAGGAGAAAAAAAAAGATATATAATATATTCACTTGAATGATTAACTATTCTTCTTTCTTATTTCATTTGAAATTATTAGTTACATTTGGATCACCGATGAATTATTATTATATAAAATGATAATTAACAATTCATATCTCCATATCATGAATTGTTATTTAATGATTTGTTTCACTAGTTTTTTTTTTTCCTTTTTAATTCCTTTATCTTGAAAATTGCATACTGCTAATGAATGTCGTCTTACATGAAAAATGTATAATATATAATTTATATTTCAAAACAGTTATTATATTTTTATATCAACTAAATGGGTAAATTACGCTATAAGGTCCCAACATTTAGAGATAAGTTTATTTAAAATCTCAACATTTCGATCAGTTCATTGAAGCTCCCAATGTTTAGAAAAATGTCTTATGAGTTTTATTTAAATATTTCTCCTATTGATACATGTCAATATAGACCTTAGAAGAATGGTGTTTTGAGTTTTAATTAAAATTTCTCCTTTGACACTTGTCAATGGAGACTTCAATTGACCAACTTCTTCAAACGTTGGGACCTCAAACAAACTTACTCCCAAATATTGGGACATTCTAGTGTAATTTACCTCAAACTAAATATCACAATAAATTATGCAATAGCTATTGTAATTTTGTTATATTTCCATTAATCTACAATTTGAAATAGTGCAAAAAATATAACATTAATGAAATATTTGTTTTGAAAGGGAACAAAAAGAGAAAAATATATAAATCATGTTCACTTGAATGATTAACTACTCTATTCTTTTTTTTTCTTCCATTTGAAATTGTAATTATAGTATTTAGTTGTATTTTAAACACATAATTAAACATGAATTATTATTATGTAAAATAATAATTAGCAATTCATATCTTCATCTCTTGAATTGCTATTTAATGATTTGTTTTATTTTTTTTTTATTAATTCCTCTATTTTGCAAAATGCACATTGCTAATGAAAACCTATTCATTGTGAATGCAAAATGTATAATATATATTTAATAACCCAAGAAGTTCTTTTCTTTTTTTATATTAACCAAATATTGTTATAATAGTTCTGTAATAGCTATTGCAATTTTGTTATATTTCTGTTAAACTAAAATTTAAAATATCAATTATAAAAGTTATCTAATAGAGTTTTTTTTAAATTAAAAAAAAACCACGGTATCCTTGTGTTGGATGGGTTGGGAAATTTGTATTAATATCTAACTATTGGATGCAAAATTTGATATGTTTATAACTAAGAGAAAAGTAGGCATAATAAATACATCGGATGCAATAGCCAAAATAGGAAAAATAAAAAAGATTGAATAAGCAAAAACACTCAATATATAACATATGCAAAATTTAATATACGAATGGCATGGCATGGTATGGTTCGGTTCATTATGGTTAACAGGAGTTTTAATGATTTTGTTGATAAAAACATCCATTTAATCATCTAATTCTTAAAATAAATATAATAATTAAAATATTAATTATTTTAATAATTTAATTATGAATTAATATTATATAGCTCGTTTGATAATTTACACACCGATCTCATTAAAATTAACGTTGCGGTAATAAAATTTCCCAATCGTTAATATATCTTCGACCTTTTAATCTATGTCAAGTTACATCATGTTGGATCTATTCTCAATCATCAATGTTTTGGTACCAGATCTGTCCTTATCACGACTCTGCAAGGACAAAATTCGATATCCATTCAAATTTCAAGACAAGATAACCTCGGGGAATTCACATATAATCAGAACCCAAATCTTACCTCTGACTTCCAACGATATCCAACGGCCATGATTGCATTAACAATCCTCTCTCCTCCTACTGTGCACGAACAGAGTCACAAGAGACTAAATTTATTTGGCTTATAAAATATATTTAAAATAGCGATTCAACAAAACTTAAATATTTTATCTTATATATATATAATAATATAAAAATATTAGAATCATATAAAAGTAAAATCTCTACCTAGATATATATTAGTGTTGTTCGATAAATATAGTTGTTGATGGCAACGACTAAATGGGATAAGAAGAATAGGATGGCATTGTATAATAAGTATTTAATAAAAAAAAATTACATCATTTTTGGTATAAATAATATTAGACAAATTCTTACTAAAAGATTTTACTTTAACCTATTTCATTATTTTTGTATCATCCAATCAAAAAACAAAATGTTTAAATTTTATCGAGTACTATAAAAAAAAATTATATCAAATCCCAAATATATTTTATAAAATAAATATACTAAAATAACTTTATCCAAATAGTATACGAAAAAAATTGTTTTTAAAATACACCTAAACACTCTTTATTGTGTGGTCTAGTTGTCCTCGTCGATGCTTTCAATTAAACGCTACTTGAGTCAGCTGCTGCCGTCCTTATTCCTTAAACAATCGTGCAACTTCTGAACTCTTGTGGTCTCACTCCTCCTCCTCCCTTTTCTTCTTCTTGCTGCTATTCCAGGGAGAGAGATATAATATATATAGAGAGGAGAGAGAAGTAAAACATGTCGGACGAGGAACACCACTTTGAATCAAAAGCAGATGCAGGAGCATCAAAGACATACCCCCAGCAAGCTGGTGCCATTCGTAAAAATGGTTACATCGTCATCAAATCTCGTCCTTGCAAGGTTCCATTCTTTCCTTCCTTGATTCTTGCATTACGTGCTTTAATGTCTTATGGATGTGTTAAATGGACAATATACATGGGGCTCGTTGCACTTGTTTATGTGTGAAAAAACTCTGCAACTTTTTGTACATCTATGCTTTCTGTAAGCAAAATTTAAGGGAGTACCGTGTTGATAGATATTTCATCAGCTTGTTTGCTTGTATCCGCCTGCTTCTAAGCTAGTTGATATGAGGGTTTTCCCTCCGTATATATGAGTTAGATCTTGAAGGATTTTGTTGTTGTTTTAGTATTTAACAATTCATATCGATTTTGAAGGTTGCTGTTTCAATTATCTTTTCAATTTTGCTGCAGAGTGTGATTTTGTTGCAATTGTTCACGTGATTTATTTTATGGGGCCTTTTGATATCGGTTGCTAAAAGATACAAGATGAAAAAAGATGGATCACATATATAATCTACCAAAAGAAGTACTCCAGCCACTAGCTTGTGGCTATGTACTTCTAAGCAAATAAAATAGTAAGTGCAGCTGGACCAAGAATCTCATCCATAGGAAAGCAAATCCCGTGTATAAAAGGGATAAAACCATAAACATACGGATATTCTCAAATTTTATCTAAATTTTAAGTTACAGTTTTACAAAAATCCCCAGTTTTAGGGCTACTGGATTTGTTTCCCCCGGGCATGCAGCTATATTCAAAGGTAGCTGCGCACGAGGCATCAAAACTAAGTTAGATTACATGGGATTTGCTTGAGCTATTACTGCCACACACAGATTTCGGTAGTGTTTGATTGGAAGGATTAAACAAAACAGGGAGGCTGGATAGTGTAGTACAAGAGGTTTTGTACAAAAAAATTCTCTTATACCATGTTTGGAATACATGGAATTAGACAACACTGGATAGATTCTTACGAAGAGATTTTATTTCTATATTACCATATATAAGGGACAAAAATTTTAAATTTTGTCCAATCCTATGAAGCGAGGTTTATCCACTTCTTAATACATTTTGTAAACCAAACATGGTATAATAACTTTGTCCAATTCAGTGCCATGAAAGATTGTGCATTCAATTGCTACCTTAGAGGTGTTTAGATGGCTGCTTATTGGCCTATATTTGCCCAGCAGCTTGCTCTTGTGTACTGCTAAACAGTATGTAAACGCTCATGCACCGGGCTCCTCTGCATTAAATCACATTGATACTATTGGGACTGTTATCCACAAGTCATAATGTGTTGGCTTATGCTTATGGATGTGTTATTGTGTTTGCTAACTTTAGACGATTTCAATCACGACCCTCTTATCCATATTTGAAAACATATAAGATGTATTGTTGAATACTGGCTGAGCAGAGGCTTCACATCAGCCAACAGAGCACAGAGTTATTAGCATTCAATGCCATTTCCTAGAATGCTTATGTTTGCATGTCTGTAATAATTTTATAGTGTTGGTTAAGACTGAAAAGGAATTATTGTATAGGATGTGATGGATTTCGTGTCACAAAACGATACAATCCGAGATGATGTTTTAGAATCAAGTTGTTTATTTTGTTAATTAATAACTAAAAAGGTGCATCAGATTTTTTATGGTTTCGAGCTCTTAGATTGGCAATTGTGGTGCTAAAATATATCATGGTAACAAAGTAAGATGTTTCAAATTCAAACCCCCTATGTGTGCATTTCGCCCCTATTTAATTAAGTGGTTTAGTTGATGGGTTTTGCTCAAAATGTTTGCCCACAAGTGAGTGTTAACCATTAAACATGAAGCCACACTAGATCTAATAGGCTTGATCTTTTTGATGAAATGGTCTGTGGATGTGAAATATATCTTTGACAACTCTAATTATGATTAATGTTCTGCTGGTGCAGGTGGTAGAGGTTTCCACTTCTAAAACAGGAAAGCATGGACATGCAAAGTGCCACTTTGTTGCAATTGACATTTTCAATGGGAAGAAACTTGAAGATATTGTTCCCTCATCCCACAACTGTGATGTAATGTCCTTCATGCAATTATGTTGTCTTTAATCAATAGTCTTCATGCATATGATTTCATATTATCTTGTTCGTTTTCCTCATTGCAGGTTCCCCATGTTAATCGTACCGATTATCAGCTCATTGATATCTCTGAAGATGGCTTTGTGAGTGTTTATTGATTGAAACACTCTATAGTTGTTGCTGCAACATTTAATCATTTTGCTGCTTCTTTGTAAGTTAGAATTCATCTTTATGATAGAATTTCTTGAAGCAGTTAAGCCTTGTTCTGCATGATACTTATTAATATAAAAGAGGATAGGATATCATATGCCATGGTTTTTACCAAACAGAAGCCTAAACACAATGCCCTTTCTATGATCTAATTCAAAATTATGTACAAGTCTGCCATGTGTAGGTGCCGGTCTTATATGATTCTCTCTGCTGTTTTTCTGAGCACGCTTTTCATATACTACATGCTCTTCCAAGATGTTTGTACTTGCTTATTCGAGTTTCTAATTGTGCTAGATAATTTTCTAGGTGAGTCTTTTAACTGAAAATGGAAACACCAAGGATGATCTGAGGCTACCTACAGATGACAATCTGCTGAGCCAGGTGTGTGGTCTTCTCTAATTCTTATTCATACGAATACATAGATCAGTTGTTTAGTCTATCGCCATTCTTTCAAATTAAATCTCTTTATCCTTCCTGTTTGTTTAGATTAAAGGTGGATTTGCTGAAGGAAAGGACCTTGTTGTCACTGTAATGTCTGCAATGGGTGAAGAGCAAATCTGTGCACTCAAGGATATCGGTCCAAAGAATTAGATATGCTTCTATAGCAATAGTCAGGCCTTGTAGCATATCTATATAACATTGGTAGCGTATTATGTTCTATACCTGTATAATGGAATAATTTTACTTTCAGTTGCTTGAGAAGAAACTAAGACATGTAAGTGCAACTAAGTTTGCAGAAAGAAGATGGGGGCATAGCAAGCATCGATGATTGATCTTGTATTTGCAGCAGGATGAGTCATATGGCTGGCAAATCTGTGAATGTTCCGAACTTGTTTACATCTATAACTCTCTTTGGACAACTTGAGGGATGCAATTATATACCCATATTTCATGGTTATATTATTTATAGCTCTTGTTTTGGCATAGCTAGAATAACGAATGCTACATTCAGATGCTGGGATAGATGCGTTCACCTCTGGTTTTTTTTCTTGATTTGGATTCCCATGTGAGATGATACTTAATGATTCTTCTTTGTCATTGAAGGTATAAAGGCTCTCTGTCCAGATTTTATGGCTCCACTTTTGGAGTGAATTCATTTCCAAAATTTATAAAGTGTAGGCAACAGGATCATTACCAATACAAGGAAGATAAACTAGGCTAATGTTCATTAATATGCTAGAAAATCCTGTGCAATTTCACAACTGTATGCAGTAACTGAATAAATGGGGGAAAAGCCCTGATTTACATGTTACTACGGCATGATCAATCACGAAGATCCTTTATTAGCAATGCTATTGCCATATATGTAGGATCCAAATCCCCAAAACGTTATAATAAGTGACAAGATCTTAAAGCCGCTCATAGGATCATGTAACAAAATAACGGCAGCAATACTGGTGAGGGGTACTCTAACAGCATTAAGAACACCAGCAAGCACGGTCGATGATAGGTACACCACTGCTGTGCCTCCCAATATGCCAAGCTGAAATGTAATAGCACCCCATATAAGTACCAGATTATATGAGCTCTCACCGCCCTTGAAGCTCCTCGCCTCCCTTTTCATTCCTTTGAAGTCCTTATTCAAAACAAGACCAATTGTGGTGAATACAAAGGCCAGCAAGGATACTGCAACCTGTTGCTCCAGCACAACATGGAAGGATCTTCTCCCTAATAGCTTGACGAATACCAGCTCAGAAAGAGCGAAAATAAGCCCATGAAGGGCAGAACCGACTATATCCCACATGAACCCCATAATGTACTGGCTGTTGGTGACATAGTTGTACCTGTCTGAATCTGAATCCAAGGCGATTATGGTCACAGCAGCTGTGATTATCACAATAGCATTAATCATCAAGGCGTTTAGTTTATTCTTCACAATGAAGTATCCAAATAGAGCTGAGAAAACTAGTGATGAAGATGCTAGAAGCGATGCGGTTGATGCCGGAAGATATGCATAAGCATATGCATACATGAGGTTATCCGCCGCACTTAGAAAGCCTAAAACTAGATATGATAGGATAAGCTTTAAATTTGGAAGAGTTGGCAAAGTTTTGCAGAAGAAGTACGTAGGAAGCAACATGAAAGCTGTTAAGGGCCATCCAGCAACCGCTACCCATGAGATAATCCACTTGCTTTTACCACCATTGGCAAAATATATTCGCGACAAGAGGTTTGAAGCAGGGAATGCTATTAGCATTGCTCCAATACTTAGGATTAGAAGAACCCAATGGGAGAGTGGTTTGCTTTGGTAGCTTTCCCATGCCATTGCTCTCATAGCGTAGAATTTCTCCCAAGATGGAGGACGAGAAGGTTTCGAGGTTGCCTCTTCCATTCTTGCCCCCTAAACAGGAATTCACAATCCAGGATTTGTGATCAAATGACTGTGTAGGGAGAAAAGAATTGATCTAAACTTGATTTCTTCATGAACCTGACCAACATCATAGCAGGGATAAGAAGCAAGATTATGTCTCTCCTATGATTATGTTGAATCAGCAGCAAAATTATGCACTTTATTCCAGTCTCAACGCAAATAATAATCATTTAGTGTGCCATGACAGATAGCTCAAGACATAGGAATACAAGGGCCTCCAAGAACAGTATGAGATTAAAGCATACCAAATTGAATCTCTTAGGATCAATGGATTGATAATTAAATATGCATATTACGCAGTATGGCGGTGGGATCTTCGAGAAATCAAAGATTAATTGTTCAATTATCAGATTTCTTGCCCAAAACAATAAGCATTTATTACCAATTTTATTCCTGATATGCAGTAATCAAGTAATTTCAGAATTAGAAGTCCTGGAAAAGCATATTCAACTATAAAATCAAACAAAATGAAAAAGATCAATTAGGGGATTATTATTGTGAAATATAAACATATCCCGAGATACCATTTTCTAGGAGTTTGGCTGCAAAGTGGACGAACTAAACTAACTAAATAACTGATACTTTGAATTTGTAAACAAAATACTAAAACCAATTTTCCAAAAGGACTCACCAGTTTAGGCAGAAAAAAGCAAGGCAGTGAATTTAGAATTCTTCCAGGTCTGAACTAAATTAAAACGGTGCCTTTAAAAGAGGAGTAAGTTGCTGCTTTCATGGGCCATGCAAATCACATGTCGCCTTCCATATGGATCGGTTTCTTAGTGAAAAATGTTGTCAGATGTCGTGTGAGTCCAGTATACCTATGTAAGAATGGGATATTCTGCTATTGTTTATTTGGAAATTGCAAATCATGTGGTTAAGGTCGTCTGGTTTGCAGACGTCAGGTCATCGTGGTAATTGCCTAATTTTATTTGTAATCCATTTCAATCATGATGGGCATCGTGTGTTTTGACTTATATATGCTCCCACTGAATCCACCAAATAAAAAGAGAACATTATTTGTGGGTTCCAGCGATACTTGTCAAACGATAAAATTTTTAATCTTTTTTTACCTTAGCGTAATTATTGCATTCGATGCGCAAACTTGATTATTTTCAGATTAAATAACTGAAATTTAAGTGTTAATTTGGTACTTAAATTTTTTGTTATTTTTATAATTAACAAACTAAATTTTGTTAAATTGTGCAATTAACTATCTCATCTAGGTATTATAAATTAATACAAAAAATTTGTAGATCGTAAATTGATCCTTTCAAATTTTGGATAATTATTGATAAAAATTAACATAGTTCAAATATCAAATATAATATTTACTCATTTTTTATAGTATATAAGAAAGGATTAAATACAAAAAAACCGACCTGTGTTTTTATACTTTTATAGAGACATGACCCGTGTTATTTTTTTACAATCAACTAACCTATAATTACCTCCGTTTTGTTCCATCTAAGTGCCGTTAAATTAGCCACGTGTCAAGCATTGTGGTATGTACGGAGAGAAAAAAAATAAAACAATTTCAATGATTCCTGTGAGCTACACAAGGTGAGCCTTTTCTCTCTCTCTCTCTCACACACACACACTAATACTTAGGGCTGGGCAAAAAAACCGATCGAACCGTGAACCGAGCCGAACCAAATCGAAAAAATTCTATTTTTTCATTTCGGTTCGGTTCACGATTCGGTTCGTTCGCGTTCGGTTCGCAATTTCGAACCGAACCTCTTACTATTAAAAAAAAAAAAAATCTCTTCACTGCCTAAGTAAAGGCAGTCGGCCCAGCCCCAATGAATTAGGTTTTGCATTTAGGTTTGTTTGTGTTTATTTTGTAATCGTCTCTCCTGTCTCCTCACCTCATCCTCCTCACTCGTTCACTCCTGTGTGTCTCCTCCTCACACGCGCCGCACATCACCGATCACGGCTGGGCTGACAGTCTCACACACACTCACACAGCGTCAGGCCATCAGCCACACACACTCTTGGTCAAGGTGAAGTCCTTTTCTTTTTCTATTTTGTGATTATGAATGATTTTTACTACTAATTTTTTACTGGTTGTGTTGTAGTATAGTGTTTTGGGGTAGTTTGAATAATGAATCTTGATGATTGTAATGTGAACTTGATTGGTGGATTTGTCTATTGGAATGAGCAGTTGTTGATCTTGTGCCGTTCGGTGTTAAACTATTGGACCTCTTGGAACATAGTCCCTGTCTGATGAACCGAAGTTAGATTTCTTACGAGTGCGGCTTCTCGAATGGAAGCACGAACTCTAGATAAACTTGCCTCTAGCTTCTCTAGTCTGCTGTGTGTTTTGATTACTGGTTTTTTAGAATCCTCGGTGGATACTGAAGGTTCATCGGCTTTTGACAGATTCAACAACGTTGTTTCCTCCAGGATCACCTAATTAATAAAAACAAAAAGGTTTATACAATAATAATACACCCATCTTATAATTCATACATTACTGGCCTGCAGGTGGTCTTAGTTACTGTATTGATTTGATGATTTGCCTTACTCATTGAGTCCCTTCCTTCTATATATATTTGTTTGAAATTTTAAAAGGGTAAATTTTTTTCCATGTCTGGAGTAGAAAATGATGAATGGAAACAGGTACTTACGATTGCTAAGATAC
Source organism: Combretum micranthum (assembly GCA_024138025.1). Lineage (NCBI taxonomy): Eukaryota > Viridiplantae > Streptophyta > Magnoliopsida > Myrtales > Combretaceae > Combretum > Combretum micranthum. The sequence continues at coordinate 1,516,714 of JAMXBD010000042.1, read as the reverse complement.
ATCCAACAAGGTGGCTCCTGGTGCTTTACTTCTATGCCGAGCTGTCGGGCATCTATGTATGACTAAACATTGTATTTGGTCTCTGATTCTGCTCCTGCAAGTTATTATCATCTTTCTTTTTTATTTGTACCTAATTTAGCTGCATTGCCAATCTAAGATCCTGAATGATAGTAACATAAATAGCATGCTTTTGAACATTGTTTCCATTTTTACTAATTATTGCATCATAAGAACATCAAATTAACTAATACATTCACTTGATATAAGATCGAAACCGATATTTCATATCTAATTTGATTTATAAAAATTTTGAAAAACCAAACAAAATTGGCTTTGCGGGCTCCATCAAAGTCTTATTAATTAGGATTCAAAAAGGTCCACTGTTAATATAATCCAACCATTAAAATTAATATAATAAGTAAGCTTATCATCTAATTATTGTAATGATTATTATCATTTGACCATTGAAATGATCATAAGAATTATGTATCAATGACTGATAATATGAGGATATCATAAGTGTATAAAATTGATGGGGCATACAATTTTCCATTGTTTTTCCATATTCAGTGATTTTCTTCTTTTATGTTTGTTTTCTATTGTTATTATAATTTTTTTTTTTCAGTTTATTCTCGTCCGTATAGTAACATTATTCTAATGTTCTCTTAAACTATTACTAAGAAAGACCATTTACATTGGAACAATTAATGTTTTCCTTTATTCTTATTACACATCAATTTAAAAATATCTGTCCCTGTTTTGTCTCGATTTAGGGAGTCCCCAACATAGACCAGCCTCTTGTTCCTGAGTCTCCGCAAAACTATCTTTAAGTTTACTTGGGAAAGGTAATATAGAAAATTACCTTTATATTTTACTGACGAGTATAAATCTAGCTTGTTATGGAATTTTTTAAGTCAGCTTTTAATTTTTATATTTTTAAGCGTAATAATGGAGGGTATGTAATCCATAACTTTTAGGCGTAATAATGGAGGGTATGTAATCCCATCCTTGTGTTTTGTGATCGGGATCTCATGCAAATAACCTTATCTTTTATAATATGTTTGTGTTTGGTTTCATGGAGCAGAATCAGTTTTGTTACTATGGTTTATTTATTTTTTTGTTTGATTTATAAATTAAATTATATTAAAAAATTATTTATAAACACCAATTGCTTGGTTTGTGCTTATCAATAGCAGCAAAGTAGAACATATTTAGCTTAAGGCGTTTTTATACTTTCATCTAATCTTTTGTTTTACTTTTCAGATGTCTTCGTTTGATGCACAGAGTATGAGCAAACCAGTAAATGTTGATGCTTCGAAGAGCAATCCGATGGATGTGGATGCATCTGAGGAAAAAGTGAATAGAGATGAAAATGTTGGCAAAGACGATCAGAATGATAATAGTGGTCCTCTACCTTCTTCCGGTACAACATGTAAACTCCCTTCCTCTCCATCAGCTTCTAACAAAAGACAAAGGTCTAAAGTGTGGGCACATATGACATTAGAATCAGATCAAAATGGGAACAAGAGGGCAAAATGCAATTATTGTCATAAAACCTTTAAGTATACTGGCGGGAATGGAACTAGTGCATTGCTTACTCACTTGAAGAGATGTAAACAATTTGTTAGCAAAGACACAACGGGTAAGCAGAAAACTCTCCCTAGTATATTAGAAAATAATCATCTTTCCATTCAACTAAATAGTAATTTTGATGAAAGTCGGTGTAGAAGAGAGCTTGCTAGAATGTTTGTAGTTGCTGAGCTGCCATTTAGATTTGTTGAAAATGAAGCTTTTATCAGTTATAGCAATGTATTGCAGCCTAAGTTTTCAGTTCCATCTCGTAAAACTTTAAGACGTGATTGTCTAGAGTTGTACAATGAAGAGAGGGAAAAATTGAGGCAATATTTTGCTAAATTTACTGGTAGGGTGTGTTTAACTACTGATACGTGGACTTCTTGCCAAAACTTATCTTACATGTGTCTTACATGTCACTTCATTGATGAGAACTGGAAATTGCAGAAAAAGATTTTGAATTTTTGTCAAATTTCTGGTCATTCTGGTGAGGCAATTGCCAATGCTGTGGAGGCATGTTTGAAGGGATGGGGTATAACAAAGGTTCTTACAATCACTGTAGATAATGCAAGTTCAAATGATGTTTGTATGCAGTATTTGAAAAGAATATTTCAATCTTGGGGAACACTTATGTTGAAGGGAGAGTATCTCCATATGAGATGTTGCACATATCTTAAGTTTAACTGTGAAAGAGGGTCTGAAAGATATGGATGATTCCATATTTAGAATTAGATCTGCTGTTAGATATGTTAGGTCTTCTCCATCGCGATTGGCAAGGTTCAAAAGCTGTGTGGCAGAAGAAAATGTAGGGAGCAAGGCACTATTATCTTTAGATGTTGAAACCAGATGGAATTCAACATATACAATGTTGGAGTCGGCTGTGAAATTTCAGAAAGCATTTGAGTTGTTGGAGATGAAGGATGAGAAGTTTAGGGCAGATCTTACAGGCAATAAAATGAGGGGACTTCCTACAGAAGAAGATTGGGTATATGCACGTGGCATATTGCCTTTCTTAAAAACATTTTATGATGCTACTTTGAGCATTTCTGGTTCTTTATATGCCACTTGCAATCACTTTGTTGAAGAAATTATGGGTGTTGGGAGTGAGATCAAAGAACAATGTGGAAGTGATGATCTTTCTGAGAATGATGGCTGAAAGAATGAGAGTAAAGCATGAGAAGTATTGGGGAAATATTAACAACATGAATGTATTGTCATTTGTGGCTGCAGTTCTTGATCCTCGTCTAAAATTGTCTTATGTGGATTGGATGGTGAGAGAGGTTTATGATGATGAGAAGGGAAACCAGCTAATGGAAAAAATTAACTACACCCTCTCAAGCTTGTTTTATTATTATGATTCTTGTATTGAGCACAGTGAGGAAAGCTTGACAAATTCTGAAAGTCATGTGAAAGAACCAAAAGTGGAAATGGTAAATGAAGAGCGTAAAAAGAAAATGAGAAACAAGTTCACTAAAAAAGTGGGAGTGAACAAAACGATGCAAAGGAATGAATTGGAGAAGTATTTGGCAGAAGAACGGGAGGAACTTGATGATGATGATATAAAGGTTTTGATGTATTGGATTGGTGGAAAAAATTCTCATGTAGGTACCCCATCCTCTCTTTAATGGCTAAAGACATCTTAGCAATTCCTTTGTCAACCGTGGCTTCAGAAAGTGCTTTTAGCACGGGTGGTCGAGTTCTTGATGTTTTTAGGAGTTCACTGACTCCATATATGGTGGAAGCCCTCATATGTGCACAAGATTGGCTCAAAAAATCTGCAATTTTGTCCATTGAGGAGGATCTTGAAGCACTGGAAATTTTTGAATCAGGTTTCAGTTTGTTAAATTTTATATTAGTTTCAATTTCTTTCATATGTTGATTATGTGCTAATAGGATGCCTTTTTTATATATTGCAGAAACTGAAGTTGTGAAATTGATGGATTCAGCTACTACAAATATCACCATCAATTAAACTAAGGTCACTAGGTCAGTCCATTGAACCTCAATTTACTACTTAAAAGAATTACTTATGAGCACAAAATGTTTTTTAAAGAAGGAAATTGATCAATTGTAAAGTTTAGATACTATGCCACCAAAATATCATTTGTGAGGTGAACTTTTTTTATATTTACTTCATTTAACTTTTGTCCTCTCCAGGTATCAAGATTGGGTTCTAAATTTTGTCATCAAGGAGATGTCCCATTTGAGCTGAGGTTGAAAATGAAGAATACAACCTTCTTGCAAGAAGAAAACAAGAAAAGGAAGTTGGAATTATGTAGTGAAAATAGTAGAACCAATCCACCTATTGCTGAATGGTTAAATTGTGAAGTCAATGTATTATTTTAGCCATTGTAATGTTAAGTTTTATGCTCTAATGAAAACATGGATGTTACTTTATTCTATTTGCTCTTGATGTTGTTTGCCCAAATGTGGGAATTGGAAAAGCAGGTCCTAACTAATGAAAACAAGTTCTTTATGTATGCAAACTAAAGCCTCTCTCCCTTACGTTGTACCCATCTGGACGCTAATTTGTTCTGTTTATTTATTCTCTCGTGTCTAACCTTCTGGCTGAGAAACTGTCCTGTGCAGGACTTCAAGAGGACAGCATACATGGAGGCGGATCTTCGATGTTCTACTACCATTCAGAGTATGGAAAAGAGGCTAAGGGCAGCTTGCCATATGGACAATGTTGTGAAGGTTAGAATCAAGCAGTTTTTCTTTTAATCTCTTATTCTTCATTAACTTTATGATGCTAATAACCTTTTATCTTGGTTATTATAAATTTACCTTAAAACAAAGCATGATAAAATTTGAACAACCCCAGAATTTTCTTTTCTTTCTTTATAAAATTTGAACAACCCAGAAGCTTGAACCCATTTTTTGGTGTAAGCTGAAAACTGTTTGGTTGGAAAACAAAACTGGTTTATCATGGTTTTAAAGCATTTTTTAAAATCCCTTCAATTCTCTTAAGACATGCAAACCTTTTGCTACAAACTCAAGCTCCTGGAGAGGACAAGGAAGCAATGTTTTGGGGTATAAAGTTCACTTTTCTATAGAGTGGTCAAGTGAAAAGTTTTACATTGCACTATATAAATTTTCCTTTTTCATCATCATTATTATTATTCCCATATACAACATTAAAGCTTTTTATTTCAATGAAATAACCATTTCTTCTCAGGAACAAGAAAAACGTGAAGCTGAGGCAGAACAAGCAAGAGTAGCTGCAAAGGAGAAAAGAAATAGTGCTAGGGGTGGAGCTCCTGCTAGACAAGCACCCAAGAGGGCTAATAAACCAAAAAAATCTACAAAGACAGAAGCAGTCCAAGATACGTCACAGGTGGACTCAATAACAACTATGGAAACAGTGAGATGGAGACTGGTTATACTGTAATAGCTGGTGATGGATCTAAGCATATATAAATATTAACTTCTTAGGATACTCAATGAGGTTTTTTCTATAATAGATAATGCCCCTGTTGCTGTGAAGGCGAAAGGTAGGGCAGCAGCTACGAAGAAACCTCCTGCTGGAAAGGTTTGTCCGGTTTCTGCCTTTCTTTTGTCCCAGTTTAGCATAGTTTCCTGAAACGTCCAATTTGCTTCTAATTGTGCTAGATAATTTCCTAGGTGAGTCTTTTAACCGAAAATGGAAACACCAAGGATGATCTGAGGCTACCTACAGATGACAATCTGCTGAGCCAGGTGTGTGGTCTTCTCTAATTCTCATTCATACGAATACATAAATCAGTTGTTTAGTCTATCGCCATTCTTTCAAATTAAATCTCTTTATCCTTCCTGTTTGTTTAGATTAAAGGTGGATTTGCTGAAGGAAAGGACCTTGTTGTCACTGTAATGTCTGCAATGGGTGAAGAGCAAATCTGTGCACTCAAGGATATCGGTCCAAAGAATTAGATATGCTTCTATAGCAATAGTCAGGCCTTGCAGCATATCTATATAACATTGGTAGCGTATTATGTTCTATACCTTTATAATGGAATAATTTTACTTTCAGTTGCTTGAGAAGAAACTAGACATGTAAGTGCAACTAAGTATGCAGAAAGAAGATGGGGGCATAGCAAGCATCGATGATTGATCTTGTATTTGCAGCAGGATGAGTCATATGGCTGGCAAATCTGTGAATGTTCCGAACTTGTTTACATCTATAACTCTCTTTGGACAACTTGAGGGATGCAATTATATACCCTTATTTCATGGTTATATTATTTATAGCTCTTGTTTTGGCATAGCTAGAATAACGAATGCTACATTCAGATGCTGGGATAGATGCGTTCACCTCTGGTTTTTTTTCTTGATTTGGATTCCCATGTGAGATGATACTTAATGATTCTTCATTGTCATTGAAGATATAAAGGCTCTCTGTCCAGAATTTATGGCTCCACTTTTGGAGTGAATTCTTCATGAACCTGACCAACATCATAGCAAGGATAAGGAGCAAGATTATGTCTCTCCTATGATTATGTTGAATCAGCAGCAAAATTATGCACTTTATTCCAGTCTCAACGCAAATAATAATCATTTAGTGTGCCATGACAGATAGCTCAAGACATAGGACTACAAGGGCCTCCAAGAACAGTATGAGATTAAAGCATACCAAATTGAATCTCTTAGGATCAATGGATTGATAATTAAATATGCATATTACGCAACATGGTGGTGGGATCTTCGAGAAATCAAAGATTAATTGTTCAATTATCAGATTTCTTGCCCAAAACAATAAGCATTTATTAGTCACAATTTGGTGTTATAATATAAAAATGTTAATTAAATAAAAAAATTTGAAAATATATTGCGATTGAACTCAAAAAACTTAAATAATCTGAAATAGAGTGGCTATATTGCGGATGAAAATTAAATGTACAATTGCATTTATGAGTTTAATTTCATGTTCATATACATAAATGCTTATAGTGATGTTGTCATAAAATTAAATTCTCTTTTTTTTTTATATGGTTCGAACGTATATCGAACCGTACCGAACCATTTTTTTTAGGTTCGAAAAATTAGTGAACCGAACCGTAAGGTTAGGTTCGTTTTTTAAAAATAACCGAACCGTTATTTTAGGTTCAATTAGGTTCGGGCGATGAACCGGACCGAACCGTACCGTGCCGACCCTTAATAATACTCAAGGCAGATTAGCTTCTCAAAATGAATGACGCACGTAATGAAATAGAAGGATATCTACTTGAGTAGCAAAAATGGAAGAAGGGTCTTACCAAAGCCACCTTTACCTAGGAAGGTGACCAATCTAATAGGTTAAGTGTTTCGTTAGAAGCCATGGCTAGGATCAATGTGGGCGTGGGTGTCGTCGTTTTTGAGATTCTGCTCCTGTGAGTATGCTTAGGCAAGGTACGACAATGGCGGTGGGACCGTGTTGAAAAGAGAGCTAGAGTTGAAGAGAATGAGAACGCCATCGTTGTCTTCCTCGAGTTGATATCAAAACAAACTAACTATGCTTTCCTATTATACTATGGCACATATGGAAACAATGGAATAGATGTGTTTTTGACAAAATCAACTCGGATCTCAAAGAGTTATATTAAATATTTTGATGGGAATGATGAAGCTTCTAGATCTTTTATCGGCGATGACTCGGTAAGGTGGTGACTTGGTGGAATGGTTTTGGCAAGATGCGGTTGTTTTGGATGAAGGAGATGATAGTTCTATTATGTTTGTGGGCTTTGTCTTTTTGGTGATAGTGAGAGAAAGTGAGGTGAGAGAAAACTTGGTTTCTTCTTCAATGGAGGTTCGGTATTATGATAGAGAAGATGATGATGTCATCTCGAACATTGTCTCTACTGTGTTCATTAGTAAATCGAAATTGTTTTATTTTCTTTCTCTCCGTACATGCCACAAATGCTTGACACGTGGTCAATTTAATAGCAGTTGGACAGAACAAAACAAAAGTAATTACAAGTCAGTTAATTGTTAAAAAAAGTAACACGAGTCATATTTTTGTAAAAGTGCAAAAACATAGGTTAGTTTTTTTGTAATTAACCCTATAATAAATATTGAAAAATAAAATATGCCTTCTATAACTCTTACCTAATCTTTGGCCAATGAATACAAAATACTCATACATTGGCATCAATCTCCAGTGCATTAGCGAGCATGAGAGCAGCCCCGGGGAGTGGCAATTTAGTGGCAATGAGAATAAGGTTGCTTTCCAATCTATTTCATTAGAAAACATAGATTTTGTTGGTACCATGATATTCATTCACTTAAAGTTGATGCAAAGGTATTGATACTCCTAAAAAATGTTTTTTTTTCTCATAAATTTCACTTGATACCAAATAAAACAAACCTTGGTTTTCATTTCTCTTGTGATGATCTTAGAAGATGGGAAACATGTCAAGTATCTGCTTGCAATCATGTCTTCTAATCTTACTTTGGATGTAAAATGTAATTTTGATAGTTATATTTCATTTCAATTGAAAAATGTAGCAAAATGTTTTAGGGTTCGTGCATGACCACTTAATAGAAACACTAAACTAAAAGCCCATACAAAATGAGTATTTTATGGGGATAAAGTGTATATGCAAATAATGAAGTAACATAAGACTAATTAATTGTAGAGACGCAATCGTATCCAACCCATTAAAAACTCTATAGGATTTTTGGGTAGGCTTAGGATAGTTTTACAATCCTATAGGGTTTAGGGTAGTCATACGTCATAAATATGACCAAATGGTAAACTTAACTCGCCAAAACATAATATAATTTGAAATTTAATAATTAAATAAGAAATTGAATACAAACTCAAAATACAAAGATTTTTAAAGGATAATATAGTCCAAAGTTTCAAAGACCATTGTACGTAGCATTACAAGCTATAACAGTTATCTTAAGACTCTTGAAGGTGTGTGTGTGTGTACATATATAGTTTCACATATAAAAAAACCCTTGGGGTTTATTAAAGCATCATTTGATACATTTATTTTCCTTGGTACACATTATTAGCAGTACTTTTCGAGTCAAACAAGGCAGGATGAGTTAGCTTGATATCATATAGAGACGAGTTTAGGTATGGCAATAAGAACCCTCATAGAGTTTAAGATCATATTTAGAAGACGCAAGGAAGCAAGGTGAGTTTGAGTCTTATATGACCCATCATAAACTTGCTTTGGTTGTATCCTTAGTTACTCGGGATGCATGTGCCTATAAGAAATGTTTCAAAGATGTGTCAAAAAAATTATAATTCTAAGTCATTACATTAATGGCTCATTTTGTTTGGTATGTGAATTTTAAATTTAATTCTCCTTTCCTTATTTAGAAGCCATTTTAGACAATAGAATCACCTATTTAAGACTTTATAGGAAACCTGATCCCCCTTTGTTGAAGGCATTATCACAATTTTATTTTGGCTCATTTTTAGTTGTTTTTTTTTTTTCAAATCCGTCACATATTTATTATCTACATTTATTACTAAGAGTTCCATTTCTTTCATTATATAACATTTCCAAATACAGAAATAGATTAGTCATTATCTTACTTATTTTAGCTCTAGTCTATTTAATTGCAATCATTTTGCATTCCAAAAGTGGTATAATAGTATTATCTTCATTCAAAGTTTATGATGTACACTCATTTAGTTACAAGTACTTTTGCTGTTTTATTTTTTAAAGAAATGAGTGTATCTCAATATGTTAGAAAAGTGCACTCAAATATATTAAGAAAGCATATTTTCCTACTATGATGGTTTTCGAAATCTTAGGATATGAGCTAGAGATTGTTCGATGTGTCAATTAATTGCTCAACTGGTGTGATACTAACTTAACAAGTTAGAATTCTTCAAGGGTACTCTAGAGTATTTGGTTGGTTGTAGACAAAGAGCGACCGAGATGTCACTAACTAAGGCAATTCAATCTGTCGTTATACAGTTGGCCAAAGGGCCAAGATAGATCAAATAAGGTCTAAAGAGCAACTAATAGCTTTAACAAGTCAATCTAACTTGGGTGCTCATATCCAAAACGGTCTATCAATAATTTTTAACTAATTCCTTAACAAAATCCTAATGTTAACTATTTCTTTTAACAATGAAAGGAACCTCATACTGAAGATTTTTTAAAGGAATAAAAAAATCAACAAAAATACTCTTTAAAAGAAAGAATAACTAATTATTTCAATTCAACGAAATTAAAAAATCAAAAGATAATGACAAAAATATTTTTTTAAAGGAAAAAGCCATTTTTAGTACATGAACTTCTGCCAAATGGTCAATTAGGTACCAATGTTATACCCATCTAAACTTTTTGTACCCCTTTTCAATACCTCTATTAACTTCATTAATGAAATTATCTAACGTAGACCTTTCAACCAATAACAATGTAACAACTATCCATTTCAAAAAAATCAACGTTCATCTAACCTGATCATAGTTCAACATGCATACTAGTAATACATGGGAAAAGAATAAAACCAACAAATGAGAGAGGGATTTAAAGAACAATCTCTACCCTTAATTTTTAAAAAAGGAAATTAAACTTTTACCACAAACCAAATCAACATCCACTCAACTAAAAGGAAATTCTTAAAGCCCTAACTTCCATTTACTTAAGAACAATCTAGAGTCTCTCAATCATGAGTAAGTAGTCAAATTCTTCGAGGGGTTTCAATGCACCATTCATCCTATTACAGTAGCAATCTAATCTCTTGCAACTATGGTGTGAAGGTGAGATTTTCAATTGCAAGGACAGAGAATAATCGCGGACAAAATGCGTAAGGTTCAATAAGGTGTGTCCTATATTTCTTTTATTTTTGGCTTTTTTAAATTTTTTTTCTTTATTGGTATTATCTTATAATGCAAGGTTGAAGAAGATGTTTTCATTTTTCATTCTCATTTTCCTCTTTTTTTTTTGTAAAATTTTTGAACTTTTGTAAGATATTATATGAATGTTAACAAAATTCTTTGTGTTTATTCCATATAAGCATGGTCCAAATTTTTTTTATGGTTGGATTCAAAGGCGAAAGCAGGATTATACGATTGGGGGCTCAGACCTTAGTTAATTTAATCTTAAAATTGTTTATTAATATTCACTCGTTATTACAATTATATTATATCTTATATATTTATGAGAATTTCATAGTGATTTCAATGTTATAAAAACTTCATGAAAAAAAATCATTCAAACAATAATTAAGAGTATTTAGTACATTTCATAAGAGATGGTATATATATCCCTTGAAAATAAATTATTAATAAAAATATATAGAGTTAGTATCTATTTAAATTTTGCTTTTAATAAAAATAAATCATAAAATATATTTAGATAGGATATTTATTCGATACTTTGTATTGTGTTCATTTTCTTAGCATTACATGTAGAAATAAATAATGTTACTAAATCAAATTATAATTAATATGCAATATGTGTGCATTTAGCACAAATAAATCATAAAATATATATAGATTGGATAGTTATTCAATAATCCATATACATTTAAATAACACTAATTGAAGAAAAATAAGTTAATAAATCAAATTATATGATCACTATGCAATAAGATTTAATTGTAGTATGGATAATAATAATTATTATCATGTGGTATACTTTGAATATAAAATAGTTATTAATAAGAATTTATTTAGTTTGATAATTTTATAATAAAAGAATTTAATGTTATTAGTTATTGTGAAAGAAAAATTAAAAATAGATACACACACACACATATATATAGAGAGAGATAGTAGTTAGTATAAGAGAGAGAATGTAACTAGTGTAATAAATGCTTCAAAAAAGTACTCATATAGGATTTGAACCCATGACCTCAAAATATAAAAGTAAATATATAGCCACTAGACTACACTTAGTTTTATGTCATAGTTCTTTTTTTATAATATACATATAACATATAATTTTTTCTATCTAAAGAACATTTAAAAATTAATTTTTCCTAAGCTTGGGCAGGAAGGGTTTGCGCCCATGTCGACCTCCCCACCCCCAAAGATCCACCCTAGGTTGGATTGCAATGAAGAGAAGCAATCAAAAAGATCAACTATCATGTACGATACTAATTTCAAAGACAAGATGCCTGCATCATTAACAGAGGATGGGAAGGCTGGAATTCAACAACTTAGGGAAGAGAACTATGCGATGACAAGAAAGATTGACGACCTAAAAGGGGAGATGGGTAGGCTTGAAGTGGCTGTCAAATTTTACAAAATTATGCTCATGGTGACATAGTTGAGGATTCTCTTGTACTGGGTAGTGTTTAAGCTATGAGTGTTTTGTTACTATATGGAAAATGTTTTGTATTACTACTTCAATATCAATGAAAAAAAATCAATTGCAATCAATTTTTATGTTATAATTTAATGTCATTTAATACACCACTAGGAGAATAATTTACATTTGATAGAAGGAATACATTAGTCTATGAAGAAAAGCTGAGTATTACCATAAAGTGAGCACATGAGGTTATTATAACCCTTCATCTATCATCTCAATATGTGAAAATATAACAATAATGCGTCTATTATTCAACATGCTTGCCTAGCATTCAAAAGGATTACCACTCCAAGGAATATCGGCCTTCTCAATGTGTGCAAACTTGGCACGAACCAAAAAAGGGAGCCTCAAAGGACAAACATATAGTTATCATATTACGTGTGCACCCGTAATATGAGAACCATCTTATAAGTCAGAGTTTGCAAGACTTGCCTAATCTCTGTTTTATAAACTTCTAAAATACAACTATATTTGTGATAATTAAAAGAAATCCAATTTCCTACAGTCTTCCAGGACATTAAAGAATCAGTATACCCCACCAAATAATAAGATAGAATATATCATCTACACTTTACAACTTTAGACTATATAACAAACTAATCTAATCTATAATCTAAACTTATGTTACATCAAACAAATTCTTTATAGAACACAATCTATTTACTTCTTATATCTAACTCGTCTTCTATCCTTAATAAGTCGTCTCCACACAGGTTTAACCCATTCCTCAAAGCTTTAGCTATTCCTACTATAAAACTATGGGGGTGTGAGCTAAACCATGGCTCAGTGAGTAACATAACCACTCCACACTTCAAACAGATGTCAAACAAGTTTTGTTAACAAACATATGCAATGCACCACTCAATCATATTATATGCACAGTTAGGGGTGTTCACGGTTCGGTTAACCAGTCCATGGCCCTATTTTTTTATCCTAACCGTAACAATTGAATTTTCAATATCCTGATCCTAAACCGTTCCATTATGAACGGTTGACCGCCTTAACAGTTAACCCTTTTTTCGATTAATTTTTTCGGTTTACGATTTTTAATCGTTTAACATAATGATTGTGTAAATTTTGCAGTCAACCATATTTTTCAATATATCTGTAAAAAAAATTAGAGTATTTTTTTATATAATTATATTAAAAACTATAAATTCAGAATGTAAGACATATAAAATAGTTATTAATATATATCGGTGCCATCAAGATAATCATCATAATAGCCTTTTACACATGTGTTTTTATCAACTCTGATCCAATGAGCTCAATACAAAATCTCAATCAAACACCACCATTCCAATTTTCTAACATATATGCATTTGTTTCTTCTTATATGAATCATTCATTTTAACATAATTCATATTGATAACACTAAAAAAATAATTATATGGGTATATTATAAATTATTTATATTTATAATTACGGATCAGTTAACCAAATCCATCGGTTTTTAGAATTTAAAAACCGAAACCGAAAAAATTAAAAATATTAATCATAAACCGAAACTGATGGATCGGTTAACCCTTTTTTTCGGATTGGTTTCTCGATTTCGGTTCGGTTATCCTAAACATTAGGTTTTTTTGCACACCCCTATGCACAGTTTGAATAGCTAGAATCCATACCAATAGAGATTTACACCCTCTCTTGAGGGTCGAAGGAACCAGTACTAGTAATCTACACCCAGGAGAAACAAAGAACTAAGGAAGGAGGAATTTTTCAGCTCATAGCTTTCTCAACTCATATCTTTCACAATTCATTGGTATTACATATATATATTACTAACATAACCTCAAACTTCTCCTTAGTGAGCTAAGGAGGGAGGATTTTGATACACACACATATATATATATGTATATATCATCAACATAACCCCACTTCACCTTAAAACAATGAATCTCCACTAAGTACTAGTATTTAATATCAACACCATAGGCGATGTCCATCGTTGCCTGTTTAGTTCCTATAGAATCGAAAGAACAATGGAAACTTTGTGTAGAACTAGGAACTTTTATCTAGAAAAACCAACAGTAACTAGAGACTCGAAATGCTAATACATAGTGTGGTTACCCAAAAGAAATTTAGTATATGCAATCGTGCAATGCATGATTATTTAATTAAGTAACCAAATAGATTTAAGTTCGTTTATTAGGGTGACTAAGCAATTTAACAAACACTCATCAACAATAACAACCACTCAACTATTACAAACATCGTGTGATCACTTTTATGCTAGAAGTTTATCAACCAAAGCAATCATTAAACAACATTCGAATACCCAATCCCCACACATTTTCAATTAAGTTTTTCTTAAATTAAGGTGCAACTACATTACAAGCACAAGCAAGACCATAAGATCAATGTTACACACCTGTCATCTAAGTTAAGCCATAACAACCTTCTAGGAAAACCAAATCATCATCCTTCATATTGACATCCAAACAAAAGTAAAAGATTGGCTAGGGCTATTACAGAGAATGAATAGTAAAAGAAAATATCTATCCATGAATTTAAACTTATTTTAAGAACTTATTTGATCAGACACTAAGTAGAAACCTCGCCAAGATACAAACAGTTCTTCCTTGTCCATCAAAGTATTTCTTTTCTCTTTGTTTATAATCACTTATTACATAAACATCAACAAAGCATTCATATACAAGAGCATTCATTTTCTAAGCAAACACACATTTGACACAACATATTCTCCATGTTATTTATGGTTTATCCTAACTCATTAACTTAAGTCAATTATTAACTATCCACTCATTTTAACTTAATTCTAGCCAAATTGATTAGAATTAATCATTTAATCCAATTACTAAGTCATTTTGATTAAGTTTAATCAATCTAATTCATTTTAGCTTATTAAAGTCTATTTTGTCAAGTTGAACTTAAGTTGATTAACTAAGTTTGTTTTATATTTAACATTCATATTAACTTAAATCTACGTAAACTTAATCTTAATCAAGTTGATTAAACTTAATTAATCTAATTCATTTTAATTTATTCAAGTTTATTTAGTCAATTTGAACCTATTTTTATTAGCTAAGTTCATGTTATACTCAATTATACACATTTAACAAGCAAACACAAGTTTTCAACTCTGTTTGGAATATGTAGCATTTAGTATCAATCAAAATTTAAGCCTTGACACTTTTATAATTTGCAAAAACTTAAAACATAAAAATTGTAGATATCCTTTTAAGCTTTTCAGAGCATTTTAAATCACTTCAATCCTAGGCCGAATGAAAAAGTTATTATCAAAATACAAAATAATATTGTAGCAGGGGAAACCAAACGGGGCCATTTTAAGGGCCATTTCAACCTAGGGATTTTACTAAAAAATGATCTGAAAATGAAACACCATCCAAACGGGCCGTTTTTTCCATACACCCCCTCAAACATGGCCATTTAGACATAGGGACTGTGAAAAAAAATGATCCGAAAGTGAAACATCCCCCCAAAGGGCCATTTGATAGGATGCATGGATCCTTGTGACTTCCCATGTTTTCTTTCTTCTTTTTTAACACTTTTCACACATCCTACTTCAGCTTAAACACTATAAAAACTACATATAACTCATATTCACAACTTTTAACATTTCTAAACTCATTTTACTTCATCAAAATATCTTCAAACTACATCATTACTTCCTAACTTCACATATATATACTCCACTTAGGTTTTAAACTTTCATATTCATATATCCATAATACATCAACTTCATTACACTTTCTACATGTAACAAACATTAATCATAATATATATGCATTTATAACAATCAAAACAAAGAAAGTAAGCATACTCACATGTTTGATGACTTTAACTATCTTGTTCTTCACTGCTGCAACTACTTTCTAGTTGTTGTAGCTCCTTTCATGCATGCTTCTCCTCTTCTATTTTGATTTCATCTCTTATTTCTCTTTTTAATCTTGATGAAAATTGTGATTTTGGGCCAAAGATTTGAAAGAAAGAAGAGAGAATGATGAAGAAAAAGGAAGAGGAAGGAAACATATGAAGGAAGGAAAGGAAAAAGAAATGGCATATTTCAAAAGGAAAAGGAGAAGAAAGGATAAATATAAAGAGGTTTTGAAAGATATTAAGAATAGGGGGTTTTGATTTAGGCTTATTAGATCATTATCTTAAGTATTAAGAACAATTTAAAGAAAATTTTAGAATATATAAAAGTAAAATCAATAATTTAAATTGAAAATCTAGCTTTGTCCATGTTAGCTTAGAGTGTTGCTTGTCTCTTTGCCACTTGCACTTTGAGCCATTAACCATGCTTATGGAATATGCATGCTTTCTTAAATCAACCACCCATTAGTGATGCATGAGCTAAGTTAGTGCACACTTATGGCTCAAAACAAAACAAATTAACACTATATTACTATGCCAACATAAGGAAACCATAACGACAACCATGTGCAAGCATTCTCACTAGAGGCTTTGGTTTAATAGGGTTGTTCAACTAAGTGTTGCCTTACTCTATTGGGGAAGGAGCTGTTGCAACCATGTTATGGGTCACTGGGGTCATCTTTAGTCCTAAAACACCAATTAGTGTAGGATCTTTTTTGTACTTGGGAGAAGGCACATTAGGTTGTAGATTAGGTGTCTTAAGATTTGTCGTTGCGCAAATAACAGTACCAAAGGACGTCCACATGTGGCGAGGCTCTATTATTTGTTCAATTATTGATTTGAGTGGGTCATTTCGTGTTAGAAGTTGATCTTCTCATTGTTGTGTCATGAACAATACAAAAATATCACACAATTGACAAGTCATCATGCAAAAACCAGCAAGTCATTATACAAACCCAATAAGTTTTCGTAGAACAACTAGTTACTTATTGCATAAAAACAGCATGCATCATTTTAGTGCACAAGTTATATTACCTATCCTATACTTTAGTCAGTGGTGTGTGGATCAACATTCGTGGTTAAGCTACTTTTGCTAGATATGCTTGTAGCCTATTACAATAGAAAGAAAACAAATGTTAATGCACATGTTGATATTAATATTGGAATAATGTCAATACAATTTGAATCAAACTTGAGTTGCTTTTTGTTAGCTTGGACACCCATATGTTACGGTTCTGTTTTCCACATAATTGGCAAGTCATTACTTGTGTTGACCTCTTATATGTACCCTTGCTCTCACCTTCCTCTTTATTTCTACTATGTTTTGGTCTCCTTAGCATGTGCTTTAGAATAGGTGGGACCAATGTTTCCATCCATGTTTTCGCCTAAAATTATCCACTTGGCATGGGCATGACTGCATGCTAACATGTTCTCTTGAATTTCTCCATTGTGTACCAATGACTTACGTAGTCTTCATACTACAGCCAAAGTATAAGATACTAGCACATGCATGGGGACATGGGATACCTATAACACTCCATGAGTTGCACATACATGTTCTTTTTGTAAGTTCACTGCATATGCGTGATTGATTTGGATTACCTCAAACTCCATATGACCATTTTCTGAAGGATGACAATTGGAACTTGCTCTTTTTTTTCTTTTTAATGTGTTGGCATATACGTGGAGTGAAACGCTCAAACTATTTATGACTTTCTTCAATCTTTACAGCAATCATACTCATTACTTGTTTCCTTATCACTCCATCATTGAGATGATCAATAAATGTCTTGCTTCTATTATTTTGAATTGAAGCATTCATACATGTTATTATCGACCACATCACATTTCGACTAATGTCTAAATAGTGTTTTACACAATGTCAGGGATTTTTTTGTAATAGGTTGACTATTGCTTATGGTTTAAGCTTCCTCACTTGTTTACATGCTCCTCCAACTCGCTCTTAGTGGTACCCTTGCATGCACTCCAAAAGAGTTATGGAAGCTAGCTACCTTTGTGCTTCTTCCTTCAATTGGCTAAAAAGTGTTAGGTGCAAAATCAATGCTCAACCAGTACGTATGTAATTGAAATTACTACATCTATCCCCTGGAATTTCGAGCAGTAAAAAACAACACTCAACATTACATAATCGCATACTTTATTAAAAAAAATACTTAAATAAAAGTATTGTCATAACTCCATTACCTTTTGCATATCGCTTATTATGGTGAAACTAGTTAAGGAACTTAGGCTAACAATAGAGTAAAATTCATTAACAAACCATGCACATCTCTCCTTATTCTCACCATCAACATATGCCCATGCAATTGGGTACATTTGATTATTTGCATCCCTTGCCGCAGCACATAAAATTTGTCCCTTCAATTCACCCTTGAGGAAATGGCCATCAAGCGTAAAAATAGGCTTACACCCTTCAATGAATCCTAATCTACATGCATCTAAACATATAAACATCCCTTTGAAGTAAAGAGGACGAACCAAACTAGGACATTGAGCTAGTATATCTACAATGCTCTCACGACCCTTAGAAGCCTTTCTCAATGCATTGGCGTATTCCCAAAGCTTATAAAACTCCATATTTAACCTCCCATTAATTACCTTCATTGTAAACTCTCTAGCACACTGACACTGACGAGTGGTCACATCTACTAACAACTCCTCCTTTGCTAGCCTTTTAATGTCAATTGATGTCATTTTGGGCATAATTCTCAAGCGGGACAAGAAGTGCTTTGGAAGAACCTTAGATGCTACATGACTATTTTTAGATAATGGTCAACATAAATCATTGTTCTTCTTTTTGAATGTTTTCATAATGAACCCATTGGTTCTTGACTCATAAGGGGCATACATAGAAAATTTGCATTCCACATTCTTGCATTTGCATTGTATCCTCTTTTTGTCGTTGAGTGTTAACTTCTGTTCACATATGTCAAGAATGGAGAATATGTTCATAGCCTCTTTGGATTGCTGTATACTAAGAAAAACCATGCCAACTTAGACATGTAGATTAGACGTTTTATGATCAAAGTGATTTTTTGATCCTAACATGCATGTTAGGTCTCACATGCCCTCATCATCTTCCTCCGCATTAGAGATTGTATAGAAATTGCCTTTGATCATTGGAGAAGGGATTTTCGACCTCAGTCCTCGAACTATCATGTTTGGCACTTCTTACTTCATCTCGATAATCCCAAAAAGAGTGCCAACATCGATGTTGAAACCCTCTTTTGATATGATCCTTCATTCATTAAGAAGGTTTTCTTTTTCTTTCTTATTGTTAACACTTCCTCATCGTCATCATCCAACAGGAAAGCTATCAAAACAACCTCAGCTTCCAATTTAGAGTCCGAACTATGATCTGTGCCTCCATTAGTTTGGACTCCTTCTTTACAACATAATCCCAGAGTATGCTCTACAAAGAGCTTACCACTACCGCTACCTTTCAATATAACAATCGCAATGCTATATGTGGCATCATCCCTGAACCTAAACACAACAAACCATCTGCAATTTTCTTCCCAGAACTAGAAGGAGATCTTCTAAATGTTAAAAAAATTGAAGTCTTCAAGGAAATGAAGGAGTATTCTTCATTCAAATTGTTAGGTTCAATGGTCCAGCATATTTCTTCCCCACCATCGTAATGTCTTCCTCCGCCTTTTCCTTAAAAGCGACCTCCGACGTGTACGAGAAGATTGATCCTACATATGTGAGAATTAATCAAAAGTATGTATATGAACAAACATAATAAACACTAGCAGATCTATGGACCTATATATAATCCTAAACATTAATAAGACAAATCCAAATTCATATCCATAAGCTATCTAAACAACATCAAATAACCACTCGAGCACAAAAAAAATCATATTCATTACACAACAACTCCTAATTGCATATATCATCCAGGTTACCTATTCGGTCCCAAAAGATCATCCTGTTCAATTCATAGCTACTCATAATTGCATACTTCATCCTTATTACTAATCCAAACGCACAAACATCAAATTAAATGACAGCAACTTGTAATTGCATCTCTTCATATAAATTTGGAAATTAACAGAGAATTTTCGTTAATGAGAATGAAATAAAATTGACACAGCATGATTTATTTCCTGTATTGATAGAACATAGTTGAAAATAGAACATGGTTACTTATGGGTACGTGCAGTATTACATGGAAGTTACGATACAACTTAGACATTCACATAGAAAACACACCATAACTAAAAAAGTACAAAACATGGTAATCTATAGCACTAACACCTTATGTACGTGTAAGGAAAGTTAAACTAAGGTTGCGTTCATTTTCAATTTGCTTATATAGATGTGCTGGAAAGCATACTGTGTGTCTTATGCCTAACACGTGGGAAAATAAAAAAGCATGAAAGGAGGGAAAAATGGGTTTCCTCCCACTTGCATTCCATGTTATAGATGTCATTATCCTCTAAACATGAATCTTTATTTAACCGATAATTGCCTAGGACAATGGAGATAGCAAAGACTTGTCAAATGGACCACACTTCAACCTGATAGTGTAGTTTTTTAGCGTCTCTAAGGTGCTTAGGGTTAAGGTTTGAGTGGAATCACACTTAGTCTTCATCCCAACAATAGGTTCAACTCTTGTTTCTCGTTGATTTAGTGTTGTTTTGTCATTTTGAAAATCTAGGGTTATCCTATTCAAGATTCCTTCTTTCACTTTCGCTTTGTCACTTTCAAGTAGGTTCTCTGTTCTCTGTCCATGTCCTTCTTTGTTAAGTTTTTTTTTTCTTTTTATGAGTTGATACATTGAACAAGGTTAAGTTAGAATAGCATCAGTTTTCTTTCGCATATAATTAATCGATAGGCGTCGTGCATTTATTGGATAAGTCATCCATGTACGATAACATTGCTAATAGAGTAAGTAAAGGTATTGAAAAGGGACATGAAAAGTTTAAATGGGTGTAACCTTAGTCTTTCAAAAAGTTCGAAACCTAATTAACATTTGGCAGAAGTTCAAGTACCCAAAAGGGCTCTTCCCATTGACGAATGAGATCATCATGAAAAATGTGTATTTTTTGGCATCAAAGGCAATACAAACCTTTAAGAGTGGTTTATATTTTAAGAAGTTTTTCATAAGTTGCAAAATGTATAACCATATTACTAAATCTTTCAAGAAAAGAACCTAAATTAACAAAAAGAGGTGTTTTAAAGAGATATTGTTTGCATAAACTAAGGTCTATTTCTATAACGGCCATGTCCATCCTTAATCCATTTGACAAGTAATCTTGTGATCATGAAAAAAATATGGGTGATTTCATAAAAGTTTCTATATTCAAGGATAAGCAGGTAAATCTGTCATACAAATTATCCATCTGTACCCTACTCGCTAGGTAAGGTCCGAATGGTATTGAGGATCATCGGATAAGATAGATACGGGGTTTATTTTTTCATAACCTGCTTTCACAGAGTAGAGTATGGGTATGAGGTTTTCGTACCCCTTACCTACCCTGGAACCTATATAACAGAGTATACAAGTTATATGATACCTTGTACCCATCTTCAAGTACATACTATATTGAAAAGACTATAGTATAAAATAAGTAAAAAATAAATAATAATACTCTATTTTTTATTTTGTAATCAATTTTGGTTAAGATTATCAACTATAGACTACTTTTTAGAATTTTTTATTTAGAAAAACTTGTAATAATTTATTATAGAAGTACTTATAATTTTGTTTTTAGGATAATTTCGATGACATGTACTTGAACTTGTAAGTTAATCAGAAGTGTTATTAATCTTCCAAGACTAATTAACACATCTGTGCTTTCAAAGTTTTTTATTTTAGAATTTGCTAGATATTTTACAATTTTGTTAAAATCATGTAATTAGGTTTTATAAATATTTGTTACAGATTTCAATTTTAACATATAAACAAGTTTTGTTGTTGTAAAACTTGGATATTAAATAAATATATTTAAAATTTCTTTCAATAAATCATTTATAATGAATATATATATATATATATAAAGAAGGTAGTTTTACATATTATGTGAAATTTAAAAAGGGAAAAAAAATCTACAGGTTTCATGGGATACGATGTATCCTGTGAGTTTTACAAGGTATAGAGTACAAGATAGATACAAAATACCTTACAGGATAAGATATGGATAAGACTATGCACCTTACCTACCTTGAATTTGCTCACCCTAAGTACTAGCAGTTAATAGCCAAATGTCCTCGAATTCACTTAGATAATTCATTAGTTATTATATCATTGTTTGCCATTAATTCAATTCAAATTAGCAAAGTACTAACCTAGGAAGGGAATTAGTGGTTTCACCCCTTTTAGTTGGTGACTCTCTCATGAAAGAAAATTCACTTTGATTCTTGATTTTTTTTTATTAAATGAATCAATTACTTAAGCTTATACATCAAGATTATTTATAGTAGTTTTAATATCTCTTACTATCTATCAAATTTTAGTTAACTAAACTCTAACTAGTTACAGGTCCAATTAATTTGTTAATAAGATCTTAATGTGTAACATAATATTCTTTCTAACAATAAAATCATGTTTTGTGTGGCATTTCTTTTTTTCTTTTTTTTTTTTTTTTTGCATGAACTCATACACATAATTATCGCTTCTAAAAATGTGATTTAAACTTTTTATTGTTTATGCTTACGAATAATATTTGTAAGATTTTGAATGCGTTGATTTTGTGATAATATTAATTATATGCAAGCAATTTCAATGTTTTACAAAAAGTAAGCTACTCCTTTCTTCTTTGAACTTTTCATACATTATTTTGTCCAGTCACATAATTTCCCTTATGAAAAAGAGTCCCATTTGATAGACTTTCTCAATGACAGTGGAAAATGGCTCAAATATAAATGAAATGTTAAATGAATGCCCACCAAAAACTCTTGCAACTCTGTATTTATCTTATTCTGTGAAATGCATAATGAAAAGTGTTAATGTCTACTTTGTTGCCTCATTTTTGCTCAATGGTGACTTAACTATCAAACTACCACAAATAGTTATTACTAGGGAATTGATTAGAGATATAATAAGCCTTGAATATGCATTACCGTTTTCATATGATGTCATTAAATTGATTTCGCTATTAACTTGGTTAAGTTAACAAAAAGAATAAAATATGAATATTGTTATAAGTATTACTTTTTCTAAAAGTGTAGTCTTGCAACTTTATGTTCATAAATATATATATATATATATATATAAAAAACGTTAGGGTGTGATTAACCCAAGGACACTTTTGTCTATCAAGTTAATATGATCTCAGATTAGGATGTCATAAATTCAAACTCTTGCACTCCCATTTAATTGGCTTTGATCAAAGTTTCAATCCGTGATTGGGACAAAGTATTGTATAATATATGTAATAGTCAACATCATATTTACAAGTCTAAGTTTTTTTATCCAATGGTTATTGTGCTAACCTGAATTTTATCTTGTAAGAGATGATCATGAAGGTATTAAGCAACTAAAGGATTGTCTTATAGTAGTCCTAAATAAGGATAAGTTTAGTTTCATGTATTTCATTGGAGTTGAAGTTGTAATATGTGCTCGAATTATTGTCTACACTGGTTTAACTCAAGTAAGATCTTTCTTAATGAAGGAGAGCTTTTATATGACCCAAAGATATACATGAAAGAAGTTATCTTTTTATGACACATCCTAATATATCATTCGTAGTCGATATAGTGATTAAATTAATGAGGCTTACCTTACAACAGTTATTGGAATATTATGGTTTGTATTCTATGCTATTTGAAAGGATCTCCAAGTTGGGGTTATTTTATATAAAGATAATGGACATTTGCATGTTGTTAAATTTGCAAATGTTGATTAGGTAGGTTCACCATTTGATAAAAGATTAACCACAAGATATTATGTATTTGTTGGTGCTAATCTTATGTCATGGAAAAGTAAGAAGTAGATTGCAATAACAAGGTCAAGTGTAGAACTTAAATACAAAGTAATGGCATTCACAACGATATCTTGATTAGTTTAGTTTAAGCATTTTGAGGAAGAACTAGGATTTTCATAGTCACAATTGATGATATTGATATGTGATAACTAAGTTACACTACATATAGCATCAAATGCAGAGTTCTTTAAGCACATAGAGCACAATAAGATTGATTATCACGTTGTTTATGAAAAAATTGTTGGATGAAGAAATTGATGCAATTTATGTGAGGTTAAAAGACCAACTTGCTAATTATTTAGTAAGTCACTTTAGAAGTTTGAATAAATTATATTTATAATAAGCTAAGAGTATATAGTATATATGCTCCAGCTTGAAAGAGAGAGTTAAGAGTAGGACTTAGTTTAAAAGGAAAGAATTGTAATTTTATAATTTTTTACATATATAAAATAAACTATCACATTAGTTGTTATTAACCTGAACACACTTTTACTGATCGAAGTTAACATATAACTACTAAAAATACCAAATTACCTATCATAAATTTCCTATAAAACTTTGGCATCAACTTTTCCAATTTAACAACACACATAAATCATAAGCAATCCTCAAATCAACACCTAATCCCAAATTAAAAAATAAACCTCAATCCCTAAATTGAAACCCTCTTAAGTCATCAACTTGTGTCTATGGCATAAGGGACAACTCTACTATAGTGACATTCTTTTTTCACTAGCATTTGAAGAAGTAAAGCCTATATTACCTACTAATAATAAATGTCGACATAAGCTTAACTTAAACTTCCGTAAGAAGAAGCCATTGTACAAATCTTATGTTGTTAAATAATACAATTTGAAAGTACAATCATTACAAGACAATTAATTTGAGGGAAAGGGAGGGAGGAAGAATGTGACTTGTGACAATAAACTTTTATGGTTGGGATAAAAGTTGCATTTGTGATTGGGGCAATATTATGTAATTTGTTAATTTTGTTAAGGTTATATTTATAGAGAGAGAGAAAAAAAACAAAGAGCTATTGGATCTTAATCGAATATCTTCATAATAATAATTCAGTGTTGAATGGCTATTATAGGATCAAAATGTATCTAAATGCCTAAAACACCATAAATCTTCACTTAACTATGTCACGCTCCAAGAGTACCCTAGTAGTAATACATATAATATGACACAGTATGATAATAAAGACAGTCTCACATACACATTATTACTAGATCTACTTTGAAAAATGACATAAATTCAACAAAACAGGATCTTTTGGGTTGCGTGATAAGAAATGATGAAAGCAAATAAAATCACAATACCATAAATAAGTCTTACTGTCTGAATAATAACTATTACAAAACTATGAAACTTTCTAAATTCCTAGATAATAAAATTGATGATCTAACATCAATTAATGCATATAAGTAGTAAAACTATTCTCCTTGTTTCCAAGACTCTTTCAGCTTTAGAAACATACCGGCTCTAGGCTCCTAGAAACCACCAGCCACGGCTTAAGCGTCATCTTGTAAGGACTGTAGGAGTGTGAGCATAAACCACGGGCTCAGTGAATAACCAGAATTTATCACACAGCAAGCAAGTTATTATCAATCATATGTAATGCAACAATCAAACACATGAACAATTACAAGCTTAGACAATCCGGAATCCAAACAGGATGGAGATTTACGCCCTCTCATCGGGGTTGAAGGAAAATCGATCTATGAATCACCTACCCAGAAGAAACTAAGTACACAGGAAAGCCACAATCCTCACAATTATTATCTCTTTATGTTAATGTTGTTTTAAACGCTCATTTCATGTTTTAAGCCTTAAGAACTCCACTAAGTGTTAGACATTTCACAGCGATACTATGGGCAGCCTCCTTCATTACTAGTTAGTTCCCATAGAACCAATAGAACAAAGATAATCTTGAGTAGAATTACTAGCCTCTTGCCTAGAAAAACCAAGTATTACTAGAGAACCGAAATTCTAACAAGTAGTAGGCTATCACATAATTATAATGTAGTATGTGCAATTTATGCAATGCATGTTTCATTTTATTTATGATTTCGATAATTTTTAGTCAGGTTATAAGTGCTCAAACTTCATGCAGACACTCAACATGCTTCACATACAGTGAATTCACAAGCAATCCATTATCACTTTTATTTAATATTATTTGCCAGTCAAATAATTCCAAACAGCAAGCAAAACCCACAACCCATACACACACGGGTTCATGATTAAAATTCTTGTATTATAATGTAGCTAACTACAAACACAAACAATGTAATAAGTCTGAGTTACTCACTTGCTCATATTGATCAATCGTAGTAATCGATCGGAAAGTCCTCAACAGTATCGAAATTACCTATTGAGATGAAAATATTTATTAATAATACTTATAAATGGAATATTAAATTCCTATGAGTGTCTAAATGTCCTATATTGGTATTTGATATAATTTCTACTGCTTATATTGATTTTTATGGAAAAAGGATATATATCTTTTAGCTCCATTTCTTTTGATTTACATATTATTCATTCTGTATCTAAGATAAGCTTAACTAAATTTTCTATTAGTTTTCTATTCAAGTTCTTACATTGTTTAATGTCCTTGTTAGTAGTAGTCTTTTATTTATTTATTTTAATTTGCCTGTCAACCTTATCTGCTCTCTTCGGTTAGAATTTATATTATTTTAAAGGATCTCATTTTATCATCTTAACCTTTATTCATATCCTAAGCTCATTCATAACTTATAGACGTATTATTTTATGTAATTTTTATGAATTTGTTCATAATATTTTTCTTGTATGTAAAGCTCCTAATCATGCTTTTAAAGTTTGTTTTATCAAGTTTTATGTTCATATAAGGTCTTAGAAGCATTAGACATGAATTTAAACTAGTTTTAGATGAAATTTGAGTCTTGTTTTGGCCACTTCATTCCTAAATCCGAATTTACTATTACTATATTTATAACATTTCTAAGTTGTCTTTCTTAACCAACAATCTCTACACATTTCTAACATTCAACAATCCATCTACTTGAATTCAACAATAGAATAACCATTTCTTCCAACCATATAACCTTTCTCCAATGCTAAACAATTCATCCTAATGTCTACACACCAATATAACAATGATATATTGATAGTTTAGAAATTACCTTGGCTTGAAATGGAAAAGGATTCCCAACTCCCTTTCTTCCCTTTCTTAGCAAGAATCAAACCTATATTAAAAGTTGATTAGTAAGTTTCTAGCTTGATTATAAGTTAACTACTTTAACTATAATAAAAGTTACTAATTCTAACAAAACTTTACCTTGTTGAGCTTAAGTTCCAACTTGGATCTATGATAAACCAAGACTTTTTAACTTGATTTTTGATGTTGTTGGAGAGAGGAAATTGATTTTCTTAATGTGTTTGGTATATAGATGGAAGATGGGAAGCAAACTAGAGGTTTATGTTTTGTTTTAAAAAGGTTTTCAAGCTATCTAAGTGAAGGTGTTGCAAGGAAAAGAAAAAAAAAGGGGCTAGACACACTTCTTTTGTAGCTATATTTTCAGGTGGTTTTTGTGAGGTTTATGAGCTACTTTAGGATCTAACTTAAGGCTATATATATGTACTAAAGTTAGGCTAAAGTTAGGAGACTAAAGAGAGTGTTTTGGGCTTAGGAAAAACTCGAATTTGCAGCTAGAAATTTGAATACGATTTTGGCAAATTTGGATGACGAATTTTGACTTTGTTTTGACAGATTTGTGGCTAATTTTGAGGGGGATTAATTGTGTTTGTTTGGTAGTTAATTAATGTAATTTATATGTGTAAATTAGGAGTTCAACTTGCTTGAAAATTGGATAAAAAATCAATTGAAATTCGTGCTAAAATAGAGGTGTAGAAATTTCTGATATGTGTTGCATTTTTCTAGACTTTTGGACTTATTTCTTGTGCTATTTGTTAACTAATTTTTGGTACTTGAAGTGTCCATTTAGAGGCCTCTTATTGGTGCTCATTTAGTCAAAAATATCAGCTCAAATGAGCCTATGAATTTTACAAAAATTAGAGCTGGAATGGTGAATGTAGGTGCTGCCGTTCTTGTTATTTTTCCTCTACTGTAGCTTGCTCGATCCAAATTTGCAAGGCCATTTGGAGTTGTTTTGGTTGCCTATTTGAGCTGAAATTCTTGGTATTCAATGTTAATTACATGTGGATTGTTTTGGTTGAGGTTCATGTCATTTTCAAGTTGAACTTTGGGGCTCAAATTGGATCAAAATTGGATGTTTTGTGTATGAACTCTGCAACCGAGAATTCCATTTGTTGCTGCTGATCATGGGAATTTAAGCTCCAATTTGCAGCTGTTTTACTCTTACATTTGGTCTGAAATTCTTGTGCATTAAATGTGGATTATAGGTGTAGCTTTTGGATTGGTTAAGGTGTCTTTTTCAAGTTGAATTTAGGTGTTAAATTTGAAGCAAAATTGGATGGAAATCAACTTGCTGCACCGAGAAATGCACTACTGCACCGTGATAATTTTTCTCCTCTTTCTGTGAAGCAATCCTTCTCCGTGCGTGGAAAGGAATGTGTAGCCGAGGACTTCCCAATTGCAATGTGATCCTCTGTTTCGTGCGTGAGTAAAATTTGTGGCCGACTCCTCTGCTTCTTGCGTGAAGATTCTGCCCATTTCCTCTGTTCACGTGATGCAAACTTCCAGTGGTGGTTTTCATTTTTTTTATTTGCTTAATAATTATTAACTAAAATATTTTGACAAATATTAATTTATAAACGCATATCTATACCCGTTACGTAAGAGTTTTATCTAAATAAAATTATCTAAGTTACTACAAAACTTCTAGATTATTTATATATTCAAATTTTTAGTTTAAAGTTTACACAATTAATTATTTTTAGTATTTTAACTTACATGGATAAAATTTTCAGGTTTACTAAATTAAATTAGGAACCAAGTCTTAATGAATTCAGAGTTTCCTAACAAGTATAACAGTGGGTTTGAAATTTTTATTTTAGATCTAGATTAGTAATTATTGATCTTTATAATCTTAGTAATTCATCTTTAGATTATTGTTTTGTACCGAGGAGTTTTGTTATTAGACTATATCTTATCGGTTTTGAAATTTAGAGCTACTTCTAATTATATCTTGAATTATCAGTTCAAGATATGAAATCTTGTTTTTGGTATCTCTTAAGGTCAAGAAAATTTTTATTCGAGTTTTTCAAACTAGGAATGAGTTTATTACAACTCATACATCTATTTTAGGATTTTTAGTGGTTCTAAATTCACTATCTAATTCACGTTTTCTATTTTATTATAGTATACTATTGTGAAAAATCTTGGGGTTTACAAGCTAAGTTAGAACTTTCAAAATTGAATAATATAATAGGCGGTTGAAACTAAACTTTGATTTGAACTTAGTTTAGAAATTGAATTTAGATAGTTTAAACAAATTAAAACAAGAAAACACTGGAGTAAGACTAGATAATTTAACATAACTAGATTAGTAAATATATTTAAATTGAAATTTGAGATTTTAATTTTTCTAGTTACTTCAACTATTATTTCAAGCATCAAATTATTCAAATCTTTTCAACCATCAATTTTAAAAACTCTATTCTCTTTCAATTCAATAAACCTTCAAACAAGTAATTTAAATGTTCTACAAATTTTAAACCTTTGAATTTTAGTTTAACTTCCATTTTCTTAATCCCCATAAGTTTTGAATTCATTTGCATGTTTAAAATATCAGTTCTTAAGCTAAACCTAAATTAAATATCAATTTTCATAAATTAAACTCCTAAGTTATATTTTTTATTCAAAACTATTAATTTCTATTAAATATATTCTCAAATTATTTTCTAATTATTTACGATACTTAAAATAAATATTTGAAAGGTTTAAACCAAAGCCTCTATTTATAAAAATCTTTAGAATTTTACCCTTATCCCTTTCTTTTTCCCTCTTTTCTTTTCTTTCTTTTCCCCTACCTTTTCTTTTCCTTTCTTTTCTCCTTTCTTTCTTTTTTCCCCCTACAAATCTTTCTTCTTCTTTTTCTTTCTTTTGTCAAAAATTAACCTTCAAAATCTCAATTTCAAGAAGATCAAAGGAAAAATTGAAGTTAGAAAAGAAGATAAGAGATGCAAAACAAGCTCAGGTAGCTTCAACAACAAGAAAAGAAGAGTAGTAAGAAGATCAAGTAACTTAGATTTGCAAAACAAGTAAGTTATTGTTTTTCCTATTTTGATTGTTGTATAAGCATCTATATGATAAATTAGTGTTAAATATAAGTAATTTGTAACAAAATTGGTAAACAATAGATAGATGAGCATGTAAACTAAAATCTAGGTTGTGTTATGTATATGTAGATTAGAAGTTGGTGGAATGATTTTAATGATGTATGATAGTAGAAATATATGTTAAAAGTGTTTAGTTATGATTATAAGTTTGTTTGTTGTTTAATAAGATGTTGTATATTGAAGTATAATGTAAACAGTAGTTAAATAGTAAATGTAAACATGCTCTGTTTTCGTGAAAGAGCACGAGGGAATACGAGAGCCCTAATCAGTCATGCTCTTTTCATATTCTTAAAACATATGAATTTTTAACACATTCGCGAAGGAACACGACTGGTAGATGGCTACCCTTTCCAATTGTGCTTCTCTCTGTTTTATTCAACAATAACAATTTTGGAACAATACAGCTGGAACATGACATACTCTATTCAATCATGTTTCTCTCTGACCTTTGAGTACTTGGAGTTTAAACAAAAACATGGAGGAACACAACTTATCATATCTCATTGTTTTTCTCACTGGTTTCTAACCTAAGGAAAAGCACGACTGAAACACAAATCGTCTTATCTTATCATGCTTTTCTCGATTCTTCAAACCAAAAAATACAATGGGAACATTATAGATGTATTTGGTGATGTTTCTCATCCGAAGGAACATGAGGGAAACATGGCCAAATATATCCCACCGTGATCTTCATAAAAATAAAAGAAAGAAAAATAAAAGAAATAGATAAATGATAGTTAATGTGATATGTCAGTTAATTTATATGATTAAAAGTGAGTTAAGAGAATTTATAGATTTAATAACTAATTAGATTAAACATAGAAGTTAAATATAAAATGAACTTAGTTAATCAAGTTCAAATTGGTTTAATGAATCTGAATGAGATAAAATGAATTAGGCTAATTAAGATTTATAGGATATATGGTCTTATCTTAGTGTAATAGTTGAATATAACTTAGTAAATCGATTAATTCTAATCATCTTAGCCAGTATTAAATTAATATAGACTTAACAATTTGCAATTGGATTAGATTAATGTGCTAGGCTAAAACATGAATAGTAAAGGAAGTATATTGTTTCAAAATTTGTCTGCTAGAAAAATGAATATTTTCTATGAGATAATAAAGGTAATAATGTTTTTATAATATATGTTTATAAACAAGGAAAAAGAAATAATTTGACAAACAATGGAGAAGTGTCCATATCTTGATGGCAACTTTTGCAGCCATGATAAGGTTCTACTTAATGTCTGATTAAATAGCTTTTTAATATAAATTTTATGTAAGTTAATAATTAATTTAATTTATTATATGAGCTTAATTTCTTAAACAGACGCTTGAATCTACCTTCTATCTTATCTTTTGGACTATCTTCTGATCTTGCTAGATTTCAAATAAGGTATGTAATGACTTGTGTGTTGTTTGTTAGGATAGGCATTCCTAATAACTAAAACTAAAAACCGCCTTAATAATTGAATGATGCTTGTGCTTGTGTCATTGAATCCATTCTGAGGAACAATAACCTTACTCGAAGCTGAGCATGGTAGTTAGGTACTATGGCTATCCCTTTGTCATGATGCAATGACAATTTATTAGTGACTCGGCAAATAGGATGAGGTTAAATGGCATTGGCATAATATTTACATAAACTTGGAAGGAAGTAATATGGTTTGTTTACATTTATGCAACCGTTGAACTAAATGATATTATAGATCGAGATAAGTAAGATTTGTAATGGCTATGAACATAGAGGATACTATTTTCTTTTTTTGGTATATCATGTAGGAGATATAGGTATTCAAACTGTCTATATCAACCTCTGAGAAGTTGCTATTATTCAGGACAAACTCTAGAGGCTTGTTTTTGAGTGTGAGTATTTAGTGTTGCTTATTTTGCTTCAATTTGAAGATAATAAACAGTTGTTCGCTACATTGTATTAGTATAAGTTTGTGTGTCATCTCGTATGTGCTTGTATTACTGTTGATGTTGGGCTTTGGCTTATTATCGCCTTCTTTCCAGGTGTTGATTGGCTAATGTTGATGATTGAATTGGGTTATGGAACGACTATGAAGGATTTAGATGATGAGTGAAGTGGATTAAAATTGTCGTAGTATTTTATTTATTTTTTTAAGAACTGGATTTATCTTTTTAAGTTTATTGTTATTCTTAAAGGGCCTAGTGAAGCCCCCATGTTTTGTGATAAGTTTTAAAACTTTGTTTTACCATCATGAAAGTATATGAGATACCTAATGAATCGATTTTGTCTTAAAATTTGAACTCAAGAGAGATTAGTATATGGTTATGTTTTTTATGAAGGATGATCTACTTATGTGAGTAGAATGAGAATGATTTTTTAAATTTTTTTTACCGCTGCTAAATCCAATTGTTTTTAGAATCTAATTAAACAATTTAGTAATTAAAAGTAGTTAGCAAATGTTCGACAAAACAAGTTCTTTAGGGTTAGCATGTGCGTATAACAATTAAGTGTTATATGCAGCAACTAGACACGCCCATACCTTATTTCAAAGCTGACAATGCCATACAGAATACCCATATGGAGTAGGAGAATATCACATTTGAAACCTAAACTTTATCAATTGTGTAATTAACTGCCTAAAGTTTAAAACTATTGATTTATAAAAGGTAAATGTGAAATTTGGTATCTAAAATTTGCGTGAAAATTTCAACTCGTTAACTAAACTTTAAAGCAGTTGATTAATACCTTATCAAACTTTTGTAACTATTTTTATTACTTCTTTAATATTGTCTATTCTAGTTGTTGATTTAGACACAACATATCATTAAATTTTTTACTATTTTTAACACCATCTAGTACTGATAGGTTACTTTTTGCACATCAAGATACAAGAGATAGTGTTGGTGAGGTATTAAAATAAACTATGAAAAGCTTGATTGGGTATTAAATTCGCTATTTCAAAGTCCAAGTACTGAATTAAATTTTCATGCAAAGTTCAATATCAAATTTCATATTTTCCCTTTACTAAATAATCCCGATCACTTAATCAAAGCATAAATTACACCTTGGTTAAATTCATTTGAGATCACAACATTTCGAGCAGTTTATTTCAAGTCACAAAGTTAGGAAGTGAATCGATTGAGGTCACCATTGATACTTATCATAACGCAACGAGATCTTTTGAGTTTTAATCAAATTTTTCTCTTGTTGACACATGTCAATGGTGACCTCAATTGGCCAACTTTTCCAAATGTTGTAACCTCAAATGAACTATTCAAAACGTTGTGATCTGATTGAACTTACCTCAAAAAATTGTGACATTCCAATATAATTTACCCTTTAATTAAACAAGCTCTCTTTCTTATGGTCAATTAGTTCACTTGATGAAACATGGAGGGGAACAAGAATTAATTTAGTTCTCAGATTTGATGCGACAAGCTACCACTCATCTTGCTAAAAAGCCATAAATAAGAACCTTTTGTCCATCGTTATCTAAATGCACTTTGGCTTTTAACATTGTTTCACTTAGCAATGTCATAAGTGAATCGCACACATTTCTGATTTCATCCACATCAATGTGAAGTTTTATATGTTGTCAGGATATGTATCTATGGATCTACACAAGTATTTAGTTGTTGCTTACCAAGATAGTATTTGATTTATTTTCCAATTGATCAACCCAAATGCTTAAGAAAAACGAAGCACAAAAAAAGAAAACGAGAGAAACAATTAATTTGATAAAAATTAAGCTTATAATTTTCACTTTAATGGGGCTCTCTCTCTTCTCGATTAATGGATTTTGAATTGTTTTTACTTTAACCTAGTTAACTAATGAGAATTTTTTATTTTCTCTCTTTTTATTATTTATTTTTTTCCATATTAGTTAATATTTGGACTTTTAATCATTATATTTCTAATGGGATGTATGGTTGATTCATTCGTCACCTCAATTAATAGTATTGAAAATCAATTCAAGTACCATAAGCAAACATGTAAACTTTTTTGGTCATTACAATGGGAAAGAAAATTTGAAATCGGTACCTCTCACTTAAAAATCATGAAATATTATTGGGCTACAATAGCATTGGCACATACATACAAACTTTAATTAGGTAGTAAACTGACAATTTTAAAGTTGATATAGTTAATTCATGAACTAGATATCTCTTGTATTATTCAATTATGTTTAAATTATATTGTATATTACTACCATCTGTTACTTTTCCTATAAATCCCACATTAATCAATATATTTTCTCTTACATGGTCTTCATACCCTTACTTTGTAACCTATTTCAAAATTTTTTACATTATTCAAACTAATCATATAATTTTTTACATTAATCAATGTTATATCTTTATTCTACTATATAATTATCCATTCTTTCTATTATTTGTTCTTTTCTTCTTATAATTTCTATAATTTGTCTAATTAATATTTCACTTCTTTCTATTAAATCTTGACTTTTACGTACTTTTAATAGTTCTTCTCTACAAAGCCGTACTCTACTTAGATGTCTGGAAAGTTGTGATTTCTTCTTGTAATATTCTTTTACTTCTAATATATAGGTTATTATCTATTTTTTTACCTATACTAATCTTCTTAAAGGCATGCAAGTATATACTATTCATTTTGTGTTTTATTTATTATTTACTGTTCACTGTACTAATCTTCTTAAAGGTATGCAAGTATATACTCTATTCTTTTTGTGTTTGTCTTTGCTACTTTTAAACTTTTTTCTAGAAAATCCTTTCTTTGTTCTAGTATGGTTATCAAACTTCTAATCTAGTTTTTATAATACCTTGTCTTTGTTTTAAAGTCTTTTTGCTCTTTTTATCTGTTCTTTAATTCTTACTATCTAATTATGTATTTGTATCCCTTGTCTTCTTAGGGTGCCTAATTCTCTTCTATAAAAGCTTTTTACCATAAAGGAAATGGTAAACTATATCAATAGTAAAAAACAACAATATCAATATGCAATGGATCACAATAAAAATGCTTTTTAAGTGGAAAACTAATGATACTTTAGTGATACTCGGTGCTTGAAGTTATTATCTTTGTTAAAATAACTAGATCTATTATACCTCTTTCTTTTTATGTAATCTCAATTTCTTAAACTCCTCCCATTTAGCCTTTCCTTTATCCTTTATTTAATATAAAAGCTAAAGCAGATTTTATTAGTCCAAGACTCCTACTTCTTTAACACAAACCATCAACCATCAAGCCAACAATAAAAGCCTGGCCATGGCAACAATTAAGCATAAAAAGCTAGGTATTGTAGGTTGATAATAATAAAAGCTAGTTTGGCTCTTATACTAAATAAAGAGGAGAGGATCGAAAACCAGGTAGGAGTAAAAGAAAGGCAAGATCACGAGAAAAAGGAAATATAATTGTATTAACAGAACATAATCATGTTAGACAAAATAATAAGCTTTATTCTTAAGTCAACAACAAAGATAAAAAAAAGAACTTAAAGAAAAACTCAATGAAAACAAAAGTTTTTTTATTGATCCACAATTGGTAGTTACGATAGAGGTATTTATATGATAAAGATATGGATACAAGGATATTACAAAAGCTATTTATGATTATGTATGTAAGGCAGATTATCTAAGGCAATATTGGAGGGGATGCAATATGGAGGATGCTTTAGAGAAATTGTATTTTTCCTCTAAACTCCTATGTGTCCGTCGGTAGTATCTGGGGCCTCTATTTATAGAATTCTAAAGCACTGGGCATACCCTTGCTTTAGTTCTATAATTGAGGGTTTTATTGAATTTTCTTCTATTTTTCTTATGGCTTGGTTGTCTTTGCCCATCTTGTCTTATCTTTTTTAGTTGCCTTTTACTATTTTGTTTATCTTTCTTGTCATTATCAACTATTAAGTTGTTCTTATCTCTTATGTATTCATGGCTTCTTCTTCTACATAAATTTCCACTAGTTTAGGGTATTTTGTGTCATTTGTTGGCCATATTGTCATGTAGCTAGAAGAAAATATATTATATATCTTGCTTTAGAAAATTAAGAAACAATTCATGGTTAGTCAATTGAATGTGCTATTATAATCTATCTTTTGACTTGGATGTCTTTAGAAATATTACAATCCTTTTTTATCTGTTATGGATAATTAGATTTTATTTAGCTCCATGATAATTTTATGAGCTACATGCCTTATATCATATTTGAACCAATCAGAGGAATTAATCTGATGGCCATGATGATATTTAAGTTGTATCCTCTATTGGATGTGTTATTTATAGAGACAAGATTATTTACAACTTCTTTTATTGCAGCCCCAAACTCTGTTTTCTTATATTATTCTGGTGTTCCAAGGACATTTTTTATCAATCCATAATCCATCAAAGTATGTTCAGTATATTGTGTCTTTGGATAATTATTGGCTAAAGTGCTCAAGATTAATACTAAATTTATGTATACAAAATTTTTTCTCCTTTTTTATTCATATAAAAGTCTGTAGCGATGTTATAATTGCTATCTATATTATCTTTTGCATATTCTTGTATCATGATAAATGGTCTCCAAAAATTGTGTACTACAAAGAAATTTATCTCCTGTCTAGCTTTAAAAGGCATTTTTTCATATATATTTATTTCTGTTAAAGAAAATATAGGACCAAGCTCATTCGTATGCATCTTCTTTGTCTATGTCATTTTGTATGCATTGCTTGGGATTCAATTGTCTGTAAGTTTATCATGTCGTAACATTCTTTTTCTTAAAATTTATTTTTCTACTATATCTTCAAGTGTCAATTCCAATATTAGACATTCTACCAAAGTTACTATGTTGAAGAGTAGTCAAGAAGTTCTTTAACTTCCTAATAAAATTGCATTCTTTCTATTGAGGATTGATGAAGTTTTCAATTTGAGCTTTGGCATATGTCCATGTTTTATATATTCTAGGGTCAAAACCATTGATCACAACATAGCAGTAAAATCTTATATTTGTCCATCTAGATAAAGAATTAGCACCAAGTTTGGTTTTTTATTTTGTGAAGATAAAAACACAAGGCTAAACAAACACTGACTTTATTCTTATCCAATGTATGTAATCCTAGATTGCATCAACTAAAACTTTCTATTCTTTTGTAATTTTCATGGTTAGCAATTTAATATGTTTGAATTCATGTGGTGATCCAAGGCTTGAACAAAAAGTTCTACATCTCCAAAAGTCATTTTTCCCAAAGGTGAAGTGTAGTGTTGGATGAGAATTGAGATAACCACTTCCAAGAGGTCTATCTTTTACTGAAAGATGGGGGTCTTGACAAGATGAAAATTATTTATTGGAGAAAACGAAACAGCATGAGGAGTTCTAGGATAAATTTTTTAGTCTTCATAGTCTGTCTGTTCAATTGTCTACAACTTTGTCCTTTAAATCTCTATGCCATTAATATATCTGCTCAAAGTATTTGCAAGATCATTTTATGTACCTTTAATATGTTCAAATTCAACATTATAACCATTATTCAAAAGAGTAACAAACTTTAACTATCTTCTTTGTAAATGCTTTTTTTCATTTTGAGTTTTGTCAAATTTTACAATTGTTTCACAATCTGTTCTTACCAAAATTTCTCTTTTATTTACTAAATATAATCTAAAAGTATTCATATTCAGTGTATAAATTACTTCCAGTATTTCAGTGTCTAAATTGCTTTTTAATCTTTTTTCTCTAAATATTCCACTATTATATCTGCATATCTCTTCTTCTTTTTTAGTAGAATATTTATGAGATTTTAGTTTTAGAACAACTCCTCAACCTTTTTTACATCCATCAGTATTACAATCAAATAATTGTATCTAATGGTAGTCTTAATGCTGAAGGTCTTTTACTAAACCTTTAATTTCTCTTATTATGTTAATCTTTTTTTTATCTAAAGGTGAAAAATTGTGAGTCTTTTTATACAATGGTAAACGAATTTTTCTAAATTTTTATGAATGGTCTTGCATAACTCACCAATCCCAAAAACTGTTGTAATTTCTTTTTGTTAAAATTTTCATCAAATTCTAAGACATTTTTAGATATATGAGGTTGAAGTTCTATTCTACCATTATCTATTTCTACTTCTAAAAATTCTATATTTCTTCCATGAAACTGGGCTCTCTTTTACTTTTGATGATCCCCTTCTTTAGAAATTCCAAAAGAACTATTTTTAATGAGTAATATTTTTTTTTTTGAAAAAACCAATATATCATCTATATACACAAAAAAAAATCATTTTGCTAAAAATACTATCCAATTTCCTCTAAAAAATTGAGGGTACTACTCCAAAAGGCATTAGCAACCATTCAAAATGTCCTAAAGGAAAGGTGAATGCCATCCATGGACTTGATTCTTCATACATTCTTACTTGGTAAAAGCCTGGTTTACAATCAAATTTACTAAACATATAATTTCCTTGAATTATGCTAATCAAATATGTCTTATCCAAGATGTCATAAGCATTGGTTTCAATATTGTTATTTAATTTCCTATAGTTAATAACCATTTAGCTTTTTCCTTTGTAATATCATTATGTTTCCTTACAATAAATGCTAGGCCTCTGTGGACTAATATATCTAATAACTTTTAAATCTAAAAGCTCGCATTTCAAATTCTTTTCTATCTAGATTATCACATTCTACCTTTTTCGACCTAATATTATATATATGGATTTATTATTTTAAATTTAAAAACAACTTGATT
The DNA here is from genome assembly GCA_024138025.1 of Combretum micranthum. Taxonomy (NCBI): domain Eukaryota; kingdom Viridiplantae; phylum Streptophyta; class Magnoliopsida; order Myrtales; family Combretaceae; genus Combretum; species Combretum micranthum. The sequence continues at coordinate 1,478,100 of JAMXBD010000042.1, read as the reverse complement.
CTTTTCCCACTTTCATTGGATTTTCTCCTAAAACTTCTTCTTTTTCTAATTTACTGATTATTTGATCTATTTCTACAATTCCTGTTTCTATCATATTGTAAATCTTTTTATAATTTATACTATATTTACATATTTCAAGAAATTCAAAATTCTCTATAACTTCTTCATACAATTCTAAATCTAATTCTTTAGGTTTAGTATGGTCTATCTGTGTCTATTCTATTTTTTATTATTTTTTGTTTATTATCTACTCTTTAACTTTACATTCTCTTGGTTTTTCGCATTCATAATTTTCCAATATCCTAAGAACTAAAGGAGATGCTAACAATATCATTCCTTTACGTGTCAGTGCAATTCCAAAATTGTCATTTGTCAAAAACTATAATCCTATTATGCATGTTTCTAAGATTCATATTTCTTACCTATGTTCTTAACTATGTATTCCATATGTCTAACATTGAGATGTTTCCATTGCTATTTTATGTTTGACTAATATCTCATAATATTCAAAAAGTTGTTCATCCATTTGTTTGCTTTTACGCACTTATCTTTAGGTACTTTTGTAATTAAGTGGTTTGGAATCATCTTTCTATCTATAATATTATTTGTATGACCTGTATCTACTTATGTCTCTGTTTCTATGATCACTTCTCCTATGAAAAATATGACTTTTATTCTAACATTAGTAATTAAAATTCTGAACTTTTCATCGATTTCTTTTTTGAAAAAGTGTCTTTGTATCTTTGTTATCTACTTTTTACCTTCTAATATGTTCATCATGTTCAATTTTTTCTTCTATTATTATTGTCTCCTTTTTTTTATGATTTAGGATCTATTTTCTCTTCTATTTTTTTTATCCTATCCATTCTTTCTTCTAATCTCAAAATTTAAGTTTGTATTTTGTTCCATTTATAATTACTTTGTTGCCAGTTTTTGGATAAACCTTTCTCCTTTTTTTTTCTAAATATTTTTTATGATTTGTCAAGCATAATCTACACCTAAATCTTAAAGAAATATGAGGATATCATTTACAATAACCACAAAGGTGATCATTGATCTTGATCGTGAATCCATTCATCGTTACATCTTATTTTTGTCTCAACAAATTCATTTTTATCCCTTCTTCATCTGTTTCTATTTCTCCGAAGCTTTCTAAATATCTGTCATCTAAATTAAATATTGGTTTATTTAAAAATTAGTCTTCTTTCTTGTCCTAAAATTTCTAAAATAAAAGGATCATCTTCTTCTTCGTAGTTAAAATCTTGTATCCCGTTAATCTCTATACTCACAATACTATACATTGTCTCTATTTCACTCATCTACTCATCTACTGATAAAATATAATCTTATATACAATTTATCAGTATTGCTCTTTTATTATGTATATTACGTCTTTTATCACAATCTCTTGTTAAATATCATTCTTCCCCACATGCAAAACAACTCAACTTATTTTTATAATTTATGGTTTTGTTATATTTTCTCACAAGTCTTTCTTTATTTAAATAAGGCATTCTGGCATTACTTCTTTTACATGATAATTTACTTGGTTTTTTATTTTGAGTTATAGGTTTGTAAGATCTTATTCTTTCTGAATTTCTTGTGTAATTTCTTCTTTTCGGTATTTCTCTCTTTGTTTGTATACTTGAGGTGTATATACATTTTGACAATAACTATACTCATTTTAATTGCCTGGTTCTCTGTATGCTTGTACATTTTTCAACTAAGCTCTAATTACAAACTATATTCTCATACCTAAATTATTCATCTGTTCTATAAGGCCAAGTTCTATCTTTTCTTTAAAATTTATGTACATTTCTTGTCCTAAAGTCCTTCAATTTAAGAAATAATTTATCAACTATTGTTTTTTCATAATAACATCCTGTCAAATTACAATAAAAGAAAAAATCATTTAAGTAAATCTTTATATACCCCCAATCTCTTATCTGTAATTGTTCTAAATGTCTCAATGTATCATTTGATCTTTTAAATTAAAATTAACATTAGATGTGTGCTTATTATTAATATTGTTATTTTTTTTAGTGAAATTAAATGGGTTAGCTCCTAGTTCTAAATCTAAAGAAAAATCCTGTGGAAATTTCCTTTTATATCCTACCCATAATGCCTGGTTGCTTTCTCCTAAAAATTTTTCTAAGTAATTACACATAGCCATAGCTTCTCTTGGGATATTACTATTTTCCCATTCTCTTGTTACTATCGTGTCCAATATCTTAAAATATGTGGACATAATCGTGTATCATGTGTTGGTAAATTTAGTATTCTTCCTTGGTCTATCAAATTATTTATCTGTATTTCTAAACGTAATCTTTTTACTAACGGAGTTTTATCCCAACTTGACTCTTTATAAGTGGCATAAGAAAGTCTAGGAACTCTAGAGGTTATCCTATTCTCTTATTATTCATTCTTGTATCAAAAATTTCTCCTCCATATGGATTACTTGATGTGCTTTCCATTAAGTCTGTTGCTTTTCTAGTGTATGTTATATATGTATTTGCTAAAGAATATCCTTCTATCATTCTTTCTACTTATTTTGCTATTTTTTCGATAGATTCTGGCTCTTGTGAGTTTATATTTTCCATACTTTCTTCTTTCAAAAATATATTTTAAGTCTATATTTTCTCTTATTCGTTCTAGACTCTTTTCTTTATTGTTTGTGGATAAAGTTATTTATAAGTATTTCTTGGATCTTTCATATTCGTTTTCTATTTTTTTTTTTACATTTTATTTTCTATTAGATATATGTTTTGTGGATGTCCTAACATTTTTTGTCTGACAAAAGTCTTTCGATTTCTCTTTCTTTCTTCAACAAAATAATATTCTTCTTCTTTATCTAAATATTTTTCTTGTCTTAATCAATCTATTGCCTCTTCAATGATCCACCTAATCTTTTATTAAAAATCTTCCGTTCATTGGATTATTCATTATTTCCCAAAATCTAGGTCTTCACCTACTTGAGTCTAATATTTTTTCTTCCTGTATCTCTTCATTACTAGTGTTCTGTTATCTTTTAAATCTTCTAATATTTTGTCTTTATAGTTGATAGGAATCGATCCCTGACATCTATTACCAAAGCTCACCTCAAAAGAAGTCAAGGACTAACTGGAGGAGCCTTTTCCAAATCCACCAATGTGAAGGAAAATTACTTGGTTGATTATCTAGATCACGTCAAGAGATTAAGCAAGATGAGGATTTGGACTCATGAAGTTGAGTGTGATTTCCTATTTGGCTTTGGGATACATCAAACAAGTTATCATGGATTAAATTATAGTAAATATTGAGGAAATGGAGAGCACAAGCCAATCATGGCCATGTTCCAGGTCGTGACCAGACAAGGAGGAAACATATGAGATCATAAGCAACATTACACCCGTGATATAACCCATATGAATGTTAGAATTTTGAACCGAGGAGATAACGACCTGTGATACACCTGTGATAGTACCTATTATCACAATACGCCTATGATCAAGCTCATTATCAACATTGGAGATTTTGTCCAAAGAAGATCATAACTGTGATATGGTCATCAAGGGGTCCATGACAAGATATAACACCTGTTATCTAGGGTGTGACTAATGTTCTGTATTTTGCACAAATTTTCCTTTATTTAAGTTGTATTATTTACAAATTTGCCATTATATAACTGCCTTTCGTAACTTAGAAAACCCTAATGAAGTCATAAGTTTCAACTCTCTTTTTTTTTTTTTTTTTTGTCTTTCTTCTTGAGAGCAAAATACATAGTTCTTATCAATCTACTTGAGATTGTGGTGAACAACTACTCAATCTCCCTTGTGCGTCATATCAAGTGAGAGAGAGTAGGTAGCTAAAGTTATTTTTAGTGCGTAATATCCATTAGTAACATCGTTCATAGCTTTATTTTCATTGAAAATCGATTTTCAAGGCCTATTACGTCATAATACGAGTTGAGAGCATATCATCTTTTAGTATCAGAGCTTCGAGTTACAATAAGGGTAAGTGTTGTGTAGAAAACTCTCGGTGTCTTGTGCTTCTTGTGAAAGTTATAGAACTGGTGCGTAGTAGTAGTAGTAGATTGAGTTATAGAATCTTATAATGTTGTTGTTGCCATCACTATATTGAAGTATTGAGGAGTTGTGATCTTGTTTATGTTGTTCTCTTGTGGGTTTGGAAGAGTGCATACCAAGTGTTTGATGAAATTTCTCAATGAAGTCCTTCTTTAATATGAAACATTTGAGTGGTGATTATTGTCGCATTATGTTAATAGTTGTGCTAGTGTAGTATTATGGCATTGTAGGGTCATTGTGACATTGGGATTGTATTTGAAGTAAGGTGATATTTTGCACACTAAGTGTTTGATAAAATTCTAGTGAAGAATACAATTGATATTTACTCAAAAGAAGATATGTGTAAGCTCCTAAATTTTTCGATAATATTAGCAAACCCTAAGAACCGGAAGTCAAAATGAAACGCTAAAATTAACCTAGTTATGTGATTAGTCTAGTGAATCTAGATCCGGCAATCCCGTATTCTTTAACCCTAGAAAACGAAATTGAGATAATTATGGATTATGGTTTGTAATTATATAGGAAAGCTTAAAAATATCAGATTCATAATTTTCTAGTGTCCTTTGGATCCGATCGGGATCAGTTTGTGAAAACCGTGCCTCGGTGCATCGGATAGCAAAGATATTCCAACAACACCAATAGATTCGTATAAATATAAGGTTTCAAAAATATCAGTTTTAGAATTTTTTTGGTAACTAAAAATATCAGATATAGCTTAATTACGCGTATTTTCGTTACTACCGGTATTTTAATTGTCTAGTCTACTATTCGTAGTACTTTTCTACTATTCATTACTATTCATCTATCTCTACTTTTTCTTACACTCTACCATACCTATACCTTACAATTTACCTTCCCTATACAACTTTAATCACATCATACTTTACATATTACTTCTTTTTATTACAAAACAACAAATTTAATCAATTTTTCTCTCTTCCCCATAGCCTTGTCGTCCACCCTCTCTCTCCTCTTCCTCTCATTTTGTTTTCTTTTCCAATTTATTTTATTACATCTAATTTCCACTCCAAAAATCTATAAATACCCCATTCCTCTTTCATTCTTTCACACAACAAAAATTCATACTAAAACTCTCTCAAAATCACCCCACAAAAACACTCTCCCAAAATCTCTCTCAAGTTCTTTCTTTTCTTTAGAAAATCAAGCCCCACATAATACTATAACCCATTTCTTTTCTTCTTCAACCAACACATAAACCTTAGGTAAAAGTTTCTTTTATATACTCATCATGTTCATATAACTTAACATGAGTTTAGTGTATGTTTCTTAGACTCATTGAGTTAAAGAAGCAACAATTTATTCATGTTTTGTTTTTGTTCATGTTCTTATTTTCTTTACGTTACTATTATGTTGATATTGTTATTATTGTCTCTAACCTAACTTATATAAGTATTATGTATATTATGTATATATATTTATTTAGAGCATATAAGCTCATTTGTTATTTATTTATTTTCAAGTCTTGCAATTTATTTATTTACTTACTTTATGCAATTATTAAGCCTAGTTTTTCTAGTCTTAGACTTGTCCATATCAAGTTAAAACAATTTTATTTCTTTGCTTTTCTTTTCTTTTGAGGACTAGTCTATTCTTAGTCCCGGGATATCTTGATGAAGTTAAGGTTCCCAATACTTGACTTTATTTTTATGCTCTTATTTTATTTATTTTATGTTGTTTTTAGATTTCTCATAGTTATGTATTCTCATTCATACATGAATGTGTTGTTATTGTCTCAACCACAATAGAAATGAGTTTTCTCAAGTAATAAAAATAAGAATAAGAACTCTCTTTAAAAATAATAAATTTTGTCACATATAAGAAATTATTTTCCTTAAAGACTTGAAGCTTTATCCTAATAAATATTTTCTAAAGTTAGATAAGATTAGCTCAAGTTTTAGTAATAATACCATATGGTATTTTATCAATAAAAACAAAGTTATCAAACTCTCTTTTAAACCAATAAAATAAAGGAAAATTCCTTAAGCTTAAACAAAGGGTTTTCTTAAACTCATATGTAAAGTTTTCATCAACATATTAAAGTTTATATAAGTTTTATAAAATTATCAAAAATAACCTTTCTAAGGATAAGCCTTACTTAGGCAATAAAATAATTAAATGACATATAAGATCATTGATGATTATTCTTTTAAAGTGGATCAAACTATAGAAAGGCTTTAGAACATATAATCATAAAATATTTAGAAAAAACTATGTTTTCCAAAACACTAGAAATAAAGTTATGGGAATCCTAAAAGATTAAGATTTCTTTTTGAAAATTTAATTATTCTCAATAACTAAGAAATGTAGTTAAAGAAGGAAATACTCACTATGATAATTTAGGAAATTTTTCAAAAACAAAACTAATTTCTTTTCAAGTCTTAAGCTTATCTCACTTTTAAGACACATTGTTTTACAAAATCATTGTTGAGACAACACTACTAAATCCATGCATATGGTTTGAGTATATATATGTGTATTCAAAGGATTTATCAACCATACAATATATCTATATTTTTGTACAAAAGCTCTTGAACAAAGAAAAGTTTGAAAACTCTATTTTTTTTAAATTCGTATCAAATCTGTACGCTACTATTCTGAGACCGAAATAACTTCTTTTGATAAAAATAATCTTAGAAATAGATAGATCTTTTCGAGTAGGCAGAAATCGGTATATAATATGTAAAATTCCGAGTTAAAATGAGCAAGTTATGGCCATTTTAAGTTGGAATTTCCATTTCATACGATTTTTACGAATTTTCTAAGGTGGAATTGTAGAACTTGGATAGATCTTGGATGAAATACTCATGTTGGATATTTCTTTTGGTTTAGGTATCGAGGACGAAGATATTCCCTTCCCAGAGGATTACTTCGACTCCTAGAAGAAAGCTATGGACGAGTGAGTTTCCTTTACGTTTACGTATTCGCACATGTGCTTGTAGAATAGAGCACTAGATGTTAGGAAAAGATAAAATTGATATGCATGTGGGATATTATTGGAATTATGTATGTGAATTGTTATGTGTGATCAATGAACAATAAGTGTATCGGAGTCCGAATTGTGATTGATATAAATGTTTCTATGTATGAATTGTTATGTGTGCAAATATTGTTTGATCACTATAAAATGATGTAATGTTATATTGAAATCCCCATATAATAAATTGCTCATGCATATCACTTAGAATATCATTTCGAAGTTTGCTACTACTCCTCAGCGTGGGACCGGAAAGGTAAGCTGCCTAGCTACATCTTAAGGGTTAGGACGTTCGGGGAATACGGCCTCAAGGTGTAGCCGAGCCGGATCGATCGCTTTGGGTATGGAAAGCCCGGGGACTAGTAGTACAGTTCGTTGGAACCCCAAGACGCGCACAACTTTAAGGAGGTCGGTCGGGACCCAGTTCAAAGCATTCCCTAACCACCGATGGAGGGGTAAATCCATCACACATACGAAACCAGATAGTCGTATGTACTGTTTGATCATATGATTGTTGCATTCATATGCTTGTTTAATAAACTTGGTTGGTTGCTTATTATGAGTACTTTTGCGTAAGGAATATCTCACTAAGCAAGTCATGCTTATACTCCTATAGACTTTTGATATTGCAGGATTATCTTTTGCACCCGAGACCACCTTGATCCACCCGGGTAGAATCTTTTGAGAAGCTTTTGGAGGAATTCTATTTTGTAGTCTTAGAGTAGATTTCTTCTAAAATCTTCTAGTTTTTGTTTATCTTAGCAAGACCATGTTATTATGAAATTATCGGGGGAATGCCCCTTAGAAGCTGTAAGACGTTTATTTTCATGAAATATATATTAAGTATTATTTTGCATGTTTCGCTGCCAATGTCTTAAAATGCATTACTCCACCGGTCTCTCTTTGTTGTGAATGTACGCCTTGTACCGATATGGAAGCTTTCGAGTGACTGAGGTAGTCATTCTTAAAATTTAATATTGTGTACGGCGGGCTGTCACGTTTAGAGTACCCGTTGGGGCGTGACAATATGGCTAGTCGGTATTATTATGAGAATAATCCTAGTGCAACCATTCTAAGGAAGATAGAGATGAATATATCGGGATTAGATGGCTTCGAGTCTCCAGGAAAAGTACTTGGATTGGGATTTTCAAGTAACTAGAGTAATTGAGAAATTCATACCTTTAGCTATAAATTGGGGCATGCTATTGCTAAGAAGTTTGCAGGATTTACAAGATTATGGTAGCGAAGTGTTATGCTTCATCAGACATCAAGTGGCTTTCATGAGGACATCACATGGGATCATATGAAAAGATTAATGAGAAAAGATTTTGTTCCATCTTCCTACCTATATAAGCAATATGAATATTTGATGTCATTAAAGTAGGGACAAATGAGTGTTGAAGAATGTGCAAGACAATATGAGGTCCTTGTCAGACACTGTGGAGTGGATGAGTCTCAGGTAGATATCATTGCCTAATTTGTGAAGGGTCTCAATTACGACATTGCCAAGAGATTAGGTTCTCGAAGATTCCTAAATTTGGAATAAGCTATCCAAATTGCATTGTTGGTAGAGATGTGTAGTACTTTGTATGATATGGTAAAGGAATTAAAACTGTTGAAGCAATCAATAGCAAGGGATGCTCGAGAGAGCCAAGTAGAGCAAATCGATGTGGTTGCAGAAGAAAAGGATGCAATCCTTGTGCATAGAAGATATGGATGAACAAGATGGGTTGAAATGCTACGTAAAAGATGAGCCTCGTTCTTTGTTATCAAGAGAAGAATCAGATGAGTCGCAATTGAGCCCTCAATTGCCTAAATTACTGCCTCTTCCACATACACGAAGAGCTATTGATCATTCCCGGTCTTATCACATTCTTGTTCCCTATTTCCATTTGTGTTCTTTTGATTCACTATCGAGATTGAGGAGCATTCATGATTATTGTGGTCATCTTTTGCCTGCGATAGAGATTGAAATATTTGTTGATATTCACTGAAACATTATAGATGATTGCATATATTGGAGGAGTGTTGTGATATGGCATGGTAGTATTGTGGAGAGAATAGTTGTATATAGGTGACAAACTAATAAATTTACTCCTATTAAGATGTTTGCAAAAGCACCATTGGGGATTAATCCATTGTCGCATATGCTTAGTATTAAATTGGCACGTGATGTAGTATTACTAAGATCTCCTTTTGCCGATGCATCTGTTATACCTGGCATAGCTAGCTATTGGTTTGGTAATGTTGTGGATCGATGCTACCTATCTAACAAAGTTGTGCTTCTTATTGAGGAGTTCCATGGTTCAAGAGAGCTACTAAAAGAATTGTTTGTAAAGAGAAGTCTTGAAGTGCCATATGACTACTACAGCCGAGTAGGTATTGATAAGGATGATGAATTTCTTGTTGAGCTGAGGATTAGTGAGGTGATTGTGCTTGATTACCAAGTTGGTTTCAATGACATTTCTGGAGTTGTTAAAGTCTCCACGTATTCTCCTACCCATCTTTCACCACTCTAAATATTTTATATCTATCCATTTGTGGGATTGCAGAGCATAGGCAGGTGTTGTGATAATGAATGCCTTTTGAAAACAAATGAAATGTCTGTTGATATTCATTGGAGTATTATAGATATATACCTATATCAAAAGAGTGTCTTGTATGCAGATGATTCTATTATAGAGAGAGTCATGATGTGCAGAATATTGAACGCTGAGTTGATTTGTGATATCAGCCATTTAAGTTAATCCCTCATGGATTGTATCATGTCTTACATTATTTGTTTTTGAGTGATAGGTATATTGGAATTGATGAACCCACTTACTATTGTTGAGTAAGTTTCCTCTGTTTTGAATGAGTATCATATTTATGCTACCATGGATGAATATTACATATATGGTAGATCTTTATATTGTGTTGGAAGAGAAGATTCATGTAATTCTTTAGTGGAAACTTATGAATGGGATCTAGGTGGTATGCAGGAAAGGAAAATTTTCAAGAGCTAACATTTGGTTTTGTTAACAATGAATTCCATTGAATTTTTGGAAGATCTGCACATTCTTATTTGTAATATAGCCATGTTTCTTTTAAAGGAATGTACCAAACAATGAAGAATGTTGTTCAAGTATGATCTTTATCTCACCTTGATAGTGAATGGGTCCTTAGAAAAGGCCTTGGTTGTTTGGTCATTTGATTAGGTGATAAATTGTTTACCTATTGTGTTTGATTATAATTCTATTGATGGTTATATGTTGTGGGAAGAAATTCTTTATTTTGGTGGAGATGACTTGAAGAAGGAGCAAGTGTATAGGAATGTTCCTTTGATTTTGTATATAGACATATGCCTAATTAATGGAGGATTTGTGCAATACGATGGATGGGGAGAGCTTAGATTGTCTGAATTGGGTTTTCATTTTATGTTAAAGACATATGAATTTCTAAGTGTACCCATTGTTCATGAATTACCTCCATGTAGAGCAAACATGTGCAAATTCCTATTGTTGCTGATGTCTTATACTATGAGGAAATATCGTGGATGTTGTGTTATTGCTTCCATAGTGACAAAACATTTTTTTGTGGATCCTGATTACTAGCTAAACATCAAAAGGTTGGTATGTATTATTTTTAATGACAAAAACATCAGTGTGAATGGTTTTTAACTAAATCAACATAAGGATCATAGTTTGAATCTGTGTAAGTTTCAATATTCCCTTGAGAAAGAATATGCAATGTGTTTGAGTATGATTGAGAATTTGGTGTGTGAAGCTGACAATTTTGTTATGAGTTGGAAGGGGGTTGTGAAATTTAAGGTTGATTACAATGTTTTGTGGGGAAGTTATGAAGTGTGTTGTACCATTGTTATTCTTCCAAAGGTTGGAATCAATGTGGGAGATACAGTAAAAAAGGAGTGGATGACCATTTTTTAACCACAAGCTAGGAATGAGAAAGGCTTGACTCTTGTACTAAACTCTTTCAATGCTGAAAGAGTGAGTGGGGTACTTATGAGAGAAAAGTATGGAGTGTCGAGAGCTAAACACCTTAAACACGAGTGTAAAGGAATTTCCAAAGTGGTGAGAGAGTTCAAACACACTTGTGAGGAAAACATTTATTTTTATTATACCGACTCTTTTCTGCAGGTACACTCACATTCTTTGGAAACTGTTATCTTGATTTTGAATGCAGGCTATTGCATAGAGATTTTCTATCCATTAGATTTGAGGGTGAATTTTCAACACCCTTGAAGTAATAATAGGAATTGATCCCTGACATCTATTACCAAAGCTCACATCAAAAGAAGTCAAGACTAACTCGAGGAACCCTTGCCAAATCCACCAATACGAAGGAAAATTACTTGGTTGATTATCTAGATCACATCAAAAGATTAAGCAAGATGAGGATTTGGCCTTGTGAAGATGAGTATGATTTCCTATTTGGCTTTGGGATACATGACACAAGTTATCATGGATTAAATTGTAGAAAACATGAAGGAAATGAAGAGCACAAGTCAACTACAACCGTATTCCAGGCCGTAACCAGACAAAGAGGAAAGAGGGGAGATCACAAGCGACATTACACCCATAACAGGGGCGCTAACATCCATGATCTAACCAGTATCAATGTTGGAATATTGGACTGAGAAGATCACGACCTGTGATATGCCCGTGATGGTATCGTTATCGTAATACGGCTGTGATCAAGCTCACTATTAACATTGGAGATTTTTTCCAGAGAAGATCATGGCTTGTGATACAACCGCAATACACCCCTTATATAGGGCATGACCAATGTTCTGTATTTTGCATGGATTTTTCTTTATTTAAGTTGTATTATTTACAAGTTTGCTATTATGGAACGATTACATAAATACCCCTCTTAACTTAGAAAACCTTAATGAAGACATAACTTTCAACTCTCTTTTATTTTGTCTTTCTTCTTAAGAGCAAAACACATAGTTCTCTTATCAATCTACTTGAAATTGTGGCGAACAACCACTCAATCTTCCTTGTACGTCATATCAAGTGAGACAAAGAGTATAGCTTGATTTATATTTGGTGCATAATATCCATTAATAACATCATTCATCTTTTATTTTCATTGCAAATCAATTTTCAAGGCCTACTATGTCATAATACGAGCTGGGAGCATATCAATAGTCTGAAAATCATAGACTATATGAGCCATATGGATTTCTGTACATCAGGCTTCCATCTAGTATCCTGCTAGCATTCCATTACTATCCACATGTTTTGATTTTTCCCATTCTACTCCTTCTAATTCTTTTGCCCTTATCTTTATTAGACAAATAAATTTGATTCATGAACTAGATATCTCTTGTATCATTCCATTTATATTTAACTTATATTGTGTATTACTACCATCTGTTACACTTCCTATAAATCCTACATTAATCTATATTTTTTCTCCTACATGGTATTCACCTATTGAGAAGAGAAAAAAAAAAAGAATAGAAAGTTCCCATCCATGATAGGCCTATGCAAGGGTCTATTGTTATTGGCTCTCGTATGTGCACTTACATGCTCTTAGGTCATAATGTTTGGAAGTAAGTTCATTTGAGATCACAATATTTTGAGTGGTTAAAAAGTGGTCACAATGTTTTCGAAGTAAGTTAATTTTAAATCACAACGTTTTAAGTGGTAAAAAGGAGATCACAACATTTAGAGAGGTGAGTCAATTGAGGTCACCATTGGTAATGTGCTAGATCTTCTAAGTTTTAATTTTAAATATTTCTCCTGTTGACACATGTCAAGGTAAACTCAATTGAACCACTTCTCTAAATGTTATAACATTTTTTTAACCACTCGAAACGTTATGACCTTAAATAAATTTACCCTCAAATATTATGACACTCCAGTGTAATTTACCCAATGACAAAGTGAACTACTAGTTAATGAATTTTATATTGTGATACTTCATTCAATGTGATGTAATAATACAAGTCAATTTACTTTTATTGAAGATGTGGAGTAAAAATGGACAAGCAAAAGAAGACAATTACATTTCATAGGCTTTATCAGAAAAGTAGGGAAAACGAAATTGAGGAAGAAAAAGTTAACAAAAAAATCTACGGCCCATTTATTTTGACGCAGCGTGAAAGCATTTAAAACAGAAACCAATAGCAACGATCAATTTCAAACGTAAACTTAATCACACAATTGCTAAACAATTGCAAATTTAGAGAAAATTTTCTCAATTTAACATCAAATATGTCAAATATTGGTTGTTTTCAAAGATAAACCTAAAGGCCTATTTATACTATTACATGAAAATCCTAAAAAGGTAAAGTAATAAATACAATATTGAATAATAATAAAGACAAATAATAAATACAAATCTAAAAAAGAAAATAGTAAATACAATTTAGACCAACAATAAATACAAATAAATAGTATGACAACTGACAAAATAGGCTTGCTTAAAGGCTAGTCAAGGCAGGCAGTGTAGCTAGTCAAAGCTGGCTGCGTAGTAGCTTGTCATCCGCATCATTCCCTCCACTTGAAAAAAAAACTCGTCTTCGAGTTTAGAGTTGAATCTGGATATAAAGGGTTTTCACTATCGGATGATAAAGACAAATTTGGAATCATGAATAAGTATCCTCCAAGATCAAATATGAATATGCAAAAATGAATTTTAAGAAGTAAAGTAAAATATCAACTATATTGGGAATTTGAAGTATATCCATTCTCGAACTCCTTGGATCATTTGAAAATCTCCTCCAAATTAGTAAGCTTCCAAATATCTTAAAATTGCAATAAATCAAACTCTCATGAATGCACTGACGAGCATTTAATCCTTGTAACTCCTCCTTATTGTCAATCCGGATCTACTACATCAGCTATCTCATCTAGTTGTGGCCTCTTGATCTGAAAGCTATGAGTTTCTTTAGACATACACAGGCGTATAATATTATCCTTGGGTAGTGAATCTTGAAACTGTAATTGCTCATTTTTTTCTTCTATCTCCTTGGGTACCGATATCCACCTTCTAATCACCTAAGCGCGCTCATAGTTTTCATCATCTTCTTCACAGTCATCATCTCCATTTCGCTCCCAAAAGCACTTTCCTCATCAAATTTCATTCCTTCTTCCAAAATGGACTAAAAGTAGATTCCTAGTTTTGCGCACAGTGGTATTTGAGATTGATGCACCTGTGATTCAGCCAGGGAAATATAAAGGTGGTCCCTTTCCTCAAGGCTCATCCTAAGATTTGAGCCGACATCCCCAGCTCTAGGAGCAAAACAATTTCCCTTTATCATTCTTTTAGGATATATCTTCTTGCTATCTACACTCCTATTCTCACCATATATAAAAATTCTCTTCGCATTCCCTTCGGTTTTGTTTCTAGGAGACATTCCATTTTTGGATTGCGTCAACCACTAGCCTTCCATCACTATCTAATTTTGTTTCATATGCATTGGATCCAGCCATGTTTGACAAGAAATCTTGACCACCAACTATTCGTAACGCATACTGGATCATGCTACCAGAAGGAGAGAATACCAGGAGGTGATACTTGGCCTTCATGTAGCTTTTATCAACAAAACCATCAGTTCCTTTGCAATTGTGAAAAGACGAAGCAATAGCCTCAGACAGGAAATTCCCTTGTCCAATTGCAGCTGCAGCAGCACCACTTACCCTACCTCTCCAACCATTTCCATTTCTTATTCTACTTATTGTAGAAAGAGTAACTGCAGAACCCTTAGTATAGAGGCCTGGTACAGTATTTAGTTGAATGTCTAAATTATGCAGTCAGTGAACTGATGTCTTATTCACAGAAGATAATCCATTATTTTTTTGCCGTAAAGGAGTCTGGAGCTTGAAAATTTGGTAATCCTCCATATGGACACAATGCAAAAAGATGGCTAGTCCCCCTTGAGGAACTGACCATTATCCAATTGCTATCATGACTAAAACTGATAGCCTGGATAACTGCACTTGTCACACCTTGTTGCAGCCTGTAGAGATGTATAGCACCTCCAGCATTAGATGTAGAAGTGCTTCCAGAGAGTCCAAGCATAATTTAAATACATTGATGTTGTGGCCCTAATTGGATGCAGTTAGTAGAAGTGTCCCACTAGGATCAAAACATCATGCAAATATAGGGCTTTTGTGTACTCTAAATTGGGCAACCACAGATTTATTGATAATATCCCTAACCTCAACATTATCTGCTTCTTGCACATGACCATTTATCACTCCAGACCCTTTCCCACCAGCACAGATAGACTGTGGAGGATTGTTGCTATCAGAGAGTTGCTTAGAGTAATACCTGGATAATTTCTTATAACCTATGTCTCTGAGAGTAGCAATCCCAGCAGCAAGTTGTTTACTAGATTCTTTTGCATAATGAGCAACCAGGCTACCATTAGAAGGATAACTGGATAAGATTGCAGATGGTGTAAGATGATGTGGAGTGACCCACCTAGGATTAGAACCTAAAGCAGGAGCTCCACTATAAGCCACCCATCTGGGACCTAATGCAAGAGGCCCATATCCAACCCCTCCTGAACCAGGAGATACTGAAGATATAGGATTTGTAAGAATTGTATATACTTTCTTTAAGGTTGTCACATCAAAGCAATGTATCTGAGAGGCTTGAGATATAGCAACAACTCGAGAGTTGCACCTTACAGAATAAATGGCCGATGTAAACTTTAAAACATGTACATAAGATTGAGACTTCACAGAATAAAACCTAACAGCATTGGCACAAAACAACCATTCCCATGGTCATTCCAGCTAGGAATGTTTCCATTACATTGGGTTGTGAAACTATCCTGGTAATTAGTGCCACCACAACAATCAGTGGATATTACCAGAAGTAGATAGCTCTCCACAAACTTGTCATCCACTCTTTTTGTTAGAAATGGATTTGGTATCATTTGCATAAATGAAACAAGACCATCATTTCTAGATACTAAGTCACATACAATATTAGCTTCTTCCACATCCCAAACCTGAAATCCAGATCGATTTGCTAGTAGAAGCACTCTCTTAATCTCCCCTTCGTTGTCTAACTTGTCAAACCCAGCCTAAAGCAACTGTAAAGAACTTGACCTCGAGTTCTCGTCTGAATATAACAGTGAGTCGTCCGGGTAGAAAGGAAATATATCAATCCAAATCTCTTTTACACTTGCATCAGCTTCATATAATTCTTTTAATGGCTCGAACCCTACAACCTCAGCATCTAAAGTTACCAGAAGATCGGCCTTTTCTTCCTCATCTATTTTCTTCTTGTTTTCAATCTCAACTTGTTTACTTTCAAGCTCCTTCTTTGCTTCCTTTTCAACCACTTCATCTATTTTCTCTTCTTTATCTTCAACTTCTTCAATTGGCTTTTTCTCTAACTCAACAACAGTTAATTCATTTGCTTTCTCCTCTTGAGATAGTGTTTTCATAGGCTTACTTTCAATAACTTCAAATGTCTTAGTATCTTTCATGGTAATTTCAAACAATACATCAGGAACAAGTCCCCTTTTATCAGGTTCAATGGAAATAACTGGTGGATGTTCAGTTTTCTCAACCACAGGTCTTCCTTCAATTGTAGGAGTCTCTTTTATGTATTCTTTCCCATTTTCTTTTGGATTAGGAACATCTTCCTCTTTCGAATCATTACTTTGCGTCGATGTCATAAACTCTGCAAAATATTTATGCATTGATTTCTTTTCGTGATGACATCTGTGGTCCTGTCGAGATATGATTTCCTTATAATCAAGAGGAAGAAATTCATCCTCTAATAATATCTTCATCCTAAACCATATCTTAACAGGTGTTTTGCCTTCACAACTCAACTTTTTTTGTAACCTTTCCCACCAAACAGATACATAGCCTTTAAGCATACATGCGACCAATCTTACCCTTTTCTCCTCTGGCACCGCTATAATATCAAAAAGCCGTTCAACCTTAACAATCCAATCCACAAAATCCTTAATCCCTAATTCTCCTCTAAAATATAGAATATCTCTTCCAAAATTGCCATCACTACCCTATCTTTGTGGCTGTTCCTCTTCCTCTGTCAATTCATCTTCTTTCTTAGAATCATATTTGTAATAATCATTAAAATCACAACACTTACCTCTATATTAACACCTATCATTTGCAGTAACAGGTCTGACAACAAGATCGTTGTGAGCATACTCTGCCCTTAGTCATCTCTCATAACCATTCTTGTTCCTGTTGGTATTAGATCGCTTGATCTGATCATCAAAGCATTGCTCATAACGCCGAAATCTCTTATCTATACTACCCAATACCGCCCTTCGACCTAAGGATTTGGCTCTCAGGACTTCCACATCTTGAACATCGTTGAAGACGTGACCGCCATCAACACTAACGTTAATTGCCACCTTTGCAGGAACTCACCTTGCTCTGATGCTAATCTGACGCAGCGTAAAAGTGTTTAAAACAGAAACCAATAGCAACGATCAATTTCAAACGTGAACTTAATCACACAATTGCTAAACAATTGCAAATTTAGAGAAAATTTTCTCAATTTAATATCAAATATGTCAAATATCAGTTATTTTCAAAGACAAACCTCAAGGCCTATTTATACTATTACATGAAAATCCTAATAAGGAAAAATCCTAAAAAGGTAAAGTAATAAATACAATATTGACTAATAATAAATACAAATCTAAAAAGAAAAATAGTAAATATAATTTAGACTAATAATAAATACAAATAAATCGTGTGACAACTGACAAAATAGGCTTGCTTAAAGGCTGGTCAAGGCAGGCAGTGTAGCTGGTCAAAGCCGGCGGCGTAGTAGCTTGGTATCCGCATCATATTTTATTACGAGAATTACTCAAATTTAGAGAATTTGTGATCGAGCCATTGAAATTGTTATTGCATAATGTGTGTCATGATAATTTCAATGATAAAACGAAGGGCTAGATGTTGATTGATTGTAGAACTTCTCCAATATAATAGCTATGAGAACTAATACCATTTATGATTATTTTATAAAGACATAATCATATCATGTTTAACCTAAAATACAAGAATCAGCATTTTTGTCAAAAGAAAAATCAAAATCAATTTGAAGAAATTATTTTGTGATAAATATGTATTGAAAGAAAAAGCAACCCTACTAAAGCAAAAAAAAAGTTATCAAGTCCCGATAATATTTAGTATCTAAAAGAACTATTTTTGCATATCAATAATACCTCTATGATATCCGTTAGTGTACAAGAAAAGTAATTTTAAATACTAAATTTTCCAAATTTAAAGTTCAAATACCTAATTATATATTTTGCCTAAATTCATATACTATTTGCAACATTTACCTTTTTTGTCCATCTTATCTTTTGGATTACACACAATATTATAATTAAAAAACAAATAAGTTGAAAAAAAAAAAAGAAAAATGCAAATTTAAAAAGACCTAAATTAGGAAAATGAGGGAAGTGAAGGCATTTAGAAAGAAGACAAACCCTCGAAGGAGTGGCACATCTTGAATATAGTTTGATCGTAAAGATATACATAATAAACTTGTGTGTATTATAAATCTTGTCTTTCAGTAATGATTCAACAATTTTCCTTAAGTATTTTGATGACTTCAACTTGGATTGATCATATAGTGAAAGGAAATCATCTAATGAATTAATTCAAAAAAAAAATGATAAATCTATTTGAAGAACTTATAAATTGTAGAAAATCAATCAATAATAATTAAGTACCATAACATTTGAGGGTTTTGGGTCTATGTGAAGGAACTTGTAATGGGCAAAAAATTATACAACTATAGTTACAGGGTAAATGCGCGAATGACATCTTAATTTTGACAAAAGATACAATTAACTACTTGAATTTTGAAATTGGTAAATTGTTCATATACACTAAGCAATATTATAAAGGTATTATTGATATGCATAAAAAGTTCTTTTAGGTTCTAAATTGATCAATTTCAAAGTTATGGTACTTGATTGTATATTTTTTCAAAAGTTCAGGTACCATTTGCTACATTAACCTACAATAAAATGAGTAAATTATACTAGAAGGTATCAACGTTTGGGGATAAGTTCATTTAAAATATCAATGTCTCAAGTAATCAAAGAATAATCAACATTTCACAAAGCAAATAAGAGATATCAATGTTTCATAAATTCTATTAAAAATATAAACCTTTAAATTAGTTTTGATTTTTTTCTTCAATTTTTTCTAATAGTTAATCATGGATACCTTATTAGATTCGTTTTTTTAACTGCTTGAAATGCTATTATGTTGAATGAATTTATCAATAACGTTGATTTTTCTATTTAATCGTTTCAAAAGTTGACATGTTAAATAAACTTACCGTAAAATATTGATACATATTAATATAATTTATCTATAATTAAATACCATGACACTTTATTAACCTTACTTTTGCAATTGGAAAAAAAAAAAAAAAGGCAAAGCAGGGTGGAGAGAAGAGAGACAAAGAAGGAGTATAGGAAAACTTCTTAGTATTTATTGAAATTTGTGGATCCGGGATCCAAGGAATTGGCGAAGCACATTTTAGGATGAATAGTCACTAAAAGTAATGATAAAGAAAAATCAAAATATACAAAGAAATACTTAATTGTATAATAACGTAGAAATTATTTTTACTCTTCAAAACAATCAAGTATTGGCTTAATAGTATAAATAAGGAAAAATGTAAAATTTGGTATCTCAAACTTTACTCAAAAATTCAATTTGATATATAAAATCCAAAGTACTAACTTAATATCTAATCAAACTTTTTATGGATATTTTAACTACCTCACTATCACTATTTACTATGTATCACTATTTAGTTATTTTTTATTTGAATCCTTAACCTTTTGTTTTTCTTATTTGAATCCTTAACATTTGTAAAAGTTTACAATCAAGATATTTTCTAGCCTCGTTAACTTTTTGTCATTAAATTCCATGTGTTGCAACCTTATCCATAAAAAAAATTAAATAAAATAAATAATGCAAATAAATAGAACAAAACTAACTAAAATTAAAAATAAAAGGAAATTAGAAAAAAGGAAAAAAGAAAAATTACAAAAATCAATTAAATTCAGTTATGACGTTTTAGGCTTCATTCTTATTCTCAGCATAATTCTTTTTCCTTTATTTCTTCTTTTTTTATTTTTGTTTTATTTTTTTTCCTTAGAAAAAGGGGAAAAAAATGTTAACTTCGTCTTCAACCTCTGATGTGAAGGTCATGAATAGAGAAAGCATAAGAGGTCTCGGCCAAAAAAAAAAAAAAAAAAAAAGAGACAAAGCATAAGAGGGATGAACAAATCAAACGTTATCCATTTTCATTCTTTTAAGGTCAAACAAGCCAATGGATGGTCGCGGATTACCATTAATCTAACGATTATTAGCAGTAAGAAAGGTTACAGAGCATAAAAATGGATGAAAATCAAGAATAAAACACCAAGAATCCAAGATATCACAACTATAGGTTGATTTTTCTTTCTTTTTGCTTTTTTCAATCAGTTCGCTTCTCAACACAAAATTGAGCATGAATTTATGTGAAAAACAATCATGAGAAATTGAGGGGACATTTTTCCTTGATTAAAAATAAGAACAGTTTATCTCTTTAACAGACCTATTAGTCTTTGCATGACCCTTTATAAAATCAATACAAAATTTCTGGTGCAAAGGTTTTGTCCTCTTCTTGCCAATCTAATTAGTCCGGAACAAGCGAGCTTTGTACCGAGAAGGGCGCCGGCATATAATATGATCGTCTTTCAGGAAGTGATTGAGACCCTAAACTAAGAAGAAGAGAAGAAAGGGATAGATGATAATTAAATTGGATCGGGAGAATTCTTGTGACAGATCAGAATGGGACTTCATTCATGGGGTTCTATATGCTTTAATTTTTCTAGAATCCTAGATTAAGATCATTGGATCTTGCTTAGCTTCAGAGAGCTATGACGTTCTCTACAATGAAAGTATGTTGAAGGCAATTCAGAGCAGTAAAGGTTTAAGGCAAGGGATCCCCTATATCCCTACCTTTTCATCCTAACTATAGAGTTTCTCAACAAAGCTATATATCATTGTTGTAATCAAGGGTGGTGGAAGCTAATAAAGCTAAAGGGTGTTGAGTCGAGTTCGACTCACCTTTTGTTTACTGATGATATCATCCTTACGGGTGAAGCCACTACAAAGAATGCTAACTTAGTTAAGGATATGTTAGATATGTTTTTCCTGTAACATGTCAAGACATAAAGCAAATCCCAATAAATTTGCTATCCAGTCCTCTAAAAAGATGAATAAGGATGGTAAGAATTGAATTGTTGATTTGTTTCAAGTGAATAGAAATAATAGTATGGGAAAATATTTGGGGATTCCCATTAAAGAAGATGGAATGTTCAAAGCAAATGATCAATTCATTATTGACAAAGTGAAAAGGAAGCTCGTAGGTTGAAAGGCAAAGTTTCTAAGAATAGAGTTAGCTTAAAGACAGAGAGGATAATCAATTACTATGCTCAGATTATGCCAATCCCAAAAAAAGTTACAGATGTTGTTGAGACACTAAAGAGGAATTTTATTTGGGGCTCTACAACAAATAAGAGAAAAGTTTAATGGATTTCGTAGCAAAAAATTAAAAAGCAATAGGAAAAATGGAGATTTAGGGCTAAAAGATATAAGTGTGAAGAACAAAGCAAATTTTGTTAAATTAGTCTGGAAAGTTAAGAACTTAAACTTTAGATGGGCTAACTTTATAAAGCAAATATCACCTAAAAGGAGGGTAAAGAAGGAAGAAGGGTTCGGCTTTTTGTTCATAGTTCCTGAAGCAATGGGATTGGATTAAACGTAATGCTCTAATCTTGTCTGAAAATGAGAGAAATATAAAAGTTTAGAAGAACAAATGGTTTAAATGGGGGCCTTTGAAGAACAATCTTTATAGGCTACTATCAAGGGAGGCAGCAAACAAGGCAACAAATAGGGAATTAAGTGATGTTTAGATTAACATTAATTGTTAGAATGAAGACATGATGGAATACCCTCTTGATGAAAAAAAAAACAAACGTCATGGGGAATGTTTTTCCTGACAGAAATGGAGTTGGAAAAAGAAGGGTTGTTTAGAGAAAAGAGGAATGGGAAGATTGTTGGCATAAGGCTATTTACAAGTACATTAAAGAACTTAAATGAAGATAGTCCAGCTAAAGGGGGCTAAGATTGGGTATGGAAGGTAAAGACTCTCCCGAAATTAAGTTTTTCATCTAGAAAATTCTGCAGAATGTTGCTCCAATGAGGGGCAATGTATAAATGAGAAGCATAAACATTGATGATCATTGTCTTCTTTGTGATGGAATGATGGAATTTGTTCGCCACATGCTTATGGAGTGCAGAATTATGAGAGAATGGTAGAGGAACATAAATAATACATACGTTTTTCGAGATTCCTTCAACTTGAGCCTACATGAGTGAAAAAGATAAAATCTCAATATGAGCAAGGTGATACGATTCTCAACAACTTGTCCCTGGCCTTGTTTATTTGCTTTCATGCTCAGGGATATCTAGAGGGAGTAAAAGAACAGAGTCTTAAAGGGGTGGTGTCAAACTGGATTCTTAATTCAAGGGCTACGACCTCAGAGTGGTAGGCGAAGAATGTGAAGAACATGATGATAAAGACTACTAAAAGGATTTGTAATTGGATCCTACTATACTATACATGGATCAAATTTAACTGTTATGCCGCCATTGATGAGAGTGGAAAAATCGCCATTGGTAGTGTGTGCAGAGATCATCAAGGGAAGATCCTAATTTACTATGTTAAAAGAATTGTGCCTGCTTTAGCATTGGAAGCAGAACTCATTAATATTCTGGAGGCACTATCATTGTACTCCAATGTGTCTTATTCTCATGTTTTGATTGAATCAGACACTTTGCAGGCTCACTATTGAATGAAGACATGGCTACAAACTATCCCTTTAATATTCTGTTGATAAGTATCGAAAGACCCTTATTCTTAGTGCTTATTTGGATATATTTATTATATATTTCTTTTTTTTTAATTAAGAAAATGATACTCATTTGTGAAATATTTATTTCAATGCTCATAAAGCATAATTGGAAGAGTTTGAGTGATTTGACTGGAATTGAGGCAAATTTGACAAAGTTTTGATCAAAAGCTAAATTTTGCACTTGCACTACCTTGTGCATGGACATGTTGGATCTAGGGAACAAATCAGTAGGCTTTCAATTTTCAGAGATTTGTGCCCTTACATAAGCACGACCATGTAGAAGCCATAGAAGAGGAGAAAAGACGCAAAGTGAAATATTCTACCCTTGCTAGAGCACGGTCATGCAAAAGGAGGCTAACCCTATTTTCATTATAAACTATAAATAGCCACCTAGTTTTCATACTTTATAATCTTTAGACCTTTTCTCAAGCCCTAAGAGAGAAATATTACGAATTTCAAGAGGAGAAGTGCATGGACATCTTTCAAGATCACAAAACATTGAAAAGGGAGTTTAATTTTACATGATGTTCATTGTCTATTCTTCTAGATTTTGTACTGTGATTGTAAATTCCATAGAGGAGTAATTCTTCTTGCCCTAAATCTTGTGAAACCCTAAAACATGTGATTAAATTTTTCATTGATTGACAGAAAGTTTCTGCCATCCATGTGTTTTTATTATATTGTGATTAATTTATGCAATTCAATTACATGTGTGATTCTTAATAGATAGAAAGAGATTTCATCTAATAGGATAGATTTTCATGAATAGAGAAATTGCATGTTTTGCCTAGACATAGGAAAACTTCGATCTTACACAAAGATTCAATCTTTAATATAAGGATCATAAACCTTCATGCGATCTTACATAGCATTAGTGAGGGAGAGGTCACCACTATCTCATATAAGGTTAGGAATTAATCAACTTAAGGGAGTAATTGATTTAATTGAGAGTTCCTATAGTGCAAGGCATAAATAATTTGTTAATCAATCCATTATCATAAATAATTTGAACGCATCTCATGAAAAGCACTCATAATTAATTCTAGGGTTTTCTAAATTAGTTAATTAGTAGATTAAATAATTAATCATTACCTTAAGAATTAGATTAAATAGTAAAAAGCTGATAGTACTGCTTTCAAGATCCTTTATGATGACACCCACTAGAATCTTACTCCATTAAATAACAGCACTTTTGTAGCTCAGACATTAGATTTCTTTGTATTTATAAATTTATAATTTGATATGATTAGAAGAGTGTCCATCAAGTTTTTTGTGTTGTTGCCGCAGATCTAGAAAGGCAGAATTGGGAATAACTTTACTATTTATTACTTTAGCCATTTTTTTATTTTTTATGCTTTTATTTCTTTCCCTTCTTGATATTCTCCAAAAAATTTTGACTCCAATTGTTTGTTGTGCACTGCATGAAACGAAATCCCCCTCCATAACTTTTTGATCTAGACCTTGAGATCGAGAGAACTTTTCACAAAAGATTGAGACAGATAATTGCAAGACAGTTAAACTTTGAGAATCTGGAGCATGAAGAAGGGAAGGAAAATCAGAAAGAAGATATGGAATAGGAACCACCTAAAACCAATCTGGAATATCCAAGGCCTACACTTGATAGCGCTGGGCCAACAATTGTAAAGCCTCCTATTAGTGCGAACAATTTTGAGATTAAGAGTGGTGATTCAACTCCTATAACAATACTATTAACTTTAGGGACTACCTAATGAGGACCTACATGCATATATTTGGAATTTCTAAGAAATTTGTGAGACTTTCAAAAATAATGGGGTTATTGATGATGCGTCTACAATTGTTCCCCTTTTTACTAAGAGGGAAGGCTAAGAATTGCTTGACATCTATAGGTCCTAGAGCTGTCACACTTGGAAGGACATAGTTAAGCAGTTCCTAGATAAATATTTTCCACCATGCAAAATTTCTAAGCTCCGGAGCAATATTTCATCCTTCATATAGCAAGATGCTAAGACCTTATACGATGCCTAGCAGGGGTGGAAAGAACTTTTGAGGAGATGTCCACATCACCAATTGCCTCCTTGGATACAAGTTTAGAACTTTTATAATGGTCTCAACCAAACGACTCGCCAGTTAGTTAATGCTATCGCTGGCGACACCCTTAACTCTAAGACCTAGGAATCCTTGAAGTTACCTGAAGATATGGCAAAGAAAAACTATCATTGGGATAATAATAGAGACAAGTAAAGAGTTGCAGGATTATATGAAGTAGATCTAATGACTGCTTTTGTTGCTAAAATGGATGCATCGAGCAAGTAGGTTATGAGGATCAATAGTCCACAATCCCCATCATTCTAATATGGAGAGCCCAGTGACAGTGGTTTCTATCAAGAGCAAACTAAAGAGGTGGGCTACTTCAGCAATCACAACAAACAGTAGAAAAATCCTTGCAAAAACACATATAATATGGGCTAGGGAAATCACCCTAATTTCTCTTACAGCAATTAGAAAGTGTATAGATCAAATTTTCCCCTGGATTCTAGAAGCAACTGATAGCATCCTACCAACCTATGCCCTAACCATCAGTACAGCCACCTCAGTAGGAAAACAAGACTGGTTTAGAAGACCTCATGAGTCAATCCATTCAAAGCTCTAAGCTTTCATTCATAACCTTAAGAAGCAAATTAGCCAATTGGCTAAGATGATGTCTAAGAGGCAACCAGGTTCCCTCCCTAGTGATACAAAGCCTAACCCAAGGGAACAAGCGAATGCCATAACTTTGAGAAGTGAGAAGGAGTTGCAACTTGAGAAGCATACGGAGCTAAAGAAAGGAGAAAGTCAAGGTTCTAAGTAGAGAAGGTAAAGCCTGAGAAGAGAGAGACTGAAAAGAAATCATAACAAATTGTAAAAGAGTATATGCCAAGAATTCCATGTCTAGCTCGCCTCAATTAGAACAAAGACAAGGAAAAGTTTGGTAAATTCCTTAAACTTTTTAATTGAGGCACCTTCGCAAATGCCGAAATATGATAAGTTCCTGAAGGAACTTTTATCTAATATGCGAAAATTAGAGGACATTTCTACTATAGAAGTTTGGCCATATTGTTCATCAATCATTCAAAACAAGTTTTCTCCAAAGCTAAAGGATCCAGGCAATTTTGCAATCCTTTGTGTGGTTAGTGATATTACAGTAGATAAGGCCCTGGATAGCTTGGCTTGGGGACTGGTATAAATTTGATTCCCTATTCCTTCTTCAAGAAGTTGGGTCTAGCTAAACCTAAACTGACTCAAATGAATTTGCAACTTGCTGATCACTCTGTAAAGATCCTTAAAGGGATTATTGAAGATGTTCTGGTTAAAGATGGGAACTTCATATACCCTATGGGCTTTATAGTCTTGGACATGGATGAAGACAGAGACGTACCTTTGATTGTTGACAAACCATTCCTTGCTACAACTAGAGCACTCATCAATATAGAAGGAGTCAAATTAGTACTTCAAGTTAGAGATGAGAAAATGGTTATAATGATGTCAGCAACAAGTTCTGAGGAGAAAGTTTTGAAGAGTTCAAATGTAGTTAATCAAGTAACAAATCACAGCAGTAACCCTCACTTAAGAAGTGTTTATGAACCACTTAATACATCCAAAGTTGAACCTAAATGTAAATGCGTCTAGCAAGTTTTGGTCACCAAAGAAAGAAGCAGCAAGCTCTAAGAAGAGAGTGTTGAAGAATGCAAATGTGGGTTATCAATTAAAGAGTGACAACACCAACTGGTGCTTAGTGATGATGTTGAACCACCTGATATACACCACCAAGTGTAAGGACATCTTGCAATTCATGGTCTCCACAGAACGAAAGGAAAGATAATGTTGCAAATTTTGCAAATTTGAAAACATTAGCCCAACTGGGAGCTATTACATGTGTGCAATGTAGAAGCTAGGTCGAGAATAAAAACAAGAACCAATATAACAAATTAGAATTTAAGGCAGATAGCTCTAAAAACCATTGGTTTGAACCCTCCTTGATTTTAAAGAGAGTGAAGAATGTTAAGCCATCGACATTAAAAAAGTGCGCTTCTTAAGAGGTAACCCATGACTAACCTTAGTAAGTTAAGTTCATTTTTTTTCTTTTTTTCACTATCCTGAATCAAATTTCTAGTCAAAATTGTAGGGTTTTGGGTGTTTTTGCACATTCTTAAAAAGTGAGAGCTCAATCCTAAGTTTGGGGAAACATGAGTAACAAATGCAAATTTGTAAGCTTCAATTCCTTAAGCGAGTGAGGTAATATATCGTTCCTTTTCTATGTGCATTAGGCATATAAGGAGCTGAAATCATGGTGAAAACCTGCAATTTTTCTAATGCAAGTGTTGAGAAGTTGGTATGCACTCACTCAATTTTGTTTGAGGAGCCTCATGTTTCAATTTATTCCTTACTGTTTCCAGTATTACCTTAAGCACAGCTATGCTCGGGGCAGTACACAGTAGAAATTTAAAGAATGATGAGGCTTAGAATGTGGAATTAAACATCTGCACGACCCCAAGCATAGCCATATAGACAATTGGGATGGAAGACAAGCAACTACTAAAAGCTACCACTCCAAGCATGGCCAAGCAAAAGGCGATACACACTTGTTGTGCCCTTGTTTAAGGATAGTGAGTTCTATCCGACCTCGTGCACTGTCGTGCAGTAGAGCGGGCAGACACTAAAGCTGTCCAATATATATAGTCTTTTCTCTTTCCATTCTCTTATTCCTCGCTCATATTCCCTTCATGTAGTTTTTTTCTAACTACTCTCACGCTCTCTTAGTCCATACATTGACACACACACACTCTCATAATACATCACATCCCATAACATTTCGTCGTCGTCATCATCAAGTAAGCTCTTCTCTTTTCTCTTTTTACTTTCTTGTTTCTAATTTATGGTGTTACTCGTAGCACTTGAATGGTTTCTCTACATATATGAAGTGGGCTTTTGTTACGATGCATGTTTTAGCTGAGTTTTCTTATTCCTATAGCCTAGTTGTTACATGTTGTACTTTATATTTTATCTGTGCGCTTAAAACATGGTAAACATGCCAAATCTTTCGTGCAATTAGTGTTCATGTTGAATTTTCAATGTCCACAAAATTCAAGGCTTTTCCTTGATGTATGCAATTAAGTGTTTATAATATCATGTACCACAATTTGCCTGAGAAATCGATGCTTATTTTGTTCAAATTGTGGATCTAAGTTTTATAAGAAAGAAAAATTGGGGATTGTTAAATTAAATGGATTTGTGAAGAAATTTTAGCACTTAAAAGGACACTGTTATGAACTTTTTCCCAGCCTTCATCATGACCTATTTCCTGCTTTCACACACATTTTTAAATTTCTTCACATTTTTCTTCATCCCCCTCCTTCTATACGACCATGCTACCTAAGCCATCCAGAAATACTTATGAACCCCATTTTGGATTGTTGCTTTATGATGTTTATTTACTACTCCTATACCTTCTGTGTTCTATGTGATGGTTGAGCTTAAGCATCATTTAAAGTTAGCTTTGAGCATGTAGCACTTTAAAGTCGATCTTGATCTACCTTTTCCCTCACATGTGTTATTCTTCTTTAACAAAGATAGGGACTAAACGGACTGCAAACAAGAAGCAAAAACAAGCTGAAGTCGATAGAGCAACTGTTGCTAAGAAGGTTGTTAAATGGTGGGTATGTTTGAGAAACACTATTGGTCAATTGGATTGAAAACCATTTTAAAAGACCACAAAGTTGAAGTTTTCAAAAATTTATAAAACTAATATATTATGTTCAACTTTAGAAGCAACTACTAACATCAAGTAAGCATAAGCAACTATTAACATCAAGTAAGCATACCTACCAAAATAGTATAGAAAATATTAGGTCATACTCCAAGGGATCAGTGGCATCTACTTTACTCACATTTTATCTATTATCTAGCCAAAGAAAATCAGAAGATCATAATAAAAATAGAAGCTATGCTATGTTAATGGGTATTCATAGATGTTCTTAAGGCAAAATTTAAAGATGGGTTTGTAAAAGTTGCAAGATGAGAGATCAAGGTTGTTTTACCAATTTCTTAACATGTGATTTCTCGACAAAACTCTGAGAGAGAGTTGTATACCGGTGTATTTGCACTATCGGATTTACTGATGTAAGTTAAAGCCTCTCTCAAGATTTGTAACTCTAGATCTAGACCAGACTACAAGAATCTCTTCTTAAGCTATCAACAATTTAGATCTGCATAAGATGTAAAAACCCTTTGTTTCAAAACCAACTCAATGAATATAAAAAACAAGCGATAGAAAGTTTCACCACCCCTCTCTTAAGGTGATTATGACCAACTCCATTAGTAGTCATAAATCTATTTAAAAGAATGACCTCTCAGCCTATTCAGTTAAAATAAACCTGAATCTAAAAGGTGCACCACGCAATTAGACCCATGAAAATAAGTTCAAGCTACTAATTACAAATTCTCAAATGTTTATTTGAAAGCGCATTTGAAATCACATGAATCATATTTGGATTCACAAAACCCTAAGCTGTAGGAGATTATTTCTCCATGGATATAAACATTAAGCATGAATTTTGAAGAAATAAAATGGAATTAATCAAAGAATATTTCAATTAAGATCACAATCTTGCAAAAATTACAAACAATGGATTAAAATGATTTTACCTAGAAAACACAAGATTTCTAAAGCAAGAAGAAACAAATTCTTTCACCTCAGAATTCTCTCTTTATACTATATTAGGGAAATTGTTACATATGCTACATTACAAATCACATGCCTATGCACCTTATTTATAGGCTCGACACATAAATCATGATGATTCTATTCGTTGACGCGATAGATTCTTTATAATAGAATTTGTTATTTGTTCTCACGCACGCGTTGCAAATGCTAGATCATATGGTCATTTGTCGTGTGGTAGGTTGAGTGCTTGAATATTACATGAAAGTTAAGGCTCGACCTTAACTTGAGAATTCTGCTAAAAACACTCGCGTTTTTGTCCATTCTTCAACCAAGGGGTAAAATGAGTATGTTAAGGGCTCAACCAATTAGGCTTGACTCAAGTTGTTCAATAAAGAAAAGGTCTTATCTCCATCCAACATTTATTGCGGGTCAAATCTAGGGCTTGACGGTATGGCGCGATAGAAGTTGTTCTTCAAGTCCAAGGCTCAATTGCTTCAAAACATTGATCAAAGGTCATGTCAAGGCTTGATTTAGGGAGCAACAAATCGTTTTGCCTCAATGTTTAGGCCTCGATAAGCACTGTTACGAGGCTTGACCAGTTT
Source organism: Combretum micranthum (assembly GCA_024138025.1). Taxonomy (NCBI): domain Eukaryota; kingdom Viridiplantae; phylum Streptophyta; class Magnoliopsida; order Myrtales; family Combretaceae; genus Combretum; species Combretum micranthum. Next base: position 1,447,805 of record JAMXBD010000042.1, on the reverse strand, counting down.
TATCTTTAAGATCTACTGTTGTTTTGCTCCAAATCTAATTCAAAAACACTGTATTTCGACTTCTTTTGATTCCAGAAGCTGAAAAACAAAATTTAAACATTAAAAACACATATTCACAAAAATTTATCCAAGAATGCATCAAATTATGCTTAAATTCCCATGAAAAAGGATACGGTAAAAAGGAGTTATCACTAAAAACATTGCTCTAAGGCAACAAAACTAGACATCCACTTCCACAAAAAGATAAAGAACTTACAAACAGTTACCTCCACAGCAGAGGATAAAGTGAATTTTAGGGGGTCTCTCACAACAATATTATAGTAAGGCCCGGAGGAAAAGGCTAAAAAAAATAAGCTTGTATAATAATAAATATCTTGACTAGAAGCTACTCCGAGATTTTGGGATGGAAGATAGAGTCAGGGATATAATCAAAATCGAGCTTCAGGCTACTTTCTTTAAGATCAATGAGCCAGCCTATAAAGAGCTCACCATTGAGTTTTTGGCCACTATGTAAGTAATTTAACATTTCGGGTATATGGAAATGCTTATAGTGTTCAACTTTCAAAATTTGGCATGTTTTTGGGATTATATTTTACTGAGGAAGTGGAAGAGGAAGATTACATGTTAATGCCAAATGACTAACCTCAAAGGGTTACTACTAAGAGCTACTGGAGAATATTGTGTGAAGATGATGTTATACACTATTACCCCTCAAAGTCCAGAGCTACCTCCATGACTGATTTGGACTTGAAAGTGGTTCATCACCTTTTAGCTCACATTATTGAGGGTTGAAAGAGTAGCCATAGGGTAGTCAACAACTTTGAGCTATTCCACTTGTATAGCATGGCTATGAGGTACAAAATCAATGTAAGTGTGGAAGTTGCTTATTTTCTCTATCGACAGGCAACAAACCCCATGGTTAGGGCTTATATTATGGCTCAAGGGGATAGGATTATTCTAAGAGCCACCACCAGGTATCCTTTGTGTTAAAGTCGGGAAGATATTTGATGGATCCTTCTATAGGTATGGTTTGACTCGATTATATCATGGGTCCACCTCGAACCCCCAGTATTCTACACCATCACGTAGTGTTTCCAGCCCTACCCCCCATCTTTTTAGGACTTGAGCTGCACTTGCTAAGAAAGGAGTTCCAAGTTGAAAGGAAGAAAGCTAAGAAATTCAAGCATGTTGTGTGGGGATTTTTACAAACTTTAGTTGGATACTTTTCTCTATCACTAACAAATGTTCCTACTTATGAGTCTCCCCTTGAACCCGAGTCTCCAGCACACATTGCTCCTAGTACATCTAGAAGAGAGAGGAAGGATCCTGTTGAACTTGAGTCGTATAATGGAGCAGACGATGATCATTTTATTCTTAAAAATGATATTGAGGATGATGATGATGAAGAGGATGGAAGTCGTGAAGGTGCCAAAGAGGAAGATGATGAGGAGGAGGATAATTGATCCTCATTTACTTTTATTTGCTATGATGGTTGGTCTATATTAATGAGCTCCACTTGTGGGAAGACTTTTTAATCTGCTAGGTTGTTTTGGATTACTTGATAAACTGTAGGATAGCCTAACTTCTTTCTTCTTTTAGTTTTTGTTTTGTTTCTTTATCTTTTTAGATCCTTAGAAGCATAAACTTCCTCCTGATGGGTTCATAAGTAAACTGATGATGATTGTCGGGCCTGGATTTTTTACTTCTGGTTTCTTTTCTTTTAATCCGATTTGTATCAAACCCGAACCCATTTAGTACGAACCATCGACTAGGAATTAAAAAAAATGTAATTTTTGAAAAGCATTTTGGAGTCGCCACCCAATTGAAATAGGAAAAAAAAATATATAAGTTAGGACCAATGGGTTAGTTGATCCTAACTTAGCTACTAGTTTGCGAAAAATTGATTTGAAAACCAAATTTTGTAAACCAAAGATTTTTTAATCCGGGAGCTACCCTATTAAAACTATATGGTTACCACTGAAAATTCCTAAATTAAAATTTATCCTTTTTAATGCTCAATAATTAAAACAATAAATAAATTAAATTTTATGGATTTATATATTTACAATTTTATTTACAAATTAATGATGAAATCATTTATATTTTGCAAATAAATTGATAATTTGAAATATAGTGGAACAAAAATATTTTTTTTAGATTTTAAATCGCCTAGGAGATACCTCTATACCCGCTAATCGAGATAAGATGAAATGCAGTTCTTTTTATAAAATTTAATTTGTTGGTTTATTTTAGATTTTGGAATTCTTTTCATTTTAAATTTCTTAATTTTTTTGGTTCTTTAGAAAATCAAGAATTTTTCAATATAAACCTATAAGATATCAAATTTATTTATATTTAAAAAAAAAACGCTAAGTGACAGCCTTTTTCATGCATATTTCCTTTTTTATTTTTTTTGAAAGAAAACAATAATAATATAATAATAATAATAAAATAATAATAATAATAATAATAATAATAATAATAATAATAAAACAACTAACCTAGAGTGGGTCGGATTCGGATCGAGAGCGGATCGGATTCGAATCTGGAGCGGGTCAGGTCGAATTTGATCCGACATAGCTGAGTGGCCGAAGTTGGTTGGGATTTTCAAAATCCACTAATCTGGTAGTTTTGAGGAGCCAAACTCACGAATTGGATCAATATGAAGATGGCAAATGCTCCTACGATGGTGGTTAGCTCCGAAAGTGGCTGAGAAAGGTGGTTCGAAGCTTCTACAATGCCGACCAGTAGTGATTTCTAATCGAAGTGGCGGCTAAACTCCCTAAGATTGATCTAAGGCTTCTAAAAGATAGATCAAACATTCCTAAAGCTTCCTGCGATACTCAAATTGATCGAAAACTTCCTACAGCTAATGAATTCGAAAATTTCAAATTCACACTATAAACTCTGATCTTAGATTCAAATTACTTTGAGTGTTTCTTGGTGATTTCTGGAGTTGTAGATGGTGGAAACAAGGAATTTGACCCTTATTTATACTAATTAGAGGTCAAATTTGGTGGGAAATTCATTAAATTTGAAGAACAAGTTCACATGAGAATTTAGGTCTTCGAGCTTGATTGATCACGTTTTTGTGATTTCCAAATGTAATTGACATCGGAATTGTTTTGATTGTGATTAATTGCGTCAAATTCGTGACATTAGAAGCCCAAATTATCCAAACGAATTGAATTTATGAACTTGGAAATTGTGTAAAAAAACGCATGCTCGTCGAAGTCTAATCTCGGATTCAAGTACCAAAATTCAATTTTTGAAACTGAAATTTGATTTAAACTTGTAGTATTCTAAGTCTTCTTTCAGATCTCCACATTAATTTGATGAAAAATGAAGCCAAATTGATCAAGAATGGCTTCAAAATGACCCATCGCTCGCGAAAAAAAATGGCTTCTAGAGGTAAGAGATGACTGTGTGTACTACACGCTCGTCAGGATTGGTCACGCATGGCACGCGCTGTGCACGCTCTTGAGTAAAAAAAATTTTGATTGCTCTGTGCAAGATTCGAACCCCGGTCTCAGATGTGTATGTATGTGTGTTTTACCAATAGGCCATTTGGCCTATGCCTCACTTTCTTTTGCACTTAAAATGTATTTAAGGCTTCTAAAAAATATTAGATTTAATAAATAAACCTAATTTAATTAATTTCAAAATAAATTTATAATAAAACTAATATTATATCAAGCCAAAAAATAAAATTATTATTATTTATTAATTTTTTTTATTATTACTATACCTTCTTATCTTTTTGTTTATTTATTTCCTTTCCTTCCTCTTTTTTTTTCTCTTTTTTATTTTTATTATTATTATAGTATTTATAATAATCTTTGGGCTTAAAATAATATCAGTTCTTACTATAAATTAAAGTCTTAAATAGGTAAAAATGAGATGTCTATAATGATGATACACTTTACTCTCATTTCGCCGGTTATGAAGATTTTTTATGCAATCTTTGAAAAACTAAGGAAGTTCTAGTGTCCTTTTCTCTTTTACTTTCCTTTGTTTTACCCTTTCCTTGTTTGTGCTTAATTGGGAAGACATTGGGGAAAATGTCTTGCTTTAGTGTAGGGAAAGGGCATGCTAAGAAAGAAATTTTTGGTCTTAAACTGTGCTTAATAGTATCTATACACTTATTATCAAATTCCCCTACTTATAAGTTTGCAATTGAGCTTAAAAGTTAATATAATTTGAAAAGATAAGGATCTTGAAATTATACTCATTCTTTTCTAGAATTATCATTCTAAAGTAAAAAAAAAAAAAAAAAGTGACTTTGTGTGCCTTACTCACCTATTTTGAAGTTGGCATACTATGTTAAAATTTTCAGATGAAATCCAATGGAGCAAATCTACTTGTTATTTAATGATTAAATTTGAACTTGTGAGTAGATCAAAGCCCCAAGTTTATAGTTAAATGGTTGTGTTTGTAAGTTTGATCATTAGTATATTTACCTTTAAAAAAATTTAAGAGCTCTTCTAACCTCTTGTGAAAGGGTATATAAAGTCTATTACTTGGTGATTCTTCTTAAAATAATCGCTTTGAAAATCAATTAGTTAGTGTGCTTAACAAATAATATAAAAGGCTTAGTTAGTATTGGTGGGATTTAGTCCCTCGGAAGAGCAAAATCCGATCCCACTACTAACATAAAGTTGGAAAAAAAAAAAAAGAATAGCCTAAAAAAAGCAGGTAAAAACTTGTCTAGAGGAAAAGAAAATGATGGAGCAAAAACCTCCACCTCTGAAAGCTGATTATATATATATTGAAAATTTTTGAAGAGATTTAAAGTAAAAGAGGAAATAATCCAAGGGAATAAAGGATACCATGTACTTTCATTTTAGATTGCTTCGCTTAAGGAGGTAGTTGAACGGTTTATATACTCTTTAGTAAATGGTGAGATGTGACCAAGCCATCTTTGCTTTGTTTGACTTTGTGTCTCCTTTATGACTTTGGAAGCGGTTATTAAACGGTAAGAGTAATAGTTCGACTTAACTGGATTAATCTTAAAGATTTGATTATAATAAGGCAAGTAAAAGTGCAATTATGGTATGATTGAACGATAGGCATTGATAGGTCACTTTGGATTAACTGAATTAAAGAATGCTACATTTGATGCGATATCTTCTAATGTGTATAATTGATGATAGATTCTTTTATCCTTATTTTGTTTGCTTGAAGACAAATAAATGGTTTAGTATAGGGAAGTTTGATAAGTATCAAAAGCCCTTATTCTTAATTAGGGGTGTTCACGGATCAGTTAACCGGTCCATAGCCTTATTTTTTAAACCTAACCGTAATGATCAGTTTTTAATCTTTCGATCCTTAATCAGTCCATTATAAATGGTTAACTGCCTTAACGGTTAACCATTTTATTCGGTTAATTTAATCAGTTTTCGATTTTTAACTATTTAATGTATTGGTTTCAACAAATTAAATTGATAATTTCAACAAATCTTATTTTTTAGCCTTTATCGTATAGTTTTTCTTTAAATTATTATATATATTACAAGAGCTTTTAAAAAAATTAAATTAAGGAAAAGGGAAAAAACAAACCATTGGATGTATCATTATCAATAAAATCAAACCAAAACAATTACCATATTAACTCTATCAAACATAGATAATAGTATTTTAATTGAAATCCAAGGAATACTAACATAAGTAAATTATATGTATATGTAAATCATATATATATATTTAAAAAATAATTATATATATAAATTATATATAATATTTATAAATATTGAAACGGTTAACCGTTAACCATCGGTTTTTTATGGTTACAAACCGAAACCGATGGATCGGTTAACCATATTTTTTGGATTGGTTTTACGATTTCGGTTTGGTTTTTCGGTTTCATCGGTTTTTTTACACACCCCTATTCTTAATACTTATTTGGATATATTTATTATGTATTTCTTATGACATAATTAAGAAAAGGATATTCATTTGAAATATTTATTTCAAGACTTAAAGAACATAATTGGAAGAGTTTGAGATGATTTAAATGAAATCGAGGTAAATTTGACAAAGTTTTGGTCAAGAGCTAAATTTTGCACATGCACTAGCTTGTGCATGGCCATGTTGGAGGCAGGGAATAAATCAGTAGGCTTTTAGTTTTCAACCCCTTCTTCAACACAAGCAAGGAAGACAATAGGGAACAAACCAAAGAACAAGTAGATTTGTGTCGTGCTCTAACATGACCATGCAGAACCTAGGGAAGAGGAGAAAAGATGCAAAGTGAAGTACCGAGTTCTGCCCTTACCCAAGCACGATCGTGCAGAAGGAGTGGTACCTTATTTCACTATAAACTATAAATAGCCGCCTTGTTTTTGTACTTTATAATCTTTAGACCTTTTCTTAAGCCCTAAGAGAAAAAAACTATGAACTTCAAGAGGAGAAGTGTAAGGACATCACTCAAGATTACAAAACATTGAAAAAGGGGGTTTATTTTTATGTCATGTTCATTGTCTATTCTTCTAGATTTTATGTGTGATTGTAAATTCCATGGAGGAATAATTCTTTTTGCCCTAAATCTTATGAAATTCTAAACCATATGATTAAATTGTTCATTGATTGGCAAAAATTTTATGCCGTTCATGTGTTTTTCTTATCTCGTGATTAATTTATGCACGCAAATTAATTGCATGTATGAACTTGTTAGATATAAAGATATTTCATCTAATGGGATAGATTTTTATGAATAGAGAAACTGCATATTTTGTCTAGATGTTGGAAAACTTTGATTTCTGCATAAAGATCAATCTTTAATATAGAATTATAAACCTTGATGCGATTTTATATGGTGTTAGTGAGGGAAAGGTCTCTACTATCTCATATAAGGTTAAGAATTAATTACTTGAGAAAGTAATTGATTTAATTAAGAGTTTCCATATTGCAATGCATAAATAAGTTAATCAATCTATTATCATAAGAAAACTAAGGTTTATGATGGATCAAGATGAAGGGTATGTTTTATGATTGAATACATCTCGTGAAAGCACTCATAATTAATTTTAGGGTTTGTTGAATTAGTTAACTAGTAGATTAAATAATTAATCATCACCTTAAGAATTAGACTAAATAGTAGAAAACCTGTAATATGAGTACTTGCTTTCAAGGTCCTTGAGATGACACCCGCTGGAATATATACTACATTAGATAGGTATACTTGCTTAGCTCAATCGCTAGATTTCTTTGAGTTTATAAATTTATAATTTGATAAGATTGGAAGAGCGTCTATCACCTATCATCTTGTAGGGATAAACTCCCACAAATTCAACCAATAAAGATCTTTTTTTCTTCCAAAGAGACCAATTTTGTTGTTAATGGTTAGCTAAGGCTGTCTTTCACAACATCCTGAGAAGGCCATTAAAGATCTAATGCTGGCTTCTAAACCTTCTTTTGTTTTGTTTTCTTCTTCAAATATTGTTTTGAATCCAGGGGATGCCTGCTAGAGTGGGTTAATTTCATATGTTTTTTTTGTTTTTCTTTGTGTTTTCATGTTGCGAATGTTTGGATGATCATTTGTTTCGGTTGATTTTTTTAATGAATGTATGTTCTTACCCGAAAGAAGGAAAAAAAAAAAGAACAATTGATCAAAATTCGAATTCTTTATCCTCTCTAAGTTAGCAATGGCCAATTCTTCCTGTTTCCCTCTCAAGATTCTCAATTCTCTAGCAAAAATTGAATGTTTTTGTCAATTTTAGACATTCCACAATGTATAAACATAAAAATATAAAGAAGAAGGGTAAGAAGAAAATAAAAATATGAACAGTATAAATAGTTTAGTTGATTTTTGCCTTTTTTGTTCTTTATCTTTTTCCTTGTTTCTGATTTTTTTTCTATTTGTAATTTTAAATAATTATTAGACTTATTTGTATTATTTTTTTTTTTTTTTAACAAATGAGGTTACCACGCAGCATTTAACGACGGAAAGTTAACGATGTTACAATAAGTTAATGTTTGTAAATTTTTACAAACGATAAGAACTCAAATAGAAAAAATAAAAGTTTAAAACTTAAATAAAAAACGATGAAAATTTAGGATAAATATCCTACTTACCCTTATTATATTATTAGTCAACTCATTACCCTCGTCCTTTTTTTTTAATTGATGTCACTTTTACAAACTTATTATTACTATTGCCATCGAAGAAAAAACTCTCGTTATTTCTATATTAATAATGTAATATAAAGAAAATAAAAATTGTTAAAATATAAAAAAATTGCTGATATATTAAATTTAACCCTCATTTGTTTTTCCTACTACAAGGGAGATATTTTCAATTTGGAAGGTGATTAATGTACATTAATAAAATAATAATTTTGAAAGACATGATGAAAAAATCAATCTCTTACACTTTTTTTATAATCATTATCCATTCAATCTATTAAAAGAAATCAAACATAATCATCTCCCCATTTGTTTTAATAAAAATGTTTTCCATGAAAATATCTTTTTATTTTTTCATGTTTATAAAAGAAAAAATAATATAATTTTTTTTCCTTATTTTGAAAAATATAAACTTTTTATAACTTATTTTTGAAAATGGCTTATGGAATTTAAATGTGTAAATCATTTTTTCATTGATTTATAAGTCTTATTCGCCAATCTTTATTATCTAAAAACCTTCATTATTAATTTTTTGAATATTTTTTTCTTTTTAAGTAGATTTATTTCACATTATAATATATGTAATTTTTTTATTTTTTATATTTAAAATATATGCGTTACTTCAAACTATAAACAAAGGGAATGTCCTTCATAAAATTAGCCAAATATTTGAAAATATATTTTTTTTTCAAAAAACTTTAAAAAGCTATTTTTATTAATAAATATTTTTTTCCAAAATAAGCAGGCCTGTTTATTTTATTAGGCAATAAAACTTAGATTATTTCTTACATTTTAATATTTAAAAAAGAAATTAAAAAATCAGCAATAAAGCATAAAGAGAAAGTATTTGTGAGACAAGAGGTCAAAGATGCCTCAGACGTCCATCTAACTCCGTTAAGTGAAAAGGAATCCGAAAAAGCACACGAAAACCAAATGTCGCTACGGTTACCGTCAAGCTGACCTCAGTCAATCCGAGTCAAAGACACATATACCTTGTTCGTGACTCATTCTTCTTTCCTCTACTTCTAGTCTTCTCCACAACCTCAACCATTACCGCCTTCTCTCTTTCTCTCTCCTAATCCACACCTGCACCTCACCGGAATCGAACTTCTCATTTTGTGTTTCGGTTTTACTCGAAAAGCAAGTGGTTTCTGTTACTGTTAGGAGGTTAACGAAAGACGGTTGATAATGGAAGCTAAAGAAGAAGAAAAAAAAGTAATCCACAGAGAAGAATCGGAATCGGAATCGGAAACAGAATCGGAGTCTAGAGATGAAGTTGAAGATGAAGATGAAGATGACAGAGTGTGTGAACCGTCGAGGCAACTCACTGAGTCGGACGCTGGTGTGTCGAAGAGTACTGTTGTTGCTCAATCCGAAACCCTAAATAAATGGAAGAATGGGTCAGGTGAGCTTGATTTTTTTTCTAATTATTATTACTTTTTCCCCCTTTTTTTTTTTTTGGCATTTTATTGTACACTAGCTTTGTGATTAAATCCGTGTTTGGATGTTTATTAATCAGGTTTGCAGGAGAATTCGGCTTTCGTACATAAACTCAAGGTTAGTATTTTTTCTTTTCCTTTCTTTTTTCCAAGCTGCTTGCATGTCTTTTACTGTGTTAGGTTTTCTTTAAATGTTTATCTGTATGCGATCAGTTGGAAATAACAAAGCCTGAATGTGAGTGACATTATATAAACTGACGGTTGGGCTCAATCTGTCATGACGAAACACTAGTGTATATCAAGTGAATTAGAGCTTCTGCTAGATCATTAAACATCCATTTTCCAGTTCTTATTCTTGGTGAAATTTGTCATGTACATTAAGTCTTGGTCTAAACTCAAAAAATGCTGTTCTTGAGTCCACATTTTTTAAAAAATGAGAATGACAAAATGCGGTTGTGAAACAGATGCTTTTTTTTTCCAGCTCTTTCTTGGCTTTTTCTACCACAGCACGGGTAACAAGTATTTTATTAAAGAGAGAGGATTTGTGGTGCTAAGATTGGAAAATTTATGGAGATTAGGGCATAAACTTGTTAGAATAAGAAGAGAAGGTTGGTTTGGCAGTAACAGTGATCAGAGCTAGGTGAAAAAATCGAATGAGGTCATTGTTTTATTCCTAATAGAAGCCATGTCTTGGCAACCTAGACAGCGCCATCCTTACTTACATATTGTATAGGTTCCCCTTGGGGGTTCATGTGTTCAGCAGATTTAACTGCAGCCGAGTCTCTGCAGAAGTTTGATAGAAGATACAAACTTGGGCTGCGTAGTCCATTTGGCATGTAATTTTTCTTTTGAGTTGTTGGGGGTGGGCAATTTTACAGAAGGACATGGCCATTATTATACCAGCTACTTCCAGGTAAATGAGCCACCTTACAAGAGCTATGTGCCGGTTATACTTGTGTGATGTAGATGGCCCAAAAGCGTCCTTAGTGATAGTTGAACCCAAGATCCCATACATGTTCTCGTGAGAGCTCTTGGACCTTAACTACTAAGCCAGCACCTATTATTTGGCATGTCTATCTTATGTTTGATGAAATAGACTTTCTGTGACTGGGCAAAACTGATGTGACACTGCAAGCCACCACTGTGCTAAATTTTGCTGGTTATTGCTCAAATATGTTTTTAAAAAGTTTCTCTCTGAACAAGGTGATTTGTTGTGTAGCACTTTGTAGGTTGAGAAATATAGGACACTGCAAATTTAATTATTTGCATTTCTAATTATATTGGCCTCTAGTTTCTCTTTTCAGTTTTCTGACATGTGGATGCTGAGCTCCTTTAAGCACATACCCAGTCATAGTGCACAAATAATATTCAGTTTAGGTGTCATTTTTCATTTTAATTGTTATTTTGGCTAAATGAATTTTTCATATATCTCAAGGGTATAAATACACGGTACATATGACTATTTTAGGATAGTCAACTATACAATCAATACATATGACTATGTCAACTATACAATTAATACATGACTATTTTAGGATAGTCAACTATACAATCAATTAAAAAATCAATTAGAATAAATTAGAAACTAATCTAGCTAATAAAGGAAACGTGATCAACTAGAATGATACAGAATATGTGCTGACTTATATGCTAATTATGTTATAGTTAATGGTCTTAACTTCTTTGACAAATATCTACTATTTCTTTTGGATGCTACTTTTACTACTACCTCAGGAAGAAGTTGGGATGTCCCATCGGGAACTCCTGGCAGCGTGACAGCAAGGGCAGCTCTGGTTAATTCCCAGAACCAACTTCAGGGTGCTACCTGTACAGCTTCTTCTCCGGAACTTTCTCCAACTTCCGTAACTCAGCCTATTTCGTCAGTTGCAAGATCAGAGAAAAAAATGGCACTGGTTCCCATTGTTGTTTGTACACCAGAAAGCTCTCAGCATGTTTCTGCTGACTCCAGGGCTTCACCAGCAAGTCCTTCTGTAAAATCATCCAGGGCAGATGGTTACAATTGGCGAAAATATGGTCAGAAGCAAGTGAAAAGTCCCGAAGGTTCTCGAAGCTATTTTAGGTGCACACATTTGGATTGTAGTGCCAAAAAGATTGAGTGCTCTGATCCAACAGGCCATGTTACAGAAACTGTTTACAGAAGTCCTCACAATCATGATCCACCTCGGAAGTCAAATAAAACCAAGGAAAGTATTCCTACTGTTGTGCCCAGAGTGAGTAGTTGTAACAGTGAACATCCTGTAAGGATGCAAGTTGATTCAGAGCAGTCTATAGCTTCTAAAGAACAAGGACAAGAAGTTTGTGTGGTCCCTGAAAGAAATGGACAAAACTCAGCTGGTGTTGATCCAAATGGTAAAGTCATGATGACCGAGGAGCATGCCAAGTTAGGGGGGCATAAAAGAAGGTAAGGTTTATGTTAAATTCAAGAATGTATTCCTTAGAGGATGCTTTAACCTTTTCATGTTGAGTACACATTGCCCATGCCAGACTTTAATCTTTTCCTTTTACTAATCTAAACTCCAGTGGGAAGAAGAGTGATTCATCACACTCAGATCCTCCTTTAACACCTGGGAAGAAACCTAAGTTCGTTGTACATGCAGCTGGTGATGTGGGAATCTCAAGTGATGGATATCGATGGCGTAAATATGGACAGAAAATGGTGAAGGGAAATCCTCATCCCAGGTACATTTTTGTATGATGATTATTTTATGCAAGAATGCTCTAACTTATGAATTTATTTATTTGGTAACAAGCTTATTCTTCTTGTCACTTGGCTCAATTGGTACTTCCTCCATCAATGTGTTAGTCACCAAAAAAGAAAGGGGTGAAAAAAAGGGTGGTTCAATAATAAAAACTGGTGCAGATGGATTCTAACCAGATTTGCCAATTTTTTTCTTTGTCCAAATAATAAAAATCTTAAAGCAAGATTTTTGGGGCTAGCTGTTAGTTTATGGTCTATTCCTGTAAGCTCTCTTATTTGGGAAGATGTCTTGGACTTTCAACTCAGGTTGTCCCTGCAATTATAGCTGGATGGGGAGAAAATTTATGTCTTTGCTTTAATATTCCTTCTACTGATTGGACCAGTAAAAAATGAATGCTGCCAAATTAACTTTGACCAAGTCAAGATCTCCAAAGACACACTAGTCAATTCACCAAGCTCCATTCTTCTTGTTCATCATTTTTTTACTTTTTAGGTTTATACTGAGTTATAGGCAGTTATAGTCAGTTTTGATGCTAGATCTTAGCATCAACAAAGTGCACTGATAGGAAGCTGTCATAGCTTTGTGACCTGTCTCCAACAGCAGAGACTGCTAATAGACTTCTAATTTATAGTTGGTTCCAAGGCCCCACCTCATAATTCACATCTTGGACAATGCGTGCTTTGCAGCACTTTTGCAAGTTTGCGGTTTTTTCGTTGAAATTTATGATATGATTCAACAAAGCATGCTTGGTGAAAAAATATAAATAAAAATATAAAAGATGTGAGGAGGAGAAAAAGAAGACAAAGCAAACCGAGCAAGGCCAAATGCTGCACCCCACTCTCTATGTGATTTTTAATTATATCTCTTCCCCCAGTTGTCAACATCCAGAAGCGAGGGCTTCATCTAGGCTTTCTTTGAATAACTGTCAGTATTTGTGTGGCCTCTAATATAAACCAGAAGGAAGTCAATTGTTTTCTGTTAAGTGGCGTTGTTGTGGGATGCCTGTGTTATCAGTCCTATCTCCTCATTAATGAAAGCCACCAGAAATCTGTCAGAGTTTAATGATTTTGAGTAAATACGCATCACGCATCTCCTAGAACAGATATAGGAGGTTTCGTAATGCTGGAATTGTATATTAGTGCTATTACTGATCGGACTTATTTCCGTGGAATTTCAGGAATTATTACAGATGCACTTCTGCTGGATGCCCTGTTCGCAAACATATTGAGACAGCAGTAAATAACAAGTGGCGTTGTAATAACTTACAAGGGAGCACATGACCATGACATGCCAGTACCAAAAAAGAGGCATGGTCCACCAAGTGCAGCTCTTGTTGCTGCTAGTACTCCTGCTTCCACTAATTTGCCAATTATGAAGGTAGGTGGTACTCAGAAAGAAGCAGCTTCTGTCCAGTGGTCAGTGGACAAAGAAGGTGAATTGACTAAAGAGGCTATGGACCTTGGCGGTGAGAAGGCAATTGAATCTGCCAGAACTCTCTTAAGTATTGGATTTGAAATCAAGCCTTGCTGAGTGAGCCACCAATGCCCAAAATCGGTGGTTGATACACTTGCTAAGTGAAATTTTAAGTTATTTATAGTTCTCTTGTATTAACTATAGCAACATGGTTTCGAGTTCCACATTTTGCAATATGTTCTTCTTTTCAGCTTGTTCAGAATCTGCGAGCATCTGGCATTGCTTGTATTTAGTTTAGACACCCTCCTGCTTATGAATATAAAGAGCTTAGCCTACACCTTCCGATGGAGTTAACATGCACATGAAGTGAGAATTACACTGTATGTTGAGCAACGGGCATAGTAGTTATGTAATTATATCGATATGTATTTTGTATTTTTCAGATTAGATGGTTTTCATCAGCAGTAGTTGCAATTAGGAGTGTAGATGATTCAAATCGGTTCACAAACTACTCGAGCTTGATTCGAAAATAGTCAAGAATTTAAGCTTAACATTGTACCGATGTAATTTGACTCGTTTAAGCCCTAGTTGCAATATCTTGATTGATATTTGAACTATTCAGTAGAAATAAAGAAGCTTCATGGCTCCAACGACTTTAAGGCTATGTCCGATTTGGTCCGATTAAAGACCTGTTCATATTCTCTCTGGAATTTAGTGTGAAATAATATTTCTAACCTTGTCCGAGGGATTAATCGTCGTGGTGATTTTGGCCCAAACCGGTCACTAGGGTTGCCAAATGCTCAAAGATTGTTCGTGAAGGGCATGGCAGTACACGTGTAGAGTGTGCGTGCATGTATATATATATATATATATATTTCCCCCCTTCCTGGTTGTCTGTCTTATTTCCTTAAAATAAGGAAGCCCAGCTATTGTATGTCTTCTATTAGCTTGTCGGCATCGTTCCGCATAACACCATTTATCTTTGATTTGGAAACCCACCCCATCGAACAGGAACAAATTAGCACCTTGCCCTCCATCTGTGTATCACCCCACCCCACAAGACCAAAACTGACAGCCTTTTAAAAGATCTAAAAAATGGCTGTCAACACAGTTTTTTAGCTGAATGAAAGAGGAGCGACAAGCGACTGCCTAATAGTCCCACCACATAACTGGAGTTATTTAAAAGGTGACAGGAAATAATGTTTTTGCTCCCCTCAGATAGGTCTTGGCCCTAAGTGAAAGTGCCAACAATTGCCTTTTCAACTATACAAAGAATTGTACATTCACTTTCAAGGCACATTGATAATTTGATCAAATATGTTTCCGGTAAATCTACAGCGCATCCATTACGGACTACATTTAAGACAAATTTATACATACCGATGATAGCCGAGATTGGCGTATCAATACAAGGTCAACAGTAAAGCTCAACGCTAAACCTGCACATTCATGGGGATGAGATCACAACTCTGCTGATAGATCCAATTCATGAATAGCAGTTGATAGCTCGCACTCGCTAACATCACCAGTTTTCTTTTCTTGAAGTGTGCCGTTAATGTGATTATCTTCCCTTGCCTCAGCTGCAGATATACATTCCTGGAATCTGAAGCAGCTGATGAGATGGTCATTTGTTATTCCAGCAACTTGCATAAACGAGTAGATGACCGTTGGCCCCACACTTCGGAAACCTCTTCTCACTAAATCTTTGCTTATCACATCTGCTTTTGGAGATTTCACGGGGACTTGACGAGGATAGCGGAATCTGCTAATTATGGGTTTATAGTTTACAAAGCTCCAAATATACTTGTCAAATGAACCAAACTCTTCTATGACCTGGAGTCAGCATAATCATAAATTAGTTGCAATGATAGTCATGGCTACTGATAATTCCTTATTCAATGGTTTTGGTTCACTGAGAAACCTAGTAACAGATGGTTAGGTAGCTGGAAAGCCCATTAATGATGTGTGAGTTTCCAAGCCAACAAGCAAGCTGGCATGATGGGAATAATTAGGGGATGCAATAGTAGTGAAATGTTGATTTGAGGATGGGGAATAAAAAATCATCCTAAATGAATGTCCTTGTCCCACATACATATTACAGAGTGATCAGGACCACTACTCAAGCACTTTTCACCTAACAAACATGGTCAAAAACCTCTCTCAACACCAAATAAGACAATTTAATTTCCTTTTTTATTCTCTTTTTCAGTTTTTTTTTTTTTTTGGGGCAAACGACAATTTAATTTCTTTTCCAGCTAAAATAATTAGACCAAATGTGGTCCAAACATTATACATATAAATAGGTCCAATTAGTGTATATGCATTAGAGTATTACTAATAAAATTATTACCAATCCAAATACCTGTGACTCAATAGGTGATTACTACTACTACTACTACTACTGCAAAGACCAAACAAGATATTGAGGAATTTACCCTTCAGAGAACATGTTCTGGATTTAATACACAAAATTATATCAGAGTATTGGTGCCTTTATGTCACTACTCGTATTGAGTAGACCTGCTACATTTATGATTGTTTTCCACATCACATAAGTATAACTTTCATACTATATGGACATACAAGGATTCATTTCCTACTCAAGCTTTAAATGTGGCAAATGATTGGTGAGTAACAAGAAACTGACCTTTGATATTTGGCGGGCATTTTCGATGATGGATCGTAGTTTAACTTCAGATAGTAGAGAGGAAGCTGCACTCCCCGAGCCCAGTATCTTCTTTTCGTTCAACTTTGAAACAGCTAGTGGATCAAAGTCTTCAAAGACTTCCCTGCGAGGAAAATGGAATAAATAAAGCACTGATCTCTAAGTGTACTAGAGACTGATTAGATACATTCATAAAATATCAAAATAGAGAGATTAAGTATTTATATTGATGAAGTACCTAAAGGTGCCCCTTTTGCTTAGAATTGCAGGCCAAGAAAGTTCAGATAAAGCTCCTGAAAGGACTAGAAGCTCAAACAATTTCCTGCGTCCAGTCAAAGGAATACAAAACTACTTTAAATGAAATGCTACAAACAATTTAATCGACAGGTATCGATGTAAAAACCTCAAAATATGACCTACTTATCATTATGTTCTGGAACTCCCCATTCTTCATCATGGAAAGCTGCATAAGATGGATCTGGACATAGCATATAAAATTTAGTTAGATCATTGTACTTGCCAATTATCATAAAGTAATCAAACACGCACGTCTTAAAGCAGGACAAGGGAAAAAAGAAGTAATACTTTTGCTGCGACTCTTAACATAAATGGGCAGATGGTAGCTTCATAACTTGGGGATTGACATGGGATCGATTGTGGCCAGACTCCAGGACAATGAGAAATGAGTTTGGACCAATGTTTGTTTTTTGTATTATGAATCAAACCTACAATCCCCACTATAGTGTTTTTACTACGACTTCCAAGCACAATACACAAAATAAAACATTCTATCATGCTTGCTATCCTTCATGTGCCGGTCACCTGATAGGATGATTTTGCAGGAAATTAATTTAATCTGGAAATGTAAAAGAAAGCCACATTTTATAGGCTTTGGATTACTATAGACAGTAATATAGCATTTCTTACCTTTGAACATAATAATCTAAACCTTCATCTAGTAATTACAGAGACAATGGTTCAAACTAGATGTAGAAGAAAGTCAACAAATATATATGAACAGGTACATACAAAACATCCCTTTTCTGAAAGAAAAATAAAGCTTTGCAGCCAGAGGCACCAGGAAATCACGTCCATGCATCTTTCTTTACTTAGTAGATAGATAGCTATTATCTAGAAAGAGTAAGATTACTGGCTTACTAACTCCTAATCAGCAATTTAGAGATTATCTAAAGTATATAGACTTCATTTTTACAAGGATGCAACCAATTTCAATTCAAAACTGACTGTCAACCACAAGGTTAAATATTGGACCAGCAAGAAGCAAAGAAATTATAACCGCCTAAAACTCGCTTTTACAAAGCTTTTTTTTCCCCCCCTTCAGTGTGTTTCATTTCTGAAGTACTTATAAATACCACTTCACATCATTATCACAAAATGACATAATGTTCACAATTGCAACATGGTCACTTGATTTTGACTGGAATAACTTTGGATCACCACTCAGATCTTACGAAGCAATTGAAATTCATCAGAATTTTTAAGGGACAAAATTTGTAAGTTCAACTTCATGCAAAAATCTTGCAGGATTAAAAAAGTGAAAAACATCATATAATACTTCAGTAGTTGAAAATCAACCATCAAATCACAAGAACAAACCTGTATTTGGTGTTACCCAGGCACATCTCTTTTTTTCTTGTGGACCCACTGGTGGTGGAGAATCCAAACCACCATCAGATACAACACTCCGGGTCCTCAAAACCGGTGGCTTCCTTCTAATACTCATGCTGCTCGATCTAATAAGCCTACCAGTTGATGCCCGACTCTGGAATGACTCCGTAGACGCATCCGACGAACATGATGCATTCAAAGACAGATTAGAATGCAGCAACTGCTCATGCCGCCGCAGTACTGCAGTAGCATTGACAGAAGACAATTTGGATGGGGGTGAACTACTTGCAGCCGCTGTCTTCCTTTCCTCGGATATTTTCACCCCATCAGGTGAATCATCACTTCTCCTTGAAGGCTTAGAAGCTGGTTTTCGAGCACTCAATGAACCTGCCTTGTTACAGGCAGGGCCAAGTACTGGCCTCTCCTCCGAATCACCCACATTTGTCGATCTTACCCTTGCCACACCAGACATAACTCGTACCACCAAAAACACTCACCAAGATTCAACCTTTTTAGTTCAGCCAAATATAGTTTGCTGGTGGGTTTGCTCCAAATGCTATATGCAAAACCCACCAACATTATCCAATAAAACCCCCATCTTGCTTTTTCTTTTTTCCCAAATCCCTATTCACCTAAAAAAAAAAGCCCTAAAAAACCAACAATTTAATCAATCCACTTCCTATATTAACAATAGTCATTGAATTGGACCTGATCTCCAATTACAACACTCAAAATCCCACAAGATTCAAACTTGTCACTATGTTATCCAAAACCCAAGACCCAAGTTTGCTATAACAAACATAAACCTTAATCCAACACTAATTGACAACAACTACCACTAAATTAAACCTAAAGACAAAATGAGAACTTCAATTAAACCAAGATACAAACTTCTCGAAACTCACCACATTAAGATTCCATTCCACATTAAGAAAAAGAGACGGGTCTCCTTTTTCTTAGAAAACTGAGCACACATAAAGATGACAGTTTTCTCAGCAAGTTGAAAGCTTTCTTCTTGTTTCACTCAATTTGAGCCAGAATAGAAACTGGTTGGTGTTTTCTTCTCGAGAAAAATGTAGCAAACTGAGTACCGAAGTTTGATCGAGTTCCAAATTAGGGATTTTCTACTGAACGAAATAGAGGAAGGAGGAGACAAGAAATTATATATAAAGGGGCCAATGGGCAATACAGAGAGAGAGAGAGAGAGATTAGGCTCTGGTTGGGTCTTTCGCTGGAAGAGAGATTGCAGCAGCATACGTTACCGGCTGATGCGGTTATAGGGACAAAAGTTGTGTCTGGTGAAACAAGAAGAAGCCCGGTGGGAGTTATTTTTGTTTGGTAAGTGAAGGTAAAAAGGAATAAAAATCAGGAAAGTTCCATGTTCCCTTAATAGTTATAATAGGACAGATTCCATCATAACCGTGATGGTTTAAATTTTTCGACTATGATCAAATTATAAAATTTTTTATATTTATTTTTATAATTTATTTAATTTTCATATGATGACGATACAATTTCTTGATGGAACGTAAAGTTCCTAAAAATTAGTTAAATTTGAGAAAAGTTTTGAAGAAACCTTATTCGTTTTAAGGAAATATGTTAATAAGTAAAAAAATAAAATTATTAAAGATCATATTATCAAAATTACGATTTTACTATTCATCCAAACCTGTAAAATCGTACAATAGTAAATAATTGTGCAAAATTAGTAAAATTATAAACGTATAAAATCACATCTAAATTCATAATTCTATCTAAAGTCTATATTGTCGAGCCTGGATTTTGAAAATCATCCGGTTCATTTCTCCTAACCCGATTCATATTAAACCCTAACCCATTTAACATGAATCCTCGACTAAGGGTTAAAAGAAATTTTAATTTTTGAAAACTTTTTAGAGTCGCCACCCGATATAAATCGGGAAAAAATGAAAGCCAGGATTAATGGGTCGGTTAATCCTAACTTAGCCACTAGTCTGCGAAAAGTTTGATTTAAAAATCAAATTTTTTAAAAAAATACCAGATTTCTGAGTTCGGGGGCTAACCTATTAAAACCTAAGCGGTTACCACTTTAAATTTAAAATTTAGAATTTATCCTTTTCTATACTAAAAAATTCAAACAAAACATTTATAAAACAAATATCTACAAGTTTAATCATGCATTTTTATTTTTATGTATTTTTTCTTAGGATTTAAATATCAACGAACATTTATATTTTTCCTTTTTTAAAAAAAAACTTATAATATGTACAAAATGATTATTTCAAACTATCAAAACAAAATATATTTTTTCTAATTTTATTGTAGCCCCGTAGGTGCCTACGTACTCGCTAATCGAGATCAGACAAAACGTAGTTCTTTTATAAAGAACTTAATTTGTTGATCAATTTTATATTTTTAAAATATTCTCACTTTAGGTTTATTAAATTTTGAATTTTTATGAAAACTAATTTTGATGATCCTATGATCTAATCAATTGAATTTTATTTCATAAAAAATATATTTTTCTAAGTCCAAAAATCATTTTTTCTAAAAAAAAATGATGATAATTCATGGCTAATTTAATGCTACATAAAAATCAATTTTGAAAACTTTGAGTATTATCTTTATAGCAAATTTATAAAGATAATTTTGATAAAAACTTAATTAATATCATGATTTTAAAAAAAAACAATTTTTATCTTTATTGTTCAACAACAATTTTGGTTTAAAAAATCTATTAACAATTTATTATTTTTCAAAATTCAATAATCATCACATATGTTCAGAACATATTCAAAATATATCATAACAAAATTAAAATACAAAAACAAAACATCTCATGCATCAAATATATATTTAAAGATCAATCTATATGCAAATACATATTCAAAAATATCAAAAAAAATCAAAAATTACTAAAACATGTAAATTTATATTAAAAATAATTATTCTAATTTTTCTGGATTTTTCTGAATTTTTCTGGATTTTTTACGAATTTTTATTAATTTTTTCCTATTTTCCCTATTTTTTCCTATTTTCCCTATTTTTTCCTATTTTTCGAAATTAAATATATAATAAATAACTAATAAAATATTGCGGACTAACCTGGACCGTCGGATTTTCTCGGATCAGATCTGGAGCGTTTGATCTGTGGACTAAATCTGACCGTCTGATGGAATTGACTCGCGATCTGGACCGTGGATCTGCTGATCAAATCTGGACCGTAGGATCTGCTGATCAAATCTGGACCGTAGGATCTGCTGACTTTTGACCGACGACCGACCACCGTTGACCGACGACCGACCGGGTTGGATCTCGGATTTCGGGTCGGATCTTGGATACCCGTCGGGTGAAGAAGACGATGGCGGTGACTTCAAGGCGTTCCTCGGCCGCTCCTGGTGGTTTTCGAAGGCTGCAACCTTGTCGGCCCGACGTGGATGGGGCTGCTGCGTCCGTTGGTGGTGGTGGTTCACTCCCAGAACCACCAGAAGTGGCGGTTCGTGCGGTGGCCCAACGGCGGCAAGGATAAAAAAATTTCGAAAAATTTGCAGAACTTCCAAATGCAAATTCGAGCAATTCTAAACACTATAATCAATCAAAAACACTTCCTAGATGATCCTAACACTCTTTAATTGGATCGAAATCCTCCCAATCACTTCGAATTTGCAAATTTTGCAATTCGAGCACTTTCTAATCTATTTTCAGATCTCGATCGTGTGGTGTGTATTTTTCGAAATTGAATTGTGCTTTCTGCTTGTGGGGTGATCCTATTTATAGATTTCGAAACAATTTGTCATTTCGAAGCTTCGTACTTGTTCAATTTTTGAATCACGAATCGTTATACTTTTTCAAATAAGAACGATTCAAAATTGAGACTCGATTCGTGATTGTTGGTTCAAATTGATCACGAATATTATGTTTACAGGTCATGACTCTTCGATTAAGTGTGTTTAATTTGATTAATTGATACAATTCGACCAATTTTGAAATTTGAAAAATCATGTCCATTCGAATTTTTCCCAATTTTCATGCTTTGATTAATGCGCCTTTTAAGATGAAATAATACACGAAATATGTATAGATGTGATGTATCCCATGCCTAGTTTGTGTCTGTACAATTAATTTCGAAAAAACACAAAGATTCGTTGCTCAAATGAGGTCTCAAAGTGGATGAACCGATGTGTCTTTTGGGAAAAAAAATGAACAAAAAAGAGGCAAAATCTGCCTTAGGCTAGATTCGAACTTGGGTCCCCTTACTTTGTGTCCATGGTCTGAATCGTTAGGCCGTTGGCCTGTGCCTTGGTCATATAGCTAACCCACTAATACTTAAGACTAATAAAATATATGTTATATTAAACTCAAATAATTATTTATTTTAATTTTTCTTACATATATTTTATTTACATTACTATTATTCATTTAATTATTATTATTCATATTTTATTCCTCTATTTTTTATTTTTCTATTTTCTATATTCTCTCTTTTTTATTATACTATTTATTATTATTATATTTTTGATGAACTCAACATGACATTAATTTATTGTAAACTTAAGCCTATTTTATTTATTTATTTATTTTTAATTGGGCAAAAATTGGGTGTCTACATATATCTTAATAATTTCCATCCATTTTAATTAAGAAAAAATATATAAAATCATAAACTCGTAGACTTGTATATTTAACTCATAATTTTGACAACCATGTTAAAGATATATTTTTAAAAAATAATATATTTCATGTGTTTTGATGTAATTTATAATATCTAAAATGAATTTTCAATAATTGAATTAATTTCGTGTTATGAAACAAAAAAAAAATCACTTTTGTGTATATGATAGTGTAATGTGTAAAAATATTATTTATTGGGTAAATGTCAAATTTTGTATTGAAATTTGTATGAAAATTCAATTTAGTATTAAACTTTAAAGTTATCGATTTAATACTCGATCAAACTTTTTATGATTATTTATATTAAATTCTTAACAAAATTTACATCATTTGCCAACGTAAAAAAAAAGATTATATGTCATTGAATTTTTACTAATGATTCTAACGCTACTTAGTATTGATAGACTGCTTCTTTCACACTAGAAAACAAACCAAACAGTGTTAGTGAAATAATGAAAATATTCATGAAAGTTCGATTGAATATTAAATAGATCGTTCAAATTTCAGATACCAAATTACAAATTTAGATGCCACATTTTCCATTTTCTACTCTTCTTCCCCTTCCCTCCTACGCACCCCTCCCCCAAAAAAAAAAGGAATAACAAGGGAATTCGGATATTACCTTTGAAAAACCTATAAGAAATCTACATGAGTATTTATATGAAAGATCCCAAATTACAAACACGGTTATTTACAACATTTTAATGTATTGAAAATCAGGTTGGGATGTGTTACGAACTAGGTTATCAAAGCTATAACCAGCGAGGCTTGTTGGAGGGGATTTGTTGTTTTTTTTTTTTTTTTTTCCTTTTGGAGGGGAGTGGGGGAACAAGTCAAGGATGACAATTTGGTGATAAAGATAGATTGCATCTAATAGCAGTGGTTCAAAGATGCAAGTAGAGGCTAAACCTTTAATGGTTAGTAGTTGTGATCGATAGAGTTTTAAGAGGATTAGGTGGTGGTTTTTAGAAGCAAGAGTGATGATAAGGCTAGTGGTGTTGGAAAGCTTTGATATTGGCTAGAGTTGGTGGATTGTTAGAGATAATATGACTATGGGTCAATCGAGCAAAGATAAAGAGAGAAAGCTTTCATTTAAGCATTATGAAAGAGAATCAAGTGCATATGTATGTTCAAATATAATCCTTGAGGTCCCTTTTTGTAATGTTATGTTGAAAATCAAATCAACATAGAAAGTCTATAATAATAATTATGATTTTGAACTTGAACGTTAATGAGTTGATTGGCTTTGGTTCTAAATATTTGATGAACAGTATACTCCCACACTATAATTATTAATCAAAATATGTTTAAAGATGCAAGAACTCAATGAAAGTGAATTCAAGAAACTTTGAAGTTGAATATAGAGCTTGAATTTGGGTTGGTCAAACACGAAGAAAAAAACGCATAAATTAACTTTCCTTAATTTTCATGCTTAAATTTGACTTGTTTGATATATGAATCTGAACATGGTACGTGAATTAATCAAAAGTACCCTCCTATTTGTAATGTCACCATTATTTTAGTGAACCCACAAAGGAAAAGGGAGGAACCATGGATTGAAAGCGATTCAAACAAGATGGAAAGGCAGAGAAGAAGGAGATAGTTAGAGTTTAGCAAAAAATGAAAAGGTGTCTTTATTAGACTTAAAATGTGTTTGTGAGTTGTTGAACTTATGATCTCCTCATAAGCATATAAATTTGGTTGGTGTCACTTGCTCAAATTCGATAGAAGCTAAACTTTGGAAATCTAGGCTTAGATCAATATTGGATGTAAGACTCGCAAAGACAGGTAATCGGTTAGTGGTGTACTGAACATTGGCCAACATGACCACTCTAATGCTAAAGTTAAAGATAGTCACGATAAGTTGATAATCCGAATTTGAGAGAATACTTAAGTGTGGCATTATTTATTTCCAAAGAGGTATATGGGTATTTTATAGGTGACCAACCTACTGGTTATGATTGTTGTAGGCTAGTAGGTAAGTGGGCCATTGGTGGTAGTAGCAAAGGCCATGGGCCAAGTCCATGTCTCCACTACTTCAGAGACCAAGCCGACCAAGTTATTTGTGCCGAGCAATCAGTAGGGCAAAGGTGACCAAGTTATCATCAAGACTTGTCACAGGGTTTGGTCACCCCTCGTGGCATACGTCAATGGAGTTTGGGTCCGGTAGACCGGTCCAGCCCATTGGTGTACTCTGCTCATGTGGCCCTATGCTCCAGACCATCAACAGTTGGCAAAGTTCAATCAGTTGCATTTAGCAAATTAAATCACTTAAGAAAATCTTATTATGTTTATCTCAAATAGCCTAATTAACCTTTGCCATTAGATGACCCTATGCTTCAAGGGTATGTTGATAGGTAAATTTAGACTCAGTGCTCTTCAAGCTTGAATGTGGGGCAACCTAGTGATATATCGGCTAACCTCCCATATAGACTTAGTTACTTAAGTTGAGGCTGAGTGGACTAAGGTAATGGTGAATTTGCTCAACTACAAGCATCTTGCATGGCATGTGATCCTTTAACTAATAACATTGCACCCCACTCTCAACAATCTCAAGAAGTAGATTAGTGGCTCTGCCTCCATTACTCCAATAACTATCATGAATTCCACTAACTCCGTAAACATGGAACTATTTTCAATAACTACCATTTGTAATTCTCTTGTAACTATCGCCTTAGGATATCCTTTAAGGATTACACCTAGCCAACACTTTGCTACATTATCTACCCATAACCTTCAACAATGAACTAACTTGACCATCAGAGTGGCTACATGAAACAATCTCCAATGCTCACAAACTGGTTTATGTCTTGCAAACTTAATTGCTAAGAAACCTATTCCAATCTACTCCACATGCAGGACTAAGACACTAAATAAATATATAATAAATCTAATTTACATATAAAAATTGTATTTTCAAAAAAGCTTATTTTAAGAAAACCATGTCCTTATTGGTACAAGGGTTCTTAACGTAAAACTTTGTACATCTATAAAACACTTAACTTAAACCTAATGGAGATTTCATAAATATTCACTTCTAACTTAAGTAGTCTATTTTTTACTGATAAATTTTCAATGGGTTGCGCTAACTCATAAGAATTGATTTTAATAAAAATTGGCTCTTTTTTGTTAAGAAAACTTATATGTCATCGAATCGCATGTGCAAATTTATATTTAAAATCTTGTACTGACTAAAAATAATCATTTCCGCCCTCTTACATGTTGGATGGACTCCGATACAACCAATTTTTATTATTTTTTTCATTTTAAATTTGTTGTTATCTTTCTAATCCTTTTTATTTTTTTTAGCCTCTTGGTCTAAGGTTTTTTTTATTATTAATACAAAAAATTAGACCTACAAAAATAAAAATGAGGCGTTGATACTAGTTTAAAGGAACTTGATAGATAATTTTTTTCTAAGTTTAATGTAAACATTTAGCTTAAAAATTCTACATGGGAAGAACTGAAACAACACTTTTATTTCTATGCACGAGATGATTTTTTTTATGAGGCCGCATTAGCAAGACTGCCTAGCTCATGATGTTGCTGTTGAAATTTATATTATTAATTTTTATAATCATCTTAATAGTTAGATAATGGGATAAATAGTTTTATTTTGTACGAGAGACGTTGAATTTATAACTTCTAAGAGTATATAGTTATAAGGGAGTGGATCATCCAATCAATCATCTAACCATTAAAATGAATATAGTAATTGAGGTATTAACTATTTTAGTGGTTCAATCACAGTTGGATATGATGTGAGTAATAAAGTCATTTTATACTCACTTTTCATTGAAAAATGTGTGCAAATTATTATTGATTTTATAGAAATATCAGGGAAACGGCACTTAATCATGATTTAATGCGATATTTCAGATCTTGAAGGACTTATATGACAAGTACAAGCAATTGAGAGGAATTTTGTGCAAAATTGGAATTGAACAAAATAAACTGGATATTAGATATTGTACAATCAAATTGCTAGCCTACATCAAATGAACATCAACACCGGCTTTAGAACAAACAAACACAACCAGCCATCAAACAAATGGAACTAGCCTTCATTGAACAACTCTGTAAACCAACAAAATTTACCCGTACACCGCCGGCCTTTAACAGTCGTAAATCAAGTCCACCTCCTATATCGCTTCAACATAGCCAACTTACTTCCTCGAAAATTATTTTTACAAAGAAGGTCGGCCAATTTTCAATCAAAGCCGTCAGCCTTAAAGGCGGCCTAAGTTCCTTGCATCTTTTTCATATATAAACTCTCTTGTTGGACCTTGTTGAGGAGAGAGGAACCTTAGCATGAAATTTGAAGATAATTTATTTGCTCCTAGATCTAGATTAGGGCTTAAACACTAGAGAACTTTTATTTTAATTTTGATTGCGGATTCCACACTGAGATTAAGTGGAGGATATGATTTGAACATGGATTTGAGTGTGGGATCCCTATTTAAGGTGATTTCACTCCTTTCTATTTGATTTCATGTTATGGATTATATCTAAAGCTTTTTCCTATTGATCTTTTCTATGGTTTTGAGTTGTTGATTTGAATTTTCTAATTGATGTTTTCTACTATTGATTGAATTGTTGTTTCTATTCGAAATGTTAATGGTATTTCACCGATCATGTGTTATGGATTGAATCTGGAATTCATGTTAAATTAGGATGCAATTGAGAAATTCTTTTCTACTAGTTTCTATGATTCGTTAATTTGGATTATAAATCTTATAGGGATATGGATTTGAATTCGATTAGGGATTGGTAATTTGTAAAGATTAATCAATTGATCACTTTCTTAGGAATAGGGAAAATTAATTGATTAGTTTACAGTAATTACTTTCTTTGGGAAAGGGAGTTTTTATCTAGTGTTTGATTGCTTGAATAATAAACCCATCATCAATTTGAATTTGTAAGCATATTATGGTCATAGTATACATTTGATTATCGTTCTGATCTATTGGCTCTTAACCTAATTAAACTAAAGGTGTTGGAAATCCTAAATTTCTCTATAGATTAGTTTATCTAAAAAAATCCAAAAATATTTTATTTTTTATTTGCCTAGCTACATTTAAGACTAATATAACTGGGAGCTAGTCTTTACTCCCTGTAGATACGACTTGGTATTTACTGAAATTTTATTACTGCACACGCACCCGATACACTAGCTGGTTAATATATATGCATTAAAGGAATTTAAAAAGAGAATAAAAAGAGATTCAAAAAGCACATATAAAAAAAGCATGATTAGTGAGCCGTTGGATAGTCGATACGACTGGTCCTATCAAAATTAATAATCGAGCAATAGAATTTCCTTATAGTTATGAGGGCTTGTATTACAAGCTTTAATGGCATGTTTGGTACAAAGGAACAAGCCAAAATGGAATCGTGATTCTAACTTCAATTCCTTCTCTCAATGTTTGGAAGTGTTTTTAGAAGTTGAAATTATAATTCATTGGAATCAACAATTTTTGCTTCAAGGAGTAATTTGATTTTATCTTCTCAAAGGTAGAATCACGATTCTACTCCATGTTTATATATGGTTATTTCTTTATTTACATTGTTATCCTACACATATTTATTATCTACATTTAATATAAAGTGAATTTTTAACAGATCTTATTAAATGATCATTCCATTCCATTCTATTCCTCAAATGTATCTAAATATAGGGATGAATTTGCCATTCTCTTAAATTCATTTCATGTCATTCATACAATTCCAATACAAACAATTCTAGTGTACCAAACGTGACATAATGGGTCTAAAGGAAACTAAGCTAGTTAAATCTAAAAAAACATGCCTTACTAAGTAGATAAATTGGTATATGTGCAAAGAGAGAAGTTAACTAATGATGTAAATAATTCCAAAACTTATCAATTAAAAAGAGGATCATGAAGAGACTAGTTTATTTGTTTTATCATATACTGATCATTTTGCCAGCATTTTTGTCGTTTTCAAATATATGTTTATCAAGAAACAGATACTGTGAAAACTATCGGTTTTATTCAAAAATAGATCAAACAGGTATGATACAAATATGATACGGATAAGTTATAGATACAGATACAGATACAGATACAAATAAAAATCTAATAATCCACGCAGATCTTAAATCACAATTGCAATATTTTAGGATTTATGAATCTCAAGAATAAACACTTTTACTGATGAGATGATGTCGAGCTAAAACTAGGGTTCTCCAAACACTACACATACAAGTCAAGAAAAGGGAATGAACTGAGAAAGAGAGATGAAGAACAGAAAGTATTGTCGGGCAAGAATGGAGTAAGTGGAAGAGAAGACCGGGTTATGGGAAAAAAAGGGGCTGGGCCTAAAAGTAACGGGCCGAACCTTAAATAAATTGAGTGGGTCGAGTTATTCCTGTACTGGGCCAATTTAGTTAGAACAGTTGTATAATTTTTCATTCTGTTACAAAGTTGTTAGCATAGATTCTATATTTTTTACACACGAGGAATTTACAGTTGTATAACAAACTGAGCATCTTCCTTTTTTCTATAAAAGGAAATGACTCATATACAAAAATTATGAATGAAAAATACAAAAACATTGCATCCTCAAATATTCTCAGTATTCGGAGAATTATTATACAATTGAGTAGACATTAAGTAGTATCAGAGCTGCTTTGGTTGGATAGTCAAAACCCGAGCAGGAGTAGCCATGGAAGAATCCTTGAAAGCAATGGAGGAAAAGCTGATGAAGACATTCACTGAAATTCTCCAGCAGCAACAGGCGACCATGGAACGTTCTGGAGTGGCCCTATCGGATCTGTAACAAAAAATGCAAGAACCTGTCAATTCTGGACAAGGCAACAACACACCTGCGACTAGTTCGGAACAGAGAAGGGAAAAAATAGTAGCGAATGCTTCATCGATGACCGATGAAGCTCCTCATCAATTATCAACCAGAGCCACTCATCTAGTGTTTCCAATGTTCACAGGTATTGATCTTAAGTCTTGGTTAATTAAGGCAGAACACTTCTTTGAATTAGATGGTATACCTGTAAACTTAAGAGCAAAAGTAGCAGCCATGCATTTTGAGGACTTAGCTCTACACTGGTATCATGCTTTTGCGCAAAATAGGGTGCAACAGCATCTAATCACTTGGGAAGAACTAGTTATTGGGTTACAGCAGAGGTTTGGTATGGACTTATTCGAGGATCCTATGGCTTCCTTGAAAGAATTGATCCAGAAAGGGTCTTTGGAGGAATATTGGACAGATTTTGAATACCTAACTACTCTGATGCACTTAACTGAAAACTACAAAATAAGTTGTTTCCTAAGTGGCCTTAAACCTGAAATACAATACCCAGTCAGAATGTTTCAACCCCAAACCTTGCAGCATGCTTACACCTTAGCTAAACTCCAAGAGAACACGTTAGAGGCTACCTGATTCCCTCAGAAAAATTCCCGAACCACCTACTTTAACCACAGTACTACTACCACAGGACAGACCTCATTACCCAAAACCCTCACTTATCCCAAACCCACACATAATAACCATAACTTCCAAAACACTTTCAAACCCAAACACTCAATTCCAACCAAACTCAACCAACGTTCAGATTACTCAATCACCCACCACATTATCCTTAAACAAAAAATAATACCCGTAAACCCAGGAGGTTAACACCAGAGGAGTTAGAGGAGAAGAGGAGGAAAAGGCAGTGTTTCTGGTGTGACGAACCCTTCGGCCCTGGACATCGATGCAAGAGTAAACCCCTGAGAATGTTGCTGGTAGATGAAGAAGAGGAGGATGCGTTGGAAGAAGAATTTAAGAAGGAACCAACCTTAGAGGATGAATTATCCAAATTAACATTAAGCGCAATTAATCAAATCCAGGTAGTGGAAATGATGAGATTGTTAGCTTACTATAAGAAGAGGAAGTTAGGGGTGTTTGTTAATTCTGGAAGTTCCTTGAATTTTCTGGATGAGAGAGCTGCTAAAGGATTGGGCTGTATAGTTGAAAATACTAAAGCAGTGAAGGTTGCCTTAGCTGATGGAACTCCTATGCTTACCAAGGGATTCATACCACAACTTACCTTGGTTATACAGGGCTACACATTCAAATTGGAGTTTCATGTATTACCTTTGGAAGGAGAATATATTGTGCTAGGAATTCCTTGGTTTAGACAACTAGGAGATATCATATGGAACTTCTGTAACTTAACTATGGAATTCACTCACAGAGGGAAGCGTTGCAAATTGCAAGGAATGAAGGATCCCTTAAGGGTTATTGATGGAGATAATCTTAGTAAAATCCTTACTAACGAAAGATCTCCAATCGAATTACAGTGTTGGATGGTAGTGGCAAAACAGTGTGATACCCAGAGAGCACCTTCTGAATCTATTCCACCATGTATCTTGGATTTATTGGAAGATTTTCATGAAGTGTTTGAGCAGCCCCAGTCATTACCCCCAGTACGAGGACATGAACACAAGATTCACTTGCTAGAAGGTGTTCAACCGGTCAACCTTAGACCATACAAACATTCCACCATCCAGAAAAATGTACTAGAAGAAATGGTCAAGGAGATGTTGCAGCTAGAGGTGGGCAAGTGGGTTAAACGGGCCAACCCGGCCCAGCCCACTTTGGCCCGTGGGTTAAACGGGCTAAAAAATTTTGGCCACTTTAAAAACGGGCCAAAATTACTTTACCCTAACCCAACCCACTTTAGCCCGTGGGTTAAACGGGCCAGCCCACTTTTTGACCCTTTTAACCCACTTACATATTTTGTGAGTTAAATGGGCCAAGTTGACCCATTTAACTTATTTATACTAATTAAATAAGATATATATATATATAATAAAAAAGAGAGTTTTATAAGGTTATATATATTAATGATTAATTTCATTATTATTTTAATTACTTTTTATATAAAAATAAGTTTTCTAAAATAACTTATTATATAATATATTTTATTTAAAACAATAATAATATATTTTATACAATTTTATGGTGCATGAGCATCAATTTGTCATTCTTTGTTATAATCAACACATAAATTTAATCTCAAGTATAAAAAATCTCAAGAATAACCTTCATTAATACATATTTATCCTATACTTATTTATTTTATTTTTATAAAAGTGGGTTGGTGGGTCAACCCACTTAACCCGCGGGCTAGCCCACTTTGGCCCGTGGGTTAAGTGGGTTGGGTAAAATTAACCCACTTTTAAACGGGCTAAAAAAAGCTGGCCCTAACCCGTTTTTAAAGTGGGTTAAACGGGCTGGCCCGCAGGCCATAGCCCATTTGTCCAGCTCTAGTTGCAGCAAGGAACAATCAGACCCAGCCATAGTCTTTATTCTTCACCAGTGGTTTTAGTGAAGAAAAAGGATAACTTGTAGAGGATGTGTGTGGACTACCGTGAGCTTAACAAGTTGACCATAAAAGACAAGTACCCAATACCTTTAATTGATGATTTATTTGATGAATTGTTTGGGGCATGTTACTTCAGTAAAGTAGATTTAAGGTCTAGGTATCATCAAATACTGATGGATTCCAAAGATGTTTATAAAACTGCTTTTAAAACACATGTTAGTCACTATGAATTTTTGGTTATGCCCTTTGGTTTAACCAATGCACCATCTACTTTCCAAGGATTAATGAATGATCTGTTTCGAGAATATCTAAGGAAGTTTGTGCTAGTATTCTTTGATGATATTTTGGTGTATAGTCGTGATCTAGACGAGCATGTTAAACATTTAAGAGTGGTTTTGGAGATTTTAAGAAGGGAAACATTATATTTGAAGCGTAGCAAGTGTGTTTTTGGTGTTGCTTACATAGAATATTTAGGACATGTGATCTCTAAACACGGGGTAACTACTGATCCAAAAAAAATGGAGGCTATATAGAATTGGAGGAGACCCATGAACGTGAAGCAACTTAGAGGATTTTTGGGAATGGCTGGGTACTACCGTAGATTTATCTAGGGGTATGGATTAATGACTAAACCCCTTAACCAACTGCTAAAGAAAAATAGTTTTGAATGGAATCATGAAACTGAAAAATCCTTCGAGATGGTTAAAAAGGCTTTAACCAGAGCGCCAGTATTAAGGTTACCTAATTTTTCAAAACCATTCTTGATTGAGACAGATGCTTGTGATGACGGTAGTGGGGCAGTTTTGATGCAGGACCAACACCCCATTGCCTACTTTAGCAAAGCACTAGGAGTAAAGCAAAGAGGGTGGTCTATCTATGACAAAGAAATGATGGCTGTAGTACAGGCAGTAGAAAAGTGGAGGCATTACTTGATTGGAAGACACTTTATAATTAAGACAAACCATCAAAGTTTTAAATACTTATTGGATCAACGATTAATCACTAGTAGCCAACAAAAATGGTTAACCAAGCTGCTAGGTTTAGATTATGAGATCTAATATAAAAGTGGTTGTACTAATAAGGTTGCTGATGCTCTTTCTCGAGCTGGTAGTGCAGGGCTGAATACCATGGTTTATACCTTGGATATGACCATTGAATTAATAGAGAATATCCAGGCCAGTGTGAACTCCCATGAACCTTATGCCTTAATAATTCAACAACTTAAAGTAGGGAAACCAGCTGAGGGATTCTCTATGAAAGATGAGTTGCTAAGGAGGAAGGGAAAAATTGTTGTGGGACCTAACATGGAACTTAGGAAGAAGCTAATCTCACTGTATCGTGATGGAACGATTGGAGGACACTCAGGTGCTCATGCTACCTTCAAAAGAATACATGCCATTTACTACTGGAAGGGAATGGAAAGGGAGGTAAGACAGTATGTGAGGGAATGTGAGGTTTGTCAATGCCACAAATATGAAAATGTGGCACAACTAGGTCTACTTCAGCCATTGCCCATTCCAGAAGGGTATTTGACTGATCTTTCGATGGATTTTATTGAGGGGCTTCCAAGGTCACATGGGAAAGAAGTGATTATGGTAATAGTTGATCGACTCAGTAAGTATGCTCACTTTATCAGCTTAGCACATCTTTTTACTGCTCCTCAAGTGGCTAAACTATATTTGGATAACGTGTTCAAATTACACGGGCTTCCTAATTTTATAGTGAGTGACAGAGATCCCATCTTCGTTAATCGATTTTGGAATGAATTTTTTAAACTGCAGGGAGTAGAATTAAAACTATCTTCTGCATACCATCCGCAATCGGATGGTCAAACAGAACTAGTAAACAGATGCTTGGAGACATACTTAAGATGTCTGACCAGTGATGAACCACACAGATGGGTGGAGTTTTTAGCCCTCGCTGAGTGGTGGTACAACACCAATTATCATTCGAGGGCTAAATCTACTCCGTTTGAGATAGTATATGGGTATGCACCACCAATTCATTTACCTTACGTCCCAGGAGACTCAAGAAATGATATGGTTGATCAGCTATTAACAGAATGGGAGAAAACCCTAAGAACGCTACAGTTTCACTTACGAAGGACACAAAACAGAATGAAGGTCATGGCTAACAAGAAGAGATCCGAAAGAGTCTTTAAGATTGGAGATTGGGTATTAGTCAAACTCCAACCTTACAGACAACAGAGCATCAAACAACATGCAAATCAAAAGCTCAACCCTAAATACTATGGACCATATAAGATAATCGATAAGATCGGTGAAGTAGCTTACCGATTGCAGCTGCCCGAAGGGTCGACCATCTACCCACCCTTTCACGTATCCCAGTTGAAGACATTCGTTCCTGGACAACACTCTACTTCCATTGATCTTCCCACACTGTACGATTCCGAGTCTTGGGAGCCCGAATCCATTCTGGAGAGAAGGCTGGTAAAAAGAGGACCTGCATCAGACACGTTAGTGTTAGTCAAGTGGAAAAATAAACCTGACAACGAAGCTACATGGGAATTCTTCTCAGATCTGACCTTGCGATTCAAAGACGAATCCTTGTGGACAAGGATTCTTGGAGGGAGGAATGATGATGTCGAGCTAAAACTAGGGTTCTCCAAACACTACACATACAAGTCAAGAAAGGGGAACGAACTGAGAAAGAGAGATGAAGAACAGAAAGTATTGTCGGGCAAGAATGGATTAAGTGGAAGAGAAGACCGGGTTGTGGGAAAAAAAGGGGCTGGGCCTAAAAGTAACAAGCCGAACCTTAAATAAATTGAGTGGGCCGAATTATTCCTATGCTGGGCCAATTTAGTTAGAACAATTGTATAATTTTTCATTCTGTTACAAAGTTGTTAGCATAGATTCTATATTTTTTACACATGAGAAATTTACAGTTGTATAACAAACTGAGCATCTTCCTTTTTTCTATAATAGGAAATGACTCATATACAAAAATTATGAATGAAAAATGCAAAAACATTACATCCTCAAATATTCTCTGTATTCAGAGAATTATTATACAATTGAGTAGACATTATGAGCCTGTCTTTGCATAGCATGGTTTTGAAAAAGATTGTATTTTCTTGAAAAGGCTTGTGATTGGTAGCGACATGTCTAAATAAGGTTTTCACAAGGTCACCAACAAATCAAAATGAGCCGTGGTCGAGTTTGTACCAAACCATTGAATGTTCTACATTTGTATCGAATTTCTTCCTATGCAAAGGCTTCAATTCAACCTGAGATTGTTAGCTTCCCTTTTAGGCCCTTCACTAGAAATGACTTCCCCAGTTTGCTGGTACCCTTCATATGGATACTCTATCTTTCTATACTTGCTTACCCATAATTAGGTATAACCTATAAGTATAATTTTATAATTATTTATTATTTATTTTTTACAATTTCTATTAGTGCAATGCACAATGGTAGTTAAAAAAGCTACTTGCACAAAACTACTTGCACAATTTGAAATCGAATCTAAAGTTTAAGAACAATCATATGAAAAATGCAAACAAACGGTCTTATTGAGATAGTAAAAATAGTAAAAAAAACCTTGATTGAGTATTAAATTAACCACTTAAAGTTTATATACTAATTTTAAATTTTTGTGCAAAATTGAGGTGCCGAATTTGACGTTTACTTTACTTTTTTCAAAGGTTAAGGTTAATTTTGAAATATATATTTAAGCTTTCGCACTTTTTCCTCACCTAATCCTTCATTTCTACGCTATTTTTTCTTTCTTTAGTTTTATAACCAAAATTCTCGTCGTCTTTTCACTTTCCATATCTAATTTATTATTTTTTCTTGCTTATATGAATGCTAACAAAATCAAAATTTATTTATTTTTATCGTTGTTATCAACTCATTATCTATATAATTTAAGTTAGAACCATTTCATTAGCCGCACATTTTTATCATATATTTTATATGGTAATTTATAAAGCTATCTAATATTATTATTTGATCATTTTATTTAAGGAAATAAACTTATCATTGCATTTAAGAATATTGGCTAAAGAAAAAAAAATCATCATTGCTATTTAATTTGTATCTATCTATATAATTTAATTGCTATTTAATCTATGTCTATCTATTATATAATTTAAGTTAAAACATTTTCATTCGTCGCACATTTTTATCATATAGTTTTATATAGTAATCTATCAATCTCTCTAATATTATTATTTGATTATTTTATTTAAGAAAGTAAACTTATCATTATATTTAAGAATATCGATTAAAGAAAATAATCATCTATATAATTTAAGCCAAAACCCTTTCGTTCGTCGTACATTTTTATCATATAGTTTTATATGGTAATTTATTAATCTTTCTAATATTATTATTTGATTATTTTATTTAAGGAACTAAACTCATCATTGTATTTAAGAATATTGGCTAAAGAAAAGAATCATCATTGCTATTTAATCTACATCTATCTATATAATTTAATTGCTATTTAATCTATGTGTATCTATCTATATAATTTAAGTCATACCTTTTCATTCGTCGCACATTTTTATCATATAGTTTTATATGGTAATCTATCAATCTCTCTAATATTATTTGAACATTTTATGTAAGGAAATAAACTTATCATTGCATTTAAGAATATTGACTAAAGAAAAGAATCACCTTCTATTAATTTAAGCCATAACTCTTTCATTCGACGTACATTTTATCATATAGTTTTATATGGTAATTTATCAATCTCTCTAATATTATTATTTGATCATTTTATTTAAGGAAATAAACTTATCTTTACATTTTCAAATATTGACTAAAGAAAAGAATCATCATTGCTATTTAATCTATATTTATCTATCTATATAATTTAAGATAAAACCCTTTCATTCATCGCACATTTTTATCATATAGATTTATATGGTAATTTATTATTTTCTCTAGCATTATTATTTGATCATTTTATTTAATGAAATAAATTTATCATTGCATTAAAAATATTGACTAAAAAAAGAATCATCATTGCTATTTAATCATATTTATCTATCTATATTATTTAATTGCTATTTAATCTGATTATCTATATATTATATTCTATCAATATAATTTAAGCCATAACCTAATCATTCGCCGCACATTTTTATTATATCTTCTATATAATTTAAACCAGAACATTTTCATTTGTCGCATATTTTTATCATCTATTATATTTTAGCTAGAAATATTTTTCATCGCACACTTTTATACTATATAGTTTTACATGTTAACTTTATCAATTCCCTTTATTATATATTTGTTTTACTTA
This sequence comes from Combretum micranthum, assembly GCA_024138025.1. Lineage (NCBI taxonomy): Eukaryota > Viridiplantae > Streptophyta > Magnoliopsida > Myrtales > Combretaceae > Combretum > Combretum micranthum. The sequence goes on along the minus strand of JAMXBD010000042.1, from coordinate 1,410,539 downwards.
AAGAAAATAATTTATTAGAACATTTATGTCTATTGACTAACGAATGGAATAATTATTGATTTTAAACACTTTTATATCATATAGTTTTGTATACTAACTTTGTCAATTCTCCTTAAAAAATTTTTTGGTCCCGCTATTAATTTTGATGGGATACGTCCTGTCATGATCCAGTCGCTCACACCATATCCAACCATAATCGAATCATTAAAATAGTTAATATTTTATTTGCTATAATTATTTTAACTGTTAGATTAATGGTGAGGACAGGACCGTAGAAGCTCTCTTCCCCTTATTATATATTTGTTTTACTTAAAGCAACTAATTTATCACAACATTCATGACTATTAACCAAGCAATGGAATAATTATTGATTTTAAATTTATGACAACATTCATGACTTATCGAATAAGCAAAAGAATAATTTTTTATTTTAAATTTGTATAATTCTTTTATCAGACTCTTAATTTATTCTTTGTGTTTTACTATATTTTTATAACACAAAAACCACTTCTATCACCTTTATCATTAATTTTTCCATCTCTACATGTAGGTGGTGTTACCTTTTCTAATTATTCTCTTCCTGTAACAACCACCTTGACCCATATAAATAAATTTGTTAGTATATATATGGTACAAAAAGTGCCGTAATGAAATATAGATAATCTTGAATAAAGAAGACCATTACCGATATTCAAGATCTAGATTATGAAATGAAAGTGAGAAAGGAATTCGCTGCTATCGATCAAAATGGTTTCCTATGAATTCGAATTTTTTCACATAAAATTTAGGTTATTATACTATATTTCATTTTAACCATACTAAAAATTATGTATGACATAGAAAAAAGAATGGTTGCCTATGAGTTTTAATTGTTTCACATAAAATTTACGTTGTTATACTATATTTCATTTTAACCATACTAAAAACTATGTATGACATAGAGAAAAAGAATATATTGTTTCCTTTTACTTATTGCTTACTTTATCTCCATAAGTATGTAATGACCATTAGTTGCTTCTCCTATTTTTAGACTTTTTCTTTTCTTTTTCCCCATTCTAACTGTCATTGTAATTATTATGTATACATAGAAGTATAATTTGATTAAATAAATTTCCTTTCTAATGTCTCATTTGTTTTATAACTATAGGCTACGTCTTCGATGAAGCAAACTAATTGCGACTAGATTGATGTGTTATAAACTTCGTTATAAATAAGTTTCTTGTTCGTCCATCTTACATCTAATTAACTTTAACTATGTTGTTTATTATAAAAATTCATTTGCTTATTTAATTTTTACACCTGCAACGCAAGTGCGCCATTTGCTAGTATGTTTATTAAGCCTCTAACTCCTTTTAATGGTAGTAACAAAGTTGAGATTTTGTAAGCGAAAAAGAAATGACAATAGCAAAGGAAAAAGAAAAAAAAAAACCCTACAAGATTCCAAGTAGGAAAGAAGAATCAAAGGTATACTAAGTAAAAAGGCATGAAATCCAAGTTTATAAAACTAAAAAAGAAAAAGATAACATGGAAGAAAATGCAAAAAATAAATATGTTTTCACAATTAAACCAAAAAATTATAGACTCATGAAGAGGTGCATGATCTTATGTAGTTTACGACTCAAGATAATTTAAACCTCGTTTATGAATATGTTGAAGGCAAATAACTCAATAAACAAAAACCATGAGCTTTTTTTTTTAAATTAAACTATGGACAAACTAAATCAACTGGGAAAAAAAAAGGAAAGAAAATAATGCATGATTTGCGTTATGAATAAAAAATCACACCTATGTATCAACAACTATAAGATGGCACGAAAAGCATGAATAAAAAATATAAAAGTAATCTATACAAAGGAAATGATAACATTAGAGTATGTGAATAGATATGTGATTTTAGGATGTATACTCTCTAGGTTTAAATTGACCTATTCAGGTCATGGACCAAACTTTTTAAGCTTTGTCCAATTTGTCATGAAACACATGTTTACAGGATTTTTCAAAAAAAAAAAAACCTAAATACAAATTAGATAATTTTAATTATAAAATGACCAATCTTGAATCGCATGTTGAAAATGTGATTCATAGTTTTACACAATAGTCACATTTTAGAGATGCGATTAAGCCAAAAGCCATGTAGTATTGAATCACATCTCCAAAGGGCAATTCAATAATGTTTAAAATGAATTGCATGTATAAAGTGTGATTTACTAATACATATACATGAATCACATCTGTTAGGTGGGATTCATTTTGTATATGAATCGCATCTATAAGATGCGATTCATGTGCAGCATTTGTAAATTGCTATAGAGAGTTATTTTCATAATTGAGCTTGCAGCCCAATTTAATGCCAAGAATAAGCCCTTTAGGCTAGTAGCAGGATTCGGGAGATGGTTCTAATAAGGTATATCATGAGGAGATTTAACTTGGTAGGCTCGGAATAAGGATTATTGAACCCATTTATTCCGCTCTCGGCCTTATTCAGTTGTCTCACGTGCGAAAAGTAAAATCCAACAATATCTTTCTAGGCGAATTTGGGCTTCATTTAACTAAAATATGCTTATATGGACTAAAATAAGCCTTAAACCTTTTTATATTAAAAGTCAGCTAATTTAAAAATTTAATGGGCTTCTTTTATATTATAAAAGTCCTTAAGCTCTTTCCAAGCCCATTTGTAAGTCCAACTCAATACTAAAGAATGGAAGGCTTCAATCTTAGCCATAAGATTCTTAGGAATGGTCAAAAGCTAGCATCAACTTCCAATATCTATAAATAAGAGATTTTTCTTCTCATTTGGGGTAATTCTACGTATCACTAAGGCTGAGAGCAGTGCAGAAACTGACACCCTTACGAGGTACTTTAGTAGTATCAATGTATCATGTGGTAAACCGAAGTCTCAAACTTTTACGTAAATTGATATGAGGCTTCCAAAAAGGTACATAAGCATAAACCAGAATACTTCATGGTATGGACGATGACAACATGATCGACGGTTGATTAGAATAAAAAAAATATTGCATACATATAAGTCATGCAAAAAATAACCTTACAAAAAGTCCCTGACCATTACATTACAACTTTATATCCATTGCCTTCAAAAGGTTTCATTAATTTAACTTCATAACCATTAGTCTCCAAAGGGCTTCATTACAAAAATAACTTATATTAAGTTCTAAACTATTACATGAAGACTTATACAAACAGTGTCTTTATACAAATACTAAGTTATCACTTCAATCAAAGCCTTGGCTCCTTTGATACTATACCAACTCCAACTCTTAAATAAAGATCAATAATCTAGTAATCCCTGTAATCATGAATCTATAGGGGTGAGCAAGCAATAACTCAGTGAAAGACCAAATCTTAACACAATTCAAATAAAGTCAAGCAATGTTTAATTAACAAACGCATATAATGCAACACTTAACCATATAACATATACAATTTGGATTATCGGAATCCAAACCAATGAAGATTTACACTCTCTTAGGGGTTGAAGGACTAGTTTAAGTAATTTACGTCTAGGAGAGACAAAGAGCTAAGAAAGGAGATATATTTTTCAATCTCCTTTATTATTTATATATATAGATATATAAATAGAAGTGATATCATCTTGACTTCGCCTTAGAACTCATAGACTCTACTGAATATTAGCCACCTCAAAATCAGCTCTCATCAGGTGACATCTTCGGTGCCTACTTAGTTCCCGTAGGGCTGATAGCTTTAAGTAATCTTAACTAGAGTCACTGGATATAACAAAGCATTACCCTAGGGTCGAGATGTTAATACATGATGTGAATATCATGCAAATGCAAGTTATGCTGTTGTCCAATGCATGTCTGATTTATTTAATGGATTGATTTAGAGTATATCAAATTTCTTGGTGACCAATCAATTTCTAGGAAATCAACAATACTCACCATTAAAATCAATACTAAGCAAATAGTCATCACTTTTAGTATTAAAGATTTCATTCACTCATTATAACATATAACATGCATTATTCCCCAATCCTATGTATATAATCAATTTTAGTTATTCTTAAGAATATGTGCCACTACATTATAATCATAAGCAGTGTGAGAAGATTTAAGTTACTCACATGTGCATTTTTGCTAAGTTTGCTTAGTCATTGTAATAGTCTACTGGAAAGTATAGGTTTTGATTTATATCTCCTATAAGATAGCGAACATGTATTACTAAGCATATAATTAAACAAAAACTCCTATTAATGCCTAAGAGTCTTAGACTCATGCCTTAATTTCCTTGGTTTGGTTATCGTTAAGGAATTATAAGGCGCTATGAACACAGCGGTTCCGCTAGCGAATTAGCACACAGGGGTAGGTCAGGGAAGAACCTTAAAAACAAAACGAATTTGAAGATTTTGGTTTAGAAATCTTAAGAAAAAGGTTACATTTTCGAATCACGAGCTATAGTAGCATGGTTAGACATGGCATTAATCGTAGTCGTTCGTTAAACTCATAGCCTAAACTGCAGGGTCAGCTATGGATATGATCCAAACCGTGGTTAGGTAATGTGGCAATCGTATCATTTATATTTTCCAACAGCTTAAACCAAGGGGTGGGATTCAGGCCACTGTTGAAGCTATGACCAAAAACACTTCTCTAGATTTTACTTAATTTCTACTACGATTTAGCCATAATTTCCATCACACATAGAACAATAAACTTAGCTTATTCTACTTTACAAACTAACTTTTCTTCGACTAATACACATATTAAATGCGGCTAAGGATAGACTTAACATAACTACTTTAAGCATACTATATCTAACAAACTACTAATTAAACTTAAATCTATCATTCTTTCCTTTAACCAAATGTTCAAATATGAAGGTTTTGTGTAGTTTTGCTCTGTTTTATCTTGTGAACTGTTATGTTTGTATTTGTTAAGTAAAATTATGTTATTTGTAAGTTTTTAGCAGATATACTAAAGCTCTAAACATAAACAAATTAAAAAAAAGTAAGTACACATATATTTTTCATTTTCCTTTAGTAAGTCTAGTTTTATTTCGTTAATTTATTACATCTGTTAAACTTAGTGTTTTACTTTTAAATAGTAAAATACATTAGTATATTAGTGCAATTAACAGAAGGAACTTACTAAAACTTTACAAAATAAAACTTAACTTAGTTTAGTGAATGTGTTATGTGAGATTACTTTACATTTTTTTTTCCCAAAATACCAGAAGTAGTGCTTAGGATGTGACTTCTTATAGATTTTCTGATGTTAAGAGAAGGGTTTGAAGAAATGATTTATGTTTCCATTACCAATGTAGGTAAGAATAAAAATGAGGGTTTCATAGAAAAGTGACAACAAAAGAATCTTATGTTTATTTAGCTTTTATGTTTGATAAAAGAATTTTGTTTTCATTATACTAAATTATACAAGTATAGTAGATTTTTAAAACCTTTTTATATTTACCTTATGGTGATAATAATGTCCAACTGGACTAAATTTTCAAATTACACCTGCTTCTTTTCATAAGCAAGAAAAATAGGATGAAATTGATTTGAGAAACATGTCATCTAGCATGTGAACTTTATGAAAAGTAGATAAGTTTAACCTTGCCTTAAATCTTACAGTAAAACAGGCATTGCAAGGACTTTTGGGTAATTTTGAAATAAATTAAAGTGTAAGCTATAAAATTAAATTTCATAATGTATAAGATGAAAAAAATGTATGATATCTTACCGATTAATTATGTAGAAACCAAGTAACACCTAAAGAATATAGATCATGCATTAAAAACAATTTCTTTTTCAAGCTCAATGCCTAATTCATGCACAACAACAAATATAATAAGTAGAGAGATAGGGCAATGAAAGTGTGCACTGCAATTTTAACATAGAGTTCGGTCCATCCCCTATTCTCCACGATCCTCAACAATTGCCTCCCTCGATGGAGGACTTCAGTACTTTATTTACAACAACAACTTGCCTCAATAGAGAACTTAAACACATCAACAACACAAATACTTTAGTTGTATCTTTATAAATTTGAATACATTAGAATCAACTTAAGACTTTACTAACTTACTCGCAACTCACCTAGTATAGTGCTTGACAAAGGATAGCAGTTACAAAGCAACTAGCACTACACTTAGCTCTCACTTACAAAGTATCATAATTTACAATTAATTCATGTAGAGAATGCTAGAAGGAGATGTATGCAATAAATAAGTTCTAGACCTACTATTCAAGTCCCTAAACACTTGTATTTATAACATCTTGAAACTTTCTAGCCGTTGTCAACAAAACACAACTCTAACGATCGAGTAAGAGATACTCCAATGGCTATTTTTCGATTAACTAGTGTCCGGATGCTATTTACAAAACAGAATAGCAAAACCAGCTACCGTCCGGACACCATATATTAATGTCCGAATAGTATGTTGCAGCGCCCGATTTTAATCTCGACACTGTTTCGTATTTTGATCATAACTTTCTCATCCAGGCTCCAATTGAGATGATTTAAGATGCCACGGAAAAAGCTTAAAGAGAGATCTAAAATTTTCACGTTTTAAGCTTTAACAAATTCTAAACAAAAAGAGATCTAAAATAAGTTTGAATAAGGATGTTACAATAAGCATAAATAAAAATAAAGCAAAACAAGTTCAAACATATCTAAAACAAAATGAACACTTGTTTTACTAATTAAGTATAACTTAAATATGATTAAGAGATTAATTGTACATTTCATTTCCTCATCAAAACACACTTTGAACGCCATATGCTCAACAATCTCTCCATTTTTTATAAGAACAATCATGCATAATTAACTCCTCTCAATTAAGTATCCATATATTAAAAGAATTTTAGCAATAATTTTAAAAACTTTGATGGGTAATTAAAGGAATTATAAGTTACACTTAATTTTCAATGATATCATACATATATATACTTAAACATGTTAATTGTGCACATATTTATCCTCCTATGGACTCATCAAAAAGGAAAATTCAAAACATGCCAAATAATGAGAGATGCACAAGCAACATGCAAGTACCAAAATATATTTTAGACATGCTTTTGTGGTTCAAAACCACGTAACATTAAAACTACAAGTTTGTGCAAGTTTTTTGTCAAAAATTACATGATATGTTTCTCAAAAGTGCACAAATTTATCTAAAAAGCTTTTCAATCATTCAAATAAGTCTAGAAAGCAACATTAAATATGTTTAAATATTGCTTATGTATCAAAAGCATGAAAAAACCATTTTGATGCATTCAAAGCGCACTTTTATCACAAATTGAGTTCAAATCATGCATAAAGTTAGCATATCATCTAAGATTTATGTTTAAACACATCAAACACTTCGTGTAAGTTTAAAAAGGTATATTAAACATGTTTGTAAGCCTTGAAAATTTTCGATTGTCGATTCACTGAATCAACTTGATCGAAATTTCTAAAAAAAACAATACTAAGTTGATTATAAATTTAATAATAACTTGATTATAATATTAAACTTATAGTATACTTTCAAATAGTAGTAATTAAAATTTTTAATTATAAAATTTTCGACACTAAATTTTATCCAATTAGTTGATTATGTAAGACAAAAATATATTTTGCTCAACAGTTTTAAAATTTAAAGCGCGCTAATTTGACTTATTTGGATCTTTTTTTTTTTATTAAATTTTTACAAGACAAATTAAGTAATGAACAAATTACTAAGATCAGATTTATGAATTTTTGCTTCAAACCTACTTATAATTTATTTCTCCTTTTTGCTACTGCGTTTGGTGGATGTCAAATCTAAGTTTGACTTTTCCAAACCAGCCACCCTTATCTTTATATATATATATATATATATATTGGAGCTCCTATTTCTCTCTCTCTCTCTCTCTCTCTCTCTCTCTCTCTCTCTGTTCGTATTTCTTCTCCTTCTTCTTCTTTGTTCGCTGCCTCTATCCTGGTTTTTGGAGCCAACAACAATAATAAGGACAACAGTTGGCTTTTACCTGGTAAAGCTATTGTAACTTGTTGTCTTTCTTTTTTTCCCTTCTTGCATTTGGCCACATAGTAGCTCGAGCTGCTTCACGACCCATGCCAGCACTCACACATGCTACAACACATGTCCACCACTCCACCATCCATCGCTCCATGCACTGCACACACATTCGAGCACCTATTGCTCGCACATCCACGTATACTACATCGAGCACAGCAGCACACACATGCACTTATCACTAACCGTACATGCTTTGTCGCTCACCCCTGCCACTCCGCACCAGCACACACACTCGAGCACCCATAGCTCCATCGCTCAGCTCTACACATACACACCCACAGCATCATCGCTCGCTTAGCTCCACACGCATGGGCCCACAAAACAAAGCTTGTTCTGTCTCCATCGTTGCATCGCTCCACGCTCGATACACATGTAATCGACCCACGCTCGATACACATGTAATCGATCATGCTTTACGCACAACACACATACATCAACTCTTGCTAGCAAGCGCTCGAGCTAGCACTCAACGAACACTCGAGGTAGCGCTCCACAAGTGCTTGGGCAGCACTCGAAGGCGGCTCAAGCTCTATCCAGTGCTGCTTCCAAGCAGCACAGCGGCTGCTCCTCCATCTTTACTTGCAGCGAATATGTTGCAAGTTAGCATGTATATATGTGCATGTATATGTGTATATATATAGGTTCTTATATGTATAAATATGTATATGTATCATATTAAATTTTTAATCTTTATATATACTATAAGATATACTACCTAATAGTTAAATATAATATGGATGTATCTATTATTTAGTAAATAATATATACGTGTGTAATTATTATTAGTATTTTATATGCCTTCAGAAGTTAATTTTTCAATTTTGAATTATTTCCTCTATTATTTTAATATATACATATATCTATATTGTTTAATTAAGATTTTTATTTTATTGTTTTTATTTTCTTAAAATATACCCAAAACCATATTAAATCGACTATTTACACTCAAAAATGGAGTTAAGTCGAAATAGTTATAGTCGAATAAAGTTTTAGTACCAAAACTACAAATTATAGAACTTCTGTAGCATAAATAGTTCATTAAACGTTTATAGTTGATTCTTATATTATATTCCTTTTTTTCAAATATATTCAGGTGATTCTGACTCTGAGCTTGGCCTGCTTGTAGACTATTATGATTGATAGGAAATATGGGCAGATGAGTATATTCCTATGATCTTTATACTTGATTGTGTTTGTAGAATAAAATTAATTAATAAATAAATTGGTAAGAGGATGGGAAATTGTTTGTGGTTGCTAGTATTTGACTCTGGTTGTTAAAACATCATAATCATATGATATTATAATGAATTAGTTGTTTAGAATAGAATTGAAAGTGTCTTATATTTGTTTGCACAACAAATAAATGAATGTAAAATAAATTTGTCATAATATTTAAATATATTCATGCATGACATGTATGCATGTAGAAGGCCATCACCACTACACTTTGACACGGATGACCTACACCGTCTTGTGAGGATGGTAAACATAGAGGACCAAAGTGGTATATACCTAGTATGTACCATGGGCCTTGTTCTAGGAGATTAGGAACTAAATCGTCCTGGGGAGATGGCCCATCTCTTAGAATCTCGTCGAGTCATTGTTTTGGATTTCTTGCTTCAATGGGATGTTGTTATATGTGTATTATTTTCAATATATGAAAATTTTTCTTGATAAATTTGTTTCCCGAAATACTAAAGGTTGGGTATTGATGAGTAGATGTACCCCAACCTCGGATTCTGAGGGTGTAAATCCGAATATATATATAGTTATCGGTTGGATATATATATTTATTCACTTGTTTGGTTACATTACCTATGTTTATTTTAACAACTTGCTTGGTTTGTTGGAATGGTATAGAGTGAGGATTATAACTCATCGAGCCTGTGATTCGCTCACCCCTTACAATTTATTGTCACAGGATTATATTTGGTATCAGTCAGGATGAGGCTACTCCCAAGTTAACTTTCTTATGGAAGTGGGGCACTGTGGCAAGAAAGCGAGGGTTAAAGAGAGTTCTTTCTTCTTTCTTTCTCTAAGAAGGTTTTCAAAAGCTTTTATGAAAGGTTTTGTAATATTCGTAAGACCAGTAAACCAAACTGCTTTTCTTATATGAATTCCTAGTACTTTTATCATCATCTCATCATCATCTATAGCTATTATCCGTCAATTCTTAAATTAGTTATCGTATTATTGAATTACTAATCTAATGCTATCAAGCCCATTTGTTATCTATTCAGGATACTCTTTTGCTTGATATTCATGGCTTTTGAGAGACTTGTGAGTTAATATTAAGCTGGGTATCATGTATGGTGGAACTGTCTCTTCTAAGATACCCTCGAGGCATGACAATGTTGGAAATAAACAAACTCACATGAGTTCACACATTACAAATTTGTGCATATTTTAGTTATAAAAAGCATGATTTTTCCTTTAATATGTGCACAAATTTGTCCAAAAGACCCTTCATTCAAATTTAAACCTACATACAAGTTTGTTTAGGTCTATTAAGCATGGAAAAACATGATTGAGACATAAAAAACATGAGAATCCTTTTTTGTTCATTCTAAACTCAATTTTAGCTCATTTTTAGTCCAAAGCATGCACAAAAACTTCCCAACATCAAAAAATTGCACATCAACACATTATAGGCATAAACATTAAGGGCACAAACCATTAAACTTAAGAAAATTGAGATTATACCTTATTTTCGCCCTTGAAGTCCCTTTAGGTACCTACATAAAACACATTATCTCTTTTGTATCAATTTTTGCTTAGGTCCTTTTTGGTTAGTCAAAACAAGAATTTTCCTTCCTGGCACCCAAACAAACTTGCTTGTACAGCCCAAATGCATAGCTTTCCTTATTGCACAATTGTGTACAATATGACTAAGTTTGCCATCATAGTTACAAGTACCATAAGTTGCTCTTACAAATCGAGTCTCATGATTCTTGCAACTATTTTTCCTATTATAGCTAATTGCATATTTGTTAAAATCAAATTTTTGCTTTCTAATAAGAGTACTTACAGTATTTTATCCCTTGGTGAATTTGGCTATAGTAGCATTTGCATCACTTAAGCTAGTTTTCAACCTTTCATTTTCAATTTTTAAAATATCTAGCTCTTTTAGAATTTCTTCGTTACAATTACTAGCACACGCAATATTATCATCACTTTTATCATCATCATTTAAAGTTTTAACTTCAAGATCAAACAAATCATTTTTCGATTTTCAATTTTTCATTCATTTTGCTCAACTCATCAGTCTTTCCTCTCAACTTCTTATTTTTATCATTCAATTTAGCATTGTCCAATTTCAAAAATTCAATTTCTTCATGCAACTTTTTATTTTCAATTTTAATTTCTTCATGCTCATTTTTGAAGGTATCCATTTCATCTACTACTTTCTTAATTAGTGATTTAAGCATACTATTTTTATTTTTCATCTTCAATAACTCATTACATGCTTTATCGTACATATGTACCATCTTATCATAAGGAACTTGTGAGGAAATTGAATATCCTCATCATTAATGGCCATCAAGCATACATCTTCATCCAAGTCGAATGTGTTTTCATCGCTCTAAGTGGCCATATATGCTTTTTTCTTCCCTCCTTTACTTCCTTTTCTTGCAATTGGGCAATATTGTTGAATATGTCCGGATTTATTGAATTTGAAGCATGTGATAGTCTTCCTTTTTTATTATGAGGAGTCGTAATCATCTTTCTTCATCATCAAGTTCACTTTCAAGAACATGATGAATTCTTTGTAATTTTGTCTAACTCCTCATCATCCCCCTTACTCTCTTCCTCTTCTTCATTTGAGCTTGCACAAGAGGCTTTTAGCGCAGTTTTCTTTTTGGTTGACTCCTCTCTATGCTTTTTGACCATTTCATGAGTCTTTAGGGTTCCAAGAAGTTCTTCCTTACTCATTATGCTCAAATCACATGCCTCTTCAATGGCGGTCCTTTTTGCCTCCTATTCTCTCGCCAAGGACCTAAGAAGCTTGGAGTTAATTTCCAAGTTAGTATATGCCTTGCCAATAATAGATAATTGATTTATAATATTTATGAATCTATCATGCATTTCAACAATATATTCATTAGCCTTCATTTTAAAAATTTCAAATTCTCCACATAAGAGGCCAATTTTCATATCTTTCATTCTAATAGAACCTTCATAAGTACTTTCTAAATTGTCCCAAAATTCTTTAGCTGAATTACAAGTACAAATTATACTAAAATCACTTTCATTTAAACCGCAATATAATATATTTATAGCAACTTCATTTAATTAAACTTTCTTTTTTTTCGGCCTTAGTATAATTTGATTCATTATCGCCTTCAATAACTATAGGTCCATTCTCTATAACACCCCATAAGAAAATATGTTGGGCTTTTAAGAAAATCTTCATTCTACATTTCCAATATGCATAATTTGTTTCAATTAAGATGGGTGGTCTATTTATTGCTCGTCCTTCCATAAAACCTAAGGTATTACTAGCCATGATCTTAAACTCTAAATGCGATTAAGCACTTATCCTAGTGTCCTAGCTCTGGTACCAATTGTAGAAACTAAGTAACACCTAAAAAATATGGATTATGCACTAAAACGATTTCTTTTTTAAGCTCAATGCCTAATTCATGCACAGCAACAAATATAACAAATAGAGAGATAGGGAAAGGAAAGTTTGCAATGAAATTTTAACGTGGAGTTCGATTCGCCCCTTATTCTCCACGATGCACAACAATTGCCTCCCTCAATGGAGGACTTCAGCACTTTATTCACAACAATTTGCCTCAATAGAGAATTTAAACACATCAACAACACAAATACTTGAGTTGAGTCTTTATAAATTCGAATACATTAAACTCAACTCAAGACTTCACTAACTTACTCACAACTCACCTAGTATAGTGCTTGACAAAGGATAGCAATTACAAAGCAATTAGCACTGCACTTGGCTCTCACTTACAAAGTATCATAATTTACAATTAATTCATGTAGAAAGTGTTACAAGGAGATGTATGCAATAAATAAGCTCTAGACCTACTATTCAAATCCCTAGACACTTGCATTTATAACATCTCGAAGTTCCATAGCCGTTGTCAACAAAACACAACTTCAATGGTTGCATAAGAGAGGATCCAACGGTTATTTTTTTATCGATTAGCGTCTGAACGCTATCTGCAAAACAGAGTACCAAACCAGCTACGGTCTAGATGCCATATATTACTGTCTGAACGATATGTTGCAGTGCGTGATTCCAAGCTCGATACGATTTTGTATTTTGATCATAACTTTTCCATCTAGACTCCGATTGAGGTGATTCAATATGCTACGGAAAGCCTAAAGAGAGATATACAACTTTCATGTTTTAAGCTTTAAAAATTCTAAACAAAAAGAGGTTTAAAATGGGTTTGAACAAGGATGTTACAACAAGAATAAATAAAAATATGGTAAAACAAGTGATTAATTATGCATTTTATTTTCTCATTAAAATGTACTTTGAGCACCATATGTTCAACAATTATTGTATAATGAAGCATTAATTATTTCAAGACGATAAAACTAAAGACAAGGTTTTGATTATAAAATTCATAAGAATAAATTTTCTATTAATATTAGATGTTTTATGACATAATTTACTTTTAAACTATTATTAAATACCCAAAATGCACTAAATATCTAGTGGTTCACCGTACTTATAAGTTCAGAAAAACTTACGTATTGCAAAAACTCTACTGGAATATCTCTAAAAAAGATCAAAGCATCTAATTTGCAAAGAATGGGTTAAGAACAATCAAGTCTATCGATTTGATCTTTTATCACACTCGCATGCTTGAAAAACTAGGTTTACTTGTCCCTTATCTCATATCTCTCTCCATGTCATTTATACACATGTTATTAGTTCACGACTCTTCTTGAGTAATTGCTAAATTGTTATACATGATCAACTAGCTGCAGTAACCCCACTATAGAATTGCTAGATTACATTTACTATATGCAGTTTAGTGTTGGTAATTTGATAATTATTTGAATCTAATTTGTATTTGAATTTTTATTTATACGGTTTGATAATCATACAATTTCTTCATATGTAAATATGGGATTTTGGATATATGCTCTTTAAGTCCAACTTAACCTATTCAGGTTATAGGCCAGGCTTTTTAAGCTCTATCTAAATTGTCATAAACCTAATGTCAAATGCTGTGACGTTCTAGGAAGAACTCTCTAACTTGTTAAACTGGCCATCTGGCCCCAGCTAGGCGAGGAATCAACAAACATATCTAATTATTTCCAACTCACTCCTAATAATATTGGAATTTGTTATAATGGGAAGATCGTTTTTTTTTTTTAAGTATATTAGGATCTTATATATCATAATACACTTTCCACTATCATATTTACTTACTTGATCGGTCTGGACTTCCTTTTTCATAAATATCCCATTTGAGTCAATGTTAAGACATCTACACACTTCTCACTTGTATTATTCATTGCTAACTTAAATAGTTAAGTGACCCCATAGCCATGTTATTCCATTAATGAATTCTCCATCTTATTTGTGCAAAAACACCATTTAGAGGTCCTATAACCCAAGTCTCTCCTAGTAAAAAAGAAAAAAAATAAAATGACCAATCTCTAGGTATGCGATTAGTTTTAATGCCAAAAACTAAAAGGTGTATTAGCATACTTATTAGTGGACCTTTGGGGAAAAAAGGGACATAGTGAGTCCCAATTCTATATATTGACAAACAAGTGAAACTGCTATTTGTATGTCCATCTTGTACTTTTTCTTAGACAAATTATATATTTTTTTATTTTGTCATTACAACTAAGGAGAATAATTCAAACTTTGGACCTCTCATTTGCTAGGGTGGGGTGACCCTACTAGGCTACAAGGCCATTGACACTTTACTATCTATATTTTATCCTTATTTATTATTTTGGGAAGGAATTATCATTTTGTCTTTATTAATCAAATAGTCATTCCATTATTTGCATTGCAAAAGGTTATACAATAATAATACATGTAATGGAAAGTTCCATCGTCCCATTCTTCAATAAGACAATGGTTCAGATTCATAATCAATCGTGACTGCAACACTGAAGTATTTAATATACCACTTATTATACTTAATAGTCTAATGATTGATTAGATAGTTCTCCTAATATAATATAACATAGAAAAGAAATTCTTATTCGTTTTTTTACTAAAGGAATTTCTATTCTTCATAAAGTGTAACTTCCATTTAAAAAAAAAAAACCCTCAATTATGGAACAAAATAATATCAGTGTAATTATTATTTCATTCTAATTTTGTTTCATTCAAGTAAACTAAAGGTGATGTTAAATATCAACCATGTGTCAATATTTAATTAATACAAAATGATTAATTTAATAAAATAATATTATTAATTCTATGTAATTATATATATAATATAATTTAAAATTTACAAAAATAATATATACAAAAAAACTCCTAAACTTAAGAGACTATTTTTCATTTACTCTTGATAAGATCTAAAGTGTTAGTGTTAACAATCAACTCTAACACAATATCATGTTATATAATATATGTCTAAAATTACAAAAATACCCATAAGTAATAAAACTAAATCATCTCAACACTCCCCCCTTAAGTTGGAGTGTATATATCATATGCTTCTAATTTGTTACATATATTTTTCACTCGAATCCTTGGAAGTGCCCTAGTAAAAAGATGGGAAGTTGGTCTTTAATTTAACATAAGATGTATCAATTTTCTTATTCAATAATTTCTCACGAACAAAGTGACAGTCAATCTCAATGTGTTTTGTGTGTTCGTCAAAAACTGGATTTGACGTAATATGTATAGTGGCCTGATTGTCACACAACAACTGCATTGGTTGTAATTGAGGAAACCCAAGTTCTTCTAGAAGATGCTTAAACCAAAGTAATTCACATGATGTGGATGCCATTGCCTAGTGCTCTGATTCTGCACTTGATCTTGCTACCACAATCTGCTTCTTACTCTTCCATGAGATAAGATTACCACCAGCAAACACATAATATCACATGATTTATTTTCTATCTAATGGTGATCCTTCCCAATCAGTATCTATGTATCCAACAACATGTATGTTCCCATGATTCTTATATAAAATACCTCGTCCTTGAGATTCTTTTAAATAATGTAAAATACGAATCATAGCCTTCTAATGACTAGTATTGGGTGAACTCATGACTTGGCTCACTACATTAATTGCAAATGAAATATTAGAATGTGCCACAATTAAATAATTTAGTTTACCAACTGGCATCCTATATCACTTTGGATCACTTAAAACATCTATTTCATTACAATCCATAGGTGAATCAATTGGTTTTGCTCCAATTAAACTAGTTTCGGATAATAAGTCAAGCACATACTTTCATTGGGAGAGATATATACCCTTCTTTGATCGAGCAACTTCAATTCTAAGGAAATATTTCAAGCTTCCCATGTCCTTGGTTTGGAATTTTTGTTGTAAGAAACCCTTTAATTTCTCAATGCTTGCATGATCATCTCCTGAAATCACAATATCATCGACATATACAACCAATATAATTTTCTTACCATTATATTGTCAATAAAATATAGAATGATCAGAATCACACCTACGAAGGCTAAATTCAGTCACAACTGAACTAAACCTACCAAACCAAGCATGTGGAGATTGTTTCGGTTCATGTAAAGATTTCTTCAAGCAACAAACTAAACCTATCTTCCCTTGAACAACAAATCTTGGTGGTTATTCCATATATAACTCTTCCTCAAGATCACCATGAAGAGAGGCATTTTTTATGTTTAGTTGATGTAAGGGCCAATTATGAGTAGCAGCAAGTGAAATTAAAAGGCGTATCAAAGTTATCTTAGCTACTGGTGAAAAGGTATCCCAATAATCAACACCATATATTTGAGTACAACCTTTAGCAACTAACCTTACCTTCAATCGATCAACAGTGCCATTAGTTAAGACTTTCACAGAGAATACCCATTAGCATCCAACTGTAGATTTACTAGTAGGAAGAGATACAAGATCATACATAATATTCTAATATAAGGCAGGCATTTCTTCTTGCATGCATTGCAGCTAGCTAGCTAGGATGAGCTAATACTTTAGATGCTTCAGAAACAAACTTCGAAGTAGAAATATTAGATAATGATGCAATAAAAGAGGCATAAGATGGTAAGAGAAAAGAGTATGTAGGAACATTTAAGAGAGGATGATGAGTAGGAGGACGAATGGAGTGCTTACCCTCTCTCAATGCAACTGGAAGGTCAAGATCATTTGATGATGAACTTGAGTCCGGAGGAGGATTTGATGGAGGAAAAGAGTCCTATAAGGTAGTATGCTATCGGTGAACATAAACTTGCATGTCTGGTCGGTTAAGATAAGGATATCCTTAAGATGGTGGCAGAGTGATAAAATCATCTTGTGAGGGTGGTATAGTAGTAAAAATACATTGATTAGCAGAAAAAGAATCACGTGAAGATGAAGAAGGCAACATTTAAGGAACACAATTCATGGGAGACTCTTCTCTAATAGACATAGAAGGAATAGAATAATATGGAGTAGATTCTAAAAAACACATACTACGACAAACATAAAACTCATGATGTTTTGGAGAATAAAATCGGTATCCCTTTAGACTACAAGAGTAACTAAGGAAAATGCATCAAATTGATCGATGATCGAGCTTGTTAGTCCCTAGGGATAACTGGCGGGCAAAACATAAGCAACCAGAGACATGAGAAGGTAAAGGAAAAAGAAATTGACCAAGAAGATGGAGATGCAATGGAACTTTACCATGTAATATAGATGGCATTTGATTTATAAGAAAACATGCGCTAAGAACAGCATCGGCCCAAAAGTGTTTAGGCACATTCATATGAATCAGTAGCATTTTAGCAATTTCAATGACATATTGGTTCTTAAGCTCGGCAACTCCGTTTTGTTGTGGTGTATAAGCACATGAATTTTGATGAATAACACCATGCTTTTGTAAGTATGATTAAAAGACATTAGACACGTATTCTTTAGCATTATTTGTGTGAAAAACATGAATGGAAGAATCAAACTGATTTCTTGTTTCAGAATGAAATGTACAAAAGACATCTAATAACTCTGAACGATTTTTCACTAAATATAACTGTGTCATTCTTAAATAATCATCAATAAACGTGACAAAGTATCTAAAACACGAAGAGAACTGACACGTACTGGTCCCCAAACATCAGAATGAACCAAATGAAAGAGAGCGGTAGCTTGCTTATTGACTCTTGGACTAAAAGAAACACGACTCTGTTTGCCTAATTGACATGACTAACATTAGAGACTAGGACAAGACTTTAAATCAGGACACATACGACGAAGAATCTTCAAGGATAGATGGCCAAATTGATAATGCATCTCCATAGGATTTGGTATTGTGATCGAGCATGCAGTGGCACTAGGTGTTGAATCCATATACAAGACTCATCGTCTTCCTTATTCTCAAATCTTGTATTATAAAAGGATGAAGGAAAGGACGTGATGGAACAGTTAAAAGAGGTGGTGAGTTTATTGATAGATAAAAGGTTAAAAGATAGCTGGGGTATATACAGAAAAAGATTTTAAGGGAAGTGATGGAAGACGCAATGTAGAACCAATCCCACTAACCGATGAAGTAGGATCATTAGCAAAGGTGACATTTGGTGAACTAGCATAGTGAGTAATATGTGAAAAGCAATTCGATATACCTAACATATGAGCAGTGGTGCCAGAATCAACAACCTAAGGTTATGGCAAAGCCTGAGTAAAGCAGACAGTAGGATTACTTGATTGGACTAAAGCAGAAAAAGATGTAGATGTTTGTGATGTATTATGAAACTATAGAAGTCTTGTATATTCTTTTCATGATAAGGTAATAGTAGATGACTTGGGTACCTTATGGTGCACATCTAAATTAGTCATAACATACACGAAATCTAAAGTAATATGAGTAGATCTGGAATCCATGACAGATCACTAATTTACTTTTCGGGACATGAGAGAGTACGGTAATCGGATAGATTTGTTGTCCTGGATGAGGCAGGAAGCTCTTATAATTCCATAATCTATGAGCTTCTTATAATCCATAATCCACGATCATTAACCAACACCTTTCCAACTTCTTTTATCTATGAGAGCTAATTTTCTTATGTCTTCTTAATTATTCGTTCTTAAATAATATCAAAACTCATTTGTTCACACTTCACACCAAAAAACACAATTACTAAGAACCTACCGAACTCTGCAAAACCTCTTCACATTATTGTGTTGTTTCCTTAAAGTTTCCACCAAAATTATAATGGTTGGAATAGAGTTTGTACTTTCTTTTTTTTTTCTTTTTTTTTTTTTACTTTCTAGGCCTAGAGAATGAATTACAAGATTGGACAACACTTAATTAGTAAAATTAGTTTAGATTAAAAAACATGCGAAGAGCACTTGACATTTCAATCTTGAACATGAACATGTTCCACTTCATTTTCGTTATGCAAAGAGAATTTAAGAGTGATGAATAGATTCTATGGTGACAATTTACATTGATGGCAAAGAGAAAACGTGATCTCATTGTCTCAGATTAGTCTTCGATGAAAGCAGTGAAGAAATTAGAGGATATAGAGGTAGATGTCATGAAGGTAGATATGGTAGTGACGACTATGATGGTCGTTGTCAAGGAGGTTATGGTGAGAATGGTTATGGAGTGTTCAGTATAGGCGGTGGTGTCTTGGGTAGTGGTCTGATGGTGGGTGATAGCCATCGACTAGGCTCTAATACCATGATAAAATCTAAAATGTGAGTGTTACCAATCAATCTTAACACGATATCATATTATATAATAAATTAAAGAAATACTCGAAGTAATTGTAACGCCCTAATCGAAGGTATTACAACTCACCATGTGTTTTCACTAGATAAGGACATGCTAAGGCTATTATTTCACTAATCCACAAAGATAAATCATATAACTTCAATTACTCATATATAAGAATACTTGTTTAGAAACAATTCATAATAATTAAAACTTTTGGGTAACTTAATTGGTATAAATCAAAGCCAACTTGATATAACCTTAAAAACATCCTAAGAAAAAGTTTCATAAAGCATTTTCAGAATCATAAAAACATATAAAACCTTAAAGGATCTTTAGCTCTGTCTATCACTAGACCAATATATTTAATAATCAGCAGAAAAGTCAGCTCCACTATCGTTCTCCCCATAAACCACATATTCATCATATCCAAATTGATTGAATACTATGGGATCCTCACATGTTCCTAAAAAATAAAAAAGTGAGCACAAAGGCTTCGTACGCCACACAAACACATGCATATGAATAAGCATAATACAAATTCACATACAACTTAATAACTAATGCAGCAGACACATGTTGTTATCTTTAATTAGCTAGACAAAAAACATAATTTAGAACCACTTGCAAATAAACCTAGAGTTAGAGTAACTCATGCCCTCGTAAAAACAACCAATATGAAAATAGGTAATATATATATGGTGTTGAGAATCTCCCACACACTTGGAGTATCATAATTGACCACTTTTTAAACTACCAAAATCATTTTTGTGCACAACTTCACTTAGGGCAACGCCACACAGATCATCAGGGTGCCGCGTTGGTATCACCGTACTACCTAGTCTTTACTAACCACCGCCAAACATAAGCAGCAAAGATTTAATTTTAAACCAGATAAAAATTAGGTCAAGTTATAATTCTAAGCTTACAAGCACAAACAACAAGTAAGGTAAGATCATACCAGAAATAGTTTTAGGAACAAGAACACTAATTTCACTAACAACACCTGATCACGTAGTCAAAACTAATTCAGAACATGTTTCCATAAAACAACCATATCTTATCATCATCTAAACCCTAATTTGAAAAGAACTATAAATCTAGGTTTGTACGTGCCTTTTTCCTTTGATTTGTGAAACTACAGATCGTCAAACCCACAAATTAGGGTTTCCTCCAATTCTCTAAGAACTCCCATCAAAAGATCAGGAAAATTAGAAAGGATTTCACTTTTAAAATCACCAAGAGAATTGAGAAGAATCACTTACCTATTCTTTGATTCTTGCTCCTCCTTGATTGTAGAATACTAAATTTTTCAACAGACTTAGGGATTTTCTCAAAACTCTCTTTAAAATCCAAAGGAAAACTTTCAGGGAAAGATCATTCCCTTTAACTCTCGAAAGAATTGGAGATGTCACTCACCTTGATCTTGATTCTTGATTTCCCTTGATTCTAAGATTACCTATAGAGAGGTTTTAGAGAGAAATCTATGGTTTAAGTCTAGGTTATATAGAAGACAAGGAATAACTTTTTATCTTTAATAACGTCTGTTAAACAATGTCACTTCATCTTTAATAACGTCTCTTCATTTTTAATAATGTCTCTTCATCTTTAATAATGTCTCTTCATCTTTACTAATGTCTCTTCATCTTTACTAACACCTCTTCATCTTTACTAACACCTCTTCATCTTTAATCACGTATCTGCCAAACGAAAAAGCATTTAATTATACGTTAGGGTGAATTATAAAACCCTATTATTTTATATCATATGACACTTTTGCCCTTCAATACAAATCTTTTTTTTTTCTTTATTTTATAACAATAAAACTAAATAATCTCAACAACCCTACAAAAAAAATGAGGGAGAAAATTCAAGAAAGTTCAAGGAATAACTCTTTATCTCTTTATCTTTAATAACGCCTGTTTATCTTTAACAATGTTTTTTCATCTTTAACAACGCCACTTCATCTTTAGTAACGTCTCTTCATCTTTAGTAACGTCTATTCATCTTCAGTAACATCTTTTTATCTTTAACAACATCTCTTCATCTTTAATCACAGTATTTTATTATATATGAGGTAGACCATAAAACCATTTTATTTTATATCGCATGACACTTTTGCTCTTTAATACAAATAAATTTTTTCCTTATTTTACACTAATAAAACAAAATCATCTCAAGCAAAAAAAAAAAAAAAAAACATGAGGGAGGAAATTCAAGAAAGTTCAAGGATTATGAACTTTCACTATCCAATTCATTATTACATCATTAAAATAAATACAAAAGTTTACATAATAAATATATTATGGTGCAGTGATGATGGGTGAACCATAATTTTTAGCCTAACTTTATTTCCATTTTCACTTTTACTTTTGGATTAGTTCGTATCAATCTATCCCATAAGAATGGTGAGTGTTGGATCCAAGGTGCATTTCTAATTTGCTACCAATGGTGTAATATTTCACTCAATTAAACACATGATAATATTGTTTAACTAAAATAATAATATTTATAAATCATTAATTCATATATGTACTATATACAATTAAACGTGACAAGTGAAAAGAAAAATACATGCATGTGAAGAATAAAAAAAAAAAAATTATGGATTATGAAAATATTGGGGGGAGCTTGACCATTGAGATATCGTCAAAGCTATCATGTATAATATCTAATCTTTTATTGGATGAAGCAGCTCTATTCTACACTCATAACATTGTAACATAATATTAAAAAAGGCCATCTAAATATTATTATTTTATTAAAATTTCCTACAAACTTAGGCAATGAATAGGACAATTCTCAAATATAAAGACGAAAAAAGTACAAATTACAAAAAGAAAAAAAAAAAGAAAATCAAAATCCAAACCAATGCTTCCACATGAAGAAGTATTAAGTAGTAACATATGTTATATATAATATATACATGATAATAAAAACCTTGCAATCTAATAGAGTAGATTTATCGAGACAAATGGGTAAAAGAAATTTCTATGATTTAATAATTGGTCCATTCTTAGTCTAAGTAAAGTCCATCTTGTTGTGATAGAAATGAACAAAAACCAATAGGTTTTGGCCAGTATAATAAAAATATCAATTGTTGTTCCAAAGACTGTATCTACTTCAATTATTTCAAATAGCTTGGGAATGAATATGTATAAAAAAGAGATATTTCAATCGCCAAAATACAATTGGCACGCGCAAAAAATTGGCTCATTCAAAAGCTTTTTACTCAATTTCTCCTGAAGTCAAATTCTCATCAGTAAGTGTGAAAAGGAATGGCTCTTGTCCTTCGATTTCCATATAAAGGATACGATAGTATAAATGCCCTTTTTTAACTTCTCTTGGTCTTTTAAGGGTTTTTGACCGAAAATAGGTCGCCTTCTTCGCATTTGTCCCGAAATGGGAGGGGAGGGAAAATATTCGGGGGTGGGGGATGGTGGAGGCGCTATCTGTGACAGCGTCTTTGGGCTGAGGGGAAGGCGCCGTTCACAACGACGCCTTTGGGACGCACCGCGCGTTTCGACCAGGAGATAGGCGCTGTTTGGAACGACGCCTTTGGGCAAAGAGATAGGCACCGTTTATAACGGCGCCTGTAGGCTTTATAAACCCCCATAACCTTCTTCCAGCCCCATTTCTCCCTTCCTCTCTTCCTCTCTTCCTCTCATTCACTCCTCCGTCGGTCAGCCCCTATTCCTCCACCAAATCTCCATTTCCGATCGAGTTTTGCACTGATTAAGCTCTCCAATCTCAAGTAAGTTCATCGTTTATCAATGTAGTATAATTTTTTCACAATTTCGGTGTTAAAATCATGAAAAATCAACTTGTATGTGGTTGTATAATTTTGTCAGATCTGAATGTTTTAGCGAATGATTCTGAGTTATTAAGTGTTGTAGGAGTAGTATATAGTGTATATGTGAAATTTGCGGAATTGTATTGGCTGATCTAGGGAGTTTTCATGGAGAATTTTTTCATGCATATAAGGTATTCGATGAAATGCTTCAATAGCTTAAGTTGAGGATTATGATGTTTACATGAACATGAGTGATAAGGAATGTGATTATACGTGAGTTTACTTGTTTTAAGTGAATGATGTAGATCAGTAAATTGTGTAGGAGTAGTGTATGCGAATGATTAAAAGTGGTGTAGGTGTAGTGATGGGAAGTGGTTTTGAGTGGTGAAGTGGTGTAAAAGATATCGGTTTGTGACTCATGTTGTTGAATTAAATGTGAGTGAATGATGTTTGAAGTGTTGTGTTAACATTTTTTGTTGTGGATGTTTTGGAATGGCTAATTATGTAAGGTTCATTGTTTATGCTCATGGCAACATAGTGAATGGAAATTATGGGCCACAATATGACAGGCGCCCATCAGGAAGGTGAAGGTTAGGGTGAATGCCAACTTCGAAATTTTAAGGCAATCATTTGTGGCAAGATAGGTGTGGATTGTAATCATAGTGATGTGGAGATAATACACAGACACGCACATTATATGAGTCATGGGGTTGTGTATATGTTGATACCAATTGCAGATGATGACAGTTTTGAGGATCTGATTTCGCTTGCTGTTGAGTTGGGTGTTAGGCTAATTCAGGAAATATTTGTGAAGATCACTGATCGAGCTGCAACTCATGAAAATGTAGCTCATGCTCCATATGAGTTGAATGAACAACATGGTGACATGTTTGGTGGGCAGCAGTTTCAATTGCAGCTTAGTTCGTCTTCGATAATTCGCTCATAGAATGAAGGAGCTGTGCCAGCTTCGCCCATGTATTGTGAACAATATGAACCCATGCCATTTGATGAGGCACTGTCAGATTTGAGAATAGAGTAGCACAGGAAGTGGCACCAGTGTTTGCTATCGGGATAGAAGATGATCACTCTGATGGTGGTTTTAATGGGATGAAAATGGGATACAATCGAAGATGAGGTAGACGAGGAGGATGACAATACAGTAGGAGAAGAAGTTCAAAGGAGAAATGTTGCAGGTGTTGCTGGCCCACATAGTTCACTGCCACGAGATTCAATGTCAAGTCAGGCTTCGGTAAGAGACTCAATTCCCTATTTCAATGTAGGTGGAGGCGGTGATGGTTATGTGACATTTGAAGATGAAATGGATGCTATGTTTGCAAATATTTGTGATAGCCAAGAATTAGGGAAGGGGATGATGTTCAAGACAAAGAATGATCTAATTGAGACTGTGAAAGCTGCTCACATTAGAACACACTGCAACTTCCGAGTTGATGAGTCCAAGAAAAATCTATGGATTGCTCATTGTAGTAAAAGTGATCAAGGTTGTTTGTGGCCGATACGAGCTTGTTTGAAAAAACTAGAAGGACTTTTTGTAATCACCAAGCTTGATGGTCCCCATTCTTGCACTAATCCGTTACTTGGATAGGACCATTCACAGATAGACTCGAATATCCTAGCTCGAGAGTTTATCAGCTTTATCCGAAAAAATCCAGATTGCAAAGCAAAGGAGCTCGAACCTCATTGTTTTGCGGTATATGGGTATATGGTTTCTCGTAGAAGGATTTGGGAAGGAAAGAAAAAAGCAATTGCTATGGGTAAGTGGGTTTTTTGGAGCTTTGGTCCTTGCATTGAGGCCTTTAAGCATTGCAGGCCTGTTATTAGTGTTGATGGTACGTTTCTATACGGCAAATACAAGCATGTGTTACTCATGGCATGTGGTGTAGATGGAGACAATCACATCTTACCATTAGCGTTCTGTCGGGCTCCATCTGAGTCTAAAGAAGCATGGTCATGGTTTTTGAGGAAGTTGAAACGAAGGGTTATAGGACACAGGGAAGAAGAGACTATATGCATCATCTCAGACAGGGGGGCTGGTATTATTGGGGCTATTGCGGATGAATCAAATGGGTGGCAACCTCCCTTTGCGGTGCATCGATTTTGCGTACGGCATATTGCCAGCAATTTCAATAAAGTTTATAAGAATTAAAGGTGCAAAAACTTAGTGACATATGCTGCATTTCAGGCTCAGGCGTGAAAATTCGAGAAGTCTATGGAGCTTGTCAAGAATATTGACGAAGAAGCAGTAGAGTGGTTCAATCAAGTACAATCTAATGGAGATATGATCCTACCCAAGGAGTCTTGGACACTAGCATTTGATGGATGTTACCGTTTTGGGTACATGACTACAAACATGTCAGAAACATACAATTCTGTCATCAAGGGAGCCAGAGGATTACCTGTATGTGGGCTGGTGAAAAAAATCTTTTACAACTGTGTCATGTATTGGGAAGAAAGACTGTCTGCAGCGAGGAATGCCATTATGAGCGGCGAGGTTTTCACAACTTATGCGAAGAAGAAGATAGATTTATGGGCTTCACGGGCTACTTCACATCAAGTAACTCGATTTAATAGAGGTACTGGATTGTTCGAGGTACGTACGGGTACTCGACGGAGAAAGGTCGCTTGAAGCGTGGTGGTAGAACACATAAGGTTGACTTTTCGCAACTTTCATGCACATGCAACAAATGGCAAATATACCGACTGCCATGTTCCCATGTAATGGCAGCTGCAGGATTTGCTAATGTGGATTGGACTTCCTTTGTCGGCCCATGGTATAGGTGGACGAATGAAGTGCAATGTTATGAATCTCATTTCTACCAATTGGAGATGAACTCGATGGCCATCCCCAGCCAACTTCCCTTGCCTTATTCCTGATCCCGCGAGTGCAAGGGGAAAAGGAAAACCTAGGACAAAGCGATATACAATGGAAATGGATTGGAGAGAACGGCCCGATAGAGTAACCTGTGGCCTATGTAGACGGGATGGTCACAATAGGAGGAGTTGTCCAGACAGAGCAGGACAAAGTTCGTCAAGGTTTGGTGATATCGTGGTTTGAATTTGTCGAATGTTGTTTCATTTTCGATTATGTAGTTATCATATTTTAATCACATTTTCTCATTTCATGTAATCTCACTTCCTTCTTACATGCAGGGTAGATGGAGCCAGGCCCCATTGATGATTCAGTACTTTCCCAGCAGGAGACATCGTTCCTCAGCTGTTTGGTTAGATGAGGTACCAAATCACATACTGCACTTCCATTTTCAGCTTTGTGGATTCACAATATCAACATGGGTAATAACGTTTCATGTATTTCTTCCAGGCATCCGCTACAACGCTCCTTGTTAGGCGCAGGGAACCGACCTCCAGGCACGACCAGGTTGGACGCCCTATAGACGAGCGTATATTGCCTTATTTGGAGCAGGCTGGATTCATTGGTCTTGCACGTCTCCCCTACATTCAGCTTGATTGGCATCTCATTTCTGCATTGGTGGAGAGATGGCGTCCAGAGACTCACACCTTCCACTTGCCTCATGGGGAGATGACCATCACGTTACAGGATGTGGAGGTCCAGTTAGGACTGCCAGTACATGGTTTACCAGTAGTTGGTAGCACATCCATTGCTACCGGGTGGCAGTCAGAGTGCATGAGGCTATTAGGGGCTTACCCACAGGGTGGTACTTCTCGTGGAGGTCGTTGAGCCTTACTTGGCTACGGTCACATTTTGCACATTTACCGATGATGCACCAGAGGAGCAGATCATGAGGCATGCTCGTGCTTACATACTGCAGCTAATGGGTGGGTGTATATTTGCAGATAAATCTGGTTCACTAGTACACTCTATGTTCCTGCCATTGTTAGAGGACTTCGCTCAGGCGGGCCAGTACAGCTGGGGTAGTGCCTGCCTTAGCTGGTTATACTGTCAGCTTTGTCGTGCTTCTCTCGAGGGTGTGGAGCAGATTGGTGGAGCGCTTGTGCTATTGCAGGTGTGGGCATGGGATCGATTCCCTGTTATAGCACCTCGAGCACGTTTTGGTCCACCATTGCATGCTGCAACGCCCCTTGCTGCACGATGGTCGATCATCCGGGACACTACTCGCCACCCATCTCACGTCATCTCAGCTTATAGGGAGGCGTTTGACATGATAGGGTCTGAACAGGTATAAATCCTTTCACATTCACCCTAAAATTACATATGTATTATTGTTTCTTTGTGTAACGAGTTTTGTTTTATGGCACAGATTGTTTGGCTCCCTTACACAGATGACATCCTCCATAGACTTCCACCATACTCGTCAGGGTATGGATGTCTGGACAGCCCGGGTCCCCCTCATTTGCTTTTCATACATCGAGTGTGTTTCCCAGATCGTGTCATTCGACAGTTTGGGGGTTACCAGAGAGTTCCAACTGGATGTAACACGGATAGGGACCTGCATAAGATAGATTTGAGGGGCGGGTCGACACTAATTGGATTGTTCATCACGCTGTGTATCATGAAATGTGGAATGAGAGACATGATCGCCTGGTCGATGTTGACCTTCCATTCGGGGTCGACCCTGACTACTTGCGTTGGTTTAGACGTGTCACCAGGAGATATTTAGCCATACTGGTGCTATGGTCGGTGGTTTGGTGAGACATAGATATTATATTTCATTTCTCATATATAAAGATATGCAATTGTGAATCTTACTTCCTCCATTATTGCAGGCCGATCGATTTAGGCGGATCAGGATGACTTCTGATATAGCAGAAGCTCATTCCATTGCAGATGATGCCATACAGACTGTAGATGAGCATGGTGTTATCGACCATCTTTATCCTGAGTCTTGGTACACCGCACCTACCGAGGTTAAAGCTGTTGCAGAGGATAAGAGTGAGCATGATCAGCAGTAGTACCAGACTATTAGCCATGCTCCATTACTAGCTCGATCCACATCTACAGTTGTCAGGGGACGCCATAGCACCTCATCATTGCCTTCCTACCATACTCCATACAGCGAGGTTGGCTCTTCATCTCATCAGCCTCCACCACCGCCGTGGAAGAGGCGTCCAGTACCTCCACCTGATGATGCCGATATGGGTGAGGGAGTTACACAATTATCACAGCATAGGAGACCCATCCATGCCTCCCCCGTCCCTCCACCAGATTTCAGTGCATCACCTACTGAGGAGGCTGATCCTCCTGAGCCAGCACTTGCACAGCGTGGTGCACGATCCATATTATCTAGGATCTCTAGGAGCGTACGGAGACCTCTTAGGAGGAGATAGCCTTATATTTTCCTACTTTGTATTTGTTTTTCATTTAAACTATTAAACTGATATGTTTATGACATGTAATTA
Source organism: Combretum micranthum (assembly GCA_024138025.1). NCBI lineage: Eukaryota > Viridiplantae > Streptophyta > Magnoliopsida > Myrtales > Combretaceae > Combretum > Combretum micranthum. Next base: position 1,381,495 of record JAMXBD010000042.1, on the reverse strand, counting down.
TATTTTCTTTATCTTATTTCTGTTGTCAGTGAATGTTGCTTCTGCACGTTTGGAGTGTTGAACTAAGTTTGCAGGATTGAGCTGTTGGATGTGTTGTTGCTGGTATTACAATTTCTGTGTTTTGGGATGTTCGAATTATTTCTGTGGAGTCAGGGAGATAGTATTGGTATTTTTGCAGGTTGAAATCCTTAATTCACACTTTTTTATCTGTTTTACTGGTTATAGCTGACATTGGTTGTATATCGAGCGTTTTTCAAAGGGCAAGGGGGAGGGGGGAGAGGGGAGAGGGGAGAGGGGAGAGGGGGGGGGGGGTGGATCAGCTGAAGGCGCCGTTCCTAAAAGCGCATTCACTGTTTCTACTGAAGGCGCCGTTAGGAACGGCGCCTTCACCTAAAACACTAAAGGTGCCATTCCTAACGGCACCTTCTTTGCAAACTCGAAGGCGTTGTTTCAAACAGTGCCTTCACCAACCTACTTCTGGAATAATTTTTCAGAATGTCCCATTTCAGGATAAATTTTTACAAAGGGTCTCATTTTCATCTAAAAACCTCTTTTAAGTGATGGTTCTAATTCTCTCATTGTAACAGAAAAAAAAAATTATATACACACACATTATACCAATTATTATTTATTTGATATGCATCTTATTCCCATGTACTAGCATTTGAATATGGTTTTATTGGCCCAAGCAAAGCATAGATGCTGATGATGTCAAATGTACTCATCACTACCTCGCTATAAATACCCTTTGAAGCACAATATCCAAGATGGCCGCCATTGTAGTTTCTCTCGTCTCTTCCTCTCTTTCTTCTTCTTCTTCCTTTCTCTTTTCCAATTTCAGGACCAGCCCAAGTTTTAAACTTTCGTCTTTCCGTGTCACTCTTTCTCCTTTTCTCAGTCCTGCTTCCGGGAGAACTAAAGCCATGGCCCATACTATTGCGCGTGCCACCCTTGGTCTCACTCAACCTGCCAATATCCAATCTCCAAAGGTCTTAAACAGCTCATATGTCATATGAGAAACAGCTTTGTTTTTAGATTTGTTGGGGTATGGTTAGTGTACTAGATTTTGGCTTTCATACGGGAAAAGTCATCCATTTTGATTTTTGATTTTTAGATTGTTGGGTTATGCTGTTTTGCACTTGGGTTTATTAAAAATTAACATAAAGTTGTAAACTTTCGATAGTGTAGTTGAAAAACAATCTAGGTCGCATTTTGATTGTCATTTTGGGTGAAAATTCGAATTACTTTGTTAGGCAAATGGCTTATATTGTTTTATATCACGGGTCTTTCTAGATTAACATAAAGCTGTAAATTTTGCAGAGTTAGTTTCAAAGTTGACTGTTATATGCACAAGGGTGTTATATTTTGATTGTTATTTTGGTGTTCATAATAAAGATGCCATGTTGGGTCAGTTGGTTTATGTTGTTTTATATAGTGGATCTTATAATATCTCAGCATAAAGTTGTGGACTACTGATGATTTATGGATGAAAATTAAATTGAACCAGGAGTTATAAAAATTCTTTTGATAATATATTTGAGTAGAACAATTTTTCATTTGAGTTGTTAGTAATACTGTGTATTTTTTTCTCTGAATAGCAGTTGTTGTTTACTTAAACTCTAGATTTGGATTCTGAACTACTCAATTCTAAGTCAATAATTAGTTGCAAGCTCGCAAAATGTTCCTCAGATTGGAATTATAAGCGTGTGATATAGCCTCATGATAGAGTTGGACTTACTATCAAGATATTAGATACGATCCTTTTTCTGTTCGATATCCTATGTGTCTGTTTAGATAAACTATACTGGCATTCCTTTTCTTACTTGGTTATACACTGAATTCTGGATGTTTTTCATTCTATGAAGATCTCGTTTGCTGCTAAAGATGTTGATTTGACGGAGTGGGAAGGAGATATACTTGCTGTAGGTGTGACTGAGAAAGATATGGCTAAGGATGATAATTCAAAGTTCCAGAACCCCATCTTGAAAAAGCTAGATTACCACTTAAATGGTCTTCTGGCTGAGGCCTCTTCAGAGGAGGATTTCACTGGTAAATGTGGTCAGTCAGTGGTTCTTAGACTACCAGGCCTTGGCTCTAAGAGGGTTGGCTTGATTGGACTGGGACAATCAGTGTCAACTACCTCAGGTTTTCAAGGACTCGGTGAAGCTGTTGCTGCTGCGGCGAAATCTGCTCAAGCTAGTGATGTTGCGATTGCTCTGGCCTCATCCGACTTAGCTGCTGAGTCAAAGCTCACCTCAGTTTCGGCAATAGCATCTGGTATGCTCCAGAACTAATTTGTTTCAGTTGGTGCTTTTCAACCAGTTGATCGTTTATTGTCTACATGTGCTTGTGAGAACATTGTGGTTATGGGGGTACCTTTTGAATGGTGATAGGGACTATACTGGGAATCCATGAAGATACTAGATACAAGTCCGAATCAAAGAAATCAGCGCTGAAATCAGTGGATATTCTTGGTTTTGGAGCTGGACCTGAACTGGAAAAGAAGCTCAAGTATGCTGAAGATCTTGCTTCTGGCATAGTTTTCGGAAGGGAGCTTGTCAATTCCCCTGCTAATGTGCTTACCCCTGGTTTGTTCAAGCTCCTTGTAAATATTTGACCTGCCGCTTGTGTTTTGCTGTTTCATCAATTTTCTGAATCCAAGTGGCACCCGTTTGGTTTTTTTAGTTCACAGTTTTCTCTTTGTGTTCATTCGCTATGAGATGAGATGCTTTGTGAATTTACCTGGTTTTGGGGATTATTTTGCAGCTGTTCTGGCACAAGAGGCATCAAACATTGCTTCTACCTACAGTGATGTAATGACTGCAAAAATCTTGGATGTTGAACAATGCAAAGAATTGAAAATGGGATCCTATCTTGGTGTTGCTGCAGCTTCTGCAAATCCTCCTCATTTCATCCATTTATGCTACAAACCACCTGGTGGACCTGCAAAGGTCAAGTTAGCATTGGTGGGAAAAGGATTGACCTTTGATAGGTATAGTGCTTCATTTATATGTTAGATTTCCTTGTCCTGTTAGTACTCAAGTAGCAATGATTTAAGTTATTTGCTCGTCAGTTTTTTCATATGGTTTATGCCATGATCCTTAACCTATGGTTGTATATATTAAATTGGATGAATCGACCTAAAGTTTTGATTTTGAAGGATGCTTTCAACTTTCCTCTCTTGCAATGCCTTTTATGGGTCATATGATGAATGCTTTTCTGTCTTATTTTTTATTATTTTTATATATTTAAATAGCTAGCTCTTTCTTTTGTCATTTATGTAGAGTATTATCAAGAGCCTTTTTATACTAAAACGTTTCATCCTCCTGGAAATTTGCCTTTTCTTTTTTAATCAACAGTGGTGGCTATAATATCAAGACTGGACCTGGTTGCTCGATTGAGCTCATGAAGTTTGATATGGGAGGTTCTGCAGCAGTTTTTGGCGCTGCAAAAGCTATTGGTCAAATCAAACCTCCTGGAGTTGAAGTACGTTATCCAATATATGTGCATCTTTATTTAGTGGCACATTGTAGTGCCTTTCAGGTTCACAATTCTTGTGCATATAAATATGCTGCAAACACCATGTATTCTTACTTCTTACTATGGGTTCTGTAAATACAGGTTCATTTCATAGTTGCAGCTTGTGAGAATATGATTAGTGGGACAGGTATGAGGCCTGGGGACATTGTCACAGCTTCAAATGGAAAGACCATTGAGGTAATTTTTTTATGATTTTTCTTTTCCCTTTGGCTTCAGTGGTTATACATGATTCTTTATTAAAATATGTATTTATACGTTGGCAACTATGTCCTGTGCAGCTTAACCTTCTTAAATGGTGTTAAAACAAAATAGCTTTCACTTGAATAGGCCTAGTTCTTCTTCTTCTTTCTATCATTCTGTTTGTACTATTGATTTGAAAGATGCAATATTCTTGGAATTTCAATGATCCTTTTGAACTCCAACATATCAAATCCGTGCTATTCATAATAATGTTGAATGCACCTCTGCACAGTAGTACAGACATTTCTCGTGATATAAATGTATACGGGTTTCTGTGAAGAATTTGAGAACAAGATTGTTTTTAGGCTTTGAAAGTCTTTGAGTGTTCTCTGTTTGCATATATTTTAATATCTTCTATTCGGGCCAATCACCAGTGGCTTGCCAAAGGGAAGTGTGTAAGAGTGTAGAGTTTATCTAGGCTTACTCAAGTTTCTTGCATTTTTCTTTTCTCTCAGAACCTCTTATACTTGTTTACCTGTTCATCTCAATTTGCTCACCAAAACGATTTCATTAGATGCTTATGTACAATTGCAGTGTTGTGGGCGCTAGTAATGGATCTAGTCACTGGTCATGAAACAAACAAATATTCTATTATGATTTATGATGAATTTGCCTTTGTTTGTGCTCTTCTTGCCATTACCTCTAATGAAATGAAGGTTTGAGGACAAGTTTGAAGAGAATATTTGTTCTTTTGAAAACTTAAAACCAAGAATATTAAAAGGAAAAAATGCAACAAGGAAATTTGGGAACCCTTGCCTCTATTACGCAACTTTTCTAAAATGCTGTTGCCTTATAGATCATTTCCAACACATTGAATTGCCTTTGTAGGCATTGTTTCATTCTTTAGGGTCTCTTAATTTGCTTGCAAAATTTTCCAGCTTTCATAACTAGGTAAGAAACTATTTGGTCCTTGCAGGTCAATAACACTGATGCTGAAGGACGTCTTACACTAGCTGATGCTCTGGTCTATGCTTGTAACCAAGGCGTGGACAAGGTAAGTCTCTATTACGTTCTATCTTCAAGCCACTACTAAATGTGAATAGCCTATGAGCCGTTCTCTTGGCTGAAGTAATGTAAAATGCCTTTAAAAATCCCCCTTATAAGTAGGCTGCTGACCATGTACTTATTATAGTTATTATATCAAATTTGGAATCTGTATCCCTTATCATTACCAAGGAACAGAAGAAATGTTCTCTTTCCTGCTAAATATATTTGGGCTTAGTTGCCTTTCTTTTTTCTTTTCTTTTAATTGGAAAAAAAAAAAAACAATTTAGATGAGCACTTAGATTTGTTCTCAGTTAGTTTACACGTGTGTGTCGTGAGCTATTTAAATAAGAGATAGCTTTGTCATTGCTGCTTGTTGTTGATTGTAGCATTTATGAATTAAGTAGGTTGTAATAGGTGGAGTTGACATTTTGTCCATTTGAAAAAGTAAGAAGAACAATAACATTACATCTCTTTCTATTCACGACCATATCAGATATGATTGAGTTTAATATTTAATTAAATGAAATCCAATTTTTGTAGGAGAAATTTAAGGAATCAGTTTCTTGTTCTGACTGTATTTTAACATTGTGCTATTATGTTTTTCCAGATAGTGGACTTGGCAACATTAACTGGAGCTTGCGTAATTGCTCTTGGATCGTCAGTTGCAGGTACTATGCCAAATTCCAATCAGTTCAATTTTGAGGGTAGTAAATTACCCCACTAAAACTGGTAACATGGACATAGTCATTGCAAGCACTAATAATAAGGTCAAGACGTGCATACACATTGACAGAACACATCAAATCACGTGCACAAAAGGCGTTAAAAATAGGCGAACAGATATTGCTGTTGCTTTTCAAATTCAGTTTATGTAGCACGTATTTGTGACTGGTTGATTAATCTTGTTGTAAGAGGTTTGCATATGATCTCATGGGTAAAGTACTTACTTATAGGCGTCTTTACTCCAAGTGATGATCTAGCAAAGGAAGTCCTTGCTGCATCAGAAATCAGTGGAGAGAAACTCTGGAGGATGCCACTAGAAGAGAGTTATTGGGAAATGATGAAATCGGGAGTTGCTGACATGGTTAATACAGGTGGACGCCCGGGTGGTTCTATTACTGCTGCACTATTTTTGAAACAGGTTAGTGTTTGAGTTGGGCATATTTGGAGCAATGAGAGCCTGTTGGCCTAGACAGTTCCGCACATCTTGGTACTGTTTGTGAACCATACATATGTCAAGCTCATGTATAAATTTCACCAGAACTCCTGAAACTTGACAAGCTATACTAATGTTTTAAATAGTACTGAATTACACTCAAAATTATATATGAGTGAATAAAAAATATAAACCTTAAGCTATTTTCTCCTTGTTTGAAGGTTTCGTTTACGTTGTAGATGTTTGACACTAGAATTTATCTTCTACACGCTACAGTTTGTTGATGAGAAGGTTCAGTGGATGCATATAGACATTGCTGGTCCTGTCTGGAATGATAAGAAGAAGGCAGCCACAGGATTTGGTGTCGCAACACTGGTGGAATGGGTGTTGGGTAACTCTTCCTTAATACAGGTACGTATCGATTGATACCGCGTCGAGCTCGATCAGCATTGGGCTAATTACAGTCTTCGTCCGCGCTTCTATTTAGTTTTGCTAGATCATATCTGTGTATTATGTACATTGAAAATTTATATGAAGACGCGGCGAAGCGAACTCATGAGGTTGGGCAGGCATCCCTTTGTTTTAAAATGTCTTTTGGTGAAATAATAGGAACTGTTCTTATGGTTCATACTTTAGATGTTCTTTTTCAATCTTGATGATAATTTTAACATGGCGTTTGTCATTTCAGTTAGATCGGTAAATATAATGTGGAAAGTTGGTTTGGCATTCGGTTCCATATTTATTTTAATAAGTTATTTGTTAAAAATAAATATAGGTGAAAAAAATACATATTTTACTCATAGACATATCATACAGATAATATATATATTCAAATAAAATACGGATGAAAAACAGATCATACAAACAGATGAATCTTGTTATATGATTTATTAGTTGAAAATTGAAAACGGTATAATTTAGCTATGGATCTATCACTTATTTACTGCTTAACATTAGTTGAAAATTGAAAATGATATGGGTTAGCTATGAATCTTTCCCTTATTTATTGCTTCTAGTTTATTTGAATGATATCATATCTATTTAATTAAAAGAGGAAGTAGAGAAATAGAAAGCAAAGAAATTAGAGAAAATAATAGGTAACTATGCATTAAAAGTTGATTATATATATTTTAATTTAAAATGTCAACATGTCTTTAAATTTCAAAATAAGTGTTAAGGAAATTCAAATCATTTATTTTTTTTGTCCTTTTCAAAATTTATCATTGGACATAATGGTTTTAGTGAGTTCGATTGGGTGCAGTTGAATCAAGAATAAAATAATACAAGTCTCAGGTTGATTTTATAATATGAGTCTAAATGAGTTTGGTTAAAATTTGTGTTCCTTTCAATTAATACATGTGCAAGGGTGTATAAATAATAATTTAAATGAGGATAATTTTGTTTCTGACATTGATTACAATGCGATTTGGATCAATCCCATGTTACCATATCTCATGTTCGTCGGATTTAACTAAGATATTATCGACATCCTTTCGGCTGACAATGTACTAACTTTAGTTAGCATTGGAGTTGAAGGGAATAGAAATATTTAATATTAAGTCCAAATCGAAATATATTTGAAGCAGGATGACCATGAACTAAGGCACGGCATGAGATTCACCTCCTCCTTCCTTTCCCTCCCTGTTTCTTGAAGCTTTATTGCTTGTTTTATCGTTATCGTGTTTGAAGTCGAGGTTTTCTTCTTTTCTTCTCCTTCTTCTTCTTTTTGTTCTTCTTTCTTTTTTAATAAATAGAAATGTAGAAATACACAAATAAATAAATATTTTTTTCAATACTAAAATAATTAATGTTTATCATAATAAGAAAATGATAGGAGATCGTAACCAATATCAATGGTGTAGAGGGGTCAATGAGGAGAAATAAGTTAATTAAAAAGAGCTGAGATGGGTGGGTATTAATTAAGCCGTCATATATTGGCAAAAAAAAAAAAAAAATAATAATAATAATAAGTTGTCATATTTGTTTGATCCGGTCGTTTTAATACTTTATTTTTTTCACTTTCATATAGACTTATTTGTTAATATATAGATATAGATGAAAAATAAATATTTTTACTTATAAACAGATCAAATAAACTAAATACAAATAAGATATATATATATATATATAATCAAATATTGATAATATGCACACAAAAATCGGACTATTCAAGCAGATGCATAATCTTTATATGGCAAGTTGCAGGTTTAGGTTTTCATTGGATTCAAAAATTGAAAAATATCTTAGAATGTTTTGAATTTTATATAACCCACCCGTTGTAATTCTGCTCTAATTTAATCCAAAATTCTCTTTTCTCTTCTTCTCTGCTCTGTATTATAGTTTGTTTGTGCATTCTCTATTCTATTTGTAAATTTTTTTTTTTAAAAAAAGGGTTTATAACTAGAGGTAATCCATCTGCTTGAGCTTGATTGCCTTTTACTACTATGCTTGAAAAAGAAAATTATAAATAAAAAGAATTTGTTCTTAGCTTGCGTAGTCATTAAAAACAATTGGTCTATCTTTAAGCAACCGCTAATTAATTAAAAAAAAGAAAAAACCACTATTACGTCTATTTACTAGTCCTAATTCATGACTAGTTAATGTTGCCTTGTATTGTTAGAATATTTTAAGTTTGGTTAGGCCGTAAGCAATGTATTTATTGGCTATTGGGACCAAGATTTTGACACTTAAAAAACTATTTTTGAACGACGATTTCTCTCTCTCTCTATCTCTTTCTCAACTTATAAACCAGTTTCCAAGATCCAGATCTAAACATGATTTTATTTATTTATTTTATGCCTAAATTGTTGAAATAAGAAAGCAATGTGGTTCCTAATTTTTGTTTTGGTAGTTGACTTGTGGGACAATGTTACAAATAGCTATTTATTCTCTACTTGATATATATAAAATTGTTATTATGGTAATTCGAATTTAATTTTAAAAAATGATGATTCATAATAAATTGTTATTATGCAAAATAATAAATAGCAATTCATGTCCTTTTATATATAAATTGTTGTTTTTTTTAGTTTTTGTCATAAATACTTTTATTTTGAAAATATCACCTATGCAATTATTATTAATAAAAAGCATTGTAGATATTTTATTTTTATTTCAATAATTACTTATTTTATTTTTTTTTATGTCAAGTGAACATTGTAATAGCCATTACAACTCTATTACATTTCTATTGAATTGAAATTCAATTCCACTCTTATTTCATATGGTGAAATGAATGAGCTATAATTGTTTCCTTATATTCTAATTTATTTCATGTACTAGTGATTTTATAAAATATGTGATCAATTCTAAATAGAATAAAAGCATGGAGCAGTACAAAATAGAATATCTAAATAAATTTGTTTGCTTAGTTCCTTGGTTAAAATTTGAATTAAGGGCGAAATTAAAAGGATGTAATACTAACACAATAGAGTTTTAATTATTTAATTCCGTTTTAATCATAAATGATAGTTGATAAAATTTGAATCAGTTTGATTAGATCTATTTTTTTTTTAAAGAATATTACATTTCCAATAATTAACTTGATATTTAGCTCGAAACCAGCTTTAATTTAATGAAACTTAATATAAACTTGCACCGGATTAGAATTTGCAAGTTCATCAAATAAAAGAAATTCAACCACCATGAGTGACGATATACGAAATTGCAAAATTCGGGATGACGGCCAAAGAAGTGTTTGAATTGTTCCATTTAGATAGTTTAGTGTCTCCAATTTTGTTCTTTGCATTTTAGGTACACATCTTATCGGGTTGGATCTGAATCGGGACTCGAGAAGAATTGACCATGGTGCGTCCTTCATTGGACCCACCCTACCCGCCTTGTGGACCTACTGGGTTGGTGGGTTCAATCCGGGTCTATCTTGAGGACCTGGTGGACTCGACAGGTTCAAGAGGATTTGTCCGATTTTTGATTGAAAAAAAAGAAAAAAATTGGCTTGTGAATTTTTTTTTTTAAATATGCAAGTTAGACCCGTAGGACTCGTCCCATGAATCGACAGGTCTATGGGTTCTACCTGCCCTGCCACCCCCGAGGGGCGGTTTCAGGTCCGGGAAGGTGTCTAATTTTAGTGTTGTCCTAATCACTTTTGGCCTAATAAACATTAAAACAAATACTAAAATTACTTTACTATCCTTGTATAACCATTAACTTCACTCCATTTCCTAATTTTTTTTCTCTAACCAAAACGTCTATTCTTTTACCAAAACCTACAATTTCTTTTTCATAAAAGCAAAAAAGGATCATAGACTGATTACTTCACAAATGCTCCATTTTAATTTTTATTGTTACATAAATTCAAAGCTCTTTTAAATAGTTTATAACCTTAGTACAAATACCCTACAAAACACTAGTATAATTGGTCTCATTTTGATAGCACATCATACGATCATAACCCATAATTCATATGGAGAAAAAAGTTTATATGCATAAACTAACATATTGTGCGGGTATGAATCCGGATGCAACGATCACGTGCGTGTCGCGTGACTATCGCGCTACGCCTGACCTAGGGAAACAACACGTGATAGGATGATCAAGAGAGTATCGTGTAGGGAGGAGGAGGAGTAGGCAATCTCAATAGGCTCTAACACACGTGTGACAGGCGAGGGAGCTATTGAGCATCAACCTCACTAAGTACCACGAATATCGTGTGCGTTCTTGAGTAAGTCGAGTAATTGATTCACCAAGACGGAAATCCGGCAGCACGACGGCGTTCGTCCAAGATCTCACCTTCTCCAAATGAGGTAAGGACTAAGGTATTTATAGAGAATCCAGCTGTCGATGTCGTCCGTTGGATGCGACAGACGACCAACGGCTAGGATGAGTCCCTCTCATTATGGATATGGTTGTGGGCTCCTTTATGGACCCAGGCCCATTAAGGCCTTTATAGCAATGTGTGTGAGCCAATTTGAGAAAGGTTGGAATTGGGCAGGCCAATTCCAACGGGCCCTACTCCAAGCCTTCCATGCCAAAACTCCCATGATCATCCCAATTGGATTGGGCCTAACTCTTTAAGCCCTGTCACATTAGCCGAAAGAGTTAAGTCCAAATAATAATTAGGCTCAAGGCCTTTGTAATCAGATTTGTACATCTACATTTTGCCCCCTGACCAAAGTCCTTTGGGTTTCACCGGAGGGGTTTGGGCATTATTTCAAGCCCTTTCGAATGACAGAAGTCTCATCCAGCGCATGTGCGCTATAACTTAGCTGCACCGCTGCTTGGTGTATCAGTTTCTCTTGAGAGATATTCCTGTAGTATCATCTGATGAGCATACCGTCTTCATATTGAAATTATACCATCACTGAAACAATAGTGTATCGACATGTTTTCCTTTGTATATGAATTCATCTTTCGCTTCTATTCCATATAAATGATCCTTTTTGGCGAGTTGATTTTACTTGCGTTTTATGAAATCTTCGATCATACTTAGCTTGTTGGTCTCAACTTTATACTTGACTAAGTATCACCAAGTCGACGGTTGCATCATACTACCATCGATTCTTGCTTTCTTCTTCAAAATCTTAATATTAATCGAACAGCTTCAGGCAATGGATTCTTTTGCTAAAGTAACCGGAGAACCTTACTGAAGAGATAGCTCATGTCCTATTTTCTATCTTAGTTACCTTTTTACATGGTTGACTACCTTCTACAGAGTAGCTTTCCACAGGAAAAAATGACACTATAGTAATCATCAATCCACTCTACTATACCAAGCGCAAGACCCACTCCATGAAGCAACATCCGCTCCTCTAATTTATTGCATTCTTTTAGAATGATTGTAGGTGCATTCTTCACAACAGATCGCAACCCACAGAGTAATATATCAGCAAAAAAAAGGCATGAAACTCCAAAGGTATGTAACCAAGACAATCAATGAAAAACCGTGCTGGTGAAGGCAAGCTCTGATCTGTGCCAATCTTATCAGCTAATTCACAATTTGCACTGCCAAAAACCTGACTCTGCAATTTATTCATGAACTCCTTCCCATCCCCATGCAAGACAGAATATCGATTGTAGTTCGTTGTCATGGCTTCAAATGCACAACTGGCATGGCATTTCAACAAAGACAGAGGAACATGTTTCACTCCCCCCACTAATGAACAAAAAGACAGAAGCTTCATTGCAGTAAGGAAAGGAGAACCTTTAAGAGCAGCTTCCAAGAAAGAATCAGAAGTTGCAGAATGATCAAGCCTTATCACTTTCCCATCCACAGTAATGAGACACAGCAACTCTTCTAAATTAACTTCATTCAACAAAAATTCAATCAAATGACCTAGTGAAGGAGTAAATATCTGCTCCCAGTGTGACCATGAGAACAAATCAGAAAGGATCGGAGCTTTATGCAGGACTTCGATTGCATCCTTGCGGGAAACAGGTGATACAATTCTTTTATCAAAACCAGCGGTCTTTCGAACAGTTTCTGTATCCAATGACTCAATACCATTACCATACAAAACAGTTTCCTGTTTTAAAGATGATCCCAGCAATGTTATAGAGTATTGTAGCAGGTTTCTCATGCTTGCCCATGATATCTGATAAGGGAAAGATTTTTCTCATCCAACCATGGACTGTGGGTTGATATCTTATAAGAGTGACTTGTGCAAGAAATCCATGTGTCACATGCGTTTTTTTTTTTTTTTTTTACCAAAAAAAAACTTATCTAAATAATACCCTAAGCGAAAATAGATGACGGACGAGATTAATGCACAGACGGCATATAAAAAGGATTATCCTATGAAAAGATATACATGAAAAAAGTTACTAAAAATAGTAAAAACTCGTTTTGAAGGCCTAAACGAAGGAATTTGGCGAAAACTGGCTTGGTCATGAGCAAAGCTGATGAGTATTGCTCGTTGGGCCGTTTCCCTTCAGAAATAGTCTCGTCGTAAAAATTCAAAACTCCCCAAAATTAGACACTGCCATCGACACTAGTCCGACCCTTGTCTAACTCAGATTCTCCTCCTCTTCTTCTTCTTCTCGTTAATGCCTATGATTGTTAATGCAACTCATTGAATTTCACAATTTGGGCCCTTCAATATTCTTGCTACAAGTAAAGCAAAATCTCCTCTGCATGTCCAAACCAGCGATGTTAATTACAGGCAACGGGCATCGTTCAACAGCAATTTCTGAGTCTTGTAAGACACAGACGACTCCTTTCTGTCTCGTTGGATTACAGAGATTCATGCCTTCCTTTAGCGCGTGTGTGACACAACTATTGGGTCCGTGGCATTACCAACTCATACGACCCTCCCCTCATCTTCATTCTGCAAATGTCCGTTCATCATTCTCCAGGTCTGCAAATCTGCAGATTTCCATTTTCATCTGTAGGACAGGTGTCACCATTGATTGCCATAGTACAACATATTGCCCCATTTATACCAGCACAAAAGGCATCTCTTTGCTTGCCCCAATCTCAAATCTAATTTTAATTAATTTTTTTTATATATTACAGCTCTATATATCACCGAGCAATCTCACTCCATTGCCCTTCTTTTCTTATCTGTCTTCTCTCTGTTTCATCTTCATTTTTTTTTTTTTGTTTAAATTTGTATAATCTGCCATTGAATAGCTTTGTCGGTTGAGGATTCCATCTCCTTCGTCGAGACTGCCAGGTAAGTCAACGAGAATGCTGCCATTGAATAGCTTTGTCGGTTGAGGATTCCATCTTCTTCGTGGAGACTGCCAGTTGAAGTCAACGACACAAACTTCCTTGAATGAGTTTCCACTTGCTTTTATCTTCTTTCAATGGGATTTCATTTTTCTGTTTTTCCCAGGCTTATGTTTTTGCTTTTGTATTGTATATATTTTTTATCTCTGCCGCTGTAATTAGAAAGAACTAATCCTCTGATTTCATTCATGACAGCCATTTAGCTCAACAAAGCTGGGTTGTACTTCTTCATTGCTACTCAATTGCACCCCGATTCATTGCTGTCGAAGAGGTCGTATTTGTAGCCAGATATCATTCTGTCCATCTCAGGTTTGCATCAGCCATCTCTATTTCATGTTATAATATATGGCACAATATAGATTAATTTTCTTTATTGTAAACCGATTGGGTGAGGATTTAAATGAAAATGTGTGATTGGATGGAGCTTGATTTGATGCTAATATTGTTCATCTCTGTTTGTTACTTGGCCCCTGCTATGATTAGGTCTTGTATTGCTTATCTTTTTCCTATCTCCACAACTTTCCTTCTTTCTTTCATTCAAACAAATGCACACCATCCCTTTGGAAGTATTTGAAAGACTTTTCCAATCTCATAGAGGAACAGAAGACTTACTATTGGTTGACAGATCACCATCAGCCAATTCCTCTAGAAATCTTTCCAGTCGAATCTGAAACAAATGCATAATTGCTGCTTTCATAGCATGCTGTCGTAAAGCAGCCATGCACATGATCCGCACCCATCCTGTGGAAAAATTTTAATGCCGAGTTGATAGTTCCTTCTCGACAGAATCCACAAATCATAGAGGTCAATGTCTCCTTAGTTGGAATAAGACCCGATTTAATAGCTTCCTTGAAAATTAACTCACTTCTTTCATTGTTACCTGCTTACTGAGAGCAGCAATCAATGTTGTATAGATATGCATATCAGTTTGAACATCAGTCTTAACCATTCTACTAAAAAGTGCTAGGGCTTCTTTAATGTTAGCTCTCTTGCATTGTTCATGTATCAGAATAGTGTATGTGAACAAATCAGGTTGCAATCCACGACAAAAACATTTCTTAAGAAGCTTGTGAGCATCTTGAAATTGTCCCCTCTACATAGACCATCTATAAGTACATTACAAGAGCAGATATTAGGAATGAAACCTTTACGACTCACACATCCAATAGTTGATATCCTTTTTCTAGATTCCCTGCTTTATAACGGCCATCAATAAGAGTTGTGTATGTATTGGCATTAGGAATCAAACCTTGCTCCTTCATCCTATATACATGTATATATAAAGTTGTGTAAGTGACAACATTAGGATTCAAACCTGAGCTTTTCCTCTTCAAATTCTTGACCACATTATGTGTTATTTTAACCCTCCCAGCTCTACACAATCCATCAACAAGACAGTTATATGTGATCACATCTAGCTCGCAATTAAACAGACGCATTTTCTTAAATGTGAAACCCCTCATCAACCATGGAGTTTCATACGAATTCCCAAATCAACATGTGCATGTGTCAGGTGTGACTCCATATGTAGTCAGCATTTCATCATATACACCCTTCGCCATATTAATCCGACCCTTTTTTCAGCAAAATTGAAAGGACATTATTGAGATTGCATTACAAGGCTCAGAAATTGGAGTGTTGAATCTTCATCACGTATCTTTTGACTTCGATTTTACAAGTAAGATTTTCTGTTTTATGAACTTATATTAATGTCATCAACTATTAATGATCTTGCGTTCAAGAAGAATACTCAATTCATCATTCACATTCATCATGTGTTCCATTCATCATTCACATTCATCATGTGTTCCATTCATTCATCTAATGACCACGGTGCCTCATGATTTTTAAGACAAGCTCTTTGTTGTCCATGTTCTGACCGCATAAATGACAATCTTGAGACCATGCACCGTACGATGACACTCTCACCAGCCGTCCGCGTCCCAAACTTCATGTGACAATCTTGGAACCGCACATTGCGTCCGTGTTCCATTCCTCACATGATGATCTTGGCACCGTACCGCTATGAGAGAGGCTCTCCTTGGTTATTTGTGTCTCACTTGCCCATGCGACGATCTTGGAACCACACCACTATAAGAGGAGACTCTTTCTTATCTTGTGCACCCAGTCATTTGGTGAATGAATGAGATACTCTGGTAGCCGATGCACTTGTTGCATATGTCTCATGTCACATATATGGGTTCATGATATTAGCATCTCTTTGATCTTGTATACATATAACTCCTTTATCATGTAGGTGTGCATAAAATAAACATCTTGAGGATGGTGAAGGAAAATAGAAAGGGTCGATCTCGCAGTGGCAACCATACAGACAAAAGTAATGAAATGTTGGCGAATTCAGGTCATGTGCCAAAAGTTCCCTTGCCACGTAGTAAATGGCTTGATGCTACAATTCGAAATGATTTTTTCTGGAAAGATATCAAAAAGAGGGATTTGTGTGCTCATCCTCCTAAAGATGGTGAATTTCATTTCATTCAGCCAGAGCCCCGAGTAAGTGATAGGAAGAACATAGATGAGAATTCCATTTTACGTTTCAGAAATGAAAGAAAGGAGCTTCCCCTTTCAGAGACAATGTTCAGTTACCCAAAACAGATATTGCAAGGGTGGCAGTCATGGGTATATTACATTGTAAAGAATTCTCATTATAGGTCTCGTTTAGAAAGTGCAGGGATCAATTTTGCTATATGGATTTCTTCTAAAATGGTTATCCGTTCTCAAAGTGTTGAAGCATGGCGAGCTGTATTGGCACGTTGGAGTACATGTACACATACTTTTGTGACATCATGGGTGAGATTACTCCAACCTTAGAAGATGTGCACACTGCTAAGTTTCCCTAGTTCTGGGTCAACTGATATTGTCACAGCTGAGATTTCAGAAGAGGATGAAAAATTGGTGGAAGTACTAGAAGCTGATAGACAAGAAGCGAGAGACAGTCGTAGACAAGCATCATTTTGTGCGTGGATAAGACATTTTTTTGAGCACGAAAGGACTCGATCCGAAGGCCCCGGTATGGATGCGAGTAAGTATGCATTCCTTGCTTTGTTTATTTATGCTTGAATGTCATCACTTCAATCTAACCTTACTCATGACTTACAATTCATTTCAGGCATGAGTTAGAAGCTTTCATCGCTTGTTGGTTATCCATGTACGTGTTTCCGGCGGGCCAGGAAAAGGTGTCAGTCCGCGACTTTTTAACTTGGCAATTCGTCTTGCTCGTGGAGAACGAGTTGCCTTGGCGCCTTTTTATTTAGGGTCTTTATATCGGCGCTTGGACCTTTACAGTGAGACTTCAGTTCGATCAAAGGGGCGATATATCATCGTATCAAATGTAGATTTGGGATTTCTACACTTGTTTTTCAGCGAACATTACAAAAGATATCCAGGTGTACCTGTTGCAAAACCTGATCCTCCTGAACCTCGAGCTTGGGCTTGGGTTGATAGAAAGCCTTTGGGTTCATTACTTGATATTATAGATGATGCTCATGAGGTCGACTTTCGCCCTTATACAAAGGAATTGGAGGGATATGATGGTGCACAACATATTACCCTTCGGGTTCCAAGACCTTAGTGAATCTGATGGAATGTGGAGCAGCTTTCTGATGCTGAAGTAGTATATGTTCTCTGGTGTACACCTCGAGGTTTGCCTGCGCTTCACGATTGGTGTGATTCTTCTACTGAATTCTTGGAGCATAGAGTAATGTTGTACTCACCTCATCGGGTTGCACGTCAGTTTGGGTTTGATCAAGGTGTGCCTTCTATTGTGGCTATCGACACAGATTTTAATAGATGCTGTGAGGCAATTAGTCTTGAGAAACGCCATGAGCTCTATTGTTCTGTCAGACAGATGTTTTTTCCATCTATCAATCGCTCCGGTGTTGCATCAAGTGGATGGTTAACGTATTAGACAGGGTGTCTTGAGGCATTCAAGAAATATACTCTTTCAGCTATAGATGACAGTTTGCCAGAGTCGGTCATTTATAAGCATGAGTTCCACTTTCAACTTCCGAAAGATAATAAGAATAACACTTCAGGAAAAGCGGTGATCGGGCGGACCATGCCTCCTGCATCAATCATCAGTCAAATCAAGCGTCCTCGCCTTTGTGAGGTATTAAATCTTGTTACTTAAGCTGTCTATACATGCACATACACACACATATATGTATATCACAAGGTCAACTATAACTTTTGTTCATCATTGTTTATTTGCAGGACACAACTTTGAAAGGTGCATCTTCAGCTTCAGCGGGACAGTCATCTAAAAGTAAACATAGTAGCAGTCATGATATTATTACTCAGACCGTTGATAATTCGACAGTAGGGTCTACTCTTCCAATTACACGACCTTTCCCTTGTCGATATGGTCAAGGAAAGGTGTTACAAACCAAGGATCACATAGTGACTACTATTGATACAACCGAAGAGGAAGATGATAGTGAGGAGGTTGACTATGAATTGTCTCTTGTTAATGATGCCAGCATTGAGGGTAATCCTTCAGTAGATGATTTAGAGATTTGCGAAGGCCCTTTTGCGAACGAGGAAGACCTTCGTCTTGATGGGATAATTGTTCAAGATGATCAAGAGCCTAGAAAACATGGAATGGCTCATTAGTAGACCCTTCATTTTGCAATATCATAGTTGATGGTTGCTCCCATTACTACTTCAGTTTCCAATGTATTGCCTCCCTCCATTAGTGGTGAATCACAGCAACGAAGCAGACAAGTCTATTGGAGTTGCAACTCATTTAGATGATACAACTTCATTTCACGGTTACATCGTGCCATCTCACTTAATGGAGCCTTTACAGAGTCTTGCTACCATAGATAAGGAATTTTGGGTTGGTTCTTCTCTGCCAGGAACAGACTTGGCTAATGCAATGATGAAAATGCTCGGTGAAGCCATGCTGTTGATTGAGCGATCTTGGAATTCTTTGTCTAAGACTGAATTAGAGCAACTTGTCCAATGTGCTGAGGGGGCCCGTTTGTTACGATTCAAAGTTGATAGCTTATGGCCAATTGCTGACAAGGCTAAGAGGTGTCTAAATTATCATGAAGCGAAGATTCGCCATGAAAAATTAATGATGAAGATGCAAGAACTTCGCCAAGAGGCTGAGGCAGCAAAGGCTGAGATGGAGGCTATGCTTGAAGGTGAAGACCTAGAGTCCAGAGTTCGCTCAGACATCAGGCATAGTTAGATTAGCTGATATTTTTCTCTTCATTTCAAGAACAATTTGTTGTAACGCCCTTTTCGGGTAAAAACATTGTTTGGCTTGATTTTTCATTATTGTGTTGGCTTGATATTGCTTGATTTGCTTGTTTATGTTAGTGAATAGTAAAGTATCACTTGGTAACATGCTCATGCACCTAAGTAGCAATGCTTTTACTTAATAGTAATGAGTCATGAAGCAACAAATATTGTTACGATTATTGTGTTGCGCATCAGAGAGATACTCTCACTTGCCAGCAACGGTTTGATTCAAAGCTCTATCATGTTGTAATTTATGCTCTTTAAAGAACATAAAATTCTTGTAGTAGTACGTTACGTAGTATAACTTTGCGCGTTAAGACTTATATATTTTTTTTCGCGAGCAAAGGCATTTTAATTTCACAAAGATTGTTAAGGGGTATTACCCACTACTTAACCATTCCATCAAATACGATGATTAATATAACATACTTAGACAAAAGTCTGTATGCATGTATAGTGCACGCGCTTAGTAAATTTGAACAATTACAAGCCGCATGAATGAATGAACGAATGTCGCGCGCATAGGAGACAAGTCTCTTACCAAGCAGCAACATATAAATATAATGTATAATGAAATTGATTGGTGAAAGAATCATGTGAAAGCAAGCCCATATTATTCAAGTCATCATCATCACTGATCATGCTATTACATGTGAAACTTCTTTACATATTGAAAATTTATAGGAGCTGTAATAGCATCAGTCTTTGGATTGAGGAGCTTGCAATACCCTATCATGGACTTCATGTATAATGAAGGGACCTTCCCATTTTGGCGTGAACTTTGGCGCAGGTATACTTCGGCGCACATGCTCCTGCACGAAGTACAACATCACCCACTTGAAATGACCTTTTCTTCACCAACCGATCGTAGGCCATACCAAGCTTGTGTTGGTAGTTGATCAAGTTGTTTTGGCCATATCTCGTCTTTCATCTAAGGCTTCCAAGTCTATTATGCGTAAAGCATCTGGCTCAAGCTCAGCATTGATCGCTAATCGTGCTGAAGGGATCAGAACCTCTATAGGCACGACTGCTTCGCCCATATACTAACGAAAAAGGTGTTGCTTGTGTTGGTCGCCGCTTTGAAGTCCTGTAAGCCCAAAGTGCTAGGGATAGTTTATCGTGCCATTCTTTATGGTTATCGTGTACCATACGACTCAGAACTTTTAAAAGAGTCTTGTTCGTAGCTTCCGCTTCCGTTGCCCCTTAGGGTAATAAGGGTTGACTTTACATGATCAATACATATGATTCCAACAGTTGTCGAACATGTGAATTGATGAAAGGAGTGCCATTATCTGAAAGGATGCGTTTTGGAATCCCAAATCGGCATATAATGTTCTCCTTAATGAAGCTTGCAACTACCGGTCCTGTCGCCTTTTTAAAGGAATGGCTTCTACCCACTTAGTAAAACATTCAGTTCCAGCTAGGATCCAAATACAACCTCTAGATGGCGGTGAATAGGACCGATTAGATCAAACGCCCAAGTGTGGAAAGGCCATGGTGTTGTTAAGCTGTGAAGTGCAACTGCAGGAGCATGAATCACATCTCCATGTTCTTGGCAAGGAACGCACCGCTTAACAAAATTGGAACTATCTGATTCCATGGTTGGCCAATAGTACCCCATGTCTAGTAGCTGATAATACAACTTCCTTGCGCCTTGGTGCTCACCACATTCTCCAGCATGTACCTCGTTAATATCTCTTCTGTTTCAGGAGATGTAATGCATCTGAGAGGCTTTCCCATGAATGAGACCTATACAACTCATCCTCATGCATTAGGTACTTGCGTGCCTTCCTTTTTACTAATTTGGCATCCGTACTATTAGTCGGTAGCACGTTATTCTTCAAATAGTCAATATACGGACGACCCAATCTCCCAGCACTTGCGACAAAATTACATTCTTTTGCATCTGGTAACTCAGAGCATTTAGGACAATGCATTTGTACCTGAGATGCATCCTTAGCCATTGAGGGCCAGTAATACCCTGCACGTTGAATGCGACGATACAAAGGAGGTCCTTCTTCCCCACACCAGATCTTATGATACTTGTCTAATTTTAATCGAGCCTGTTTCGCGCAAATGCATCGCGATAGAACGCCCTCCGGTCCTTTAAAGTACAAAGCACCATTGATACGAATAAAATTCTTCAAGGTTACGATGGAGGCTGCATTGGGTTCTAATTGATTCTTGATACCAACACGCCAATCATCTCCTGTTTTCATCATCGTCTTCCTCCAACAATTGCAAGGTTGTGCAAGGAATAGTTTCTTGATAACTTTGACATCTAGGCTTTCATCTGAAGCATGCATTGAATCTTAGATGCCAATGTTGCCAATGCATCTGCGTAACGGTTCGTAGATCGTTTGGTATGTTCACCTTACGACTTCAAACTTCTCAATTAAAGCTTGCACTGCAGCCCTATAAGGCGCAAGTGATGGCTCCTTGAGGGCATATTCACCATTGGTCTGCTTAATGATCAAATTCGAATCGCCACGAATACACAAGTGGTTTGCTCCAGCTTCCAAGGCAAAGACGATCCCAGTAACAATGCCTCATACTCGCTTCGTTATTAGTGCAATGAAAGTCAAGCTTAAATGCCAAAGGTATTTCTTGGCCATTAGGTGATGTTAATACAACTCCTGCTCCCCACCCTTGACTTCCTGATGAACCATCAAATTGAAGTGACCATTCTCCTTCTGTTTCGATCATGAGTGAGTCCTCGTGAAATTCTGCTGGTATAGTATCTGTGATCACATCTTCACTTTCGTTCGGAAAATGAGCCAAGAGATCAGCTAAAGCCTGTGACTTAACAGCTTTAGGAGTCTGTATTATAATGTCGAACTCTCCAAGAAGCAACAACCATTTTGCAATACGCCCAGACAAGCTGGTCGTGACAATAAATACTTGATGGATCTGACCGTGTGACAAGGTTAACCTTATGTGCCAGAAAGTAGTGACGTAATTTTTGAGTTGCAAACACCAGCGAGACAATGCTTCTCGCAAGCTGGGTATTTGACCTCACTTCCTTGAAGTGAGCGACTCAAATAATAGACCGACGTTCTTGGCCATCTATTTCTTGTGCAAGTAAAGCTCCGATTGATCTGCTGGTAGAAGTGAGTATAATATCATCGGTACTTGCTTCACAGGCATAGTCATGGTATAGAAGAAGTGAGAATTCCCTTAATTCTTTGAATCGCATCTTCATGGACTTGTTTCCATTCAAATGCAATTCCTTTCTTCATAAGTTGATGTAAGGGATGCGAAATCTCTGCAAGTGCAGGCATGAATCTCCTAATATATGAAACTTTCCCCATGAAAGTTTTCAACTCTTTCAAAGTAGTTGGCGAGGGCATAGACAACATAGCTTGTATTTTTGCAGATCAACATCAATTCCCTTCCTATGGACCACGAATCCAAGGAATTTTCCCGACAACTCCAAAGACACATTTCAAAGGATTCATGCGAAGCTTATACAACCGACATCGTTCAAAAACCTTTCGAAGATGGACCAAGTGGTCTGGTGCATGTTTTAATTTCACGACTATGTCGTCCACGTAATCCTCCATGAAATCATGCATCATATCGTGAAAAATGGCCGTCATTGCCCTTTGATAAGTAGCACCAGCATTCTTGAGTCCAAAGGGCATGGCAGTATAATAGAAATTCCCAACAGGCGATCGAAAGGCAGTACGCTCAGCGTCTCCAATTTCCATCTTGATTTGATTATATCCGCTGAAACCATCCATGAATGAAAATAATTCATGTCCTGCCGTGACATCCACTAAGGTGTCTATATTTGGTAAAGGGAAATCATCTTTAGGACAAGCCTTGTTCAAATCTCGAAAATCTACGCAAACCCTTATTTGGCCATTCTTTTTTCTAACAGGTACGACATTTGCGAGCCAAGTAGGGTGCTCGATTGGTTTGATAAAGCCCGCATGAAGCAACTTCTCAATTTCGTGTTTGATTTGAACCTCAACCTCAGGACGGAAAACTCGTTGTCCTTGCTTAATAAGAGTCGTGCCTAGGGCGATATTTAGTCTGTGTACTACAAGACTAGGATCTAAACCTGGCATCTCATCATATGCCCAAGCAAACACGTCCCTATATTCTCTCAACAAATCAATGAGAAGACTTTTAACACCTTGTAACAAGCCTTTGCTGACAAAAATTGGCCGCGGCGACTCCTCTGGACGCGCTAGATCCAATTCCTCAATTTCTTCATTCTGTGGCTTTATTTGATCTTGCATTTGTTGAGGGCGGGTTGAATTTCTTGAATTGGTACAGGGTCTGAAGAAGAACAAACTTCCTTAGACCCTGGAAACCGTCATAAGAGATATACTCTTCGCCCATCTTCTCTAACATAACTTTCAACAGCGTCAACTTGCTTGTTCTTCTTTTACCTCCTTGACAACCACGCATTTTCTCTTCTTTTGTTGGCCCTCTTGAATTTCTTCCCAAGTGGGTAATGGTACACCTGAAGCTCTAGCAATAGCTATCTCACCTTCATCAGAGTACTCATTGAAGAAGGTAGATTCAATGAAATTTGCCTCATCGTGCTCGAAAGGATTCTTTGTAGCAGGAATAAATATATCCTTCCCTTTCCAATGTCCTTTGATACATTGATGCATCGTTGATGGCACTAAATTGTGATCGTGCAACCATTTCCCACCTATCAAGAGATGATAGGACACAGGCGCATCAATCACGTGAAAAGTAACACTACCACGGATAGGCCCAATCTTAAGATCAACATTAACTCTTCCAATGGTCTTTGTTGTAGTATGACTAAAGCCATTAACTGAAATGGGTTGCTTCACCAAACGACGATAATCAATACCAGCAGCTTCAAATGTAGTCTTAGGCATGATGTTGAGAGAAGAACCAGCGTCAATGAATGTCCTCTTAACTGGATGGCCATTAAGTGTGCCCTCCACATATAATGGTCGATTGTGATTTGGACCGTCTACACATATCTGCATCAGTGAACAAGATTGCATTTTCATGCGCTCGAGCCATTCTTTTGACTGGCTGCGCTGCACTACACTCTGCATATTGTCCCTCGAAAATTTGCGCGAGCATAGTTGCTGCTGCAAGCCTTGCCTTCTCATCAAAGCCAAGTAGATCAAAGAAATTTCTAAAATTTGAAGTCTTCAAAAGCGCCGCAGCAATGGGTGCACAATCATTTTCCTCAATTACATGTTGCTTTCCTTTTGTGTTATTTGCCTCAGTGAGTGGTGTATCACTGGCCTCGACCATGGCAGGATCATGAATAACGACGTTGACAGCACCACGCTGATTGTTATTTGGAAGTGGATTGTTCCTAACATCGTTATTTTCAATAACAAGCTCTCCACTCTGCACTCTTTCGTTGAAAATTCTTTCAAAGTAAAACAATCCCTAGTAGGATGCCCTACAATCCTGTGGAACCTACAAAACTTGGGATCATTCCTCTCCTCTTGAGTTGGTAAACGCTCTACCCTCGGGAGCTTAAGATTTCCATCTCTCAACCATTGATCGAGCATAGCATGCACTTTTCCATCGAACAAGGATATGTTGGCACTTCCTTTGTTCTCTCACGTCCAGACTTTTCAACTATTCGTTTCTTCTCATCTTTGGGATCCTCACTTTGAGTTGCATTCACAGACGGTCCTCTTTTGTTAAAATTCACGCTTCCTCCTCTCTATCGCACGACAGAATTATTAGTCCTTCGCGCGTTTTCAACCAGAGTGGAGAATGAAGCTAAAGAAAGATTCTCTAGATGCACCGCATACTCAGTAAACATGCCTTGGATACAAATTTTCACCAGCTCTCTTTCATCACATATGTCTTGGATGTCTAGTGAACGTTCTCTGAAGCGCTCAATGTAATCCATCAAGTCTTCCTTGGGCTTTTGACGGATTCGTCCCATATCAGTCAAGGCCACTCGTTCTTGTGTGGAGAAGAATTTCTCTAGGAACATTTTGCACATGGTTGCCCATGAATCTACAGATCCAGGGAAGATTCACGTACCAAGTGTACGCTTTCTCTGTGAGGGACTTAGAAAATTCCTTCAACTTTAAATCATCATCAAATCCATAAACTTCTAGTGTTTCAATGAACTTCAACAAATGTTCCTTGGCACTTCCCTTTTTACCATTGAATAGCATGAATTTTGGACTCACGTAGTCCTGAGGATTGGCTTAGCAGCAATACGTTGATTGTATGGGAGCTTGAGATCCAATACTCCCACATTGACTTAGCTTGTATTTCCCTTAGGTACATGTCCAGATCTTCCTTCGTGACGAAAGTACCTTTAGGGGTTGAAGTAGTAACTTCAACTAGTGTAGCTGGAGTGGCCGTCTGGAGAAAAGTTACATGGGTTGAACAGTAGGTCCACCAATGACAATTGGTGGTGTAGCCTGTGAGGATGAAGATCCTCCGAGTTGAGCATGTAATGCAGGCTGGAAGTTGATGGTGTTCCAATCTGAATTCCAGTGTTCATTACCTGAGGTGCAAGCGGTTGCGTGATTACAGGCTCTAATGGAGGGATTTGCTCTCCAACTCTGGTAGGATCTTGTTCAGGAATAGAAGTAGGATTAGCAGGTGGAGCAACTTGAGGTGCCTGAGAAGCGCGTTGTTGCGCAACAACAACAGGATTCGACGAAGTCGCCCCTTGTTGCGTGGCAGCAATAGCAGCTATTCCAGGCAGGTACTGAGCAAATATTGTCATGAATTGTTGGAATTGTTTTGCAGACTCTTGCATTGATTGATTGATTGACTTGCTTGGTATTTTCTTGCACAGCGCGTAAGATCGCAGCATTATCGATTTGAGCACTAGTAGGTTGGTTCACATCCTCAAGTGCTGGCATGTCCTGTTCAGTAGCCTCGGGATCAACATTAAGTTCTTCAGTCGTACCCTCAATGGGATCGGTAGGTCTCTTCCTTGGAGGTGCCATCACACAAGTGTTGATTTCCCTCTCCCCAGTGGAGTCGCCAAAAATGTGCGGGTATGAATCCGGATGCAACGATCACGTGCGTGTCGCGTGACTATCACGCTACGCGTGACTTAGGAAACAACACGTGATAGGATGATCAAGAGAGTATCGTGTAGGGAGGAGGAGTAGGCAATCTCATAGGCTCTAACACACGTATGACAGGCGAGGGAGCTATTGAGCATCAACCTCACTAAGTACCACGAATATCGTGTGCGTTCTTGAGTGAGTCGAGTAATTGATTCACCAAGACGGAAATCCGGCAGCACGACGGCGTTCGTCCAAGATCTCACCTTCTCCAAATGAGGTAAGGACTAAGGTATTTATAAAGAATCCAGCTGTCGATGTCGTCCGTCGGATGCGACAGACGACAACGGCTAGGATGAGTCCCTCTCATTATGGATATGGTGTGGGCTCCTTTATGGACCCAGGCCCATTGAGGCCTTTATAGCAATGTGTGAGCCAATTTGAGAAAGGTTGGAATTGGGCAGGCCAATTCCAACGGGCCCTACTCCAAGCCTTCCATGCCAAAACTCCCATGATCATCCCAATTGGATTGGGCCTAACTCTTTAAGCCCTGTCACATTAGCCGAAAGAGTTAAGTCCAAATAATAATTAGGCTCAAGGCCTTTGTAATCAGATTTGTACATCTACACATATAAAATATCTACACTTACTTTACCTTATATATATTTGTGGTATAATAACGATTGCCCCATAGAAAATGTCCAATGATTTTTATGAAAGAAAACCTCTTGACATTAATTATTATTATTTTTTTGTAAAAAAACGATGCTTGAAAGAGTTTAGATGATGATGTTGTTATAAAATTATTTAGGTGATGAAATCTATCTTAGTCCTATACTTTTCATTCATTTGATGGATGTATATTATATATATAGTAGCAGGTATTTTATGGTCTAATGAAGAACATGATACATTTTGTTGTTTATAAAACCAATTGTTCACTCCAAAGTGGATGTTTGCATTATTATGTGATATATCTAATTGGCATTATAATATTGTATATAATTTCATCTTCAAAAGATTTATTCTATAACTTTTTTTATTGAGATCTATCATTGCATAAGAGATTTCTATTTGCCTTACACGTAATTTTATTATGATATTTATTGTAATTTTTCTACAATTCATTTTTTTTAAATGTCAACTAAAAAATATATGAACATTGATATATAAGTGCATGCTTTGCTTAGATAATGAGCATGCACAAAAATATAATTTTTCAAATGAAAGTGTAGTAGTCAATGATGAAAATGAAAAAGTTGTTTTATTTGTTGAATTGACTCAATATTGCGAATTAGACTTCTAATTTAAATCACGAGAGCTTTTTTCTAATTATATATTTTATAAAAAGTACATCTTAAAAATTATAACACGTTACAACATTCAATTAAAAATAGTTTTTCTTTCAATTGCACCTTATTCATTACCACAAATTCTAGATTATTATGATCCCTTCCTTTTCTCCTATTAACTTCCAATTAATAATTTTTATCAAGTGTTTTTCTTTTCCTTTAATTTATTTCCACATATTTTTCTATAATAGTTAAGATACTTTTTCAGAAGTTTAATCTGCATGTTTATAAAATAAAAATGTATATTTACAAAGTAATAAATCAAGTAATTTATTTTATTTAATGAATTTTTTTAGTGCCGGCATAACTAACACATGATCCGCCAATATTTTATTAAGTCATACGTGGATGTGGTGTAATTTAGATATGATATGTTGTGGTATGATTTCTTTTTAATACCTCTATATCTATTCGTACTGAAAAGGAAAACAGAAGTTTTGGGTTAAAAAAGAAATTACTGCAGGGATAACATAATAATTTTGACATTTTACTTTAAGGCTTGCTGGGTTGAATTAGTGGAGGGTACTTATTTGGCTAATTTTAAAGTTTTGGAACACTAAAATGCAAAAAATGAAACTAGAAAGACTAAATTGCCCAAATTAAATAGTTCAAACACTTCTCCAGCTTTTATCCTTAAAACTCCATTTGAAAAAAAAAAAAAAAGAAAAACTCCTTTAATTGTACTTCTAGATTGGGTCTAGCTCGGTCATTATTGCTCAAATTGTGGAAGATGAAGCACGCTTTCCATTCTAACCATTCTAAGTAAATAGAGTTTTTGCATAAACTTTACTCATAATAGTGAGCCACATCCACTCCCCCAAAAAAGTAATAATTATCACATGCTTAGTTATGTGACATTTCTTCAAAATTTAAAATTTGAGAAAACTTATAATGATTTTTTTTTTTGTAATATTATATAATTAGATAACTTTATTTCCCCCTACAAGACATCTATAAATATTCTGCCTTATAGCTAGATGAATATTTCATATTTTTTTTAACATTCTAAAATTCGAAATTTTATATAAGCTAAATAAAATGGACAAAAAAGCCTCTCGATAATCAAGTAGCTGAGATATATAATTATATCGAATTTTATTTTCATAAACATAACACTTGCTGAAATATAAAATCAACTTCGACCGATGTCTCCACACGATCCAATAAAAATGATATTAAATAAGGTTTCAATTGTGGAGCAAAACAATATTACTCAAAAACAAACACTATCTTATCGTGTGCATAAGTAATCTTCCAAAGACAAGACATCATAAAATCCCTCGAGGCTTATCAAAAATTGAAATCTTTCAGAATTGAATGAAATGAGTAGTGAAATGATAAATTCATTTTTTATTTAGATAGATGAAATGAGAGGAAGTTGAAAAGATATTTATTAAAAATATCCTTGACAATAAATGTATAAGAGTATAAAAGATAATTATAATAGTAATCATTCATAAGGATGAAACGAATTTTGCCTTTTTCAGAATCAAATAATCCGTTAAATTTAAAATTGTCTATTTTCAGGAATTGCGATACTAACTTTTAGAAATGTATCTAAATATAGAAATAAAAATGAAACGAAAAACGTAGCTCTATTTCAGGTTTACTCCCTCATACTATACTTGACATTATAGAAACTTATATCTTTCTAAATCAATGGATTATTTTAGGTCCCGTTTGTTGCAAGACAAATATTTTTTGGAAAACAATTTTCTCTATTTGTCTTTGTTTGTCATGTAGAAAATAACATTTTAAGTAGAAAACATTTTCTCTTGTAAGGGAAAATAACTTCCACTAAAGAGCAAGTCTTATTCTTTTTAAGGAAAATAATTTACTCTTATCAAAATGAAAAGTTATTTTTTGAATTAGCCTTTGCAAGTATTATAACTCTAAGAACATAATATTTATTTGATTTTTATCATATTTAACCAATAAATTATATTTTAAACATAAAAATACTGGAAAAAAGAAAAAAGAAAAATCATTAAAAATATAAATAGCAATTAAAGATTTGTAAATAAACGTTGTAAAATAATATATTATACTTTTACTTCAAATAAAGTCATTTTGCATAATGTACTTATATAGTGACTTGGTAATAATAAATTATTTGCATATAACGACATATTACATAGCATTGGTAGGTCGAACATCGAAAAATTATTTCGACATATTTCTATAAATGCAATCAAACATGTAAAAACATATTGATGTGTAGAATCTCTTAAGTTTTAAAAATTTATAATCTTGTAAATTCTAGATCCACACAAGGCAGTGCACCTATCGTGTAGTGTAGAATTTAACTCGGATATCGTCCTAGGGATCAATGTGCAGCTACTAGTAATTACCCTTTAACTATTATCTAACCAAGCCAAGAGCGAATTTTATACTAAACTAATCACTACTTCTAATTTAAGATAAACCCAAGAACCCTAACTCAAGATATGCACAATTAAGATAAACAATTCACAACGAAACCCTTGGTTTTGATCAACCCTAACCTCCTCCTTCATCTCTAAAAGTGGATTCACTTGAATGAACTTTGATTTTGAACTATCGGGTTATTTAAATAGCTTAATTACTCTCTTCAAGTTAATTAAACCATAACCCTAAATTGCAAAAGTGGGAATTTCTTCCGTCACAAAGGTCAATTTAGAATCGCTTAAGGCTCATAAGCCTATTTCGATAGAAGGTTAGAAAAACCCTATTTCTAGGTAGATTACTTAACCCCCTTGCTCATGAGAGATCATACTCATAATCGAAATCTTCTTTCAAATTAACAAGAATCGAGTTTGTAAAAACTTTGACCTAAAATTATCACAAACAACATTATATATCATGAAGCAATTCCAAAATCAATTTACATTCAAGTGATTAACAAGTCTTTACATGAAGGCTAGGATTCTCAAAACCTAGGGTTACACAACTACTCTTCCATAGAAAAGGTAACAACACAAATATTAAGCACAATGGAAGAAGAAAAAGAAAATCATCAAGATAAAACCCTTGTAGATGTGTAGTTGAGAATCTTCAAGTGGAAGCACGATTTTCCCTCTTCAAGAGCTCTCCAAAGGCGTCCCTAGGGTTCTGGTATCAAATGACCTAAGAATTGAATGAATGAATTTCGCAAAAAGGCATGTATATATATACATTAATGCCCACACGACCCCTACACGACCCGTGTACATCGGGGTTGTGTACTCATTAAAGTAGCTTCTTTTTCCTCTGTTGACACATGTACACGACTGCTGTACACAACTAGTGTATGAGAGGTCGTGTACCCT
This sequence comes from Combretum micranthum, assembly GCA_024138025.1. NCBI lineage: Eukaryota > Viridiplantae > Streptophyta > Magnoliopsida > Myrtales > Combretaceae > Combretum > Combretum micranthum. Next base: position 1,350,983 of record JAMXBD010000042.1, on the reverse strand, counting down.
TAATTCTTGGCTAAATCTTCAAAAATTTCTTCAAAAAAACGTTCTCCAAAAGTACACTAATGGTTGAATGTCACTAGTGTATGGGTGGCAACTTCGCAAAAGTTCCAAAAATCTTCAAAACTTCTTCTTTCTTTGATAATCCCTTGAGAAGCTCGATTGTTTGATGATTGTCCCTGAAACCAAAGATTAACTCAACGAAGATCCTTTTCCTCAATATTTAAACAAATAGCATATAAAATATGCCCAATATTAGCAACAATTCGGGTCTTTGGACACTTATCAAACTTCCCCACACTTAAACATTTGCTTGTCCTCAAGCAAACAACTTAGGACAAAAAATCTATCATCAATTATACTCAAAAAGTTTCTTTTCACAAAATTAAGATCCATATAGCATTCATTAATTCTTGAGATACTAGCGACTCACTTCATACCTACCACTCTAACCCATCACATAAATGTAATTAGCATAAGATTTTAAGGCTAATCCAGGTAAGTTAAACTTTACCCTCACCACTTAACAGTAGATTCCTAAGTCACAAAGTAAAAACAAATTCAAGCATAGCAAAAGGAACTTAGTTACACTTCACCACCAATTAACTAGAATATAAGCCTTTCAATCACTCCTCCAAGCACAATAATCCTAGGAAGAAAGCATATGACATCTTTTAATCCCCTAGATTTTTTCTAATTGGTCAAAATCTCTTCAAAATAATTTTTATAGTCTTTAGAGGGGGTAGGTTTTAGCCTCCATCTTTTCAATTTCCTCTAGGTGGGTTTTGCCCACATCTTTTCGACTCAATTTTATTTTATTTTTGTTTTTTTTTATATTCAATTGTGTATAAAAGTTTGCTTAATCAGTAGCGGGGTCAGACTTCGCTCTTCTGAGGGACCAAAGCCCGCCCATACTAACTAAGCTTTTCATTTAGCACAACAATTGATTGAAAAATTTTCAAACAGATTATTGCAAAGGATCACTAAGAAAAAATTTCATTTGTCTCTTTCTTAAGAGGTTAGAAGGCTTTCAAAGCTTTTTGAAAGAGAAAATATACTAATTAACAGGCATAGAAGTATAACCATTTAACTTTTAACTAAGGACTTCGATCTACTCCTAGACTCAAGATTCCATTGTTAAATAAGTAAGATCAACTCACCTAGATTTCATCTTATAATTTCGACTAAGTATGCTAGCCACAAGATAAGTGAGTAAGGCAATGTGTAAGTCGCTTTTCTTTTCTTGAATTGAATGCTAATTTAAATATATATATATATATATATAATTTGAGCATATTTTCAAGATTTATCAACTAAAATCAAACTTTTAAAGCACAAAAACAAACATAAAAGTGGGGACTTTTGAATAAGTTCAATTTTAGCACACAATGATATACCAAATGATATGTTTAACTAAGTGCATAGAGGCCAGTATCATTCAAGACCCAAATATTCCCTTCAAAATTACCCCCTTCCCCACACTTAATTCAGACAATGTCCTCAGTGTCTATTAAAACAATCAAAATAAAGGGGAAAAGAGGTAAAGAATTAAGAATAATAAGAGGAATTGAGAACTTCCCAATACAACAATGGATTCAAGGACAAAAGTTGCTGCACCAGGAGCTTGCGAACAAAGACCTAAAGAACCAAACGAACAAACAACAGCTATACAGGTTATCCTATTCTAAACATCCATCAGGAATATAAAGAATAAGCAACAAGAGTCTTCCCACAAAGGGGGCTCCCAAAAAGACTACAAACAGCCACAAAGTCTTAAAACAGAAAACATAAATATAAACAACATGCAACAACAAGAGAGGTAAATCATTTATCCTCATCTTCATCCTCCGACTCCTCATCCTCATCATCATCATTCTTGCTGTCGTCTCTCCATCCTTGCTATCCTCATCTCCAGCATCAGATGTGGCCTCCTCATCATCATCATCCGCCTCAGTTGTCGCCTCCTCCTCATCATCATCACCAGCTTCAGTTTCTACTTCGATTCCTCTTCAGAGCCCGAATCAGCCACTTCCTTGTCTGAGCTAGATGATAGAACTAATGGAGCTTTGCCCTTCTTGTCAACCACTAGGGGTGGTTCATTCTCTTTAGAAGTGGTCCCACCGGGTGAGGACTCGTAGCTTGGAAGGTTCTCAGGGGGTTTTGAGAGGCAGCCAGCCATTGTTTGGAGAAAACTCCCTAAACTGCCGCTCTAAACTTTTTGTTTTTCTTCCGCTCCTCCCTATTCTTTTTCTTTTCTTCTCGAAATTCCTTCCTGAAGGATTTCCATTCCTTATCCAAGACCGACACATGAGGAGTGGATGATCCTGAGCGAGAGCTCAAAGAGCTCTAGGTGGTGTAGAATACTGTTTGGAGGAACTAGCCTTTCCCTGACCCTACAAAGTCCCCAGTGTCGAAAAGGGCCATCCATTACTTGCTTGACCTCCACCTTGATTGCTTCATTGGAGGGTTCTTCCCAAATTTTCATTCCATGCAACAACTGGGTGATGTAGCCTCCACAAAAGATTCCCTTAGTGCGGGATCAGTGGCTTGACGAATGATAAAGTGGCCAATTTAACACCAACATTAATCTTATGATTGTTGGGCAATGCTGTATAGGTGCCCCAGTTCAAAGTTATTCACCACACCGTTGCTACTTTTCCTTGCTCCAATGTATGAGCAAGGATGTGGTGAATGATCTTCAGATTGTCATCCACAATGCAAGGCTTTTGATCTTGATGCTCATATTTTAGCTTGCTTTGACACAACTCTTGCCAGACTTCTTAATTCCACTCCTCTTGGTAGTCCAATAGGAAGTGCGCGAAATTCATCTCTCTCAACTTCCTCCTGGTATACAGGCCCATGTAATACAAAAGTCAGCCAGAGTAATCGTATGTACCACCTTAAAGGTTGGAAAGTCAAAACATCATCCACTATCGACCGCCCGCGCTTTTCTGTAAGTTTCAAAGTGGCCAACACCTCCATAGTGATGTCCCTATATGCAGCAGTGTGTATGGCAAACAACTTCCTCCATGGCCCAATGGAACATCTCCTTAATCACCTCCCGCTTCCCATAATCTGCCAGCATACTCCAATCTAAGAATCTGTGAGCTCCAAAGGATTTGTGCTCAAACCGCCCCAATTTGTCTTAGCCCAAGGAGTTTTAGAAAGTAGAGTAGCAGGCCTTGCTCGGGTTATGGTTGTGATACTTTTTGTCTCTTCGTCGGTGTAGGTGGGAATGGGTAGACTGAGCTTTTGATGTACGTCGGACGGACCGGTCTCCTAATTGGTTGTTTTGTCTTGCCATCCCTGCAACATAAGACCACACAATAGTTGAGAAAAAGTGTAACTCGATCTAAAATTGACAAATAAAGCACTAACAGACCCTACACTCATAGAATACAAGTACCAAAGCTTTGAGTACAATTGACATGAATAGGTACATGTTTCACATAATCTGTACATACACTAGTAAGTGTACACGAGTCGTGTAGGGGTAGTGTACTACCCAAATTTTGAAAAATTCAATCTTGTGCACAAAAACTCATCTTAATCATCTTAATCACCATTCTTCCCATTATTGTGCATTAGATTTCAAAAATTCCTTCAATTCCTTCAAAAGCCCCAATTTTTGCACAAGAACCCTAATTTTGCGATGACAAATTTCATCAAGGATTTTAATCAAATAAACAGCCCAACACGCTTAAGAAGTAGTGATTTCATGAAACTTGCAAAAGCCCTAATTTATACAACACTTGAAAATTCACATAAACCCTAGATTAGTTGAATCTACTCAATGCATGTAAGATCTAAGGAACTTTAGAGTTAAATCACTACACCAAGCATGTGAATATGCTATATACATCAAGAATCAATCCTAACAACCATCCAAACTCCATTTCCAGGTACAAGAAAAATCCAACTACTCCTTTACATTAGCTTATTTTCGTGGAAAAACATGCAAGGAATAGAGGGAAGGAAGAAAATCATACTTTCTTGGGTGATTTGGCACTTGGATAGATGAGATGAAGATGAAAGTGCGTGGGGGAGAGGGGATGTGCGTGACCGAGAGAAATGGAGGACTACATCGTGATGGAGGAGGGAATGGTTGGTGCACGGTGTGTACTATAGTGGAGGAGTTTTAATGAGTAACACGACCCAACGACCCGTGTAGGGGACTCGTGACTCCACAGATTGCAAAATGGACATACACGACCCTACACGTCGTGTAGTCCCACTAGTGAGTCCACTTGTGGAATTTTTGTACACGGCCCCTACACGACCCGTGTAGGGGACTCGTGACTCCACAGATTAGGAAATGTACATACACGACCCCTACACGTCGTGTAGTACCACTAGTGACTCCACAGATTGTTAAAATTTTTACACACAACATGCACTACCCATACACAAGTCGTGTAGAACAGCTTGTGACTCCACAGATTGTTGGAAAAATTGATACACTACCATACTACACATACATGAGTCATGTAGGGGTAGTGTATACTGGAAAAAATTTTTGTGCTCGGAAAAATCTTTCGAAAAGTGATTTTCATGAAAGAACTTGAGGAGGATGACTTACCTGCAACACTTGAAAAGTGTTTGTGTCCTTTGATTCATACTTGGGAAGGTTTTTCCCCACACTTAGCTCAAGAACACCATTTCTTCATGGAGTTGCCCCAAAAACTGCAGAAACTAAATCCAAAAGAAACAAAACAAAAGAAAAGAGAAAAGAGAAAAAAAAAAACTATTTACAAAGGAACTAAACAAAGTTAGTTAGCTGGTGGTTGGAGTCGAAACTCCTCTCGGCCTTCAAATTCCGGGGTATTACCCATGTAAAGCTTCACTCTTTGGCCATTCACCTTGAAAGTACCGTTCCGGGTGCTCTAACTCCACAGCTCCATGTGGGAATATTTGTTTGACCAGATAGGGACCCGACCACCTGGACTTCAGCTTGCCAGGAAAAGCTTCAACCTGGCATTGAATAAGAGAACTTGGTCCCTACTTGGAACTTCTTCGGGTGACGGATTGTGCATCATGAAATCTCTTGGTCTTCTCCTTATAAAGTCTCATATTCTCATAGGCCAATAGCCTCCACTCGTCCAGCTCATTAAGTTGAAACTTCCTTTGTGACCCAGATGCACCCAAATCGAAGTTCACTTGCTTGATTGCCCAATAGCTCGATGCTCGACTTCAACTGGCAAGTGGCATGCTTTCCCATACACCAATCTATATGGGGTGGTCCCAAGTGGTGTTTTGTATGCAGTCCGATATGCCCAAAGGGCATCATCAAGCTTATCGGCCCAATCCTTCCTGTGGTGGCTCACTGTCTTCTCAAGAATCCTCTTGAGCTCTCTGTTGGTCACTTCTACTTGCCCGCTAGTCTGTGGGTGATAAGTTGCTATGCGATGTGTCACCCCATATCTCTTCAAGATCCTATCCATTTGGGCATTACAAAAATGTGTCCCCCTATCACTAATAATAGCTCTAGGGGTTCCAAACCGGGCAAATAACTTCCTCAAGAACTTGCATACCACTCGTCGTTGGTGGGTAAAGCCTGAGCTTCCACCCATTTCGAGACATAATCCACTGCTACAAGTATATACTTGTTCCCGTAGGATGGTGGGAGTGGACCAACAAAATCTATGCCCCACAAGTCGAAAACTTCACATCCTAGAATGTAGTTTTGTGGCATTTCATCTCTTCTTGATGTAGTTCCCACTCTTTGGCATCGATCACAAAGAGAGACTAGATGGTGTGCATCTCTAAATATAGATGGCCAATAAAAACCGGCCTCCAGGACCTTGTGGGCAGTGCGATTTGCACCATAGTGGCCACCAACAGGGCCCGAATGACAATCCCCTAGAATTTTCCACCCTTCAGCATGAGACACACAACGACGAATTATCTGATCCGCACAAACCCGGAATAGAAATGGGTCTTCCCAATAATAGTGCTTGAGATCTGAGAAGAACTTTTTTCTTGCATGATAATTCAATTCACTAGGGAGAACTCGTGCAACAAGATAGTTTGCTATATCAGCAAACCAAGGTGGCTCCGTGATTGCCAAACTCAAAAGTTGATAAACTGCACACAACCTTTCTTCAGGAAATCGGTCATTTATGTCATCCTCTCCCAATTCACCTCGGTGTGGATCTTCTAGTCTTGATAAATGATCGGCTGCCAAGTTTTCCGATCCCTTCTTATCATGAATTTCCAGATCGAACTCTTGTAGGAGCAATATCCATCGAATCAGTCTTGGATAATAAAAACTTGAGGGCCGAATGATCAGTATACACAATAACCTTCGACAATACGAGGTAAGGTTGAAACTTATCAAAGGCGAAGACCACCGCCAATAACTCCTTTTCAGTAGTAGTATAGTTCTCTTGTGCACGGTTCAAAGTTCTACTGGCATAGTGAATGGGCCTAAAGTGCTTATCATGTCTTGGCCAAGAACCGCCCCAACTGCGAAGTCACTCGCATACACATGAGCTCGAATGGAAGATCCCAATTAGGAGCAATCATGATGGGAGCTTGAGTCAATTTCTCCTTCAGCAATCTAAAGGCTTCTAAACAATCTTGATCGAACTCAAACACCACATCCTTCTCCAAAAGCCTAGTAGAGGCCGCATTTTGGAGAAGTCCTTGATGAACCTTCTATAGAACCCCGCATGTCCCAAAAAACTGCGAATAGCTTTACAGATGTTGGAGGTGGCAATCTTGCAATGATCTCTACCTTGGCCTTATCCACTTCAATCCCTCTCTGCGAAATTTTGTGCCCAAGTACTATGCCTTCTGTGCACATAAAGTGGCACTTTTCCCAATTTAGCACTAGATTGGTTTCCTCACATCGGACCAAGACTTTCTCCAGATTAGCTAAACACTGTTCAAACGAATCTCCAAAAACTGAGAAATCATCCATGAACACTTCCATTATGTCTTCAACCAGATCTTCAAAAACACTCAACATGCATCGTTGAAAGGTGGCAGGTGCATTACAAAGTCCGAAGGGCATTCGTCTGTAAGCGTAAGTGCCATAAGGACATGTAAATGTAGTCTTCTCTTGGTCCTCTGGGGCAATAGGAATTTGAAAATACCCCGACATGCCATCCAGATAACAGTAATACATGTGCCCTGCAAGCCTCTCTCGAGCATCTGATCAATGAAGGGCAAGGAAAATGATCCTTCCTGGTGGCTTCATTCAATTTTCTATAGTCAATGCACACACGCCAACCAGTAACTGTCCTCATGGGAACAAGTTCATTTCTTTCATTAGGGACCACAGTCATTCCCCCCTTTTTAGGCACTACTTGGGTTGGGCTCACCCAAGTACTATCAGAAATCGGGTATATCAAGCCGGCATCCAGAAGTTTGATGACTTCTTTCTTCACTACTTCCTTCATATTTGGATTTAGTCGTCTTTGAGGTTGAATGACTGACTTAAATCCTTCTTCCAACAAAATCTTATGCATGCAAAAAGACGGATTGATACCCTTTATGTCCTCTATCTTCCAGGCGATGGCACGTTTATGTGCTTTGAGAACTTTCAATAACTGCTGCTTATACTCATTGACAGTGCCGAAGCAATGATCACAGGAAGTTTGGAATTTTCCTCCAAGAATGCATATTCAAGGTGCTTCGGAAGTTGTTTCAATTCGAGTGTAGGTGGTTCCTCGATCGATGATCTCAACCGCCTCTCACTATCAAGCTCAAGCTCCTCAAACCCCTTTATGGGCAAGAATTCTTCAGCAATATCCACTCCCTCACAATCTCCTCCACTTCAAGATCTATTAATTCCTTCCCCTTGTCGGAAACCAAGCTCAATTCAACCTTGTCCCGTGAAAGTATCTCTTCTGCATGTTCAGCCACTGAAGAATCAATAATATCAATATAATAGCATGAATCATCCGATCTCATAGGCTTCTTCAATGCTGCAGCCACAGTAACCACAAGCTCCTCATCTCCTACTCTGAGAGTTAGCTTCCCCTCCTCCACATCAATAACAGCTCTCGCGGTTGCTAAGAAAGGCCGACCCAAAATTAATGGAACATCCCCTTCATCATCAATATCAAGCACAACAAAGTCCACGGGATAAATAAAATTGCCAACCTTTACTAGCACATCCTCAATGACCCCTCTAGGGATTTTCACCGAACGGTCCGCTAGTTGAAGACTCATGCGAGTTGGTGTGGGGTCCGCCAATCCCAATTTTTGAAAAAATGAGTAGGGCATCAAGTTAATGCTCGCCCCCAAGTCTGCTAGAGCTTTCTCCACACATAGCTCTCCTACCCTACATGGTATGATGAAGCTTCCGGGATCCTTCAGTTTAGGAGGCAGCTTGTTCTGAATGATTGAGGAGCAATTTGCTCCTATCTCTACAGTTAACACATCTTCTAACTTCCTCTTGTTTGAAAGGAGTTCCTTGAGGAACTTAGCATATTTGGGCATTTGAGAGAGGGCTTCCACAAATGGAATGTTGATGTGGAGTTGCTTGAATAGATCTAAGAATTTCCCAAACTGCTCCTTGTCCTTGCTTTGGTTCAACCGGGTAGGATATGGTATCCTTGGTGTGTACCCCTTTACAAGTGAGGGTTGTTTCTCCATTGGTGAGGAGACCTCCTTCTCAGTACCTTGACCTTCTTCACATGCCTTCTCAGCACTACTGTAGGTGTCTCTCCACTTCTACTTGGCAACTCTTTGCCGCTTCGTAAGCTAATAGCCTTAGCTTGCTCCTTAGGATTGTTCTCAGTATTGCTCGGGAGAGAGCCTACTTTCCTGAAAACATCTTGGCTAGCTGGCCAATTTGTTTTTCCAAGTTGTGAATTGAGGCTTCTTGATTCCTGTGCCTTGCATCTGAGCTTTGTATGAATTGGCTAAGTACTTCCTCCAAGTTGGATTTTTTTGGGCTGGGGTTGTGGATTTGATGATGATGACGGCAACTGCTGGTATGGAAGCATATGTGGCCTTTGAAATCCCGGTGGAAAATTTGGCCTTTGAGCATTTTGGTTACTCAAGGAGAAATTAGGGTGATTCTCCATCCTGGGTTATAGGTACTTCTGAACGGGTTATTTTGCTGCCTGTTTTGATTCCCCATGTAGTCCACTTGCTCAGGTTGCTCTGGATGATAACCACCATCAAACATCCCTTCATGGAAAAACTGTGATTGTGGTGATTGTTGTTGATTCTTGATGCTCATAACTTGAGTACCAAGGGCATCCATCTTAGCGACCAAAGAGGTAAGCATATCTACCTCATACACCCCAGTAGCTCTTTGCTTCCCCCGGTTGTTTCCCCACTGATAATTGTTCCTAGCCATTTCCTCAAACAATTTGAGGGATTCTTCTGGGGTCTTTGAATTCAGAGTACCACCGGCAGATGCATCAATAAGCTGGCGAGTGATTTGATTCAACCCATTATAAAATGTTTGAACCTGCAACCATGGTGGAATTTGGTGATGAGGACATTGCCAAGCATCAAATAGAGTTTCGGAATCATTTTGGCCAAAGGATGAGATATCATTCCGAAGCTTAGCAGTTTTGCAAGGTGGAAAGTAGTTGTCCAAAAACTGCTTCACTGTTTCCTCCCATGTGGTAAGTGCTCCTGGTCCCATTGATGTAAGCCAAATTTTTGCTTTCCCTCTCAAAGAGAAAGGGAATAGTCTAGTATGAATGGCATCATCATCCACTCCATTCATCTTGCAAGTCTCACATATCTCCAGAAATGTTTGGATCTGAGAGTGGGGATCTTCATCGGGTAGTCCATCAAACTGACAATATTGTTGTAGAAGTTGAAGCATGGTCCCTTTGATCTCAAAATTGTTTGCCCCAATTGGGGGTTTCACAATTGTTGGAGCAGTGCCTTGAAGAGAAGGTCTTGCATAATCCATATTTGTTCTTAGCGCATTAGGGTCCGCCATGTTGATTTCTTGTTGATTTTCTCCTTCTGTTCCTCTTGTTAGATCTGGATTAATACTGTTCTCGTCTAAGTCTTCCAAACCCAAATGCTCTTCTCTCCTCAAATCCAGTGTTCCTCCCTCAATATCTGCTTGTCCGGAAGTGTTGGCACTTGTATTCCTTCTGAGTCTTGTGAGTGTCCTCTCGATCTCAGGATCTAATGGAGTTGTAGATGAGGAAGAACTCCTGGTCATACACTGCAAAAGAAACACACAAGATCAGGATTCCACAATTAATTCCTTAAGAAAAAGAGAGAAAAATAAGAATAAAACAGAGAAGGAGAGAAAAGAAAAGAAGAAAGAAAGAAGAAAAAGAAAAAGAAGAACAAAAGAAAAGAAAAGACTAAAGTAATAGCTACTAAGGCTTTCCTAATATTGCTTTGATCCCAGGCAACGGCGCCAAAAACTTGATGTGTAGAATCTCTTAAGTTTTAAAAATTTATAATCTTGTAAATTCTAGATCCACACAAGGCAGTGCACCTATCGTGTAGTGTAGAATTTAACTCGGATATCGTCCTAGGGATCAATGTGCAGCTACTAGTATTTACCCTTTGACTATTATCTAGCCAAGCCAAGAGCGAATTTTATACTAAACTAATCACTACTTCTAATTTAAGATAAACCCAAGAACCCTAACTCAAGATATGCACAATTAAGATAAACAATTCACAACGAAACCCTTGCTTTTGATCAACCCTAACCTCCTTCATCTCTAAAAGTGGATTTACTTGAATGAACTTTGATTTTGAACTATCGGGTTACTTAAATAGCTTAATTACTCTCTTCAAGTTAATTAAACCCTAACCCTAAATTGCAAAAGTGGGAATTTCTTCCGTCACAAAGGTCAATTTAGAATCGCTTAAGACTCATAAGCCCTATTCGATAGAAGGTTAGAAAAACCCTATTTCTAGGTGGATTACTTAACCCCCTTGCTCATGAGAGATCATACTCATTAATCAAAATCTTCTTTCAAATTAACAAGAATCGAGTTTGTAAAAACTTTGACCTAAAATTATCACAAACAACATTATATATCATGAAGCAATTCCAAAATCAATTTACATTCAAGTGATTAACAAGTCTTTACATGAAGGCTAGGGTTTCTCAAAACCTAGGGTTACACAACTACTCTTCCATAGAAAAGGTAACAACACAAATATTAAGCACAATGGAAGAAGAAAAAGGAGAAATCATCAAGATAAAACTCTTGTAGATGTGTAGTTGAGAATCTTCAAGTGGAAGCACGATTTTCCCCCTTCAAGAGCTCTCCAAAGGCGTCCCTAGGGTTCTGGTATCAAATGACCTAAGAATTGAATGAATGAATTTCGCAAAAAGGCATGTATATATATACATTAATGCCTACACGATCCCTACACGACCCGTGTACATCGGGGTTGTGTACTCATTAAAGTAGCTTCTTTTTCCTCTGTTGACACATGTACACGACCTGATGTACACAACTAGTGTATGAGAGGTCGTGTACTCTTAATTCTTGGCTAAATCTTCAAAATTTCTTCAAAAAACGTTCCTCCAAAAGTACACTAATGGTGTGAATGTCACTAGTGTATGTGTGGCAACTTCGCAAAAGCTCCAAAAATCTTCAAAACTTGGCTTCTTTCTTTGATAATCCCTTGAGAAGCTCGATTGTTTGATGATTGTCCCTGAAACCAAAGATTAACTCAATGAAGATCCTTTTCCTCAATATTTAAACAAATAGAATATAAAATATGCCCAATATAATAGCAACAATTCAGGTCTTTGGACACTTATCACATATTATTTTTAAGAAAATATTTTTACGTAAAATACTTTTCAAGACATTTTGTTTCTTAAAACAAATAGGCGTTAGATATCACAGACCTATTTCACTTTTAGCCCAATGCTATATGGTCGCATTTAAATTCGAATCCCAAACCCTGCTTTAGTCCATATAAAAAGACCTTAGAGGGGAAGCACCAGCTTTAATGCTTGCCTAACTCTGTTTCCTGGTAATTTAAGAATCTGATGCGCTAGAAAATCAATAATCGATCAACTGGGGGTGGGCATATCCAAGGTGAATAGGAAGAAATCATTTGGAATCAGAATTTTCTTCTATAGCCTCTTTAAAATGCCTTACAACTTGTAATCTATAAAATTTATATACTCTAAAATACAATGTGAAACATATAATTTTTTTTAGAAGCATACATCCATTTTCGTATTCAAATATTTCCCCTTTTTTTCTCGGAAGATATGTAAATACCTAAAACCATGATATTCAGTTAGCAATCCATATAGCTTCTATGTGGAAAATAAACCTAAGGAAGTAATAAATTTTAACATAACATAGAATAATTAAAAATACAATAAATATAAACATAAACTAAAATATCAATTAAATTGAAATTGTAATGGAGATTAATTGTCTAGGTACCCTAATATAGTTGGTCAATATTATTATTATTTTTTATACTAAACGGACAAGCATGTCAACGGCTAAAAGTGATATTCTAAGTGGGATAGTCTGGTTTAAATGCCCTTCACGTGCATTCCCATATTTATGGTTAAGATAAAAAAAAAAAATACAAAATATAATGTCTTAAACATTAAATTCATTTATAACCTACCACGTGTCTCATTGAATACGGACATATTAAAGATTAGAACTTATTAATAACTATAACAAATACCATTTGTGATTCCAATTTACACACATCTATAACTAGATAACTTTAAGATGGCCAAGTCATAAGCATGTTGGCAAATCATCAAATTAGGGTTCCACAAGCATCACAAAGATTGACAAAAGTGATAACCCAATAAAGAATCCATCAAAGGCATAAATGTTTACACTTAAGCATAAATGAATCTTTGCCCTAAACTAACTTCCTACATATAAAATGCACATGTACATGATCTATAGTTAGATTTAGAAATAAGGGGTCCTATCTTCAAGGATAAATGACTAATCTACTCGTTGACCAAATAGTCATCTCTGCTAATATCATTCGCATAGTTTAGCACAACATCATATCTAGAAAGATCAAACATAAAAAGTGCTATCTAAACCTAAACAAAAAAGGAAAAATAGTGAGTTGGGACCCAATACAATACTACTACTATAAGCACACGAGCAAGCAATAATTCTTTCTCATGCCAACTGATGTCTAATGCAATAACTAATTAATTATTTTTATTTTGAGTCCATTAGACAACACGAAGATAACTTAGTATTCCAACAACACACATATATAATACATACATATACAATGCTAGGTACTCCTAGTATTTATAAGTTCATGAGTCCAACTTAAATCTACTTGCAACATCTTCGGGTACAACTCCATGGTCCATATAGGTCACACAGGGATCATCAAAGTGTTGCATTAGCATCATTGGTGCTTTTGATCTACTATTTATAGCTAAACACATGCTACAAATAATGATTGGATACTTAATTAGTCAATTTCTGATTCTATTATCAAATAAGATAATACATGTCCCTATAAAATCCTTCATTCTAATTATTAGAATCTATTTTTTTTAGTGTTTTGTTGAAATTTTTTAGGAACTGTAGATAAGCATTGAGAGTAGAAAACGAGGTTCCTATAATGGAAGAAAGAAAGAGAAGGAGTAGTTATTATCTGGATTAAATATGTTGCCTACAACGTGTGTGTCACGCCCCAAAGGGTACCCTAAACATGACAGTCCACCACACCCGATATTTAAACTTAAGTATGACAATCCTTAGTCATCCCATAGTTTACATATCGAGTGTAAGGTGTACTCACACAACTTTTAGGATCACACTTTGATTCGAGTAGTCTTAAGAAAGCATACATAGCATTAAGAATATAAATCACAACAAATAAACAGTTAACTTTACAAAAGCCAAGGGGGCATACCCCCGCCAAAATAATAGGAGTCTACATCGTTTAGCTCCATTACAAATATATGAATCACATTAAAGAGATTTTCCTAGAAGTCCACGCCTACACTAGGTCCCGACTTCCTCAAAAGCTCTTTAATTCCATGTGATAAACCTGCACAAAATGTCCTCTCGGAACATCCAAAAATAGGAACACTGCAACAAAAACTGTTGGGGTATAAGCTAATGCTTAGTGAGATTCATTTTCTTCAAGTAACATGCCCGACCAAGCTAAAATATCTATACAAGCAAGTTATAATTAAGCAACCATATGAATGCACAAGCAATGAGCAAGCAAGCATATGACTTTCCGGTAGTCATAAGTGAATGAATTTACGCCCTCCATTCGGGGTTTGGGGTAGTTCATAAGTCATGCAACTACAATTCCAAAGTTGGTCCATAAGACATGCAACCATAATCCCAATCTTAAGTGGGGTGGTCCATAAGACATGCAACCACAATTTTTAATGTTGGTCCATAAGTCATGCAACCATAGTTTCATTATTCGAATGGGGTGGTCCATAAGTCATGCAACCCTAGTCCCCTTCATTAAAGACCCGCTGCCTCCCAGTACACCTTTGTCCCACCAAAGACATACTCGACAATGATATAAGACTCACTACGTGATATGCATGTACAGTTTATTCATATAATCATGACATATTACTTAGATAATTTAAAAGTGGCCATACAATTTCAGACATTCCAAATCTATACTAGCTCATACAAGATTATTGCAACAAAGCTTGCCTCGATATACTTATCGTTCATTCATGCAAGTTTAGATCACCATTCAATCACAATTTTATCTTTTCCTAAGTCTAATGCCACTACTACTACAAGCACATCCAAGAGCATAATTAATTGAGAAATGAACTCACTTGTCCATGTAGTGAAAATCCACTAGTCGTAATAGTCCTCGGGAAGTGGTAACCCGTCCTCCAATTCACCTAGGTACAAAGAATACCCTCAATGAGTATCTCTTATGAAGTTCTATTAAACTTAACAATTTTATTTACTAAGTTCGTCAATTTCCGTCTAGGTTGAATCCTTAACTTAAAAAGGTCATATCTAACTCATTTTAACTCGGAATTTAGCTTATAATATACCGATTTATACCTACTTCGAAAGAGCTATCCATTTCTAAAGTTAATTCAAACATTTAAGGTCATTTAGGGTCGGAAACATACTGTACAGTAGGGTTGCGAAAATTCCAGATTTGAGCCTTTGTGAAAAATTGCCATATCTACTCTATTTAACTACTTAGACCAATTTATTTTAGTCCTAAGCTTGCAAGGGATCCAAAAAAAATTAAGAGATTACACACTTATCTAATACCAAACATAAAGTTCAAATGAAACTTCTAAGAATCCATTTTCATAAAACCGAAATTTACAAGTTGAAACTCATTGTTTGTTTTGAGTAATTCCTTTGCTAAAACTTACTTAGTTCAATGAAAATAATTTTCCTATATTATATATTATCAAAGCATTCCATTTTCAATATAAAATACTTGTTTTGAGATCAAAAAGAAGGTTTTCAAAATTGGTCTTCCCATAATTACGAATTTCCACTTTGAAATTTACAATGAAAACAAGACCTAAATTTTGTCTTTTACAAAACACTTGATTTAAGCAATACCTTTTAGGAAAACTCATTTAAACTTATGAAAATTCATTCCTTAAGATATCTATATCAAGAGCCCTTATATTTTTGTCTAAATCTTCATTTTAAAGTTGATGATGGGTTCCAAAAATAGGTCTTGGTCTTGATCCGAATTTTCATAAATTTATTTTGGACATATCTCTTGAGAAAATTCATCAAAACTCATGAAAAACAACCCATTACATATTATATCCTAAGAACCCTTCATTTCTTGAATAAAATCCTCATTTGTGAGTTGAAAAATGTTTTTATTTTGGATCTTTGTCTTGATCCGAAAATACAATTTTTGTTTTTGAAAATCAACTTTGATTCTTGTAAGATGAAGCCTTGATGATATACATCCATCAAACCTTCATTTTCTTAACAAAAACTTCCATTTTAAGACTTGAAAGAGGGTTTTTAAATAGGGCATTGACAAGTTACGAATTTTTCTTTTTCATTCCAACTTGAATCTAAGATCTACTCAATATATAACCATGAAAGCATAAGAAAAACTTAGTAGTAGCCTTAAACTCTAGATCTACACATAAACATAACTAAAGCTTGATAAAACTCTAGATCTACAAGTATCACAAAACAAGAAGATAAACAAGCCTTCCATATAACAAAAATACTAAGAACAAAAGAGATCATCATCTAGAGGAGTGTTTCACTTCTTGGCATCATCATCCATAGCCTTTTAAGCTTGTGGAATGTCCTTTGATGCATGAAACATCCATGGTATCATCCTAGAACATCTTATAAGAGCAAAAAGGGAAAGATTACCTCAAATATTGCAAGAAATATATGTGGAAGCAAGAAAGAAAAATGGGGCAGCTTGTTTGAAGAAGACAAGGCAAGAAGAAGAGAAAAGAGAGGGAAAAAGAGAGAGGAAAAATATAGGGTTTAAAATGAAAGAGGGAAGGAATGAGATGTTTAAATAGAGATAAATGTGTTAAATAATTTAAAAAAAAAATAGCAGCTGCATGGGGAGGGGCTGGCGTGATTTGGAGTGTGGAGTGTGTGTGTTGATTTCAATTGTATTTTGAAAGTGTAACAAGTTGCATCCATTTCTAACTAAAATAGACTTTAAAATATCAAATAATTGATTAAAAATAATGAAAAGTGGCTATTTTATGGGGAATGGGCAGCTGCAATTTTGGGAAATGGAAGTGTAAGAAAAAGCAAAAGAAGACATAATAATGTGTAGTAATGATAATGTATGTGTACTTGAGGTATGGGTTAAAAGTGGCTTTTTGAATAAGAAATATATAAAATAAATTAAGAAAAATATTTTTATTTAAGTGCAGAATTTTTATGATTTAAATAAAATAATCAATTAAATTATTTTTAGAAATTTAACAATTAAGTTACCGGTAAGAGTAAAATAAGCTTATATGAGCTATAACTGATATTTTTAGAATCCGAAAAATTCTAAACTTGATATTTTTGAAATCCTTATAAAAATACGAGTCTAAAAATATTAAAGATATATTTTTAATTTTCCGAGCCCCGGGACACGCTTTCCAAAGCAGTATCCAAACGGGTTCGAAATAAGCCGAAATTGAACCGATCTGATATTTTTAATAATTCAAATATTATTACGGACTATTCTAAACACTTTAATTATTTTTCGACTCCTCGATTTGCGAACTCGGGTTTTCAAGATCTAAACTGTAGGGTTTTACTCATGATCCGTTGACCTAAGGTCTCCGGTAGACTTTCCGGTTTAAGGTTTAGGGCTTAGAAAACAGGGGTTTATAGTGTGTGTATATATATATTTGAAAAAATTATGGTTAGTCAACCTTATCACCCTCTTAAATATGAAATTATGATTTTAGCTCTCATTAAATTATTTTTTAAGGTATTTTATAAAATAAAATATATATGAAGTATAGAAATTAGCATAAAAAATTGATCTCTATTCCTTAATTTGTTAAAATTTGATATTCTTACTTAAAGTGGAAAAAGTATGTATAGAAAGTAAAAATTATTAAAATTAAATGCTAAATTTTGAGAGGATCAACACCAAAACCTATCCCTTTCGTTTTGATAATGTAGGTTTGCCAAATTTAATTATATTTCCTAATAACGTTGTGGCCTTGTGACATCTTTCCTAATTTTTTATGTGAGAAGTTTCGGGTTTGAATTCCTTCTTATGTTATAATTGGCCAGAAAAAAATTAATTATATTTATTATTGATATACTAAAAGTATGCTACATATTAACATGCACATATTGAAAAATTACTTGATCCCCGATAATGTAAAACTTATAATATATATTGTATAGGTTTCAAGACAAGTAGGAGTTTATATTCTATATCTTATTATATGAACATGGATTTTAAGAATCTAAAACCAAAATTTATTTCAAAGCATTTAATATCCATCATTCAAGTTATATAAAATTCAAAACTTTTTTTTTTTGCCATCATCAAAACTTGGGTTTAATACAATGAAAAAGGGATTCTTTTAATTTTATTTTCATGACTACTTAGCTTATGATGTCTACATAAATTCACATATTTTATAAATGGATCTAATAGTATCTAAATGCTTGAAGTATTTCATCTCTAGTTGATGATGATCAAATGGCGTCAATAAAGACAATACAAATATTGGAGGATAAAGCTGCCAGAAAACTTGCATAGTTGGCCCAAAGTGGAGAAAAGCTAGCCTTCATCACATGATCTGTACATCAACGAGTACAGCGTCGGGCTTCTAGAGTACGCTACCGGCCTTTATGGAGTAAGCCGCCAGGCTATAGCTGGCTTTGTAAACAACTACAATCAAAATTTTAAGAGCTGATGCCAATGCCACCAGTGTTGATAATATAAGCCATCGGCCTTGGATATGTAAGTTGCCAGCTTATAGCTGGCCTAGAGTAGTCCGAAGTGACTTTTCAAATTTCTTTTAATTTTCTTTGTTTGTTTGTTTTCCAAGGCTATTTTGAAGCTTATATGGACCCTTGTATGGATATTAACAATTTTTATCTTATCTTATCATATCAGTTGATGAATATATTTCTGTTGAGAGAGATTTCTCTAGTGTGAGAGTTTTTTTTTTTTTTTTTTTTTTTTTTTTTTGTGATAAGAACTATTACATGATAACTTTGGTTCTAATTAACAAGTTTAATTAGGGTCAAGTTCCATATACTGATAACTGTGGTTCTAATCGAAAGGTTTGGTTGGGGTCAAGTTCTGATCATGATAGCATTGGTTCCAATCTATAGGTTTGATTAGGATCGTGTTTTTATCCTGTTGCTTGTTCACTCATACAAGACTATCCTTGGGTTCAATTTTCATTAGCGAATGATTGGGTCTTAGGTTTTTCATACCTAGGGTTCACATGATCGCGTCATTTGGTATCAGAGTTTTTGGTTTCTTGAATCGAATAATTCTTATCCTAGTTCAATCATATCTTTTGATTGCTTTTGTTGTTAGTCATCTGTTAAAAAGAAAAAAGAGAAAGTCGTGGTAAAACAATTGTGATTTTTAGGGTTCTTGTGGAATTTGTGGATTAGGATTTGATCTTTGTTTGATATAAAAAAAAAAAAAAAGAAGAAGAGATTTGATTTGATTTGATGTTTAGTTGTTGTTAGTGAACTGAGGCTATGGTGAATTATTTGATGTTTGGTTGTTGTTGGTGAATTGTGGCTGTGTTGAATTATTTGATATTTAGTTGTTGTTGGTGAACTGTGATTGTGGTGAATTTGAGAATTTGTGATTCTTGATGTTCTACTGAAAATATGTCAAGATATTATTCGAAGAATTGTTATGAAGAAGATTTTAGCGTTATCATGCATCAAATTTTTATAATGGTGGTTTGAGATGTCGTGATAAATCAAGACATATTGATAACAACAATAGGAGAGTTGCTTGTGAAGAATCTCATAGACAACATGAGAAACGAGTTATAAAACGAGAATGTAAATAGATGATGAATAACATAGATGAATGGATGGAGAAGTTTAGTTGTAAAAAGGCATCTAAGAAAGAAGAATCAAAGGGAGATATGAGAATGGGTGACAATAGGGATGGTAGAGAAGACTATTGAAATTTCTATGGTGCAAGTTGAGAAAGAAAATGTTGTTGTTACTGCTATTTCTTCTAATTTATAGCCTCAAGAAGATCCTATGCCACTATTATAAGATGATGGTCAAGTTGAGTAAGAAAATGAAGATCCTATGTAACCATTGAAGGATGATAGTAAAATTGAGTATTTGGCTCAAGAGGAATCTTTGTTAAATCAATGTGATTTGAATGTGCAAGTCAAGGGAAAAAATAATGGGGAGAAAAAGAGCGAGATTGTGGAAAAGAATGAGAGTGAGAAAAAAATTGATAAAAACATACTAGTGAACAATGAGAAAAAAGAATTGGAGTGTGAAATATACACACTTGAGAGTGATAGTGATAAGAAAAGTGAGGATATTTGTTTTTCCACTAATGGTTTAACTATTATATACCTAGTATAGATATTTCTTTATAGTAGGAGTTCAAGAAAATCTCAGATGGAATATATCCTCAAAAACACTCTTTTCCCATTACTTGTTGAAAAGAAAATTGCACTTGAACCAAGAGATTGGTTGCATATGTATAAGAAGAAATTTCTACAGCAGCAACGATCCAAGTTATATCAAAGAAGAAATAATTCATTTCCATTTATTGCTAAGATGGTGAAGATTTGAGGACGAATCTTTTCAAACAAAGAGGAAATGATGAGGATCAAATGGTATCGACAAAGACAATTCAAATATTAGAGGATAAAGCTGCCAGAAAACATGCACAGTAAGCTTAAAATGGAGAAAAGCCAGCCTTCATCACAGGACCTGTACATTGGTAAGTACGCTGCTGGCCTTTATGGAGTAAGCCACCGGCATATGACCGGCTTTGCAAGTGATTAGAATCAAAATTTTAAGAATCGATGCCAATACTGCCGGTGTTGATAATATAGGCCATCCCTTGGATATGTAAGCTATTAGCTTATAGCCAACCTAAAGTAGTCTGAAGTGACTTTTCGAATTTCTTTTAATTTTCTTTGTTGGTTTATTTTCTAAGGCTATTTTGAAGCCTATATGAACCCTTATATGAATATTGACAGTTTTTATCTTATCAAATCAGTTGATGAATATATTTCTTTCGAGAGAGATTTCTCCAGTATGAGAGTTTCTTTTTTGGTTCTTGTGATAAGAACTACTATCTGATAACTTTGGTTCTAATTAACAAGTTTAATTAGAGTCAAGTTCCATATCCTGATAACTGTGGTTCCAATCAATAGGTTTGGTTGGGGTCAAGTTTCGATTTTGATAGCATTGGTTCTAATCGATAGGTTTAATTAGGATCATGTTCCTATTCTGTTGCTTGTTTACTCATTCAAGACGATCCTTGGATTTAATTTTCATCAGCGAACGATTGGATCTTAAGTTTTTCATACCTAAGATGCGCACCATTGCGTGACTAGTGATATCATGGTTGGGCAAATTTTTCGTAAGTTAATTGAAAAAAAAAGCTTCTAAAATACTACGAATCAATCCTTTTTAAACCACCAATATTAGTGTTAAAATCAAAAGGAAAAAAAAAATTCTCCATTTAAACCAATTAGAAGCGTGTTGACTTGGAAAGTCCAGAATTACCATTTTGACCGCTTATCCCACCACTTTTCAACTCCTCTTCTGAACCAAAAGAGTCCATGGAACGCCAATCCCAAAAATCAACTCATCGGACGGCTGATACATCACCTTGAATACTCAGTCAATAACACCACTTTACCACGTCCTAGTATACCCCCTTGGCTTGCTTCAAAACAAAACTCTCTCTCTCTCTCTCTCTACATTTATTTTCCGAAAGAGTACATCATACCAACTTGTAGAGAGAGAAACTAGTTCAGAAGAAGAAGAAGATGAAGATGACGAGAGTTTTCTCTCTCGCTCTACGAATCCTCCTCTCTCTATCGATTCTCGTGGTTCAGTCTCACACTTTCTATCTTCCGGGTGTTGCTCCTCAAGATTTCAAGAAGGCAAAGTTTTAAGCTTTCATCGATTCGTATCGCTTTTGATTAGTTTCTCGTTAAAGTTTTCATCTTTTTATTAAATAATAATTAATGTTCTTATTTTTTATTTCATTTCATTTATATTTGTTTATATCAAGGAGGTTTTGTTTGCATGAATATATATATATTATATATATATATTAATGAATTGGTGATTATAATAATTTATAGGATGTTCGTCAAATTACAGCCTTGTTCGGTTTTATAGCTGCGTTCGTGTGATATCTATGTTTTTTTTTTTTATGTGAATATGAACTTATTTTAATCAATTGATTAAGAGAGTAATACCTAAAGTAACTTTTTTCAAATAATGTTTATGTGCTTTGCGTTTCTAGTCGAGCGATTATTATGTTTGGTAAAGCGAGAATTGTTTCTGATTGATAAAAATAATTTTATTGTCTCGTTAAATATATGTATATATATATATATATTATGTAAATCTTCAAAGAAACTTAAGAAATATTGTACTCCTAGGTTAGTCTTTGGTTCAATCTGGTGGATGGTCTAGGCGTTTGTTGAGATCACACCATATTTACAAGCTTAATTTTTTTAGATAGATGGTTGTAACCTTAATTTTAACAACCAAAGGTCCTGAGTTCGAATCCTGTACGCTAATTACAACTCCATTTAAATTAAGCATCTACTGGATGGACTTACATGGAAAAAAATATAACAGTTTATGTCATTTCTACAAGCTTAAACAATATAATAAGACTGATTGCCCGTGCTATCTAGTAGACCACAGAAGTTCCAGTGAAATTAGGATTTCAAGGAGTAAATTAGAGTGGTGACATTTTAAGACAATGGAACTGTAGAATTTACACAGCTAAATCTTGTTATTCTACCACCAGCCACCACCGGACATGATAGCTGCCACTTATTACCAATTAGGACCACTGCCACCTGCTGACATCTTAATCTTATAGCAAGATTAGTTTAATGGGGAACATTATTTAACTTGTGCGAATGTTTAATACGGTGTGCAATGGTGAAAGAGGATCCATGACTCCACCTTGTGAAATCAAGGGTTGACTGCTATTGTATCTTGCATGAACGTTACGAATGCATCTGCCCCCTTTGCTTGCTAATGAGAATTGCATTGAGTAGGTGGTGTCGGGGTCGGGATGCTTGATCTATCTAATAACAATTACTGAAATGCAATGGTTGTTCATTTGAATAGTTTATTTCTTGTCCACATTATTCAACCTGTTGATATAGCATAAAACTGGCTAATGAAATGCAGGGGAATGAGTTGAAGGTGAAGGTGAACAAGCTGACGTCTACAAAAACACAGCTTCCTTATTCTTATTACTCTCTTGATTATTGTCGGCCAGACAAAATTGTCGACAGTGCAGAGAATCTTGGGGAAGTTCTTCGTGGCGATCGCATTGAAAACTCTCCTTATGTTGTAAGTTAGAATGTGTTGTATGAAATTTACGGTTTTGCTCATCCTTTGTGCTCATATGTACACAAAGTACAATTAGTAACTTGTTACGGTGTTGTTTCTCCTCGATAGTTCAAAATGGGAGAACCAAGAATGTGTAACATGGTATGTCGCAAAGTTCTAGATGCAAAAACTGCAAAGGAATGGAAGGAGAAGATTGATGATGATTATCGAGTGAACATGTAAGCTATTATAATTTGAAATACAAAAGATGACTTAATGATCAGAAAATTTCTTTTACTTTATGATTTCTAATATGATCAAGTTTTCCTTGGTAGGATATTGGACAATCTTCCACTTGTTGTCCCTATGGAAAGGTCCGATCAGCTGAAAACCATAGTGTATCAACAGGGCTTCAATGTTGGTTTTAAGGGTCGGTATTCAGAAGTAAGCACCAGCTATTTTACTTTGTTTACCTGATAGCATGAATGAGGAAAATTTGATGACCTGTGCTTTATTTTATTCTTGTTCAAGCAAATTTTGATTCTAACTATTACATATCTTTGAGTTGCAGACCCAAGAAGCAAGGCATTTTATTCATAACCACCTTTCTTTTACTGTCAAATTCCACAAGGATGAACAATCGGATGCAGCAAGAATTGTTGGATTTGAAGTCAGACCTTTCAGGTGATTCTCTATGAGTTATTTCAAGTCTGTTATTTTTTATAAACATAGGATATTGCTTTATATCCCATTTCTCTATAATATTGACACGGAATCATGGTTTTTATTCAGTGTGAAACATCACTATGAAGGTGATTTGGCTGAGAACACACGTCTAACAACCTGCGATCCACATGCTCAGCGTATAATTACAAACTCTAACTCTCCTCAAGAAGTTGGGGAAAACATGGAGGTTCTTTTTACCTATGATGTTGATTTCAAGGTTAGATTCAAAAGAATTTGATCACTTTTGCACTCGTGTTCTGTTTGTCTTCTTAATGGTTGTCACCAATATATTAACCTTTCAGGAGAGTGAAGTGAAGTGGGCATCTAGATGGGACACATATCTTCTGATGTCTGATGATCAGATTCATTGGTTTTCCATTGTCAATTCATTAATGATTGTCCTTTTCCTATCGGGAATGATAGCTATGATCATGTTACGTACTCTTTACCGCGACATCTCAAAGTACAACCAGCTGGAAACACAAGAGGAAGCCCAGGAAGAAACAGGGTGGAAATTGGTCCATGGAGACGTGTTCAGGCCTCCATCAAACAAAGATTTACTGTGTGTATATGTTGGAACAGGTGTTCAGTTTTTCCTCATGGTTCTTGTTACCATGATATTTGCTGTCCTGGGGTTCCTTTCTCCATCAAATCGAGGAGGACTAATGACTGCTTTGCTTCTGCTCTGGGTCTTTATGGGCCTCTTTGCTGGATATTCCTCTGCTCGTCTTTACAAGATGTTTAAGGGAACAGAATGGAAGAAGATTGCTTTGAGGACAGCTTTTATATTTCCTGCAACAGTCTTTGCTATATTCTTCTTTTTGAATGCGCTGATTTGGGGCCAGAAATCTTCAGGTGCAGTTCCATTTGGAACAATGTTTGCTCTCGTACTACTATGGTTTGGAATCTCACTTCCACTAGTCTTTGTGGGAAGTTACATTGGGTTTAAGCAGCCTGTAATTGAGGATCCTGTTAAGACTAATAAAATCCCTAGGCAAATCCCAGAACAACCTTGGTACATGCATCCTGCCTTCTCGATCCTGATTGGAGGGATACTACCATTTGGTGCAGTGTTCATTGAGCTTTTCTTCATCCTTTCCTCCATCTGGCTGAATCAGTTCTACTACATCTTTGGTTTCCTCTTTATGGTCTTTGTCATCCTCCTCGTCACCTGTGCTGAGATCAGCATTGTCCTCTGCTACTTCCAGTTGTGCAGTGAAGACTACCAATGGTGGTGGAGGTCATATCTTATATCTGGTTCTTCAGCACTCTACCTCTTCCTCTATGCAGCTTTCTACTTTTTCACAAAACTTAACATTACCAAACCAGTTTCTGGAGCACTGTACTTCGGGTACATGCTCATTGCATCATACGGCTTCTTTGCACTGACTGGGACAATTGGGTTCTATGCATGCTTTTGGTTTACAAGGCTAATCTATTCCTCAGTAAAGATCGACTAAATCTAGTATTTGATCTTCTTTGGTTCAGCAAGGATGCCTGAGCTTGCATAGGTATGGAAGAACTTCAAATCAATCCAAATCACAAAATGGATTCTGGGTTCAGTTTTGAATCATGATAAGATATGGTATAGCCTTTTTCAAATACAGGTATAACAGCAGTTTAGTTACCTTTTCATTTGTTTCGATCTTTATCTTTGTTGTCTGTACGAGGCATAATGAAGTCTCGCTTTTCACATCTGACTCTGTTCCAAATTAATATGTTATTTTCGTGCTAGATCATCATCATAATCTTCTTCTTAATTATTATTCAAAATTATTTAATGGTCTGATGGAAAGATATACCCTCATTAATTT
Source organism: Combretum micranthum (assembly GCA_024138025.1). NCBI lineage: Eukaryota > Viridiplantae > Streptophyta > Magnoliopsida > Myrtales > Combretaceae > Combretum > Combretum micranthum. The sequence goes on along the minus strand of JAMXBD010000042.1, from coordinate 1,325,509 downwards.
CCAATTCCTCGGGTGGTTATGCTTTGTTAACTGCTGTTTTTTTAATCCTTGGTTTTGCATGTTTAGCAACGCCATTTCCAGATATTCAGGTTTCAGTTCTTTTTCCACTGATAAAATGAAGTAACTAGGCATGATGTGAAGTTAAAAGTCTTAAATTTGGAGATTGGGGAATATCTGGGTTTCAAAAGAAAATTCAGAAGCTCAAGCTTGCTACTATGATAACATGTTTATATTGCTTGTAGCGGACAATGTTCCTATAAAGTAATGAGTTCTGCATTTAGTTTTAATTACTTGTTGATGCATTAAAGCTGTGTTCGGAACGGGGAAGGAATTAGAAGAAAAGTAAAATAAGATTTTAGTGATAGAGGAAAAGGACCGGATCTCAAGGTCAGTAGACCCAAAAAGCATCCCTCTATGATGGGAATTGGGAAGGAGTTAAAATAAGGATTTTACATTACAAGGATTATATTATTTTCTTTCAGTTGTGTATGTCTCTGGAATGGTTTCAAGTTTCAGCTTAGCCTTGAAAGTTTGACTTTAGTTTTAACTGATAACTTAAATGAGAACTTCATATATATATGTATGTATGTATGAATAGCATTTATGAAAAGTAAAAAGAAAAAGAAATTATAAAAATTATTACTATTTTAATTAACATTAAAAAGGGGGGTAAATCATGGACATACAATTATTTAATAGGTCTCTTAGGAATAAACAATCTATTTTTCTTTCGGACTATGTTAAAATATATGATACAGAGCAGTAAAAGGAGCGTACGTGTGCGTGTGCAATTATGTTGCACTATCCTTCAGGACCCCCAGGGGAAATGGCATCATCAACATCTGGGTTGGAACATTGAGTATACCTTTTGAAATACAGCGTCGACTGACATTGAAGTAAAATGCACAATACTTTCTGAAAATTTTGTCGTTCAAGGTAGCTACAGGCTATTGACTAGTTTAGTTTATCAGTTAAAGTGAGTCTGTGTTCAACATTCAGTATACCTTTTGAAGTGTGGTGGCCATAATTCCCTAAATGCAACAGGATGATATAATAACAAACTATCAACAATGCTTCAATGCAAGCACAAAATTTGCTGAATACAGCAACTAATTGGAATCCGAATACATAAACCAACAATAAGAAGATTGGGGATAAAATTTTTCTTCTGTATTTTTTTTGTTCAATTGATGATTGAGTGTATATATACAAAAATACGTTATCCTTCCCAAAGCTTAAAAATACTAAAAAGTTTTTGAAGTTTCTAAAATGTATCGGCACGTATTATCTTTTTCTATTTTCTGTTTTTTTTTCCTTACACTTTTCCTTCTTCAAAACTCCAGTACCCGCTAGCATTTTAACACTATTGATCACTAGGCGAACTTTACCTACCAAGCAACAAATACAACTATGTCGACGGTTGTTGAAGAAGTATATAAGTCTCCATCGTTAGTCACAAAACTGTCGTCGGTGTGAAACATGGGACATTGTCCACCATTTTTGAAGAAATGGTCCAGCATAGATCTGAGAGAATACAGTGTAGTCTTTCTATATTTCATTTGATCCGGGCCAATCTTCTCATTAAAACCCATAGGGTTCATCTTTCCATCAAACTTGAAATGAATAAAGGTTCTCGATGCCATTACTTAAGCCTAATGTATTCGATGCTTGGCTATTACTCCTATCGCAAAAGATTAGCGCATTTGGCGAAGCCTTGCCATGAATCTGAATCCCAAACCCTACATTTCTCATCTTAGCACAACCTTTAACAACAAAGGAGCATTATAATGGGTTTAATTCGACATTCATTTCTAATTTTGTTGAACAAACTAAACCCATTTCCCCAAAACCCTTCATTGAATACCTTCTGATTATGTCTTGGCACAAATCAGAGTTAGTCTGCATTTTGCATTGACTTAGATTGTTGTGAAGTGGGCATGGTTCAAGTTGTATATGCTTTGTATGTTTCTTTGGAAGTCTTATGTTTGAGTTTTTTATATTGCGAGAAGGGTACATTTATTTGAATTGTGGTGGGTGTTTTGGTTTTGTGATGTTGGTAGTGGTGTAATGGGGTGGTTGACAGGTTGAAATGGCTGTAAGTTGAGTGTATGGATGTGGGTCGATTTGAAATATGGGTATGTATGGTGTGGTGGCGCTGCTTGTAGTGGGAATGGACATGGCTGTTTGAATTTTAGAAGGTAGTGCTCGTCCACGTTGTGGATACCTCAATTTATGGTATTGAGTTACAGAATTGGTAAAGGAGGAAGGCTCATCTTGCCATCAGGTATAGAAGGCGGTGTCGGAATGCTGAAGGGAGCGAAATTGGGGGCGGGTCTGCTGGGGATGAACCTGTTGGGGTAGGTGGGGTTGGAGGGAGATGGTGTAGAGCCAGAGTTGGTGAGGCAATTGTCGTGGGAGGAAGAAGAGGTGAGTGGGAGAGTGGTTAGGTACCTCCTGGTCGGGACATTGAGGTGGATTTTGAGGGTGGTTTCAGGGTGCTTTTGAACGAATGGGTTGCTGGTTTTTTTCTGTGAATCAAAATAGGTTTGTGGTTTTTCTTTTTCTAGTTTCGTTTGTTCGAGTGTGCTTACCTTTGGAGGTTGCAAAATTTCTTTTAGTTGTTCTTGCTGCTTCTCCATCATTTACAGTAGTGCCTTCATGATTGATTTTATCTGCCTTTCTGGTTCTTCACAGTGCTCCTTGAAGACCGTTGAATTATTGGGATCATTTCCTCAAAATCCAGATCTGTATCAGCCAACGGGGTAGATAGTGGCTGTAATACCACTTGAAGTGTGGTGGTCATAATTCACTAAATGCAACAGGATGATATAATAACAAACTATCAACAATGCTCGAATACAAGCAAAAGATTTGCTGAATGCAACAAAAATTAATTTGGAATCCGAATGCACAACCAACAACACAAAATTTGGATAATATTTTTCTTATGTTTTTCATTAAATAGATTTGTATATATACAAGAATACGTTAATACTCTCCACTATCCACTAGAAACTTCTAGAACTTCCTAGTATGTGTCAGCACATGCTATCTTTTTTTTTTTTGTTTTTTTAATTTTCCATTTTCTCTTTCATCTATTTTATATTTTTCTATTTTTTTCTTTTCTTTTATAATTATAAACTTTACTATTTACAAAGGTAACTAATTAATAACTTGCATCGTTTCTTCAAGTTTTAGATCTTGGTCAGCCATGGTGGGTGGATTATACTGCTCTGATACCAATTAAAATGGTGGAATGAGAATTGCTCCGAATACAGAGCAAAAAATTTGCCACTGTAGCAAAATTATTTTGGAATTCGAATGCAAAATCCTACAACACAGAATTTGGATAATCTTTTTCTTATTTTTTTTTTATTGATAATAGATTTATATATATACAAGGATCAGTACTTTCCGATGCCGCTAGAAACTTTTAAAACGCACATGCTACATTTTTTTTTTCTAATTTTTTCCTTTTTATCTATTTTATAACTTTCTTTTTTTTTTCTTTTCTTTTATAATTCTAAACTTACCTTTATAGGAGGGGGGAAAAGAAACATCTTTGTACTCCCTCTTAATTAATACAATTGAGATTTCAATCAGATTATGACTTAAATAAATCATTAGAAAAGCCCATTAAATAAGTACGCTTAGATAACTTACTTATATCGATCCACTTCCCATTTAAAGGGAGTTGTCAAATTAGGTTATTGGGTTAATTTCGTAAATCGTAGATAAAATATATATTTAGATGCTTGAATTTTAAAATTAATTAATTTAATATTTAAAAAAAACTTTTTATATACATCAATATTACCTTTATAATGTTAGTTGACATATATTAAAATAATTTTAAGTATCAAATTAATCAATCTCAAAATTTAAATATTAAATTAAATAATTTTAAAATTTAGATGTATAATTATATATTTTATCAAAATTTACTTACCATTCACAATATTTATCTTTAGCTTATTAGACTCAGCCTTATAATAATATATTGACACAAACGATTGAGTCGATTTTATATTCAAGAGTCTTTTAAGTTTGCCATCTGGACAATTTGGCATAGTTGCCACTAGTTTCCCCAATCTAGAAGAGGGAGTAGAGCTGGGTAGTAAATAGTAATCAAAGGTTAACATTTTTTAAATTTTAACTTCAGATGTTCTCGGAGCAACTGTAAATTGGGTAGTTAGCAGTGACCTACCCGTTCCAGATTTATGTTATGCGATATCCTAAGAATCTAATTCGAGAGCAGACACAAACCAGGGTATAAGGAGAGAGGAGTGTGAGAGATGTACCTAAACTTACAAAACCAACAATTACAGCCGAGTCTGAGTTGATTCACCCACTTCAAGGTCCAATTACAGGGAACAAAGTACAAGAGAAAACAGACATCTCAAGGTGAAAACAAACAACAAAGTACATAAGCAGACAACCATGCTCATTTTACTTCAGAAGAGTCTTCACGATAGACTTCACATTTAGTTTCTTCAGGTCAGTGTAAGACTGCCCACAGCCAACAAACATGACAGGTGCACCGGATATGTAAACCATCGAAAGCGCTGCTCCAACCTATTCGAGGCAACAAAAATAAAGCAATTAGGCGATTGATGGAAAGACCAACGTACAGCCACTTAAATTCCATTCAAGATTAGGCCAAATTACCTTGTCATCTATAGTGTCAAATTTAGTGAGCAGAATTCCATCTATCAATCTGGGAGGGTTAGAAGTAGACAGATCGGCCAATTTCTGCAGGAAGAAGCAACCAAGTTTTAGTGAAAATTATGATGCATGTCAACTAAGAGAATATAGTGCAACCCGTGCCTTTGAGAGAGAGAGAGAGAGAGAGAGAGCAAGATTGACAAACCTGATTAAACTTTGATAACTGATCCACAGCATCATTTCCAACCAATGCCTCACCAACAAACAAAACAAGATCTGGATTGTTCAGATTTACAAGCTTTGCAAGGGCTCTCATCAAGGGTTCATTGTCCTGAGAAGCACAAGGCCCAGCATCAGAATTAAAAAAATGAATAAAAAACGAAATTGGTAGAAGGCCAAAAGGCCCTTAGAAATGCATCACACAAAACGACAGTACTAAACGGAATGTTTGTTTCTCACGCTGGGTTTTCTCCAGCTTCAGTTATCAAGACATTTGGAGCTTTTGCCTATTGATATAACCAGGCAGAAGAACCCAATGCTTACAAAAGATCACGCTTTTACCCAAACAATAAAGAAACACATGCCAAAGATTTAGGTCCATTTTCCTAGAATGAAAGCATTAGGACAATATTTCCATGTCTATATGCTCCTCCAAATCAATAGAGGAACAGCACATTCACAAAGAATATAAGAAGAGCAGAATTAAGTAACATCAGAAAATGTTAAAAAGTTATGCCACTTCGCAAGAAGCATGATTCAACCACCAAACAAAAAGGAAGAGAAGAGTTCAATGTCAATGAACTAGTTTTCACCCACTGGTTCTGCAGTGCCATTGCCAATCAAATAAACCATTAGAAGACAGTTGATCACTGGCACTTAAACACACTGATTTCTATTCAAGCAAGATATAAAATGGAGCAAAAATAATATGTTATGACATGTAATCATTGAAAATAAACCTGATATATTAAACAAAAAAGAAAAAAGAAAAAAGAAAATAAACCCGATATGAGAAATTTGTTGATAGCATCAACCGATAAACATATAAAGTGAGAAATACCTGCATTCGGCCTGCGGTGTCAACAAGAACAACATCAGAGCCATTGTTTTTGGCTTCCTGGATTGCTTCCTTGGCAACAATGGCAGGATCTTTCTCATACCCTTTCTCAAATATTGGAATCTGAGGCAGATTATTAATCAAAATGTAAGATGTTCTATTATTGTTGTACCCATCAAATTATCAGTCTCTATGTTTCTATCACATACCTGGAGTCTACGTGCATGAGTGCGAAGCTGCTCAACAGCTCCAGATCGGAAAGTGTCACAAGCAGCCATCATGACACTAACTTTATGCTGCAGAAGCCAGTAAGCAACCTAGCAATGGAAAATTGAACATTGACTCGTCAGCTTCAAGGCCTATGTGATATCACCCCCAGCAAAATACGTTTAAGGCAAAATTTCTATTCACCTTGGCTAAATTAGTAGATTTTCCAACTCCATTTACACCAACAAAGACAATGACATAGGGCCTCTTCTGCTCTTTGGCAAGGATCACATCCAACAGTATATCAATGGATCGTCTAGGAGTCAGGATTCGAACAAGGGCATCTTCCATTGCTGCCTGCACTTAATCATTTCCAGCATTCGTTATATATTATCTTTGTATATTAATATCTACATATCAATCACTCTCGCTCTCTCCTTATAGATATCTAGATAGATATTATGTGGTAAAGACATGAAGCTCACCCTCACTGTTGTTGACACCCTTGTGAATGAGGCCAGCTTTTTACCCTCAAGGCTTGTTGCCACTGATTCACAAAGCTTTGCTGCTATCTCTTCTGCCTGTAAATGCCAGAAGCACCAGAAGACAACGTATGATTGCCATTAAAACACATCAAACATCAGCAATATACAGCATAACAGTACATTTTTTGAATGAAACGGAGACAGATATACAATACAGAGATACATACCACATTCTTGGTCATGAGCCTGTCCTTAAGAGCCTTCAGTGCAGGTTCTAGATCAGCTTTTTCCAAGTTTGCCTTTCCAGCAATGCTGAAGGTAGAAGAAAACATTGTGAATGACTTGTAAGTGTAAAGTTAAGAAATATGTGAAAAGGATGGATTCAAAGGACCATTTGCACAGCATATTTAGCTACTGGTTGAAGGATGTGTTGACTCCTGGCTAGATTGGTAAAATGCAAACCAAGCATGTTGAAGCGAGGCCCGTGTATGTCATTAGCAAACTAAAGTTCCTTTTTTTTTTTTTTTTTTATTTTAATAATTAGCAAACTGAAGTTAAAAACAATGATCATAAGAGGAAGCAAGATCAAATAATACCAAGCCAATTAACTGGCAAGTACCAGAAAAAGGGTCCACATACTGAGGGAAGTATATGTATGAGATGATTTCACCCTTACAGGTACCTAAAACACAAAATGGACAATAACCTAGATGTTACTAAACAACATGATTCATGCCTCTCAGAAAATTCATCAGGTTTTATGCCTTCTATTAAATTCCTTGGGCTTCTCTTAGTAGATGAGTATGTTAAAAATAATCCACAGAAATAAAAAACATAAGAATTCTATCCCATTGTCAGCAGACTATGGAAAGGATGAGGAAATAAACAACTACAGTCCATCATGACAAAATCTGTAGGGGTTCAATCAATTACAACTAAGATCTATTGCCACAATAGTAGCATGCAATGACACAAATGCATAGCTTGACAAAATTTTACAGCCAGCGAAAAATTCTTTATCTTCAGTGCACTCAGAAAAAAAATTGCAAAAGGAAAATCAAAGCAGCTGTAACGTCAAGAAAATCCTAGAGTCAGTAACAAAGCAAAATGGAACTATACCTTTGGACCATAGATGAAAACCATCCTGTCTTCCTCGTTTCAAGTTTGCTGTCCTTTCCCACCTCCTCATCTTCTTCAGATTCACTTTCACTACTAACAATCTCTTCCTTGTCCATCATACTTTCACCTTGATCAGCTGTTACCACAGGTACCTTTGCATCGCCATTCTCTTCCGCAGGATCAGTAAAATCCAACTTCTTCTCAGCAGGTGAATCATCCCAAACTCTATTCTTCTTTACATTTTTCTTAGGGTCCGGTTTGGAACCCTTGTTAGTGACCTTATCGTTTTTCTTTCCAACTTTCGCTTTAAGCTTAAGCTTATTTACATCGAAAGCTCCATTTTCGGAACTCTCATTCTCCTTGCCACTACGACTGGTTAGCTTGGGATCTTTGATCCTCTCATGGTTACCACTGGCATAGCCATTCTCTAGTTTGTAGCCTTTTGCATCACCATCTCCCCCATCACTCAACCCCCCTTCACTCTTCTTCCTATTTCCTCCTCCAGTGCCACTCTTTTGCACATGCCCTTGCTTTTTACCATTACTCACAGGCTTAGCAATCATCTTTGATGTCTTCAACTCTGCAGCTCGAGCCTCAGCTTCTTCCCTCAGTTGCCTAAATGTTTCATCAAAAACATCCTTGTACACTACCCGACTGGGATCATATAACTGCACAAACTCGTGCTTCACCATAGAAAGCAGATCATCCACATACATCAATTGGAGAACTCGCTGATAGACAGCAACAAATACAAGGCCAAGCTCATTGTGGAAGGTCCATTTGAGCGTATAAGCTGTGCCAGGAGCATCATAATTGTATGAAGCATCACCAGATCGTTCCTCCAAGAGACAGGAACGAATCAAAGCTTCGACAGGAGTCCCCCTCAGAGCATTTCCCAACTCTTTACATGTCCAAAGGATCAAACCTCCCCTCGTAAATATTAGTAACTGTTCTAACATCTTTAAGTCGTCCTACTTATCCTACATAAGCAATCCAATCATCAAAAGACACAGTTAGCATGGTTTTCCACCATTAGTACATAAACAATACCAATTATTAGGCAACACATTCATATTAAACAACGTGTCACAAAGGATCTTCTCACAAAATCATCCCTATTCATCTATAATGCAATCACTGCCGTCATCAAGCATGCTCAAAGTAAAAATTTTACAGAAAACAACAATCAAACCAATACCCAAGAGAAAAAGGAAAAACTTTTACAGCCCACTCTTCTTAGACATCGCACCCTTTTTCATCAAATGAACAATTTTCATAAAATTAATAATATAATTCATAACAAACAAAAATCACCAATTCAAGAAACAGTCTTATCCAATCCACTTTGAATAAATACACGACTTACTCATCAAATAAAGAACTATCATATAATGAGCTAACAAGTTTTTTGAAAACAGAAAACAAAAATTCAAAATGCGATCTTTAACGATGCACTGGCAATAAAAGTGGCGACTTATTCATCAAGATCAACAAAATTTATCAAGTAAAATAGCTATCAGATACAAGAAAAGGAAAAAAAAATCAAAATGCTATCATTTTTACATTCCATCCCCAACGAAGATCACAAATGAATCATCGATCAATAACCAAATTCAGCTAAACAACATAAAAATCCAAGATCGGAGATCCGCGATTATGATATGAAAAAAAAAAGAAGAAGAAGAAGAAGAAGAAGAAGAAGAAGAAGAAGAAGAAGAGGAAGAAGAAAAAACCGTGATGTCATCTATTAAACTCTGGAAACCAATAATCAAACGCAAAACCATCAAGAAATAGCAGTAAAGATTGAAACTTCAATCTAAATTTCACGAATCAAACACAAACCCATCCGATCTTACATGTAAACCCTAATCCTAACTTTGCACAAATCTCCGATCCTAACGGGGAGAGGGAAAAGGAAAACAAAAGAAAAGAAAAAACGTTGAGATCAAGTACATACCTGCGTTTTGTCCAAACCTTAATACAACGGAAGGGGAAAAAAAATCTAAAAAATAAAAAAAGGGCAAAAAAATTCTAATTTCAGAGGTTTATAAAACGAAAAAAGAGCGAGAAAAGGTGCATAAATGAGACTTTTGGGAAGTTTCTGTATTTAGATGTTCCTGAAAATTGAGGATTTTTTAATTTTATTTTTATTGATTTTTTACCCTCGGAGTAGTCGAAGTTTGACTTGAATGGAAATTCCGACCGAACACATAGATATGAGCTTTTTTTTGGTGTGCTGGATTTACTCCTATTTGTGTGTTTATTATGAAATCTTCTTCTTTTTTATTTCCGGTAATTTGAGACAATAATATTAACCGGGAGAAAGAGAGTGCACAAAAACAAGGGCCCTGGGGCCAAATTAATCTGGTGCTTCATCAACACTGTTAGAAAAACATAATAAACTAGAAAAAACAGAAACATGCAAAGGAGAAAAACATGCCATTGATTTGAAGCAGGTTAGGACCAGCTTGGAGTGTTGCCCGAGCGATAAGATCAATGAAGGTGTTGCATTTCTCGGGATAAACCAAAGCTCGACCTATCCAGAGCTGCCATTTTAACCCGGCACACAGAGATCAAGTTAGCGAAAGGAGTAGACGTTGGTAGGCTTTCTGCTTTGATTAAGTTAACAACATTAAGAGAATCTGATTAGATAACCACTTTTGTTAGATTCCTATCGGAAATTGACGTTAGTGCCTCTAAGATAGCTAGGACGTTGGCTTTAAGGAGGCAGGACCAAGCAATTTTCCTATAGAAATCGACTACTAGCATACCCTGTGGGCTCTGGCAAAGACCTCCTATAGAGGCCTGTTTAGGTCCGGTGGCACAACTTGCATCTCAATTGAACTTGCTACAACCTTTGGGAGGGGTGGAGTTGCTGTCAGAGGGCAGGGAAAATGGATGAGCCGGTGGATTTTTTTTTGTGGTATGCCCACCATTCAAAGGCTTTAACTCGTGCTATCTTTTGCCACTCAAGGCACAATTCGCTAAGGAGTTTATTGTTCCTCAGGAGCCAGATCTCCTAGATATAGAAGGTGAAGAAGCATTGCTAAGGAGTGCTCCCCTGTCAAACCTTTTTCAAACAATAGGAGGTATTCTGTTTGATCCATCCATGGAGATCCAAGTTGAAAGAAGAGAGAAAGGTTAAGGATAGGTTAATATGTTTCCGCCATCTCTTTATAACTTGGCATTCTTTAAATAAGTGCTCAGAAGTTTCCTGTTCTTCATTACAGATAAGGCAAATAGTGTCCAGATATAAACCTTTCTTTGCTAAGTTGCATTGGGTAGGGATAGCATCGTGCAACACTTTCCAGATGAAACTTTGGATTTTTGGGTAACAAGGTACTTTCCACATCCAATCCCAGTTTTTGTTGTTTTCCTCTGTCTAGTCTCTAAGGTGATTGTAGATGTCCTTTATTTCCATGCTTTGATGCTGTTCAAAGGACCATGTTTCTCTAATCCCATCAGTAATTGAATCCTTAAGGTAGATGTTACCTAGGTTGTTCGCCACGGATTGGTCAAAAGGGTATTGGATAATTTCTTCATTCCAATCTGCCATCGAGCACTAAGCCTCTCCCAGGAGACGCTAAGTGAGCTCAAAGTGTGTGGGCTGAAGAGCCATTTGAAGACATGTCCTATTCTATTCCATTTATCATTCTAGAAGGAAATGTCTTGGCCAAAGCTTGAGAGAGAGAGTTTTTCTTTCTCAAGAACAAGGTTTGCTTTTTTGATGGCATTGGTTAAGATAGATCCATTCTTCCGTGGTTCTCCATTTTGTCTGTTAACCAACTTGTTCTTGAAGATTGATTTCCATCTAAACCGTCCGGTGCGGATTCTCCAAGCAAGTTGTTGGTCCCAAAAAAATAACCAAGAGAGGGGTGAATTGGTTTGCCAAAATGAAAATTTAATCTTTTTACAAACTTAACCAAATTCACAAACTTAGTTAATCAAATTAAAATGGCTTTTTAAACTCACTTGAAAACAATAAGCTTAATAAATAAAAGTTTATTTTACAATTCGGATAAAATAGGTTGAAAAATGATCACGGTACATTAAATAAAAACAAGAGTGAAACTTCTAGTTTTAGTCTCTGAATTAGTTTCTGATTAGTAACAGCACTTCCAGTTATTCTCTCATTTAGTTTCTGAATCTAAATTGCAGCTCATACAAACAATAAAATATGCATGAAATTGAAAGAGATAAGAGAGAAGAGAGTGCAAAGTTGATTTATAGAAGTTCTGCCTCGAGCGTCAGTCCTCGCTTCCAGCACCAAGCCGAGGATCCAGTATTCCATACAGGTATGTTCCACTATCCAACAAATCAACAAGTTACAAGTTGTCTTTTGCCAAAACACTTGGCTACAAATGCACTCAGCTTGATCCTCCTAGCTTCCTTTAAGCTACAATCAAACTACTAAGCCTACTTGTAACTCTCAAACTCACTCAAAGAGTAATCACAAATCAATTTAAGGAAATAAGTAAAATATCCTCTAATTTCAGTACAATTAAAATATAAATGACAGTATTTGCTTGAGGAAAATATTGAGAGCTTTTTGTTGCTTGTTTTCTTTTTCACGTTCAAGGATAGATGTCTCTTCTTTCTTCTATACCGGTAATATATTTTTTGTTGTTCAACAGCTAGTAATGGATTAGTTCCTAATATTTTGCAAATAATTCAGATAGGTTTTGCTCATCTCTCTCTTTCAACGGTAAAAACTTTGGATAAAGATGAATTCCTTTTATCTTGCTGGTTCTGATTTGAATATGATCTTCTTCTTGATTTTCTTCAAACGTTATTATTTGAATTATCTTTTCTTGTTGTAGATAATCCTTGAAAAATTGATCTGATCATGTTGTTCCTGTTATGAAGAAATATCCCGTAAAAATTTGCAGCTTCATCATTCTGATATTGAGCCATTTAAATTTGAATCCCCTTGATCTTGGATAAGCTCATCCTTGTCAAATATCTTCACCAAATTAACTTCTTATAAAATGACGAGATTATGAATATTTCTTAAAATGAATCTTGATTTTCCTATCGCGATTCTTCATAAGTTGTCAAAATTTGAATTAATCCATATCAACTTGAATCCCCTTGGATAATTGAACTAACTTTGTGGAACATAATTGAATACATTCACTTTGGTGCTGGGTCTTCAAAATTACGAATTAATTTGGAAATCATTCGTTTTTCATATTCATGGTCGTCTTCTCGCATTAGTCTATGAATTTCCTTCTGACTGATATACAAGTCTTTGTAAAGTACTAGCTACTTTCTGAATTACTTTCTGACTACACACTTGTTCTTGAAAAACTCTCCTTAATACTTTCTGAGTTGTATCCTTTTGTAAAACATTTTCATAAAACTTTTGATCATAAACACATCAAACTTAACTTTTTTTTGTTATCATCAAAATCATCATTAAGAGAAACCAACACAAGTTTAACAAGACAAGCTTTATTCCAAGCGTGTATGTCCATCATGCCAAGGCCTCCATCCTTTCTTTACTTTTTTAATTTATTCCACTCAATCCAGTAGATCTTTCGCATTTCCTTCGATGATCCCCACAGGAAGTTCCTGCATTGCTTTTCAATCTTATTTGTTATTTTCTTGGGTGGAGGAAGCAGCTGAGTGTAATAGTTGGTTATACCTTCAACCTCTGTTGTAATGACAAGGTGTTTTCCTTATAAACTCAAGAACTTCGCCTTCCAACTAGCAAGCTTGGTTTGGATGATGAAGTCTAGATCATAAGCTTTTATGGAACCGTTTAGCTGAATGGGAATGCCAAGGTATTTCACTAGAGAGTTTCTTTGGATGATACTAAAGGTGTGGGCTTTGCCCTCCTTCTCAATAAAGGACACGTTATGGGAGAAGGCTATAGCTGATTTCTGTAGTTTAGCTTCTACCTAGCAAGCTGCTCGAAGAGGTTCAAGACATTCTTCATGGCCTAAGCGTTTTGCTGAGTAGCTTCCCTAAAGAGCACTATATCATCAGCAAACATTAGACGAGTGAGGTAAACTCCGATTCCTCTCAAATTTAGAGGTTTCTACTAGCCTTTATCCTTATAGTGGTGAATGGCTCTACTACCATATAAATAATGAAGAAATAGGGGGATAGAGGGTCTCATTGCCGAAGGCCCCTACTCGCTTGTAAAGGTTCAAGGGAAGTGCCATTAAATACTACTTCGTACTTGATAGAAGCTAGACAGCTTCCTATAAGAGTAATCCAGCTAGACGGTATGTTTAGGATTTTTAAGGCAGCCCTAACAAAATCCCATTCCATACAGTCATAGGCCTTTTCTAGGTCTAGCTTCATCATCATCCATTTTTCCTTTCCTTTCGTTTTGTTCATGGAAGGGAAGACTTCTTCGATAACATAGAGATTATCCATAACAAACCTCCCTGGTAGACAACTAGCTTGTTCTGGACTTATGAGATCATCCAAGAGAGGCCTAAGGCAGTTTACAAGGATTTTTGTTATGGTTTTATAGACAATGGTACAGAGGCTTATGAGCTTAAGATCTTTCAACTTGTTTGCACCTTGGACCTTTAGGATAAGGGTAATGAGGGTGCGGTTGAGATCCTTTGGGATCAGCTATTCCTTGAAGCATCTTTTGACTCTTTCATAAATAGATGGACCGACAATTTCCAAGTAATGCTTAAAGAAATTGGCATGGAAGCCATCAACTCGTGGGGACTTGTTATTCCCAATACAAGGGAGAGCTATCCTTATTTCTTTAGAGGTAATTGGTTGGCTTAACAAGTTCGATTGCTCGCTTGAGAGTTTTGTTCCATTATTCTCCTAAGTAATCATATTATCCATGTTGAAGGGTTTCCTCATGGTGGATAGGTTTTTGTAAAATCCCCTCACCATAGACTTTAGCTCCTCTTCTTTGTTGATCCAAACTCCCTTGTCATTGAACATACCTAGGATTTTGGATCCAGATCTCCTAGATATAGTAGTGCTATGGAAGAATTTTGTGTTTCTTTCTCCTTGAATAATCCATTTGGATCTAGCCTTTGCAGCCCAGAGCTTTTCCTCTATGTTGAGGACATCATGGAGCTCCTTTTTTTAGATCCTGCTCTTAGCTTAGGAGCAGTTAAGTGAGATGTTCCTGAATTTAGAGTCTAATATCCTTCGGTTGCACAACAACCACTGCTTTTCTTGTGTGAATGAACCCAAAAACCTCCTTATTCCACTTCTTTAGTCTAAAAGTGAAAGGTTCGAGTATCTTTGGAAAAAGAACAGCAGTATGAGTCTAGTTCTCTTGGACGAAACTCTTGAAATGTGGATAGTCAAGCTACATGGGCTGGAACCGAAAGGGCCTCTTATTTCTAGTACCACACGCAGTAGTGGCAAGAATAGGAAGGTGGTTCAATACATAGGAGTTCAAATGTATAAGTTTTGTTTCAAGGAAAAGGGCTTTTTAATCTTCGTTAGCCTAGGCCCTATCCAGATGGTACTAAATAAGCCTAGTTAGGTCCTTGTGCTTGTTTGACCGGGTGAACCTGGGACCCACAAAACCTATGGCATTCATTTCACACATGTTCATATAGTGTTGGTAAAGATTTTCTATGTCTAGGTTGATTTGACATCCCCTTCTTTTGTTACTATCTACCAGGACTTTAAGTCCTTAATCATTAGCTAAGGGCACCCGACATGGTCCGATAGGATTTTAAGATTCTCCTAGAGAATCTTCCTTCTACCCTAATCAGTACTAGCATAAATACTAGAAATGAAAAGGACATGGTTAGAGTTTTTGACCTCATAAACACATGAATTGCTTGTGCATCCGAGGTTATTTCTTGCATGTGCATAGAATATGGGTTCCACAGAGCATGATACCCCTATTGAAGCCAGCAACTTCGATGTAGATCATCTCAAAATAGTGAAGATTTAGTCGGAGGATGCCCACTTTGTCCCTACTAATTATAGTTTCAGTGAGAACTAGAATATCCTGATTGTGAACCGAAATGAGTTCCAGGATCATTTGCTTCCTTTTGGTTAAGCCAACTCCTCTGACATTCCATGCCAGAACCCTTAGAGGAATAACATAACTTATTGATGAGAGAGTATCCATAAAAGGTGAGTCAAGCATCGAACATATGAGGCAGAAGAAGTCCCAGTTATCCTGATGTAGGCTGTTTATCTCCAGCCTCATCATACATGGGCTAAACCTTATTGGAAACATCAGAGTATTCCTTTCCCAAGTGGGCATCAGCCATTGTCTAGTCTATCTCGATTCTACTAGTTGTTCGAAAGGAATGAATTTCATGGCCGTTGAGGTTGCCTTTAGTTATACTGTCTGTTGTCCATTCCGATTGGACCAGCTCCACTTAAAGAATTTCCTCATTTAGGGCTTCGATCTTGCCGACTAGTGAGGCTAGGGTTCTGCCGACTAAGTAGGTCCATCAGAATTTTAGAGATGAGATCCTTTCCAGCTGGTTGCTTTGGAATAGCTTGGTCCTGTACGTGACTATTGCTAGGACTTAAGCTCTGAATGAGGCTGTTTGAACAGTGCATATCCTCTGGCTGTTGCTAACCTGAGGAGTAGAGGAGTGGTGGTTGATGAGCTAAAGGGTAACAACGGTCTGATAGAGGTACCCCATAAGTGTTTAGGGCTAGTATTCTTTCTTTCAGAGGGTTCTTTTTTCTTCTGGGGTTAGGTAGGGGAGGTTGGGTTGAGGAAAAGTTTATGGACTTAGAGGATGGAGGGTTGGAAAGGAAAGAAGCTGTGTCACATGAGTTAAAATGGGTTGGAAAATGTGTTCGTTCAATATTGGGGTTGCCAGGAGAGGCGTGTTGAGGTTCAAGTTATAAAAAGGGGAGGCTGAAAAGGGTAGGTCCAGGTTATCGTCAAGACTCAAGGGATTGAAACAAATAGAGGTATTATTGAGTTGGTTAAGGGGGAAAGAAGATTTTTTGGATTTTCCCAGTAGAGTAGTGCACAGATTATTCAATTTTTCACTATTACCATTACCACACTTTGTCTTATCAACATGGCCTTCTTTCTTTTCCATAGTCTTACCTATCCTCTTCTCATGGTATTTTTTCCTTCTACTGACTAGAGTCCACTCCTTGTGCGGATTGGACCGTTGGGTTTTACCTCTTCCTTCCTAACCGGATTCGAAAACTGGCTTTCCTCCGTTTAGTCTGGCTTCTCTAGTCTCAGTAGGGGATGGTGGTTTTACTTGAGGAGTTCTCTCTCGATTCAGCCTGTTTCTCCTCGTGGGTGTAATTCTCATTACTCTTATCTTTATTAAACCCCTTAGATTTTTTTACATTAATTTTTTTATAATCAATTTAATTTTATAATAGTAATGATATGATGATGGGACCATAGATTTGCATCTCTTTTATAATTTTTCCCTTATTATTTATCTAGATGGATGCAAATTTACTATCTCATGGCTTGTTGTGTCGAGGCCATTCCAGCCAGTCTATGACTACCATGTGTCACAACATTATGCGCATCCCTTGTTATTATTTTTTCTTTTTTGCTTTTCAATAATTTATTTTTTCGAGCTTTCTAGAATTTATATGGTCACTTTTAACGCTTGTCATTAATAAAAAAAAAGTGACTACTAATTAATTAATTTTGTAAAAGAAAAGTAAATATGTTTATATGCATAATTACTCTAAAAAAATCTCTATAATAATTCTTTTATACATAGTTACCTCATCTAACTACTCTCTCTCTCTCTCTCTGTATATATATAAATAATAAATATTACTTCATTGATTTTAAGGATTATTTTATTTTTCAATTTATTTGACTTTATTGCAATCATAATCCATATCAAAAAACAACATTCCATAATATTTATATTTAGTTAATTAAATTTTTTTACCTAAATTTAACTCATGATAATATTGAACAAATTTTCTTGATCAAACACATTAATATCATTCAGCAAAAAAAAAAAAAAAAAAAAAAAAAAAAAACTCACTGGCATCAAAATTCCAAAAAAATAATTTATTTAAACTAAAATAGTATAAATATTCAAATTTTATTTCAACGCAACAAATATTTATACTCACTACTAAATTTACTTGAAACTATGAATTAATCAATTTTAATATTATAATACCCTAGTCCTACCGTTACACTATTCAAATAGCATTTTAATCTCGAAGAGGACTCGAATACAATTTTATTCCCTCTCTCCACGCTTTTTTCCACTAGATCCTACAAATTACCTCAATACTCCATTTTACACTAAAATAATTATTACTTGATTTTATTTTAGAGATTATTTATTTAGTTGACTTTATTTGATGACTTCATTAATCACAATATATATTAAAAAAATACTACCATTTTTGTCATTATTTTTTTTCCATACACCTTATTATTATTATTTTTTACAATTACCATTATATCTTTTTAATTTATTATTTTTCTTACAATTACTATTGCATATATATATAATTTTATCAGATGAAACGCTTTTATTAATTACAGTTGGCCGCACTATGTACCCTTTATATATTGCAAATGCATAATCTTTCCATTGTTATACATAAACATATTATATATATATATATATTGTGGTGAGCATAAATAGTGGTTGCATTCAAATAAAATTTGGATATTTATACTATTTGGTTTAAATAAATTTTCTTTTTAGGAAATTTGATGTTAATGAGTTTGATGATGGCAATTTTGTTCAATATTGTCTCAAGTTAAATTTAGGTAAAAAAGTTAATTAACTAAACAAATACTATGAAATGTTGTTTTTAAATATGGATTGTGATTGCAATAAAGTCAAATAAATTGAAAAATAAAATAATCCCATAAATCATTGAAGTAATATTTATCTTTTATTTATGTATATAAAGTAGTTGGATTAGGTATATATGTATAAAAGAATTATTATAGAGAATTTATTAGAGCAATTTTTCATATCAACATATTTACTTTTCTTTTGTTAATTAATTAGTTTTTAAATTTTTTTTTCATGTATGGTCAAATTTTTTTTTTTTATTAATGACAAGTGTTAAAAGTGACCATATAAATTTTCGGAGAGCAAGCTGGCCAAAAAAATAATTCTTGAAAAGGAGAAAAAAAAGTAACAATGTATTTTAGAAAAGAAAAAAAAAAGGATATGCATAATGTTGTGACATGTGGCACCGATAGATTGGTTGGGACAACCATGACAAAGTAAGCCACGAGACAACAAGTTTGCATCCTTTGCTTTTTTTTTTTTAATTAACTATCTGAAATTTGAAAATATAAATATATTGCCTGCAAACTTTTTTGTGATTATTTTTATTATTAAGATGAAATAGTTAATCGCAATAGTAGCCAAAGTTTCAGTAAAATTTAACAAATAAGTAGTAAATTACAAAAAAACAAATTTTAAAAACTCTTGTTGACAATCAAATATCAATCATAGGCCTTTCAAGTCCAGTCTAGTCTAATCCACTACTAGCATGGGCTCACTGATTAAGTATAGGCCCAGCTCACATTGCTATGGCCTAAAGCCTTACTATAATGCCTATCTCATTGGTTTGGAGTCTGATTGCTAGATATAGGCCCTAGACAACACCCAATCTAGAGTCACTAAGCATTAACCCTTCTCTTTGACTTAGCATGGTTGAACATGGATTAATGGATTCACTCTACATCTATAGTAACTGTCGCTAACCTCCCATTTCCTATGACCCTACGATACAATTAACAATCAAGTGTCCATCCACAATAAGTATCTCCTCCCACTTTGCAAGAGAAATAATGTTGCTTGAACTATTTTTCATAATAATTATCTACCCATACGTTGATACGCTTGATGACTTAGGTATCGAAGTGACTGCATTAAGCCTAACCATATCGTACCACTAACAATGTTCTGTTTTGCAGGCCCAACACGCGTATAAGTTTAGTCCAATGATTCTCTTTTCTTCTTTTAATTGATTAGAACTAAAGACTTTTGGCACTATTTGTGGAAAACTTAGCCATCAAAGAAGTTTCTCCATACTTGTTTCTTTTTTTGAAGTCACTTAACATCAAATTCCCAAGTCATTTGCCTTAACATGCCACCGTATTCTAAAGATAAAAAAATCACTCCTCCTAAAGGTGATTCGAATTCAATTGCGAGTCCACTTAGCCTATAAGCTGCAGGAAGCTCACAAGGAGGCTCTAACATTTTCTTGCTCTAGAAGGTTACATGGATGTTTAAGCAATTTGGAGGTGGAACAACATCTCAAAGAATTGGACTTGCGAATCTAAGTTTCCTAGCAACAAGTGAGTAGCGGTGAAATCCAACCGTCGCATAATCTCATGTTAACATCTCAACCACCATTGTAAGAGTAGTATCAAAACAACCTCTCTCAAGTTTGAGGACCTCCTTGAGTGTAGACGAACCTTCATAACTGCAAGAACCATCATGCATCAAATCTAATTTCAAGCATATCCAGTCCCCAACCACATGTAATCCTGCTGTATTACATGTATAACTATCTTTAAAGAAGGTATTTGTATAGAATGTTTGTTTAAATATGGCATAAGAACCATTTCAAAAATTACTCATTAGGAGTAGTGTCTTACATGCTGTTACAAAAGCTTGTTATTCTTCCATAACATAATAAAATGCTTAATACATATATTACAAACCAAAGACTTAATATCAAGCCTAGGCAAAATGCAAACAAGTTTGAAAAGTATTTAATTGTTACATTATCCATAAAAACATTTTCTCTAATCTATTACAAAAACATAAGTCATCATGGTCGAGGTCCCTAGTTGTCCCATTTATTTAGAAAATCTTCGAAATTTGTTCATATCCCAACTAATCATCGAATTTGTCCTCATCCACACCTGAAATAGTAAATCATAAGCCAAAGACCTAGGAGTATTCAAACTCTAGAGATAAGCCATTAGGAACCTAGGGTCTTGAGTAACAGCAGGTATTCAGGGAGTTAATATAGGTAGCTCGAATACATATATCTTTTATATCTGATTAAAAAGAAAAAAATAGCTTTATCTAAGGTTTCACAGCCGTTTCTTATCTTTATTTGACTTAATCCATAATATCACTTACTTCAACTAATCCTATAAACGTGAACTAAACCATATTACTTCCCTTTAAAAATAAATAAATGTTATACCGATACTGTTAGCCTTATCGATTACCCACTGAGCCACTTATAAAGAATCATTGCATTATGGCAAAAAGTAACTTAAGTGCGTAACTACCATTAACAACATCAACAGGGTTGCTGCTTCCCGGATTGGATTCGATGGCACACACAAAAAATTTCAAGCATATTTAGGCCATCTTTAATTAAAGTCGATGTAAATATGTCTACCCTAACAACTACCATCCAAGTTACTGTGTACCTAAAACGTCTGATGAAAGACCAGTAGATACACTCAATTGAGAAGATGAATCTATAAGAAAAGAATTCAATTCATATAAAATTGAATATTATTCCTAAGCTCGTTATCCAATACAAAACTTGAATAAGAATTCATATTAACTCATAATTTAGCATTTATACTCACACATATATAATACATTCCTTTATTTTAAATTTTGCAAATAAATTATTATTATTATTATTATTTTAAAGGTGTATAGCTAAGTACACGATCGTGCATATCCCCGTGTTCCCTATAAGATAGAAACACAGTGAAATACTAAACTAATGTTTTAATTCAAAATGCTACTTAGAGAGAAGCACGGCTCAAAACTTATGATTGTATTCTTGCTGTGTTTCCTATATTGCATAAAACCTTCAATTTTCAGAGAGAAGCATGGATCAAAACAAGAGGCCGTGTTCTAGCCATGTGTCTTTGAAATTCCATTTCCTCGATAGATAGAGAGAAGCATAGTAAGATACGCGAGACTGTGTTCCACCTATGTTGTCTCACTTTTCTTCTTTGCTCAACACATAATAAGAAGCACGGTTAGATACATGTGGCTGTGTTTTCTCGGTGCTTCTCCTCAAGTAGTATTACTTCAAGGGCTTGATGAGATACACGATTTGAAACATAGACCCATGTTTTTCTTGTGTTTTGCTTCGAAAAATAGGGCATTTATGTTTTGAAATTTAAACATCAAATTTTCATCTCAGATGAACTGTGCACAAACAACACATACACTTAACAGCCCTATACACTAAAAAATTTACATTAACCTCATTCAAACCACTTCCTAAACTTCATCTTTCTCATTAAAACATTACATCAACTCATTCATTCTCAAAACAACTTCAAGACTTCACTATACCCATTTACTACACTTCGAGAACTTATTTAGCTCTATAGATCAACATAAATCACCAATAGAACATTTAACTCATTAGGGAAACATTAAAATAGAGATTTCATCTTCTAAAAGAAAACAAATACATAATTTATCACATAAACATGCAAAGCTTTATCTTGTATAGCTTTAACTTGAATATGAAGTCTTAATATGAACTTTGGGTGGAAATTTGATAAGAAAATCTGGATTTACTTTTGTTGTTGGAAGTTGTCAGTTTTGGTTTGAGTTTTGCAAAGTTTAAGTTAGATAATTATCCCATATCTTGTTTTGACTTTTGAGGCAACTGATTTGGGAAAAGAAGAGGGCTTGCGCTTTCATTTGGTAGATGGTTTGGGTAAAAAAAAAAAAGGAAACCTGATTTGGTTTGATTTTGTTTAGTTTGGATGAAATCATGGGCTCAATTTACACGAATAAGCAATGCAATACAAATACTAAATTATACAAACACGTCCAATTTTTATTTAGCTAAACATTTAACTCAATTTCATTTACATAATTCAATCAATTAATAAATATATATACACACACACACAAGGAAATTTAATTCATGCATAAAAGGTTAGAATTTCAAAAACTCTCGTATTAAAGGACTTTAGGGGTTAGGAGTCATTCGGTAGCCATTTGTTTCTAAGACCAACGTTAACAACCCTACCCTGCCTTGGTTAACCTCCTTAAGTATTAGAGCAAACATTTTGAGGATCTGACCCTATAAGAAATGGAAAAGGAAATTAAGAGGATGTCCGAAATTAAAGAAAGCAAGCACAGCACTCATACACCTAAAGCGGCACATTTTTCCATAAAGACCCCTTTAACACAGTTGGTGATTGAGGAGTCATTCCTTCAAAGCATGATGTTGTCATTCAAGATGTATGATAGAACACTTATCTAGAAGAGCACTTGAGGTGATGTAGAGATAAAGTGTTGATTTTTGAGTTCAATGTTGCCATTTTTCATTATGTGTTCCCATGAATACTAGAGAAGACCGCCTATAGTTGGAATCACCATTACTAGTTGGATTGATCACAAGCTTTGACGGGCTAATAACTGCATTCAAAATGCAATTTTTCCACTACCTTGCCAAGATCAAACCAAAAACTTTAGAAGAGTTCAAAGAGTAAGCTAGGAAGTACATCTAACGAGAGGATTTCATACTTGTTTAAAATGAGTTTGAAAGATCCGATAAGAATGATAGAAAGATTGGAAAGATAGGATCAACCAAAGACCACCTAAGACCCTTGCGATAAGGAAGGATTTTCAAGATGAAATAAAAAGAGCAAGGAAAAGAAGATTCTTTGACTTTAGTTTCTCATGCATTTCTTCATATAAAAAACTCATGCATTCTACCCAAACCTAGGAAAATGCACGAGAACCCTAGCTAGAGGGACCTGAGTAAATACTATGACTATCACCAATATGTTGGTCATAACACGAATGGATGCTTTCAACTTAAGGTTTCACCATGGGAAGCAATCAAAAAGGAATTTTTGAGGCAATGCATTGCCAACTCAAGTAATAACATCGAAAGGTTGACGTAGCAGAAGCAATCTAACTACTTTAGGGAGATGGCTAACGATGTTGATCATGCCATAGAGGACGCTACCAAAGGGTTGTGGAAACTATTGTCAAAGGCCCTCATCCAATTGTCTTCTCAAATCATATTAGGAATGACAAAGGAAAGGAAGTCATGTTTCCACCCAAAAGAAAAGGATAGATTTATCCCTTGAGTTCAACAACGCCAACCTAAATGATGTCAAAGTCCCCCAATATGATGCTCTTGTGACAAAAGCTCTAGTTGCATGCTATAATGTGATGAAATTTTTAGTTGACACATGATGAGTGTCAATTAATCCTTACTTAGAAATACTATTTTAAGCTATATTTGATATATCTAATGGTTAATTGCATGAAATTGGTACTTAATTTTTTTAAATTATTATTCTAGGGTTTGAAAGAGTAGTGGAGCATAAAAGAAGGATTTAATCAAGTTATAAGAAGAATTGAAGAATGAAAGAAGATTATGATCTCATGGATGACTCGTGCAATTGCTATTGAAGTATAGGATCAAGAGAAATTGGCCATGTTTTGATTGAAAAGAGGTCTGAAAAGGTTCATGTTCGGATACATTTTCTCATGTATAGGTCTTGTAAACTCAGGAGAAGTAAACTATTAGACATAATGGGATACATGATCCTTTGTGGAAAATCGTGTATTTGCTCATGTTTCTTTAGAGTTATAGATAATTATATATGTCAGAGAATTACATGATCGGATAAGGATGGTCACCTATAGCCCATGCTCTTCCAGAGGAGCAAATCTTCTTATATATTTCCACTCCAAGATTTATTAAGGATTTAAGATTGTGCAAGATATTGAAGAAATCTTATACATATAAATAGAGATCTAAAGATAAATAAGAGGGAGAATTATTATCAAAGTAATTTTAGAGAGAAAAAATCAAGAAGCAAGTAAAGAGAGCTTTGGAGAAAGAAATAGATTGCAAGATTCATTTCTTAAAGGAAGTTTATTTATATTTATAATGTTCTTCTTTATTCTTATGATGTTTATTAAACCATCTATCAAGGAGTATATCTAAATTTTTGAAAAACCCTAAATTGTTATGCTATTGGGATCTATTGTTTATTCAATAGATTATTAATTCCTTAATTCTAATTGTGTGTTCTTTAGTGTTTTCTCAAGTTAATATTTCTACAGTATTAATGATTGATTGGTTTTATATTAGTTGATATAAAGATTGCTATTATAAATAAATCTAGCATAATTAGAGAGATTTGATTGCAATCATAGACATAGGATGACGTATATCTCCTATGTTAGATAGTGTTATTAAAACTGCACTAAGGTTTGACTCGGACATGCTAAGGGGTCAGGGGTCGAACCGGAGTCGATAAAAAGTGGAAATATAAGGCACATTTTAATTATGAAAAACAATTGTATATGAAATCAATTGATTAAATCTACATTTAAATCAAATCCATCAATTAGCTATTAAATCCATGTAAGGTATATAACTTAAAAAGAGAAGAAAGCATAACATATTGATTATATTTTATAAATTTATAACATAGCATGAATATATATATTTAAAATTCTAGTAAGTTTTTTTTTTTTCTATTTTTTTCAAGTTCGTTCAATCCAGGTTAATGTAAATTTGGGCTAAATTCTTGGACCAATATGCTTTTATAGCTGGTTCCAATTAAACTAGGTTAAACCAGTTGAACTAATCTGGCTCTGACAACATTGATATTAGATTAAATTAGGTTTTGATCTAATAGAGAATACATTGAGCGATAATGCAATTTTTATATTGATTTAACTAGGAAGAAATTTCAATCGATTTATGTAGACTAGCGATTATGAATTACTAATCTTGAAAGTGATTTTAATATAATATAGGAATTGTGCAAATTAAGGATTTAATAATTTGAATTAGATTATATTTATATGAATTACATAGAAAATTCTGGTGGTGACTTAGGAAATCTAGATAGTCTTGCAATTGATTTTTTGATAATTCTAATATTGATTTATAAATTGATATCTTTAATAAGAATTTTAATACTAGGGTTAGTGGTTAGATAAATAATAAGAATAACTTTATTATTAGGTTAGATAGTAGGCAAAGAATAAATTACTTGTACTTTAATTAGATCCTCGTGGAAACAATACCTTTATTTATTTGCTATACTATTTTTTAATGTGTCTGCTTGCCTAAAAAGTGATCATAAGGTAGTTGAGTATAGATTTTTACATGATTAAATGATCATATCAACATAGGAAGCAACGTTGACATCATATTTGGCTATGCCTTCGATCAACTCTAGGATGACAGTATACAAAAGAAGCTGAAACACTATAGGCATGAGATATCCAGGTTTAACAATCAATCAATTAAAATTGGAAGGATCATCACCCTTCCAATGAGACTCGAAGATGACAAGCATTAAACTCAGAATGATGTCAACTTCTTAATTGTTAATTACTAGTCACCCTACAACATGATATTGGGTCAACTAAGCATGTTGTTATTGCGTATGGTTCCTTCTCCTACCTACCTAAAGGCTAAATTCCCTATGCCCACTAGGGCAGGCATATGCAAAGGAGATCAAGAGCTATTTCAAAAGCTATTATTTGTGCGTTAGCAAAGGGTGAAGTATACCAGATAGACTTCTCCTCCAAACGTCTGACTGAAAAGGGAATAAATTTCACCAAGCAAATTAAGGAACTTGTCAAGCCAACTAAAGAGGTCTAACTAGGTGATGACCTTAGTTGTGTTACAAGGATAGGTTCTTGGTTGCCCTTAAACTCAAATCCGAGTTCGCTAACTTCCTAAAAAATAACAATGATATATTTGCATGGTCCCTTATCGACATGCCCAAGATGTCCTGCGGGTAACAACATACAAGCTTAACATTGATCCGAGGATTAAACCGATACAATAAAAGCGACAACACTTTGTCGTCACTTGCTAACCTACCACAGAAGAAGAAGTTCAAAAACTACTTAAAGTTGGCTTCATTTAGGAAGAAAAATACCTAACCTCGCTTAATGTGGTGATGGTAAAAAAAGCTACCAAGAAGTGGCGGTCGTGTATTGATTATATTGACCTCTATAAAGCTTGCGCTTTAAGAATTACTTACTCCTACCAAGGATAGATTAGCTAGTGGATTCTATGTCAAACCACTCATTATTGAGTTTTATAGACACTTTTTTTTCAGTCACAACCAGATTATGATGGAATACAATGATCAAGTGCACTAGTCTTTTGTCACTAACTTTGGCACCTTTTACTATAAAGTGATGACGTTGGGTCTCAAAATTACCAGTACAACATACCAAAGGTTAGTAACCACAATGTTCAAAGAATGTATCGGACGCACATGGAGACTTATGTGACCGACATAGTAGTTAAGATTGAATGACTTGAAAGCCGTCTTAAGGATTTGAAAGAAACACTTGACTACTTTAGGCAATACTAGATGAGACCTAACCATTAGAATTGTGCCTTTAGGCCTTCATTCGGAAATTTTCTAGGGTACATGGTGTAAGCTCCTAGATTTTGTGGTAAACTTATATGTAAGACTTTAGAATTGGTATTAGAACCAAAACCTTATAATCAAACTGGGTCTACTCTAGACCTAAGAAACTCTAGACTCAATCAAACATAACTCCAAATCCTTATAATATTAGATAAGTTGGTGATTCATGGAAACCCTTAAAAATAAGATAAGTATAAGGTATTTATCTTGAAAACAATAGAAGTTCTCGAAAACCTAATTGTTTTGAGCTTTTTCCATATTCTATTACTGACATGTAAATCAAGACGAAATAATTTGACAAAATATTTATAACAATATAATAATGAATTATTATGTAATATCAGATACAATTTTATCAGCTCATAAAAAAATCAGTTAAATAACTTATACATGTATTTTATTTTCTACTGGTAAATAATCGTCATTTCAAATTACTGTTTATTCACTATTTACTATTATTCACATCAATCACTTTTTTTTATACTCTTATAAACCTATTCTTGCACTTACATAACCTACCCTTACACACATTTAATCTACCATATTTTATACGTTGCTTTTCATAATCTTTCCTTCTCTCTCTCTCTCTCTCTCTCCTTCCCCATTCCTCCCTTCCTCCCCCCAAAATTACCGCTCACCACCCTCTCTCTTTCCTCTATATCTATTTTATTTTTCAATTTCTTTTCATACTTCAATTTATTCATTTTTATCTTTATAAATACCTCATCACTCCTTCATTTTCTCATACTTTACATAACTTCTATCACTCTCAAATTTTTCTCTCCTCCCCTTACTATTCATGTCGCTCTCTTCTTCTTTCTGCCTCTCCCACACATCACTTTATTTCTTTAGGTAAGCTATCTAACACCCTTCCAATATTATGATATGTGTCATATGTGTGCCTTCATGTAATTTTCATAAAAATATCCTCATGATGCATGATGTTAGGGAGTGGAAATACAAGATTCCACACTAGATTCTTGTTAGTCTTATGTTTATACTCATGTTTTACTTTATATTCTTTAATCTTACTTTTATATATATGTACCTATATGTATAAGTGTACACACACACACACACATATACACAAACTTTAGAGCATAGTGCTTAATAATCTAACTTTGCTTTATTTCATGTTCTTTACATTTTAAGTAATTTAGTTTCATGTTCAAGACTTGTCTATTTTAAGTCATAATAAGACTAGTTAATTTCTAGTCTTGAACTTGTCCATATTCAAGTTCAAAGGAGACTTGTCCGTTTCAAAGGCTTAGAGAACCTTGTCTAAAATCTAATACTCCCACCTTATTTTATTTCATATTGTTTCATTTTATTTATTTTCTAGGTAACTGGATTATTTTAAATCCTGAAAAGCCTTGAATACAAGCTAAGACTCTCGTCCTTTATTTTGCTATCCTTATGTTCTTATTATTTTGTTAATCCTTTTGCTCTATGTTCATATTAAGATTTCAAAATTTTCAAGTGTGATTTTTATATTCATGCACATAAAATTATTCATATGATGTTGTTATAATGCCGAAATGACTTCTTAAACCTCATATGTTGACAATTCTTAGTTATACAAAATAATTTCCAAAATTATTTTCAAAACTTAGGAAATCCTTTGTTAAAAGAAAAACTTGGAAATAACACCATCCCCTACCTTCTTCAAAATTGTCGTAACCTATAGTTATGGGAAGAGGATGTGAAACTTTGATTTTTTTTCCTTGTTAAATCAACATGTTTTTAATGTTTATGAATGATAAACCAAGAAACAAACCTTACTCTAAATTTTTCCAAAAATGCAGAGACCTAGGAAAGAAATTTGGGAAAAACTTGAAATTCTTCTCTTGTGATCACATATGGTTCAATGCTTTGAAAACAAATCATCAAATAAACTTTTTTCACAAGTACATGTGTGAAGCCTTAAGAAAGAAGATTTCATTACAAGTTATCAAAGTTTATTTTCTATGAAGCTAAATTTCCCAACTTCGTTACAAAGCTATCTTGATAGAGAATCTATTTTGAATAACACCACTAAGATCATGCATGTGCTATGGATTATTATTAAGTTTCTATTATGTTTAACTATAGGAATAATATATATACTTGCCTTTGAGAGTCTATATAAGATGAAACTTATGGAAAGTGTCAAAATGGATTCAAAGGCAAGTTTGGGCGTAATCTGATCCTTAAGGTTACGAGACCTACATGATATTAAATGTTCAAAATAACGTTAGAAATAGATAAAACACTCGAAGAAAGTAGAAATCGACTACTCATATATGAAAATCAAAGTTAAAATGATTTTGTTATGATCGTTTTAAAGTTAGAAATTGGTAACCAAAAAATCTACTGACAACAAAGTTTATAGAATTATAAACTTAAGTGAGGTTAGTAAAAATACTCATTTTGAGTATTTCTTTATTCGGGTGATGAAGGAGTTGAAGTCTCATTATTGAATGACCACTTTGATCGAAGATTTTCCAAATGGCTAGATAAGTTTTATTTCCTAGCTTACTTATCTTCACTTTGCATTTAAAGTAGTGCACTAGTTGATAAGAAAAAGATAAAAAATTTGGATATGTTGTGGGGATACTATGATATTATGCTTGTGTCTTGTGTTGCGTGATCAAAGGATCGTAAGCGTATCGAAACCATGATTGATTATTTAAATACTTTGGCATCTGTATTTGATATGTTGTGAGTTGCATGATGAATTGCTTTATCACCCCTTAATGAACCTAATATGTTTTGATAACCAATCACGCATTGTATCCCATTAAGTCACATTTGAAGGCTGCTACTTATATGTGTGGGATTAGATGGACTGCAAACTGCACATATAATGTGGGTTATGCTCCTTCTTGAGGAACTGCTTCATTTGGGGAGTACGACTTCATGGGAGAGCCACACCAGATTGATCGCTATGGGCATGTATCTGAGGACTAGCAGTAGAGGTCATGAAGACCTGCAAGAGCTTCCCTAACCCTTGACATTGAAATGACCTAGATTTACATTTTATTCAAATTCCATGTGTTTGAGTATTTATTTTAAAGTGTTGAATTGAATGAGCAAGGTTATGTTCTTAGTAGTCTAATATATATGATTTTGTATGTGTATATGTTGACATTAATATTTTGTTTTAATGCATTAATGTGTGAGTAATGAAATTATTAATGTTGTCTTTTGTACATTAAAAGGTTAGGTTAAGTTAGATTTATAAATCAACTTCAATATTTGTTAAAGGATAATTAATAGAGCTTCTTGTAATTAAGGTAGCCTTTATGCCCAAATATAAGCCAAATGAAGTTCAAATTAAAGCCAAATGCAACCTAAAGTTATATATGCATTAAGGGGTAAATTTGGAATGTGTTAAAGTCAAAATTAAGTTAATTTGACTACTTTTTGGGGCAGCCCAAATTTTATCCGAATTTTCCTTTTTCTTCTCCTTTTCTTTTCTTTTCCCATTTCATCTCTATTTCTAAGCTCAAGTTAGGGTTTATATCAAGTTTAAAAACCAAAGTTTTCTCAAGACAAGGTATATATATATGTATTTGAATTGATTTAGTTTAGGTTGTTGTGGTTTTATTTTTTTCCTTTCTTGAAATAGATGTATGGATTATTGGATGGATTGAGTTTAAGATTAATCAAATTGTTGTTCATGCATGGGATGAGTTGAGAAAGTGTTATATGAGTGTGTGGGGTTGTGCATGCATTGTTGTATGTTTATGAAAGGTTGGGAAGTTGTTAAGAGGATTTGTGTAGGAGAATTTAGAATTGATGGAAGTAGGTTTTTGAAGTGTTTAATTGTGTTGAATTCATGCTTTGAGTTGCTAGAATTTAGTGGTATAGATATGGGTGAATAATATGAAGTGGGAAGTGTAGTTGACAAAGATTTTGAAGTGTTTAACCTAGAATTTTACAAAGTGGAAAACAGGGGATTTGAATCTTCGTTTAACCTTGTTTTTAAAACGTACGCCGGCATCTGGGGATTCTACGCCGTCGGCGTAGAGGCGGTGTAGAAAGCCCACATAATCGTTTTTCCTAACGCAGTTTGCAACGCCACCGGCTTTAATACTAAGAATTTGCCAGCGTCTGTTCTTCAGAACGTACGCCGGCAATTTGAGTCTCTACGCCGCCGGCGTAGAGGCGGTGTTGAAAGTTCACAGAACCAAATTTCTTAAAGCCGACTGAACGCCGCCGGCTTTCGCTAGGAAGTCATCCGGCGTTCTTCCTTCCAACTTGCACGCTGGCTTCTGGGAATCAAGGCCGCCGGCGTAGGGTGTAAAGGCTGACGACGTACACCCTTGAACGCTGCCCGCGTTGGCAGTGTACATTTTCAGAACATTGAACACCGGCTCAACGCCGCCGGCGTTGAGTGCCGGCGTATCCCCTATGTTTTTGAATTTTAAGAGCTTTTTCTAAAAATTTTCTAAAGTTGTTATTTGAGCAATTAAGTGTTTATTAAACAATTTGGGATATAATAGGACGTTTAAATGTTTATTTGTGACTTTGTAATTAATGAATTGGATGTCTTTGATTAATTATGATATATGGATATAATATGTATATATTTGTGAGATTGAAATCTATAATTGTTGATTTATTGATTATTGTGACATTTCCATTACAGTTAAGGATTCTTCGGTTAGTTCATCACCGAGAGATCCTAGTTCTATACTAACGGGTTCACGTACGCAATAACTTGTCTGATGTTTGCTAGGACCAGGCATCTCTAATTTGATCTAAATTGATTCGACTTAACATTTGAATGAATTGGATGTCTATTACGCTGTTTAATCTGGTCCGAGGAGCAGCAAACCTGTCATGATGCAATGACATGTTAGCTAGACGCTTAACCAAGTCATGATGCAATGACTTTACCATGATGCAATGGTACGCTATGATGCAATAACGATTCTTTTGGTTAAGTGGGTAGCCGATAGGGGGAATTGTATCTGTGTAACGTTTGCTTAAACTTAGGGGGAAATATCATGATTTAGTTCAAGGTTTATGGGAACTTGTGAACTAGGCTCATGTTATGGACTGAGTTTAAGTAGAGTCGGGCAACGGCTTTTAAACCCTAGATGAAGCTATTATCTTATGAAATAGATATAGGAGATATAAGTATTCGGACTGCTTATATCAACCCCCTGAGCAGCTGCTGTTACTCAAGATCCCTGGATTCCCGAAGTGTGACCGGGGTTTGAATACCCTCTTGTTGATTTGTGAATCAAAATGTAATAAAGATAATCACTTGTTTTATGGTGCATTACATCAATTGGATGACTTGTTTTGCATTGGTTATTGTGTACTGGGCCTCTGGCTCACTTTTGCTGCTTTGCAGGTAATGGAGACGAGTATTACGATGACTTGGGCTATGGGTCCGATTTCGAAAGATTTCTGGATGAGTGGGATGAATAGGATCCGGTGACCCGGGACTTTTAGAAGACTTTTTGCTAAGAACAAGCTATGTATAGAAGGCTTGTTAGTTAAGCCAATTTCTTTTGTAATGACCTTAAGATCCTTTAGGATCCTCATGTTTTGAGAAACCATGTAATTTGTTTTGTAGTGTCATGTATTGACACAAAGCAATGGTTATTTGATGTAAATATATGTATAGATTGCTTTTGTTAGCAATCTTGTTTTATTTAAAAAGTTCTTTACAAAGTTTAGTGATTTGATCAAACAATTTTCATAAACTGTTAGTTTTAGGACAACCTTACATATAATGTGAAAACGTTATATGTGGTTGGGGATTCGGTACTCTAAGTCTCGGGATTTAGAGGAACGGGTCTTTACAGACATAAAGGGATATATTCGTGCTATACATGGATTTCGGATACACATATATACTTATTTAATTTATTTGTTTGTTGCATAGTATATGCTTGTTTAACAAACTCGCTTATTTTGCTTTGGTGGTTAGTTTTGCGAGAATGTACTCACTAAGCATATTGCAGCTTACACCTTTATAGATTTTTGTTGACACAGGAGTATCTATGGCTCTAACCTAAGGGGATCATGCCTCAAGTAAATGACGACTAAGATTAGGGAGCTTTTTGTAATGCCACATATAATACCTTAAGTATTACATGCATAGACTTCCTAAAAACAATATGTTTATCGTGAACATTTGCTACTTGATTTTTATTTCTGAAATCATGAAATTATTATTTTTAGAGGTGGAGGTAAGAAAATAAACTTTCAAAAACAAAACCATACCATCGGGTATCCTGTATACCTTTTAATAATGGTATACAAAGCTTAAAAACTTTATATTACAAAACACGGGCTCCACCTGGCCTTTAAAGAATTACAAACTCAAAATATTAATCCAGTTCTTTAAATAAACAAAGAAAACAAACTAAATACATTCTTTGATCCTAACTCATTTCACTAATCCAAATCCTCTAATATCGCCCAAAAACCCGAGTCAACATCATCATCAACAAATCATCATCGATCATCCATACAACACCTCGAAAAAAAAAAACAACAATAACAATAATGAGCGGAAGCTCGGTACACAATAACAAGCACGCACGACATGACGTATAGCTTAGATTAAATGCAATGCATTAATCAACATTTTAATTCTTTAATTTAAAGTTAAATAAGTCGACATTGGAGCACTTACACTCCGATAACATGCCTCTAGGAATCTGGGGGTCCTAAGTAATAACAGCTGCTTAGGGGGTTAATATAGACAACTTAGATACCTCTATGTTCTATATCTAACTGAAAAAGAAGAAATAGTCTCATCTAAGGGTCACAACCATTATTTAGCTTTACTTAGTCTCGGTCCATAATATCGTCTCATTCAACCGGTCCCATAAACATGAACTAAACCATGTTACTTTACTTCAAGCTTAAGCAAACATTACGCTGATACCGTTTGCCTCATCGGCTACCACTATGCCACTTATGAATTGCCATTGTATTATGATATACCATTGCATCATGGGATTTTTCATTGTATTATAACATGGATGTGGCCTAAGTACCTAACTATCATGCTTCGCTCGGAACGAAGTTGCCGCTCCTTAGACTAGATTCAATGACACAAGCACATGCAACACTCAATTATTAAAACCGTCTTTAAGTTTTAGTTCATTTTAGATGCCTATACTAACATACAACACACAGATTACTGCGTACCTCATATAAACTAGATGGATATCAGAAGACAATCTAAAAGAAATAGAAATTGGATCCCAAACATCTGTTCAAGAGATTAAATTATATAAGCAATCCAATTATTTGTTAACTTATATTAATATCTTATTAAAAACTCATTTTATGTTTTCATTTGATCAAACATGAAAATAGGAATCCGGCTATGGCTGCAAAGATTGTCCCACCAAGAAATAAACAGTTCTTTATTGTCTGTTAAATCATTTTAATTAACCTAGCTTTGATCTAATATATTTTAGAAATTACGTACTCCTTATTGTTTAAGATTTAACCTAACACAATTAATCTAAGCTAATTACAAGATAAGTTTATGTTAATTTAATCTTAGCCAAATTGATTATACTTAGTCAATCTACTTCATTTTATTTCATTTATATTCATTAAGCCAAATTGATCCCAAGTTAATTAACTAAATTCCTTTTATATTTAACTTCTATGTTAACTCAAATTAGCTATTAAATTTACCCAATTACTTAATTCATTATTAATTATATCATTTAATCAATATAATATGTTAACTATCATTTATCTTTTTCATTTTTATTTTATTTTTATAACATTCTCATTTTTAGGAAGAACATATACAAGTACACGACGGTGCACTTTCTCGTGTTTCTTCGTAAATAAGAAACACGCCTAAAAATAGTCCAATGTGTTTCCCTTGTAAATTCGACTCAAAGAGAAGCATGGTAAGATACATGAGGCCGTGTTCTAATCGTGTTTCTCCTTAATTTAAAAATAAAAGGAAAGACAATGCGCAATCATGCCATGTTTTGTTTTAATGAGAAGCACAGCGTGATAGGTTAAGTCGTGTTCATGTCATTCTTCTCCTTAAAATAGAAATACGATACAATATATTGGGTTGCTTGTCTCATATTTCATTTGACATGCAAGGTATTCGGGGATCAGAGAGAAATACAATAAAATAGAATAAGCTGCGTTTTGGCCATGTTTCTCTTTAATAGATGAAGCACGTGAGAAACAAAGAGGAACACGAGGAGATAGAACATCCCATATTCTAGCCGTGTTGTTATGGGAATTGAAATTGTTTTTGTGAAAATGAATTAGAGAGAAGCATGGCATGATACACGAGACTGTGTTCCAGCCATGTTTCTTCTCTAATGCTTTAAAAATTCGTTGTTTTGAAAATTTAAGAGGAACACGACCATTTATATCTCCTTGTGTTCATCATGTGCTCATTGCTCTATTTTTACATTTTCAAAACTTAATTCATTTTACTACTCATTTTACACCATTTTTTAACTTTTAATATCCTACGCTTATCATACAACTTAGATAAATTATCTACAACATCTATAAACATGTTTTTACTTCATATTTCATCAAAATTCTAGTTTTAATAGACATAATCTCACTTGTGTTTTAATTTTAAGTTCACATATTATAAACTTACATGTTTTATCTTAGATTCTACTTATATCTAGTTTTAAAACATCATATATATACAATAGCAACAATCAAAACAAACAAAATAAGAACTTACTTGTTTAGTAAATCCTAGTTACTTTGATCTACACCTCTATTCTTCTTTTCTTGGTTATTAAGCTACCTTAAGCATATTTTCCAACTTCTATCTTCTTTCCTAACTTTATTTTGTCCTAAGATCTCATTGAAGTTGAGATTTAGAATTTGTTTTTGAGAAAAAAAAGAAAGAAGTGAAGAAGAAGAAGAAAAGGAGAAAGAAATGTAAAATGAAGAAGAAAAGTACCTGGTTGGAAATTGGGTAGAAAAGGAAAAAAGACAAGGTTAAAAAGAAGATTAAAAGATGCTTGTAAATTAGTGTATTTGATTTAAATCTTTCTGATAATTATCTTTAGTATCAAAATCAATTATAAAATAGTTTCAGAATCTATATATTAGAAAGTCATAGCTTGATATAAAAGCACAGTTTAGTTTATGACAATTTGATATTAAATTCAGATTCAATTTTAGATTAAACAAGTAATTGATTTCAAAATTTATAAAGATTTTACAAAATGAAAGTTAACTAAAGTATAAGGTTTTTAAAGAACAAGTATTCAAGTTGTTCACTTAGAGGTTTAGAGAATTGAAATTATAAGAAAAGTATATAAATTGATAAT
This sequence comes from Combretum micranthum, assembly GCA_024138025.1. Classification (NCBI taxonomy): domain Eukaryota; kingdom Viridiplantae; phylum Streptophyta; class Magnoliopsida; order Myrtales; family Combretaceae; genus Combretum; species Combretum micranthum. The sequence goes on along the minus strand of JAMXBD010000042.1, from coordinate 1,289,350 downwards.
TGAGAGAAATTGGATAATTTGACTTATAAAAGTAATAATTAAAGAAAATAAACATTTTAGAAAGAATATTTAAAATCTCAAATCTCAATTTAATCTATTTACTAATCTAATTATAACAATTTGTTTATTCCTGTTGTATTATTTACTTATTTTACTCTTTTAAATTATCTAAACTATATTCGCAATTAATTATCTATCATATTATTCAATTAAATCATTTCTAATTTCACTAGGTGAGGATTTGGGATATTTCACTTTTGTAAGAAATTCATGCAAAGGCCTCGAAGTAGATTTCTGTTAAAATCTCTTTATGTAGAATTAGTTTCTTTTGAGATAGACTATGTTTAATTTTGCCAAACATGTTGGTATGTAATATTTAAGACTTTAATGAGGATATGCCCCTTTGAGATGTAAGTTTATGATCTTTCAAGTTATGAAATTTGTGTTTAAAAAATTCTTTTATGCTATTTTATTGCTATCTTCTTAAATTGCACAACTCTACCGACGTCTCCTATTATTGTGAAAGTATGACTTGCTCATAATATTGAATCATTCGCATGACTAAGTTAGTAATTCTTAAGCTTTAATATTGTGTGCGACGGACTGTCACATTTGCGGTACCCTTTAGAGCATGATACATGGTCATTTGATGGAGGATTGAGGCAAACTCAAAAAAGATTAAAGTCATGCTAGACATGCAATCCCCTAAGTTTGTCAAAGGTCCAAAGAATTATTGGAAGAATAATCGCTTTGAGTAGATCATATCTAAGAGCAATCGATGTGCTAAGTTCTTCAAAATCTTAAAGAACCTTGTGAACTTTCAATGGACAAATGAGTGAGAAAATGCCTTCACCAAGTTGAAGAAGTTGCTCACCACTTTGCCATTCTTAGTAAAGCCCATCTCAAGCAAGGAACTATTCCTACACTTAGATGTAACTAGCAAGGCTACATCTTCAATCCTCGTCTGAGTGGAGGGCTGCGAGCATAAATTGATCTATTACATAAGCCACATTCTTAAAGGTCTAGAAGAAAGGTACTCCAAGATTGAAAAATATCCCTTAGCAATAGTTATCTCTACCAAGAGGCTCAAGCCATATTTTTAGGCTCATCAAGTCACTATCTTGACTAATAAGCCACTCCACAACATTCTCTATAAACCTAATGCCTAAGGATGAATGATGAAATACGCATTAGAACTTAGTGCGTATGGTGTACAAATCAAAGCTGGAGACACCATCAAAGTGCAGGTCTTAGTTGACTTTGTGGCTAAATATGCATCACCACCAACCTCCCCTTCCAAATGAATCTCTCGAAGGAGGGAAACCTCGAATGGACCCTTCATGCTAATGGGTCTTCTAATTAAGAAGGATATGGAGCTGGTATGGTACTATAAGGCCTGTACAATGTAAAATCTTCTTCACCCTCAAGTTCGACTTTAAAGTAAGAAATCATGAGGCAAAGTATGAGGCACTTATTGCAAGACTCAAACTTACCATGAAAGTTAGAGTAGATAAATTGAATTTCTTTTTATAACCACAGCTAGTCATCTAACAGGCCAAAAGTGAATATGAAACAAAAGGGGATGTGATGCTCATGTATTTAAAGATTGTTTGGTCTTTAGTCTCAAACTTCAACACACAGAGCATTCACAAGATACCCCAAGAAGAAAATGCAGAAGTCGACAGGCTGTCTAGGTATGTTATCATCTACCTCTTAACCTTAACCTAATAGATCGGGAAATATTTGAGGAATACCTTCCCCTACATACCATCGACAAAGAATGACATGAAACCATGGAGATCAAGGAAACATCAATATAACCTTGTTGGATGGACCATATTGTGAACTACTTAAAGGGTAATGCCATCCCGAGTGACAAGAAAGAAGCAAGAAAGCTGATGTGTTATGTAACCAACTTCACTTTAATATGTGATATCCTATACCACCGTGGACACAACATGCCATACCTCAGATGCCTCTATCCAGAAGAGGCTTCATCAATTATTGGGATTCTATATTTAGGTGAATGCATTAGCCATGCAGGAGGTCAAATGCTCCACAAAAAATACCCTCACTTGGCTACTACTGACCAACCATGAACCAAGATGCCATAGATTTGGTCAAAAAAAGCCTTCAATGCTATAAGTACACCCTAATGGCGAATGTCTCTAGCAATTATCTTTAGAACATGACTTGCTTATGGCTTTTTGCCTAATGAGGAATGGATATACTTAGTCCTTTTCCTTAAACCACAGGGTAGAAGAAATTCATCATAGTATCAGTAGACTAATTCACTAAACAGATTGGGAATTAAGTTGTCTCCAATATTACAGTAAAGTATATCAAGTCATTTATGATCAACTATATCTTGCACATGCTTGGGATGCCACATGTGTCCTGATTATTTATAGTGGCACAAATTTCGACAATAACATATCTAAAGAGTTTTTCTAGTATCGCTACTTTGAGCTAAGGTACACATTCATGTCTCATCCTTAGACAAATGCCTAAGTTAAACAATTACTAGAACCATCATCAAAATTCTAAACGAAATGGTCAATAAAGACAATATTGGCTAGGTAGAGCGACTATTTAATGTGCTATGAAAAAACAAAACCACACACAAAACATCCACAAGAGAAACCCTCAACTGAATGGCATTCGATACCATGGTAGTCCACTCTATTAAGTTGGAACTCTTAATCATCTACATAAGAGTTCCAAGATAAATAAAATAGGTCTTAAGGTCAACTTGGACACTATCAAAGAAATTCATGACAATGTCATGAAGGGATTGATGACCTTTTAGCTAGGAGCTACCCAGTGCTACAATAAAAAGGTTAAGCATAAAGAATTCCAACCATGCGACTTTGTGTGCTGCAAGTTAGTTGATATAGGCATTGATGCACTCTCACCAATCTTATTAAATTATAAAATTTATAAACCTAAGTTAAATCCTATGGCCGAGCTAGGAAGTATTCCTATCTAATGTATTATAGATTTTAACAAGTGTTCTCATGGACAACATACTAGTATTACCTAATCTCTACTATCTAACATAAATCTTGATATAAGATTAATAGTGTAAACTACTAATTAATCTGCTTTAGCAAACCTTAACGTTCAATATGAGTGCTTTATTGAAAAGTATTTAATCACAAAACATATCCTTAACCTTGATCCACCATAAACCTTAATTTTCTTATGATAATAGATTAATTAACGATTTGTTTATGCTTTGCACTGCAGGAATTCTCAATTAAACTAATTTTTCCCATGAGTTAATTAATTCATAAGCCTACATGAGATAGTGGAGACCTCTCTCTTATGAACGCCATATAAGATTACATTAATGTTCATGATTCCTATATAAAGATTTAATCTTTGTGCAGAAAATCAAAGTTTCCCTACCTCTAGGTGAAACATGCAATCACTCTATTCATGAGGATCTATCTTATTAGATGAAACCTCTATCTAATAAGAATCATACATGCAATTAACTTACGCGCATAAATTAATCACATGATAATTAATATACATGAACAGACACAAAGGCACCAAAAACTTGGTTGCGTTATTTCTGACCGAATGTTAAATAAGTTAATTCCTATTGTCTCTTTCCTATGATTTGGTCAATGCTAGGTAAGTGTACCTATCACATGTAGTATAAGAATGAAATATAAGGTTGTATCCTTGGGGATCTTGGCAAGTACTATTACTTACCTTTTTCTGATTATCTAACCTATAAAATTGAGTTAAATGATTATAAATTATTAACTAAATTGATTATTACCTGCAGCTATATTAACTATAATAGTTAACAATTAAACAATACTCTAACAATCAACAAGCATTAGACTTGCTTTACCAATGAATTAATATATAATACATCTCCGTTATTTGTTATGTCCTTCCTAACTGTAGGATTCCACCATTTAGTTCAATCTCTCTCTCGAGTCTATTGAACCCTAATTCTAGCCTCGTCCACTGGAATCTCTTCCTAATTAATAGCCGACTAAGATCACATTACAAACATGATCTCAAGATAATTTAAAATTACATGTAGAAGATTTCACAACCTTATCTTTAGGCATCATGAGCAACCTTTCTCTATAGCCTAGATCTATTCCAAGGGTAGATTTCTCAATCGCATCCTATAGAAATATGATCTAATCCTAATTCTTGCACTACCTAAAATTAGAATACTCCAATACACTATAGAGATTAGAAAATCTACAACAATTAGCGTGCATCCCATGTATTTACATACTAAAATACAGCTACACAAATCTTTAATAGCTACTCATGTATGATACAATAAGAAAACAAAAACAATAATTAAAATAAAATAAAATGGAAACATGAGAGAAAACTCCCTTTCATGATGCAATACTTGAACTCTTTAACAAAATGATTAAAACACTTCGTCTCCTCTTCCTTCTCTCTCAAGAACCTCTAAGAGCACGCACAATGCAGTACAATGTAGATGAAACTATGAACAAGTACAATGTTACAAACAAAATTAAATTGTATTGTTTCATTATGTACAAAATGATTCAGATTCTTCAATGTGATGTATGGGTCTTGTATTTATAGTTCCCAAGTGACTAGACATTAATGACATCTTTTCCTTGTGTCAATTGGTCTTCACATCTCTTCAAGAAACGATTATTTTACATCTGACGAGGAAACAATGGAGATCACCACCTTCATCACAGCCATGACTTAGGCGGTGATAGGCCTAAAAATGTAATCAACGGATATCACCCCTTTCATCACGGGCATGATGAGGGTGGTGATGAGCAAAACAACTAAACCATCATAGATTACCATCCATGTCACCGCTGGTAATGGGGGTGGTGATAGCGATCACCCCCTTCGTAAAGGGCATGGTGAGGGTGGTGATAGCGATCACCATCCTCATAGGCATGATAAGGGTGGTGATGAGTTCACAAATCAAATCCACGGAGATCACCACCTGTGCCATGGGCGTGATGAGGGTAGTGACGGAGATCACCACCTGTGTCATGGGTGTGATGAGAATGGCGACAGGCTATTTTTACTCCAAATGATCTTTCTTTACTAAGAGTTGAGAATTTTCCCTTAATCACCTAAAATGAACATATTTAAGCATTAGATACCATATTCCTCAAGTTTAAGCATATTCAAGGAAAAATTAAACATAATTTATCCCTAATTTAATAGACTAAATGACCCCTATCAATTGTATACAATCTTCTAGTCTGATGGTGTACAGGTAGAACAGCCCAAAAACTTGAAATTCTTCAATCTTGTGTATCCTAAACCACTTTATAGACTTGCTTAGCTTGCTTGTCTCGTGTTTTAGTCATTACAATTCTAATCAACGAGACTCTAATTCCTTAAAATTTATTGTTGATCTTGAACTTGAACTTGGTTGTCTCCAATGATGATGCTATCAGATTCGCATCATTCCCTCATTTCTTGGAAGGATTCATCCTCGAATCTTTGTTCTTAGACTCTAGAAACATAAATATTGTTATAGCGATCTTTGTATCCATCATACTTTTCTTTCCTATTAGACTTCCATGGTTACCCAACAAAATATGACCAGATTGCATTGGAATTACATCATAGTATTTTTCAATGAAAAAGGCAATCATAACTTGCTCAGTCATCATAAAATCTCCATACTCACCTTATATTCTGTATGATGCTTTATGCTTCAAAGTTTCCAAAACCAAGTCTTCTACCAACAAGGTATTAGCAATATTTATAAAACTTCCACTATCAATCATCAAACTACATACCTTATTATTTACCAAACATCTTGTATGAAAGATAGGTTTATCATTATTCACTCGTATTTGATGCTTCATGAGATAGAAAGTGAGCATGAAAGTGAAGATCCTATGCCACTATTGAAAGATGATAGTCAAGTTGTGCAAGAAAATGAAGATCCTATGCAACCATTGAAGGATGATACTAAAATTGAGTATTCGGCTAATAACACGAAAACGTGAACCTAGATATGTAAATACCTAAGACCCAATCACTCGCTGACGGAATTCAAACCCTAAGATCGTCTTAAAATAAGTAAACAACAACTTAACCCTAATTGAATCTGTCAATTGAAACCAAAGTCATCAATCTTGAAGTAAATGGAACCTGACCCCAACCAACCCTGTCGATTGGAACCACAATTATCCAATAGAGCTTGACCCTAATTATGCCTATTAATTAGAACCAAAGCTTTCAAAGAGAACAAGTTCTTATCACAAGAACTAATGATAAACTCTCACAATGGAGAAAACTCTCTCAAGAGAATTTGTATTCAACAACATATGATATCTAAATGATTACAATAAGATGGTTTTTATAAACTAGAACAAGGAATCTTAAAAGACATGAAAACAAATATAATTATTGACTTAAGATAGGCTGGCGGCCTTAAGAACAACATAGGCAGCATAAAATAATAAACTAGATTCGGAAATAATTTTTTAACATAGAAGGCCAGCGGCTTCGAGACTTATGCCGGTAGCTTTGAGACGACGGCTTATGGCCTTTATTGTCAGTGTTTAGCCATTTTTTCAAGGTCGATTGTTTCTTCAAGGAAAGCTGGCGGTGTACAGCTCCAATCCTATAACTTTTATCCTTTAATACTTGATTTACTTGAGTTATTTTGATCTCCATTGTTCATGTGTTTCTTGAAGATCTAACACTCTTTGGAAAATCTTATTCTTCTTTGTTGTTGCCATTTAATCCTCATTATTCCCTCCTTTTTGAAAAGATTCATGCTCGAATCTTTATCATCTTTGAAATACATTGAAGTGGATCATTTTTTCTTAGATGCAATTTGTAGTGTTTCTGTTGTCAAAATTTCTTCTTGCTTGGAAGTTTCTTCTTACACTTGTGCACCTAATCATCTAGTTTAAATACAAATTCCTTGTGCTCCTTCTTGTCTGGTTTTTCATATTACTTGTTCCATTCTGTCTTTTCTGTACTAGCATGTTCATCAATAGGTAATGGAAATAATTCCCTTAAAGAAAGTGATTCATCTGGAATTTCTTTGGATAACATGTCATTATATGCCTGTAAATGAGAAACAATACTAGGCAAAGATTGGTTAATATTAGAATAGTCCTCCCCATTATAATTTCCTTTGCCTTGTACCTTCAAAGCACATTGAATCATCAAAGACTTTTATTGAGCTGGACTCTTAACTTCCATGCTTTTGTTTAATTCTTTTGGATATATACTCACTTTTCTCTCCGTTTCACCTTTCAAACTCTCTTGTGTTTGTGTTTCACACTCAATTTCTTTTTTCTTAATGGTTTCTAGTGTGCTATCACTCTTTTTCTCAATCTCTCCCTTTTTTTCACTCTCAATCTTTTCATTTTTGTCATTCTTTTCTTGAGAACTCTTTTCTTTGCTGCCTAGATTTCTATCTTGTTTATGAACAATCTTTTTTCCTTTACACGCACCACTCATACCATAATCAAAATCCTTTTCCTCCTCATCTATATGCTTTCTAGAGAATTTAGGCTCGGATGAAGATTCAAGATCATCTGATCTTCTATTTAAACGAGCGAATTCATCTTGAAAAATATTGACCATCAACTTCATATCTTTTGCAATAAATTTTTTACCGCTACTCATTTTTTTTAAAAGTTTTCTTTATTCTTCAAACAAATCTTAATCGAACCCTAAAAACATAATATTTTTACATGAATTTCTCTTCTCCTTTTTTTTTTCTTCTAATAGAAAATAAGATATTAGATTCTAATAAGACAAATCCCAAAACCAACATAGAAAAACCATCAAAAGATATGAATGATTCGAGTTACCTCTAATAGAGTAATCCAAATGGAGCTTGACCCTAATTACACCTGTTAATTGGAACCAAAGCTATCAAAGAGAACAAGTTCTTATCATAAGAATCAACGATAAACTCTCACAAAGGAGAAAACTCTCTCAAGAGAATTTGTATTCAACAACATATGATATCTAAATGATTACAATCAGATAGGTTTTTATAAACTAGAACAAGGAATCTTAAAAGACATGAAAACAAATATAATTGTTGACTTAAGATAGGCTAGCAGCCTTAAAAACAACACAGGCAGCCTAAAATAATCAACTAGATTCGGAAATAATTTCCGAACATAGAAGGCTAGCAGCTTTGAAAATTATGCCACTGGCTTTGGGATGAAGGCCGACGGCATTTAGTGCTAGCGTTCAGCCATTTCTTTAAGGGCGTTTGTTTCTTTAAGGAAAGTTAGTAGTGGACAACTCAAATTCTGCAACTTTGATCATTTATACTTGATTTGCTTGAGTTATTTTGATCTCTATCGTTCGTATGTTTCTTGAAGCTCCAATACTCTTTGAAAAATCTTATCTTTCTTTGTTGTCGCCATTTGATCCTCATAAGAATGGGTGCAATCATATAGGTTAAGCTTAGACAGTCAACATGCTTACATTATCAACAATCAACTCACATGTATCAACATAGTAACCACATAATCAATAAATTCATTATGTCATGTGACTACTTAATTAAATTCATATTAATTCATAAACAATAAGTGGGTGGCCTATAATCTTTTGACCATTCCGCATAACAAGAAAGGGGTACTCACATGAATAGTGTGTGGATCCACTAATCATCACGTGCACTGAATCTTAAGTGCACTATAATAGATTAGTATATCATTTGCAATTTTGTATACGATGTTATTTACTATAGTTTCTATATTTATGTTATAAATTTCAAATGAGTATAATTTCCTATGCATTCCATGTGTGTGTGTGTATATCCCTATCATTATTGAATATATTACCTAAGTACGTCAAATACTTGGAAAGTGATGCTAAAAAGTACATAGAAAGCTATAGAATTAGCTGTACTTGCTAATAATAATAACATAATTAATTTTTTTCTTTAATTGTTATATATATATATATATATATTTTCTCATTCTTTGACTTATGAATTTCCAAGAAATCAAATAAATAAACTAAAAATAATTGTAAAGGCAACGGTATTATTGTTCCTATAACCTAAAATTTCAATGTATTTATTATTTACCATATTTATAATTTATTTTCATTCATTCCAATATCATTAAATTAGATGGAAGTTAAAGTCAATACATGGGTAGATTATAAGATTGCTTGCGCTTCTTCATGAGTATTAGGTGCCAAGAAGCACATATACATATATAAATATCAGATTAATCAGATTTATTATTATTATTATTATTATTATTATTATTATTATTATTATTATTATTATTATTATTATCGTTCAACAATTAAAAGATGGGTCGCATCTATATTTATTACGCTACATATATATAGATATACAAACATATTTAATAGTAATAAATAAAAAAATGAATAATTAAAATTTACGTGCCGCAAAATAAAAAAAATGGGTTAATAATCTAGAAACTCTTAAGTCCTTGGTGTGTCCATTTATAAAGGAAAAACAAGGTTTCACTTTCCAAAGGACACATACCGTTTTTTTTTTCCTTTTTCCCGGTTTCATTGATCATTGTCACATGCATATTTAGTCACAGTACATAGAACAAAAGACAACTATGTATCTGGTATTTTAATTTAGGTAAAATTATTCAAGGATATACTAGGTCTATGGTGTTTTAGTTTTTGTCCCTGAGATACCATCCACTGGGGCTATGATTCTATGTGTATTTATAGAGTTGAGGGTTGAGATTAGTGGTAAATATATTGGCTTTATTTTATTTACAAATTTATTTAGCTCTCTCCAGTTGGCATACACATCCTTAGCTAATTAACAGTGCAACATGTAATACCCCAACCCCCTACATATCCTCATGGAAAATTATGTACTGTGGATGGGTAAATAGAATTAAACTTCAACTGCAGGGAATCACCAATATCTATCCCCTTTTGTTTTTAAATTCCCTCCTTAGTATATCTCTCGTATGAATAAATAGTGTGCATACATTTGCTAATGTCCTCGTATATTATTATACTTAATAACATATATGATTAATCTGTTTCTTGTATTTTATTACATCTCTCATTGGTTTTCAATAAGTAATAGACCAACACCTACTCAATATCTATAATTTTACGAGATCACTTCATTTAATTGTTATTATTATTTTTTTCATTATAATATTCTTGTCCTAAGCCTCGTTAGTAACTTCATAAATAAGTACCCACTTAAAACTCATGAGTATCACATTCCACCTCATTAAAAATATTTTCGTCCTCTAAACTACTATATTCAAGAAGCTTAACTATATTTTGGCCAACCACATCACGAGCAACATAGGTTTTTTTCTTTTTTTTTTTTCTTTTTTTTACATAAGGTCAACCAAGACATTTGATAAATATATCATATATTGATGATGTTGGGGCTTCTATCTAATTTTGTCATTAACTTCACTAGTTTTTACTTAAATAGATCGGTTATTTTTCTTTCATGAATTCCTCCACTTCCCAGGTTGCTTCCACCTCACATGGCAATCCCAAAGAACTTTCACATAACTAATGTTTCGATTCCTCAACTAACGTGTTGATTTATCTAATATAGCAATGGATCATTCCTCATACGTGAAATTCTTCTAAGTCCTAAATGTGGAATTTTTAATACTACTATGAGGTCACCGACGAACTTTCTCAATGAAGATACCTGGAACACATTATGGATATTCCCTAACTTATTTGATAACTCAAGTTCATATTCTAAGTTTCCCACTTTCTTCTTAATTCGATACAATCCAACATATCAAGGACCAAGTTTTTCATTCATTCCAAATCGCTTTACTCCCTTTATTGGAGATACTTTTATAAACACAAATTCTCCAGTTTGGAACTCCAAAGGTTTCCTACACATATCAGCATAACTTTTCTGCCTACTTTGTGTTGCTTGCATCCATTCCTTTATTACCTTGACTTTTTCTTTTAAATCTTAAAGCATTGTTGTGTAAAGTGCTTCATATGGTGCCATTTGAACCGAGCTATGATAACTATCATTATATGCAAACTCTATCAATGGAAAATGTTCATCCCAACTCCCTCCAAAGTCTAGCACATAAGCTCTCAAAATATCTTCACGTGTTTGAATTGTTCTTTAGATTATCCATCCGTTTGTGGATAGTAAGATGTACTAAACTTTAATTTGTACTCATAGCTTCCTGCAATGTTTGCCAAAATCTTGAAACAAATCTTAGGTCCTAATCTAAAACAATTGAAATAAGAACTCCATGGGGTCGTACTATCTCTTTAATATATAACGAAGCTAATTGCAAAAGTGACATTCCTTGGTGGAAGGGCAGAAAATGGGCTGACTTTATAAGTCTAGCAATGATAACCTAAATTATTCTACCTTCGAGTTTTGGCAATCCCACAACAAAGTCCATAGTGACTTGTTCCCATTTCCATTCATGTATTGTAGTGGTTGTAATAGTCTACTGGGCTTTCGATGTTCTACCTTAACTCATTGACATGTTATACGCCAGGACACATATGTTGCAATATCCTTCTTCATACCTGGCCACCAAAACTTCATCTTTCAATCCTTGTGCATTTTATTGCTTCTTGGATGACTAGCATAAATCTATGCATAAGGTTTATTTAAGATCACCTTCTTGATCTCCTCATCTTCTAGTACCCATACTCGTGTTTTAAATCTCATGATTCCATCCTTATCTATATCAAATTCAGGGTATTTTGCAGGATCAATCTCAACTTTTTGCACTTTCTCATCTTTTTTTTTTGTGCTTCCTTAATTTGAACTATCAACACAGGTTGCACACTAAAACTAGCTAATTTGGATTCTACTCTTGGCAATATGATTTCTAGTTGTAATTCATCCAAGTCTCATAGTATTTCCTTTCTATTTGTGATTAAGGATGCTATATTATCATTTATTTCCTAACTTAAAGCATCTGCAACCACTTGACCTTACCAGTATGATAATGAATAATAAGGTCATAATCCTTCAGTAGCTCCATCACATTTATCGCCATAAAGATAGTATCTCCAAATTTTAGGGCCAACACCATTGCTGCCAATTCCCTGTTGTGAATTGGATAGTTCCATTCACAAGGTCGTAGTTGACATGATGCATATGCAATCAACTTATCATTTTGCATTAATGCATGCCTTAAGCTACTTCTTGATGCATCACAATACACAATGTGACCTCCAGTTCCGTTTGGTATGGCTAGATTAGGTGCTATCACTAATCTCTCGATAATCAATACATAATCACAAGCTGCCATCTTTCTTCTTTACAAATAACACCAGTGTATCCCATGGAGACATACTAGGCTTGATAAAGCCATTATCCAATAATTCATGAATTTGCTTCTTTAACTCCACCAATTCCATAGGAGCCATACAGTATAGGGTCTTAGATATAAGCTTTGTCCCTAGTATTACTTCAATACCAAACTCAATTTCTTGATCAGGGGGTAAACCAAGCAATTCCTTTAGAAACACTTCTAGAAACTCACACACAGATGTGGATATCTTCCACCTTGACTTCTTTTACTTAGGTGTCAACTATTGAAGCTAAGCATCCTATACACCGCATTTTTAGTAACTTCTATGCTTTATTTGTTGCAATAATCTTTAGTATTTGTTGTCTGAAACTTCCAATGAAGTAAAATGTCATTTCTTTTGGTATATGAAACTTTAGTATTTTGTCTTGGCAATTCAAATGTACATGGCACTTCGTTAGCAAATCCATACCAAGAATAATGTCATACCCTATCATATCTAATACTGCCAACTCAACTGGTAATTGTCAACCTTCGATAATAATAGTACCATCCTCTAGTTTATTTATTAACTAACATCATAAAACTTATGCTTGTGGGTGATTAATTTATGTTCAACATAAATTATCGCATCTTTATTTAATTTCATTGTGAAAATTTATTTGAAAAGTCACATAAAACATATTAAAATATAATATATATCATATCATTCCATATTTATCACATTTATATCACAAACCTAATAAATCATGAAAGACGATGGCAAAATCAACATATTTTAGTTAAACCAATTAACACATGATATTTTACTTAAATCATACAATATATATGTATTTTCTTTATTGTAACCTATTGTTCACTAACACAGTTTACTAATCACACTAATTAATTAAACCATTTACTTGTAGTAGCAAAATATTTCAAAATTCTTCTCTACCCTAATCTCAGGAAATTTGGTGAAACTCATTTTGCCTCTAACCTTAATCCTTCTTGAATATCACATAATTTTCGAAGAGAAAAGTAGATATTATTAATGTGGTAGATGAATGAAAGAACAAGGTATTGTGTAGAAGATATTATAACTAGTAGGCTTTTGATTATTAAATACGGTTGATGATGTTGTAGTGTTTATTTTAGGAGTAAAAATGGACAATTTTTCTGCTGGAAATGGGGCTAAAGGAGGCACTTACTTAGGGTTTCTTTTAGGGTTTTTATAAAAGAAAAGTTGGGTAAAGGATATAGCAGGTGACACCTTTAAGTAACATTTAAAACCTTTTAGGAGATTAAAATGGATAAATATAAATGAATTTTTTTAAAATTATATGGATAATGTTGATGATATGTAGGTTCTAGAATGTTTTTAGGTGGGTTTAGGGTATGATGGTTAGTGTGTTGGTTGATAATTTAGTTAAGGCCCTCAAGTGTAATTGGGGTTAGATGGCCTTAGGAAAATAGCTAGATAAATTTATGGATTTAATTTAGAAAATTTGGAAGTGATGAAATTAATTTAGCTATCAAGGTGGTTGTAATGAATATTTGATCAGAATTTATGTTGTTAAGAAATTTAGGTAATGAATTTACAAAAAATTATCGAAATTGGAAATGGCAATTTAGGTGGATGGCTAAATTGGTCATTGGCTTAGTTTAATTTATTTGGTATGATGAAATAGGAAATTGGTGTGGTCTAACCTCTATTTTCATTTGAAATTAATTATGGCTTAAATTTACTAATTCACCTAACTATACTATATAATTTACTCAGTTAAATTATCCAGCTCAAATTTCTAGTTTAGGTTCTAATTTGATTTAATTTTTTGTATTTTTATACTATTTAATTCACATTTTTTAATTAACTAGTGAAATTTGGGATATTTTAGTTTTGTA